>JBBBVM010000533.1:1423524-2847049 GCA_037355625.1 Petunia x hybrida
AAGAAAGTATTTTATTCCATTGAGTCATGAACCGCATTACGTAGGATCATAGTCATTATTCCTTAGGTTGTTCCAGGATTCTCTGCTGAATGAATTTTGAGGTGTTTCTTCATTTTGAAATTTTTGAGAGGGTCTCAAAAATTTCTGCCCAGTGTCGATTTTATCCGTCCTTTCAGAATTTTTGAGAGTTCCTCAAAAATTATGCCCTAGTGTATGCTTTATGGGAAAATGAAATTTTTGTATTTATGCGACCGAACCTTGGGTAGGTTGCCTATGTATCCCACTTGGGGAATTAGGTCGTAACGTAGTTCCAGATTACATGATATATTGCAGAATAGTAAAACTATTAACTAATGCAAGCTCTCAGACATAGTATCTTTTGACAGCATCTGTGTTGATTGGTTTCAGCCAAACTTCTTCGTCCATCTCTTCCAGTATCGGTGCTCCTCTAGTTAGGACTTGATGGACCATATATGGCCCTTTCCAATTCGGTGCAAACTTTCCTCTTCCTTCTTCTTGATTGGGGAATATCTTTTTCAGCACTAATTGCCCAGGTTCGAAAGACCTTTCTCGAACTTTCTTGTTAAATGCTTTGGTCATCCTCCTATGATATAGTTGCCCATGACATATTGCATTCATTCTCTTGCCATCGATGAGTGCTAACTGCTCCATCATATCCTTGACCCATTCAGCGTCTTTCAATTATGCCTCATGAATGACCCTTAGAGATGGTATCTCAACCTCGGCTGATATCACTGCTTCGGTGCCACACACTAACAGGTAAAGAGTGGCTCCTGTAGATGTTCTCACTGTAGTTCGGTATTTTAACAATGCATAAGGTAAGTTCTCGTGCGATTGTTTTGAATTGTCTGTTATTTTGCGCAGTATCTTCTTGATGTTCTTGTTGGCTGCCTCAACTGCTCCATTCATTTTGGGTCTATACGCGGTGGAATTACGGTGTTTGATCTTGAAATCTTCACAAGTTGCTCTCATCAATTGACTATTGAGGTTAGACCCATTGTCAGTGTTAATCGATTCAGGGATGCCAAATCTAGAGATCATCTTATCACGAATGAAATTTGCTACCACTTTCTTTGTCACTGACTTGTACAATGCAGCTTCCACCCATTTAGTAAAATAATCAATAGCCACCAATATGAAACAGTTTTCGGTTGAAGCGGTGGGTTTGATTGGTTATATGAGATCTATTCCCCAGGCAGCAAAGGGCCAAGGTGATCCCATAATATTCAACTCGTTGGTAGGTACTCGGATCATGTCTCCGTGGACTTGACATTGATGGCATGTCCTTGCGTGTTTTATGCAATCATGCTCCATTGTCATCTAAAAATATCCAGCCCCTAAGATCTTCTTTGCGAGCACAAAACCATTCATGTGTGGGCTGCACGTCCCAGAATGTATTTCTTCTAACAATCTTGCAGCTTTTTTAGCATCTACGCATCTCAGCAAGCCTAGATCAGGTGTTCTTTTGTATAGGACTTCGTCGCTCAATGTCTTCTTTTGGGGGCTTGTTGCATCTTTTGGGTAAGTGCCATCTTTGAGAAATCTCTTGATCTCGTAGAACCAAGGCTGTCCATCCAATTCTTCTTATACATGATAACAATATGCTGGTTACTTCCTCACTGCCACGGGTATTGAGTCAATGTAATTCTTGTCAGGATGTTTGATCATGGAAGATATGGTAGCGTAAGCGTATGCGAACTCATTTTGTAGCCTAGGTACATGCCGGAACTCTATCTTGGCGAACCTTTGCTTCAGCTCTTTTATGCACTCGAGGTACGACAATATTTTGGAATTCTTGGCCGTCCATTCTCCTCGAACTTGATGAATCAACAAATCAGAATCTCCAATTGCCAACAGCTCTTGTACGTTCATATCTACCACCATTCTAAGACCCAGGATGCAAGCTTCATACTCTGCCATATTGTTGGTGCAAGGGAATATTAGTTTGGCTATGATAGGATAATGTTGACTAGTCTAAGAAACTAATACTGCTCTAATGCTGACTCATTTGAAATTCACCGCTCTATCAAAGAATAATCTCCAGCCGTCGTATTCTTCTGTGATGTCTTCTCCTACAGACATGACTTCTTCGTTAGGGAAATAAGTGTGCAGAGGTTCGTAATCATCATCCATAGGATTCTTGGTCATATGATCTGCTAAGGCTTGAGCTTTCACCGCCTTTTGAGTGACAAAAGTTATGTCGAATTCACTGAGTAGCATTTTCCATTTGGCTAACTTCCCAGTAGGCATTGGATTTTGGAAGATGTACTTGAGAGGGTCCATCCTTGATATTAGCAAAGTTGCATAGAAAGTCAGGTAGTGCCTTAACTTTTGTGCTATCCAGGTCAGTGCACAGCAAGTGCACTACAGCAGTGTGTACTTGGCTTCGTAGGGGGTAAACTTCTTACTCAAATAGTATATTGCTAGCTCCTTCCTTCTAGTTGAGTCATGTTGTCCCAATACACATCCAAATACTGAATCTACCACAGATAAGTACAAGATCAAAGGTCGTCCAGGTTCGGGTGGAACCAGCACGGGAGGACAAGACATATAATCCTTTATTCGGTCAAAAGCTTTTTGGCAATCCTTCGTCCATTTGATCGCTGCATCTTTCTTCAATAACTTGATGATTGGTTCACAGATGACCGTGGATTGGGCTATGAATCGACTGATGTAATTGAGTCGTCCCAAGAAATTCATGACCTCTTTCTTACTCTTTGGTGGATGTAATTCTTTGATGGCTTTGATCTTGGATGGATCTAACTCGATACCTCTTCTGCTGACAATGAAACCCAGAAGCTTCCCCGCTGGAACACCGAAAGCACACTTTGCTAGATTCAGCTTCAGGTTATATCTACGCAAGAGATTGAAGAACTTGTGTAGGTTATCAAGATGCTATGAGCTCTTCTTTGATTTGATGATCACGTCATCCATATATACTTCGATTTCTTTGTGCATCAGGTCATGGAATATGGTTTTCATTGCCCTCATGTAAGTCGCCCCAGCATTCTTCAACCCAAATGGCATAACCTTATAGCAGTAGGTCCCCCAAGATGTAGTGAAAGCTGTCTTCTCGGCATCTTCTTCCATCCATAAGTACTTGATGGTAACAGGAAAAAAATCCACAAAAGACTACAGTTCATGCTTTGCACAATTGTTAATCAGGATGTGTATATTTGGCAAAGGAAAATCATCTTTTGGGCTAGCTATATTCAGATCTCTGTAGTCTACACAAACTCTGAGTTTTCCATCTTTCTTTGGCACGGGACAATGTTGGCTAGCCAAGTTGGGTATTTGACTATTTTCAAAATTCCTGCATTGAGCTGTTTGGTTACCTCTTCTCCAATCTTTAGCAAGGTAGATGACTTGAAAGTTTGGGCTTTTTGCTTGAATGGCAGAAAGCCTGGATTGATGGGCAATTTGTGAGCCACCACATCTGTGCTTATGCCGGTCATGTCATCATATGACCATGCAAACACATCCTCATATTCTTTAAGGAATTCAGTATACCATTTTTTATCTTCTGCAGTGAGATGTACACTGATTCTTGTCTCTTTTACTATCTTATCATCTCCCAAATTTATCACCTCAGTCTGTTCTAGATTTGGTTTGGGCTTATTTTCAAACCTTTCAATTTCCTCATGTGTTGCTTCATCAAACTTATCATAGTCAAAATCAGACTCTTCAAGCTCCGTAGTTTCGTAACACGTTGCGGTTGCAGACTCAATGGAATTATTAGTTTGAATGCTGAAAAATAAAAGTTTGCGTAATTAAAAGATTAAAACAAAAATAAAAATAAAAGAAAATAGCGCAATATTTTATTTATGAATCCTTGCAAAACAAAGTTTGTAGGGAGACATATGAAAAGGGAAAAAGGAAAATTCAAGTTTCACGACTTGAGGTCGGGTTTTATTTTAGAAAGCATAAAATAAACTCTATCCCCCAGCTCTACCAAGGTCCGCATTAAGCTCGGGCCAGGTTGCTAGTCCAGTTGCTTAGTGCAGCTCCAGATTCAACTTTTACCAGTCCAGGAGGCTCAACATGCTCTTCTAGGATCACAAAGCAGACTTCGTCTGATAGGAACAACTTTTGCACGCCTGCCGGTAAATCCTCTTCAGCATCCACAATATTTGGCTCAACCTCTAGTGCTTCAGATACCTCCCCCTTACGACCATCCAAGTAGCCAGATGAGACGAAGATATGTAGGAGAGTTTTGGTGCTTCTCTTGTAGTATTTGAAATCCAACGAGGCTTCCTCCATGCTCTTCTCATAAGTCACAATGTACCCTATATCGGCTTTCTCATTGTCGGGCCTCATCACAATTTGAATTGGTTCAACCATGCATCTAGGTTTTTGCCCAAACTTTTCCCAAGTTCATAGCCTTGCCTTATCATAATGCCTACAACCTAGTCTCCAGGCCACTTCGCAGGCTATGGGAGTATGTATGGCTCTTCAATCACTACCTGCTTGGGCTTCCATTTGGGTGTTTTAGGTAGCCATATTTTCTTTCCTCTTGTTTCTTCAGAAATGCATTTCCAGTTAGGATGAGCATCAGGTGAGTACATCGGTTGCTTCTTCATTTTGGCGGGTATGGTCTCACGAAGTTCACATGAGGGCACACCCCAATCAGATATTACAGGTTCCCAGACCAAGTCCCTCCCTTCATAGCCTTTGCCTCATCCATTCCAATAAGCACTGTAGAAGCTTCTCATTTTCTCCTCAGTCCCTGATGGTGTGCTGATGAGTTTAGGAGTGAAATGTGCAGTATATCCTCCTGGGACCGTATCAGTAGGATTCCAACTCTTGTTGTAGTTTTTGTGGTATCCCCCTCGGCTACCTTGCACTGCTCCCACATGTTCCACAGTATAGAAGGTTTGTCCATCAGGAGCATTCCTTTCAATCGCCGGTATGGTTTGTTCATTGTAGATGGAGTTGCTCTCTTCTCCAAACACCACCACCTCTTTATTGTCCCACTCGTACTTCACTGTCTGGTGCAAGGTAGAAGGCACCGCCCTAGCCATGTGACTCCAAGGTCTTCCTAGCAGCAGGTTGTAAAAAGCAGAGATACCCATAACATGAAATTTAGCAGTGAACTCCATGGGACCGACCATGATAGTTAAGTCAATTTCCCCAATTACGTTCATGTCGCTCTCTCTTATCTTGCTTTGATCAATCCCCATTCTCTTCAGTGTGATGAATGGACTTATATTCAAACCAGATCCTCCGTCAATTAGAACTCTTCTTACAAACCAGTCTTTGCATTTGATGGTGACATACAAGGCCTTGTTTTCAACCCCTCTGGTGGTAGCTCATCTTCGTGGGAGGCGATTCGATTAGTTCCATGACTTGTCCGACCATGCTAGCCAGGTTCTCAACTGTGGTGTCCATCGGGACATGTGCTTCATCTAGTACTTTCATTAAAGCATTTCGGTGACTCTCTGATTTGAGGAGTAAAGCTAGAACGGAGATTTGTGCAGGAGTTTTGCCTAAATGTTCAACCACAGAGTATTCCTTTGCTCGGACTTTCTTCCACAGTTCTTCAGACTTTTGCTCGCTGGTGCCTCGTCTACCTCTACCTCAATAGGCTCTGGTGCTTTAGCCGCTTGGGCTACAACAGCAGATGCTAGCATAGCCTCCTTTGCTTTGACAGTGGTCCCTTCTAGGTTGCATTCTTCATCCAACTCGATCAAGTTCACCCTATTATCTCCGTGGTTAGGTAAAGGGTTATTGTGCACATTTGGTGTTTTCAAGTGGATCACCTTTTGATCGATCAAGTTTTGTATTTTATCTGTCAAGGAATAACACTTTTCGATGTTATGGCCGGGTCCCCTAGAGTGGTAGGCACAGGTTTTGGTTTGGTCAAAGAAAGGTGACATTCTATCAGGCATTTTGAACGGGACGGGTTGTATGTGGCTTGCTGCTTGAGCCTTTCAAACAGTTGAGTGCGGGATTCGGCCAATGGGGTATAGTTTCTTTTGGGTCTTGGGTTGTTGTTTGTGTGAGGTCTTGGCGGATAGGTTTTAGTATTTCTGTGGTTAGGACTTTGTGGGTATGGTGGTCTTTGTGGTGGTGGATTTTGAGATATGAGCTGGGTGTTGTAGACTGGATAGGTAGATGAGGGTTGAATATTTGGGTATGATGGAGGTGGTGTCTGGTAGTAATGGTTATGGGTGGGTGAGTCGTCGAGTGATGCGGCCACGAAAGAAATGTCGTCTTTCTTTTTCTTCGATGCCCCTGTGCTACCAGTTTGTAGTGCCTTGTTAGTGGCTTGTAGTGCGGCCAAGCGAACAATCCTACCATTTTTTAACCCATCTTCAACCATGTCTCCAATCTTGATCAAATCTCCAAACTTCTTGTCTTGCATGTTCAGCATCTTGTCAAAGTAGACATCCTCTTGTATGCGGATGAAAGTCGCCACTATCTCTGTGTCTTCTATAGGAGGTTGGACTTTAGCGGCTTCAGCTCTCCACCTGATTCCAAATTACCTAAAGGTCTCAGTGGGCTTCTTTTTCAGCTTCTCCAAATAGAATCGATCAGGCATGGCGTCAGTGTTGTGCCAAAAACTGTCAACAAAGTCTCCAGCCATTGCTTCCCAGCTTGTCCACTTCTTTGTTTGCTGCTTTGAGTACCATACTAGTGCATTACCGGTCAAACTACGGTTGAACAACTGCATGGGAATCTTCTCATCATGTCCAACCCCAACTAGCTTGTCACAGTAAGACCTTTGGTGAGCCATTGGATCGCCACTACCATCGAACATGTTGAACTTGGGCGTCTTATACATGCAGAGATCTTCATAAGCTAGTCCTCTCGTTTCCTTGGTGCATTGGAATTGCTTGAATTTCTCCACCAGCCACTTGACTTGTTCTTTGGTGCTGTCTGAGTCCTCCCCTGTCCATCCATACATATCGTGAAGGGAAGTAGGTTGTTTTGCGGTACTTTTGGTGGTGCAATGTAAGTGGGGTATGGAATGTCTTTCTCAGGGAACAGTGATTCTTTGTCGTGAAGACGGATAGGTTTGTTTGGTTTAGTGGTTCCATCAGCATGGACAAGAGGAAACCTATTCTCCAACTCAAACAACCTTTGCTCCAGGTTAGCATAGTCATCATAGGCAACCACACCTTGCTTTTTAGGGGTTCCATTTCCAGCTTTGTCAAACTCAGCCATGATATTGTGTCTCGTCCTTGTCCTTGTAGGTAAAGAGGGAGGTGTTGGAATCGATCCTCTGGATCTTAACCGGTACTGCGGTGCGGCCAGAATGCACAAACAAAACTTCAGGGACTTGGGACTAAAATAACAAAAACAAAGAAAACAATATGAGTAAATGTTAGCATTAATAAATTTGCGTCCTATTATACAGGGGACCTCTTTTGTGCCAGAGGTAAGCCTATCAATGATTCAAAGTAATGTTTGCGCCAAATACATCGTTTCGTTTGCTTAAGCATAATCAACACGAGTCTAAAAATCCAAAATAACAAAATTTTATTTGATTTGCTTGGCTTTATTACAATCACTAGTTTTGAGATAACGACTTGACTAAATGGAAAAGACAAAAAGAAAAACGACTCGACTAAAGACGACTAGACTATGTGCCAAGCAAAGAGGTTCTTGGATCAAGCATAAGTTCCAACATATTCTCCCTCCTTCTTTTCCTCGGTTTCCCTTTTAGGTTCATTAGCCAAGTTAGCCGGTGGAGGGGCAACGAAGATCTCCATCAGGTCTTTCCTAGCTTGCATATCACCCAAAGCCTTTGTAAAGAACTCGCAGATTTCCATTTCTATTGCTTCTTTTTCTCCCAAAGGTACTGCTTTGAAATAATCTCCCTATCCCTTGAGCAGGTCTTGCAGATTCCCAGCGGCTTGTCTTGCTGCCACGGTTTTGCCTATCCAGTATATCAGTTCATCTCCTTTGATTCTTTCCTTGTATTGCTTTGTCATCTCCCTTTCTTGCGTTACCCTTAATTCTTACTTATTTTGGTCGAACTTGTGCCGTAGTTTCTTGTACTTCTCCTCGACACTTGGAGTTTCAGCTTTCCTTTTCAATGTGGTCTTTGATCGGAACTTCTCTTTATCTTCATTGAGCCATTGAGGGTAGGTCAAAGTAGCACCGTGGTTCACCCTGCTGTCTCGGCCACGGCAAAACTGCATAGTAGCCCTTCCTTCCTACATTGTCAATATTGTATCGACCATCGGGTGTTCAATGTCTTTTATGTCAACGTTAAAACTTCTTCCTTTTGTCAGCTGAGGAGTTTGCTATATCATTCCTACTTGCCGGAGGCTTCTTAGAGGAACATAGTGATGAGTTCCTCGGAATCCAATCAATATTAAGAAGGTGGTGTCTTGACTTTGTATGGAGACGGTGAAGCCATCACAGTTTTCAATTGTCCATTGCACTTCTTATAACTCTTCAAACTTGGTGTACCATCCTCGCATGTTTGCAGGGTCTTCCCATACTGCTGTGCCAGCCATGCGAGTGCTGTGTGAGAGGATTCCTCCAACCCTTGATGCCCTTAGCGCTATTGGACTTATTGTGACATTGTGCAAGTGTTCTATCAACCATATTTGCAGCAAGAGGTTGCATCCCTCAAAGAAATATCCTCCTTTCCTACACTTGGTTAGAGCCCTATAGATTTCTCCCACGATCATTGGAACCAAACTCACTTGGTGCTTCTGAGCACCTTTGCGCAATCCTTCAACTACCCTTCCCAACCTTATGTCGATCTGTCCTTCTTTTTCGGGGAAGACCACATTTCCCAGAAAAGCAATGATGAACGCAGTAGACTCAGTCCATTCTCAGTCTTAAATTTCCCACGCCCCAGTCCGATCGTGCCTAAGAGTTGGATCTCCAAATCTAAAATATAGATACTGGAAGGTAACCTTTCCATTATGCACTCCCTCGACATATGGATCATAAGGAGCTTTCAACAGCTCAATGAACACTTTAGGCTCCACATCTCGGGGGTAAATCATGGTCTCGGGCCCAGGCTCTAACCCCGCCAGTCCTCAAATCTCCTCTAACATTGGTGCCAACTCCAGACCATTGAAATGAAACACCGCCCTTTTGTAATCCCAGAAATGTATAGCAGCTTCGACCAGACTATGCATAGTAGTGTAAGCCTTAAGGGCCACCAGTTTTCCCAACACCTTTTGAACATAAAACTTACTGATTGCAACCAAAATCTTCCCACCAAAGCCTGATCAAGTGGGGAGCTTGGGAGACGGTCTCAAAGTGGAGGTACCTCTTGCAGCCATAGTCTGAAAACAAGACATAAAAAGAAAAGGTCAAAATAGTCCTATAGTCTAGATCACACTCAAGCAAACGATCAATATTTTGCGAAAACATCTCTTTTAATCTATGCGAGGATGCAGTTTCGTCTTTTTCGGGTTGAAAATCCTTTTTGACGTTTGGACAAGGTTTGCTAATGGACTATGACGTGCCAAGGACGTATAGTCTTCCTAAGCTTGAATGATTTTAAAATTGAACATGCAAGTATTAGCCATTTATTCTCAACTGACCATAAAACATTGTACTTTTATAAATCAAGTTTGACTACAATAGACAAAGACACAAAAGAAAATTAAAAATTTGGATCCTCAGGCATCTTCGATTCAGCCTCGGATATCTTCAATTTCTTTTGCATCTTCCCAATGTCCAACTGAGCAATGATCAAGTAATCCATAGCTAGTAAACCTCAACCTCCGTCTCTTTGATTGTTAACTCTCATTGTATTTTTTCTCGAACCCCTTCTTTAGTCCTTCCAGCTCTCGATCTAAATCTTCTACCTCATGCCTGTGCCTCTTTCGTTTTTCTTTCCTTAACTTCTTGGACATCTTCAGTTTTTCCATCAACCATTTAATCTTATATTGGTTTTCAGCTTCTTTGTCTTTGACTGCCCAGGTATGTCGGCATTAGGAACGTGAGCGTCTTTTATGTCATTATGCAACCATTCCAAATAACTAACTCCACAGCCTGCATGATATATGTCTGGTTCAATTGAATTTTCTTCAGCAAACCTCTTCTCATTCCATATCTTGCGAATTTCGGGCACAAATGGAATTTTGTCTTCTTCATAATTGACTTGGAATTGGACTGTGTCTCCCACCAATGGGATATCTTGTCTTCTGTCTGCTTGCCTTAAAGCCCTGATAGGTACATAAGGCTGGAGATCGCGAATACCCATAAGGAGTACAGATGATTTCATCTTTGACTGGAGCAAAACTTGTGGGGACGTAAACCAAGGATACATCCACTGTATGTCTTCATCTTTCAAATTCTTCAATAACAAATAGCACTCATGAGTAGTGTAGGGTTCTTTGAACCTCTTGACGCCATAGTGTTGTGCCAATATGTGATTTGAATGACACATGTCTGAGAATTCTTGGCCTACATTTGGTTTCTTTTGAAGGTGTTTAGTCAGCCATACTTGTAATAACAAGTTACAACCTTCAAAATATCGAGCTCCATTCTTGCACCTTCCCAAAGCTCTAAGGATGTCGGCTAATATGGTCGGAACCATAGTGCATATCTTCTTCTTGATACCATAGAGTAAGGCATGCGTGAAGTGGACTATCTTTGTGTTGATTTCATAGTGCATTCCTTGTGGGAACACGACAAAGCCAAAGAATACTACCGCAAATGCAAAAATTCTTTTACACTTATAATCATAGTGTGATGCAAACTTCGTTTTGTGCTTTTCATAACTCTTCTCATGACCAAACTTATCATACAAATACATACAGCTAAATTTTGACCTTTGTAAAATTTCGGATACATCATTTGTTCGAAAACCGAATGCTTCGCAAAACTCCTTTTCGGTAGGTTGATGCGGTATAATAACTCAAGCGTCTTGCCATCGATGTCCCTTTCATCTCAAACCTGAATCTTCAATAAAACCTCTGAATTCCTCCAAAAGTGGTGTCATTTCGAACTCCCCAAATCTAAAAACATTTCTATCATCATTCCAAAAGCAAGTGGCGGTTTCAATGATGAATTTATTGGGTTCAACATCGTGAAGGCAAGTGACCCAATATTTTACTCAATTCGAATTGACCAGCTTCCCCCAGATTTCTATACCATGCCCTTATCTCCCTTGGAATGTCATTAATCATGCCGAACCGATGGTAATCTCTGTGACTCAAGATAGCCTACAAAAAAAAAAAAACGAAGCCGTTAGACTCGACCCCCTTCCCATTTGAGAATAAATGGCGTACACTTGGCATTTTAATTTTAAAAACATGCACACATAGTCATATCTAAATGCCCCTTGGAGTTGATAACTCGTTTGGGTTTGGTTTAGATATGGTAAGTAAAGACTTAGGCGTGGCCGGAGTCACAATTTTCTAAAATGATATGATTCATGATCTTAGTATTATCTCCACTAAGATTTTGGTACTATTAGACCGGTTCTTTCGAGTGGACAACTTGAAAGTTGAAGGCTTACAAACTTCCAAAAGCTTCGCTATTTGGCTGATTTTGCAAGACCTTCTCTTAAATGTTTATTTTGAGTGAGAAAAGAGGCGGTTGTGGGTTCCACGCAACCGTCCCTTCCTAAGGGCTTTAAGATTTAAGAGGGTGCCAGGAGTGGCAGACGTTATGAACGATAATGTCAAATAATTTACAATATATAAAGGATATAATACATTGATAAATTGCAGGAATAAGCAAAAGAAAACAAAAAAAAAAAGAAAAGAAAACAAGTTATGCACATTAATAATAAATAATACATAAATAAATGGACAATAATAAAGGTTATAAATCCCAAAAATTAAAAATCGTTATGGTTAGGACTTCCGATATCCCCAGCGGAGTCGCCATTTTGTCATACCCCATATTTTTCTCAACTCGGAGTGAGTCAAGACTCGGGTTTGACTGGGTAACTCGTTTGAGTTAAAGATTGGAGTCGCTACCTAATATGGATTTCTAAGGTGTATTAGGTCACCTAAATGTCTAAGGTCGGGTCTTTTATTAAACATGTTCTATTCTAGAGATTCGAGGGTAAGAAGTCCAAGTGACTCGGGGAAGGAGGTGTTAGACACTTCCCCAAGTCCCACAAAAAGTGGTTCCCGCCCGAGCAATTAATTTTGGGATGTCTAAACAAGCTATAAATATTAATCATATTCGCAAAATATATATTGCTAATTGGAGAGTTAAAGTAACAATTAATTACGAAATTAAAGCTACTTATGCAAAACAGTATGTATGGGCAGCAAGTACATGATATTGGGCTTTTAAGTTTGCAAGAACGGCCTAAGTCCTATGCCTAATCGCACATTTGGCCTCGTATTTGTCGAACACATATTCATGGGGGTATTTTCACAAGAATTAATTCAATTTGGTTCACTTATGCAATTTTCAGCATCTAACATAAGTCGCAGAAATGATCAGTTTTGCCAGAATAACCAGCTTTAGCGAAAACTATTTGGATTTGGTTAGAAAACAAGTTGAGGTTATTTTTGAAATAAAATGTTAGCCATTTAGGGTCGGTGTGACTTGACATTAATTGTCGAGTCCTAACTTTAATGGCTATTTTATTTTTGGGGTCGATTTTTGAAAATATATGTATAAGAGAGGCTGTTTTGAGAAAATGGATTACGAAACACACAAGATGCATACAAAAGGGGCTGTCGCATGTAATATGTATATATAGGCATGCAAATACATGATAATACTTATATTAAACTTTAGAAAATACATATTAGTATTGGTATGGTTGACCCCAATAATTCATACGCCCCTATACACCATGAGATTAGTGTACAAGAGCTCAAGATTTGTAAAATTGGTTTAAACGCACAAAAGGGCCAGATTTAAAAATAGGTTTTTGGGCCCAGGTTAATTACGCAAAAGGGGCAGTCTCATTTTACGAAAATGATTCAAATTTAGGCATTTAACACGCAGTAAGCCTCTGTTTATCAAAAATCACGCATTTAAACAGTTTAAGCATAAAAACTGTTTTGAATTTTTGATTTTAAAGACCAAGTACGTTGAATTCAGTCGACTAGGCATAAAAATAACCCTCTTAATAGCATTTTCAAATTTTACATGTGAATGTTTCAATCAAACACTGCCAGGCCCAGTTCAAATCATCGTACACCATGTGATAGGTTCCAATTATCAGTTAAACTTAGCTTAAATGCAAAGGCTTCTATTTTCCTAGGTATGATGCAATCACATAAAGGAGAGAGTGAGAGAAAGCCCCTGGATAGCCAATCACACAGTCTCATGACTGTATAACCTGTTTTAATCAGATACAACAGGGAGAATCCTAACAAATATACACATAAGGGAGACTAGAAAGGGGAAAAGCATGTGTTAAAGCCCTATTCTTTAAGCATCAGGTTAAAACTGCAATCTCAATGATTATGCTTCACTAATCTGTAACAACTCGGAGTAGCAAATGAAATGTACACATTCAATACCCTGCAGCTGTTAACACTGGTATGGTCCTTTTAGACCATCCCGACAAGATGTATAGAGGTTAACAGGGGCTAGAGGAAGCCTAGAGCCAAGGTGCAAAGTGACAAGGTTTCAAACAAGTATAGGCAGTTTAAGCCATGCAAACATAAGCAGAGAAAGAGCAAGCAGGAAGACCTGACATAAGTAGGTTTAAAATATAAGCAACAGTGATTACAAGTAGAGATATACCAATCTGAGCAATAGCAGTGAGGAAACAAACCAAGTGCAAGCAATGTTAGAAGTTTTGCAGAGGCAAGATCAAGAACAAAAGAAAGCATGGACCCTTTTCAATAGTTTTTGAGAGAAAATCAGTTAAGACAATAGTATGCAGTGCTGAGAATATGTATGCATGTGTTTCTTTGTATTGAACTGTGTGTTCTATTTAAAGAGGACCAGTTTATATAGTTGTAGGGTGGGGATTTAAGTGCAAACAGGCAGAACATCAAGTAGGCAAGGAGATACTGTCTTCCATAATTAAAAAGACCCAAATAAGTATACTTACCAAGTATAGTTCAGTCAATCCCTAATTCTAAGGCAAATCAGAACTTAAGACAAATATAATTCCCTTCCTTTCACTTAGCATGGTCCAGGTTCAAAATCAATCTTGTAGGCCTATTTTTGGGCTTAAAATCAATTAACAATTCCAATTAATCTTGGATCAATTAAGCAGCCTATCATCCTTTCAAGTATCAATCAAAATCTTACTCCAATCAATTCAAATTCTCCTAAGCATACAAGATAGGCTACCCATTTAGTTTCCAAATGTATAGTCATGAAAATTATGCCTTTTGGCATAATAAGAGGCCAAATAGACTGCAACTAACATGGGTGAACAGGGCAATTCGACTAGACTGCCAAAGTTTCAAGTTTACATGTTAACCAAGGTGGTTCAGGACAGAAGTGATGCTCACAAAAAACTCAGGCAATGATTAGTATTCAAACTTAATGGAACGGATAAAAATTAACAATTTCACAAGTTTTAATCTAATCAATTGCTAAATAACCACTAGAACACAAATTCAAACAATCAGACAAAAGGATTAGAGATTACCCGTTTAACACCGGAGTCGGGTCGAATTTGACCCTACTTTGATTATGCATGCTTGGGGATTTTTCCTTTTCCCTAGGTTGTAAAGTTTAGGTCTTACCAGATCCTGGCCGGAATTTCTTCATTGGGGACAGTCACGTAAACATTGCACGTCGACTTCACTGAACAAGCAAACTATTGCAATGGTTTTGTAGTGGAGGTCGAGAGGAACACGGTGATGTCGTTTGTTTCCCGTTTTGCCGGCGATAATGGCGGAAAAATGGCCATGACAGGGCTTCGTTAGGGTTTTGACAAGAGAGAAAGAGAGAGTGATGGCGGCTGAGACTTTTGGGGGGAAATGAGGAGATATTAGGGTTTGGGGGGTTGGGTGAGTATTTAAAAATGGAAACTTTAATCCTTGCCATTGGATCAAACTCGTGGACGGTCAGATTTGGCCACGTAGGCGTGAGGTGGAGTGTAGGTGGCATGAAAAGCTGAGGTGTATGTATATGTGTATATCCAGCGTATAAATGTGTATAAAATACATATAAATGTATAGAAAATTATATAAAATACTTGTAAAATTATTAAAAAAAAGAAAAAAATTAATTGTGAGGGTTAAATAGCTAGGGTAACCTATTATTTTAGATTTTAAAATAATTTAGGCCATAATAATAGGAATAATTACAAAAAATTATGACTGAACGTGCAAATTTCGTAAAATGACTGTAGTTTGTGCTAATGTCTTAAAAATAACCCAATTGATGTACGTGTGCGAAATAATAACTTTGAATAGGGGTGGGTGTATGGTAATTGTGTAGTTATCAGTGCAATTTTGTCTGAGTAAAGGCTATTGAAACAGGAGGGATAAAATTAGGTGTCAACAAGGACGACTACTACCCTGCTAATGAAGATAAGGGCAATCCCTCTTATGATGCCCTAGATCACGAAAATAAAAACACCCTAAGACATAATGGCGCTGCACGAATTGCTGATGACGGCTCGGAGGAAACTGGGGCTAACCCTGTCAAGGCCCTAGTGCATTCTGAAAACCACGTGCCGAGAACTTAACTGGCCTAACAGGAGGCCTACTCTGCTGATGATACTTCCTACCTTCAACTGAGGTAATAGAATGACCTGGACCATGGAATCTCTTACTTTCTCGATCTAACTCCTCTATCTCCAATTTATGATATGTTTCATACCTCCTAGCAATATCAATGACGACATCAAATAGAGTCCTAACCTCAATCTCATGAGCCATCTTAGACTGCAAATAGGGAGAAAGCCCATTAATAAAATGCCTTACCCTGTCGGAGGGCTCCTGTACAAGATCTAGAGCATACACAAACATCTCAAAAAAAAAAGCTCAAACTCCGAGACTGACATGTTACCCTGTCCAATCCACTCAAACTGCCTCCTCTTCTCATCCTTCTGACTGTGGGGAGGAAACTTCTCCATGAATCGGTGGAAGAACTCACTCCAGGTCAACTTATGCAAGCCCTACCAAGCTGATCGGAGTACGGTCCACCAATCCAAACCTGGACCCTCAAACTAGAAGGCAGTTTACTCAACTCCATACTTCTTAAGATACCCAAGGGCCTCTAGAATATGCTAGCATCGATCAAGAAATTCCCGAGGCTTATCTAATGCATGGCTCGAGAATATTAGAGGATTAAGTTTGGTAAAATAATACAGCCTCGTCGAATCATCGACCTGATATGCTACCTAGGCTAGTAGGAGAACCTGAACAATATGAGCCACAACACCCACTGCCTCTAGAACATAACCACCTTGAGCATGAACTGCTGAAGCTATTTCTTGAGCTGGAATAGGGGCTCCCTGATCCTGAGCACCAACTTCAACGACAACCTGAGGAGCTTCTAGAGAAATAGGGGGTCCCTACGACATCTGTGCCGCCAAGAATCTCCTAAAAGCATCTTAGAGTGCCGAGGGAACTAATTAACCCTGCTCCCCTTGCCCACCAGAAGCTGGTACTATTGGGGCCTCAATAACTGGACCATCACGATCCACTACCCTTGCGGGATGCAGCCTGGGCAACTTTACCTTTTCCTTATCCACGAACTCTACCACGGCTTCCACCACAGCCAACACTACCTCCTCGCAGAGCGGTAGGCAGAGGAGCTGCTTCTGGCTCCTTCACCTCCCGTTGAGCAGCTGCACACATTCTGACCATTTATTGCGAAGAGTTAACAAAGAACTTTCACTTCACATAAGAAGACTCACGTACATCAGGGAAAGGAAGAAAGGAAGTTGTCTCAATGCTACTATATCCTCTCATAGATAAGTACAGACATCTCCGCGCAATCAACAAGACTCTACTAGACACTATCATGATACAACTATAATGAAACGACCTTAGTTAGTAATTTTGAGAGTTAGGACTCCTATTGGTATCCCGATAGTCTTAAAAGCCCTGTAAGGTCCATTAGGACCTATCTATAAAATTTAAGCTGATTCGGATCTTGTTTGGTAGACTTTCGAAGAAGGTTTTAGTTTCAGTCGTCGGTAACGCTTAAAAGAGGTTTTCGAGCCTGATATGAGCAAATGAGCTCCGATTCAAAATCAGAAAGTTGCGTTAGGTTTTTATGGTCATTTGTGACCTATGGAAACTTTCAAAACTGAATTCTGAGGTCATTCAAATAGTTTTCACTAAAATTTCGAAAGATAAGAAATTGACCTCTTCCTGTGGGACCTCTATCTTGAGTTTCAGAGATCCGATTCGAGTTCCTTCGCGAGCATGTCACACAAGTATTGTATGACTTGTGTACAAATTTTAGGATCATTCTGAACCTTGTAGAGTCTCGTTTGGAGCAAAATTGCGGCACCTGCAACTGCTGGTGCAATAATTTACACTATATCAAGCAGTATATAAGTGCTTTTGTCGGCTGATTTGCTTCATTTTACAGTTCCAATTGTTCTAGTTGGTTCCATGGCAAAATATAAGTTCCAAGTTGTTAGAAATCATCAGGTATCAATCCTATAACATTCAGTTGCACTAACTCATGATTCCTAAGCTAGAATTTCTTGAAATTGAATTGGAAAATTAGGTTAGAACCCTAAAAATTATGAAATTGGGGAATCTGATAACATTGAGTTCGAATATAAAAAATATATCATTGGACTCGTGGGACTATGAGGAGTCCAAAAATATATCATATATGATTTTCGGCTAAGTCCGAGGTATAGGTATTTCAGTAATTTTCCTTCGTTTTTCATATAAAGGTTAGATATTCCATCTTCGGGCACTTATGAGTGTGATAATATTTTTTGGCTCATAAAGAGATTATTCTGAGAGGTGTCACAAAGGAAAGGAGGACGTTCAAAAGTTATTCTGACCCAAGACTAAAAGTAAGTGATCTTTTGCAGCCTTTGGCCTTATGGATATTCTACCACGTGTTTCTTACGTGATAACTGCGGATAAGCGTAATTTCTATGCCTTAGTATCGGGTTTATATTATATACCATGAGCATGTTTGGGTGATCTTATTTTAAGCAGCTTATTTGCCAAAAGTAGCTTATTTGAGAAGTTAGGATTTCCTAAGTTCCCAGTTTTGACTTTTTTAAGCACATAAGGGCTTATACGCTCATGAATTTTTGAGTTACCAAACATTTATTAATAGGCTTATAACATTATAAGCCACTTTTTAAGCTTACCCAAACAGGCTTTCATATGTTATGACATTGGTTTGATATTGCAATAAAAGTAGGAATGTTATACTCTAGTATGACTGTGATATGTTCTTCCCGATAGATGATGAGAGTTCCCCGCCGGTGAAGGATCATTATTGCATATATCTCCTGGTAGTCGATGAGAGTCCCGCACCGGAGATAGGTTTCGGGGACATGTGACCCCATTGCATCATGACTCATTCATTTCATGTCTTCAGTTGTATTTTGCTGGCTATATGAAATTGTTTCAATGATTATCTATGATTGGCTTATCTGTTTGCTTGTTATTGCTTCTGTTTCCCTGACTAGCCTATCATACCTTAAGGTAACTAGTTATTTATCACTTATTGAGTTATTATGACTCACTCTATCTTTGTTTCTTGTTATGTCTTTTCGTTCGGAAGATTCAGCTCCACGACCTAGTCAGCAGGACGAGTGAGGAGTGAGGCAATTTTAGATGTCTGTGGTGAGAAAGCTTGTTCATTGAGGCCACCGGAGATTTGGTGACATTCATCTCAAAACCATAGAGTTTAAAAAAAAAAGTTGAAAAATACAGAGAGTGATCTGATTGAACAAGATTCTGATGTAGCCAGAATTTCATTCCACAAGTTGAGGGCATATTATATAAGATTGAAGATCGAGCATTCCATCTTGAGACAGAAAACTCACATGCAGTGGTTTAAAGAGGGGATGCAAATACCACATATTTTCACAGCTTAATTAGGGGAAGGAGGAGGAGAGTTTTCCTTCACAAAATCTAGAGTGATCAGGGTGTATGGATTCAGGGAGATGAAGATATAGCTGAAGAAGCCTGTCATTTCTTCCAAAATTTATTTACCAAAGGAAATGAATCATTTAATCAGGCTGATCTTGATTGTATTCCTTCACTAGTAACTCAAGAAGACAATGACAACCTTTCCAAAATTCCAGAAGCTGAAGAGATAAAAGCAGTGGTCTTCTCCATGAACCCACATATTACCATGTCTGCTGGGACATTATAGGTTCTGATATAATCAACATGGTCTAGTTTTTTCTTATTGGTCATCATCTCCCCAAATTCTTCATTTATGCAAGCTTAATCTTTCTACCAAAAGTTGAAGTTAGAACCAAGTTAACTTAACTTAGGCCTATAAGTCTCAGTAACTTTACCAAAAATATCATTTAAAAAATAATGTATAGAAGATTGGCTTCAATTCTTCCCAGAATCGTATCTCCAAACCAAAGTGATTTCATTCATGGGAGATCAATTTCAGAGAACATAATGCTTGCACAGGAGATTTTATTAACATCAAGAAGTCTGTCATATGAAGTAATGTTGCTATCAAACTTGACATGGCTAAATCCTATGACAGAGTGTCATGGGCATTCACCTGCTGCATTTTGAGGAATTTTGGCTTCTGTGAGCAGTTCATTGTTATGGTCTGGAGATCACTGTCTTATAATTGGTACTCAGTTATTATAAATGGTGCCATGCATGATTTCTTCTATTCAACAAGGGGCTTCAAGCAAGGGGACCCCTATCACCAACTGTTTTTGTTATAGGTGCAGAATTTTTATCAAGAAAGTTAAATGATCTGGTGTTGGATTAGTCATACAAGAGCTTTTATATGGAGAAAAAAGGTCCTTTGATTAATCATCTTTCGTTTTCAGATGATGTAATCATTTTTACTTTAAGGAGAAAAATGACTTTTACCAGATTCATGAAAGTCTTGGAGCTCTACGAAAGGAAATTTAGCCAATTAATAAACAAAGAAAAGAGTTTTTTCCTTACCACCCCTCATGCTTTTTAGTCAACAGTTGATAGAATACAAGCTATCACCTCATACTCTTATAAGTGGGGCCAATAACATACCTGGGGTGCCCAATTTACTCTGGGAGGAGAAGAGTTTACTACTTTTCCTCCATGACAATAAGACTCCTTAACTGGATAAGAGGGTGGTAGGGGACAATAATCAGATATGTCCTTCCATCCCTTCCAATTCACTTGATGTCTGCAATAACACATCCAAAAACCATGATCAGGCAAATTGAACAATATATGGAAGATTTTTTCTAGGGTTCTAAAGAGGAAAAGAAGAAATATCATTGGGCATCTTGGCCCAAATTGTGTCTTCATAACTCAGAAGGTGGTATAGGCCTTAGAAGAATGGAAAATATATGTGTGAGCATGGAGTATAAATAGTGGTGAACCTTAAGGTCTAAGAATACTCTTTGGGGTTAGTTCCTATAAGCCAAATATTGCCAAAGATCTCATAATGTCAAAAAATGGCATTCTGGCCAATCACTGAAGTGGAGGAGATTAGTGACCAACAAGAAGAAAGCTGACATGGAGAATTCACTCAGGTAGCTGCAGTTTTTTCTGGAAAAAATGGTTTGAACTAGTTCTGTTGCTAATAAAGTTTAGGGTGGAAGAAGATTAAACAAGATAAAACTGAAGGAGTTCATTAGTGAGGGCATATGGGATAGAGCTAAATTATCTACAATGGAGCCTCGGAATTTGGTTGCTAAAATAATAGAAGTTGAGCTTCAATTGGAAGCTAACATCTTTGATAAAGCAATCTGGACACCTAATGTTAATGGAAAATTCACTTGTGGTTCAACATGGCAATAGATCAGAAATGTAAATCCAACAACTCTTGCTAATAATCACAGATGGATAAAGCAGGTACCTTTCAAAAGCTCTTTCTTGCTATGGAAGGCACACAGAAACAAGCTACCAACAGATGACAGACTTTTAAAGTTTGGTCACAATATTTCATCTTGTGTCTGTTGTATTATGCCTCAAACTGAAACTGTACAACACATCTTTGCAATTGGGGCCTTTGCTAGATTGATATGGGACTCCTTTGTTGAGACTCTAGGCATCAGAAATCACACACGTTCTCTCAGTGTAATTTGATGACATGGTGGCTACATGATGGTGAGAATGAAGTTGTGAGAACAATCTTAAGTGTCTGCATGTTCTAAAATGCTGGCACATATGGAAAAACAGGTGCATCAAGAGATATAGGAATAAATCATCATTTTCCCTGAGGACAAAGCATGTTGTATATGTTGGTTTGAAGCTGGTTCTGCATAATTCTTTTCCTCAGATTAGTTGGCCTCATGACTATTCCTTAATTATTCAGATGGCTCAGAGTCTGAGTCCAATTAAGATCCTAACTTTAGTTAAATGGGAACCTGCCTCTTCTCCTTTTGTTAAACTGAACACTAATGGTAGTGCCTTTCAGAACCCAGGTCTAATAGGAGTAGGAGGAGTAATCAGAGACTGTGATGGCAGTTTTCTAGTAGGTTATGCAGTTCCCTTTGGAATTGGCACCAATTATTGTTCTCAGGTCTACGCAATTTCTCATGGGCTGGGGCTGTGTATTTTGCAAAATATAAGAAAGGTAGTGCAAACTATTCCAATCTAATGGTTAGCTGGATTAAGGATCACATTTCACCTCCATTGGCCTTGTACTTAAAGATTAGGGAGATCGAGAATAAGGTTGAACTCTTTACACACATTGATTTCAAACATTGCTACAGGGAAGGCAATGTTGTTGCTGATTCCCTCTCTAAGCTGAGTCACCAGCTCCAATAGGCTACAACTTTTAATGGCCTAAATGAGCTCTCTCAAACCATTTCAGAGGTCAAATTATCATTGATCAATAAGGTTTTCCTCAGGTTAGGATCAAGAAGAAAAAGCAGTTGAAGCCACCTTAAAATTTTGTTGAAAAGGATCAACTCCTAAAATCCAATCCCTAGTTCAATGTCCCACAGTCCAAAGCTACAATATCTGATACTTTAGATACTGCATACAATATATACTTTAATGAAAAGGAAGCCAGGATGCAGTGGAGGGCAAGACACACTTTTTTACTAACTGCTTGTTATTGCAGCTTCTTATTTGGTGCTAGTACTATTGAAGTTTGCAGCTCATTTCTGCTGCTGCGGTTTGCAGATATATATCAAAAGCTACCCATGTTCTTCTAATCTGTACAAGATGTTGCTCTGCTCTTGATCAAACAGCATCCTACTATAAAGAGTTGCAACCTGGAGCTGATCTTATGCTACTCATACACCTGCTTTTGCTACTGATGTGCTCCTGTTACACTTGTATTGCCATGATTATTGTCGTACAGTATAACTATTGTATTGCTATGATTGTTGCCATGACTTCTATGCTGCTTCCTCACTGGAATACTGCTACCATACTTGTTACCTTGCCTAACTGAAACACGATCTGCCTTTCTTAATGCTGATTGTTTCAATGTTGTTAATAGTCGGTTGATACTCTATAATGCAGCCAAGGTACTGATGCAGCTGCTATCATTATATATTCTGCCGAAGCTCATGCTTTCTGGAAATACCATCATCTACTTCCATGATGAGGACCCTGTCCTCACATTTTGAAAGGCATGGTACTCTCTTCAATTTGGCTATCATCATCATTCTAGATGATAGCCAAAATGAAGACTTGTATACCTCCCATTTTATGTTTACTAGAGTAGTCTTAACACATAGGCTAACCATTTATTGTTAAGGGAGAGTCTCTCACTTGTACTCTTAGGTTCTTTTTGTACATTGGTGAGATCACCTATCCTAGGACAGTGAGGAATTTCAATGCTATATCCGACTCCCTTGGCCCCATAGTTACTTGGCTATCATTTCATTTTTCTTGTCAAAGTCTAGACTACCATAGGATCGGAGGTATGATCTATGTCCCCCTATCTTTAGGTTGATTTCTATATATATGTAGAGGTCTATGCCTAACCCCACACTGGAACTAGTAAGTGTAACAAGAAAAGCACACGTTACTTGGTCTAGTGAGTTGATTTAAGAATATATATATATATATATATATATGACTTTCTTAGATGTCAGATCTTGGGACATCTGGACCTTTTGTACTGAGTAGCTAGCTGCATTCTTTGAGCAGCTTGCATGTGTGTGTGTGTCTATAAAATATATATATATATATATATAGTGTGTGTGTGTGTTATATCTGCTTTTAAGTCCTCTATGTCTTATTTTAAGTTCTTTCTATATCTTTATATTGAGTTAAAGTTTATACGATTTGCCAGGCTGGTCAAGAGGAAGTTTTCGGGTGCCCGCACGATCTAGAGGGAAATCCGGATCGTGTCATATTATTAATACTTAAACAGTTCCAACAACAACATTAAAACTAGTATAACACAGGTTTTTAAGAGATGCCAAGTTATTACAAACAGTAGTAGAGACTTCATTCCTAATAATATATTAGTCAACTACTTTAAGTTGTGTTGGCTATTATATGACTAGAAATACTTAAATTGACACAAGGCAGATGTTCAATTAAATGGCTTCTATTTCTTGAGATTGATTACCAACATAATCTTACTATGAAAGTCGATTTTCAATTAAAAAAAGAAAAAATATAACAGCAAGCACCATTAGCATTTCAAGAAATCAAACGTGTCTCAACACTTCAACTTCTGTATCAAGATTCAGAAAAACCACATCCAGGAAAAAGAAAGGAATTACTTATTTTAATGTTGAAAAGCTTATACTTTTCCAAACACATATTGCAACAGCCACACGAGTAAGAGTTTCATTTGCATGTGGTTTGATTCACTAGGTATATCTAAGGTCCCGTGGATTTAACTAAAATGTGCTAACTACTAGCTCTATACTTTATATAGAAATATTGACAAGAAAGTACACTTTTAAATGGTACAAAAACAGATACGGTAAAAAATTAAGGAGGTCGATTAGTTCTTAGCTTGATTGAACTCGACATAGTTAGAGATTAGAAGAGATAACTTTTCTTTCTATTGCTTGAGTTGAATTAGTTGGCAAAAAGCTCAAACGTAATTAACTTCTTTCTTACTTTACAGTATATACAGTGACTTATGCAGTTGTATAAACTTGTAAACATAAACATGACATGCAAATAAATCTTAGTTAGTTATTTTGGGAGTTAGAACACCGATTAGTGTGCCGACAATTTTAAAGCTTGGTAAGATCCATTAGGACCTATTTTTAAAATTAGAGTTGATTCAGACCTTGTTTGGTAATTTTTTAGAAGGTTTTCGTTTCGATTGTCGGTAAAGCTTAAAAGAAATTTTCGAGCTCGATTTAAGTAAATGAGCTCCGATTTGAAATATGAAAGTTGTGTTATTTTCATATCGTCATTTTGACATGTGAGAACTTTTGGAAGTAAATTCTAAGGTCGTTTGGATAGTTTTGATAAAATCTTGAATGTTAAGAAATCAACCTCTTTCCTTGAGAGCCATATCTTGAGTTTCAGAGATCCGATTCGAGTTTCATCTTTGCGAGCATATCACACAAGTGTTCTATGACTTCTGTACAAAATTTGGGGGTGTTCTGAGCCTTGTAGGGCCTCGTTTGGACCCAAATTACAAACCAGCTGTTGCTGGTGCAAAATTCTGGTTTTTTCTGGCAGAATATTGTGCTTCAGAAGAGTATAAATCAGCCTAGTCGGCTTATTTCAATCTCAACTCAATTTCAGTCATTTCCAAGTCGGTTTAGGTAGGAATTTTGATATAAATCCATACAAAATCATCAGGTATCGATTCTAAGCTAATCTATTTAGTTAATTCATGATTCTTTAGCTAGAATCTCTTGAAGTTCATTAGGAAATTGAGTTAGGGCCCAAAATTTATGAAATTAGGGAATTTCATGAAATTGAATTCGAATATAAAACGCAATGATATCATTGGACTCGTGGGATTATGAGGAGTCTGAAAATGTATAGTTTATAGGTTTCGGCTAAGCCCGACCTAGTGGTATTTTGATAATTATTCTTCTTTCACCATCTAACGGTTACATACTCTTTCTTCGGGCTCTTATAAGTGCGAATATATTTTTTTGGCTCATAAATGGATTATTTTGAGGATATCACACTCGAAAAAATGTCGTTTAGTAGCTGTTTTGACCCAGGACTTAAGGTAGGTGATTTTAGCCGCTTCTTTGACGGCCTTTGGTCTTTTTTGATAATCTATTCAAGTATTCGTTACATGAATAGCTGCCGATGGCGTACTTACTATGCCACATCCTTGTTATTTATTTTTTAGTTATGTTTCTTGATTTCTGGGTTTTTATGTTATCGGAGGGCAAGAGGATTCCGTCCTAGGAGCAGGAGGATTCCGCTCCTTGCATTATTTTAAGGGTAGGAGGATTCTACCCCGGAGAAGGAGGATACTACTCAATTTATTGGGAACATGTGACCCCATTGCATCTTGTTGCATTCAAACCATAACCTTCGATGTGTTTGCTACCTGTATATGACTGCTACTCGCCCATTTGTGCATTGTTTATCTGTTATATGCTGTTACTTTCTATTTCCCTAGCTCGTTTGAATATTATTCGAGTTAAATAGATATTCCTTGCCTATTGAGTCCTTATGACTCACTCCCTACATGTTTCTTGTTTATATTTTTATATCGGCAGATTTCGCTCCCCCACTTGCTGAGTGCTGACGTAAGCAGTCAGGTAATGAAAGAGGCATGATAGAAGCCGTAAAGATGTGCCTGCACCCAATACTCATCCCTTGTCTCTTCGCATGCATTGCATTGAATGCTAATACTCAAGTATAATGACGTGTGGCCCCGCGATTGGAGGGGTTTTTATGCGTATCTTTCCAATGCTGCCACTGTTCTGTAATATCCCGTAATTATTGGGATACACATTATGTAAACTGCAATAATCACGATCCCACGTGACCAAGATCGTTCAGCTTCCCATCCAAGAATCCTCCTTGGCATGTACAAATACGCCGTAACTGCAGAGGCTTTTATTGATCTTCAAAATATTCAAGAGCTTTCTTTAAAAAGACAACCTTTCTTCCAGCCTTATCAATAATCCTACCCTTCGACATGGCCCAAGGACCAAACTTCGTTCTCGCAAACTTTAGAGCCCAAGAATATCTTCCTGCAACCTTTAATTTTGAAGGTGCTAGCCGAATGCAAGGTCAAACACCCAAATAGGAATGTGAGAATAACAACCTTTCTCTTGAGTTCTACCCGTCTGCAGTTGTGAGGGATGACATAACATGTATCAGGCTTGATTGTAACTGGCCTAAAATCATATACATCATTGTTCCTACTACTGAAGAGAGAATTTTCTCCCATCGTGCTGGTTACTCGATGGTCCACACATACCCTTTAACTTTATGTCCCAACGAGCGTGTTCACTCGATCATTGAAGAGATATGCCGCCAATACAATATCTATCTGGGTCAAGTAGGGCCTTCCGTATGGCACTTGGTGGCTGTTAGATCACTTTGCAAACCATGCCAAGGTAAAATTTTCCTTCCCCATTTTTCAGCATTTAGTGAATTGAATCTTTGCTCTTCTCTACTAAATATCTGTTCCAACATCCATCCAGGGGTTGATGGTTCATCAAGAGATACTCCATCGAGGAGGCTCAAATGAGAACCTGAAAGAGGAGAACAAAGCCCTACGAGGACAAGTCGCTAGCCTGTAGCCCTTCGTGGAGGAAGTTGAACAACTGAGAGGGGAGCTTCAGACCACGCGCAAACGCTATCACATGGAATCCCTGAGAAGTAAAAATCTTGATGAAGCAATAAGCAATGAGATCCGTAAGCGCAAACAGGCTGTGGAAACCCTTCAATCTTCCCTTACGGAGGCCAAGCATTCAAAGCAACTTCAGTGTAATAATGTGGCCCGCCTGGAAGCGGTGATGGAGGCATTGCAATAAAAGCTGTCTGGGGTAGATAAAAGAATCAATGCTGCTGAAAAGAGTGTCTCTGATGCTAGAGGTCTTTCTGCCTTCCTTTAAGATGAGAATGACAAGTTAAAAAGCAGAGTGGCATCCCTGGAGAAGGTTCGTGATAAGCTTTGCAATGACGCTCAACACAGGGAGGAGCAGATGAATGCCTTGAATGCTCGCCGCATAGCTGAGGTGGCTCGTGGTAACATCACAGTTGCTCATGCCACTTTCTCCGGGTTCGAGATGACCTTAGTGTGGACTTGGATGCTATGATTACATCGTTGACTGAGCTTGTGGCCCAAGTAGATGCTCAGCTACGATCCGACCTTGAAGAAGGGTTAGTGGCAAAAAAGGAGATGAAGCGCTAGCTGGGGGACCTGCAGCTGGTGAAGCAAGACTTTCGTGGAATGTTTCTACAAAAAAGAGTAACCCGAGAGAGGAATAGAAATCCCCCCCCCCCCCCCTTGATGGTTAAGAATTTTTTTTGCATCTAAGTTCTGAACATTTTCACGTGCTTTGCGGGTGCTATGATATGTTTTGTCCTATTTTGAGGCTTTTTGACTTGAATTACTTGTTAATTTATTTGTGACGATTTTAGTTTCTCCTGTAAATAATTTATTAAGTAACGTCCTTGCTAAGTCGTACCTTCATGAGCATATGCACCTAAAGGTTAGGGGGATTTCGGACGTCCTGTATGTTCTAATGTCTAGAACATTTATCAGTGAGCCTGCTCTGGACATTACGACCGTTGTGTGCGCCAGAGTTTGGAGGCTTGAATTGCTTCCATAGTAGACGGCTCTTTGCTCCCACAATGGGACGTCTTTAGCCCGTATATGTAAGGGGCATTTTTGCGTTCCAACTAGAACGTCTGTGCTTGTATGCTTGAGTATTTTAATACTTTCTGGCACCATGTAGGCAAGCATCCCCACCGATATGTAGGTACAAATTTTTTGAATTGACGTGTTCAACTTTCGAATAATGCTGGTGTCTGTCGTGTAGTTTATCCTACTTTTGTCACGAAAAGTGAGTTTATTACATCAACTTGAGTTTGGTCGGGGCTATAAATATTTGGATCGTAGATGGATCTGAATTGTAAAACTGACTAAGTAAAATAGTAGTTTTATTAATAAATAGGGGCGCAAGGCCTGAACTGTTGTGGGTGAAAATCTGTAACATAGCTGATGAGTATGAAAATACTACGATCAAAATTAAAAGAAACTAGAGACTTAATTAAAGTAAATACTGAAAAGAATTATACTTCCAAGTGCCCTACTCCTTCTCCCCACCGAAAATACTTCAATCAACTGAACAATCAGAATTGTAATCTTAGTTGATTGAGGTTTTAGGGCCTTCATCAGGTTTAGGGAGGTTTGCCTTTGGTTGCCCTTTCAGGGTCAGGCGCTCCTAGGACTGCTGCCGTGTAACATTCCCTTGCTGAATCCTGATCTCCATTGATCCCTTTTATTCCCCACTTAGTAGGGTACTTTAGTTTTTGATGCCAAGTAGAAGGAACTGCTTTGACCTTGTGAATCCACGGTCGTCCTATGATTGCATTGTATGGGACCCCTTCTTTGATTACCTGAAAGGATGAAATATAATCCACTCCCGGAACGTGTGTAGCCAGGCTGATTTCCCCGACAGATTTTTTGCAGGAATTGTTAAAGCCGAGTAGTGTATAGACACTCGGAGCTATTTTGCCTTCAACTCCTATTGCCTGTAGGGTGTCCTATTTGATGAGGTTCACGGCGCTGCCATCATCGACTAGGACGCTCTTGACGTCCGTATCCTCTATTTGGAGTGTTATGACCAAGGTATCGTGGTGAGGAGTATTGCAGCTAGTGCTATCCTCATCACTGAATAAGATAATCTCTTCTCGGTCATGGCTCTCATCGGGCGCTGCCCCACCGTGATTCGAGTCATCAAGCAATGTTGGGCCACTGACTATTATGTTAATAGATCTCTTAGGCTCGGGCAGATCTGGGGGTCCATACGGACTCCTATTTTTGGCATAAGTCTACTTTTCCCTATTGGTAAGTAAGTCCTTCAAATACCTTTTATCGAGCAAACTCATAACTTCCAGGGTCAGGGCCTTGCAGCCAGTAGTGTCATGTCCATGATCCCTATGAAAGTCACAGTAAAGGTTTTGTTTCTTCTGCCAGGTTCGGACCTCGTGTTGTTGGGCAAACGCACTTGAGCGTCCTTCATGTGATCCCTCACGAACTCCACGGCGTTGATGTGCAGTCCTAATTCTTCAAACCTACCGGGCACCCAGTCTATGCTGAGTGACCCCTTCTGAGGTGGCGCCGGAGCCTTCCTGTTGTCCTCCCATTTTTTGACCGGCCTAGGGAAGTCATCTTTGTAATCTCTCCTACTCCACTTTCTCTTGTCTCTTGCTCTCGGTTCTTTAGCATATCCTCATTTCTGCACTTGACTGACGACGTCTTCGGTGATTGGGCGAGCTTTTACAACAGGGGCGGAGGATTGTTCAGGCTCTAAGGCAGCTTCTTGGTGTATATCTGATGCAAAGCATTCCATGTTGATACATGGTGTTGAGTTAGACTCCACTGCAACTCCCTAGTAGCTAACAACCCTCTAGAATTCAGGCTGTTGTCAAAATCTACCGCAACAATATTGTCGGGAATTGGAGGAAGCTCAATGAGTTCTCTTCGGAACCTCTCTAGGTAGTCTTTTAACAACTCGTCGTTGTGCTGCCGAGTCTCAAAGATGTCCTCCATGCACTTCTCCCGCTTACGGGCGCCAGAATGCGCTTTCTTGAATAGATCCTGCATCTGGGTGAATGACTCATTAGAGCCCATCGGTAGCTGAGTGTACCAAGCGAGGGCGCCCTTAGTCAAGGTTGAGACGAACCTATTCACCAGAGCAGATTGGATTTCTTCCACAGAGATTTCATTTCTTTTTACGGCTGTATAGTATGCAGTAATGTGCTCGTTCGAATCCGTTGTCCCGTTGTACTTTAGGTTATCCGGCAGGCACAAGTGCTTTGGTACGCGGATAGATGCAGCGCTTGCTTTGTATGCATGTTTTTAAAACTTCTGCTTATCTACAGTGGTAACATGGGGTGGAGCACCCAACAAGTTACCAATCCAATCGTGGATGACTTTCATCTCCTTTAGGATGTCCTGGATGACAGGTATTCCTTTGAGGTCTTGATTTTTGACGGTTTTTGAGCCTCCAGAGGCGGCATCCATATTGAACCTACGATTAGGAATAGATGCTGGCGAATCGTTCACGGGCGCTGGTCCTCGTGGGGATGCTGACCTCTGGAACGATCCAGCAAACATCACTCCTAACTTTTGGGTCATGCCCTCGATCATGTTGACCGAGTTTTGCTCGACCCATTCTGACAGGGTTTTGATGAGATTAACAAAAAAACCTCTAAACTCAGAATTACCTCCGCGCGGTTGATCGCCTTCGCCGTCGCTGGCTACATGGACCGATTCCTTAGCAGGATCCTTTGGCTGCATGCTGGGATTGCTAGGATCCTGTGCGGACTCGTTTACTGTGTCGATAGTGTTTTTTGGGATGTTGTCTGTCGTTGTCATCTAACATGACTGCGTCTTTTCCATCGTAGAATTCCTACAATTTCCTGAGCCCCACGCGGACGCCAAACTGTTTATGCCTAAAATTAGACGTCTAGGTTAAACAATTAAATTTATAGAGGGTTACAAGCAATACAATATAAATAATAGAAAAAGTAAGTAAATAGAGAGAAAAGTAATGAACTAGAAAGTAAATAGAATTATTCCTTGAGAATAGCCGGATGCGGTGTGAAGCGCTTGATGTACAATACAATGTAGGAAGGGTTATTTATAGTAGAGATTTATCCAGTCTTAATTATAGTAAAATACAAAGACTAATAAAGGCTATGGGCCTATAAACTCAAGGCGGTGGTATACACAAAATCCTAACTAGGAGAATGTAAATCTAAGGCGGTGGGATGTATGCCTTGCGTCCCACACCCGTACCGCATGAACGGTCATAACTCGTGGAGTAGGCGTGTATCCTCTATGCCCGATGACTTGTTGGATAAGTCTAGTCTTGCCAGCTGGACTCATATCCCTGTAATAATAGTTGGCGTATTTTTGCCCACATGAATCTTAACCTCACCAAGGTGAAGAGGCTGTTTTCGATAGACCATCAGTTCAAGAAAAAATATTTTCGAAACATACTTGCAAAAACAAATAAATAAACATACACAATGACATACCATTGTGTATACTTGTATATACAATGACATACCATTGTATAAACAAACTATAATGAAAAACATGGTAGAATTTTTTTTTTTTTTTTTTTTTAATTTTTTTTTTTTTTTTGAAAAATGGCTTAGTTTCGGTATTTTTCTAGTAGTAGGACGAGGGAGGTGGCTAGAAGTTGGCGGTAGTAGAGCAGCGGTACTGGATGGGGACGATGACATTTAGGGTTTGTGTGAAAGAGAATATAAGAAAGAAAAAAATCTTAAAAATCTTTTATTTTTATTGAATTTGTTGGATCTTGTATACATTATTCATAAATAGTGTTGATAGGTTATGTAAGTAAGATACTGTTACTATATTATGTAAATATGCACTTCTATTTTTGCACATTTGTGTAAACATTTGCTTCATATATCACAATGAAGCCCCAAGAATTAGGTGATATAATATTGCAAAAAATTATACAAAGGTACAATTTGGAAACCATTTCTAAAAAACATAGAGACATTTCGTCCTAATTACAAAATATAGAGGAATTCGAATTTAGTTACGAAATATAACAAATATTAAAATCCTAGACATAGCAAAACCCTAGCCTCCTCCGTCCATTTCTCCCATCTTTTCATTCCCTTCTCCCCCCCCTCCCCACAACTCCCCACAGTCGCTAGACACCTTCTCCCACTGTCGCCACCAGAGAAATTGTTGCCAGAGCAAGTTTGAACAATTTTTTTTTAGTGTTTATTGATTTTTGCTCAAGTTTGGTATATTTCATTTAAATATGGTGTTCTCCAATCAAATTTAATGCTTTCCGTTCATATTTGGTGTTTCTGGTTCAATTTTCAATTTAAATTTTGATTAAAGTTTGATTTTTTTCGTCCGGATCTGATGTTTTTGGTCAAATTCGGTATTTATTCGATCAGATCTGGTGTTTTTTTATATTTTTATTTTTATTGTATCTCAATTTATCTTTACTATTGCACTATTTCTGCGTTTCAGCACAGTTCTAGAAAATTTCTACATAGTTTTTCCACTATTTTCTATATTATTTCTACCTATTTCTACATTTTTTATGCATTTATACATTATCTTCGACTGTTTCTACACTGGTTTTGCAGACCGGCAGCGACGACAATGGAGGCAGCAGGCAGCCAGGGAGAAGCGGGGGAAGGGACGTGAGAGTGATGCTATGATTTTTCTGTTTTAGTTGTTTGTAGCAACTTGTATATAAAAAATATTTCTATATTTTATCATATCAATAATGTTACTATTTTTTTGTAATAAAGAATGTAGAATTGTATATAAGTGTAAAAAGCCCTATAATATTACAAATGTATTGAGTAAATGTGTAAGGCCCATAACTTAAGGAACTATGTTATGTTTTCTCTTTTCTGTTGGTTCTATTTCATTTATAACTTTATTTTCCCTGTTTAGACTTTAGATTTGAGTAACTTCGAAATGATTAGATACTTTGACATTAAAATGAAAGAAAATTTACTCCTGATAATGATTTAGGTACTCTAATTACACATTGTATTAAAACTTTCAGATAATTACTAAATCTAATTGTAACAACAAATTTCGTTCCGAAAATAATCAAGACAAAAAATAATATTTTGTTTCAAATATATTGAAATGTTATAATCTCTAAAAACTCCTCTTATTCTTCTTTTCAAATATAAATTCACGAGCGTTTGAGATTGAGTGTCAATTTGATCAATCCGTCACGAACGCGTTGATGATCGTCACGGACAATAACTACACCACGAACAAGTAATTTTGATTTAGAACGTCTGATATTTGATTTTCATCATTTCATCATCTTTAAATATTTGAAACTTGTATACAATGCCTCAATATATTTAGCTTGTAGAGAAAATGGCATTCCTTGACCCATGAGCTCTGTATTGCTTCTTGTTATAACTTCTAGCTTATCTGATTTTTTATGTGGGAGATGTTGTCCCTTTATATAGGTGTAGGGGTAGAGTAACCAAAAAATAAGTTTAACAGACTTTAGGCCTTTGACTTGGTTTATCCCAAAAAATTTAGACTTTTATTTTGATCCATTTAATTGAATCTAAATAATTAGCTCATGTTAACCCATAGTATTTATTTAATATTAAATATATTTTGAATTTAAGAAATAATTTAATTTTTTATGGATTATAAATTAATAAAATTTAGTTGCGTACATTATAACAATACTTTTGTATTCCCCAGCCGTAGTCCTCTACGGCATAGTAGTAGTGCACAGTGACAGAGCTTTGTTTATAAGAAATTGTGAAATTTGTTATTAGAGTTTTAGCTATGAAACTGATGTCAAATCCATGAGAAAGAGAATATAATGATGTTATGTTGAAATTCTTAGTCGTGATGCAAGAAATGGTATACTCCAGAAATTCTAAGCAATTTAAGGTTGAAAACTCCGACGGTGATGCCAAGTGATAGAATGAGGAGGAGAGAGAATGTGTAGCAAAGGCACCGACATGAACATCTCTAGTGAGTATTACATATTTTGCATATTTTCTACCGAATCGCTATCGTAATCCACTTTTAGATTTAGTGGAGACATCAAATTCTAGAACATTCTTTTTCTACTTTTTATGGTGGTACATTGATTTTTTGTCATGGTGTAATGGTTTTTGCGGTGGTTTGAAAGTAGAATAATATCTGGTGAATATTCTGTGTATATCACAGTATGCCTTATGCATCATTGTAAAATACAGTGACATACACATGACATATAACTACATACAACATACACAAGTGAATGGGTGGATATTATGGCATTCTTTTTGTGGTTCCTACAGTGGTTTATGGTGGAATGAATATATGTCAGGTTCATCTCATTGTATTTTTGTTCTATGTCTAGTTTATTTCACCGTATTTTTTATGTATCACTATACATACAATAACACACACAACACACAAGTACTTACAATGACATACAAGTATGTATATCTTTGTATGTAATTCATATGTGAAGTGTATATACAAGTGCTCATGGAAAGAAAAAGTTTTGGAAGCCATGGGGAAACTATGATGAAGAAACAAACTCTGGTGACGAAAAAAAGTAGTAGACAGTCATACAATTTTTCAGTGAAGCTCTGACAATTTTCGGCGGAGCAACAATGACAATCAGTGGGATGGGGAAATCGACAGCTAGGCTTTGTGTGGAAGAGTATAAGAAGAAAGAGAAAAATCTCAAAAATTCTTCATTGTGTTAGATTTATTGAAGGTTGTGTAAATTATATAAAATTAATGTTGCTTTGTTATGAAAGTGGAATAGTATTTCGATGTTATAATTTAAAGGCCTAATTTTGTATGTTTATGAATGAATCCCAATCGAAAATATTATTTAGAGCAATGGTCCGCCAAAAGGGCGTTATAGAGGACTGGTTTCTTTTCTCGAAAATTGGAGAAATTTTTCATTTTTTGTGTGAATTGAACACTTTTGAACCTGATCTTAAAGTTATAAGCACCTTTTTCATGATATTGTATTTGTTTAGCACATTCATCAAGGATTTTTTTGTCATTTCATTTACCTGAGCATTTGCAGCTTTGACTGCTTCTGCACATTCGTAAGAAGTTGGTTCATAATCGTCCGGACCTAGGGTTCCGTCGTTTCACCGACGAATTCATCGTCACCGGCGACATGGGCCTAGCAGTGCTGGAAATGGAGACTGGAGAGCTCAGCCAAATAGTGACATCGGCGAGGGGCTGGTGGTACCAGCAATGACAAAGTGACGTCGGCGACGAGTTGGTGGAAGGGTAGACTGGTGAGCTTAGCCAGGAAGTGACGTTGGCGACGAGTTGGTGAAGGGTAGACTTGTAAGCTAGGTCTAAGATTGTTATGGTTTCTGATTGAGCTCCTGCTATGGCTCGGACTTCAATAGCATCGGTGATTGTCGTAGTGTGAGTTACGTCGAGGTGATGGCCGGTAGTAACGAGTTCGATGTCAGAAGAGTTCTTTAGATCTGTTCGAAGGTTTTCTGAAGTATGGATGGTGGTGTATGGACGACGGAGCACGGTGGTCATCGTCGTGGTTGTCGCTGGAGTTGAAATTGAGCGGAGGTGTTGGGAGAATAAGAATACCGGATTTTACCATGGAATGGTAGAGCTTGTAAGCTACGATGATGACGACTGCTTTCTATATTTTATCACGAAAAGTTTTTGAGCGATTTTATGAAAGTGATGATGGTTTGGACTCATTTATTTGTAAAACGTATATAGTACTTAATCCACATTATAAATAAATGATGATAGATTGTTCTACTTATATTTTCCTTTGAATATTTGTATATGATCGAAGTGATGATGATTTGGTGTCATATATTTGTAAAAAGGACAAAATGATTTGGCTCACTTATGAATAAATGTGGTTGGATTATCTTCATTTTATATTTTCGTATGTTACTATGTGAATGAAGTAAGTGACAACAATATGTCCTCATCTATATGAAAAATGTACATAGTAGTTTGCTCATAGTATGAATAAGTACGAATGGATTGTCTTTACTTCTAAATATAAGCACTTGAAGTTATTTTTTTGTGAATGTATAATGCGAAGCTGATCTAGTCTCACTTCTTTACAAAATAGACATTATTTTTTTTCCGGACATAATTTCTTCTTTGAAGAGAGTTGTGACATTTTTATAATTACGATTTCATTAAGATGCAGCGACATGGCTTCATTAAAATACGGTGGTACTTTTATAATTACGAAAAGTTCTCAATTTTAAAGACCTTTAAAGTGCTCAATCTCTCAAAATAGAATCTTTTTGCCTATTTGTGTAAAACTACCGAAAAATTTTATGTTGGTATTGGATCATTAAATTTATTTCATGACTAAAAATAGATTAAGAATTTTTGTACTTGTATACAGTGGCGGATCTAGGTAGGGCCAAGGGGGTCAATTGAACCCCCTTCGCCAGAAAATTGTACTGTGTAAATAGGGTAAAACGAGATTTTTTTGTTATATATACACTATTGAACCCCATTGACACAAGGAAATCTAGTAGTATAGTGGTAAAGGGGGTTCAAAAAAGCGTTTCTAAATCCCAAGTTCAAATCCCAAGTGTAACATTTTAAACTATTTTGAAGCCCCTTCCATAAATTTTTGGGTCCGCCCCTGCTTCTATAAATGTGCTATATTTCTTCATTTTATGTGACTAGGGTGTGAATGGTTCAGTTCAGCTTTATGTAACAAGGGTGTCAATGGTTCGGTTTGGCCGGTTGTGTTTGAAAATTTTGTGCCATACCAACTTTTCGGTTACTCTAATATGTATAATCAAATTTTAAATTTTTGAAGTCATCCCAATCATCTCAATTTCTCTTCAGTATCAGTACAGTTCGGTTAATTTTTAGTCTTTTTAAATGTCATCTAAAACTACATCACAAATAAAGATGTATTTTTGCGTACAAGTTAATAACATTGAAAAAGAAGTATCAGTTTCATTAGAAAACTCATATGTACTAATGCCAGACCAAAATATTGATTTCATCTTAATTAAATAAATGATATTAAAAACCAACAATGATATCATACTCTAGTTGAATATTTGATGAAAGGTACCTAAATAGGATTCATGTGTAGTATGGGAGATGTGAAGAATTATAAAGTGCCAATAATGAATAACAAGAAGTTAGATAAAGAGTATTATTGAGATTATTTCAATTGTCAAAATCAGGGTTCATTCATTTTTTCAAATAGATATTTTACTATCATTCATTGTTCTACACTAAATTAAATTTTAATTTGAGATAAGTTTGCATAAATGTAAAAGAAATTAAACCTTCATCCAGAGCAAACAAACTTCATATAATACCAACTCAAACAACCGTGAAACCTTTAACAATAAATTCACCATTTCTACGAGAACTAAATTTAAAGGAGATTGGATTACAACATTATCAAAAAAACACCCTTCATTATTGAAGCATGAGAGTGTCAACATTGAACAGTAGTACTTTTAGTAGTACAATTGGTTGGGGCCTTGGATATATTAGTTCTACCCCAAGGCTCAAATCGAAATGTAAGATGTTTTACGCTTTGTTATTTTAATAACTTATAAAAGAATTATAATTAGGATAAACTAGTGGGACTTTTTCTCTCTCTACCATCTCCTCTAGTGCACGTTAGTGTGCTTCTGTCAGTGGTTGGATGCCAAGAGGTATGAGAAAAGTAGCAGCAAAAAAGTAACCAGAGTACCCAATGCGAGCCCAAATACACCCCAAATTTAAAAGCTTACTAAAGAATGACCAAGCTTACCCAGCCAAGAGAATGGAACAATAACACCCAGTAATAATGTAACAGTGATGATGTGATCATCTATTGTTGGATCCAGCAAAGGGAGCATAGAGGGGAGTAAACATGATTTAGCTATGAACGAAGGTATAGTACCTATGAGAACTGTTTCAGAACCTAGTAAAGTGCTCTTAGCTGAAAATATGTAGGAATTACATGAGCCGATGAACGTGATGGTGCACTAACAAAGGAGATGAAGAAGGAAACATGGCAGTTGGAGCGCAAAGGAGCGCAAAGGTAACAAGTTAGCTTCTAGAGGTATGAACTTACGCTATATTGCCCAAAAAATCAGAATGGTAAACGAGTAGTAGAGTTGGATAAACAAGAGATTGAAAAGGACAATGGAAAATGGAAAATGGCTATAATACTGTATGTTTTGGGGTCTGATCCAACGACTGGGGAAATAGATAGGTTCAAAGCCTCTCAATGGAATTTCGCATCTAAACCTAAGATCTATTGACACAATGAGGGTTACTTTGTGATTAAATTTAATTCCATGGACGATAGGAATGAAGCCCTAATCTCTAGCCCATATACCACTAACAGCAGACAAATTATCACCAAAGCCTGGGAAACTAACTTTGATTTCAACAAAGAAGTGTCGAGGTTGACTCCATTATGGGTCAGGCTCTAATTTACCCCTTAACTGCTGGAGCATGAACTCACCGAGTAGAATTGAAAGCAATTTAGGGAATCCTTTGTTTGCAGATGCTTGTACAACCAATATTGAGAGGATCTCATATGCTCGAATGCTCATCGAGATGTATGTGATTAATGAGCTGCCTAGAAGTTTCAAGGTCCAGGATTATGATGGTAATGGGTTTGAGCATGTGGTTGAATATGAGCGGAAACTAGATTACTGCCCTACATGCTTGCAAGTTAGTCATAATTATCAATATTTTGAGGAAGAATGTGGTGAAGTGGTTCCCCCTAAACCACCACTGAAGCCTCAGCAGCATAAGGGGTAGGTGGTAGCTAAGCCAAACCAGATGAGACTGCCACCACAAAAAACAGGTGTAGGTTGGTAAAGGGGTGATTAGGGAGAAAGAACAAGCACATCCTAAGGAGAATACTGCTCCAACCACAAATGTAGCTAAAACAGGAAATGTGAAAGGGAAAGAATTCCAAGAAGCTAAAGGCATGTTTGCAACTAAAAATAATTCACTAGGTAATCACGAAAAAGGCATCTCTACACTACTAATGGATTTGAGGCCATAAATGAAAATATAGTGGGGGTGCAGAATGCTTTAAAGCTAGGAGAGAAGTAGGGAGGTAGTAGTGATCAAGGGGGTACAGCTCAACTCAACTTGAAATGAATACCATAGCATGGAATGTGGGGGGGGGGGGAGGCTAATAAGGTGTATAAGAAAAAAAGAGTTGAAAGTTTTTGCTAAGGAGAATAAAGTAGCTTTATTAGTTATAGTAGAACATAGGTGCAAAATAAAAATGTTGAGCAAATCATTCATAAAATTGCTCCTGGATGGAGCTGGTGTGATAATGCTGAATCAAATGTTAAAGGAAGAATCTAGACTATCTTGGATCACAACGAGCTGATTTTTAAAAAGGCAAAATTATTTGATAGCCATTTAAACTCGGCACTGTCTGTAAGTTAGACACTTCAAGTTAACGAGTAACCAGATAGACACTTCAACTAGACTGAAATGTATCACACAAACACCTTTGTCCATTAGACCTAGTGCGTGAAATACACTTGCTATAACTGTCTCCATTTCATCAATGATAGGATGATATGTGTAATTTGAAAAGAAAAAAAGTCAAATATAATTAAAAAGTAAAGCAAATTCAATAAGATAAAAAAGAAATTAAAACCGCACCCCCAGCTACCGCCCCCCATTTCCCTATCCCCACTTCGTCTCTTCCCCCAAGAAAATCCCCTCCATTTCCCCATCCTTCTAGTCGTCCCTCCTTGTCCCCTGACCCCCTAATTTCTTGATTCAAATCATATGGTAGGATAATTTTTTTTTATTCTTTATGCATTGTGCTCTGTTTTATATATATAATAGTTAAGCTTTATTCTCAATTAAATCTTGTCTAAATTTATTGCCGGAGGAGCAATTTATTTGGTGAGCCTATTAACAAAAATCAAGGAGAAATGTAATTCCTTCATCTTGACATGACTTCCGTTTTTCAAGTCTAAAATTTTATGATTTTGGCTCAGTCCCTTAGCCGAAAAAGATAAAGGATCTGAAAATATTATTAGTGGTGGACTGGTGGTGATGGCGATATAGTCGGTGGAGGAGATGACTGGTGTCTGCAACACTTTGGCTGAGAAAAGGACTTTACCGGAGGAGTTGTGTAGCTAGGAATTTTTTTTACTGCAGTAGCCATTTTTCCGTCAAGTGCTCACTGGAGATTGTGAAGGAGATAGAAGGTTATGTTTGGGATATTTTTCATCTGTAAAAAATGAAAATATAAGGATAAAAATACTCTCTCACGCGCTCCAATGAAATTTGACACACACAGTTTGCCACGTCATATTTTTTTGTTTGTGAGACACATTCCAGTCAAGTTGAAGTGTCTATCTGGTCATTCATTAACTTGAAGTGTCTAACTTACAGACAATGCCAAGTTCAAAGGGCTATCAATGAATTTTGCCTTTTAAGAAATTAGAGCACAACAACAGTGTATTCATGGGCTGGTTGAAATTCAAGACCTCAGGTTGCAGTTCAATCTAATTGATATTGTTATAATCTATGCACATCCTAAGGACACTAGAAGGGGGGTTGAATAGTGTCCACCGATTTTTCGTTTCAACAACTTGATTCTTCGGAGTCAAGAACCTTGTTCTCGCCTCGACAGTTTTGCAATTTGACACCACAACACACACAAATAACAGACACAAGGAACATAGGGTTTTTACGTGGAACACTCCTTGCTCAAGGGATAAAAACCACGACCCACACTCTGGAATTTTTGAACTCAATCCACTAACACAAAGAGCAAGTTTTTGATTACAAGACTCTGTAACCAAGGGGCTACACTGTAGACCCTAATCACTCAACAAAGCTAAACTCTAGCTTTACAAAATAATCTCTCAAAAGTTCACCTAGCACAATCGCTTTTGATATAAGCTGATAGGTAAAAACAATGATTGCTCAAAGTAAGACAACTTACAAAACAAAGAACCTAGACAAAATATCTAGACTCAATCTATTTAACTCCACCAGTTGTCTTCTTCAGTTATCTCACGTAGAAAGTTGCTAGATCGCCTCTGTATGCTCTCAACTCTCTGTTTGTGAATAACTGATTTACGGCTGCATCAACTACTCGTATATATATGGGCATCAGAACCCTAGTTGAGTCCCACAAGGAAACCTTTTAACTATGGTAAGACAAGATTCCTTGTGACTCTTTCCTTCTTCAAGTCCAACTCGTATTCGTACTTCAAAGATACAGCCTGGGCACCGCCTCTTTTAGTCTGACTAGGATACATACTCGTTCACGCGCCACTTCTCCTAGTTCCGCAGGGATTTGCAACCCTCAGATCTTTTCGATCAGTCGTGCCCTTCTATACAAGGACCAGGTTCTCCTCCAGAACCACAGGGTCCTTCGTGTTTGTCATTCTTCAAAACCTTTTCTCAACAAATTCTCCCTTTTTGATGATGACAAACAAATGTTGCCCAAGAACCTGAATAGACATAAGTACCACAAAAGAAAAAGCATATATGAAAAGTAAAAACAGATGAGTTAGGTCACGATCACCCCAACATTCGTCTTCCCTCTTTTGGCATCATCGAAAAGATTCAAGTACCTGCATGAACCAGTTAGTACTATCCAGTCTAGAGCACAAGGCAACAAGTCAGCTAAAATTTAGACACACAGATATAAGGCCAAGGGCCCAAATAGAACCAAATAGCAGAGAACAGATCCAAAAGTAAGCAAGAGAAATTTAAAATCATCATCCAGGGTGTGACAACAGCACAACCCCAATAAGTACACAACAGAAAATAAATTGTCGTAAACATCATCACATATCAAGGGAGAGCATGAAGAGATAAGAGAAATTAGGAGAAGTACAAGGGAGGTAGGACAAGAGGACTCAGGGGTTTAAGTTGAAGTGTTTGATAAGTGCCTCAAGGTTCTTCGTATTTTTGGCCCTCTCCATCACCAGCTCGGCCTCATACTTGTGGCAATCTATCTTCGAACGATCAATTTCTTGATCTTTCAACTCCAGCTTTCTGTGAAGCTCAGCATTTTCTATGTTTACCTCAAGAACATGGCTCTCCAGTTCCTTCACAGCTGTAATGGCCTCCTCGGGTCCATAATCCTCACTTTCCTCAGACTGCTCCTGCTTAACCTGCATAGGTTTCTTGGAAGCTCTCTTTTCCCTGAAGAAGTCACGGCTTCTTAGCACATTAACCCCAAACATCTGATGAATAGTGGGTTTCTTCCCTGCTTCCAATGGAACCCCAAAATGCTCTAGAACCTGCTGAAGGACGTAGGAATTCACTAATGAATGTGGCTTTTGGTCTGTGTCTGCAATCCTCTTGATATGTCTGACTATTAGACCAGCCAAGTTGATTCTTAACCCTCTATCCAGCAAGTCCATATAGGTTAAGTCCAGAGCACTGGCTTTATTGTTTCTCTCTCCCCTGGGCAGTAGGAACCGATGCTCAAACTCAAAGAGCAGCTGATGTGCTGGTTCCATCTCCTTCTTGTTCACCTTCCTCTCTTTTTTGAGCTTTGGTTTTCCTGAAAATTTCTTTACTACACTAAGAGGAGTCACCCCGTCTGTCCTCTTGGGACATTTCAGCTTAATGTACCTGCAATAACCTTCAGCAGGCATATCAAGGATCACCCCCAGCTCAGTTCTCCCAAACTCAATTTCAACTCCCTTCACCATGGTAAACACTCTCCTAGTTGTAACCCTGCAGTTGGTATAAAATTCCCTAATCTCATCAGAGAACAACATCCTGTCTTTGTTTCCAAACAAACTTAACCACCCTTGATCACCAACTATCCTGAGTAAGGGTTTCATGTGATGCTCCTTCTCATCATGCAGAATGCTGCCAGCAAGCACCTGGTGCTTGGCAAAGAAGGCTACCCGGTCAACCTCTTCATCACTTTCTTCTTTGGCATCCTCAGCCATTTTCTCATTCTTCTTCTGTTTCTCCACTTCTCTATCCCTCACATTTTTAACTGTCTTTTCAAGCTTTCCCACTTTCTCCAGCTGTTGTTTTAGAGCAGACCTAGTTCCCACTCTTCTTGGCATTGGCTTTGCCATAACTTTGTCATCACTCTCCTCACTAGATTCATCCACTAGTTAGCTTTTAGATACAGGCACTCCCTCTTTCACCAATCTTCTTCTCTTGTCAGGCTCCACTCTGTTCTCTCTCACAAACATCACTTCTTCTTCCTCACCTTCGTTTATCAGCTTTTCATCCTCCTCACCAAACCTTCTTTTCACACTCTTTCTCTTTGTTTCTTCAGCTTTTTCTGCAATTTCCTTACTTTCACACTTTTCTTCTACAACTTCCTCATCCTTCTCCTCTTCAGAGTCTGTCCACTTGAGTTCTGCATCATCAGCATCTGTAGGATCTGAGCGAGAACCAGGTTCGTCGCGCAAATCCTTTGAAGCCTCAGCAGAACTAGGTCCTTTAACAGCTGGACCTTCAAGTACAGACAACCCTTGAATTTTCTCAGTAAGAACAACACCAGAACTGGGTTCACCAACATGTCCTTTTTGGGATTCAGTAGAATCCTCTTCTCTTAATTTTTCTAGCACCCTTTCAGCAACATCTATCTCCAACACACTAGCCTTAGGTTCCTCCTGAACAATTTTTGTGCTTCCTCAACTACCTTTCCCCTATTCGATGTACCACTGAACTCTAACTTTTCTACGATTTTATCTAGTCCTGTTACCAATACTTCAGTACCTACTGCACCAGGACTTTTTACCACTTCTAAAACAGCAGAAGTAGATAAAGTAGAGTCAAGTATTACCTCAACCGGTCTTTCAGTAGAGACTTCTTCTGTAGGCATAGAAGATAAGGATCTGGCCATCATCTTCTTGACTAATTTCTTTTCTCTCTTTTTGAAAAACTTTGTCCTAGCCACAGCAAATCTTTCTGCAAGAGTAGACGGAGGGGGTTTTGGTGTAGATTTCTTTGATGTGCGAGTTTTGGAGGTTTTGGTAGGTGATGCTGAAGTAGACTATGCTTGAGACATGGTGAGAATAGTTAGGGTTTTGAAAATAGAACAACGGCGATTTCTTGATTCAATTTTAGAGAGAGAAAATAGGTTGAGTAGAGAGAAATTTGTTTGCAAGTGTATGTGTTCTGTGTCGATCAAAACAAGAGGGTGAGAAGGAGTTATGGTGATGAGAGGTTTTCTGGGAAACAGAAAGTAATTATGGCAAAAAGGTGAAAATGCAGCTTTTTGAAGATTCTGAGAACCCGGAAAGGAGTACCGATTTGACGGTTACTTCGACTTGCCCAAATAAGGCCTTTTTAAATGGTCGGGATCCATTCAAATCTAATAGAAGTCTAACCAAACAAGGAATGTGTTCCTATAAATTAGGATAATTACAAGAACATGGAATAATTGACAATCAATTTCAGTTGTGACTCTTAACATACAAGGCTGTGTGACTGTACCTGGACATGAATCCTCATGCTTGCTTTGGTTCCTTCTACATACTTAGTAAGTTCTTCATGGGATCTCATTAGCCCAACCTGGTGCAAATCAGCTGAACAAGTATACTTAATAAAGTACAAGATTAGACTTAACTATAATAACAATAGTTACAAACAAATTGCTGAACGCTTAACTAACCAATCATTGGGGAACAAAAGTTGGGTCATCCATGTATTTTGGTCATCTAACTCAAACTTGTTCCTTTCAAACTGCACTTTGTTCAAAGCTTTGGTAAATATGTCAGCAATTTGATCTTCAGTCCTGCAAGAATTCATTGTGATCAGACGCTTTTCTACATTATCTCTAAGAAAATGGTGTCTAATATCAATATGCTTTGTTATTTTATGTTGGAGTGGGTTCTTGGCAATATTGACTGCACTTGTGTTATCACAGAAAATTGGCTCTGCTCCACATTTAATTCCAAAGTCCTCCAACTGCTGTTTGATCCACAGCAATTGTGAGCAGCATGATGCAGCTGCTATATACTCAGCTTCTGCAGTAGATAGGGCTACTGAGTTCTGCTTCTTTGTTGCCCAAGAAACTAAGCAAGGACCAAGAAAGTGTGCCATTCCTGAAGTGTTCTTCCTGTCCACCAAGTGACCTGCATAATCTGCATTAGCAAAACCAATTAGTTCAAAAGTACCTCCGAGATCCTCTTCACAGCTGTCAAATGTGACTCCTTAGGCTTGGACTGAAATCTAGCACACAGTCCCACACTGTATACAATATCAGGTCGACTGGCTGTGAGATAGAGGAGTGAACCTATGATTCCTCTATATTTTGTCTCATTAGTAGAAGGACCAAGTTCATCCATATCCAGCTTGGTTCCAGGAGCAATAGGAGTAGTCATTTCTTTTGCTCCTTCCATGTCAAATTTCTTCAGAAGTTCCTTGACATATTTTTATTGATGAATCATGGTTCCTTCAGGCGTCAGTTTTATCTACAGTCCTAGGAAGAAATTAAGTTCTCCCATCATACTCATCTCAAATTCACTTCCCATCAATTCAGCAAACACCTTGCATAGCTCTTCATTAGTGGCTCCAAAAATGATATCATCAACATATACTTAAACCACCAATAAATCCTTTCCCTTCTTCTTCAGGAATAATGTATTATCAATCTTTCCTCTTGAGAAGCCATTCTTCAGTAAGAATCCTGACAGTCTTTTATACCAGGCTCTAGGAGCTTGCTTCAATCCATAGAGCGCCTTGTCAAGTTTGTAAACATGATCAGGGAATTCACTGTTTACAAACCCTGGTGGTGGTATTACATAGACCTCTTCATTTCGGTAACCATTTAAGAACGCACTCTTCACATCCATCTGATACAGTGTGAACTCCATGTATGTGGCAAAGGCAATCAACATTCTAATGGCTTTCATCCTTGCTACTGGTGCAAAGGTTTCATCATAGTCAATTCCTTCTTCCTGACTGTATCCTTGAACTACCAGTCTTGCCTTGTTTCTTGTCACTATACCATGCTCATCTAATTTGTTTCTGAACACCCATTTTGTTCCAATTATTGATCTGTCCTTCGGCCTAGGAACCAGGTGCCATACTTTGCTTCTTTCAAACTGATGAAGTTCATCCTGCATGGCTAGAATCTAATCTGGATCTTCTAAGACTTCTTTCACATTCTTTGGTTCCAGAGATGATAGAAAAGTAAAGAATGCACAGAAGTTCTTCAAGGCCGACCTGGTCATGATTCCAGTATCCAGCTCCGATAATACGTTCTCCAGAGGATGAGAACTTTGGTGCTTCCATGGCCTAGGTTGGATATGACGAGAAGAACCTTCAGCATCACTTTGGATAGGTTCTTCCACCCTTATTGTAACATCAACTTCATTTGATGTTCCCCCTGTCATATTGACTCCTTGTTCTCGTGAAGTTAAATCCTCACCTGATTCTTCCTTGTCTTCTGGATCTTTAGAGTCAGCTACACCATCTTCTCAAGCAAGGCTAATTGCCTCTATCATCTACTTCAGTTTCATCTACTGCCTTGTCGGATTCATCAAATACCACATGCATACTTTCCTCTATTGTTTGTGTTCTTTTATTAAACACCTTGTATGCTTTGCTTTGTGTAGAGTATCCAAGAATTATTGCCTCATCACTTCTAGCATCAAATTTCCCCAATGGTTCCTTCCTATTGTTGTGAACGAAACACTTATAACTAAAGGGTCTCAGGTGTGCAATATTTGGTTTCCTTCCTCTGAGAAGTTCATATGGAGTCTTGTCAAGAATGGCTCTTATGGAGCTTCTGTTCAGCAAATAGCAGGCAGTGTTTATTGCTTCAGCCCAGAAGTTTCTTGCAAGACCACTTGACAACAACATAGTCCTTGCCATATCCTCCAGCGACCTGTTCTTCCTTTCAACTACTCCATTCTGCTGTGGAGTTCTAGGTGCCGAGAAGTTATGATCAATGCTGTACTTAGCACAATAATCAGAAAATTTGGAGTTTTCAAATTCTGTTCCATGATCAGATCTAATGCTGACAAGTTCCAGGCTCAACCTTTTCTGCACCACACCAGTCAATCTTTGAAGCTATCAAATTTTTGGATACCAAGAACAGGGTCCATGTGAACCTAGAGTAGTCATCAACAATTACGACCACAAATTTCTTTCCTTCTCTGCTCTTGACTCTCATAGGTCCACACAGATCCATATATATCAATTCCAGTGGTTTTGATGTACTCAACACCTTCTTTGATTTAAAGGATGATCTCACATGCTTCCCTCTTACACAAGCATCACACATTTTTATGTTCTCAAATTTCCTGCTAGGCAATCCACGAACCAGCTCCTTCGATACTAGCTTGTTGAGTTGTGAGAGACTTGCATGACCCATTCTTTTGTGCCACAACTGAGAATCACTTTCTTGCACGTTCAAGCATGTTAAGTTGTTTTCAGGCAGTGATTTCAGTGATGCTTTGTACACATTGTTCACCCTTTTTCCTTCCATAACAATTTCTCCACTCTGTAGGTTCTTTACAATGCATCCTACAGACAAGAAACTCACTTCATTTCCTCTATCATACAATTGAGAGATACTCAGCAAATTGTGTCTGAGACCATCGACACAGTATACGTTTTCAATTGCATGGTCCAGAGTTCTCCCAACTTTTCCAATTCCTATGATCTGACCACTTTTTCCTCCTCCGAAGGCTACACTGCCTCCTTGAAATGCTGCGAGTGAGAGAAAATTTCTTCTATCTCCTGTCATGTGCTTGAACAACCACTATCAAGAATCCAGCTTGGGTTGTTCTCCCTCACTCCAGCTTGCAAAATAGATTAAGGGTTAGTTTTAGGAACCCAGACAAGCTTGGGTCCCTTCTTTTGAGAAAATAGATAAATCAAGTCCTGTTTAGCCCATTTAGGTAGAACACTTCTTTTATTCTTGGCCTTTGCCTTGCTCGCATTTATGCACCTTTGTTTGTAGTGTCCAGTTTCACTACAGAAGGTACACAACATGTTGCAAGGCAGACCCACATACTTGCTCTTAGGGTTATATGGAGGCAATGGTTTCTTGAATCCTAGCCATTGTTTTCCCTTATTCTGATTTTCAAGAACCCAGTTCATTGCCTCAGAGGATTTGTTCCACTTTGTTAATCTGGAAAGCTCATAATCAGTTTTTTCAACCTTTTGATTTAAAGTCCTGTTCTTTTCAGTTTCCTGATACAGAATCTCATTTGTTCTTTTAAGTTCATTTTCAAGAAAGGTTTGGACTTCACTTATTACTTTCTTACCATTTATACTCTCTTTTAACTGATTAAGTTCCAATTCCAATTCTGTGATCTTAGAGTTTGACGCAAGAGTCTGTCCTTTTAAAATGGCATTGACTTCTTCTAGTTCAATGTTTTGTTCTTGAAGACTCTTGTGCTTAGTTCTGAGATCACTTAACTCTTCGGTTAATTTATCCTTCTCAATTTTCTCCTTTTCATAACCCTCAATCAAAGTGGCAGTGATTAAGATAAAATTTTTAGTAGAGTATGTATGTAAATTCTCTTTGAGATCAGATAGACATACCTCTGCTGAATGAGCAGCTTCTTCTCCATCAGTTGCCATAAGAGCTGAGTCCTTCTTTTTGTCATCTTCTGTGTACATTTCTTTCAGCTTTTCCCACACTTCTTTAGCGGACTTGTATTCAAGTATCCTTCCTAACACATCAGTAGTCAGCCCTCTCCTCAGGTACAATTCAGCTTTTGAATTTGCCTGTAACCAATCTAGGTCTTGAGGATCTAGTTCTTCTACCATCTTGGGTACTAGAACACTATTTGCTGCTCTCTTTACAGGAACATGAGGTCCTCTTTTCACAATCAACCAGAGACTGTAATCTGTTGCTTGAAGAAAGTTTTTCATCTGTTTCTTCCAGCACTTGTAGTTAGTCCCATTGAGCACAGGTGGCTTTGAGGGATCTCTTCCTCCTCTAAACTCCCGAGGATCTTCGTCGTCTGAACTGACACCTGTCAACCCCATCAGTGCTAGTGGGGATTCATCTCCAGATTCCTTTTCATTATCAGATTCACTGTCAGTAGGTCCCCATGTAGCGTAGAAAGCTTCCTTTCTCTTTCTTCTTTCTGCTCTGAAGTTTGGAGGTCGTCTTACCTTCTTCTTATCTTTGTCATTCTCCTTTGACACCTCCTTTTCCTTTTCCTTTGTTGCTCTATTTTTCATCCATTCTGCTTCCCACATAGGACAATCCATGACAACATGATCCTTCTTGAAATACTTGAAGCATCCAGAATAATCAGGGCTATCAACTATGTTCTTCCTTCCAGAGTTCTCCTTGCTATTTCTTCTGAAACCTTTGAACTTTCCCAAGTTAAACTTCTGTCTCAAAGCACTAACCATTGATGCTTCAACTGATTGCAAATCAACGTAGTCTTCAGTTTCATCAGTTGCTTCGAGTGCAAGGGTCTTGTCCTTCTTGAGAGCTGGTTTAGTTTTTGAATCTTTCATCATCTCATGTGTTTTCAAGCTACCAACCAGTTCTTCAAGTTTGATGGATCTTAGAGGTTTAGACTCAATGATAGCAGTCATCTTGGGTTCCCAAGCCTCAGGCAACACATTCAGAACCTTGTCCACCTTCTCCACTTCTGGCAACTCCATATCGAGGGATCTCATCTCATTAGTAATGATTGTTAGCCTAGTCGTCATATCCTGGATTGATTCTTTCTCTCCCATAGAAAACAACTCAAATTGTCTCTTCAGCATTCTTCTCTTGAAGTCCTTCACTTCAGTGGTTCCTTCACGTGCAACCTGTAGGGCATCCCAGATTTCCTTGGCAGTCTTGTAAGATGATACTCTATTGAACTCCTCAGGACCAAGACCACAAATTACCTGACGTTTGGCTTTGTGATTCTTTTCAATCATCTTATAGTCTGCCTCATTGTACTCCTCTTTCATCTTAGGCTCTTCTCTAGCAGCAGCTCCTTCACCAACTACTTTAGTAGGGGTCAAATTCCCTTCAGACACTATCAGCCATAGTTGGTAGTCTTCAGCACATATGTAGTTCTCCATCCTGTTCTTCCACTAAGCATAGTACTGCCCATTGAACTATGGGGGCCTTAGAACTGACTGTCCTTCAGTGATTGTAGGTGGTGCACTCATACTTCTGATCCTTCTCAAGGTGTTAACCTAGCATGAGAAGAGCTGCTCTGATACCACTTGTTATAATCTATGCACCTCTTTAGGATACTAGAAGGGGGGGGGGGGTTGAATAGTGTCCACCGATTTTTTGTTTCAAGAACTTGATTCTTCGGAGTCAAGAACCTTGTTCTCGCCTCGACAGTTTTGCAATTTGACACCACAACACACACAAATAACAGACACAAGGAACACAGGGATTTTACGTGAAAAACTCCTTGTTCAAGGGAGAAAAACCACCACCCACACTCTGGGATTTTTGAACTCAATCCACTAACACAAAGAGCAAGTTTCTGATTACAAGACTCTGTAACCAAGGGGCTACACTGTAGACCCTAATCACTCAACAAAGCTAAACTCTAGCTTTACAAAGTAATCTCTCAAAAGTTCACCTAGCACAATCGCTTCTGATATAAGCTGATAGGTAAAAACAATGATTGCTCAAAGTAAGACAACTTACAAAACAAAGAACCTAGACAAAATATCTAGACTCAATCTATTTAACTCCACCAGTTGTATTCTTCAGTTATCTCACGTAGAAAGTTGCAGGATCGCCTCTGTATGCTCTCAACTCTCTGTTTGTGAATAACTGATTTACGGCAGCATCAACTACTCGTATTTATATGGGCATCAGAACACTAGTTGAGTCCCACAAGGAAACCTTGTAATTGTGGTAACACAAGATTCCTTGTGACTCTTTTCTTCTTCAAGTCCAACTCGTATTCGTACTTCGAAGACACAGCCTGGGCACCGCCTCTTTTAGTCTGACTAGGATACATACTAGTTCACGTGCCACTTCTCCTAGTTCCGCAGGGATTTGCAACCCTCAGATCTTTTCGATCAGTCGTGCCCTTCTATACAAGGACCAGGTTCTCCTCTAGAACCACATGGTCCTTCGTGTTTGTCATTCTTCAAAACCTTTTCTCAACAGATATCTATGGACTGCATACTGTGGAGAATAGAAGTAGTATGTGGGAGGAACTCAAGCAGTTTTATGCATGTCAAAGTGGTTCATGAGTTGCTCTAGGTAACTGTTGAACCTCAAAAAATTTACCGATTAAGGTTATATTCGGAATATCAACTGAATGGACTAACTCTTTTGGGGTTTATGGAGTCACCACCCAATTTAAGGAAAACAGGGAACCAAATAAGCAAATGCGTGCAAAACTCCATTTTCTTAAAAATGCAGTCTTTCAGAGATTCTATTGGTAAGAGATTTTATTAATTTCGAAAGAACGTTTTTAAGGCACTTTTAAAATTCCATAAACCACGGTTAATCCGACAAGTTTCCAAAATATTTACAAGGGCACTTTTCTAAAAAAAATTAATTAAAAAAAAAAACTCTATTTTTCAAAAATGATTTAACTTGCACGCAATTGCTAAATGGCCCCAATTTGTATTCAATAAACAACTCCAAAATTAAAGATAATGAACATAAAGTAAAACAATAACTCAAATAATCATTGACTAATTAAGAAATTCTATTCCATTTTTAACTACTAAAGTAAAGAGAATGAGTTCAAAAGATAGAACCCAAGAGTGGCTAGAAGTTGAAGGCATTTTGCACGAATAAAGGAAGACCAAAATGAGATCCTATGAACTTGGCGTCTAACGAATGCAGCATATTTGATGAAGCAGCAGTAAGCTTGAAGCCTTTCACGCTTGACTTGCGAACGGGAACTCATCAAGTGTTCATGTCAAGAAATAATAGAAAACTAGAATAAGCATATCTAAACAAAATCTTCAGAAAAATGATAACAGAAAGTAAAAGCCAGATATACGTACATTAACAATCCAAAGAAGAAAAAAGCAAAACTTAAGATATAGAAAGAGTTTAAAACTCAGTCAAAGTGTCACCAATTTAACAAGGTTTCCTTTTAAAAAATAAATCACAATCTTCGAAGGCCTATTTAACAGTCAAAAGTTTAGCTATTAAAGTCTTATATATATGAAATGAAACAAACAATCAAAATATAAAAATTGCTTCAGCTTTATGCTATCATTTTCCATTATAATAGAGGAATTTATATCCACTGAATTCAAACGTACAGATGAAGTAATTAAGATGTGATTCTTTAATAAGTTAAGGTTTGAGACCCTGCTATCACAGCAAGCTAAAGTTTATTGACCAAAATAAATTTTGTACGAATAGCCATAGAAAATTTGACAAGAAACAGGTTGCGATTTCACATTTTATGCATGAACAAACCATCATTTTGCAAGGATCACGTACATCCTTTTAATCTAGACAAGCAGCAGCCAAGAATTGAAAAGAGAGCTTCTATACTATGATTTAGATCATTTTAAAAACATGCAAATCCAGTCAAGGTAGGCTTTTGAAAATCTACTAGCACTATGTTGAGCCAACCAGCTCTTCAGGAATACTATTTACCATAGAACCACAAGTTATCTGCTGCATCTTATTACTCACATAGGAACCATAATTGTTGTACTTTAAGCACCTCCGAACGACACTAGAAGGGGGGGTTGAATAGTGTCCTCCGCTTTTCGTTGCAAGAACCTGGTTCTTCTGTAGTAGAACAAGGTTCTTCAGTTCTCTTTTATGCAGCCTTTACTTAAGAACACACTTCAAAACATTCACCAAGAACACAAGGATTTTACGTGGAAAACTCCTTGCTCAAGGGAGAAAAACCACGACCCACACTCTGGGATTTTGAAACTAATCCACTAACACAAGAGCAACGTTTTAGATTACAAACTCTGTAACCAAGGGGCTACACTCTAGACCCTAATCACTAACCAAAGCTACACTCTAGCTTTCTCTAGTAATCACAAAGTAGTTTGCCTAATACATATGCTTCTGAGATAAGCTAATAGACAAAATAATGAATACTTGTTACAAAGACAACTTACAACTCGATGAACCTAGACAAGAAATCTAGACTCAAATACTCTGCATGCGAATAAGTTGTCGTCTCCAGTTTTCCATGTAGACAGTTCTTCAGATCGCCTCTCTATACTCTCAACTCTCTATCTGTAAAAAGCTAGCTTCGGCTGTCTCTTCTACTTGCTTTTTATACGAGTCTTGCAACCCTAGTTTAGTTCTACTGGGAATCCTCTTTAATTATGGTAATTGAAGATTCGCAGTAACTCTTTTCCATATTGAAGTCTAACTCATGTTCACACTTCAAAGACACAGCCTGGACACCGCCTCTTTTAGTCTGACTAGGATATGTCTTCAACCACGCGCCACTACTCCTAGTTCCACAGGGATTTGCAACCCGCAATCTTTTCGATCAAGCGTGCCCTTCATCGCAAGGACTAGGTTCTTCTCATGAACCTCAGTGTCCTTCCTGTTTGTCATACTTCAAAATCAGCTCTCAACAAATTCCCCCTTTTTGATTATGACAAACAAATGTTGCCCAAGAGCCTGAATAACATATACCAAAACAAAAACAAAAATAACAGAACAATAAAAACAGATGAGTTAGGTCACAAACACCCCAACATTCCTTCTTCCCCCTTTTGGCATCATCGAAAAGATTCAAAAGACCTGCAGGAACCTGTCAGTTTAATCTAGACTAGAGCACAAGGCAACTCATCAGTGTTAAGAACATAGGCATATCAAAATAAGGGCCCAACAAGGAACCAAATACTTAAACAAGAAACAGTCATAAACATAAGAAATTTAAAATCAACGTCCAGAGTGTGACAGCAGCACAACTCCATTCATAGTTACACAACCAAATAAAAAATTGTCTTAAACATCCAAATCATGCAATCAAAGGAGAGTAGGAAGGGGGTAGAGATCAGGCAGAGTAGGAAGGGGTAGAGATAGGAGGACAAGACTGGAAGAATCATAGCTGAAGGTTGAAGTGTCTGACGAGTGCCTCAAGTTGCTTCGTATTCTTGGCCCTCTCCATCACCAGCTCGGCCTCATACTTATGGCAGTCAATCTTCAGACGATCAATTTCTTGATCCTTCACCTTCAACTGTCTGTGCAGCTCTGCATTTTCTTCATTAACTTCAAGAACCATTTTCTCCAGTTCCTGCACAGCACCGATGGCCTCATCAGGTCCATATTCTTCACTGTCTTCTGACTGCTCCTGCTTCACCTGCATAGGCCTTTTGGAAGCTCTACTTTCTTGGAAGTAGTCACAGTTCTTAAGCACATTTATCCCAAACCTCTGATGGATTGTAGGCTTCTTCCCTGCTTCTAAAGGCACTCCAAAATGCTCAAGAATCTGATGGATGATATAAGAATGCACAAGAGAATGTGGCTTCTGATCAGTATCACAGATTCTCTTAATGTGCCTAATAACAAGCCCAGGCAAATTAATTTTCACCCCTCTATCCATCAGATCCATATATGTCAGGTCAAGAGCACTAGCCTCACAATTTCTTTCTCCCCTAGGTAGAAGAAACCTATGCACAAATTCAAACAACAGCTGATGTGCAGGCTCCATCTCCTTCTTCTCAACCTTCCTCTGCTTCCTCAATCTGGGTTTCCCTGAAAACTTCCTCACAACATCTAAGGGAGTAACTCTATCTGTCCTCTTTGGCCATTTTAGCTTGACATACCTGCAATACCCTTCAGCAGGTACATCCAGAATTACTCCCAGTTCAGGTCTCCCAAATTCAATCTCCACTCCTTTCACAGTGGTAAACACCCTCCTGGCTACTACCCTGCAATTTGTATAAAACTCCCTGACTTCATCCACAAACAGCTTCCTGTCTTTGTTTCCAAACAAGCTCAACCAACCCTGATCTCCTATCATTCTCAACAAGGATTTCATATGAAACTCCTTTTCATCATACAGAATACTGCCTGGCAGCACCTGATGTTTAGAGAAGAATGCTTCCCTATCCACTTCTCTTCTTTTCTTCTTACTCTCCACCTCACTGTCAGTGTCAGAATCACTGGGTTCCACATAGCTCCCAGCCTCACTTTCCTGCTCTTCCTCACCAGCTCTCTTCTCCTCTTCTTCTTTCTTCTTCTCTTCTTCCCTTACTTTCACATTTGTTACTGTCTTTCCTAGCTTTTCAACTCTCTCCATCTGCATCTTTAATGTAGACCTAGTACCAACTCTCCTGACAACAGGCTCACTAGCCTCTTTGTCACCTCCTTCTTCACTCTCTTCATCTACCAATCTAGTTTTCAACACAGGCTTACCATCTCTCACCAACCTTCTTCTTTTTTCAGGCTCTACTCTATTCTCTTTTACAAACACCACCTCATCTTCTTCTTCCTCACAAGTCACCTTCTCATCCTCTACCCCAAATTTTCTTTTCCTTCTTGATTTTTCTTCTTTCTTGTCACTCTCTTGCCTTTCAACAACAACTTCCTTGTTTCCTTCCTCATCCGATTCTGTCCAGCTAAACTCTGCATCATCAGCCCCATCAGGTTTTGGACAAGCAACAGGCTCTTGTCTCAAGCCCTCAGGAGCCTCAGCAGTCGCAAGTCCACCACACTCCGGACCTTTAGGGACAGAATCCTCTACACCCTCTTCAATTCTGGACTCAACTGCATCTTTTCTCAAAGTTTCAACATTATCTGGTTCTCTAAACTGTTCTTCAATTCTTTCCGCCACATCTAACTTGCCTCTAGACACATCATCTACAATGCCCTGCACCTCTTCTCTAAGTTCATTCTCGTTATTTTCTTGTTCCTCCTCACATGGATTCCCCCTATCTATTTTGTCTCTCTGCTCATCACCCATTATCTTATCTAGTTCAGCGACTAGGGTTTCAGTTTCTACAACACCAGGACTGACTATATCGACTGAACCAACAAGTGTAGATGAAATAGGGTCAGGAATTACCTCATGCAACGGTTGAGACGAACTTTGAGTAGTAGGTGTCGAGAGAGCGACTCTTGATCTTAACTTCTTGACCAGTTTCTTGTCCCCCTTTTTGAGAAATTTGATGCGAGCCCTTGCAATTATTTCAGCAAGAGTGGATGGAGGTGGTCTTTCAGACATCTTGAAGGATTTTGTAAAGATTTCTGAGTTTGTTGAAGGGTTTTCTATTTTAGGGCTTGAGAGAATTTTGATGCTCAATCGGAAATGGTGGGTTAGTTGTGAGAGATTGAAAGAGTGCTGTAGAAGGGGAAGGGTTTTAGTGATGTGACAATGTCTAGGGAAGACAAGAAGTAATGAGTATAAAGAAAGCAGCTTTTTAAACTTTTTGAGAACCGGGAGAAGTTAAGAGATTTGACGGTTATGAACTTATTTTAAATAAGCCCTTTTCAAGAAGTGGGGTCCAAGCAATTTAAAAGGAGTTCTATTCTAAAAAGGAATGTGTTCCTATAATTTTGGACAGTTATGAGAATATGGAAAATCTCCCATGATGCACGTACAATAGACAATTTTAGTTCCAGTTGTGAAAACTAACAAACAGAGTAGGTTGACTGTACCTGGACACGATTCCTCATGTTCAGACTGGTTCCTCCTCAGTAAATAGTAGGTTCTTCATGGGATCACATTATTTGTACCTAGTGCTCAAAACAACTAAACGAGTGTACTTATTTAAGTACAAATTTAGCCCAGATAGTAATGACAAGTTTCTAACAGACACTTTTACTACTAAACTAGCCAATCACAAGGGGATTACCTGCTGGGTCATCCATGTATTTTGGTCATCCCTAACTCCAACTTGTTCCTCTCGAACTGCACCTTGTTCAAAGCTTTGGTAAATATGTCAGTAATTTGGTCTTCAGTCCTGCATGAATTCATAGTAATTAGGCCCTTTTCTACATTGTCTCTCAGAAAATGATGTCTGATATCAATGTGTTTGGTCCTTTTGTGTTGGACTGGGTTCTTGGCAATATTCACAGCACTAGTGTTGTCACAGAAGATTGGCACTGCCCCACACTTGATACCAAAATCCTCCAGTTGCTGCTTGATCCATAGCAATTGTGAACAGCATGAAGCAGCTGCCACATACTCAGCTTCAGCAGTTGACAAGGCAACAGAGTTTTGTTTCTTTGTAGCCCATGACACCAAGCAAGGACCTAAGAAATATGCCATCCCTGAAGTGCTTTTCCTATCAACCAAATGACCTGCATAATCTGCATCAGCAAAACCAATTAGTTCAAATGTTCCACCTCTGGGATACCAAAGGCATAGATCCTGAGTCCCTTTCAAGTATCTCAGGATTCTCTTCACAGCTGTCAGGTGTGATTCCTTGGGTTTTGACTGAAATCTGGCACACAGTCCTACACTGTATACTATGTCAGGTCGACTTGCTGTGAGATAAAGAAGTGAGCCAATAATTCCTCTATACTTTGTCTCATTTGTCGAAGGACCAAGTTCATCCATGTCCAGCTTTGTTCCAGGGGCGATAGGGGTAGTCATCTCCTTTGCTCCTTCCATATTAAATTTCTTCAGCAATTCCTTGACATATTTTTGCTGGTGAATCATAGTTCCTTCAGGTGTCTGCTTTATCTGTAATCCAAGGAAAAAATTCAATTTACCCATCATGCTCATCTCAAACTCACTTCCCATCAAGTCAGCAAATCCTTTGCTCAACTCCTCATCAGTAGCTCCAAAAATGATATCATCGACATACACTTGCACTACCAGTAAGTCCTTTCCTTTCTTCTTGAGAAATAGTGTGTTGTCGATTTTACCTCTTGAAAAGCCATTTTTCATTAAGAAGCCTGATAATCTTTCATACCAGGCTCTAGGAGCTTGCTTCAAACCGTACAAATCCTTGTCCAGTTTGTACACATGATCAGGGAATTCATTGCTCACAAAACCCGGAGGCTGCACCACATAAACTTCTTCATTTATGTAACCATTCAAGAATGCGCTCTTTACATCCATCTGATACAGAGTGAATTCCATGTATGTAGCAAACGCAATCAGCATTCTAATGGCTTCCATTCTTGCAACTGGTGCAAAGGTTTCATCATAGTCTATTCCTTCTTCCTGACTGTACCCTTGGACAACCAACCTCGCCTTGTTTCTGGTAACTATGCCGTGTTCATCCAGCTTATTTCTGAACACCCACTTAGTTCCAATTATAGATCTGTCCTTTGGCTTAGGAACTAGGTGCCATACCTTGCTTCTTTCAAATTGATGAAGCTCCTGTCGACGCCCATTTTTCCCCGAACCCCTCAAGGGTTCGAAATTGGCTCGACTTATTGGGACTCGCGGGTAAAGACTTGGAGTCGCCACCTAACATATTTTTTAACTAGGCGTATTAGGGCACCTATTTTATTTCTAGCCAATTTTATAATTAATTTTGAAACTTAGTCTACAAAACAGAATTTCTAGGTAAGAGGTTCAGGTTAACTCGAGAGGAAGGGATTAGGCACCTCTCGAGCCCCATCAAATGTGGTTACCGGCCGGACTTAAAATTGGGATTCTAAGAATTATGAAATAATAAATAACTAACTAAGAATAGGCGAATAATCATGGATATAATAATAAAAAATATTCAAATTTACTAATTGGGTTTTCCTTAAAGAAATGCATCTCGCAAAAGACAAACAAAGTTAAGTCAGCAAACAATAATGATAATAATAATGATGCAATAATAATGAATAATAGAATGAAGGAGAAAATGAATTTTTTATGAAATTCTCGTCTTTTCATAATTTCGACCCGATGTACCTCGTAAAAAATTGTGAAATATGAATTAGTATGATAATTAGTAATAATAATAAATACTAGCAAATAATAATGAAGTCAACAAAAAGGGTCCTCCTCCAAAATAATTCGTCATATTTCATTTAATTTCACCTCGCAAAAAAATACGAAGAAAATAAGTTAGTGAGTAATAAAAAAATAATAAAATAATAATGATTAAAAAAATAAGAATGATAATAATAATAACGATAATAGTAATAATAATGAATAATGATAATAATAATAAAAAGTCATTTTCTTCTAAGTATTTTCTTCAAAGCTAGGCCGTCTTCCATCCGAATTTACCTCGCAAAATATAAGTGAAAGAATTAGTAAATAATAAGTAATGTTGATAATAGTAAAAATACAATAATAATGATAATAATAATAATATTAGTAGGTAATAATAATAATGAAAATAATAATAATAATAGTTTTAAAATAAAGGGTAAGGGGATTTTTAAAAGTGTCGGCTCAGGTGTGTATGAATTGGATGGAGGTTAGAGACGTCGATACGGCTGCGAACACGCCGGCCGCTCGTGTTGCCATGCCAAGTATCGGTCTCGTCACTCCATCACCGGTTCGTTTGTAATAAACGGCTTACACACGTCATCATAGCCTTTTGTTTTAGGGGTGCGGGAATGGGTCGTTCAAATGTAGTATAATGTTCAAATTAATCAAATAGGCCTCAAATAAATAATTTATTTTCCTTGGCCAATATTGATATAGCATCCGTCAATTCATTGTCCGTCAATTCCTTGTGTAGGCCTCAATATATGTAAAAATATATTTTTCATTGGCCTTGTAACAGGTGTAATATCTGTCCAGAATCAGTTCCAATTTTATGCTCCAAGATATACAGGTCAAACTGCATATGAACGAGTCAATCTGCATAAAATGACCTGACAATGTAAACGAGTCAGCATCACACAGTGAAACAACAAAATAGAACCATTAAAGGTTGTTCAGCAAAATCACATGACAAAAAATAACAGAGCAAACGATGACAAAACAATTAAACCCAATCGTGACATTCGAATAGCCACTGAACGTCGATCGCAACTGCGGCGAGCAAATGGCCAGGGAGGAGCAACTGCCAATTAAATGACATCGCCTCAACCCCCGATTCCTCCAATTAAATTCGATCAACAAACCACCAGGAACAGAGAGAAACCAATAAGCAAAATCATCGTCAAATCTGCCAAAAATCTCAACAAATAGTGAGAAGGAGAAACATAAAGAGCAACCAATCGATTAAAACTAAACCACAGCGAGCATCGCCGGCAGGAAAATCCAGTGGGGAAGTGAGTATTGCAAACAGATCGGCAACAAGAAGGAGAAGGCGGAGGAGCGACACTCAAACCATGGCAGGCGTCGCTACAAACTCCCTCTTTCCTTTCGATCGTAAGCAATAGAACGAAGCGGAAAAAGTCAACGACGACGAAATTCCCGGCGTACACCGATGCTACTGGAGATCCCTGTTTCTGATTTTATATATGTGTGTGTTAATGGCGTGTATGTGTGTGGACTTGAAGGTTTGGGAGTGTGCAGAGCGTGGAGATCAGTAAAGGGGATGAGGGGGAGTGAGTATGTTTTTTGTGTACTGATTGCGTGTGTGTGTAGTGGTTTTACTGATGGGGTAATGGAGAGAGGAGGTGGGGATAGTGTTGTAGGTTTCCGTGTATAGAGTAATTGGGGAAGAAGGTAAGAGGGTGTGTGTATAGCACTGCCTCTATTCTTGCTTTGATATTGAAAGCGATGGTGGTTTTTGGGGAGAAGACCCAAAAAGTTGGTAGGATCTGGAGTAGAGTGTATGGTGGAGAAGTTGTATGTACTGATGGGAATGAGGGAGAAGACCCCAAGGGGTCCGTGTGATGTTCTGCTCCCCCTTGTAACGGAGAGGGAGAGGTGCATTTAAGAGTGAAAAATCAAGAGAGCCGTTTGAATTTCAGAGCAAATTGGAGTGATTGGCGTGAGAGATAGAGGGAGAGATTAGGGGGATTATGGGAAACAATTAGGCGTATCAAATCAAGTACCTGAAAAAAGGTATTTTCCCCAACCTTATGTCTAGGTTCAACTTTGAAAAGGATCTGAATTTTAAAGAACATGGTAAAAGAAATAGATTGGGTATTTTAATTGGACTAATATTTAACTTTAAAGGTGCATGGTGAGTAAACATACAAATATATGTATTACATAAAAAAAAATAAATAAACAACGCACATATGAACAAATAATTAATGTCAAATTAATTTAAAAATATAAATGGACACAAATATAAGATGAATATGAACGGTATGGGATTTTGACCGGACATTTTAATTAGACTGATATTTAATTTAAAGGTGCATAATAAAGATTAAAATTAAAATATATATATATATGAATCACGTATGGAAGAAAGACAAAATACACGCATGAAACAAATTGTATCAAATTAAATTAATTACATATAAATATCCATACATAATTATTAAATATTGTAAATGCAGTTAAATTGCACAAATCTATAATTTGAGATGTATTTAACAAGTAGCCTAAAATGATGAAATTATGTAATATAGTCACAATTAGGTGTATAATGTATAAATGGGGGATAATCGCACATAAATGCATGCCTTCTAATGCAAAATTTGCTCAAACAGTCGGTATTGCACCTTTAAACTAAATATAGCCAATTATGGAAAAGGAGGGACAAAATTGGGTGTCAACAGCTGCCCCTCTTTTCCCGGGGATGATGAAAAGAATCTCCGGGCAAAGATAGTTGACGGAGAAGCCAATTTTGTCACGACTTGCAAGCAAAATGGTGGGAAGGGAAAATGAGAGTTTTGGGGTATTTCGGCCGAACCCCGGTCTCTGAGTTGCCTACATATCTCGGGTTTTACGAGAATCAGGCCGTGTGTAGTTCTGGAATGGCATGTTGCCTGTATGAGATGTTTATGACGCACGATTTTAGATGTCAGGAGTGAACTTGTCGGAGTATGTAAAGTTTACATTTGAATGTAACAGCCTTTTGCCGAGTTAAATGAGGGATAAAACAGAGACACTATCGAAGATGAGATAACATCAATAGATCGAGCGTGGGAAAAGAGGCTTGCAATCATCCTAGTTATGAAAATGTGGTGCACGACACACCCATAAAGAGGAGTTTACACGTACGTAATTTCCACTTCATCTCGATAGTCGAGTCATCTTGTCTTTAATACTGTCTTTGAGTGAGCTGGGGAATACTGAAGAGTAAAGCACAGTAAGTATGCACGATTCAAACAGATGGGCACGATTAGGCACGAGAACACGCACGATTGACACAGATAGGCCTGAATAGGAAGGAATACAAAACTGACATCTAATCAGGAATGAAAGATTAAGTGGATCACTGGCATGAGTATGGAATTGTAGCATGGAATTCGGAAAGATAGGTAGCTTGCGGGTGTAGCAAAAGGTATTGTATGTAGGATCAGGCTTTGCTTTGTATGTTTTTGAGGTTTTGTGGTTGCCTAATTGGCCGTGATTTTGGGAGTAGGCGTGAGAGTATGGCACAGGGGTTTGTCGAGAGATCGGGGAGTACCCTGCAGCAAAATCATGATAAATGCAATATATATAAAGATAAAGTAAAGTAAACTTCCCTGATGAGTTGAGCTCTCCCTTGTCATGTAGTTGTCTAGTCTGTTTCCAAGTGCTTTGAGTGTCAGGAAATATATGCTTCTCCTCTGGGAATATTCATTTATGCGCATCTTGTCAGGAGATAATTGTTTGTCGCACCGGGCTGTATCTTGGAATATTGTACCACTGTTTCCTTTTATAATGCTTTCATGAATGTTGGGCCTTTGTCAAGTTTTCTTCTGTGAACACCCAGTTTTTGTACTTCGTCTCTCTTGAAATTTTTGAGGGGACCTCAAAAATTTCTGCCCCAGTGTCAGCTTGCGTCTTTTGGGAATTTTTGAGGGGATCCTCAAAAATTCTGCCCCAGTTTATTGCCTTTGATAGATCATCATATCATGATAGTGCCTGCAAAATAAACAAAAAATACGTGTGTATGTCCAATTCTAAGGCGGACGAGCCTATTGTAGTGATGCCTGCAAAACAAAATAAGTGAATTTGTCCTATTTTAAGCCGGATAAGGTTGATTATAGTAGTGCCTGCAAAATAGAAAGAATGAGCATGTCCAATTCTAAGGCGGACGAGCCTATTGTCATATTCTAAGCCTGACGGGGCTCATCGTCATATTTTAAGCCTGACGTGGCTGATTGTCATATTATAAGCCTGTCATATTTTAAGCCTGACGGGGCTAGTCGTCATATTTTAAGCCTGACGAGGCTAATCGTCATATTTTAAGCCTGACATGGCTAGTCCTATTGTAGTGTTGCCTGCAAAAAATAAAATATATGAGTTTGTCATATTTTAAGCCTGACGTGGCTCGTCGTCATATTTTAAGCCTGACGAGGCTAATCGTCATATTTTAAGCCTGACGAGGCTAATCGTCATATTCTAAGCCTGACGTGGCTAGTCCTATTGTAGTGGTGCCTGCAAAAAATAAAATATATGAGTTTGTCATATTTTAAGCCTGACGTGGCTAGTCGTCATATTTTAAGCCTGACGAGGCTAATCGTCATATTTTAAGCCTGACGAGGCTAATCGTCATATTCTAAGCCTGACGTGGCTAGTCCTATTGTAGTGGTGCCTGCAAAAAATAAAATATATGAGTTTGTCCTATTTTAAGTCGGACAGAGCTGATTATAGTAGTGCCTGCAAAACAGAAAGAATGAGCATGTCCAATTCTAAGGCGGACGGGCCTAATAGTCATATTTTAAGCCTGACGGGGCTAGTCGTCATATTTTAAGCCTGACGAGGCTAGTCGTCATATTTTAAGCCTGACGTGGCTGGTTGTCGTATTATAAGCCTGTCATATTTTAAGCCTGACGGGGCTAGTCGTCATATTTTAAGCCTGACGAGGCTATTCGTCATATTTTAAGCCTGACGAGGCTAGTCGTCATATTTTAAGCCTGACGTGGCTGGTCGTCATATTTTAAGCCTGACATGGCTGGTCGTCATATTATAAGCCTGACGAGGCTAAAGTGTTATCATGTCCATTGTGATTGCCTGCGAATTCTTGTGTTTGCGTTGAAAGATCTGTTGTCAAAGAAAGATTCGTTAGTTGAAACAAAGTGGTTGCTTTGCATTGAACACCAATGTATTTGCTTGAATCTGCATTCGTTTTTCAGTATGATGATCAGGTATCTCGATGACTCTGATTGTGTGGATACTGAGGTTGGATTTATCGGATTTGGAGGCTGTCCAAAATTGTATTTGTCTTGGGGTTGTGATGGGGTGTCTTCATATTTCATGCTTATTTTTTGACAGACATGGAGCTAACTTTGATGGGTGGTTGCAATATCTTTTGACTGAGCTAAAGGAGTAAATATGTGAGGTTTTGTCTTTTCGTCTGTCCTCAATTGTGTTGAGCCTTTGAAAGTCTTGAAAGAGAGGAGATTGTTTATGGTGCAAGTTGGGGTACGGTGCGAGGCTGTGAGTTTTGCCAGTTTTGGTCGTATAGTGATTAGAACTTTCTCTTGCGACTCTTGTATGAGTATATTGTCAACTGATTTTGGTTCGTTCATACTACAAATCGTACGGAAGTGGAATTGGGCTTATCTGAGTTTTCTTGGTGTCATATCCTGGTGATTCGAAAGACTTTGTTTCAGAAGCAAATATTATCAGCTTGGCTTGCCATTTCGGCTTTTCTGAATGCAGATTCTTGACCAATTTCAGTGTTCAGATGCAAAGCGACCGTAATAAAGTGACAACATGCGCAAAACTGTGTTAGGCCATTTAGCAAAAATTTGATGCAAAAACAACACATATAGCTTAAGAGAATGCCTAGACCGCGGATGATAGAGTAGCACTTGAATTTGGAGATTATGACAAATTGTATAAAGATTCTAAAAGATTGCTCGAGTGCTTTATGTAGCAGTCAAGACAAAGATTCTTTTGTTAAATGACTGGTGCTCGCTTAAGTAGGAGATGAGAAGTTGAATGTCAATGAAAGATAATAAAGATGCTGTGTAAAGAATAGGTTGTGCTGATAGAAAAGAGGTTGGCTTTTGTTGAACATCAACACCTTAAGTGCATCTCCCATCCTGTCTTGCAAATCTGCGTGTCATAATGCCCGCGTGCCTTTGAGAGAGATACTCAATGTCTCTCATACTTGTCAACCGACTGCTGCAATTCAATCTTGCTTTAGCTTTTGCTTGTCATGTAGATTTTGTGGCCGAGAGACTGATCCCAGTGTATCATGTATATCCTTAGATCACTGCTTCAGTCAAGAAAATTAATTCATGGTTTTGTAAGTGTCTCAAATAGCTTCATCTTGAGATCACGTCTCATCCCACACTTGCTAGTTGGTAGGGATATGCTTCCAATACTCAGCAAGAGCTTCTAGCTTCGTCATATAATGGAAATTTTGTCACCGCGCCTTTGCATTTTTTTCCAAATTGAATCAGCCTGTTGACTCTGGTTGTTACGCATAAACCTTTGTATCATCAAGCGTGTTTCGATCATTTCTCACTTCCTTATTACCTCGTAATAATACTTTGAACGTCTTTTTGGCCATGAATAGGTGCAAGTTTGGAAACATTTCGGATTGCCTAAAATGTATTACAGTATAGACTAGATTGACAAAATGATCCTCAGACATTGTGTCAAAACGAAGTATTTCGATGAGTCATGTGTGCCCTTGAGTTTGACCAACAAATCTCTTGCCCTGTCAATTTTCCGCTTTGTATGTATAGTGCCTGCTATTATAAACTCTTCTTGTTTTGAAAAATCCCTGATAAGCACACTTTGCTTAACCAAATCTTCTGTATTGGTATTCAACTTAAGCCAACCTTTTTGGATAATAGGTTTTGAGTTCATAAGGGATAGGGAATTATCAAGACATGCAAAAGATTTCTGATATCATAATTTGGGCATAGAGTAAGGAAATGTGGTGCCTTGGTAAGAGATTGGATTTGGGAAGGGATTGACTTAGGTAGAAAGAGACCTAGAGCAATCAAGCAATTTTATGCAATGCACATATATCAAATAAGAAATTCATTCTATAATATAAAGGATCGTTTTACGCACGAGGATTTGAAAAAAAATGCTTTTGTGCCACATGTATCATTTCATTTGCTATAAAATGCAGAGTCTAACAGAGAATTTGCATTTATCAAACATTGGTCTTTATTACAATGGTCGATATTGAAACAGTGTAAGAGAAGGAAAAGACTAAACATTTCTGGGGGATTAAATCATGGCCAGTTGAGCATCTTTCATGTTGATCCATCCCCAGAAGATTCATCTTCTTCCTCTTCGGACGAATCTTCGCTAGACGAACTTGCCCCTGACGAGTCTCCTTGGAAGATGATATTGTCTGCGTCAGTTAAGAGCCGGGATATGTCGAATGTGAAGTTTTTCAACATTTCCCAAGCCTTTCTTCCTTTCTCTTCTATTCCTTTGTCAGCCACAGAGCTCATCCCTTCGCTAGCCCATACACCGATAGACTCTATGCGTTTTGTCAGGAGTTCTGCCTTATTGCGCCATTTGTCTTTTTCTTTGTTCTTTGCTTCGACCAAACTTTGCTTCTTCACTATTTTCTCTCGTGCCTTCGCCAGTTGCTTGTGTAGCCTCTTGCACTCAGATTCCAATTCATCGGCATTTCTTTTCCTTTTCTTTGTTGCTCTTGGTTGAACTGCCTTTGCTATGTCTTTCCTTAGCCAGTCTGGATAATCTTCATCATAGCCTGCATCAAATCTGTCTCGTCCAATAGTCTCAAATTCCATTCGATGCCTTGCTTTCCAAAGTTCTAATATCTTGTCCTTGAATGGTATCACTCCTCTGAAAATATCAGCTTTGAAACTTCTGATGTCTGCAATTTGGGGTACAATCTGCTTTCTCCCCGCTTGTCTAAGTGCCCTCAAAGGAGTGTATGGGTAAACTCCTCTAAAGCCCACTAAGATGAGAAATGAGTCTCTTTCGGATCGTGTGATTACTGTTGTGCCGGGAAAGTAATCAAACATCCATTGTATGTTTTCAGATGTCAATTGAGAGAGTTTGTGGTGCCAGCCTTCGGTTGTTATTGGCCGGTCCCACTTTTCAAGACCAGTGTCCATGCGGGCGGTATGAGTCAAGATGTAGTTTTCTCTTGGTATGGAGTGGAAGCCTTGGTCTGTGAAGTTCTTCTTGTGCAAATGCTCCATCAACCAAATTTGTAAAAGCAGATTGCAACCTTCAAAGAAAACAGCTCCCTTCTTGCATCTTTCTAAAGCTCGGTACATCTCTGCAACGATCATCGGTACCAAAGTGTATGTCTTGTTAATGTCTTTGAGTAAGGTATCAGCAATTGAGACCATACAAACATCAACTCGTCCTTTGTGCTGTGGAAAGACGACGATCCCTAAAAAGCTGGTGACAAAAGCAAGTACCCTCCGCTCTTGCCAATCTGCCTGGTTAATGTTGAAATAATCTTCGGCTTCTTGAAATGCTTCTTCATACCCAAATTTGATGTAGAGGGAAGTCAAAGAAATTCCTGTCTCCCTTATACTGTCTGTACATAACTCAGGCTTAAACCCTACCATTTCGAAGAACTCCTCGGGTGCAATGTTCTTAGGCATCAAGACTTCTTCACTTTCGAATGGTAATTGAGTCAATCCGCCTATTTCTTCCAGCAACGGTGTCAACTCTACACTTCCAAAGTGGAAAACCGCTCGATCCGTATCCCAACGGTGTACTGCTGCTTCTATTATTCCTTTTACTGCCGTGTGCTCCATTAGTGAAATCAGGTTCCCCAACACTACTTTAACTCGGTCTTGTTGATCTATGCTTAAGTTTTCCCACCAATCTCTTAGCAACTGAGGGACTTCAATAACCATGCCAAATGTTCTAGTGGCCATGATCTTTTGGAAAAGGTGAAGGACGATAGGAAAAGGAAGAAGAAAATGCCAAAAATTTACTTTATTGCAAACAAATGATCAACGTGTGGCACAAGCTTTTGAAAACAATACAGCAGAGGATATGAGGAGATGTGTCGTTGTGAGTTGAGAACCCTTTAGACACTTTAGAAGGAAAAAGCTAATGGACTTTTACCAAACCACGGGTGGCGGGTCTTTATATAATGCCTAAAGGATAAATGCGCATTATGTGTCATCCCGTCTATCAAACGGTCAATTCTGCTTCATATTGGGCCTTTAATGCCTTTTCGGTTACCCTTTGTGCGTTTGAATAGCATTGAATACAGAATAATTCCAACCGCTTAGGAATAAACAGTCGTTTCTGATTCAGTTTCGGCTTTGATGCCTCTTGGGTTACTATTTGTGCCTTTGAATGGCATTGAATGCAGAATAATTCCCATAAACGGTCTACATTTGCACGTTCAATCTTTTAAGTATATGCCAATAAATCATGTTTAACAGTTTTTAAGGCCAAAAACCCGTTCATATTGTTTGAACAAGTTGGCCTATTAGACTTGAAAACAAGTCGACTAATGATATGTCATGATGCATGAGTTCTAGCATTACTACTAAAGAATGGAGTTAGCTAGACCGAGTTTTATTATCCTCCTAAGCGGACAACTCAGGAGTGGGAACGTCTCGGGCCAAATAGGTTCCAAGTTGTTCCTCCTAAAAGGAGACTTTTGTGAGGGAAGAGGTGGTCGTAACCAACGCACGATTTAGAAACTTGCCAGGAGCGGCGGAAGGTATGCATGATGTGTACAATTTTTTAAAAAAAATGCACAAGTTTTGAAAGAAATGCATGTCTTGTAAAATGATGCATACATATTGAAGTATTTCGTAAAATGATTTTAGAAGGATAAGAACAAAACAAATGCGTTAGTTCAAAAGATATGATTAATATAAACTAGACAATATTAAAAATCATGAAAAAGAAAAGATGCTCATATTGATATTTTACAAAATAAGTTTTAAAAGGGATAACAAAACGAACACACATTTGTTTTGAAAAATAGAGTTAATAGAAACTAGACAATATTAAAATGAAAAAAGAATTAAATCAAGTGAAATTGTTTTTTTTTTTTTTTTTTTTTTAAAAAAAAAAAAAGATTTATCAATTTTATAGAAAGGGTGCACATATTGAAGCATTTCAAAAATGATTTTAAAAAATGAGTAAAAAGAGAAAACGAAACAAACAAGTTAGTTTTTAAAAAAAATAGGATCATGGAAACTAGACAAAAAGAATTATGAAGTGAAATTGTATAAAAGAAAAAGATTTTGCAAAATTTATGAAAGATTAGAAAATAGTAGAAGTGTTGGACGCTTTGTAAGAACCTTCCAAGAGTGGGTTTACTAGACAAGAACATGGTTCCCCCAGGCGGACAACCAAGGGGTGGGAACGTTTAGAATTGTTGGTTGTACCACGGACCAACTTATCCCAACCGTCCCCCCTAAAGGGTTTTTTGAGAGTGAAACGGCCGTGAGATCCACGCAACCGTTTATGGTGTGTGCAAGTGTAAAAAAATTCCAGGAGTGGAGGAAATATAAATAAAATAACAATTACAGTTAATAAAGAAAATGCAAACGAAGTAGAAAGCTAAACTTCAAACCTGCAAAAGAAAAAGAAAGAAATATTAGTTTTGAGAAATAACGAAAAACAAGAAAATAAATGCAAAAATCCCAATTAAAAGTCCGTTATGGTTTGAACCTTGATTTCCCCAGCGGAGTCGCCATTCTGTCGACGCCCATTTTTCCTCGAACCCCTCAAGGGTTCGAAATTGGCTCGACTTATTGGGACTCGCGGGTAAAGACTTGGAGTCGCCACCTAACATATTTTTTTAACTAGGCGTATTAGGGCACCTATTTTATTTCTAGCCAATTTTATAATTAATTTTGAAACTTAGTCTACAAAACAGAATTTCTAGGTAAGAGGTTCAGGTTAACTCGAGAGGAAGGGATTAGGCACCTCTCGAGCCCCATCAAATGTGGTTACCGGCCGGACTTAAAATTGGGATTCTAAGAATTATGAAATAATAAATAACTAACTAAGAATAGGCGAATAATCATGGATATAATAATAAAAAATATTCAAATTTACTAATTGGGTTTTCCTTAAAGAAATGCATCTCGCAAAAGACAAACAAAGTTAAGTCAGCAAACAATAATGATAATAATAATGATGCAATAATAATGAATAATAGAATGAAGGAGAAAATGAATTTTTTATGAAATTCTCGTCTTTTCATAATTTCGACCCGATGTACCTCGTAAAAAATTGTGAAATATGAATTAGTATGATAATTAGTAATAATAATAAATACTAGCAAATAATAATGAAGTCAACAAAAAGGGTCCTCCTCCAAAATAATTCGTCATATTTCATTTAATTTCACCTCGCAAAAAAATACGAAGAAAATAAGTTAGTGAGTAATAAAAAAATAATAAAATAATAATGATTAAAAAAATAAGAATGATAATAATAATAACGATAATAGTAATAATAATGAATAATGATAATAATAATAAAAAGTCATTTTCTTCTAAGTATTTTCTTCAAAGCTAGGCCGTCTTCCATCCGAATTTACCTCGCAAAATATAAGTGAAAGAATTAGTAAATAATAAGTAATGTTGATAATAGTAAAAATACAATAATAATGATAATAATAATAATATTAGTAGGTAATAATAATAATGAAAATAATAATAATAATAGTTTTAAAATAAAGGGTAAGGGGATTTTTAAAAGTGTCGGCTCAGGTGTGTATGAATTGGATGGAGGTTAGAGACGTCGATACGGCTGCGAACACGCCGGCCGCTCGTGTTGCCATGCCAAGTATCGGTCTCGTCACTCCATCACCGGTTCGTTTGTAATAAACGGCTTACACACGTCATCATAGCCTTTTGTTTTAGGGGTGCGGGAATGGGTCGTTCAAATGTAGTATAATGTTCAAATTAATCAAATAGGCCTCAAATTAATAATTTATTTTCCTTGGCCAATATTGATATAGCATCCGTCAATTCATTGTCCGTCAATTCCTTGTGTAGGCCTCAATATATGTAAAAATATATTTTTCATTGGCCTTGTAACAGGTGTAATATCTGTCCAGAATCAGTTCCAATTTTATGCTCCAAGATATACAGGTCAAACTGCATATGAACGAGTCAATCTGCATAAAATGACCTGACAATGTAAACGAGTCAGCATCACACAGTGAAACAACAAAATAGAACCATTAAAGGTTGTTCAGCAAAATCACACGACAAAAAATAACAGAGCAAACGATGACAAAACAATTAAACCCAATCGTGACATTCGAATAGCCACTGAACGTCGATCGCAACTGCGGCGAGCAAATGGCCAGGGAGGAGCAACTGCCAATTAAATGACATCGCCTCAACCCCCGATTCCTCCAATTAAATTCGATCAACAAACCACCAGGAACAGAGAGAAACCAATAAGCAAAATCATCGTCAAATCTGCCAAAAATCTCAACAAATAGTGAGAAGGAGAAACATAAAGAGCAACCAATCGATTAAAACTAAACCACAGCGAGCATCGCCGGCAGGAAAATCCAGTGGGGAAGTGAGTATTGCAAACAGATCGGCAACAAGAAGGAGAAGGCGGAGGAGCGACACTCAAACCATGGCAGGCGTCGCTACAAACTCCCTCTTTCCTTTCGATCGTAAGCAATAGAACGAAGCGGAAAAAGTCAACGACGACGAAATTCCCGGCGTACACCGATGCTACTGGAGATCCCTGTTTCTGATTTTATATATGTGTGTGTTAATGGCGTGTATGTGTGTGGACTTGAAGGTTTGGGAGTGTGCAGAGCGTGGAGATCAGTAAAGGGGATGAGGGGGAGTGAGTATGTTTTTTGTGTACTGATTGCGTGTGTGTGTAGTGGTTTTACTGATGGGGTAATGGAGAGAGGAGGTGGGGATAGTGTTGTAGGTTTCCGTGTATAGAGTAATTGGGGAAGAAGGTAAGAGGGTGTGTGTATAGCACTGCCTCTATTCTTGCTTTGATATTGAAAGCGATGGTGGTTTTTGGGGAGAAGACCCAAAAAGTTGGTAGGATCTGGAGTAGAGTGTATGGTGGAGAAGTTGTATGTACTGATGGGAATGAGGGAGAAGACCCCAAGGGGTCCGTGTGATGTTCTGCTCCCCCTTGTAACGGAGAGGGAGAGGTGCATTTAAGAGTGAAAAATCAAGAGAGCCGTTTGAATTTCAGAGCAAATTGGAGTGATTGGCGTGAGAGATAGAGGGAGAGATTAGGGGGATTATGGGAAACAATTAGGCGTATCAAATCAAGTACCTGAAAAAAGGTATTTTCCCCAACCTTATGTCTAGGTTCAACTTTGAAAAGGATCTGAATTTTAAAGAACATGGTAAAAGAAATAGATTGGGTATTTTAATTGGACTAATATTTAACTTTAAAGGTGCATGGTGAGTAAACATACAAATATATGTATTACATAAAAAAAATAAATAAACAACGCACATATGAACAAATAATTAATGTCAAATTAATTTAAAAATATAAATGGACACAAATATAAGATGAATATGAACGGTATGGGATTTTGACCGGACATTTTAATTAGACTGATATTTAATTTAAAGGTGCATAATAAAGATTAAAATTAAAATATATATATATATGAATCACGTATGGAAGAAAGACAAAATACACGCATGAAACAAATTGTATCAAATTAAATTAATTACATATAAATATCCATACATAATTATTAAATATTGTAAATGCAGTTAAATTGCACAAATCTATAATTTGAGATGTATTTAACAAGTAGCCTAAAATGATGAAATTATGTAATATAGTCACAATTAGGTGTATAATGTATAAATGGGGGATAATCGCACATAAATGCATGCCTTCTAATGCAAAATTTGCTCAAACAGTCGGTATTGCACCTTTAAACTAAATATAGCCAATTATGGAAAAGGAGGGACAAAATTGGGTGTCAACAGCTCCTCCTGCATAGCCATAATCCAGTCTGGATCTTCTAGAGCTTCTTTTACATTCTTTGGTTCCAAGGATGAGAGGAAGGCAAAGAATGCACAGAAGTTCTTTAATGCTGACCTGGTCATGATTCCTGTATCCAATTCAGATAGAACGTTCTCCAAGGGATGAGAACTTTGATGTTTCCATGGCTTGATCTGAATCTGATTAGAAGAACCTGCAGCATCGTATTGAGTAGACTCTTCTTGACTTTCTTGATCTTCAGCTTCATCCGAGGTTCCCCCTGTCAAGTTGACTCCTTCGTCTGATGTTACTGTATTCTCCTTTTCATCTGAGTCTTCCAGTTCATCTATGCTTTCTTCTCTCCTTAAGCCAATCACTTGATCATCTGCATCCGTTTCTCCTATTTCCTTGTCTGATTCATCAAACACAACATGCATACTTTCTTCCACTACTTTTGTTCTTCTGTTGAGTACCTTGTATCCCTTACTTTGAGTAGAGTAACCCAAGAATATTGCCTCATCACTCCTAGCATCAAACTTTCCCAAGGGTTCCTTGCCATTATTGTGAACAAAGCATTTGCAACCAAAAGGCCTTAGGTGGGCAATACTTGGCTTTCTACCTCTGAGTAGTTCATATGGAGTTTTGTCAAGGATTGCTCTGATAGAACACCTATTCAGCAAATAGCATGCAGTATTTACAGCTTCAGCCCAGAAGTTTCTTGCTAATCCACTTGACAGCAACATGGTTCTAGCCATATCCTCCAATGACCTGTTCTTCCTCTCGACCACCCCATTTTGTTGGGGAGTTCTTGGTGCAGAAAAATTATGATCTATGTTGTTCTTTGCACAGTACTCAGAAAATTTTGAGTTTTCAAACTCAGTTCCATGATCAGATCGAATACTGATGAGTTCAAGACTTAGCCTTTTCTGAACCACACCAGCCCAGTCTTTAAAACTCTCAAAAGCTTCATCCTTAGAGGCCAAGAACAAGGTCCATGTATACCTTGAGTAGTCGTCAACAATAACGAACACAAACCTCTTACCTCCTCTGCTCTTGACCCTCATAGGTCCACACAGATCCATATGCACCAGCTCCAGTGGTTTTGATGTACTGACCACCTTCTTTGATTTGAACGACGTTCTTACATGCTTTCCCTTTACACAGGCATCACACATTTTTATATTTTCAAACTTCTTGCTTGGCAATCCACGAACCAGTTCCTTCGAGGCCAGCTTGTTTAATTGAGTGAGACTTGCATGACCCAGTCTTTTATGCCACAGCTGAGAGTCACTTTCTTGTACATTCAAGCATGTCAGATTGTTTTCAGGTAAGGACTTCAGTGATGCCTTGTACACATTGTTCACCCTTTTTCCTTCCATCACCACTTCTCCACTCCGTAGGTTCTTCACGATGCATCCTACAGATGAGAAGCTCACTTCGTTTCCTCTGTCACATAGTTGAGAGATGCTTAGTAAATTGTGTCTAAGACCATCCACACAATAGACATTTTCAATTGCATGCTCCAGAGATCTCCCAATCTTCCCAATGCCTACTATCTGACCGCTTTTTCCTCCTCCGAAGGCCACACTGCCTCCTTGAAATGCTGCGAGTGAGAGAAAGTTTCTTCTATCTCCTGTCATGTGCCTAGAACAACCGCTATCAAGAATCCAGCTTGAGTTGTTCTCCCTCACTCCAGCCTGCAAGACAATTAGAGGTTAGACTTAGGAACCCAGACAAGCTTGGGTCCCTTCTTATGAGAGAATGGATAAATCAGATCTTGTTTAGCCCATTTGGGTAAAACACATTTTTTATTCTTGGCCCTGGCCTTGGTAATGTTAGCACACCTTTGTTTGGTATGACCAGTTTCACCACAGAAGGTGCATAACATGTTACAAGGTAATCCCACATATTTGCTTTTAGGATTATACACAGGCAAGGGCTTCTTGAATCCTAAACCATGTTTTCCTTTGTTTTGATTCTCAAGAACCCAATTCATTGCCTCTGAAGATTTATTCCATTTTGTAAGTCTGGTAAGTTCAAGTTTTGAGTTTTCAACCTTCTGATTTAACATTCTATTTTTTTCAATTTCTTGATATAAAATCTCATTTGCCCTTTTCAATTCATCTTCCAGAAAGGTTTGAACTTCACTCATAACTTGCTTACCCTTCTTACTTTCTCTTAACTGATTACATTCCAATTCAAGCTCAGTGATCTTGGAGTTTGACACAAGAGTCTGTCCTTTCAAGATAGCATTAGTTTCTTCAAGTTCAATGTTCTGTTCTAGGAGACTCTTGTGCTTAATTCTAAGATCACTCAGTTCTTCAGTTAACTTATCTTTTTCAAGCTTTTCTTTTTCATATCCTTCAATCAAGGTGGCTGTGATTAGAATTAAATTTTCAGAAGAGTATGTGTGTAGAGTTTCCTTTAGATCAGATAAACATACCTCTGCTGAACAGCCAGCTTCCTCACCATCAGTTGCCATGAGAGCAGAGTCCTTCTTGGTGTTGTCAGCTATGTACAACTCCTTCAGTTTCTTCCATATCTCCTTGGCTGATTTACATTCCAGTACTCGTCCAAGCACATCATCTGTAAGCCCTCTTCTTAGATAGTTCTCAGCCTTGGAGTTTGCTTGTAGCCAGTCCAGATCTTGAGGATCTAGTTCTTCCACTTTCTTGGGTACCAGGACTCCATTTGTTGCTCTTTTCACTGGAACATGAGGTCCTCTTTTCACAATTAGCCACAGGCTGTAATCAGTTGCCTGTAAGAAATTTTTCATCTGTTTCTTCCAGTAGTTGTACTGAGTCCCATTGAACATTGGTGGCTTTGATGGATCTCTTCCCCATATGACTTCTCGAGGATTTTCTTCATCAGAACTGACGTCTGTCATCCCTGCTTGTGCTAATGGTGAGTCATCATCAGCTTCCTTCTCGTGATCGGACTCACTATCAGTTGGTCCCCATGTAGCATAGAAGGCTTCTTTCCTTTTCCTTCGTTCTGCTCTAAAGTTTGGAGGCCTTCTTGCCTTTTTCTTGTCTGCATCGAAATCCTTTGTGGTTTCCCTTTCCTTTTCCTTAGCGGCTCTGTTCTTCATCCATTCTATTTCCCACATCGGGCACTCCATGACAGCATGATCCTTCTTGAAGCATTTGAAGCATCCAGAATAGTCAGGACTATCAACTATGTTCTTCCTGCTAGAGCTTTCCTTGTTCCCTCGCTTAAATCCTTTAAACCTTCCCAGATTGAGTTTTTGTCTCAGGGCACTTACCATCGCAGCTTCCACTGATTGAAGATCAACATATTCATCAGCTTCTTCTGTTGCTTCCAGTGCAAGGGTCTTTTCCTTCTTTGCTGCAGGTTTAGCCTTTGAGTCTTTCATCATCTCATGCGTCTTCAGACTTCCAACCAGTTCTTCAAGCTTAATGGATTTCAAGGGTTTTGATTCAATGATGGCTGTCATTTTTGGTTCCCATGCTTCAGGCAACACATTTAGGATTTTGTCAACCATCTCCACTTCAGGTAATTCCATCTCCAACGATCTCATTTCGTTGGTGATCATGGTCAGTCTGGTCATCATATCCTGAATCGACTCCTTCTCACCCATAGTAAACAACTCAAATTGTCTCTTCAACATTCTTCTTTTTGAGTCTTTTACTTCTGTGGTTCCTTCGTGTGCAACCTGCAAGGCATCCCATATTTCCTTAGCTGTCTTATATGATGATACTCGATTGAACTCTTCTGGACCCAGACCACATATAACCAACCGCTTGGCTTTGTGGTTCTTTTCGATCATCTTATAATCAGACTCATCAAACTCTTCTTTCAGCTTGGGTTCTTTTGTGACAGTGGTTCCTTCACCAACTATTTTGGTGGGAATCAGGTTTCCTTCAGAGACTATCAGCCAGAGTTGATAATCTTCAGCACATATGTAATTCTCCATCCTATTCTTCCACCATGCGTAGTATTGCCCATTAAACTGTGGAGGCCTCAGAACCGACTGTCCTTCAGTAATAGTAGGCGGTGCACTCATTCTGATCCTTCTCAAGGTGTTAGCCTTACAAGAGAAGACCCGCTCTGATACCACTTGTTGTACTTTAAGCACCTCCGAACGACACTAGAAGGGGGGGTTGAATAGTGTCCTCCGATTTTCGTTGCAAGAACCTGGTTCTTCTGTAGTAGAACAAGGTTCTTCAGTTCTCTTTTATGCAGCCTTTACTTAAGAACACACTTCAAAACATTCACCAAGAACACAAGGATTTTACGTGGAAAACTCCTTGCTCAAGGGAGAAAAACCACGACCCACACTCTGGGATTTTGAAACTAATCCACTAACACAAGAGCAACGTTTTAGATTACAAACTCTGTAACCAAGGGGCTACACTCTAGACCCTAATCACTAACCAAATCTACACTCTAGCTTTTTCTAGTAATCACAAAGTAGTTTGCCTAATACATATGCTTCTGAGATAAGCTAATAGACAAAACAATGAATACTTGTTACAAAGACAACTTACAACTCGATGAACCTAGACAAGAAATCTAGACTCAAATACTCTGCATGCGAATAAGTTGTCGTCTCCAGTTTTCCACGTAGACAGTTCTTCAGATCGCCTCTCTATGCTCTCAACTCTCTATCTGTAAAAAACTAGCTTCGGCTGTCTCTTCTACTTGCTTTTTATACGAGTCTTGCAACCCTAGTTTAGTTCTACTGGGAATCCTCTTTAATTATGGTAATTGAAGATTCGCAGTAACTCTTTTCCATGTTGAAGTCTAACTCATGTTCACACTTCAAAGACACAGCCTGGACACCGCCTCTTTTAGTCTGACTAGGATATGTCTTCAACCACGCGCCACTACTCCTAGTTCCACAGGGATTTGCAACCCGCAATCTTTTCGATCAAGCGTGCCCTTCATCGCAAGGACTAGGTTCTTCTTATGAACCTCAGTGTCCTTCCTGTTTGTCATACTTAAAAACCAGCTCTCAACAATAATCCTATGCCAATACTTGCACTAATTCACAAATAAAGTGAAAATTTGACATAATACCAGCTGTATTCAGCAGCTTACTCTTAAGTGTGCCATACCCGATTTTGGACTCAACTCGAGACGGAGTCGGGCTTCGGATTTGACTGGGTGAACTCGTTTGAGTTAGATGTTTTGGAGTCGCCACCTATAATTTCTAAGGCGTATTAGGTCACCTATTAATTTCTAATTCCATTAATAATTAACTCCGGGTTGGTCTATGAGTCAGAAATTCAGGTAAGAGGTTCAACTTAACTCGAGAGGAAGGGGTTAGGCACCTCTCGAGCTCCACAAATGTGGTTACCGGCCGGACTAAATAATTGGGATTCTAACAAGTAAATTAGCAAATAGACTAACTAACTAGCTAAAAGATGATTTAAATACTATGCGTATAATATTAAATAAAAGATATGAATTTGCTAATTGACTTCTTCCTTGGAGAATTAAACGTGCCTTGCAAAAAGCAAATTAAGTTAGCAAATAATAATAATAATAATAATAATAATATCAGTAGATAATAATAATGGAAATAATGGAAATAATAATAAAGGATAGTTTCTCGTTGTTCACTTTTTTAAAAGAACGTCGTCTTTCCTCCAATTTTACCTCGCAAAAAAAAATATAAAGAGAATAAGGTTAGTATTAATAATAATAAAAATAATGAAAATGATGATGATGATGATGATGATGATGATGATGATGATGATGATGATGATGATGATGATGATGATGATGATGATGATGATGATGATGATGATGATGATGATGATGATGATGATGATGATGATGATGATGATGATGATGATGATGATGATGATGATGATGATGATGATGATGATGATGATGATGATGATGATGATGATGATGATGATGATGATGATGATGATGATGATGATGATGATGATGATGATGATGATGATGATGATGATGATGATGATGATGATGATGATGATGATGATGATGATGATGATGATGATGATGATGATGATGATGATGATGATGATGATGATGATGATGATGATGATGATGATGATGATGATGATGATGATGATGATGATGATGATGATGATGATGATGATGATGATGATGATGATGATGATGATGATGATGATGATGATGATGATGATGATGATGATGATGATGATGATGATGATGATGATGATGATGATGATGATGATGATGAGAACAACAACAACGATAATAGTTTTGAAATAAAGGGGAAGGGGATTTTTGAAAGTGTCGGCTCAGGTGTGTATGAATTGGGTGGAGGTTAGAGACGTCGATACGGCTGCGAACCCGCCGGCCGGTCGTGTTGCCATGCCAAGTACCAGTCTCATCACTCCATCACCGGCTCGTTTGTAGTCACGGCTTATACACGTCATCATAGCCTTTTGTTTTAAGAATAGGAAATGGGATTGTTTATTCGTTCAAATCAGTAGGCCTCAAATAAATAATTATTTTTCTTGGCCGTAGTAGATTTAACGTCCGTCAATTCATTGTCCGTCAATTCCTTGTGTAGGCCTCAATATATGTAAAAATATATTTTTTCATTGGCCTTGCACAGATCAAGTGCAACTCTAGTATCTGCAAAATTAAGTAGCAAAGTAACAGATCAAGTGTAGATTAGTATAGTCAAAATGTATAGCTATTCTTGCTTTGACCGAGATCAAGTCAACCAAAATGGAATTCGGCTATATCAACAAACACGCCAATTCAAGTAACAGCAGTGATAAAAAAAAAACCAAACGAGTTCTCAGCATCATCATTTCATAGTCTGCAAAATCAACCAAGATCAGGTGCAATTGGAACCGGTATAAGCAAAAAAATAAGTATAGCAAAAGCAGTAAACAACGAGATGGGTACGCCGTCTCCGGTGAAACCACAGTGAGACCCATAAGAGTAACGCCATCAACACAAGAGGAGGAGCGACGCCGACCCTAGAAGCTGGTGGCGCCGCTGCAACTCCTACGTCAATGGTTCACTGTCAATCGCAAACAAGCAGAGGTAAAGGGAAACCATCAACCGAATCTGCAATAAACAAACTAAGGGGAAATACATAGCAATAACCAAAGGAGGAGATTCTCCACGATCAAGACAAACTCAGGGTCACGATAATCCTGCAAACATAAATGATTAGCACAATTGAACAAATTTATTAAAAGAGACAGAGGTTCAGTGCGTCGCCGGCATAAAAGTAGCCGGATTCCGGTGAGATTCAGCAAATAAGGAGGAAAGGGGACGACTGCTGACCAAAGCACTGGTGGCATCGCTACTGCCTCGATCTCTTCTTCTTTCCATATTCCTTTTCAAAGTCATCGAGGCAGAGGTGTCATCACCACCATTGGTGGTAGTTGATATCGTCGTTGCTCCACCGGTTCCTCGACCTTCCTCCACTGATTTTGTCATATCCCCGTCCCCGATTTGGGTAAAGGTGGTGGTGATGTTTGGGTGTGTGGGTGTGAGTTTATGTGGGCAAGGTGTTTTTCTGCGACGGTGTAAATTTTGTAGACGACGGGAGAGGCGGCTGGTTTATGGGTGTGTATGTTACTGCCTAATGATGATTGGGGTTTTCGTGTATAGGGATGATGATATTTGTTATGTGTGTTGGTGGTATGGAGGAGAGTATAGAGAGTTGGCGTTGGGAAGATGAAGTAAAGGAAGAGTACTGTGTAATGATTTTTTGGGGAAGGAGGAGAGGTTTTCTGTTGACTGTGCGTGTGTCTTTTTGTGTGAAGTGTGTGAATAATTGATAATGATGTGAAGAAGAAAAAACAATTATAAATAAGAATTTAAAAAAATAGTTGTTGGGGGTTTTCTAAAAATAGTAGAGGAAAATTAGGGATTGGATTATAGGAAAATTAGGAAAAGATTAGGAGATATTGTGGGATTTTAGGTAGATTTGGATAATGATTTAGGAGAAGATTTGGGGGATGAACTTGGACAGGAAGACGTATCTAGACTATTATTTGGTCTAGATTCAAGGTAGAATTAGGAAGAAGGTTTGAGATTTTAAAAATTCAAATAATACGAATGTATTTGGTTAAGAAGTTTGGCTAGGTTCAGAGTAAAAATAAAAGTAAATAAAGATAAATAAAGAATTTTGGGTAGTAATTTTGAAATAGAGAAGAATTAATAAAAAAAAAATTGGACACTCTAATTGGCCAATTTTTAACTTAAAGGTGTAAAAATAAAATATAGATATACATATATTATAAAATGCACAAATAAATATTAAATAAACTCAAATAAAATTATTTAAATATATATAATCACAAATAATTGCTAATTTGCACAGATAATCACAAATTGACATAAACTTTACATGTAGCCTAAATGACGTAATTATATAATATAGCCACTAATATTATAAATGTACTAATTTCTCAAATAGTCATAATTTTGACAAATAGCCTGAATGATGTAAAAGTTACGTAATATAGCCACATTTAAGTATATAATATATAAATAGAGGATAAGGCATTTCTAATGCACATTTTGCACAAATAGTCACGTTGCACCCTTAAGTTGAATTATGGCCAATTTTAGAAAAATGAGGGACAAAATTGGTTGTCAACAGCTGCCCCTCTTTGCCCGGGGATGATGAAAGAGTCTTTGGGCAAAGACGTTGACAGTGCGCCCAATTTTGTCACGATTGGAAGGTAAAACGATTGAAGGAAAAATGGGAGTTTTGGGGTGTTTTTGGCCGAACCCGGTCTCTGAGCTGCCTACATATCTCGGATTTCACGAGAATTAGGCCGTGTGTAGTTCTAGAATGACATTATGCCTGTGTGAGAGACTTATGACGCACGATTTTTGTTGTAAAGACTAAACGTATCCAAGTATGTGAAGTTTAGATTCGTGTATGTTTTGCCTTTTTGGCGGGATAAATGATGAATGAAGTAAGGGTGCTATCGAAGATGAGATAACATCAGTAGGTCGAGCGTGGGAAAAAAGACTTATAATCATCCTAGTTATGAAAATGTGGCGGGCTACAAACCCATAAAGAGGAGTTTATAGGTACATAGTTTCCACTTCATCTCGATAAATGAGTAATATTTCCCTCGACATTGCCTTGAAGGATTTGAGGGGCGAGTTTTATAAATGCGCACGACTCAAATAGATGGGCACGATTAGGTATGAAAACACGCACGATTAACGCAGATAGGCTTGAATAGACAAAGTAGGCATTAGTTGGAAGGAAATGCAAAATGCCATCTTGATGCGATGAAGGATTAGACGGATTGCTTGTGAGGGCAGGAAATGATCGGCTTTTGGGCATATAAGAATTCGACAGAATAGGTAGTTTGCAGGTGCGATAAAGGCGCTGTCGAAGTCCTGATCACATCAATAGATCGAGTGTGGTGAAATAGTCTTGTAAACGTCCTAGTTATGAAGATGTGGTGCACGACACACCCATAAAGAGGGGTTTACACGGGCACATTTTCCACTATAACTCGATAGAGGAGTCATCTTGGCCTCAATATTGTCTTGAATGAACTGAGGAATATTGAGGAGTAAAGCACGATGAATATGCATGATTCAAATAGATAGGCACGATCAGGAAGGAGTACGGAGCTGGTACCTAATCGACAGGGAAAAGTTGAGTAGACCAGTGGTGTGAGTACGGAACTGTGGCTTTGGGCGCTTTGGGATATATTTGAGGTTTTGCGGTTGCGCGATTGGTAGTGATTTTGGGATCAAGTGTGAGAGTAGGGTGCAGGGGTTTGTCGGGAGATCGGGGAGTCCCTACAGTAAGATTAAGATAAATACAATTTGAGATAAAAAAAATAGAGATAAAGTAAACTTCCCTGTTGAGTTGCGCTCTCCTTTGTCTGGTCCGCTTTCAGGTGCTCAGTGCTAGGGAATGTGTGCCTCTCCTCTGGGGAATATCCATTTGCTAAGTGCTTCTCGTCAGGAGTTAGTTGCTTTGTCGTGCTAAACTATTGTTGGATCATCTTGCTAGTTGTGATGCCGGATTGTTTGTCCATTGCTTTTCATCTTTTAAACGTGTGCTTGTCACGTCGGGCTGCGTACTCCTTTCATATTGAGTTGTGTATCTCTTCATGCAGGGTTGCCTATCATTCCTCAGTTTGGTTGCACACCCTTTGCCATGTTGTCCTTTCAACAGGCTGTCTACCCTCAAGGTTGTCTTTCTGTTACAATGTCAAAAATTTGCATCGGGCTGTGTACCCTCCGCGGTGTCAATTTCAACATCGGGTTGTGTACCCTCCGTCGGTGCATCGGGCTGTGTACCCTACACAAAATTAAATGCAAATCGATATTGGCTTGTGTACCCTCAATCGACGATTCGGGCTGCGTACCCTCAGCTAATTTAAAAATGCAAATCGATGTCGGGTTGTGTACCCTCAACCGATGCCTCGGGCTGTGTACCCTCAGCTAATTTAAATGACAAATTGACATCGGGCTGTGTACCCTCAGTCGACGCTTCGGGCTGTGTACCCTCAGCTAATTTAAATGACAAATCGACATCGGGCTGTGTACCCTCAGTCGACGCTTCGGGCTGTGTACCCTCGGCTAATTTAAATGACAAATCGACATCGGGTTGTGCACCATCAGTCGATGCTTCGGGCTGTGTACCCTCGGCTAATTTAAAATGCAAATCGATATCGGGCTGTGTACCCTCAACTGATACCTCGGGCTATGTACCCTCAGCTAATGTAAATGACAAATCGATATCGGGCTGTGTACCCTCAATCGACGCTTCGGGCTGTGTACCCTCAGCTAATGTAAATGACAAATCGATATCGGGCTGTGTACCCTCAATCGACGCTTCGGGCTGTGTACCCTCAGCTAATGTAAATGACAAATCGATATTGGGCTGTGTACCCTCAGTCGACGCCTCGGGCTGTGTACCCTCAGCTGATGCAAATGACAAATCGATATCGGGCTGTGTACCCTCAATCGATGCTTCGGGCTGTGTACCCTCAGCTAATGTAAATGACAAATCGATATCGGGCTGTGTACCCTCAATCGACGCTTCGGGCTGTGTACCCTCAGCTAATTTAAAATACAAATCGATATCGGGCTTTGTACCCTCAACCGATGCCTCGGGCTGTGTGCCCTCAGCTAATGTAAATGATAAATTGACATCGGACTGTGTACCCTCAATCGACGCTTCGGGCTGTGTACCCTCAGCTAATTTAAATGACAAATCGACATCGGGCTGTGTACCCTCAATCGACGCTTCAGGCTGTGTACCCTCAGCTAATTTAAATGACAAACCTTTTGTTGAAGCATATCTGTCGACATGAATAAAATTCGACGTCGGGCTGTGTACCCTCAGTCGATGCATCAAGAGTAAAGTAAAGTACAACAAGTAGAATGCTATTGTACGTCATGCGATGTGCTAAGGAGGCTATCATGCTGCTGTTGTAAAGGCTTTTCCTGAAATTTTTTAGGGGACCTCAAAAATTTCTGCCCCAGTGTCAAGTTTGCATCTTTTGGAATTTTTGAGGGGATCCTCAAAAATTTTGCACCAGTTTATTGTTCATGACAGATCACCGAGAAAAGGTGGTTGCATTGTGCTGAACACCAAATGCATTGGCTAGAAATCTGCATTCTCCAATTAGTGTGTTAGTCGGGTGTATTGATGACTATGAGTATGCGGATATTTTGCATACTCAGACTGGGGTTTGATATTTCGGATTTTGCCGGATTTTGAAGGTTGTCAAAAATTGTATTTGTCTTAGGTTGTGATGGAGCTAACTCTGATGGATAGGTCTTTGTAGAAAGTGTGTTTATGATATGGGAGTTGCAGTTTCCCTTTGTTGGTTCTTGTTGTGCCATTGTTTTGCTTTGGTCAATCAGACTCTGAACTTTGTGTTTCAGTGTTAGATGTTTTGTGGTGCCATGGTATGGGATGTTTGAGTGAAGGGTGTGGATCTTGTCGGATCGGATTTAGGAATGTTTATCTAAGGGGTAGTTTGTCTGACGGTTGCAATGTCATTTGATTGGGCTGAATAGAACAAAAGCGTGAGGTTTCATCTTTTGGGTCTAATCTTGATTGTGTTGAGCCTGCTAAGGTTGTTGTTGAAAGTTTTGACAGATGGGAGGTTGTTTATTGTGTAAGTCGGGTGCAGTGTAAGGTTGTGAGTTTTGCTAGCTTTGGTTGTATAGGGATTGGACTTCTTTGTTGTGACTCTCGTGTGAGTATAATGACGGTTGTATGGTATAGGGATTGTCTGAAATACCCTTGGTGTCATATGCTGATGGTTCAAAGGACTTTGTGGTAGGAGAAAGTGTTTTCGGCTTGGCTTGCCGTTTCGGCTTTTTCGAGTGCAGATTCTTGGCCGATTTTAGTGTTCAAGCGCAGGGCAACCTTACCAAGGTGGTGAAATGCACAAAAGAGCGTGGGCATATTAGCAAAGACTTGGAGCAAAAATGACACATGAGCTTAAGAGAATGTCTAGACCGCGGATGACAGATGATCGCTTGAATTTGGAGGTTGTGATAGATCGTATAGATATCACAAGAAATTGCCTAAGTGCTTTATGTAGCAGTCAAGGCAAGGATTTTGGCCAAATGACCGACGCTTGTTTAAGCGGGAGATGAGGAGTTGAATGTCAGTGAAAGGTGGTAAAGATGTTGTGTAATGAATAGATTGTATTGCGACAGAAAAGGATGTTGGCTTTTGTCGAATACCAGGACCTTGAGTTCATTTGTCATCCTTCCTTTCCAAATTTGTCTATCATGACGGTTGTGTGTCTTTCAAAAGGGTTCTCAACGTCTTTCATACTCGTTGACCAATTGCTGCGATATAGTCCTTGGACCAACTTTCCTTGTCGGGTGATATCTTATTGCTGAGCCGTTGAACTCGATGTAGGCTGGCTACGCATCATGTTCATTCTTAGATTGTTGCGTCTTATTGTGATCATTGTCATGAGAATTCATATCACTCCAACAAAGCCTTCGATCATAATTGCTCAAAGAAGTCTATTCGCTTGTGCCTTTATATCAACTCAACCCTTGCTATGGTAAGTGTCTCGAATAACCTCATTGTCTTGCTTCATCTTTGCTAGTGATAGAGACATGCTTCCAAATGCTCCAAGGGTCTCCAGGTTTGTCATATAATGATAGCTTCATCATTGTGTTTTTGTCTCTCCTTTGCAAGTTGAATCGGCTTGTTTGATTTGGTTGTCGTGCGCAAGTATTATCTTTCACTGGCCCTTTAAATGCTTGGACGAGTTGGAAAGTGTTTTGGGTCACAGTCATGTATTGTAAGTGGTGTGACTATGTAAATGGGTGCAACAAAAATGATCCTTGGATGTTGGTGTCAAAAGGTCTTAAGGCGATCATGTGTGCTTTTAAGTTTGACCAATATTTCTCTTGCTTTGTCAATTTTTCTCTCCATGTTCATAGTGCTTGCTGGAACAATTGAGGTACTTGGGACAATAAGCCAGGCAGTTTCCAATCTCTTGAACAATTGAGTGTGGGATTCAGCTATTGGAGTGTGGTTTCTTTTCGGTCTTTGGTTGACATCATAGCGAGGGCTAGGAGGGTGTGGTAGTGCATTTTGGTAGTTGGCTTGAGTGTCTTGCTGGTATGGTTGACGATTTGGTGCTGGGATGTGGAATATAGGTCGAGTGGGTTGATTGTTGTAAATGGGATATTTAAGTGGTATATGAGGGTAGGGATAAAATGGTGGCGCTATTTGATAATAGTGGTTGAAGGTAGGGTCTTGAATGGTTGCGACAAAAGAGACTTCATCTTTTCTCTTTTGAAAAGGCTCGTATTTTCAAACTGGCTAACCTTATTGGTAGTTTGTAGTGCAGTGAAGGTAAGGTAGAGACAGGAGAGGGCTGGTGGGAAAGCTTCCTTATTTCGGAAATTCCCTGACAAGTGCACTAGCTTAACCGTGTCCTTTGCCTTGGCACTCAACTCGAGCCAACCTTTTGGTAATAGACTTTGAGTTTGGTAGGTGAATTTAGAGACAGTTTGCACGTGCGAAAGATTTTAGATATCAGGATTTGGGAATAGAGTAGGGAGAGGAGGTGTCTCGGTAGGTGATTGGATTTAGAGAAAGGATTCCTTTAGAGACCTAGAGCAACAGACAAATTCATGCAATGCACACATATCAAATAAGAAATGCATCCTATAATATGAAGGACCGTTTTACGCACGATGATTTTGGAAAGCGCTTTGTGCCACATGTATCATTTCATTTGCTAACAAAATGTGAAGCCTAAAGATAATATTGCATTTATTGGACTTTTGTTACATTGGCTGATATTGGAACAGTGTAAGAGAAAGAAAACATTGCTAGAGGGTTAGATCATGGCCAGGTGAACATCTTTTATGCTGATCCTTCCCCAGAAGATTCTTCTTCTTCTTCGGTCGACTCTTCATCGGACAAGCTTGCCTCTGATGAGTACCCTTGGAAGATGATATTGTCTGCATCAGTCAAGAGCCGGGATATGTCAAATGTGAAATTCTTCAACATTTCCTAAGCCCTTTTTCCTTTCTCCTCCATTCCTTTGTTTGCCACAGTGTTCATCCCCTCACTAGCCCATACGCCGATAGACTCTATGCGCTTTGTCAGGAGTTCTGCCTTACTGCGCCATTTGCCTTTTTTTTCGCTCTTTGCTTCGACCAAACTTTGCTTCTTTGCTATTTTCTCTCGTGCCCTTGCCAGTTGTCTGCATAACCTTTTGCACTCAAATTTCAACTCATCAGCATTCCTTTTCCTTTTCGTTATTGCACTTGGTTGAATTGCCCTTGCTATGTCTTTCCTAAGTCATTCTGGATAGTCTTCATCATAGCCAGCGTCAAACCTGTCTCGTCCAATAGTCTCGGTTCCCATTTGTAGTCTTTCTTCCCAAAGTTCCATTATCTTGTCTTTAAATGGGATCACTCCTCCGAGAATATTTGCTTTGAAAGTTCTAATGTCTGCAATTTGGGGTACAGTCTGCTTCCTCCCCACTTGTCTAAGTGTCCTTAAAGGAGTGTATGGATAAACTCCTCTAAAGCCCACTAAGATGAGAAATGAGTCTTTTTCGGACCGTGTGATTACTGTTGTGCTGGGAAAGTAATCAAACATCCATTGAATGTTTTCAGGTGTCAGTTGACAGAACACGTGGTGCCAACCATTGGCTGTTGTTGGTTGGTCCCATTTCTCGAGAGCATTGTCCATGTGGGTGGTATGAGTCAAGATGTAGTTTTATTTCGGTATGGAATGGAAAGCTTGGTCTTTGTTATCCATCCTTTGCAAATGCTCCATCAGCCAGGTTTGTAAAAGCAGATTGCAACCTTCAAAGAAACCAGCGCCTTTCTTGCATTTTTCTAAAGCTTGGTACATCTCTGCGACAATCATCGGTACCAAAGTATATGTCTTGTTAATGTCTTTGAGTAAGGCATCAGCAATTGAGACCATGCAAACATCAACTCGCCCTTTGTGTTGTGGAAAGACGACAGTCCCTAGAAAGCTGGTGACAAAAGCAAGTACCCTCCGCTCTTGCCAATCTGCCTGGTTAATGCTGAAATAGACTTCGGATTCTTGAAATGCCTCTCCATACCCAAATTTGATGTAGAGAGAAGTTAGAGAAATTCCCGATTGCCTTATACTGTCTGTACATAACTCGGGCTTCAACCCAACCATTTCGAAGGACTCCTCGGGTGTAATGTTTTTAGGCATCAAGACTTCTTCACTTTCAAATGGCAATTGAGCTAACCCGCCTATTTCCTCCAGTAGTGGTGTCAAATCTACACTCCTAAAGTGGAAAACTACTCGGTCTGCATTCCAATAATGTACTGCTGCTTCTATCATCCCTTCTAATACAGTGTGTTCCATTAGTGAAATCAAGTTCCCTAACACCACTTTAACTTGGTCTTGTTAATCTATGCTTAGGTTTCCCCACCAATCTCTGAGCAACTGAGGGGTTTCAACAACCACGTCAAATGTTCTAGTGGCCATGATCTTTTGGAAAAGGTGAAGGATGGTTGGAAAAGGGAGAAGAAAAATGTCTAAAATTTGCTTTATTGTGAGCAAAATGATCAACGTATGGCACAAGTTTTTGAAAACAATGCGACAGAGGATATGAGGAGATGTGTCGTTGTGAGTTGAGAACCCTTTAGACACTTTAGAAGGAAATTTCTAATGGACTTGTGACATGCGAAGGATGTCAAGTCTTTATATAATGCTTAAAGGATAAACGTGCGTTACGTGTCATCCCGTCTATCAAGTGGTTATTTCTGCTTTAAATTGGGCCTTTGATGCCTCTTTGGTTACCATTTAATGCCTTTGAATAGCATTGAATATAAAAGGATTCCAATTGTTTATGAAATAAACGATTGTTTCTGATTCAATTTGGGCTTTTGACGCCTCTTTGGCTACCTTCGTGCCTTTGAATGGCATTGAATACAGAATAACTCTGATTGTTTAAGAAATCATCTCTGATTAAATTCGGGCTTTTGACGCCTCTTGGGTAACCTTTGTGCCTTTGAATGGCATTGAATACAGAGTACCTCAGATTGTTTAAGCAATCATTTTCGATTCAATTCGGGCTTTTGACGCCTCTTGGGTTACCTTTGTGCCTTTGAATGGCATTGAATACAGAGTAATTCCGACCATGTAGGAATAAACAATCATTTCTGATTCGCTTTGGGCTTTTAAAGCCTCTTAGGTAACCTTTGTGCCTTTGAATGGCACTGAATGCAGAACAATGTTAATAAACGCTCTACATTTGCACGTTTAATCCTTTAAGTAAATGCAAATAAATCATGTCCAACGCTCTTTGGGGGTTAAAAACTCGTTCAGATTGTTTGAACAAGTTGGCCTATTGGACTTGAGAACAAGTCGGCTAATGATATGTCATGATGCATGATTCCTAACGCCGCTACTAAGGAATGGAGTTAGCTAGACCGGATTTTATTATCCTCCCAAGCGGACGACTTGGGAGCGTGAGCATCTCGGATCCAACGCACGATTTAGAAAGTCGCCAGGAGTGGCGGAAGGTATGCATAATATGCACAAGTTCAAAATGCACAAGTTGAAATAAATGCACAAGTCAACCTCGGGAGTGGGAATAAAACTAACACATGAAACAACAAGTTTGAAATAATTATTTCATATGCAAAGCAGATCAATACACATAATATGCATGATAGGCGTCATATGATGATGCTTTTGGACGAGGTTGGCTAATGGACTTTAACATACCAAGGATGTTAAGCCTTCCTAATTTGATTATGCTATTTAAAATTGAACGTGTATTTTATATCATCCCAATTGTTCTCATAACCCAAAATTAACAGAAAAAATAATTTTATAAAATAATTAATTTGATTGCATAAGTGTAGAAATAATATTTTGCTTTAGGTAAATAGAAATAATAATTGATCTTGCTACATAAAAAGTAGAAGAAATTAATTTAAAATCTATGATTTTATTTTCATAAAAAATAGAAAAAATTAATTTCGTTCATAACCCAAAAAATAATTTTATAAAATAATTGGGTTCGTTTGAATAAATAATTGATTTTGTTACGAGAACCCACTTTTATATGAACAAATGGTCTACATTAGACACGTTCAGCTTTAAATAAATGCACACATAATATATTTAAATGTCTCTTAGGGTCGAAAACCCTTTTGGTTCATTCAAATATGGTGAACTAATAGACTTAGACATGAGCCGAAGTCAAAATTTTCCAAATCATGACATGATGCATGGTCCTAGATAAGAGTCTCCACTAAGAGTTGGGTAATTCTAGACACGGTTTCCCAAGGCGGACGGCCAAGGAGTGGGATCATTTGAAATTGTTGGCTGTACCACGGACCAACTATATTCCAAAATATCCTCCTAAAAGGATTTTTTGTGGTGAAGCGACCGTGGGATCCACGTAATCGCCGTGTGTGTGTAAAGTGTCGTTTCCCAGGAGTGGGGGAAGTGTGAGTGATATGAACAATAATAAAGAAAATATAATCAAACAATTAAGGAATAAAACACATAAAATTAAAAAATAAACCTTACTCCTGAAAAAAGGAAAAAGAAGAAAAGTTAGTATTGAAATAAATGAAAAGAAAATAAAGCAAATAAATAATCCCAATTTAAAGTCCGTTATGGTTTGAACCTTGATATCCCCAGCGGAGTCGCCATTCTGTCATACCCGATTTTGGACTCAACTTGAGGTGGAGTCGGGCTTCGGATTTGACTGGGTGAACTCGTTTGAGTTAGATATTTTGGAGTTGCCACCTAATATAATTTCTAAGGCGTATTAGGTCACCTATTAATTTCTAATTCCATTTAAATAATTAACTCCAGGTTGGTCTACGAGTCAGAGATTCAGGTAAGAGGTTCAAGTTAACTCGAGAGGAAGGGGTTAGGCACCTCTCGAGCTCCACAAATGTGGTTACCGGCCGGACTAAATAATTGAGATTCTAACAAGTAAATAAGCAAATAGACTAACTAACTAGCTAAAAGATGATTTAAATACTATGCGTATAATATTAAATAAAAGATATGAATTTGCTAATTGACTTCTTCCTTGAAAAATTAAACGTGCCTTGCAAAAAGCAAATTAAGTTAGCAAATAATAATAATAATAATATTAGTAGATAATAATAATGGAAATAACGGAAATAATAATAAAAGGATAGTTTCTCGTTGTTCTATTATTTAAAAGAACGTCGTCTTTCCTCCAATTTTACCTCGCAAAAAAAATATAAAGAGAATAAGGTTAGTATTAATAATAATAAAAATAATGAAAATAATAATAATAATAATAATAATTATAATAATAATAATAATAATAACGATAATAGTTTTGAAATAAAGGGGAAGGGGATTTTTGAAAGTGTCGACTCAGGTGTGTATGAATTGGGTGGAGGTTAGGGACGTCGATACGGCTGCGAACACGCCGGCCGGTCGTGTTGACATGCCAAGTACCGGTCACATCACTCCATCACCAGCTCGTTTGTAGTCACGGCTTATACACGTCATCATAGCCTTTTGTTTTAGGGATAGGGAATGGGATTGTTTATTCGTTCAAATCAGTAGGCCTCAAATAAATAATTATTTTCCTTGGCCGTAGTAGATTTAACGTCCGTCAATTCATTGTCCGTCAATTCCTTGTGTAGGCCTCAGTATATGTAAAAATATATTTTTTCATTGGCCTTGCTCAGATCAAGTGCAACTCTAGTATCTGCAAAATTAAGTAGCAAAGTAATCGATCAAGTGTAGATTAGTATAGTCAAAATGTATAGCTATTCCTGCTTTGACCGAGATCAAGTCAACCAAAATGGAATTCGGCTATATCAAAAAACACGCCAATTCTAGTAACATCAGTGATTAAAAAAAACCAAACGAGTTCTCAGCATCATTATTTCATAGTCTGCAAAATCAACCAAGATCAGGTGCAATTGGAACCGGTATAAGCAGAAAAATAAGTATAGCAAAAGCAGTACAACGAGATGGGTACGCCGTCTCCGGTAAAACCACAGTGAGACCCATAAGAGTAACGCCATCAACACAAGAGAAGGAGCGACGCCGACCCTAGAAGCTGGTGGCACCGCTGCAACTCCTACATCAATGGTTCACTGTCAATTGCGAACAAACAGAGGTAGAGGGAAACCATCAGCCGAATATGCAATAAACAAACTAAGGGGAAATACATAGCAATAACCAGAGGAGGAGATTCTCCACGATCAAGACAAACTCAGGGTCACGATAATCCTGCAAACGTAAACGATTAGCACAATTGAACAAATTTATTAAAAGAGACAGAGGTTCAGAGCATCGCTGGCATAAAAGTAGCCGGATTTCGGTGAGATTCAGCAAATAAGGAGGAGAGGAGACGACTGCCGACAAAAGCACTGGTGGCATCGCTACTGCCTCGCCGATCTCTTCTTCTTTCCATATTCCTTTTCAAAGACATCGAGGCAGAGGCGTCATCACCACCATTGGTGGTAGTTGATATCGTCGTTGCTCCACCGGTTCCTCGACCTTCCTCCACTGATTTTGTCATATCCCCATCCCCGATCTGAGTAAAGGTGGTGGTGATGTTTGGGTGTGGGTGTGAGTTTATATGGGCAAGGTGTTGTTCTGCGACGGTGTAAATTTTGTAGACGACGGGAGAGGCGGCTGGTTTGTGGGTCTGTGTGTTACTGCCTAATGATGATTGGGGTTTTCGTGTATAGGGATGATGATATTTGTTATGTGTGTTGGTGGTATGGAGGAGAGTATAGAGAGTTGGCGTGGGGAAGATGAAGTAAAGGGAGAGTACTGTGTAATGATTTTTTTGGGGAAGGAGGAGAGGGTCTCTGTTGACTGTGAGTGTGTCTTTTTGTGTGAAGTGTGTGAATAATTGATAATGATGTGAAGAAGAAAAAACAATTATAAATAAAGAATTTAAAATAAATAGTTGTTGGGGGTTTTCTAAAAATAGGAGAGGAAAATTAGGGATTGGATTATAGGGAAATTAGGAAAAGATTAAGAGATAATTGTGGGATTTTAGGTAGATTTGGATAATGATTTAGGAGAAGATTTGGGGGGATGAACTTGGACAGGAAGACGTATCCAGACTATTATTTGGTCTAGATTCAAGGTAGAATTAGGAAGAAGGTTTGAGATTTAAAAATTCAAATAATACGAATGTATTTGGTTAAGAAGTTTGGCTAGGTTCAGAGTAAAAATAAAAGTAAATAAAGATAAATAAAGAATTTTGGGTAGTAATTTTGAAATATAGAAGAATTAATAATAAAAAAAAATTTGGACACTTTAATTGGCCAATTTTTAACTTAAAGGTGTAAAAATAAAATATAGATATACATATATATTATAAAATGCACAAATAAATATTAAATAAACTCAAATAAAATTATTTAAATATATATAATCACAAATAATTGCTAATTTGCACAGATAATCACAAATTGAAACAAACTTGACATGTAGCCTATATGACGTAATTATATAATATAGCCACTAATATTATAAATGTACTAATTTCACAAATAGTTATAATTTTGACAAATAGCCTAAATAATGCAAAAATTACGTAATATAGCCACACTTAAGTATATAATATATAAATAGAGGATAACGCACGTAAATACATGATTTCTAATGCACATTTTGCACAAATAGTCACGTTGCACCCTTAAGTTGAATTATGGCCAATTTTAGAAAAATGAGGGACAAAATTGGGTGTCAACAAAGTGATAAAACTCATTTTGCATTGAGTATTCAGGCGGGGAAGACACAAACCAAGGACATACATTTTATGAACAGAAGATTCTAATAATAAAGCAGGGAGGTGAATTGAACTTAAACAATGAAGGAAAACAATTTTTATTTCTAGTTATTCTCCAAAAAAAAAAAACTATTAGAAAACTACTGCATATACAAAGATATCAAGTTGATAAAGATTCAAACTTTAACTCTTAACAATATTTAAACTTAATTTAAAAAAGAACTTTGTATCGCAATAGTTTTTTACTAAAACGAGCTCACAACTAAGGAAAACTTTAAACAATTTAAACAAAAACACTCTTTAGACTTATAAGCTAGCCCCTAAACAAAAATAATATGACTCTTTGTATGAAAAGATTAGAGTTTTGAAACTTAAAATGCGATCTAAATACATTGAAGAAAGAATGCATCTTTTGGATTAAACGACCAACAGAAATAAATCATTGCAAGATATTATTTTTATCTACAAATAAAGAACATGGTTTTCACAAAATGTATTTCCCAAAACCAGACTAAGATAACAAACAACGAACAGAAAATGCAAATTCTCTTAAAGAGTGACGCTGAAATGTAAAGAGGGTATGTTATGTTTAAGATTATAACACAGCAGAAACAATAACATTTTGAATTTAGCGACGCTATATAAACTGATCACACATGACACATATAATTTGAAACCAGGGAAGAACTAAGTTAAAGTTAAGATGTTTTACCTGTCTTGGAGCAGCGAGCTAGGGCGAGGGATCCGAAGAATACGACTCAAACACAAGCGACGACTCGAATGATGAAGCGATGACACAATGCAAAATTAACCGAAACAGGCACTGTGCTTTTTATAAACTTAAAATTAAAAATTTAAGTGTGTGTACCATATATTCTGCTCTTTTCTCTATTCACCCCTCTAAAATAACTCCTTAGAGGGGTATTTATAGATTGAATTTCTAGGGTTTTAGATTGAGGACCATTTTACACTAACTCCCTTTAATGGTACAAATTGGATAAGATTTTTGTTTGAAATTCGAACTAAGAAATGCAAAAAGAGGGAAAACCCAAGGGCTGAACCTGGATTGGTCAAGGGAAAAGGATGACGCTGGAACAATCTTCACCATCAAAAATGAGGATAAGATGTACGATTTTGTTGATCAAGAGTTCGGATTGGATCTTCGTACAGTGATTAGCCGAAAATTGAGGCGAAAATTTTAGGGGCTCAGGGTTTTAGAACTGAATTGAGAATTTCATATTGGGGGTTTTAGGATGGGGATTTACATGGGTAGGTCAGATTTTAGGTTATGTTTTGCGTTTTTGGCTTTTTCATTCAAAAATTAATTTATTTGCCTCTGATTTTAAAAATCAACCTTATTTAAAATAATTTATCACAATTTAAATATTTCGGGACAAAAATAGCTACCACTCTTTACCCCAAAAGGGTGAAAGAGTTTTTAGAGTAAAGAAGTTGACGGAAAAGCAAATTTTGTCACGACAAAGCCTAAGACTTTGTATTCCAAGGACCAAAAAGCGAGGCTTATGGACATAGCCAAACTCCGATCTCCGAGTTGCTTACATATCTTTGACTAAATAAGAATCAAGCCATATGTAGTTCGATACGACTCAAAACAAGGACGAGATAACAACGATTACTCAAACGCGGGAAAAGAGGCTTGTAATTACCCAAGTTATAAAGATGTGGTCGACAACACACTCATTAAGAGGAGTTAATACAGACATAGCTTTCACTGCATCTTGATAACCGAGTCATCTTGTCTTCAACATTGAACCTCGGACTGGGTCTTGACTTAAGCTGGAGATATTTGGGTGACACAAAATAGGTTGACATAAGACTGGTCTCTAGATCGACCCAAGACTGACCTCTAGGGTTGACAACTTGTTCGAGTGCGATTCTTCAGATCTCTGTTGACGAGCCTAGCTCGTATTAACGATTGCCGCAGTTCACTTCTAAGAAAAAGTTCCACGTTGTGCTCCATATGCTGCTGCAATACTGCTAAAATTCCTGCAAAATCTTGATAAGCAGTAGGCGAGTAAATGCGAATAAGGATTGATAAATGGATTAAGGAATAAATAACGACAATAAAACTTACAGATGCTGGTTGCAATATCAATGACAAGCTTGTCTCTCATAAACTGAGGAAAAAATCCGGCTTTGTGAGGCAAGATGACTTTGGGGCCGTTGGTAGACTGAAAATAATGTAATAAAAACTTCAATCAATAGAACATAAAGTAAACTTTAAATATAATCATGAAGATAAAAATGCCCCCTTTTCGGCAATAAACCATGATAAAGCATAATACTTTAAATCATGAAGAGGCGGTTTGCAATGCAATCTTGGATTGTATTCCAACCAAAAAGTGAGAACATATCCGAAGTAATCTCATTATCCTGCATACCATAACAAACTCGTTAGTGATATAAGGTCATTAATATATACACGCAAATATATCTTAATGAATATGCTTATTGAAGCATGAAAACATAAATAATTACGCTTATCGAAAGCGTGACACACAAGTACGCCTACCAAAAGCGTGAACACATAAATACGCCTATCGAAAGCATAACACATAAGTATGCCTATCGAAAGCGTGACACACAAATATGCCTATCAAAAGCATGACACACAAATATGCCTATCGAAAGCATGACACACAAATACGCCTATCGAAAGCGTGACACATAAGTACGCCTATCGAAAACGCGACACACAAATACGCCTATCAAAAGCGCGAACATATAAATACGCTTATCAAAAGCGTGAAGCACATAACTACGCTTATCGAAAGCGTAAAACACACAAATACACTTACCTCTCTAGATTCTTTTACAGAAGAAAGGTTTTGGCTACAAAGCAAAGTGAACCTCCAGGATTGGCAATATCTTTAAATCATACAAAATTGAACATTTAGTAAGCATTCTCATAAAGCGAAAGAGAAATGAAACGGATATGCTTAATAATTTTTAAGAATTATGGGAAATAGAAATGCCGCCTTTCGGAAAACTGGAAAAGCGTCAGGTTATGAAGCACGAGCTTTATCCAAATATCATTGCAATCCAAGCGAAGAGAATCTTGGAGATTGACTTGCTAAGATGTCTATCTTCCGTTGCGAGTCTTAATGTCCCTGCTCCCAAATAAAAATTGTTAGTTTTGGGAGGGAGGGGGGAGCGTTTGGTTCATGCTGACTCGAGCCTTCATCCTGCAATTGCTTCCTTCTTCTCACTTTGTCTAGATTTGTGATCCGTCCTTTGAGTCTTGGCCAATGAATTAATAGCACAATAAGTTTCAAAATAGTTGAAACAAATGCTTGCATAGTTGAAAAGAATTTTCATGTAACATTTATATTAATCTAAAACTCTTGTCTTATTTCAGATTGTGACATATATTGAAAAAAATTGAACGTTCTTTATCTTGCAACTTTGCACCATTCTCAAACACTTTTCAGAATTTTGCCCATTCATCTTCTATCGGGCAATACTATATTTTGCAAAAATTTGCCCCAGTTATGATCTTTTACATCTTCAACTCGCTTTTCAAAATTTGCCCCAGTTGCTATCTATTACATCTTCAGCTTTTGCAAAAATTGCCCCAGTTGTCCTTCAGGGAAAATGGAAATTTAAATACTAAAGGGTCGAGCCCGATGGAGGAGCCTACATATCCCTCCTTGGGAATCAGATTGTGCCTATTTCTTCTTACATAAAAGAGAAAATAAGGGATTCCTAAGCTAATGCAACCAAACTCTATGTGAGTTGCCTACGTGTCTCGCCTTGGGAATCAGGTTACGCATAGTTCGTGTTACAGTCAAATTAAATAAAAAATGAGAAAAATATTTGCTTTCTTTGCTTGTATGCTCTCCTGATTGTACTTGGATTGATAACTTTTGGCCAGACTTTAAAATCGAGTGCAAGTGCAAAAGAGATAATTTCTTCAACAGCAGTTGCCCCAGTTTGGATTGCCATGGTAACCTTGGAAAATTATCCATTATTTTTGGCTAGTTCAAGTACTCATCCTTGATTTGTTCATTTGTTTCATTATATGCCACAATCATAATAATGACAAATTCATTTAAGTTTTAAAAAAAGTACAAAAGCATGAATGCATTTGCAAATTTTGTAAAATTTCAAAGATAAGGAGGGAAAATGACATAAAGTGTTAACAAGTTGATTCAGGGCCTCAATCTAAATCGAAGTTTTGCAAAGTGCTTTTAGTTCATGCTACCAAGTCTTCTGGTGTTGATTCTCTCATCTGGATTGTATTGTCTTCAATTAAATCTTGGATCTTATGTTTAAGAAGAAGACATTCCTCAGTATCATGCCTGGCAAATTCTGCATGGTAAGCACAATATTTGGCTCCATCAATACATTCTGGGGGAGGGTCAAATGTACCATCTACTGCTAAAGGCTTTAGCACTCCCCTATCCTTTAATCTTTCATACAATTGAGCCTGTGGTTCACCTAAAGAAGTGAATTTTTGGTGCTGTCTCTTTTTATATTTGGGACGAGACCCTACTGGAGTAGACTGGCAGGCTGCAGGTAGTTGGTGTTGTTGAGGATAATTTTATATTTGCGGTTGTGAATAAGGCTGATAGGCAAGTATTCCAGATTAACAGTAATCGGGTTGAGTATTATAGATTAGATATGGAGCGAGTGGAATTTGATATTGACTTGGGTAATTTGAGTATAATGTGCTATGGTGAGTGGGCTGGTTTAGTAAGTTTTTGAAAGTTGGCTTCTTGTTTGGCCTTTGGTCGATGTCGGCCACATCAATACCAACTTCATCTTCCTTCTCTTTCTTCTCAAAATTACTTGAGCCAGCTTAAGCATTTTGGGCAGTTGCCTTCATCCCGGCAAAGCTTACAATTCACCCAGTTTTAACGTCTTTTTCAACCATTTCTCTCATCCCAAGAAGTTCAGAATAGGGTTTACCCATCATAGGGAGCAAGTGCATGTAATAAGAATCATCCTGAGGTCGGATGAAGTACTTCACCATGTCTTTCTCAGTCATTGGCGGTTGCACCCTCGCAGCCTGTTCTCGCCATCTCAGTGTGTATTCCCTGAAGGTTTATGTTGGTTTTTTCTTCAGATAGTACAAGGTTATAAGGTCAGGGACCATGTCAACATTGTACTCGAACTGCTTTATGAAATCATTGGCCACGTCATCAAAAATGTGCCATTTGCTTATATCCTGTCGTGCGAACCACTCAGCCGCAACACCCTCAAGACTATGACTGAAGTAAGCCATTAAAAGTTCTTCTTTGCCTCCCGCACCCTTCATCCGGTTGAGGTACTTGGTCAGATGAGCAAATGGGTCGCCATGGCTGTTCTACATATCAAATTTTGGGACTTTGAATCCTGGATGAGGTACAACATCGGGGTATAAATAGAGATTCCGGTATGAGATACTTTGGTTCCCTCCCAAACCTTGCAAGTTCTTCACGGACTATTCAAGACTTTTCTTTTTTCGAACCATGTATTCATGTTCAGCTGTCCTAACTGGCATTTCTCTTGCTAAAGGCATCTCCATTTTAGTCAAATAACCATAGGGATTAGAGACCTTGAGGGTTGGCTCGTGTTCATAATATTGATTCTCTGGATTTTTCAGTACTGGCTCACTTCAAGATCGTTGCATGGCAGCTAGTGTGGAGACCACTGGGATGGGAGCATTAGGGGGTGCAGGGTGAGAAGTGTTTTTGGCTGGCGGGTATTGGAAGTATGGATATTGAGTGTAGGGTACAAGGGCGGTATTTAGGAATACTAGGGTGTTCAAACTAGTGGATCCAAAGTTTGGATTTGCGGATGATTGAATGATAGATGTGTTTTTGTTTAAGGACTGAGACGGGTTTTGTCCATGAGTTAGCGTTGCCACGTGATGCAGTTTCTTCAATCTTTCCATCTCAACTTGCATACATTCCATCTGTTTAGCCGTTCTAGCAATTTGTTCATCATGAACAACGACCGCTTGCTCATTTGAAGACTTGGGAATACCAGTCTGATTATCAATCAAATCAATCATTGTCGGCTTCACTTTTGATCAGACGCTTAACCAACTCGGGAGTCAACACGAATAAAACTCTCTCTTTGCGGAGATAATCAAAACAAAAGAAAAAATTCAAAAGGTAACTATGTTAGTTTGCATGTCACTAGCAAAATTGCACACAATCACGTAGTGCGCGCCACGTAGCATTTTGCATTTTAAAAAAGTTGTCATGTAGCAATCACAATTAGCTGAGCGTAAAATAAAATGCGAATGCGTGGTACCCTGCAAGGTGCCTCTTTCTGCTAAAGGTAGGCCTAATCGACAAATTGCAAACACATGTGGTTATTATAATAACACAAGTCATTTGCCAATACAAAAGTTGAGATATAAATAAACTATCATAATTATCAACTTCTCAAATTTGACTTGGCAAATGGCTTGGGGTTCGTTATAATATCTACAAGATCACATAATATGCAGTGTCATTGAGTTTCAATAACCCGTCAACAAAAGGACGGTTTTCTAATTTCTTAAAATGGTGCCAAGGACCGGGTCCAAACTAAGGTGCATATGAACGCATGTCCTAAATAACAGTTAAGACTGACTCGACCTATGCGGGATAGAACCTGGCCACATGAAACTGGTAAAACCAGCCAATGTCAATACCAGGCATAGCATCCATTATCCCGGACTAACTTTGATGACACGAAAGAAATTCAAAGAGTTAGGAAAGGCTGCGTATTTACACGTCATGTGTGTGCCCGTGATGAAATCGAGGAGATGAAAAAAATTGAAAGATTTCCAGAATGTAGCAAATCAAACAAATAGATATGATAAAAAAAATAAATAAGGCATGCTAGTGGTAAATAATTGGAAACCTTTATGGCTGAAACCTTTATGGCCAAAATCTTTATTGCACCACAGCGGAGACCCCAAAAATTTACTGATTAAGGTTATATTCGGAATATCAACTAATTGGACTAGCTCTTTTGGAGTTTTTAGAGTAGCCACCCAATTTAAGGAAAATAAGGAACCAAATAAGCAAATGCGTGCAAAACTCCATCTTTTGAAAAAAAAACAGTCTTTCAGAGATTCTATTGGTAAGAGGTTTTATTAATTTCGAAAGAAGGTGTTTAAGACACTTTCAAAATTTCGTAAACTACGGTAAATCCGACAGGTTTCAAAAATATTTACAAATGCACTTTTATAAAAAAATTATCTAAAATAATTGATAAAAAAACTTTATTTTGAAAAAATGATTAACTTGCACGCATTTGCTAAATGGTCCCAATTTTCATTAAAAAAACTCTAAAATTAAAGGTAATGAACATAAAATAAAAGAATAACTCAAATAATCATTGAATCAAATAATCATTGACTAATTATTCTACAAATAAATTATGCAATTACAAATTCTATTAAGTATTTAACTACTAAAATAAAGAGAATGAGTTCAAAAGGTACAATCCGGAAGTGGCTAGAAGTTGAAGGCATTTTGCACGGAGGAAGACCAAAATGAGATCATATGAACTTGGCCTCTACGAATGCAGCAGATTTGATGAAGCAGCAGTAGGCTTGAAGCCTTTCACGCTTGACTTGCGAACGGGAACACATCAAGTGTTCATGTCAAGAAATAATAGAAAACTAGAATAAGCATATCTAAATGAAAACTTCATAAAAATGATAACAGAAAGTAAAAGCCACATATACGAACATTAACCATCCAAACAAGAAAAAGGCAAAACTTAAAATATAGAAAGAGTTTAAAACTCAGTCAAAGTGTCACCAATTTAACAAGGTTTCCTCTAAAAAAAATCACAAGCTCCAGAGGCCTATTTAACAGTCAAAAGTTTAGCTATTAAAGCCTTATATATATGAGAAGAAACAAACAATCCAAATATAAAAATTGCTTCAGCTTTATGCTATCATTTTCCATTATAATAGAGAAATTTATACCCACTGAATTCAAACGTACAAATGAAGTTATTAAGATGTGATTCTTTAATGAGTTAAGGTTTGAGATCCTGTTATTATTCTCCACACTTTGTTAAGAAAAGATTCAAATCTTTTAGACATCACAGCAAGCTAAAGTTTATAGACCAAAATAAATTTTGCATGAATAGTAATAGGAAACTTGACAAGAATTAGGTTGCGATTTCAAATTTTATGCATGAATAAACCATTATTTTGCAAGGATCACGTACATCCTTTTAATCTAGACAAGCAGCATTCAAGAATTGTAAAGAGAGCTTCTATACTATGATATAGATAATTTTAAAAACATGCAAATCCAGTCAAGGTAGGCTTTTGAAAATCTACTAGCACTATGTTGAGCCAACCAACTCTTCAAGAATACTATTTATCATAGATCCACAAGTTATTTGCTGCATCTTATTATTCACATAGGAACCAGAATCCTATGCCAATACTCTCACTAATTCACAAATAAAGTAAAAATTTGGCATAATACCAACTGTAGTCATTTTACAGGAAGGGAAGACACAAACCAAGGACATATATTTTATGAACAGAATATTCTAATAATAAAGCAGGGAGGTAAATTGAACTTAAATAATGAAGAAAAATCATTTTTATTTCTAGTTATTCTCCAAAAAAAAAAAACAATTAGAAAACTACTGCATATACAAAGATATCAAGTTGATAAAGATTCAAACTTTAACTCTTAACAATATTTAAACTTAATTTATAAAAGAACTTTGTATCGCAATAGTTTTTTACTAAAACAAGCTCATGACTAAAGAAAATTTTATACTACTTAAACTAAAACACTCTTTAGACTAATAAGCTAGTCCCTAAACACAAGATAATATGACTCTTTACGTGAAAAGATTAGAGTTTTAAAACATAAAATGCGATCTAAATACATTGAAGAATGCATCTTTTGGATTAAACTACCAACGGAAATAAATCATAGCAAGTTATTATTTTTATTTACGAACAAAAAACATGCTTTTCACAAAATGTATTTCCCAGAAACAGACTAAGATAACAAACAACGAATAGAAAATGCAAATTCTCTAAAAGAGTGATGCTGAAATGTAAAGAGGGTATGTTCTGTTTTAGATTATAACACAGCAGATACAATAACATTTCGAATGTAGCGTCGCTATATAAACTGATCACACATCACACATATAATTTGAAACTAGGGAAAAACTAAGAAGAAGTTAAGATTTTTTATCTGTTTTGCAGCAGCGAGCTAGGGCGAAGGGTCCGAAGAATGCGACTCAAACAAAAGCGATGACTCAAACAGGGTCGAGACTCGAATGATGAAGCGACGACACAATTCTAAATTAACCGAAACAGGCACTGTATTTTTTATAAACTTGAAATTAAAATTTAAGTGTGTGTACTGTATATTCTTGGGTAAGTGTAAAAAAGGTCCCAAGCAAGTTATTTAATAAGGAAAAGGGCCTCAAGTTTTTTTTGGGAGATTTACACAAATATACAACCCTAAGTCCATATTTACAAAAAATAGAGATCCTTTACCACTTTACAAAACATAGCAACAGTTTTTTTTACATAGCATATACAAATTTCAATAAATACCTACAATTTAAGGTTTTCTCCTCCTTCTTCCTACCTTCTCATCCCATCACTGCCCTGGGACTACTGCCACATGTCACAGCCACCGGCCAGCCACCTCCGGCCGCCACCACCACCACCAGATTTTTTTTTTAATTCTTTTGATATTCAAAAAGGAACATACAAAAACTACACACATATACAATAAATATAACCCAAACATACAAATACATTCAAAAATATACACAAACATACAAAATTATACAAAAAAATATAAAATCAACTTTTCTACTTTAGACATACATAAACACAATCATACAAATAAATACACATATATACATACATATACACATACAAAAACTGAAAAATAAACATTCATATACAAAAATAAAAAATGTATATGTATTTATATATACAAAATACTAAAATATACTACACATACACATATATACACATACAAAAGGGGGAAAAAGTAGCATATCGGAGTTAAAAAGAAGTAGATCTGAAAACCTCACTGAAAAACCCACCGGAAAATGTAGATCGGGGCAGCCCGCCGCTGCAATACAGCCGCGCTGCCGCTAGGAGCAACGCCGCTGCACTGCGGCGGCAGTAGCACCAGCAACGCTGGGGAGAACAGGTACATCGAAGAACACCAGCAGCGATCACCGGTGAGCGGAAGGGTGGGCGACGCGGGTGGGGCTGATGGGTGGAGGAGGGGAGAGAAGGAGAGAGAAGGGGAAGAAATTAGGGTTTTATGTTTTGGGAGGGAGAAATGAAAAACTATTGTTATGTATTGTAAAAATGGTAAAACTATTGTTATTTTTTGTAATTTAGCTATTAGGGTAGTTATGTGGTGTAAATTTTCCTTTTTTTTAATAGGTAAAGGCCTTGTTTAGGATCTGTTCTAAAGGCCTAAAAGGTGTATAAAAAATTAACCCCCAAACTTTTTTTACACTTTGCACCCCCTACATAACAGTCATTTCACCCCCTTAAAAATAGTAAAAAAAAAAAAAAAATTTCCCTCCCAAAAAATTTTCCCCGTCATCCCCCACTTCCCCCTTACTGCTCCGCCACTGCCGGCGGCTTTCCGGCCGAATTTTTAACTTTTTTAGTTTACTATCAGCTCCCCCAAAGTAGATTCAACCACCATTTCTAAGTACACTGTATTTTTTCAAGAGATTTGTTGAGAAACAAATTTGGGAATTTTCTAAATTTCTTCCACCATTTACAACATCAATCTCAGCTATTCCTCGTGGATTTTCAGCCACATTTGCTATCTGGTAAGTGTTCTTAAACTTTATAGTTGAGAAATTTGATTTGAAACTACTGGGATTAAAAAATAATTTGTTGAATTGCATGTTGGGTTTGGGTTTCTGTCAAACATCCGTCGACGAGATGTTTGATGTTTAAACATCTTGTTGATGTTTTTGTGCACATCGTATCATATGTTTAAACATATGTGGCTGCTGAGTGTATGCTTAAACCATCAAATGCTAAAATATTTGGCCTTATGTTTAAATATTTGGAATGATGTTTAGGAGTTCTGAACGGTATCTAAACATCATTGAGGATGTTTAAACATCATTCCAAATATTTAAAAATTTGAACATCATGTATGATGTTCAAACATCATCACAAATATTTAAACATACAGAAATATATGTTTAAACATCTATATCGATGTTTAACAATCTTGAATGATATTTACACATCACTCAGGATGTTTAAACATGATTCCAAATGTTTAAACATTTGTATCGATGTGTAAACACTATAAATTTTTTATAGAATGTTTGAAGCAGTACTGAAATTTTTTGTGAATATGGCTTCTATAAACACCTTTATTATGGAATTTATGCTATAAGGACCTAATGTAGACCCTCTTTATATCTTCAGGACAATTAATGCCGCCCGTATTATTGGTAGTTGATTATCTCGGCGAAAGGGTGGAGGAAGCTAAAAGTTATGTTTGGGTTCCCGTTGTGAAAGAGAGTAGACCTATTCTTGTTAGTAAAGAGGTTAATTATAATGAGTTGGTAGAAAAAATCATTCAAAGTTGGGGAATTCTTGATGATCCGAGGGATCTTTCTATTACGTACTTGTTGAGCATCGCCAAGTAAAAGACTGCACCCTCTCACATTAGGAATGACAATGATGTCTCTCTTTTTATGGCTGATGTTGATGCATCTGGTGCTAGGCCCACTCTACGGGTAAATGTGGTTCCTCAGACTAAAATTTCTTATGAACAAAATATGCCAATTCATGGGTTGGATGACAATGGGGAGGAGGCTACATTAAATATGAATGTGCCTGAGAAGGAAGAAGATGAAGAAGCAGCAGAAATGCAAGAAGAAAATGAGGTACAGTTTTCTGATTCAATACCATCACAAGGCAGCCACATTCGGCCGGACGACACTGGTTTCTATAGAGGGCAAACATTCATGAACAAGCGCGAGTAGGTTGTGCTATTGAAGCTTGCCGCAGTGAGAGTGCCTTTCTATTTTCAATATGTGAAGAATAAGAAAAATATATTTTGTGCTAGATGTGTGGACAAGAATTACCACTAGTGGATTCGAGCCATGAAGTACAAGAGCTGTGACATGTTTTATATTATAGTCTACAACAGAGAGCACACTTATGGTTCTGAGCATGCTAAAAGCCATCATCCACACGCCACGTGCAATGTTGTTGGCGAGGACATGAAGAATTAGGTTTCATGATGGAAAAGAACCATCTACCAAAGATATCAAGGATACAGTTCTAGCAGAGTTGGGTTGCAGGATAAGCTATTGGAAGTGTCTCAGGGGTAGTAACATTGCAAAGTGTTTGGCAAGGGGGTCACCCAAATATGGCTATGCCACTCTTGGTGCATACAGCTATATGATTCGGCAGTCAAATGAAGGAAGCAATACAACATTACTGCTTCATGAATAGGGGAGGTTTCTATACTTCTTTAATTCTTATGGTGCGTGGATCAGGGGGTTTAAAACTATTAGAAAAGTGTTGGCTATTTATGGCACTTTTTTTACGGGTCCATATGGGGAAGCGTTGTTGTCCGTTTTTAGTCAGGATGCTCAAAATCACATCTTTCCTGTTGTATTTTGTGTAGTTAATAAAGAGTGTGATGCCGCATATGAATTCTTTTTTGAGCAATTAGTCGGAATAGTCCCCGACGATGATGAGTTGTGCATCATCTCTAACAGGCACAAAAGCATTGAAAAAGCTGTTTCTAAGGTTTTCCCTTTTGCTAATTATGGTTATTACATGAGGCACCTTGGTGAGAACCTCCGCACAACTTTTCACTATGGAGATGCAATTGGTCGTTACACAGTTGCTCAGTTCAATAAGCATTTTGAAAGAAGTTGAAGATACTGGTCCAAAGGTATCCAAATATCTGGTTGATCTTGGGATTGAGAAGTGGAGCAGAGCAAACTTCCCTGGAAACAGGTACCTGAATTACACCAAACATATATTTTGATGTTTGAATATTTCTATTTGATGTTTAAACATTATTGTGCATGTTTAAACATATAAACGAATGTTTCAATATGTGTGAATGCATTTCTAAACATTTTAATAGATGTTTGAAACATATATGTTGATGTTTAATATGCGTCCAAAATAATTTAGCATATGTTTGAAACATTGTGGTTGATGTTGGAAACATTGTGGTGAATGTTTAAACATATATATTGATGTTTCAGTCTGTTCACAACATTGTTATTGCTTGTGACATATTTTGTTGTTCAGGTTTCAGATTTAGGTTCATATCAACTTTATTGTTTATTAATATTGTAGGTTCAATGTGATGACCACAAACATTGCCGAGTCCGTTAACATAATGTTCAGGAATCAAAAAGAATTTCCAATTGATGCTCTTTTCAATGCTATAAATGAGAACTATGCTGAAAAGTTTCTTCAGAGGCGCATGGAATTTGTGAACAGTTCGAACACTTGTGACCCCTTAACTGAAGACCAAATATCAGCCAACAATTCATTGGGCAGCAAACTTCTGGTGCATCGAGTGAGTTCCCACTTTTTTCAAAGTAAAAGTAGGAGGTCCAACAAATGTGACTTATGAGGTGGACCTACACAATAGGACATGTACTTGTAAGCGGCTTGATTTGGATAACGTACCTTGTCCACATGCTATGGCAGCTATAAGGGTGAAGTATCCAGATGAGTTTGGGAGGAAAATCTACGAATACACGTCGCCATATTATTATGTAGATTCCTACTTTCTTTCATATGCCGAAATAATTTATCCAGTTCCGCATGAACAATTTTGGCATGACTGTCCTAAGGAGCTAAAGGAATGGAAATTACCTTGCCCTTACTTAAAACTCGGTCGTGGAAGAAGGAGGATGAAGAGAATTCTATCCGTTAGGGAGTGATTCAAAAAGAGGAGAAATAAATACGGGATCTGCAAAAGACTTGGGCACAAAAAAATTACCTGCCCAATAGTTACAAGACCAAGTCAGAATGAAGAAAGAAGTGTTTAGCTGTTGCTTTGAACAATCCTTTTCTTTGGATGTTTGTTGTTTAATTTCTGAACTTCGTTTTAGACAATCCTTTATTTATGTTCGTATTAAGTTACTAAGTTGTGTCTTGTTTTCTCATATTTTGTCTGTCTCTATTTTTAATATAAAATATTCGATCGCACTTGAAACTGTTCTAAACATCTTGAACAATGTTTAAACATACAACTAAATGTTTAAACATCTTGAACAATGTTCAAACATCTGTCAATTGTGTAAACATTAGAACAAATGTTTCAACATAAGTTAATATGTTTAAGCATCACATGTAATGTCTAAAAATATTAGAAAATGTTTTAGATTCCACTTAATATATTAAACATCACACTGGATGATTAAATATCATGACAGATGTTTCAACATGACTGTGTATTTAAGGGTGTAACTGCCACATGACTCATTTTACTGTCAGGCACATTGCAAAATTGTTCATCTATACTAAAAAGACACATTCAATCTACAAGGTGCCTCTTTAAGTATAACTGGTTGTTGAACCCCCAAAAAAATCAACCCCGAAGGGCTAAAATTTAGGAATCAACTAAATGGACTAACTCTTTCGGAGTTTTTGGAGTCGCCACCCAATTTAAGGAAAACAAGGAACCAAATAAGCAAATGCGTGCAAAACTCCGTTTTTGAAAAAAAAAAAAAAAAAGGCAGTCTTTTCAGAGATTCTAAGTAAGAGGTTTTGTTAATTTCGAAAAAGGTTTTTAAGGCACTTCCGAAATTCCGTAAAATACGGTTAATCCGACAGGTTTCCAAATATTTACAAGTGCGCTTATATTTAATAATAATAATAGTAATAATAATAATAATAATAATAATAATAATAATAATAATAATAATAATAATAATAATAATAATAATCAATTGAATAAAAGCTTATTTGCAAAAATATTATTATTTTTTACTTGCACGCATTTTGCTAAAATTGCCCCAATTTGCGATAAATAAATAACAACTCCAAAATAAAAGGCAATGACCATAAAGTAAAACAATAAACAAACAATCAAATACTAGTGATAAATAAATATTTTACGCATTTATTTACATAAATATCTCTAAGGAAAGGAAGGCAAAGTTAAAGATAGAACCCTGGAAATTGATCAACTCGAGGGAGCCTTGAATTTTCTAAAATTCCTAAAGTCTTATTTCTTGAATGCTCGAGCCCGAACTCGATCCCAAATGACTCCAAGTCAATGCATATTCCCATTTGTAAGTTAGCCAAACTAGTCCACAAATTGTTCGTGCCAAAATGTACCTTGAAAAAAATATGAAAATGAAATTGGATTAGCACGATAATAAAGTGTAATAACTGATGAAAATAAAATAATAATAATAATAATAAAGTAATAATAATAATAATAAAAAATATAATAATAATAATAATAGTAATAAAAATAATAATAATAATAATAATAATAATAATAGTAATGGGGTTTTATTTTATAAAATTTAGGCTCAGGTTTGTATGGAGTGTCATGTAGAGGCTCGGAATTTTGATATGGCTGCAAGCACGGAACCCAGGCCGGCTGCCATGCCAAGTATCAAAGCCACCACTCTATTCGACTTGCTTTGCATTAAATTCATACATTCATCATCGCCTATTTATTCGTAGGGACAAGGAACAATGCGTATGTAACTGACAGAATTGCTTTGGCCTTCAAAATTTCATCGGCCACGTGTAGTATCATGTTCAAATCAGTGTTTACGCCTCAAGTAAATTGTTTTCATAGGCCATTATAGTAGTATTTGTAAAAATCAATCTAATATCCCTTAATGAATAAATTTATCCAAAATGGAATTCGGGTCAAGCAATCCAAAAGCCAAGTAACGGGTCAAACCAACAGGAACCAATAACGGGTCAAACAAACCAGTACGATAACCATTACACAGTAAATGAGCCAAAGCCAGACAACAATAAGGAACAAACACCGGTGAATAATTTTACGGCAAGGCAAAGCACGAGCAACACCACCAGACGCAGTGGAGGAGCGACACCAAGCCGTAGCGGCGTCACTGCGACCCCCACCATTCCACTTCTCATTTTCAGTCAGGAATCAATAAATAAACAGAAGAAAAACCTGTCCCAAATGAAGAAAAACAACAGTAACCAGTACAAACAAACAAACGGAGTAGTAGTCAACGGAAAACGCAGCAAAAGAAGGTCAGCAAAGTGGCAAAGCACCGGTCAAAATGAGTCCCACGGTAAACCAAACGGGGCAGTAGCCATAAACGAACAGAGTGACAAGAAAAACAGAATCAACGAAACATCAGTAACAACAAAGGCAAAGCAACAGTCAAAAGGAGGAGGAGCGACAACCGGTCGATTTCACAGCGGCATCACTACCACCCCAGTCCCTGTTTGACTCGACCAACATCGCCGGAGTTCAAATTCCGGCCAGATCTGACGACCCCTTTACCAGATCTCAAATCTGAAACTATTTTCAGCTTATTTGCACGATTCCAAGCCTCCCCAAACTTGTTTATATCATGGACGAGGTCGCAGGCGAGAGGTTTCTGATGACCTGCCTCGCCGGAAGTAACAGACTGGATCTGTGGGAATGACTGGTGCGTGTGTGTTTTTTCTTGTATGGTGTAAAGAAAATAAGGGTTGTATGGTGTTAATGGAGAGGGGGAATGTAAGGAAGATGATGATTATCAGTTTTTGAGGAATGGTGTCTGTGTATTGTGAGTGTGTAAGATGAAAAAAAAATGCTAGATCTAATTTTTGTATGTAGGGGAGTGAAGATGATGATGAATGGTTAGGGGTGGGGGTAAAAATGAGTGGGGGTGTGAGAGGCTATGGCTTTAAGGTTTTATAGGGGTGAGGGTTAGGGCTTTCCAAAATTGGGCTAGAAGAAAATTGTGTGTTGTATAATATGCACGTTGCGTAGATAGGCCGAGATTCAAAGTGAATAACGATTCTGACCATTTTCTTTTAAAAATCACGAACTAACTTTTATTTAAAAATTAACCTTATTTTAAAAATAATTAGCCGTTAATTAAAAATTCCGGGACAAAATTGGGTGTCAACAGCTGCCCCTCTTTACCCAAAAAAGATGAAAGAGTTTTCAGGGTAATGAAAGTTGACGTGAAAACCAGTTTTGTCACGGTAAAGCCAAGACTCTGATTCCTGGGATCAGAATGCAAGGCTTATGGACATGGCCGAACTCCGGTTTTCGAGTTGCCTACATATCTCGGGCTGAAAGTGAATTAGGCCATATGTAGTTCGACGCAATTCGAAAATCAAAGACAAGATAGTAACGACTAGTCAAGCGCGGGAAAAGAGGCTAGTAATTACCCAAGTTATGAAAATGTGGTCGACGACACACCCATAAAGAGGGGTTTACACGGACATAGCTTCCACTGCATCTCGATAACCGAGCCATCTTGTCTTCAATCTCAAACCTCAGACTAAGGGTTAACAAGAGACTTACCTCTAGAGTTGATGACTTATGCGGGTGCGATTCTTCAGGTCTTCGTTGACGAGTCTAGCTCATATCAACGATTGCCCCGGTTCACCACTAAGAAAAGTTCCATGTTATGCTCTAAACGTTGCTGCGGTACTGCTAAAAATCCTGTAATAATCTCAACAAACGGTAAGCATGCAACTGCTAATAAACTGTAATAATTGGAATAAGAAATAAATAAAGCGATAACAAAAATTGTAAATGCGGGTGGTGATATCATCAAAATCTCTTCCTTCAATCAACTGACGAGGCGCTCGCCGGAGAACCTCTAGGCTGATCATTATTCTAAAACAGTAAAGCAAAACTATAAGTAAAGCGAGAATGAATTGTAGAATGCGATGCTTTCATACGGTAAGTCGACTAACGAGACATAATGTCCCAAGTCGAATTGCCTATCTTTATCATCTACTTCAAATATAATATGCCAATGTTGCAAGACAACCGACATCGTGAAACACTCCGAAAGCGGTGCTTCAGCCGACTTGTCTTTCGCTATCATCTACTTGAAAGAAAACAGCATATCCTATTTGTGGGTGGAGAAACCCGAGATATCCTATTTGTGGGTGGAAGAACCCGAAATATCCTATTTTTGGGTGGAAGGACCCGAGATATCCTATTTGTGGGTGGAAGGACCCGAGATATCCTATTTGTAGGTGGAAGGACCCGAAATATCCTATTTGTGGGTGGAAGGACCCAAGATATCCTATTTGTGGGTGGAAGAACCCGAGATATCCTATTTGTGGGTGGAAGGACCCGAGATATCCTATTTGTGGGTGGAAGGACCCGAAATATCCTATTTGTGGGTGGAAGGACCCGAGATGTTCATCTACAAGATTAACTAAACAAACGAAATTAAAGTAAAGCAAAAGACACAAAGCTCATTAAAGCAGGTACTTCTCCAAATTTAGCAATATCTGTAAATCACAACAATGAAATTTTAGTAAGTGCTCTCTTAAAGAGAAATAGAAATGAAACGGATATGTTTAAAATTTACAAGAATTATAAGAGATAGAAATGCCGCCTTTCGGCCATAAATCATGATCGAGCCTACAGTGGGCTCCATAACAATAGCGTCCTTTGACTGTCTATGATAGGCTTCATAATAATGCCTCCAATTGCTTATGGTAGGCTACAAATGATAATGATGTCTTCGCTTGCTCACGATAGACTTGATAATAAGGCCTCCAATTGTCTATGGTAGGCTTCAAATGATAAGGCTCTTCAATAATAATGTCTTCGATTGTATACGATAAATTTGATAAAGAACCACGCCTCCGATTGTCTACGGTAGGCTTCAAATGATAAGGCCTTCGATTGTCTACGATAGGCTTCAATAATAATGTCTTCGATTGTATACGATAGACTTGATAAAGAACCACGCCTCCGGTTGTCTACAGTAGACTTGGTAAATGTGATGTCTCCGATTGTTTACGGTAGACTTCATAAATAAGGCCTCCAATTGTCTATGGCAGGCTTCAAATGATAAGGCCTTCAGTTGTCTACGATAGGCTTCAATAATAATGTCTTCGATTGTATACGATAGACTTGATAAAGAACCACGCCTCCGATTGTCTACGGTAGACTTGGTAAATGTGGTGTCTCCGATTGTTTACGGTAGACTTGGTAAATATGATGTCTCCGATTGTTTACGGTAGACTTCATAATAGGGCCTCCAATTGTCTGTGGTAGGCTTCAAATGATAAGGCCTTCGATTGTCTACGATAGGCTTCAATAATAATGTCTTCGATTGTATACGATAGACTTGATAAAGAACCACGTCTCCGATTGTCTACGGTAGACTTGGTAAATGTGATGTCTCCGATTGTTTACGGTAGACTTCATAATAGGGCCTCCAGTTGTCTATGGTAGGCTTCAATTGATAAGGCCTTCGATTGTCTACGATAGACTTCGATAATAATATCTTCGATTGTATACGATAGACTTGATAAAGAACCACGTCTCCAATTGTCTACGATAGACTTGGTAAATGTGATGTCTCCGATTGTTTACGGTAGACTTCCAAATAACGTCTCCGATTGTATACGATAGACTTCATAAATAAACGTCTTCGATTGTCACCAATAGACTTGATGTTGGTACTTGTAAAATAAATGGTAGAATAACCTGCAAAATAAAGTTTTCATTAGATGCATATAAACAGGAAAATGTCAAAGATAAAGGAGATATAAAGTGAGAGTTTAAGCCGTCCGGCTTATGTTTGGTGAAGCCATAAAGAGTTGAGTGTTGTCCTTGAGAAAAACTGGAGCTAATGCTTAATTCCTGCAAATTTTAAAGTAAAGTTGTCAATAAAGCAAAAAAGTTTTGACTAAGCAAGGACAGAAATAGTAGAGAGAAATAAAATAGTTTCACGTATGCGATGAATCAGATAATGCTTCCAATCTCGGTAAGTTATCTCGGCAACATTGTTCAATGTTTATGACAAATTATCTATGAGGAATTGATAGTTGCTAGGTTCCTCGTCTTGTTGCTTTAAAACTTCCTGCACTCAAAGAGAAATCGTTAGTTTTGGAAAGGAGTGGGAGCGTTTGATTTGCGCTAACTTGGTCTTGAACTTGCGGCTCCTGTTGCTTCCTTGTCTTCATTGGACTTGGATTTGCGAATTGCGTTCAGAAACTTGGCTCATGAACTTAATAGTATAGGAGTTTTTGAAAAAATAGAGGTAAGGGTAAATTAATTTAATGCAATATAGTAAGTAAAGCAAGCATGCAAATGAAGTCATGCATTTTGAAAAATTTTGCCTTGACTTAAACTTGTGACATATCTTAAAACAAACTGAACGTCCTTTGCCTTGGACTTTGCACTGTTCGCTTAGCCAATTACAGAGTTCTTGCCAACTCATCTTTAATACCCAACTCCGCTTCTTGCAAAATTCTGCTCCAGTTATTATCTTTCGCATCTCCAACTCGTTTTGCAAAAATTGCCCCAATTGTCCTTCTTGGGGGAAAAATAAAAATTTAAATGCTAAAGGGTCGAGCCGGATGGGGGAGCCTACGTATCCCTCCTTGGGAATCAGACCGTGCGTAGTTCTGCATTCAAATTGCCCCGGTTTAATAGTCCATCCACTTGAATTTCTTGCTAAATGTATTGCTAACCTTGATAAAATTGCATTTGTGTCTTATCAACAAGCATTAACAACTCTTTACCCATTCTGCATCTCTCCAATCATCTTCTTGAGGGATTCTCAAAGAAGGAATTTCATTTATGCGAATAACACTACTCCAAGCAAATAAAAGATGCCCCGGCTGAAGTTTTAACAAATAGTGCGATATCCAAAGAGCGCAGACAATAACTTTTCAATGCGTCGTTTTCAAACTGTTCAGTTGCTTTGCCATACGTCACAAGCAAAACTTTGGCAGGTTTATCAATTTTAATTTTGAAACAGAAACAAATGCAAACGTAAATAATATAATAAGAATGCGATGCATTTCATTTCAACTTTCATAATTTGAAATGAGTTGATTCAGATTAACATAAGCTTTAAAGTACAATGCAATTCAGGGCCTCAATCTGAATTAAAATTGAAAATAATGCTACTAAGTTCAATCGCCAAGTTTATTCAAACAATGCCATTAGCTTCTGGTACTGCATCGTCCACGAGCTAGAGCGTCTACCATCAATCAGATCTTGAATCTTGCGTGATTTGTATGCTCAATCACTTTACAAATCAAACTTCTGCTAGAGAAATAAACAAAACAAAGAAATCTCAAAGGGTAAATATGTTAGTTTGCATGTCATTCATAAGATTGCACTCAAGCAAGCAGCACCTAGTATTTAACGCATTTTGAGCAAATAAAGCAAGACAAGTAATTAACATGTGACAATCACAAGTAGTTGAGCATAAATAAATATGCAAACGCGTCCTACCCTGTAAGGTGCCTCTTTTGTGCCAGAGGTAGGCCTAATCGTCAAATTGCACACACATGTGGATATTATAATGATACAAGCCGTTTGCCAATACAACATCTGAGATAAAAATAAACCGACATAATTGTTAACTTCTCAAATTTGACATGGCAAATGGTTTGGAATTCGTTATAATGTCTACACGATCACATAATATGCAGTGTCATTGGATTTCAATAACCCGTCGACAAAAAGGCGGATTCTTAATTCCTGGAAATGGTACCAAGGACCGGGTCCAAACTAAGGTGTATATGCATGCATGTCCTAAAATCTCTTTCTAAGAGTGGGCTAACGGTTGAGGCTGACTCGACCTATGCGGGATAAACCTGACCTCATAAACCAGTAAAACCGGCCATGACAAACCAGGCAAACCATACCCCAACTAACTTTGGTGACACGAAAGAAATTCAAAGAGTTAGGAAGGACAATGCCCTTCCTATATAATTGCCCGTCAAGCGGGCCCCCCGTGATGAAATCAAGGAGGTGAAAAAGAATTGACAGGCTCCATGAGGGAGGAAATATGAACGGAATGCGGACTATGCACAAATAAAATGTAATACTCCCTCTGTTTCAAAACGGATGAACCTATTTCCTTTTTAGTCTGTTTCAAAAAGAATGACCTCTTTCTAAATTTGGAAAGAAATATTCACTTTTACTCATCCCTAGATGATTTGTAGCCACACAAATATCTATAACTTATTTTAGACCACAAGTTTCAAAAGTCTTCTCTTTTTATTAAACTCCGTGAAAAGTCAAATGGGTTCATCTAAAGTGGAACGGAGGGAGTACATGCTTTCTATAACAAAACAAACAAACAGATATAATAAAGCAAATAAATTAGGCATGCTAGTTGCAAATAATTGGAAACCTTTATGGTCAAAACCTTTATTGCTCCCCAGCGGGGTCGCCATGCTGTTGAACCCCCAAAATAATCAACTCCGAAGGGCTAAAATTTAGGAATCAACTGAATGGACTAACTCTTTCGGTGTTTTTGGAGTCGCCACCCAATTTAAGGAAAACAGGGAATCAAATAAGCAAATGCGTGCAAAACTCCATTTTTTGAAAAAAAAAAAAAGGCAGTCTTCTCAGAGATTCTAAGCAAGAGGTTTTGTTAATTTCGAAAGAAGGTTTTTAAGGTACTTCCGAAATTCCGTAAAATACGGTTAATCCGACAGGTTTCCAAATATTAAAAGTGCGCTTTTATTTAATAATAATAATAATAATAATAATAATAATAATAATAATAATAATAATAATAATAATAATAATAATCAATTGAATAAAAGCATATTTGCAAAAATATTATTATTTTTTACTTGCACGTATTTTGCTAAAATGGCCCCAATTTGCGATAAATAAATAACAACTCCAAAATAAAAGGCAATGAACATAAAGTAAAGCAACATACAAACAATCAAATACGAGTGATAAATAAATATTTAACGCATTTACTTACATAAATATCTCTAAGGAAAGGAAGGCAAAGTTAAAGATAGAACCCGAAAAATTGATCAACTCGCGGGAGCCTTGTATTTTCTAAAATTCCTAAAGTCTTATTTCCTGAATGCTCGAGCCCGAACTCGATCCCAAATGACTCCAAGTCAATGCATATTCCCATTTGTAAGTTAGCCAAACTAGTCCACAAATTGTTCGTGCCAAAATGTACCTCGCAAAAAATATGAAAATGAAATTGGATTAGTACGATAATAAAGTGTAATAACTGATGAAAATAAAATAATAATAATAATAATAAAGTAATAATAATAGTGATAAAATATATTATAATAATAATAATAATAATAATAATAATAATAATAATAATAATAATAATAAGAATACTAATGGGATTTTATTTTGTAAAATTTAGGCTCAGGTTTGTATGGAGTGTCATGTAGAGGCTCGGAATTTTGATACGGCTGCAAGCACGGAGCCCGGGCCGGTTGCCATGCCAAGTATCAAACCCACCACTCTATTCGACTTGCTTTGCATTAAATTCATACATTCATCATCGCCTATTTATTCGTATGGACAAGGAACAATGCGTATGTAACTGACGGGATTGCTTTGGCCTTCAAAATGTCATCGGCCACGTGTAGTATCATGTTCAAATCAGTGTTTAGGCCTCAAGTAAATTGTTTTCATAGGCCATTATAGTAGTATTTGTCAAAATCAATCTAATATCCCGTAATGTATAAATTTATCCAAAATGGATTTTGGGTCAAGCAATCCAAAAGCCAAGTAACGGGTCAAACCAACAGGAACCAGTAACGGGTCAAACAAACAAGTATGATAACCATTACACAGTAAATGAGCCAAAGCCAGACAGCAATAAGGAACAAACACCGGTGAATAATTTTACGGCAAAGCAAAGCACGAGCAACACCACCAGACGCATAGGAGGAGCGACACCAAGCCGTAGCGGCGTCACTGCGACCCCACCATTCCACTTCTCATTTTCAGTTAGGAATCAATAAATAAACAAAAGAAATACCTTTCCAAACGGAGAAAAACAAGAGTAACCAGTACAAATAAACAAACGGAGTAGTAGTCAACGGAAAACGCAGCAAAAGAAGGTCAGCACAGTGGCAAAGCACCGGTCAAAACGAGTCCCACGGTAAACCAAACGGGCAGTAGCCATAAACGAATAGAGTGACAAGAAAAACAGAATCAATGAAACGTCGGTAACAACAAAGGCAAAGCAACAGTCAAAAGGAGGAGGAGCGACAACCGGTCGATTTCACAGCGGCGTCACTACCACCCCAGTCCATGTTTGACTCAACCAACATCGTCGGAGTTCAAATTCCGGCCAGATCTGACGACCCCTTTACCAGACCTCAGATCTGAAACTATTTCCAGATTATTTGCACGATTCCAAGCCCCCCCAACCTTGTTTATATCATGGATGAGGTTGCCGACGAGAGGTTTCCGATGACCTGCCTCGCCGGAAGTAACAGACTGGATCTGTGGGAATGACTGGTGCGTGTGTGTTTTTTCTTTTATGGTGTAAAGAAAATGAGGGTTGTATGGTGTTAATGGAGAGGGGGAATGTAAGGAAGATGATGATTATCAGTTTTTGTGGAATGGTGTCTGTGTATTGGGAGTGTGTAAGATGATGATAAAAACATGCTAGATCTGATTTTTGTGTGTAAGGGAGTGAAGATGATGATGAATGGTTAGGGGTGGGGGTAAAAATGAGTGGGGGTGTCAGAGGCTAGGTCTTTAAGGTTTTATAGGGGTGAGGGTTAGGGCTTTCCAAAATTGGGCTAGAAGAAAATTGTGTGTTGTATAATATGCACGTTGCGTAGATAGGCCGAGATTCAAAGTGAATAACGATTCTGACCATTTTCTTTTAAAAATCACGAACTAACTTTTATTTAAAAATTAACCTTATTTTAAAAATAATTAGTCGTTAATTGAAAATTCCGGGACAAAATTGGGTGTCAACAAACTGGTGACTTTTAAAAATCACTATGAGAGCCTATAAATACCCAACACTATATGCACCAACACTATGTGCACATTTTCCATATGTAACGACTTCAACAGTAAAAAATGTCTAAAGCAAGATTAAACGAACCCTTACAGGTTGGCAATAGTGATCAGGAATCGCGTCGAAACCGACCAATACTAAATGCGCAGCAAAGAGACCCATGATGCGATATAAATTGGGAAGTTGCAATTCTAAAGGATGACATGGCGAAGATGAATCGATCCATGGAAACACTACGAGCAGATTTCTGGCGTTTAAGGTACAAGCAAGCGAGGGATCACCGAAGGGTCATGCAAATAACTACAGAAATTTTGGATGAACTGGAAATGGAGATTTTAGAAGGATGAAGTTTAAGATATATTTTAAGTTTTATATATGATCTAGTTTCCTTATTGAACGTATTATTATGTTGTGAATGTTAGATTACATTTAAGTTTTATATATCATATAATTTTGATTATCGAACATATTAATATATTGCATTCAGTTTTTTTAAAGAACTAGTCGATTTATGTCTTCTTCTTATGTGTTTCTTATCATTTTAGTATAAATACACTGTTAAACAAGCGGCAAGATCTTAAACATTTAACAGTATGTTTAAACATATTTCGTTATGTTTAAGATCCCACTTATTAACATCACCGCTGATGTTCAAACATAAGATGATATGTTTAAACATCACGATAGATGTTTAAACATATTGATAAATGTTTAAGATCCTGCCAGATATTCTAAACATCATATCCGATGTTTAACATCTAAAGAAATGTTTAAACATCCTTTACGATGTTTAAACATCACGACAGATGTTTGCAACATAGCATGATATGTTTACACATTTCATGAAATGTTTAAACATATCATGTTATGTTTGGATGTAGCAATCTATTTTTTACAAGTTTTCGACCATATTTTGAATGATAAGATGAATAATTACATATTTTGGATGATAAACTTAATGATTAAGTATATAAAGTATAATTCCATCGATATTGAAGGTGTTTGAAATGATAACACTAATGATAGGTATTTCTATCAATTAAGATTGAGGTGTTTGAGTGAAAAGTGTTAGTGTTATGAGTGATAACACTAACATCTAAGCATTTACATGTGTTTTTATTGAAAGGTGAACATATTGGTAGTTTAAACTCCAATAAGTAGTTGTTCCTATAAGTATGTGAATGATTTTGAACAAAATTGGAGTGAGAACACTAATTTAACTTGTTCACTCAAATAGATGAACATTAACAAAGGAGTTTATAGCGATCTATCAAATGATTAGAGTCATTAGAAATTTCATTAAACTGATGATTTAAACATAAATGTGATGTTTTAAACATAGTGCGAGATGCTGGAACTTCTATATAGATGTTTCAAAACTGTTTAAGGTATTTACACATTTGTTGACATGTTTAAACATCCAGAGGATGTTTCAGCATATTCCACTTAATATTTTAAACATATGTATTATGTTTCATCAATATAGTTAAATATGTTTACACATATGATGAGATGTTTAAATATCTATATGATGTTTCTTAAAATAGTGAGATGTGTATAGTGCACACAACCAAAATATTTACATAAAGCATAGGATTATCCTTGCATAACCAACAAGAAAATATAACATAATATCCAAACAAGCCAAAACAAATATTTAATTTTCCTTACAGGTCAACAAATACTTAATTGTCCCACCATAAATTATCAAGGTATGGTACCATCTTCCCACGAAATATGTCCACAGCCTATTTCACCCTACAATCCACCATGGTTATGTCACAAATATTGTCCCATGGAGTCTTCCTAAGAAGGTGCTCAATAAAAGCAAGGGAATAACCACCTGATGTAGTACGAGTGAGGTTTGTCTGGAGGTCTTTCACACGCTCATATGGCCACAGGCTCTTGTTCAAGATATCCTCAGGCAACCTTTTGAACATCTCGCACTGTCTGATGAAAATGGGAAACATGGTAGTAATGGGATGGATTAGTGTGTCAAATGCATCATCAGTGTTGTCACTGTACAGGGAGTCGTACACCCTTATCTTAGCTTCCTCAAAAAGAAACTCCATAGTGATAAAGTGAGCATCTTTCACCTTTAACACAGAAAATCCTCTTCACCTCTGGCCACGTCACACCCCCTGGGTTTGGCTGCTTACCTTGTGCATATTCCAGCAAATCATCTTTGAATTTAAAAGTTTGCAGATGTTCTTCCATCGTTGCAGCCAAGGCATCAACGAATACCAAATTCTTCTTGTAGAGCTCACACAACTTTACCGAGAAATTCAAATCTAAAATGAAATCAGATTTGAGATAGTACTGGGAGTATGCTTTCTTTTTTAGTCTTATCAAGCACATGATTTCATCAACATGCTGTAGAAAAAGAAAAAAAAGAGATAAACACCAGGCAGAATATATAAACATCAATTGAAATGTTTAAACATCATACACAATGTTTAACCATCTTGTGATATGTTTAAACATCATAACAACGTTTAGATTTTTATAAACATCAAGGGGCAATGTCTAAACACTAGCTAATATGTTTACACATTATGTATTATGTTTAAATATATCAAAATATTTTGGTGACGTTTAAACACTGCTCTGCTAGTTATGTTTGTACATCCTCATAAATGTTCAAGCATCTCAATCTATGTTTAAACATCTGCTCTAATATATGAACTAACAAAAAAGAATAAGGGTAACTTTGGTGTACCTTCTCCTCCAAATTGTCTTCTATTCTGATGACCTCTTCCAAATCCTTATAGTTGTATTCATGCCCAAGACAAAGTGGTCTCTTGTCCTCTTTCTTCTCTTCAGAGAAGGCATCCAGTGCATCTTTACTCTTCTTATCCACCGTTTTGTAAAGATCAAACTTCTCCCTCATCTTCTTCTTCCCTTTTCTTCCTGAAGTAGTAAATGGGATTTCAGAGCTCTACTGGGCAACACTGTTCTCAACCCTGCTCTCTTGGGCACCTGGGCTTTCATCAATTCTTTCAAATCTTGTAACAATGTCTCAATCCCACCAACTTTCAACATCAACTTATAATTATCCTCCTTGCACTTTAAGCATTTGCAAGTACATTCTCTAGTCAAGGTTCCCACACCTGCTTCTTCTCTCCTAACAACTCCTCCTCTAGTACTGCCACCATCTTCTTATGGCCTAACAAGTCCTCTACTGCCACCATCTTCTTATCTTCTAACCACTCCTCATTTACCCTCATCCTGCCTTCTAGCATATCCAAGCAGATCTCCAGCAATTCCAGCGTATTCTCTTCCAGTATCTCCAAAAAGATCAACACCCATGCCCCCACTATATCCAGTCAACAATGCTCCATGGCTGTGCACATCATGTTCTACAGGGGTGTTAGGTACAACATTTTGTTTCCTTAGAATTGTCACCCCATCCAGCTGTTGCATCAAGCCATCAATCACCTCGTCCTGTACGTCCTCAAATGGCATAATGTCATTAAGGACATCCCTCAACTCTTTGGGCGTAGGTACGAGGTAAGGGTGCACCTCCTGCAACATAGAATCACACATGTTAAAATTCTGTAGAGATATTTAACATCACCAACTATGTTTGTAATATAAACTGAACATCCAAACATCACAGTGTAACACATTATGATGTTTGAAACATATGCAGAGTATTGAAACATCTCTATTGATGTTTAAGCATCATCACTAATGTTTAAACATTTAATGCAGTGTTGAAGCATCAATACTAATATTTAAACATTTAATGCAGTGTTTAAATATTTGATAATTATGTGTGAAACATCTGCATAGTAAAAAAAAAAAAGCCTTACCGGCGTGTCAACATGCTGGAACACTGGGTCTAGGTCCTTTTCTACCTTATCCATCAACCAATGTTTCATCCTTGGTATTGTCTTTTTCTCAGGGTACTCCCTTATCCTAAGTGCCGGGATAGCCTCATACACCTATGCCATGAAAGACCAGGGAAATCCATAGAGTGTATAGCTATTTTCAGGGGCCTTCAGACTTGTAAAATCCTTCATGAGATAATACAAAGTCAAGTCAAAGATTTTTCTTTCCCATGGATACTTGTAAAAGTATTCAGGGGTGCTTGCTAGACAAACCGTCCAATCCTCAACACCACAATTTGAGTCCTTTGAACATAGAACTTGGTGCTCGAACCAAGCCAAACACAAACTGAACCTTACATCCTCATCCCTCACAACATCTTCAGACTCTATCAATTGCAGAAGATAGTCACTTGATGCAGCCTTCTTCCCCTTCCTTGAAACTAACTCCCACAAGCCTTTGCCCTTACTACGAGCTTCTTCCAAGAATTCTTCAGGGGGAGGTAGGAAACAGTTCAACTTTGTCATGAGAGTAAACTCAAGCATCCCTAAACGAACAGGCAAATCATGGAATTTAAACCACACTTCAAACTTCTTCAGACATGTAACCCTACAAAGTAATATGTTGTGAACAAGCTTTGGAGCAAACACACCAATTGGCAAATCGATAAGGTGCCCGAAATAGCTTTTCTTGAATCTATGCATTAGCTTAAAATTGTTTAAAGCATCACGAAATCTTTGAAAATTCGAGGCAAGTGACGATCTTACTGTCACTTTCTTTGTTGCGAACACATTATGATATTCCGTCTATGTTTTCATAGCACTCAAATCAGGCAGGTCAGTCTTTATGCATGGCGTAACCTCATCAGCCAACTCCACATGTTTTTTTACAAGAAAAATAATAATTACACTGAGTCATATTGCTAATGAAGACGCACTTGCTTGGTTTAACATCACCTAAAATGTTTTAAATATCGTATATTATGTTTAAACATAAGTTGTAATGTTTGAAACAAATATAACATTGTGTATTATGTTTAAACATAAGGTATAATGTTTGACACAAAGCCAAATATCGTGTATTATGTTTGAAACATAATTCAAAAGTTTGAAACATTCAGAGTGATGTTTAAACATATTTCAATATGTTTCAAACATCATACAAGATATGTAAACATAAATATCGATTTTACTTCCTGTTCTGTTGCCTCTTCAGACTGACCCTCTGTTGTTGCTTTTGTTTGTGCTTGTGCTGGTTCTAATGGTGCAGGCAAATCATGAAGGCCTTTGCTTCTTCATTCCCTTGCCCCACTAACTCGAGGCAGAGCACCTCTTTGACTTGCCCCTGCTTCCTGAAGCTCGATTACAGATTGACTTGCCCCTACTTCCTCTGCTTTTGCATCCAGTGAACCTTCTTCACTACTTCTTAATCTTTGTTGTTCCTCTTCATATTCGTTTTGATTTTCACTAAGATCTCTACTAGCACGACTAACACGACTGTTACTTGGGCTCTCGAAAGGGACCTATAAAAGATCTGGTACACCCCTGCTTCTTTGTCTTTTTGAACGAGGAGATTCACTTTTGGAATCCATGGGAATTTATCTCTTTATGGCCTGGATTGTGACCTTCCCAACCTTCTTAGCAGCAGAAGCCGCAGGCTTTACCAGTTCCCTTTTTTTGGGGGCATGTTGCCTACATACGCAAATAAACTTCTTTAAACAAACAAACACATATTTTCCATATTTATAAAAAATCTCAGTAACTGATAAGGGTAGTTCAAACATTTGGAGTCAAACATTACACATGATGTTTAAAACATCATACATACAGGGGACAAACATCATTGGCAATGTCTAAACATCATGCTGAATATTTGTATTCTATAGGGGCTGATGTTTAAACATCTCTATTAATGTTTAAATCAAGCTAACGTTTCCCCGATTAAATATCCAGTGAAATGACCAAACACATCACAGATGTTTCAAACATCTCATAATATGTTTGAAACATACAGGATTTTGTTTAACCATATCACCGGCAACAACACTCGATTTTCATTCAAAACTTTATCATTTTCTCCTTACAAAGCAACCCAGACAAAACCATAAATCAAACATAATTTTTAAAATAAAATTCTAGGGTTTTTTCTTTACAACAAAAATGGAACAAACAATTGGAAAAATAATGAAAACGGGTGAAGAAAAATACAATGTAGGTGTCGGAGAAGACTTGCAATCAAGAATCGGTGACAATCGAACACTTTCACGGTCGGAATTTTGAGAAATTGAGCCGGGTCGAAAACAGTTCGCGGGTTTGGGGAGAGATGTTTGGGAAATGTTTGAGATGTTTGGGGTATTTGATTTTTGAAAATAAGTGGTTGGAGTAGTGGGGTAGTGGGTAAGTTTTAAAGTTTTTGTTGTTTTAATTGTGCCCCAGAATTTTTAAAAAACTCTAATCCCTCCTCCCCTCCCCCCTCCCCACTTAAACTTAAAGACCCATTAGAAATAAAAGAAAAGGAAAAAGAAAATTAAAGACCCTTTTCTTTATTTCACACTTGAGGGGTCCTTTTTATGTCATTTTCTCGTATATTCTGCTCTGTTCTCTATTCACCCCCCCCCCCTCCCCCAAAAAAAATAACTCCTTAGAGGGGTATTTATAGATTGAATATCTAGAGTTTTAGATTGAGGACCAATTTACACCAACACCCTTTAACGGTACAAATTGGATAAGATTTTTATTTGAAATTCGAACTATGAAATGAAAAAAAAAAGGGAAACCCCAAGGACCAAACCTGGATTGGTCAAGGGAAAAAGACGATGCTGGAACAATCTTCACCATCCAAAATAAGGATAAGATGTACGAGTTTGTTGATCAAGTGTTCGGATTGGATCTTCGTACAGTGATTAGCTGGAAATTGAGGTGAAAATTTTAGGGGCTCAGGGTTTTAGAACTAAATTGAGGATTTCATATTGTGGGTTTTAGTTAGGGTGAGGATTTACATGGGTAGTCCAAATTTTAGGTTATGCTTCACATTTTGGCCTTTTCCTTCAAAACTAATATGTTTGCCTTTGATTTTAAAAATTAACTTTATTTAAAATAATTCGCCATTGATTTAAATATTTTGGGATAAAATTGGGTGTCAACAGTAACTACAATGCAGTGCTACACTTAGATGATAGAATTAATGGCAAGACAATTCAGGGTAGTGTGGTTAGAGATTTCATGGGCTTCTTGGAGGACACATGCATGGTAGAGCTGAGGACAATAGGGAGAGCTTTTACATGGACAAATGGGCATACCCAAAACATAATTGACAGAGCATTAGTGAATAAGGAATGGATGGCACAAGCACAAGGTACAAAAGTGGTAATCATGGAGCCTCAATTCTCAAACCACTCACCTCTATGCATCACTTTTGAAGCTAAGCAGAACAACAAAGCAAAGCCTTTCAGATTCTTTAATGTCTGGACAAAGTATCCAGATTTTGCCCAGATTGTAAAGCACTGCTGGCAGAAGCCAATCCTGGGACTCACTTGCAGTTGATTTGGAACAAAATAAAGCAAGTCAAGATAGGATTGAAAGAGTTGGATAAGAAAGAGTTCACGTGGGTAGATGATAAGGTGAATAGGCTCAGGCATGAACTCCTGGACATACAAAAGCAAATAGGAGATGATAGGACTTAAATTATACTAGTTGATTATGAGAATTAAAGTTGAGCTGGAAAGGTGGGTGATGATACAAGAAAGCATTTGGAAGCAGAAATCAGGGGTAAAGTGGTTAAAAGAGGGGGATTCCAATACAACATACTTCTTTGCAAGTGTCAAAAGCAGAATAGCACACAACAAGATAAGAAAACTGGTCAATGCACAGAAGGAATTATTCCAAAGAGAGCAGTAAGTGCAGAAGGAAATTACTCAGTTCTACAATGGACTGTTGGGTACAACAGCTGATAATATGCCTGCCATTAATCCTAACATAATGAGCTAGGGAAAGATATTGACTAGAGACCAACAACTACAACTTATAGCACCAGTCACAAGGCAAGAGGTGCTAAAAGCATTGGGTAGCATTAATAAGGATAAAGCCCCTGGATGTGATGGATCCAACTCATGTTTCTATAAAAAAAAACATGGGATACTGTAGGGGAGGATTTGGCGAATGTTGTGCTGAATTTTTTTGATACTAGTCAGATGTTTTGTCCTATCAACTGTACTACAGTGACTTTAATTCTTAAAGTCAAAAACCCATCCACTATTAGGGAGTTCAGACCAATTTCTTGTTGTACGACCTTATATAAACTAATCTCCAAAGTGATTGCAAGCAGAATGCAAGAGGTGATGGACTTGTTAGTGGATACTGGGCAATTTGCTTTTGTGCCTAGGAGATCTATTGTGGACAATAATATTCTCAGTCATGAGTAGGTGAAAGGGTATGAGAGAAAGGGTGTTTCCTCTAGATGCATGATAAAGGTTGATATGCAAAAGGTATATGACTCCCTAGAGTGGGGTTATCTAAAACAGGTCTTAGCCATTCTTAACTTTCCTAGGTTATTCATTGGTTGGGTACTGCAACGTGTTACAACAGTTTCTTATTTTCTCATGATTAATAGAAGCCTCACTAAACCTTTTCCTGCAAAGAAGAGACTGAGGCAAGGGGATCTCATGTCCCCTTACCTCTTTGTCCTAGCCATGAAGTATTTGAAAATATCACTAAAGCAGTTGCAGAATAATCCTGACTTTAATTACCATCCCAATTGCAGCAAGATGAACCTGGTCCAGCTAGGCTTTGCTGATGACCTGCTGTTGTTCAGAAGAGGTGATGTCATTTCTATCCAGCTGCTATATGAGTGCTTCCTGGGATTTTCTTAAGTGTGTAGTCTAGTAGCTAATGCAACTAAGAGTGTTGTGTATATTGGAGGTGTCCAGGTAGCAGTGCAACAAGGAGTGATATATATGCTGGGGTTTGTTAAAGGAAGTCTACCTATAAGATATTTGGGGGTACTATTGAGCACAAAGAATGTTAAGTATCCTCCAGTGTTAGCCACTCATTGAGAAAATGCTAGGCAAGATCAAGAACTGGACAACCAAATAACTCTCCTATTCATGGAGGTTGCAGCTCATCAAGTCTGCGCTCTAGGCAATAAAAAATTATTGGGCTAAAAATCTTTGTGTTGCCAAAGAAGGTCATCCACACTATTGAAGCCACCTGTAGAACTTTTCTGTGGACAGGAGGACCTGATGGTACAAGAAAAGCACCCCTTGCTTGAGACAAAATGTGTTTTCCTAAATCAGCGGGAAGGAAAAATATTACTGATGTGATACCTGGAATAAAGCAGTTGTGTGTAAGCTACTATGGAACTTATGCAAGAAGTTGGATAACCTATGGGTGCAATGGGGATATATCTACTATGGAAAGAGGAAATGTGTTTGGGAGGTGGTCCCTGGGCAAGCCTCCTGGATAATTCAGAAAATGATTAAAGCAACCAAGTATGTGGAAGAGGGAAGTCTCACTATGACAGAATTGCAGCAAATGGATACTTTCTTTATCAAACAAATGTATATTAAACTGAGAGGCCAATTGCCTAGAGTTTCATAGAGGAAACTAGTTTGTAACAACCAAGGGTTACCAAAGTGGGTGTTTATATTATTCCTTCAAACCCCACTTCTGCTCAACATCGATCCTCTCACTATTCAGAATAGACTGCCTACTTAAGACAAGTTGCACAAATAGGGCATCATTGACAATGAAGAGTGCTTGCTGTGTGGTAATCATGCTAAAAATATATCCCATATGTTCTTCAAGTGTAGTGTGGCATCATTCATTTGGATAAAACTACTTGAGTGGCAAGGCATCAGTAGGCAACCTGGAAGCTGGGAGGAAGAGATAACCTTGCACATGCTAAAGTAAAGAATGCAGCTTCAGATGTATACACAATGAGCTTAGAAGGATGTGTCCACGTGGTATGGCAAGAAAGAAACATGGTATTGCATCAAGGGAAGAAGAGAGATCCAATGAGCCTGGTGAAACTGACCATCCAAGATATATTCTTTAGAGGAGCTGGAAAGAGTGTATAGGATGAAAAGTCAGCGAGGTCTCAAACAAGGCCCTGAAGCCTAACACGAAGTCCACTCCACGAGGCAAACATACGAGGAAAGGTTGCATGTCTCTTTGCCCTGGGAAATCACCTCAGGGAACGAGGATGAGTGAACTCAAAGTATTAAGCTCAGAGCAAGCACCATGACAACGTATCCCCGAGAAGATGCAGTGCCTAAAAAAAAAAAGAGGTCCAGCCTTTATAACTGTCGACCGTTGCTCAAATATTTAAGAGGACAGATTGTGAGTCAACTACAATCAAGTACGGAGTAATGGCCATAAAGGCAAAATTATGATATTTACAGCGTCATTCTTTCTCCTGATTATAAATAGGATTCGTTTGTAAACAATGGGACACGATCAATACAATATTCAACTCTACTTTTACTTGTCGCCTCGTTTATCATTTAGAGTATTTCTTGCCCCGTGTGCCTTTTTCTAAGCTTTTATCTAGCCTAGATCTGATTTTAGCCAGAGCGGTGCTTTGATACAAGTAAATTACCAGTTAAACCCAATATAAATTCGATTTATTGTCTGTCTCGATTTAGACCAACACAAATTGGCGTCGTCTGTGGGGATCTGGTAATGACGTTTGTTCCGAAGTTGAAGCTTTTCCAGATTTATATAAAATGTTGATAGCCTCGACATGTCGAAAATCCGCAAACGTCATAATGGGCGGTATAGAAATAAACGGTATCAATCATTCCTCGGCGAGGAAGCTTACAAAACTCTCAGCCAATATGGAGAAAAGAACCCAAATGGAGAGAATCGGCGAAGAAATCATTTTCGACGAAGGAGACCGCCACGAGGCGATGACCCCTCATCATGAAGCGTTGGTTATTACCCTAAGGGTCAATGATTCAGATGTAAAACGAGTCCTAGTAGACCTTGGGAGTTCCGTAAATATAATCAACCTCAGAGCCATTGAACAGATGAGGTTGAAGGGCCTTGTCGTCCCGAAAGTGACAACCTTAGCAGGGTTCAATAACTCCGTGGAAAGAACTCTAGTGGAAATCACCCTCATAACCACCACCCGGGGGTCGACAAACAAACAACTTTCCAAATATTGAATGAGGACATGGCGTACAATATTATCCTCGGAAGACCTTGGATTCATGAAATGGAGGCTGTGTCGTCAATCTTTTAGCAAGTCATTAAGTTTTCCACCCCATGGGAAATTCGTGCAATTCGAAGTGACCAGTCAATGGCTCGAAAGTGCTATGCAGTCGCTGCGCAAATAGAAACACGCGATCTTGAGCGCTCGGTCGGGGAGAGCTCTCCCCAAAGAGCAGCTCCTTCAAAGTGGGAAGAGAGGAGTCCAACTTTCATCCAAGAACCTCGAAAGCAAAAAGCCGAGGATTCAACAGTGGAAGAGCAGGAATCTTATGCATTATCAGAAGAGTTTCCAGAAAGAAAAATATTCGTGGGCTCGGAGCTGGACGCCGAGTCCAAGGAAGCTCTCATCAAATTATTAAAAGCCAACGCTGACATGGTAGGGATCGATCCCGAGATCATGACACACAAGCTGAACGTAGATCCCAACCATCGCCCGGTGAAGCAGAAGAAAATCCTAACAAGATCAAAGCTATACAAGAAATTCCCGAAGAATTATCGAGTCCGAAGGAAGTACAACGCTTAACTGACCGATTAGCCGCTTTGAGTCGATTCATTTCGAGGTCATTAGAGCAGTGCCACAAGTTCTTTTCCGTCTTGAAGAAGAATACTTCCTTCGAATAGACGCCCGAGTACAGGGAGGCCTTGAAAGAGCTGAAGTATTATTTAGCCAACGCTCTGTTGTTGGCCAAACCAAAGGATGGCGAGACCCTGTTGGTTTACCTAGCTGTCTCCGAGGTGTCAGTAAGTGTTGTTCTGGTTCGAGAAGAAGAAGGGAAGCAGCAGCCAATATACTATGCCAGCAAGGGCCTCCTCGATGCTGAAACAAGGTACCCACATTTAGAAAAATTAGCACTTGCATTAGTCATTGCTGCTAGGAAATTATGCCCCTACTTCCAATGACATCTGATAGCACTAGTGACGACTTTCCCCTTGAGAAGTATATTGCATAAGCCAGAGTTGTTGGGGAGATTGTCTAGGTGGGCAGTCGAGCTGAGTGAGTATGACATCGTATATCAACCCCGCACAGCCATCAAATCTCAAGTGCTAGCTGATTTCGTAGCCGATTTTAGTGTTAAAACTTCTTCCCGAGGCGGATAAAGAGAGTTTAACTTCAAGAGGTCCTACCCCCGGAGTATGGAAGCTTTACACAGATGGAGCATCCAACTCCAATGGTTCGGGGCTCGAAATAGTGCCCGAGGCCCCCACTGGGGAGAAGTTAAGGCATTCAATGAAATCTAAGAAGCTGACCAGCAACGAAGTCGAATACGAAGCCGCCATAGCAGGATTAAAGTTGGCCAAAGAGATGGGAGTTGAAAATGTAGAGTTAAGGTGCGACTCACAGCTAGTGATGAACCAAGTTCTCTGTGGATATACGGCTCGAGAGCCCAGAATGAAGCAACTCATGGCAAGAATGCAGCAAGCGCTCGAGGCCTTTTAAGAATGGAAAGTCATGCAAGTACCCCGAGAGGAGAACGCCGAGGCCGATGCTCTAGCTCATCTGGCCTCGGTAGTGTCAGTAGACGACTCGGGGACTGATGCCACAGTTAGGGTTCTCACGTCGGCCATAGGAAAAATGAAGCTGGATGTGAATATGGTGAATCGACATTGGGACTGACGAACAAAATTCATCTCTTATCTAGAGTTGGCGACTCTACCACCAGACAAAAAATAAGCGGCAAAATTCAGAAAGCAAGTTGTCCCATACACAATAGTGTATGGACAACTATACAAAAAACTTTATTGCGGCCCGATGGCCAAATGTTTAGGCCCCGGAGAATATGATTACGTGATGAGAGAAGTGTACGAAGGAACATGTGGCAACCACACAGGAGCCAAAGCTCTCATTCGTAAACTGCTCCGAGCCGGCTATTACTGGCTCGAGATGAGCGAGCATGCTAGAGTGTTCGTTACGAAGTGCGACAAATGTCAAAGGCATGCTTCTATGATTCACCAACAAGTCGATTCCTTGCACTCGATAGTTTCACCGTGGCCCTTCATGAAGTAGGGGATGGATATCGTAGGACCTTTTCCCAAAGCAAAGGGCAGTGTAAAATACATACTCGTGCTCACTGATTATTTTTCCAAATGGATCGAGGCAGGAGCCTTTGCAAGGGTAAGACAGAAAGAGGTTATCGATTTCATATGGAAGAACACCATATGCCGATTTGGAGTCCCGAAGGAAATTACTTGTGGCAACGGTACACAATTCGTTGGTTCGGAGGTCACAGCTTTTTTCAAAAAATGGGGGATCAAAAGGGTAACCTCAACACCCTACCATCCAAGTGCCAATAGACAGGCCGAATCATCAAACAGGATAGTTGTTGACAACCTTAAAAAGAGGATGGATGAAGCCAAGGGTTCGTGGCCTGATGAATTACCAGAAATACTATGGGCAATGAGGACAACAGAGAAGAACAGCATTGGGGAAACTGTATTTTCTCTCATTTACGGGGTCGATTCATTAATTCCTATCGAGGTGGGGGAACCAAGTCTTCGCTATGCACACTCCTCCGAGTAGTCAAAGAAAAAAGCGATGAGGATAGAGTTAGATTTGCTTGAGGAACGAAGAGAGATGGCGCTGTTACGATTGACAGCCCAAAAACAACAAATCGAAGCCTACTTAAACAAAAAATCCAAGCTGCGAGAGTTTAAGGTCGGCGACTATGTCTTAAGAGCCTCGAATCAAACAACCAAAGAGAAAAACGCAGGAAAATTGGCCGCCAATTGGGAAGGCCCCTACTGGGTGAAAGCGATTGTAGGAAAAGGATCCTATCAGCTAGCAGATCTTAAGGGGAAATAAGAACCTTTGAATTGGAATGTATCCCATTTAAAGAAATATTACTTCTAACCACACGAAGCGTGCTACCGAGGTCAATAGTGCTCGATCACCCTCGAACACTGGGGGGTGACAAGGGAACGAAATCGATCTGTGATCGGCTCACCGAGCTAGCAGCTCAAAGCGATCGACTCACCGAGCTCGCTATTCAAGTACTCTTCGAAAAGATAACTCAGACTCGAGGATTCGGGCCCGAAGTAAATCTTCGCTCGAAGAGGCTTCTTATAAAACAAAATATGCCTAAGTATAACTAGGCCTTGTGTAAATTGACTCAATTTTTATCAATGGAATAAGAATCGATTTATATTTTTATCCATTAAACTTTTAGCCTCGGCTCGAGGGTGACACATCGCCCTAAGCTAGCTCTCTAACAAATTCAAAGTCTTGCAAGCAAACAAAAAGAAATAGTGGATGCTCAAACAGTCATGTATTCACAAGGCCCGAAGGCCAGAATAATTACGAAAAAGTAGCCCGAAGGCACAAAAATGAAAACTAACGAGCATTTACTCATGTTCACTATCACTACCCGAAGCCTCTCCTTCAGACGAGCTGTCACTGTCGAAAGAAGTCGGTCTAAAGATCCCCGAGCTTTAGCAACATCACTTTTTAGCTTTGGCAATCTCATCATCTAAGCTAATTCCCTTCTTGCACTGTTCAAGAATCCTCAACTTGGTCTAAACGATTGCCCAATTTCTATCAACCTTTGCTCGGGCAGCCCTCAAATCCAACTTAGCTCTGAATTTGGATTTAAGCGCGGAGGAAGAAGCTGGTCTCTTAGCCCGAAGGATCTTCACCTCGGCTTCGAGAGCCTTATTCTTAGCTTCAACCTCGACCACTTTTGAGGTAAGTAGTGAAGTCTTCTCTTCAAACTGCTCGGTCAAACCTCTAAGCGTTGCATCGGCTGCATCAGCTTGCTTCCGAAGATCGGCCTGATGACTCTCCTCTTGGTATCTCTTCTCAGCCAAAAAGTTGGTAACTTCACCACGGGCCTGGGAAAGATCAGCACCTAGTTGCTCGATTTCTCTTTGAGATCGGTCCAAGTTGGCCTCCGAGCTGGAAAGTTGCTTTTCAAAATCAGCCACTCGAGCTTCGAGTGCATTCCTCTAACGGTCCCACTCATCCCCGACCTGGCGAAGGTGTGCTGCTTGTTGAGCCTCGACTTCAGCTGCCTTCATGGCATAGACGTAGCTCTACAATCAAGGGAAAGAGGGTCAACGACCTGAAAAATACTTAAGATAAAAACATGCAAAATAAAGCCTCACATGGATTGTGTGCTGAGCCGAGTAAGCCATCAAATCATCCGAGGGGATATTCTTCAGGCGGTTGTTCTCCAAAGGCTCGAGTAGCCCTTTGCAACTGATGGCGACCCCCATGCTGTCATCCAATATACAAACATCTATTGGGACTGGGATGCGTCTAATCCCTTGGGAGAGGGTCACCCTAGCCCGAGGCGGGTCAGCACTCTCCTGTCCCAAAGGTGATGTAGCCTCGACAGGTCTGTTGAACTCCTCGGTGGACTTCACCTTGCCAGACTCCAAGCCCTCGCGAACCTTGTCAACTATTTGGCTCAGCTCCTTCACGACCCCCCCCCCCCCCCACCTTCTTGACTACGCTCCGAACCAAAACATCATCTGGTTCGTCAATCAATCTTCGTAGAGGAACCGTGGTCGCTTCAACCAGAGGGACTTTAGCCTTAGCTAGCCTCTTAGGCGTATCACCTTTTCTCTTTGAACCTGAAAAGAAGGAAACGCATCACTCAAGGAGGAAAATAAAGAAAAAACTACAAAAAATAGAAAGGAGTACCTCTCGGGGCCTGAGTAAGAGTCTCAACAGACTCCTCAATAAGATGCAAACTAGCATCAGCATCTGGGACATCGATGACTTCAGCTCGTCTTCCTGACTTCTTCTTCTTCTTTGCCTTCTTTTTCTTATCTTCTTCCTGTTGAACCCCCAAAAAAAAACCCCGAAAGATTAAATTTAGGAATATCAACTGAATGGACTCACTCTTTTGGAGTTTTGGAGTCGCCACCCAATTTAAGAAAAAATAGGGAACCAAATTAAGCAAATGCGTGCAAAACTCTATTTTTGAAAAAATGCAGTCTTTCAAAGATTCTAAGTAAGAGGTTTTGTTAATTTCGAAAGAAGGTTTTTAAGGCACTTTCGAAATTTTGTTAACAACGGTTAATCCGATAGGTTTCCAAATATTTACGAGTGCGCTTTTCTTTAATAATAATAATAATAATAATAATAATAATAATAATAATAATAATAATAATAATAATAATAATAATAATAATAATAATCAATTGAATAAAAGCTTATTTGCAAAAAAAAAAAAAAATTACTTTCACGCATTTCGCTAAAATGGCCCCAATTTGCGATAAATAAATAACAACTCCAAAAATGAAGGTAATGATCATAAAATGTAAACAATAGCTCAATCAATCAAATAAATTAATGTCAAACAATTATTCTACAAATGCTTTACATAAATATCCTAAAGGGTAAATAGGGATAAGAGTTTAAAAAATAGAACCCGGGAATTTGACAAACTCTCGGGAGTCTTGAATTTTCTAAAAAATTTCTAAATTCTTGAAACTTGAGCCCGAGCTTGACCCCAATGCGACTTCGATGCAACGCAACATAAGCCAACCCAATTCACGAGCTTTTAGCCAGCTTGTCCCCAAGTTGTTCATGCCAAATGTACCTCGCAAAAATATGAAAATGAATTACTATGACAATAAAGTGAAATAAATAAATAATAATAAATATAGTAGTAGTAGCAGCAGCAGGAGCAGCAGCAGCAGCAGCAGCAGCAGTAGTACGGCTGCAAATACGGTGGCCGCCGATTGCCATGCCAAGCATCAATCCCGTTACTCTATTCCCGACTTGTTTTGCCTTAAAGTGCATATATTTATCATCGCCTATTTTGTTTTCGTAGGGGCGCGTAAGGGACATTTTATACGTAACGGGACGGGATTTATTGGCCTCCAAACGTCATTAGCATGTATAGTATCAGTTCAATATCAGTTCAAATGCCTCAAATTAATTATTTTCATAGGCAAACAATTCCAAACGTCGATGTGGGCCAAGCTTCAGCAAAATAATCCAGTAGAGTAAACAGTCTAAGCGGCAAAAAATAAAGCAGTCCAACAACAGCAAACAGGGCAAGGTAACATAAAATAACCCAGCTAAGTAAATAACAGGTCAGTGCACAGGTCAAAGTAGCAGAAGCAAGTTCTCTCAACCATTGCTGTAATTAATCAAAAAAACATCAGAAAGCAAATGAATGATTCAAGCAGGAAAAATAACAAATTATGATCTGATCAATTCTCAGTATCAAACGACATCAGGGATGATGAATTGGTGCAAACAGCTCAAGAGGAGAGGAATACAGGTCCAGTGATGGATTCAACTGAACGCCGTCCGTCTGATTTATCCGGCGATTTAAGATGACGACAAGCAGGGCAAACATTGGGAATCGAGTGGACGGAGGAGAGACACCGGCGAGCGAGTTTCGCGGCGTCGCTGCTACTCCGACGTCGCCAATTTTTTCTTCTTCCTCTAGACCCCCTAATTCAACATCATGTCCTATATCTTGTCCAAAAAATGCATACTGCGATGCATCGAAAAGTGCACTATCTGAGATGGAGCTAGAAGAGTGAGACAAGTCTTTAAAATGGGATCTTTCCATAATTTTACAGAATTGGAAACACTAGAAAAACTAACCCCACACACACACACACACACACACACACACACACACACATATATATATATATATATATATATATATACACACACACACACACACAAAACCAAGAAAACCCCTTCTTTATAAAGTTGAAGTAAAAAGGGAAAATTGACACATAGCGTGAATATGAATACTACGTATTTGATTTAATGTGTGTGTGTGGTTGTGTGTGTTATGAGCTTTCAATGTGTGGGTGTTGTGATTTCTGGGTATGGTGAGGGAAAGGAGAGGATGAAGACAGGGGGTAATTCTGATGGTCGGGTGTACTATGTGGTTTCCACCAGCAGCGGTGGTGGTGTATGTATATTGTAAAGATGTGTGGGTATTGAAGAAGAAGATGATGGGTGAAGGGTGTATGAGGGAAGATGAGAGAGGTGAGGGAAAATGAGTGTGGGGGTGTGTGAGGCTAAGGATTAAAGAGAGGATTAGGGTTTTTTAAATGGGAATCAGATAGTGTGGGGGTATGGGTATTTGTGCGAATAGGCTGAGTTTAGGTCTAACAACACATATAAACTCCAATTAGATTTAACAAAGAATTACATAGTAGGCCGCAAATGAAGGGATGCCTTGCGATTTTGGCCATTTCCCTTTAAAATTAGTTATTTACTTGCAATTTTCAAAATTGAACTTAATTTAAAATAATTATACATTTAATTGAAATCCGGGACAAAATTAGGTGTCAACACTTCCTGCTCCGCCTCGGCAGGCAAGATGTTGAAATCTAAAAAAGGAGGGGAAAAAAGTAGAAGTGAGAAAAGATGCATCGAGAAAATAAAGCAATCAAATTGGAAATATAATAACCCAGACGTTTGCCCGACCACCCATTTTCTGCACAAGCGGCCAAAAACCATCCAATCCCTATCTAATGTCCCCTCGGCGTTGATAATGGCTTGCACCCAAGCCTCCAAATCCTGTGGAGGATTAATTGGGGGTCTCCTTGCTGAAAAAACACGACAAAAGGTCAGACTTTGCCACGTTTAAAGCCAAGTATAAAAAGTAAAAATGAAAGAAAGGTTTGCGAGTCCTATTCCACACCTCGTGAAATCCGGGCTCGGCTGAAAGAGAAGAGGTGGGGAGAAGGACAAACCAATCACACCAGCTTCGATCCTCGGTGTCGTCACTCTTAGTAATGAGGGAAAACTGACCCCGCTTGTTCAACTGCACAACCCCATCCTTGCGTAGAGAAGGAGAAAATAAAGAAATTAACTGGTCATACCCAAACGTGACCCCGGCTTTGCGACTAATGCAGTCGAGACACTGAACGACCCTCCAAAAGCTGGGGCCAAGCTGGGCCAAGAAGACATTGTGCGTCCGGCAAAAGGTGTTTGCTATGGGATGAAAAGGAGAGAGAAACCTATCAAAAACGGGTAGGTGTAAACGAAGGATCGCCCCGGAATGCTATCACATGTACGTTGCTCGAAGGTAGGAATCGAGATTGGGACCTCGGGGTTCCAACTACACTCCTCTCGGATCAAAGCTATGTGCTCTTCCGAAGCTAGGCTCGGTGAGAGTTGAATGGGAAGGTTCCTTTTCCTCCTAATATGAGGCCGATTGCCCCCTCATTCTAAAATCTTTACTTCAGTCAAATCGTCTCGGGATGACCCACTGAGGTTCAAGTTCCCCTTGGTAAACTTATTTTTTCTTTTTTCTCTTCGGGGTGAGGTCTCAACTACCTTATTATCATCAATGTCCCCTTCAGCCGCCACCTCATCATCACCGATGGATGGTTCCTGGCTTGGCTACGCTACGACTGTCCTCCGAACGAGAAAAAGTTGCTGAGGGGGGAGAGTCTAACAAGTCCTCAGTTGAAGCATCAATGACATTTTCACGATGGACGAAGAAGACATTGTGAAATTTTGAAAATCTGAAAGAAGGAAGAAATGTGAAAGGCTCTAAAAAAAGAAATTATGAAATGATGAAGATAACAACAAAAATGGTCAATTTATAGCGAAATGCAAGTGGATCAAAATGAAATGATGGTGGTTACATGGGGAAGATCAAACGAAAAGACATAGCCGTTCAAAACTGAGCCACGTGCAAGGGATGAGACATTGAAACGACGCCGGTCTTTTCAAATTTTCTGGCCGAAAATGCGCCACATCACTCTCCCGCTTAAATTCAATACCACCCCTCGAAAAATTCTAGCAATTATCCGAAAGGTGGGGGAACTATCTGTATTGAATGAAAATTCACCTAGGTCTCAAATAAGGCCTCGAAGCCTAACACGAAGTCCACTCCATGAGGCAAACTTACGAGGAGAGGTTGCACGTCTCTTTGCCCCGGGAAATCGCCTCAGGGAACGAGGAGGAGTGAACTCAAAGTATTGAGCTCGGAGCAAGCACCACAACAACATAACCCCGAGCAGATGCAGTGCCTTAAAAAACGAGGTCCATCCTTTATAACTGTCGACCGTTGCTCTAACATTTAAGAGGACAGATCGTGAGTCAACTACAATCAAGTACGGAGTAATGGCCATAAAGGCACAATTATGATATTTACAACGTCATTCTTTCTCCTCATTCTAAATAGGATTCGTTTGTAAACAACGGGACACGATCAATACAATATTCAACTCTACTTTTACTTGTTGCCTCGTTTATCTTTTAGAGTATTTCTTGCCCCGTGTGCCTTTTTCTAAGCTTTTATCTAGCCTAGATCTGATTTCAGCCCGAACGGTGTTTTGATACAAGTAAATTACCAGTTAAACCCAATATAAATTCGATTTATTGTCCTGTCCCGATTTAGGCCAACACAAAGAATATGATAGATAGGAGATTACAATGTCTTAAATTTTACCCAATGTAAAGGTAGTTATAGTAGTTGATAGGAGTAGAGTAGTTGGCCTGAGGTTGGGAGATGTCCATCTCGGAATGGTTTTGATTGAGTTGTAGCGTTTACTTTGGTAATAAAAGTAAATTAACGACCAAAAAATAAAAACTTAGATAGAAACATATATATATATATATATATATATATATATCTAATTCTAACATCGGTATAATTTTATACATTTTAGTTTAATATATTTTTGTAAAATAGAAAACCTAACATAATTACTCAGTATCATTATAACTTTATATCAAAACCTAAAGTTTTACTAAAAAAACCTCATAATCAGTACGGTATGGTTCGGTTAGGTCAGTTATGATCGGTTTTTAAATAACCATTGATACCCCTATTAGGTACGATTATAATTTTATATTGAAAAGTAAAGTTTTACTAAAAAAAACCTCATAATCTGTTCGGTACGGTTTGGTCTGATTTGGTTAATTATGGTCGATTTTCAAACAACCATTGATATCGTTATATGCGACTATCTGAAAAGAGAGCTTTAATTTGGTCATGATTTTTTTTAATTATCTCCTTAAGAAATTCTTATTACTAAAATTTCTGATCTTTAGTAGAGTGCACTATTATTAATTCTATGTATTTTCGAAACTTATAAAGTTTATTTCAAAGGAATTAAAGAATCATGTCCACTTTTACACAAAATTGGATAAATTTGACCCGCAGACTCCGTGGAGCGTCCATCTTTTTGGCTTGGACTGAAAATCTTTCCGGTTCCAGAATTATAAGATAAGTTGTCGGATATTCATATGATGAGTGGAACTTCCCGAAGTACGAGCTTTATAACTCGATTTTATGTCTGATCATCCAACTTTCCTCTTGCAGTTTTTAGGTGTACAAGCATGCTAAGGATTAACGCATATTGCTTTTATGAATTTCCAGTTAGAACTGTTAAACCTTGCCCCTTTGTTTCCACACTATATAAACTATGCAATTCAACCTGGCTCTCTAGTTTCCTTTTTCCAAAATACATGGTGATTACCAATTTCAGTCCAAGTAGGTAGTGTTTTCATAATCAGTCTGTCTTGCAATTTTCTTGTTTTGGTATACCCATCTGATATCTTATCATATTAACTGATTCGACTAATCTAAATTCGCACCACTAGGGCCTATTAAAGGAGGGATTGTTCCCAACTAGGAATTTCTTAATTTCTAGGGCTCAAACATGAGAACCCCAGTAATGACGGAAAACTCTTATTCGATCTCACCATATCACTTGGTGTGCAACACTCAAAATGACTAACATGAAAAAGCAAAGGTTTTTCATTCACACAGACAGCCTAAAAATACAATTGAAGGGAAATTTAGATGGTTGCAATTCTACGAAGCTGGCTGAAGGCAAAAGACAGTTACAGAACATTTTAGCCCAGATACATAAAATACAATTGACCATGTTAATGTAGTCTGCAAAAGACAGATTGTCAATGAACCTAATCAACATATATGACAACGGAATTGGAGTCCTAAACTAAATAGAAGCAAACCAAGAACCTTGAAAAGAACAGAAACAGAGAATTATTCATCTATGGATAGGTTTTTCTTGTGCTTTCCATTCTTTTCTTTTGTCTTCTCATCCTTTACAGCCTTACCATTTATCTTGTTCTGGTTACTAACAGATCCCTCCTGAGCACTGCACATTTGAGACTTCAACTTGAACCCAAACTTCTTTGAAACATTTCCCCAAGTGCTTGATCCCTTTGATCGACCCAATTTCTCGATCTCCTGCCTCATGTTTGAGCACTCCTTCTCAAGCTCGGAAACACGCACCCTCATGTTATCCATCCCCACTTTCAAAACCTGGTTTTCTCTCACAGCAGTATTCCAGCCCCCCTCATTTTGTCCCACCATGCCACTTCTCAACTGCCTTGACCCCCCATCAAGGTTGTCAGACACTAGGAAGCATCCCGCAATGGATGTTCTCAACTGCAACTGCTCGAAGAAGAGTACCTGTACTATAATCCTTAATGGGAGTCTTTCATTTTGTGCAGCATGTGTGCAAGCTTCCAAGGAGAGCTTCTGGCAATCCATGAGCCTGCAGAGTTGTTCTCTATCGGATTCTCCCAACCATGGATGTGACTGCAAAAAGAAGAGTAAAATACAACCTGATTCAACTGATCTAAGCCAAGAGAACCAATTATAAGTCCAAAAAAAAAAATTAAAAAAAAAATCTCTTCTCTTGAGCCTATATCTAGTTTTAAAATTTCAGCCTAATGTTTTCAATTTATTGATGACTCCCTACACCGGTGGTGGAAATTTCAAGCAGTAGACTGATGTACCCAATCAGAAATGCCCATACAAGCAAGCCCCTTGAACCTCCAGCTGCTAGGCCAAGTTTAAATAGGATCTCGAGTTTAAGTGCAAATCTCAGTAAGCATGGCATAGTGACAGCATTTAATTTACAATTATGCATTGCAATGATCAAAATTAAAAAAGAGTAGCAACCTAAGCTCACCTTTAGATAAATGTCAATTGCACGATAAAGCCCATCATCCAAGGGCCTTGCATATTCAGGAACAGCAGCAGCCAGAGCCTGAAACTTGGGTAGCTTCAAGTTAACATCTGGGGCAACCTCAGCAAGGTATCCATCGATTAGTTTTGCCACCATAGTAATTGGTGTCAGAGATGGTGAACCCATCAGTTGTTCATCATCGATCGAACAAGGTGATTCACCACCAGTTCCTTGATCCATGGCTAAGAAGTGCTCAAGAATCCTCTGTACACAGTCAACATTATAAAGTGTCTCCATCGAGTAAGAGAAATTAGGCATTAAGAGATCTTCAAGAGTAGCCTGATCAAGCTGCATTCCTATCCTTTTCTCCAAGTCTGATATACAAGAGGGACTGGCTCGAAGAATCAGCGCTGTTTTGAGTAGGCCAAAGAGGAATTTAGTTGGAACTAGCCCTTTTTGCATGGGAAGTAAATGATCTATTTCTTCAAGTAAAAGCTTCTGATCTTCTTCTGATAGTGAAGAACCTGAACCAACAAGACGGTTACTACTCTCAGTAGAGTTCTGCCGCCTGTTTAGCCCAGGCAGGTATTTTTTAGCATAATAAGTGAGCGAACCAGCGATGATTTCCAGTTTGACGCCTTGAGATTCCATAGCAGAAATTAGCCTTTTGTAAAGAGGTAAACTTAAAGTTGATGCATCCTCATACCACCAATCAGTACTTGAATGTTTAGGTCTAGCTCCAGTGCTTATACCATTCCATAAGATACTACCCCCAGGACTCTGTAAGGGGCCAACGTGCTCCATCACAGGCCAACCAAACAGGTTGGGGTCACTACATGCCTTCACAGCCATTGAATCAATGCACCTCTTTGGAATTTTTAGTTCTTCAGCATATGGTAGAACATCATCACATGTTTGAAGTGCCTTCAAAGAGTCTTTCCAGCTGCGAAGGACTACTTGATTAAGAAAGACCTCAGTCTGTGATATCAGATTTCCCTCCCCATAATCTTCAGTCATATCAAGGCGCTCAGCAGCACATCGAAGGTATACAACATTTGCTGCTGTAAGTTCAAGTTTAACCCCATAACAAAATTTTGCTACAAGTTCAAATGTTTTAGCACCACCAGGGATGTCAGTGAGAGTAATAACACAGCCATCTTCTCCTTCAGATGCTTCTGCAATCTGTTTTTCCATAACCCCACTTCTAGAGAGCAATGGGAACTGCAATTATTTGTTGGTTAACATTTAAAATTAGACACAACTATAAAATTCAGTTTTCTATCGGGCAATTAAAACTACAATTAGATCTGACAAAGCTTAAAGAACTCCATACAATTACATTAATCTGAAATTGTGCTCACAGAAGATTTTACAGTACTTTAAATGCAAAAAGGCAAAAATTTGATCAGCTGACATAATTTGATCTTCTATCTCTACAAAAAAAAATATTTAAGACCAAACCTGAATCTGGAATTAAGAACATTACTATTGGTTGGAAGCAAGCAGGAAAAGCTAACCTCTAGGAGACTAAAGTAGATATTAGAGGACAAGACATGGAATCATATCATACGAGGTCATAAACAAGATGATATAGTATGTGACTTCTATCTAATTTCACCAAAGATTGAGCAACAAAAGGAGCACTGCAGAGGTACCAAAAAGTTATACAAGAAAGAGAAACTACATTTATTACAGAAGATAGTCATTAAGCATGAATAAGGTGGACTTGAGAGATACCCAAGAGGTAACTGAACTATAGACAGCATAAATCTAATGTAAATGGAAAGGCATTTGAAGGATAATGTTTCAGGAACATCATTCATATCCAGAAAGCAAGAATAGTAATCTGTACAATTAATTCTTGCCAAGAAAACTTTACCTTGTGAAGATGGAAAGTCATTTCTCCAACTTCAACAACAATGTCACTTGGGAGACCAGTTGTGCAGAACCTACAAGCATAACAACAAAAAGGGAAATTGTCAACTTCAGTAAACAGATATGAACTACACAAAGTAATCTATCCCCCTGATCATGCAAGGGCAACAAATACTTATCACCCTGGAATGGTGTAAATCGCAGACTATCGGAAAGGAAACCTTGATAGCTGCAGTTCATTGTCTTATCTAGGCTTCTTATGGGATACACAGACACAATGCAAGACATGGTGCTTTTTGGTGGAACAAATTCTAGTCGAACTTAAATATGTTCCCAGGTACAGTGATACCCTTAGTCAAAAGACTTGAGTGACCATTGCCCCAAGCCATTCTCTATTTTATTTCACTGTCTTGTTTTTGGTCCAATTTCCAGTTTTGATTTCTTTGTAATGAACAATTACCATCTGATGTTTTTACTTAACTAATACGATAGTATCCTTACATTCAAATGTTTGTTTAAATCGCTATAGCAGAAAAAGTTTGATAGGTTAACCACAAGATCTACATATTTTCACAGAAAACTGAGATGTACTGCAGAGAGGAGTTTAGCCAAGAATATTTTCAGAGATCACATTCTCAAACATGATTAGTTTGTGACAAACTCAATTAAAGGTTTTCAAGCAGCTAGTGAATTCTTGTTCAATCTGCTACTGAGATTTCAACATCAACTACAAACTATACAAACAAAAAAAAAGGGCAGCCCGGTGCACCAAGCATCCTGCATTCACGGAGGGTCCGGGGGAAGGGCCCCACTCCTAAGGGTGTAATGTATTCACGGAGGGTCCGTGGAAGGGCCCCACTCCTAAAGGTGTAATGTATGCAGCCTAACCTGATGCAAGCATCAGTGGCTGTTTCCAAACTATACAAGCCAGGTCAAATTACATTTCACTTAGAAACCACCCCCCACCCCACAAACCCCCCTTCTCTATGCGCTCATCATTGTACTATATCAATGCACAAAACACACAAAGCCAATTAAGAAAACTTTTTGGAAGATGTTCAACTAATTAGATCAATATATAAACCATAAAATGGTTCAGTTGATAGGAAGAGTAAACATACCAGGCCTGCCCTTTTCTTTGAAATGCATCACTTTTGGATCCCAACTTCATACAAGCCATCTCTTCTCAAAAATGCAAACTTTAAAATTCAAGAATTCAACTTCACAGACTCAATTGCACCCCAAGCAAGACCAAATTGCCGTCACTTGAGCTGCTTCACAACAACACCAACAACAAACCACAAATCTATAAAAACCAAAACTTTCTCAGATCTTTGAACTCTCAGCCAAAATTTGCAAATACCAACTTGAGAAAATTACCTAAAATAGTCAACAGTACCTTCCAAACTCTTGTCTATAAGTTCTTGAAGAAATCTCAGTTCAGAAAAGAATTATTTTTTTTCAAATGAAGACAATAAATTTAGGTCAACTCCTCCAAATTCCAAACCCACTAAAAAAATGTTGGTTCTGACATAAACCACTTCTTCAGAAGATTCCAAAATTTAACCCCTTCTGCTACACTACTCACCAAAACCCTTTATTCCCATTATAGCTAAAAATAAAATAAAGACTGTTTGTTTCCCGTTGCGTGAATGCGAAATATTGTTAATACTTACTAATAATGTTAAGGCATCATGACTAAACATGGGGTAATTAATGGTAGAGTTACTGAAACACAAAGCCTTGTTTTTTGGCCTTATACATGTGATGTGGCATGTGGGGTTTTAGTATTTTTGCTTAACAAACACTCATTTTGGTTTTTCAAAGCTTATGATGAGGAATCTTATGTTAAGTTTAGGAATTTTCTAATGTTTCTGAGATAGCTATGTTTGAAAGTCACAGCTATCAGTATGTCCAGGTTGGCCACGTGAAGCCTGGATATGCTCTAATTATGATAATATTTCGAAAGATGTAAAAAAGTGTTTCATCGTGCTGTTAGGTGCTACATTTTAATTATGTACGTACAAAATGCAACTGAAATTATTATTATTATTTAATTATTTTTAGCACTTGGATAATATTAAGCTAGCTCATCGACATACTGCAATCCTCATTGTTCCGTGTTTGCGACCAATAATGTAACTAAGCTCACGCAATTTTGATGTACTGGAGTGCTATTTGGTCGAAATGGAAAAGGTGCTACTGGGTGACTGATAAACGGATGTTAACAACGATTTGATATGGTAGTGAATGTTGAGATACTAAACTCAAACATATATATAAGATGAGTGTTGTAGAGATATGAAAAATAAGATGAATGTACAGTTACACAAGATTAGATAAGGTCATAAATGACAATATCAAACAGAAGGTGCAAGTAGCTCGGTTTGAGAATAAAATAAAAAAAAATATCGTTTGAGATAATTTGGTTATGTCATTTGCCGACTGGAACATACACCGGTTCATAGATGTAAAGCTATGGTAGATGAAGGTGTTTGAAGGGGAAGAGGTACACCTAAAATCACATGAAAGGGAGTTGTCGCGAAGAACCTGCATTTTCTTGGAATAGAGATTAGCAAATAGGGCACAATGAAGAAAAGATCCGTACAGGTAATACCTATTAGTTTGTAATGAACGATCAAAGATGACAATTTTTAAAAAAAAATTAAAAAAAAAAAGAAAAAAAAAAGAGCAAAGAACAAGAAGCCTCCAATTGAAGCTTTGAGCCAACTAAAGTGCAACCATTGAGATAGTTCAAGAGGGACATTGAGATAGTTCTCTTTGGATGTTGGACAGCGTGTTGGGTTTTAAAGTGTTAATGAGAAATGAGAAACGGAGGAAATAGAAAAAGATTCTTTTTGTTGGGTTTAAATAGAGAAGCATTCCTATTAGTTCTTAAAAGAATTGAGAAGAAGTAAAGCCTCGCATTGTCGTTGTCGTCACTCGTTCGGCTTCAGATTCGGATTCGGTTAAATGATCTGATTGATTGATAATAAATTTTTTTGTTTCCCCTTTGTTCAAGTTTCTCGTTTATTTTTTCTGCTTTTTTTTAATGAACAACCACTTTTGCTAGTCGTGTTTTTTTTAAAAAAAAAAAAAACAGGCACCATATTTGAGTTACACTCATTCATTTCAACCCAACCGCTATAAATACCTGCAATTCCATAAGATTTTTCTTACAAAAATTTTGAAATATCTCCTCTTTATTTTTGTATTTTTTAAACGTTTGTATTGTGTAATTTGCTGTTGTCCGACAATTCACGGCACACCGACGTTTGAGGTATTGATATACCAATGACGGAAATCTGTTCTATTAAGAAATGTGGTTTTAATATGTCACGACCTAAAGCTGAGTCCGTGATAGCACTTAAGAACTTCTACTCTAAGCAAATCTTATTTTAAAAATTACTTAATAAAACAACTAATATTATCATAAATTTGATAACTTAAATCCAATGAATAGGTAGTTTGCACCAATTCAAACCCAACAACTAATCGTGAAGCATAAAAGAAATTAAGTATACAACATTGGGTTCAAACCTGAATCAAAATTCTATGAGGAAATATTAGACACTATCACGAACTGTGCGGTCTCATCCACGTACAATGGTGGAAGATAAAACGAACAGTTCCAAAAATACTGGTTGATGCACAGAAATCGTAAGGGAGTGAGTCTCACCAGACTCCGTAACATCCCCAACTAGCTCTCATATCCTTATCATTCTTGAAAACAAGTCTTGATAGTAGTATATAGACAAGTCTGTGCAATAGAAGAGAATCACAAGATAGAACTTTCCCAACACAGATATAAAGTGTATTATAAATCAAAAGAAAAATCCGACTCACCACATCAATAATTGTATCACACCTACCCATTCACTAAATTTTGTTGTACTGTAGCTCATTTGTGTCACCGATGAGCTAGGATATGGCCGTATCTCATTTTCGTTACACAATTCCTCTGGAATGTTAATTCAGGCCTCTAAACTTTGTTTTACAGCTGATCGAGTGTTATTCATGAAATGTTACCTTTCCTCGGGTACGTCTGAGTTGAATTTTCATCACCAAAATTTTTTTCAAACTTAAAATTAAAGAACTATGGCGTTCTTGGTGAAATTTATTACATTACAAATTTTATGATATTTTTGAATAAATTTTTGATCAGGAGTCGCGTGCAATAAAGATATTTAGCTAAGGAATAGATGTCTAGTACCAATTTTTTTAGTTAATAAAGTGGAGAAGAAGAAGCGTGGAAGAGTTAAAATGTTTTTTAGAAAATTTGCAGCAAAGAGGCTTAGTAGAGAAGAAGGACAGGAGGGTATTTAAGTCTAAAAATTTCCTCAAACTTAAAAATGCTACTTTTGTACAAATGTCAAAATTGGGTTTAAAACTTCAAAACCAGCACGTAAAAAGGCCTTTTATGCAAATCAACCTACGAACACATTCATTGGTGTCTGTAATCTTAACGTGAGGAGTTTGATGGAAGAATCTGAAATTCAGCTAACGAGTAAAATTATGAAATTCTAGTAGAAATAATTTGTAAGTTGTTATGGAAAGGTTAATTCTAGAGAAAGAGAATTAATTCCATAATTGAAAACTTTGTTAATTGATTTTGTGGTCCCTGTTGTGATTGAATTCAATTTGAACTAGAAGAGAGGTTACTTGGTGGGAAATATTTCCAAATAGATTTTGAAGAAGGATTTTAACCCTCAAGACCAGCTTATATAATAAGGAATTTCAGCCACCAATAATACACAACACAAAAACATAGTTTTTTTCTATCTTTCTCTAAAGCACTTGTTCCACCAAGTACTGTTAGTCCGAAAATTGCTCAGGTACACAGTAGAGGACCGTGGAAAGCTGAAGCGATTGGATAACGACTTTCTTGAAGGTCTTTGCGAGTGCTTACACAAGCATTCTGTTTTATATTATTGAAAAACTCAATATTGTGCTACTAGTTTGTCTAGAATACATGTGAGTATAGATGCTAGAACTGTTTCCGCTGCATATATATTCTTTAAAGGAAGGGGGAAAAATAGGATATTGTGTCGCCACTCTCATATTTACGACCTATATAAATAGCTTCTTACATTTTCAGCTTTCATCGCCAGACTTATGCGCAAAAATTCTTGGCCGACATGGCGATCGTCAGGAATTTTGAACTAACGTTTTGTAATTACCAGCAAATTCCCTGGTGGTTCATGTCAAAAAATAAAAAAAATTATTTACAAGAGCAAAAATGTGGCAGCGGTTGACTTAAAAATTTTGAAAAATATTTTCCATAACTCATTTTCTTTTAATTGGAAGAAAATATTTTTCCTTGTGAAAGTGGGAAAAATATTTTCCAAAATTGATAATTCACTCATTATCTCCTTACTACACCAAACACCACCCACACCCCCACCCCACCCCACCCACACCTCCGCTCTATCCTTTATTAAATGGTTAGGAAATTGTTTCATTATTTGGCAACGAAACACTGGAAATAAATATGCAAATTACTTATTTTCCAAGAATTCATTTTCTAGAAAAAAATTTTGCATGAAAAATATGTTCATGCATACCAAACATACCCATATTTTTACTTAGTACTAAAAAATAACGCAGTGTGGTTGTAAATATTTTAAAGTGTAAATCTTATAATTCAAAGCAAACATAAAACGTATTGGGTCCCCAAAATATGCTGTCTCCGTTGTTTCTTTTAGTTTAATTTCTTTATGCTAATTATTGTAAAGGTAGTTTTTTTTTTTATTATTGATTCCTTCTGTTGGGAATGTACTTACCATGTCAATATGCTGTTGAAAACTATCTAACAGAGGATTCTTTTTATTTGCAATGTTAGGGATATTGGTCCCTCCCATAATGAAGAGCATTTAACTGTGATTTAAATATGAATTGTAGAACTTTTGGACCAAACGGGTATGACCTCTTCATAAAAGAAAATAAAGTCATCGGTTACGAAAGCTCATCAATAGCAGTCTCTTGTAGTAAGTATAGGTAATATCTATAGGCAGTTGAAGGCATTTAATACAACAAATTCCAGCCATAAATGTTAGTTTAATTTTGGAGTACTGCAATTGTTTTTCCGGAGAAGTCATTTGAAGATGGAGTAATGACTGACATACATAGAGACAGCAAAGTTTAAAATCTCAAAGTTCGGGAAAAATAAAATTTAAGCGCTAACTTGATTGCTTATTTTATCTATTTGAGGTTACATAAATATTATATTTAAATACAAAAAGCATTCAGATTTTAACTTACCAATTGAAATGCATGTTTGCGATAAATAATTAGCTATGTGAAAAAAGAATAAGTTATGGTCAGCTCTCATCTAGTTTGACAAAATCACAATAACTTTTTCTAGTATAAGAAATTTAAACAAACGCATGATCTCTTTAAAATAATGGTAATTGCCTAATTCGGGTACCCATAACAATCTATGCCCTTCCTTTGAACACTTTTTTTGGGTAATGAAGATATTAATATATTAATTAAGCATAACTCATACAAGGATAGGATCGTCTAGTAGGCGATCCTGATAGTGTGTTTGCAGATGGTAAAGTATCTAGTGCTAAAGAGCTAACAAAAGAAGTACTATTACAAGTAGAAAGAGAAGCAACATCTGTCAAAGGAACTAGCCTAGTGCTAAGTCTTCCTTCATAGTTATGTTGGAACAGTTGTCGAACAAAAGGTGGTGGAGTGTCCAAAAAAGTGATAAAGCTGTCTGGAGGCAATGTAAGCGCATACTTAGCTAATCCATCTGCAGCACTGTTTTGTTCCCTGTATGTATATAGTAACTGGTGATCATGGAGCTGCTGGAGTAAGAATCTACAATCACCAAGTAGATTAGAGTGAGCATGTAATCAGCGTGCAAAGAGGTCAGGACGGCCTGGGACTCTATATTAATTTCCAACATATGATAGTTATAATGTTGGGCATAGTAAAGTCCTTGGGTAAGGGCATGTAATTCAATGTCATGACTAGAGAGTTCGTAGGATAAATTCCCTGCAAACCCCATAAGCCAAAATTTGGAAGCATCCCTGAATACGCCTCCAAAACCACTTGAAGAGGTGGTTGAGCTAGTAGCACCATCTATGTTAAGCTTAATATAGCCTATTTTAGGAGGATGTCAGCGAATGTGGAGTGGAACGCGCTGGGACTTACAAGGTTGATTGTAGGCGAGGTAAAAAAATTCCTGCGCATGATTAAGAATAGTACGATAATTAACTACAGAATGGGAATGATCAAAGGCGTTCCGGTTTCTCGTTAGCCAAATTTGCCATAGAGTAAAGGGGATGAGAATCTGTTTGGAGGTAGGGCTGGGAAATTTATGACAGCTTCGAAGTAGATTATGTAGGATTTGGTGTGAAGTCATGGAAGGAGAAAGAAAGTTGCGAACAATAGAGGATAGACCTAGATGAGACCATGCTTGAAGTGCATTTGGGCATTCAAAAAATAGATGGAAGAGAGTTTCTGATTCATTTAAACATGAGGAGCACCGGGGTTCCGGCGTAATATGAAGGTTGGCTAAATATTGAGCCGTGGGGAGTCGTGCATGGGCAAATAGCCATAAGAAGCTTTTTAACTTAGGGAGGTAATTGGAGGGACCATATGGTTTTGTATATAGAAGAGGGAGCAGGGGGAGTATATTGGAGGCAATTGATAAGATAATAGCATGAATTAACAGTGAACTCGGCGTGAGTAGTTAGACCCCATACTAGTCGGTCGTGGGGCGTGGTACAGCTGGCCAAGTAGTAGTTCTGGATGGAAGATTTGAGTTGAAGTGGGAGCACAAATAAAAGCTTTGAAAAATCCCATAGATTGTTGGTAAGCAAATCAGAGACTTTGAGAGAGGGTTCGTGGAAATGCAAAGGACCTTGGATAAGGGACCGGATGAATTGAGTAAGGGATAGCCAGATATCGTTCCAGAAAGATATTCGTTGTCCAGAGCCTATTTGCCATCGAAGTCTGAGTTGACATGAGTTCCATCCAAGGAGAAGATGATTCCAAGTGCTAGAGTAGGTATTGGGATTCGAACGTCGAAGGTATTTGGAGGTTAGAGTGGAGGCCTAGAGGGAGTTGGGGCTATGGAACATACGCCAAGCAATACTGGTTAGTAATGCTTTGTTTTTGGGGCTAAGTTGTTGGATGCCCAATCCTCCTTCCTCTTTAGGGGTTGTGATATTTTTCCATTTAATTAAATGAATGCGGCGCCTGGTGGATGTAGATCCCCACAAAAAAAAAAAAAATTGGTATGATTCAAGAGCATTGATAATGTACGAGGGGAGGTAAGTGACTTGCATGACATGATTTGGGATAGAGTTGATGGTGGATTTTATTAGGGTCGTGCGCCCCGCAAGAGTTAAACATGAAGTTTTCCATCCTGCTAATCGCGCTTTGAAATTGTCCAGGAGGAACTGAAAATTTGCTTTGGTAGTTTTAGAAGTAAAAATAGGGAAACCTAAATATTTTCCAAAGGAGATCCCTTCTTTAATATGGAAGCAACTGTTAACAAAATTTTTATCCATGGGAGTGGCCTTTTCCGAAAAGAAAACTTTAGACTTTGAAAATTTTATTTTTTGGCCCGACGCGTAAGAGAATTCTGAGAGTAAATCAACGATCGTATGACAGCTACGTTCATCCGTCTGGGCAACCAAAATAATGTCATCTGCAAAGAGAAGGTGAGTAATTGGGGTAGTATTTTTTCAGAAAAATAAAGGTTTCCAAGAGCAGTAATCTACGGCCATGGAAATTTTTCGGGGGAGCATTTTCATAAAAAGGATAAACAGATAAGGTGACAACGGGCTGCCTTGGCGTAAGCCTCGAGTGGGATGGAAGGAAGGTTGGGGTTGGCCATTTATTAAAATGAAAATGGAAGATGAAGAAACACATGACATAATAAGATTAACTAAAGTGGAAGGGAAGTTAAAGTATGTTAAAGCTTGTTTAATAAAGCTCCATTCAATACGATCAAAAGCTTTTTCAAGGTCTAATTTGAGGAGTATATAGGAGCGTTTCCCTTTGACTCTTGAAAAGGTTGAGAATTTCTTGGACTAAGAGGGCATTGTCAGAGGCCCGACGATTTTTTAGAAAGACAGATTGAAATGGGCTGATAAGCGAGTCTAAATAAGGTTTCATACGATGGACAATTATTTTAGAAATAATTTTATAACTAGTATTACACAGGCATATAGGACGATATTGTATGATAGTCTCTGGGCTCTTAATCTTAGGAATAAGATATAGGTAGGTATAGTTAAGCTACTCGGGAATCTTGGAGTTATGGAATATTTCTTGACATAGAAGGGTTATTGAGGGTTTGACATGAGACCAGTATTTCTGATAACAGAACGCATGGTAGCCATCAGGACTTGGAGATTTGAAAGGTTGAAAAGAGTTTACTGCTTTAAGAATTTTATCGTCTGTTAGGGAAGAGTAAGGGTAGTGGCAACAGTGGGGGATAGGAAACTGTGAGTGGGCGAAGCATTGTTAAGAGCTGAGCAAGATTGGTCCGTAGTGAATAAGGTATGGTAGAAGGATTGAATTGTAGAATTAATGGTGGATTGATCATAAAACCAATTACCCCCTGAATCTTTTAGAGCATAAATGCGATTACGGCGACGGCGTTGGAGAGTGGAAAGGTGGAAAAACTTTGTATTAGCATCGCCATCAGTTAACCAAGTTACCCGGGATTTAAGTTTCCAAAATTCCTCTTCTAATTTTAAAACGTGATTATATTGACTAATGAGATTTTCTTCAAGTTGCTGTAAAAAGGAGCTAGTGGGGTATTGGGGGGAATTTTGCAATCCAGATAATCTAGCTAGGAGTTTATTTTTTTTAAAGAAAATATTTTTGAAAGAGGAGTAATTTCATTCCTGAACTGATTCTGTAAAATTTGACAAGGCATTAAAATAATCTAAGCGTGGGGTCCAGCACGTGGATACTAAATTGGCAAAAGCAGGACTCGATGTCCAAATAAGTTTCAAATCTAAAAGGTTTATCGGGGATGGAGTAATGTGGGGTGATAGTAGTTAAGCATCGACCTAAAATTATGGATAAACCTTACTGAGCTCCCCTACAGTTCTAAATTACAATATTCATAGAACGATTATGGTGTCGAGGGGCAGCCTCCTGGGGATTCTATAGTTGGACTTCGTCCTCCACAGCTGTAGGGCTTATCACGACTGCATATTTGCCTGCTGTGGTTATGATGGTAGGACGTAATTTTATTAGATACTTTGTCAGTTGAGGAGGGCATATGAGAATGTATTTTTTTAGTATTGTTCTTTGAGGCAAAAGAGGTGCATGCCCCGAACAAATAAGTGTTCCGTTTGAGTTTCCAGCATTTCGGCCACTAAAGTTGGTACATCGGGCATTGGTTGGTCGTCCACTTAGGGTACTTCGTTGACTGGTGGAAGGTTGAGAGGGTTGACAGGACGTGGTAGTGATGGAATTAGAGTTGGTGGTGGAGAGCTCTAGGTACTGGTTGATGGAGTGAAGGGATTGGAGGGGCTCATTGAAGACAATGGAGGTAGAAGGGAGGCTGCATAAAGACTATGGGGTGGATCCAAGGGGTACTGGATATCACGGAAGGATAAAATGGTAGGTCTGCTTGCATGGTCGAGTGAGGGTAAGGTGTCCATTGGGACGTGGAAGCCTGGTAAGGATTCAAATTGGATAACTGATTCTTGAACCATTGGGAGCGTCCATGAGCATCCACTCCCAGACGCATAAGTTTGAGACCAATTTGAGCTAAGTCCCTTGGGTTTTGGATCATTACAATGACTTCCTGATTCATAATGTTGACTGTGAAGACAAGTGCATGGACCTGCGCACCCGTCTCGACATAGGATTGTGGGATCATGTAGGGTGTTATTTGGGTGGCATAGATTATGGGGTTTGGTGGAGGGGTCTGATAGTTGTACGGGTAAGGGTAAACATTGGGGTACAGAGGGTTCATTGCTGGGAGATAAACTGGGGGATACGAGAGACGTTGAGGGTAAGTGTAAAGGTTGTTGAAGTGTGGAGGAGGGCGAGACATTTGAGTTGCTAGTCTTAAGTAGTGTGAGAGAGTTAGTGGAGGGGTCTAAGTGAGGAGTTTTATTTGTATGAGAAGGAGAGGGAGTTATGGGCGGTTGACATGATGCGGGTATGAGAGACGTAAGAGAAGGGTTGTCATCACGTGGAGAGGAAGTCAAAGGTATAATTGTTGTGAGGTGAGAATCAGTTTTAACAGCAGGTGTTGTATGAGAAGTAATTAGTGAGTTGGACTGGTTATTTGCAGGTTGAGGCGGTGAATAGTGAGATTGTGTGTGTATAGGAGAAAGAGGCTGACTTGGTGAGATTGCATGATTTGTATTGGATAAAGGTTCAATTTGAGAGGAGGGGATTTCATGCAAGAGTGTGGAGTCAGCAGACCTCTATGTTGGAGAGGGTGGACCGGGTTTATCTAGGAGGTGTGACTGTTGGGCTTGGGTTGAAGGATAAGTTGGGCTGCCTAGTTGAAGAGAATTAGTAGGGATGGATTCTGCTAAAGGAGGCCCATTAACACTAAGGAATCTAATATATTGAGTTTCATGGTTAATTAAGGATGATAACACAGGTTTATTGAAAAATCTCGTGGGTGTAGCAATACCTTTTCCTTTTTTTTGTATTAGAATAGTTAGACTGAGAATTCAACCCAGAGTAAAGAGGTGTACCTTTGGGTCCACGGCTTTTCGATTCCACATCAGTGTGATTTGTTGAGGGATGATGCTGGCGTGGTTTGCTGCGATTGGAGCGTTGTGGAAATTTGATTGTTTTCCATTCGTTTGTTTCTGTAGAGGCGTCAAGGGTGGTTTGAGATGTGGTATTTTGTGCTGGTGTTGTGTAATGTAGGTTGGTGACTGTTCTATGAGATGTAACAAAGGAACAGAGATGTGAAGAATTGCCAAGCTTTCCATAATTTACACAAAGCATTGTAAGCCCCTCATATAGAATCTATTCACGATGGGCACCAATCTATACGTGAGACTTTAGAGGTTGTTCAAGGGGAACCTCGATACAAATACGGGCATAGCGACCTCGGAGAGTTCTAGAGGTACATGTATCAACTTTAATTAATTTACCTAATTTTTCACCCACTCGTTGAAGAAGGTCTAAATCATAGAATTTAGTGGGTAATTCAAGTAGGCGCAACCAAATAGCAGAGTAGGTGAGTTGAGTAGCCGTGGCGATGAACTTTGGCTTCCATCGACGAACTGATAGAAAGTGATTAAGAACAAACCAAGGGCCTCCGTGCAGGGCTAGGTGCGTATTTTCTTCCTTGGTAAATTTAAGGAGGAAAAAGATCCTAGATCAATGAGGGGAATGTCCTCAGTGGGTTGCCATAGTTGCTAATTTTTTGTTAGAGTGTTTGATGGCCTAATTTACGGCCAAATAATTTTACAATGACTGAATATTTCCATGGATTGTATAAGCGAGATTTATCAGACGCAGTTAAGGGAATGAAAGCATCCGCGTTTGATTCGATGCTCACTTCGTCAGTCAGATCCATATGAGTAGCTGTAGTGTGACTTGTAGAAGGATAGCTAGTAAACTGGTTGTTTGAGAGAAGTTTTTGGGCATAAGGGACTGGAGTGGATGTGGGATTTGTGTTTGTCAAACTAGTTGCATCAATGTTCATGTTGTTATGATCCGGTGGGTCTGAAGGAGGAGGGGATGGGTGTTCCATTGCAGTTTGAGAAGTATCTCTAGAGAGAAGGCAGAGTGTTTCTGTCTAGAGAGAGAAGTATAACTATATGTATGAATGTATTTCTATTTGTGTTTAAATGTTTGATGGCTAGCATCTTCCTGGAACAGTTAAATATTCTTCTCAATTTTCACCTATTAGTTAATGGCATTATATATCCACATGACTACCAATATCTTCACAAATCACCACACAATAATTATAAGGAATTTCAGAAATCTCCTCCAGTATGGTTTTGTAACATTAACCCTTCCATATGGTCTGTCATATTTTATTTATTTTCATTATTTTAAATTTTATTATAATAATTCTTTTAACTTAATTATAATAAATCTAAAAATTTATTTTTGGACTAACTTGTCCAATGAGACCAACCTAAAAATCTTTTTCTTCTTAAAATCATCAAACCCCTTCGCCAACAAAGAACATTTTGTCACCACCTTGTGTCCCAGACAACCTTTTTTTCATCACTTGTACGTCTCTCATGCATCTAAGATGTGACGTTCTACTCTTGTTTTGTAAAGTTCCATGTTTTATGAGTTACCTTACTGTTGTACGCAGTGCACCTATTCAGGACACTAGAAGAGGGTTGAATAGTGTCTTCCGATTTTTGCTGAAGAATTTGTCCGTCAACACAAGAACCAGGTTCTTGTCTGTGTTCGTCACACAAATAAGATAACTACAGAACCAAAACAAGAAATAAAGAACATAGAGTTTTTACGTGAAAAACTTCTTTCTCAAGGGAGAAAAACTACGACCCTAACTCTAGGATTTTGAAAACTCTTCACTAACACAACGAGCAAGTTTTAGGTTACAGACTCTATAACCAAGAGGCTACACTCTCGACCCTACAAACTCTCAAAGGTAACTCTAGCTTTTACAAGTTGTTTCTCACAAGATTCACCTAATACAATGCTTCTCAGACTAAGCAAATAGGTAACAATTCATACTTAGTTTAACACAATAACTATCATAAAGAACTCAAACTAATAACCGGATCAGCACAAAGTTCTTCAATCGTTGTTTGTTTTGTCCACTCACTCACGTCCAATAGTTGTATCGCCTTTGAATGCTCTCAACTGTTGTTGTGAATGAATTAATAATGCGGCTACCTCAATTACTTGCTTTTATAGGGTATATGCAACCCTAGTAGATTATCACTAGGAATCTTGTCTATTATGGTAAGAGAAGATCTCCTCTGATATATTCCTTGTGTAGCACGATCTCATTCATACTTCATAGAAGCAGCCCAGACACGACACTTTTGCTGACTAGAATTAGTTAAACTTGTACGCGCCAAGTTTTTCTAGTTCCGCATGGATATGCAACCCACAATCTTTTCAATCAGTCATGCATTCTCACAAGGACCAGGTCATTTGTTTGTCAATCTTCAAAACTCAAACATCATCCAACAAATTTCCCCTTTTTGATGATGACAAATAAATATTGCCAAGTAACCTGTACAATCAAAACCTAAAGAAATAAAACAAGAACAATTGAAAAAAAAAAACAGATGTGTTGGGTCACAAACACCCCAACATTTTCTTTCCCCCCCCCCCCCCCTTTTGGAATCATCAAAAAGATTCTAAAGATCCTGCAAGAACAGGTTAAGACAGTCCAATCTATAGCATAAAGTTGCAAGCTAACTAAGCAATAAGACCAGCAATATATCTAAGGGCCCAAACAGGAATGATACTAGCAGGAAAAAAAAACATGACATAAAACAAGCAATTTAAAACCATTTAGTCTAGGGTTCACACATGTCCAACCCATTAAGTACAAAAGCAGCAAAAAAATAAGATTATCTTAAACATGAATCACCAACAACCAGGTAGAAAGAATGAATTCCTAAGAATCTAGGGAAGGAACTAGAAAGGATAGGATCAGGGTTGAAGCTTAAAGTGCTTGACAAATGCTTCCATGTTTTTCGAGTTTCCAGCATATTCAACCACCAGATCAGCCTGATGCTTGGGACACTCAATGGTCAAGAGATCGATCTCTCGATCCTCCAGCTTCAGTTCTCTTTTTAGCTCCGCATTTTCTTCCTGCAACTCCAGCAGGGTCTTCTCCATTTCCTTCACAACTTCTTCAGCATTACTAGACCCCAACTCCTCTTCCTCATCAGCTTTTTCAACTTTAACCTGCATTGGACATTTTGATGCCCTCATCTATTTGAAAAAATCGCACGTCTTCAGAATATTTGTCCCAACATCTTATTATGTGTGGGCTTTTTCCCACCTTTGAGAGGGACACCAAAGTGTTCAAATATTTGCTGCAAAATATAGGAATATGCTAAGGAATGAGCCTTCTTAGTGTTTGTAATCCTCCTAAAGTGTCTAATGATAAGGCTAGGCAGATTAATCATGACACACCATCCAATAGGTCTATATAGATCAGGTCCAGGGCACAAGCTTCACCGTTTCTCTTACCCCTAGGCAATAAAAACCTGTGCACAAACTTAAACAAAAGCTGATGATTTGGTTCCATTTCTTTCTTATCCACTTTCCTCTCTTTTCTGATTCTAGGTGTCCCAGAAAACTTCTTAGTCAATTCAAGAGCAGTGAAATTGTCAGTTCTCCTAGGCCACTTCAGTTTCTTGTACCTGCGATAACCAGCTACGAGTACTCCCAAGATCACCCCTAACTCAGTCCTACCAAATTCAATCTCAACTCCCCTGACTACAGAGTATACTCTTCTTCCTGCTGCACTTTGCATAGAATTCTCTGATCTCATTCACAAATAAACTCCTCTTCTCATTGGTAAACAACTTTGTCCTCCCCTGCACATTAATCTTGGCGATCAGTGGTTTCATGTGATGTTCCTCAAAATCAGAGTACTTCCATGCAGTACAGTCTTGTTGGAGTAGAATTCAACCATGTCTACTGACTTCTTCTTAGGATCATCAGAGCTTTCACTAGAATTAGAATCATCTAGGTCCTTATAGTGCCTATTATCATCACTACTCTCTGAAAGTCCTCCTCAGAAGGAATAGGTTCCTTTTCAACCATATTTTTAGCCTTTTTCTGTGCAACAAATTTAGCAAGACCTACTACTTGCTGCTTCAAGGCTGACCTAGTTGCCACCTTTCTAGGAATCACTGGTTTCTCATCTTCCTCTAATTTAGACCTATCACCCTCATCTTCACTTTCATTCCTCAACTGTCTTCTTGTCACAACCTGTCCTCCTTTCACTAGCTTTCTTCTCTTTTCTCTCACATCTTCCTTCTCCAGAGGTTGTGTCTCACTAACAAACAACACCTCGTCCTCCTCTTCTTCAATTTTTTTATCCTCCTCACCAATTTTCTTTATCTTTTCTTTTTCTTAATCTCTTCCACCTTCTGGGTTTTCACTGCCTGTTCCACTTCCTTCTCTTCTTCCTCTTTCTTTTTCTCCTTCTCAGAGTCAGTCCAGTCGATTCCTGCATTACCAGTTGTTTCAAGAACTGAAGAAGGACTAGGTCCTTTCTCAAATCCTTTGACAACTTTTGCAGGTTCTTGATCTATATCAGCTGGATTCTTTTCACCCACATTCTCCATTATAGTCTCTGAAGGAGCAGCCTCCAAACTAAGTTCGTCGACTTGGCCCTTTTGAGAACCAACAGATTCAGCAAACCTCATTAGTTCTACTGCAATTTTAATAGCATCTATATTAGCAAAACCAAGCTCTATACTAGCAACATCATGTTCTACTCTAAAATCACCAACATTTTCTGTAACACCATTCCCCCTATCAACCTCGCTAACCGACCCAACATCATCAACATATTTTACTAGTTCATCCATCAGTGTAACTAAGACTTCCGTAGCTACTTTTTTTGGGCTGAAAATAGATTCATGCATAGTTGAACTAGTTGTAGTGATTTCAGGCCTTACCTATGTTGGTGTGTTATCAGAGCCAAGTGGTGCAGTAGACATGCTTTCCGATTTTGACACAGATTTTTTAGCATCTAGTCTAGAAAAACTTCATTGCATCTTTTGTTGTGCCTTTGCAAGTCTTCCACCAAAGTTGAAGCACTCGCCACAAGTTTCTTCATTGATTTTTATGAAACCTTGGTTTAGAGGATTTTCCAGGAGAAGAAGATGATTTTTGTGGTTGAGACATTATTGAAAATTTGGAGAATTTTGATGAAGATTCAAGAAGCTTTTGATTTCTCTTAAAGTTAGAACAAGAAACTATTTTAGAGAGAAAAATGTTTGTTTTGTGTTGGAAAGAGAAGTAATAATCAACCAAAAAGGAAAACAACTTTTTAAGATTTTGGAATCCGGGAAAGTTGCAACATGACCGTTTCTTTGATTGATGGATAATTATGACTCCTTTTCCAAGTGGGAAGAGTTTGAACTTTAAAAATGGTAACCGGAATAGAATTAGTGGCTTAAAAATAGGGCGGTTACACTCTCAAAATTTAGTGATGCACATCTAATAACTCAAATTTTGCACGGTACTTAATAAATTTAACCACACAATATGTACCTGGACATGGTTCCTCGTTTTGATCATAGTTCCTTCATTGTACCTAACAAGTCCTGTAATGGGAACACACTAGATAATGCTACAAGTGTATGCTCAGTTAAACATGCGTACTAGTTATAGTACAAAGATTAGAATGGACTATACTAACACAAATTCTAACAAAACTTTAAAATACTTAACTAGCCAATCATTGGGAGAATCAGGTCCTGGGTCATCCCCAACTCCAACATGTTCCTCTCAAACTGTACCTTGTTCAAAGCTTTGGTGAAGATGTCAGCAATTTGATCTTCAGTTCTGCAAGAAGTCGTGGTTATTAGACCTTTTTAAACATTGTCTCTCAAAAAATGATGTCTAATATCAATGTGCTTTGTTCTCTTGTGCTGGACTGGGTTCTTAGCAATATTCACTTTATTTGTATTACCACAGAAAATTGGCACTGGTCCACTTTCGATTCTGAAGTCCTCCGTTGTTGCTTGATCCATAGCAATTAAGCAACAACAACATACTCAGCTTCAGCTGTGGAGAGGACCACTGAATTTTATTTCTTTGTAGTCCAAGAAACCAGACAAGGACCTAGAAAATGTGTCATTCCTGAAGTGTTTTTCCTATCTACCAGATGGCCTGCATAATCAGCATCTGCAAAGCCAATCAACTCAAATGTACCAACTCTGGGGTACTATAGACATAAGTCTTGAATTCCTTTAAGATATCTCCAGATTCTCTTAACAACTGTTAAGTGAGACTCTTTGGGCTTGGACTGAAATCTAGCACAAAGTCCTACACTATAGACAATGTCTGGATGACTAGAAGTAAAATGAGGATAAAACTAATAATTCCTCTATACTTAGTCTCATCAGTAGAAGGACCAGCTTTGTCCAGATCTAATTTTGTTCCATGAGCAATAGGAGTAGCCATTTCCTTAGCTCCTTCCATATCAAACTTCTTTAGTAACTCCTTGATGTACTTTTGTTGATGAATCATGGTTCCTTTCGAAGTTTTTTTGATCTGCAAACCCAAGAAGAAATTAAGTTCCCCCATCATGCTCATCTCAAACTCTCTTCCCATTAGTTCCACGAACCTTGCACAGGTTCTCATCTATAGCACCAAAAATGATATCATCAACATACACTTGGACTACAAGCAGGTCCTTGCCCTTCTTCCTCAGAAGTAAAGTGTTGTCAATCTTTCCTCTGGTAAACCCATTCTTGAGTAGAAAGTCTAACAACCTTTCATAACATGCTCTAACTACCTGCTTAAGTCCATATAGTGCCTTGTCAAGTTTATACATATAATTAGGGAGTTCATTGTTCACAAAGCCCAGTGGCTTAGTTACATACACTTCTTCATTCAGATAGATATTTAAGAATGCGCTCTTCACATCCATCTGATAAAGAGTGACTTCATATAAGTCGCAAAAGCTATCAACATTCTTACAGCTTCCACTCTTGCAACTGGTGCAAAGGTCTCATCATAGTCAATCCCTTCTTCCTGACTATATCCTTGAACCACCAACCTAGCTTTGTTTCTAGTCACTATACCATGCTCATCCAGCTTATTTATGAATACCCACTTGGTTCCAATAATTGATCTGTCCTTCGGCCTAGGAACCAAGTGACATACCTTGTTTCTCTCAAACTGGTGTAGTTCCTCATACATGGTAATTACCCAATCTGGGTCTTCTAGAACTTTCTTCATATTTTTTGGTTCCATAGCTGAAAGAAATGCAAAGAATGCACAGAAGTTCTTTAGCGCAGATCTTGTCATAATGCCAGTGTTTAGTTCAGACAAAACATTTTCCAGAGGATGTGAAATTTGATGCTTCCAAGGTCTTGGTTGTATCTTTTGTGAAGGTCCTGCATCTACATTCCGAGTGGGTTCAGCTTTTTCATCTTTATGATCAGTTGTTCCCCCGCCATATTGACTCCATGTTCTCCTTGTGTCACTAATCCTTCATTTCCTTGTAGTTCTTCTTTCTCTTTTAAGTTCTCTGAAATTTCAGCAGGTTTTTCTCGAGCAAGACCTATAGCTTGATCCTCCGGTTCTCCTTCAGCAACAATCTTATCAGATTCATCAAACACCACATGCATGCTTTCTTCAATAGTTTTGTGTTCTTTTGTTGAAAACTTTATGAGTTTTGCTTTAAGTAGAATAGCCTAGAAAGATTTCTTCACCACTCCTTGCATCAAATTTTCCTAGAGGTTCCTTCCCATTATTATGAACAAAATACTTGCACTCAAAAGGTTTCAAGTGTGCAATATTTGGTTTCCTGCCTCTGAGTAGCTCATGTAGAGTCTTGTCAAGAATTACTTTGATGGAACACTTGTTTAACAGATAGCAAGCTATAATTACTGCTTCAGCCCAAAAATTCCTTGCTAATCCATTAGACAGTAACATAGTTCTTTCCATATCCTTTGAGGTTCTGTTCTTCCTTTCAACTACCCCATTTTGGTATGGAGTTCTTAGTACATAGAAGTTATGATCAATACTATACTTGAGACACTATTAAGTAAATTTGGCATTCTCAAATTCCATGCCATGATCAGATCTAATACTCACAAGTTCCAGGCTCAACTTCTTCTACACAATTCCAGCCCAATCTTTAATGTTGTCAAATTCCTCATCTTTTGAAATGAGAAACAAATTACATGTATATCTAGAATAGTCATCAACTATCACCAGCACGAACCTCTTTCCTCGTCTGCTTCTTACTCTCATTGGGCCACACGGATACATATACACTAGTTCAAGTGGTTTCGAAGTGCTCACCACATTTTTCGACTTGAATGAAGATCTCACATGTTTTCCCCTAACACAAGAATCACACATATTGATGTCCTCAAACTTCTTGGTAGGGAGCCTACGAACCAGGTCCTTAACTTGTTCAGCTGAGACATGCTTGCATGTCTCAATCTCTTGTGCCATAATTGTGAGTCACTCTCTTATAATTCAGACAAGTCAAATTATTTTCTGGAAGAGGATCTAGTGATGCCTTATATATATTGTTCACTCATTTCCTTTCCATGACCACTTTCCCACTCTATAAGTTCTTCACAATGCAAGCTACATATGAGAAACTGACTTCATTTCCTCTGTCACACAATTGGGAAATGCTCAGTAAATTGTCTGAATCCATCTACACGATACAGATTCTCAATAGCATGATCCAGTGATCTCCCAACCTTTATAATGCCAACTATTTGACCAATTTTGCCACGTCCAAAAGCCACACTACCCCCTTGAAATGCTGCACGTGAGAGAAAAGTCCTCATATCTCCAATCATGTGCCGTGAACAACCGCTATCAAGAATCTAGCTTGGGTTGTTCACTCCCACTCTTGCATGCAAAATAAATTAGGGGTTAATTTTAGGAACCTAAATAAGCTTGGGTCCCTTCTTATGAGAAAATGGATGAATTAAGTCCTTTCTAGCCCATCTAGGCAATATAAATTTTTTGTTCTCTGTTTTAGCCCTTCTAACTACCATGCAATTTTCTTTATAATGTCTAGATTTCCAGCAGAAAGTGCACACATATTACATGAGAGCCCTACATATTTTCTTTTAAGGTTATAAGGTGGCAATGGTTTTTGGTAACCTAAGCCTTTCTTGCTTTTGTTCTGATTTTCAAGAACCCAATTTCTGGGTTCAGAGGACTTATTCCATTTTGTGAGTCTTGTGAGTTCATAATCAACTTTTTCAAACTTTTTTTGAAGAACTCGGTTCTTCTCAGTTTCCTGCTATAGAACCTCATTATTTTTAAGTTCAACTTTAAGCTCAATTTGAATCTCATTGATTGCTTGTTTTCCACTAGCTTCTCTCATTCTGGTAACCTCTAGTTCAAGATTTGAGATTCTATTCTTGTGAGCAAGAACCTGACCATTGCAAGAGGCATTGGTTTCCTCAAGTTCAACATTAGCTTCTTCCAAGTTCTTACACTTTAATTTTAGTTCAAACACAACAATAGCTAGTTGGTCTTTCTCAGTCTTCAAATTTTCATATCCCTCGGTTACAGTGGAAATTATTAATGAGAGACTTTTAAGAGAGTATGTATGAAGCTTTTCTTTAAGATTTGAAAGACTTACCTCAGCTGCATGTGCCGATTCTTCATCGTCAATTTCTATTAGAGCCGATACCTTCTTCTTGAGATTTTCCTTGTAGATTTCCTTCAGCTTCTTCCATATCTCCTTTTCAGTAGCACACCCTGATATTTTGGCCAGCACATCAAAGCTCAGTCAATACTTCAATGCTAGTACAGCTTTAGCATATGCTTGGAGCCAGTCCAGATCATGCGAGTCAAGTTCTTCCACTAGCTTTGGTACAAGGGACCCATTTGAGGTTCTTTTCACAAGAACATGAGGTCCTTGTTTCACGATCACCCAAAGACTATAATCCATTGCCTGAAGGAACAACTTTATCTCTCTCTTCCATTCTCTATAATGAATTCTTTCAAACAGTGGTGGTTTGAATGGATCCCTACCCTCAGTGACTTCATCCGTAAATCCTACCAGTGCTAATGGCGACTCATCATCAGGTTCTTCTTCTGCATCAGATTCATTTTCAGAGGGTCCCCAGGTTGTATAGAAGGCTTCCTTCTTCTTCTTTCTTTCTGCTATGAAATTTGGTGGATTGCCTGTCTTCTTATTCTTCTCCTTGTCCTTGTCCTTGTCCTTTTCCTTCTCATTTGAAGCTCTATTTTTCAACCATTCAATTTCCCAAATTGGACAATCTTTGACAGCGTGATCCATCTTGAAGCAATTGAAATACCTTGAGTAGTCTGGACTGTTAAAAATGTTCTTCTTGCCAGAGTTGTCCTTAGTTTTCTTCTTGAAAGCTTTAAACTTAATAAGGTTGAACTGTTGTCTGAGAGTACCAACCATAGCCATCTCAACCTCATGAATATCAATCTCGCCTTCCTCAGTGGCCTCCAGTGCTAGAGTCTTTTCCTTCTTAAGTGCAGACTTGTTTCTCAATTCCTTCATCATTTCATGGGTTTTAAAATCCCAATCAGTTCTTTTAGTTTTGTTGACTTCAGTGGCTTAGACTCAATGATGGCAGTCATCTTTAGTTCCCATGAATCTGGAAGTGTTCTGAGAACCTTATCTACAATCTCTATCTCTGGAAGGTCCATATCCAATGACCTCATCTCATTTGTGATGATAGTCAGTCTTGTCATCATGTCTTGGATTGATTACATCTCTCCCATAGTGAAATTTCAAATTGTCACTTGAGCATGCTCCGCTTTGAGTCCTTGACTTAACTTGTCCCTTTTTGTGCGACTTCTAAGGCTTTCCAGATTTCCTTGGCGACTTTGTATGAAAGACTTTATTGAACTCTTCAGGACCAAGTGCATAGATGACAAGCCTTTTAGCTTTATGATTTTTCTCAATCATCTTGTAATCAGCTTCATTATATTCAGACTTGTCCTTAGGCTCAATTCGAGCAGCAGCTCTTTCTCCAACTTTCTTGGTTTGGATCAAAGGATCCTCAGAGACAATCATCAATAATTGATAGTCTTCAGCACAAATAAAATTCTCCATCATGTTCTTCCACCACACATAGTATTGTCCGTTGAATTACAGTGGCCTAAGAACAGACTGTCCTTCAGTGATAGTAGGTGGGGCACTCACGATTAGATCATTCTCTAGGTGTTAGCCTAACAATGAGAAGACCTGCTTTGATACCACATGTTGTACGCAGTGCATCTATACAGGACACTAGAAGGGGGGTTGAATAGTGTCCTCTGATTTTCGCTGAAGAACTTTGTCTGTCAACACAAGAACGTGTTTCTTGTCTGTGTTCTTCACACCAATAAGATAACTACAGAACCAAAACAGGAAATAAAGAACACATTGTTTTTACATGGAAAACTTCTTGCTCAAGGGAGAAAATCCACGACCCAAACTCTAGGATTTTGAAAACTCTTCACTAACACAACGAACAAGTTTTAGGTTAAAAACTCTATAACCAAGGAGCTACACTCTAGACCCTACAAACTCTCAAAGCTAAACTCTAGCTTTTTCAAGTTGTTTCTCACAAGATTTACCTAATACAATGCTTCTCAGACTAAGCAAATAGGTAACAATTCATACTTAGTTTAACACAACAACTATCATAAAGAATTCAAACTAATAATCGAATCAACACAAGATTCTTCAATGGTTGTTTGTTTTTTCCACTCACTCACATCCACTAGCTGTATCGCCTTTGAATGCTCTCAACTGCAGTTGTGAATGAACAAATAATATGGCTTCCTCAATTACTTGCTTTTACAGAGTATATGCAACCCTAGTAGATTATCACTATGAATCTTGTCTATTATGGTAAGAGAAGATCTCCTATGATATATTCCTTGTGTAACACGATCTCATTCATACTTCATAGAAGCAGCCCAGACACGACTCTTTTGCTGACTAAGATTAGTTAAACTGGTACGCGCCAAGTTTTTCTAGTTCCGCATGGATATGCAACCCACAATCTTTTCGATCGGTCATGCCTTCTCACAAGGACTAGGTCCTTCACCTGGTCCTTTGTTTGTTGATTTTTCAAAACTCAAACACCATCCAAAACATACTATGTCTTGGTAAGTTAAATGTAGTATGAAGAGTAGATGGTTTTAGTTCCTCACTTCATATCATATTGGACATAGTTCTGTATATTATGTATACCCATGTCTTTGGTTGCCAAGTGCAGTTAAATTTGTTGGCGTTGAGACGAAGTTTTCTAGTTATGTAAAAGTATATAAAGAGCATATAAAAGCCAAATATAACTAGAGTAGTAATAGATTGAGATAGAAAAAGCTAAATAAAAATTATTTAGTTAAATTATCCTTTTAATTAATATTTTCTTAAGAAACATAAAAATCGAATATGGATAATAGAAGGGATGGAGGAAGTAAATGGTAACATTGAGTGGACGTTTTTCTTATACATGTCCTCAAGCTATATCATAATTTGACGTAAAGTGTTACATTCTGAATGCAGCGACATGTTGATCATTTCTAAATCATTTGCCCTTACCTATTTACTTATTGTATTGGTGAGAATCTGTTACAGACACATATTGACTGGTGATGAAGCCACATAAGGCCATGGAGAGACTCACAGTTAAGTCTTCGGAGACAAACATTGAAGCTATTTTGTCCGCGGGGAATGAGGCATGAAGTGTCTGAGTCAAACAAACCGGACTGTCCATGATCATAACTGCCCCATGATCTCGCATTAAATGTCAGATCGTGGTGATCGTGGGAGACATGGCCTCATTAATGCTCGCAGACGGTTCAATTTAGATCACTATAAATGCCTCCCCTACCCCCATTGTAAAAAGCATTCACAAATATATGACCGAACTCTGTCAAATTGTATTCTCATCATAATATAAATATATTTATTGTTCTTTTTATTGTTCTTACTCAATATTTCACCGTTATACTCGGTAGTTGCAGTCTTGATATAATTAATTACTTGTAACCCTTTAAAAATTCAATTGTAACCTAAAGACCGAAATTAGGCCATACAATTTGGCGCCACTATAGGGCTCAAGCAATTGAGATTGTTCTAAGGTTGCGAAACTAACACCAGTTTATAAGATTTATTACGTCAAAATGGTAGAAGGTAACACTCATCTTGATGGGACCCCTACTAATAGAGGAAATCGAAGAGTAGGAGATCAATCACGCCCCGTTGGGCCATAAGTTCATAGAGATAACTCGAGGGCAGGGAATGAAACTGTCGACGACACTCAGTCGGTTCATCCCCAGCATAAACAACTCCCACTAACAGATAGAGTGGGGGCCGATACTTCAAGATTCGGTTCTTGGAAAGTGATGCTCAGGGATTTCATGGTTCAAATGATGTTCTCACGGAACAAAAGAGGTACAATGCCTAACTAGCCGTGTAGCAGCCTTGAGTGGATTCATTTCAAGGTCAATAGAGCAATAATTTTTTTTCTATCTTGAAAAAAAACACAAGCTTTGAATGGACTCTGGTAATCTAATAAGCGCTGAAATATTTGAAACACTACTTGTCAAATGCTCCGCTGCTTTCAAAGCCAAAGGAGGGCAAAATGTTATTGATCTACCTTGTGGTTTCTGAAGTATCTGTGAGTGCGGTACTAGTTCCAGAGCAGGAAGGGAAGCATCATCCGATTTATTATGTCAGCAAAACTTTACTCGGTACTGAAACCAGGTATCCTCATTTGGAAAAATTGACACTTGCTTTGCACAAAAGTTACGGCCTTACTTTCATTGTCATCCCATATCCAAAGTCACCACCTTCCCATCGTGAAGCATATTGCATAAGCCTGAACCCTCCGGAAGGTTAGCTAAGTGGGCAGTTAAGTGGAGCGAGTATGATATCACTTATCAACCTCGCACGACAACTAAGTCCTAGATGTTAGCATACTTTGTGGCAGATTTTAGTGCCCAAATACTCCTCGGGGCGGAGAAGGAGTAATTGATGTCATAAGGTCTGGTGTCTGAGATTTGGACTTTCTATTCGGATGGGGTTTCAAATGTTAAAGGTCCAGAACTTGGGTTGGTCTTGGTAGCTCAGGAGAAAGGATCTGGCACTCTGTTAGGCTTCACTCAATTACTAATAATGAGGTCATGATAGCATGCTTGGAGCTTGCTAAAGAATTGGGAGTAAAGAAGGTTGAGTTGAAAAGCGATTCACAACTAGTGGTGAATCAAATACTCGAGGACTTTATGGCTCGTGAGGCCAGGATGAATCAACTCGTAACCAAGGTAAAAGAAATTTTATCCAAGTTTGTGGAATGGAATGTGGAGCAGATTCCCCATGAGGAAAATGAGGAAGCGGATGCCTTGGAAAATTTAGGTTCCGCTGCTGAACTAAGTGAGTTAGGAGAAAAATCAGTCGTTCATCTCTTTAGTTCAGCTATTGATAGAGTGAAAAACTATGTAAACTTGGTGCGTCTCACTTAGGATTGGCGCACTAAGTTTATCTCATATTTTTAATCAGGGACTCTGCCAAGTGATAATAAAGAAGCTCAGAAGCTAAGGATCCAGGTGGTCTGGTACTGTATGCTTCACGAAGAGTTGTACAAAACATTGCATAGCGCCCCGTTGGCTAAGTGTTTGGGTCTGAGGCAGATTGAGTACGTTATGAGAGAAATGCATGAGGGTGAATATGGAAATCATTCTAGGGGAAAATCGCTTGCTCGAAAACTACTCAGAGCTGGATATTGTTGGCCAGATATAGGCACGGATGCCAAGGCCTTCGTTCAAAAGTGTGATAAATATCAGCGCCATACACTGATGCTCTATCAGCAAGCGTAACTATTGCACCCAGTCTTGTCACTGTGGCCTTTCATGAAATGAGGGATAGATATTGTTGGACCTCTCCCCAAGGCTAAAGGTAAAGTGAGATTTCTGTTCATTCTAACAAATTATTTTTTCGACTGGGTTGAAGTGAGGGCTTTTGCCTAAGTTAGAGAAAAGAAAGTCATAAACTTCATTTGGAAGAATATGATATGTAGGTTCGGAGTCCCAAAGAAAATTACGTGTAAAAACATCCCATAATTTATTGGCTCCAAAGTCACACATTTCCTTGGAAAATAGGGAATAAAAAGGGTGGTATTGACACCATACCATCCGAGTGTAAATGGACAGGACGAGTCCTCAAACATGGTAATTATTGAGAATTTAAAGAAAAGGCTTGAAGAAGCAAAGGGCTCATGGCCAGATGAACTCCTCGGGGTGTTGGGGGCGAATAGAACCACAGAGAAGAACAACACATGTGAAACCCCTTTCTCCTTGGTCTAAGGGATGGATGCTTTGATCCTCGTAGAAGCCGACGAGCCCAGCTTACACGCTCATGCTACCGAGAAAACAAATAAAGAAGCAATGCAAGTAGAGCTGGATCTGCTATATAGTCAAAGAGAATTGGCCCTAATATAGATGGCAGTTCAAAAAAGACGAATAGAGAGTTATCTCAATAAGAAGGCAAAGTTTAGGAGGTTCAAGGTAGGAGATTATGTGCTCATCGTTGTGATGCAGCCGACCAAGGAGCTTAATGTCGGAAAGTTGGGAACCAACTGGGAAGGTCTGTATAGGGTCGCTAAGATAGTTGGAATGGGAACGTACGACCTGGAGGCCATGGATGAAAAGTCAGTCCCATCAAATTGGAAGATCTCCAATTTGAAGCGGTACTACTTTTGACCTTAAGGTACTTAACTCTATTTATGTTTTTATTATATTCACCTATGTGTACGAGCCTCAATACATTTCGATGCTTAGATCGAACACTAATCCCCGTATTATCTTTGCTTGACCTATTCAGGATGTAGATGGAGCAGAATACAGTGCTCGGGTCCTCATCATTCGCACCCGACCACTGGAGGGATGGAAGAGATGGAATAGAGTCCAACACAGTGCCACGATACCTGTCCACAACTTGCAATTTTCTATACAAGGGACTGCCGACAGACCTGAAGACTTATCTTATTTTTTTTAAAAGCTTTATGTAAATAGGCTTTTACAGCTAGGCTTGATGTAACGCCGAGTGCGAATCTTTGTCTTTGAAGAAATGGATATTACCCTAAGTCATTTGCTTCAATATTTAACTTCTCGTAGTTATATTGCACGGTTGGAATTGTCTTTATGCCCAGACACGAGAACAAGATGTCATTTCAGTCCGCATTAATCTGTCATAAAGGCTCTAAGTCTTATGCGACTCGGAATGAATAAAAATTGAAAGCTAAAAAAGTATCTAAGTGTTTCACATATGTCTCGATGAGATAAAATACAAACACTTGAAGAGATGAATGAAAAACAAGTTTCATTAAAATAACGGGCACTCAGACCCAACAAAATATTACATAAACTCAGCCTCATGCGACTGAGGTAATGAAAGCTACAAAAAAAAAAAAAAAAACCATTTATAGGGTAGGTGAAGTTGGAGCTTGGGGGTCGCCATCACCTTCCCGAGGAGAAACCATTTCATTCTAATTTTCAGAGGTCGCACTCGCTCATCGGACTTAGCGATCTCTGCCTCTAGGGTCCCCACTTGGCACTCTCTAAGGGCATCCGACCGAGTTGAGATAGCCACCCAATTAGGTTAACAACAGCTTTCTTGGCCTTAACCTCCAACTTATCAGTTAGGTTGGCCTTTTCACCCCGGAGCTGAGCCAGTTTGGAGGTAAGAGAAAGGACTTGTTGAAGTTGGCTTGTCAACTTCTGTATCTCCAGTTCTTGTTCTACCAAGTTGGTTAGTTAATTCTCCGACAGTCGCACTAACTTTGAGTTGCCGCGCTCAAGCGAAGCTTCTAGCTCTCTGATTTTCTATGTTGCCTTGGAGTTCTCATAACATGAACTTTTTTCACGGCCTCGATCTCTCTCTTGAAATATTTGGAGGCGCTAGTTGTCTCGCTCAGCTCGATCACTTTGTCAAGAAGGGCCTTAGGACGAGTCATCTTTTCTCTGAGCTTCACGTTTGACCCTGTGAGCTTATGATGGGAGTCTCCCATTTTCTTATGTTTTGCAGCACGAACTTCCTCCCGGTCAATGGCCTCGAGAATATACATAGGCCCCGCAAAAAAGAAGCTAGTAAAGGGAGTATTGAAAAGGATTCATAAAAAAAAGAAAATAAATAACAAACTTACTCAAAGCAGGCCCATGAAGGCCCTCGACAGGACCATGTCCATAGAGAGTTGATCGACTTATTTCCTCTCAAGAGTCCCGAACAACTACTGATAATACTTTTCGACTTCGCTAGGCTTAAAGAGAACATCTACATCTCGAGGGAGAGAGTCAAGATCTTCCTTATGATACTCTCGGTATTAGGGTCGTCGGAAAGCTCAGCATTGATCTTCAGGGCCACATCCGCCACGCTCTCATCTAGTGGAGAAGGTCGAGCTCAGCTTCATCCACTTTTTCTTTTCCTTTGGCTTTCTTAGCCGTGTTCTTGGACTCTTTGAACTCAATGACGTCAAAAGGCTCGGAAGTACACATCGGGAACTGGATGGTAGGTGTCACAGGGGTGGTTTTCGGAACTGAAAATATGCACCACCTGTGCGGCAATCAAGCCTGCTTGCTTGGCTCAACCTTCACAACACTTAGATAAAATAGACAGTCTTGATGTTGTTCATAAAATAGGGACAAATGCAGGAACGCTTGTAAGAAATTCCAACAAACACAAGTTAATTAAACGTAAGGCAACACAACAAACATACGGGAAACTCTTTCACAACCTTTATATTAATATTCTCAATAATACAATACAATACAAAGGAATGGCCCTCAATGGTCTATTATCACTTTCACATTTTTCCTCACTGAAAAACTCTCTATTTTCGTGTCTAAGGCTACAAAAATGGCTAACATATGATTATATACAATGGGGGACTGCCTTGGGTAGTTTACAAGAGGATTGGGGCATGATTGGAACATGCCAAGACAAATTAGCACACTCTAGCCCACATTTGGCCACGATCTCCCACGTTCTGCATTTTTCTCGGCCGCTTGGCTTTGTCATCAGCCGCTCACGTGCACGCTTGCGTGCACTTGCCCATGTCGGTGCCCAACTCTGGCCTTTGCTTGCACGCAGCCAACATCCAAAATACGCCTATGCCTTGCCCACATAGTTTTCTTGGCTCGCCCATGCCAATGTCATGCCCTTGCTGCATTACTCGCACATGTGCGCATGCCTTTGTCAAGTGCCATGCGCCATGCCCTTGTCATAGCCTACTACTTCGCCTTGACCTCATGCCATGGCCTAGTCTTGCCCATCATTTGCCGCCCATATCATGCTCACACGATGCTATGACATGCTTAATTTAGCCCACACATAGCCCACATATAGCCACATACGCAGCCGTCTTGCCCAACTCAATGCTGCCGCCACCGCCCATCGGTCAGCGGCGCCGCCCGCCACAGGCATAGTCGTTGCCCATAAATTAGTGTCATGAGCCACCATAAAACTCATTGACATAGCCCACAGCCGCCTAGGAAGGCCCTTGGCGCAGCCCCCCACTTTGGCCATGTCGGCCCTTCAATACCTCGACCTCCCTTATATATGTCCTAAAAATAAAAACCTAAGTCTCAGGAGTAGATATGTTTTTGCCAGACAATCATACTGCACCAGCCTATGCCAATACTCAAATATTGGCCCTAAGCCTCCATTTGACACCGCTTCTACTCCACACGCCAAGGCCAAAGCCTTGTCAACACAATGCCAATACTCTAAGTTAGCCCACATGACATGTTGTTTTCACTAACACTTAGGCCAATGCCAAGGGACAACACGCCCAACTCTCAGTAAAGTCGTGCCACTCTAAGTCAAGTGATCAAGGGGCTAAAAAACCACCCCGACCATCTGAGTTCGACGTCCTCGTCGAACCAATGTCGCTGCTTGTTAACAAGCCTAATGGACCAGTAAACATTGCATTTACACTCTGGCTCAACCTCCTTCTCTTCTTGCATCTTCTCTTTTTCAGCAAGCATTGCATTCACCATCTCTCTCTTTGGACAGTCTCTAGCAAAATGAGGTTCGCTACAAGTAAAGCAACCATTTCCCTTCTTGTTTCTCTCTTTCCAACTAGAAGAGTTAGTCACTTGCTTATTCTTCTCAATTGGGGCAGCAATATTCCCAGCACTTTTCCCCTCATTTTTCCACTCCTTAGCCCTCTCGTTGTTCCCATTTTTAGACTTAGAAGTAGAAATCTCGATATTCTCTTGCCTAAAATCACCCAAAGCGTCCGCAACAGCAATAGCACTTGCTAGGTCTTCACAATCTGCCTACGCAACTCTATTTGTGCCCACCCTTGCAGCCCGAACATAAAGTTGTGCAACTTGTCCTCCTCCGACATGTTGCTAATACTCAAAATCAAAGAGGAAAACTCCTTGACATAGTCCCTCAACGGACTCACATGTTTCAAACTTTTCAGTTTGTTTCTAGCAACCCAAGAATAGTTACTAGGCAAAACTTAGTCTTTCAACTCTTTTTTCAGCAACTTCCAAGACTCAGTCTTAGGCCTGCCCACATTCAAGTCCTCATTGACACGAGTTCTCCACCAAAGTTTTGCATCCCCCGCTAAATAAACTGTTGTCGTTGACACTTTTTCTTCTTCTTTGACACGAGCAGTTTCAAAGTATTGCTTCATGTCCCATAAGAAATTTTCAAGCACAACAGCACTCCTCGTTCCCTCAAATGCTTTAGGTTCTGGAATTTTTAACTTTGGACGATCGTCACTCCTTGGAACAGTCCTGCTTAAGGCTCTTCGCAACAGCAACACTTCAGATCTAAGGTCTTCCTTCTCTTTACGCATGCCCTCTATCTCAAGCCATACAGACTATTTAGAAGCATTGAAATCTGCCTCCATTTGAGCCATACGTACAAGAATAGAAGCATTCTCACCCGACTCCGGTGCCTGCCCAACCAATGCCTCTAGTTTTTCCACTCTTTGACGAAGTTTTGCATTCGTCGTGCCACCAGCCATCATCAAGATCTCGCCCCCACAAAGATCTGATACCAGTTGTCACAGGGGTGGTTTTCGTGACTGAAAATATGCACCACTTGTGTGGCAGTCAAGCCTGCTTGCTTGGCTTAGCCTTCGCAACAGTTAGATAAAATAGACAGTCTTGATGTTGTTCACAAGATAGGGGCAATGCAGCAACATTTGTAAAAAATTCCAACACACACAAGTTAATTAAATGTAAGGCAACACAGCAAACATACGGGAAACTCTTTCCCAAACTTTATATTAATATTCTCAACAAAACAATACAAAGGAATTACCTTCAACGATCTATTATCACTCTCACATTTTTCCTCACTGAAAAACTCTCTATTTTCATGTCTAAGGCTACAAAAATGGCTAACATATGATTATATACAATGGGGGACTGCCTTGGGCAGTTTACAAGGGGATTGGGGCGTGATTGGAACATGCCAAGACAAATTAGCACACTTTAGCCCACGTTTGGCCACGATCTCCCATGTTCCGCATTTTTCTCGGCCGCTTTGCTTTGTCATCAGCCCCTCATGTGCATTGCACGCTTGCGCGCACTTGCCATGCCGGTGCCCAACTCTGGCCTTTGCTTGCATGCAGCCAACATCCAAAATACGCCTATGTCTTGCCCACACAGCTATCTTGGCTCGCCCATGCCCTTGCTGCCTCACTCGCACATGTGCGCATGCCTTTGTCAAGTCTCATGTGCCATGCCCTTGTCATAGCCCACTGCCTCGCCTTGGCCTCATGTCATGGCCTAGTCTTGCCCATCATTTTCCGCCCATGTCATGCTCACACGATGCCATGACATGCTCAATTTAGCCTACACGTAGCCCACACATAGCCACACACGCAGCCGCCTTGCCCAGCTAAAGGCTGCCGCTACAGGCCCACGGGTCATCGGTACCGCCCACTACCGGCATAGTTGTTGCCCACGAAGTAGTATCATGAGCCACCATCAAACTCATTGGCATAGTCCACAGCCTCCTAGAAAGGATCTTGGCGCAGCCCTCCACTTTGGCCATGTCGGCCCTTCAACACCTCTAACCCCCTTATATATATCTTAAAAATAAAAACCCAAGTCTCAGGAGTACACATGTTTCTGCCATACAATCATACTGCGCCTGTCTATGTCAATACTCAACTATTGGCCCTAAGCCTCGGTTTGACACCATTTCCACTCCACATACCAAGGCCAAAGCCTTGTCAACACAATGTCAACACTTTAAGTTAGCCCACATGGCATGTTGTTTTCACTAACACTTAGGCCAATGCCAAGGGACAACACGCCCAACCCTCAGGAAAGTCGTGCCACTCTAAGTTAAGTGATCAAGGGGCTAACATTAGGCTCCATTGCCTTATCAACCTCCGATCCCAAATGAGGGCGCACCACTCGCCCCATCTTCATGAGGGCAGCCTTTATCATCTTCCTCTAAGGCTCTGCGACACCTGAGGATCCGGTGGCAGCAAAGGATCCACATGTCCGTAATCGAAGAGGCGCCCACTTGAGTAGGGGCACCGGTCGACCCCGTAACAGAATTAATTAGAGGGTAGTACTCCTCCAATTCTCTAATGGCCTCATCGGCCGTTGCGACTTTATTCCCTTTCTTTCCTTTTCCCCTCTTCTTCTTCTTCTTCATTTTCTCATTCTTCTTCTATGCAACCTTCTAGATAGGGATGCCTGCAATAGAGAGAACTTTTTAGGTGAGGAGATCTAAAGGCATTTTTAAAAAATTAAGTATGGAAAAGGACTCAACGTGTCTTTTCGCGGCCCAGATGTTCTTAGAGGCAGCGAACCTCCAAGGCTTATCGGCTCGGGGGAATTGGTCAATCATGGCTTGAACCTAATACACCAGATCGGCACAGGTTCAATGGCCATGATGGAAGCTGCAAATGGAAAAAATACATCAGACAAAGCAAATGGAAAGAGAAAGAAGAAACGTTAGAAAAGGGGGGAGAAGCCACTTACCGAAGAGATTCCACCTCTCCGAGAACCCTGGTTCAGATGAGACTCGGGAGGTAGGGACCGCGAAGTAGCGATCTGCCCATCCAATCATCCCCACTGTCTTCACTGTTCGACAACAGCGCATATTGGTCGCGACTATTCAAAGTCACGATTCCGCCCTTGTAGAATTGTGGCGAGTAAAGTGAAATGAATTGTTCAAAGGTGAAAGGCACACCGGCCTCTCTGCACAAGTAATCGACGCACCCGATCACCCTCCATACAATGAGTCTGAGTTACACCAAACAAATGTTGTAAGAACGGCATAGTTCGTTTACACGCTATGCACTGGAAAGGTAAACAACGGATACATGTAGACAAGTTCACCCGATCACCCTCCATACAATGAGTCTGAGTTACACCAAACAAATGTTGTAAGAACGGCATAGTTCGTTTACACGCTATGCACTGGAAAGGTAAACAACGGATACATGTAGACATATGTGTGCCCCACTAAATGGTCCAAAACTTTGCTGGTGGGGTCTTGGATAATGATTTGAATATCCTCACCCCTCTCGTCAGCACAGAATTAAGAAAGGTGAACTTGTGTTATCAGAGTGGGAGTGGAGTGAACGGCAACGTTAAAACCTTTCGCCTATTGTCGGGCAGTCTATGTACGAATGAAGAAATATTTTGTGGCGTCGAATTTCTCCGGGACGATGTCGCCTGCTTCGACCTCTCTGAATTCAGCGGTCGCCGTTTCTCCTTCCTCCATATTTTCTTCTTCTTCTTCTTCTTCTTCTTCTTCTTTTTCTTCTGAAACACATGAGAAGCGAGTAGCTTTACCCTTCCTCCTATTTAATTTGTCAACCTTACAAATAGTTTCAGTATCGGAGGCCGCGAGAACAACTTTGAGTGGCGCCACAACAATACTAGGGCTACCGCCAGCGACCATCGTAGCAGTTTCAATAGCGTCGCCACCAGAGTGACTAGTAGAATTTTGAGTGGAATTTCTTGAATACATATTTCTTACAAAGATTTGGAAGTTTTAGATAATCTGGAAATCAAAGTTTGAACATAAAAATTTTTGTTGTTCGCTAGATTTTTGGTTGCAACAGTATTGAAGAAGGGAAAGTAAAAAGTTTGGCATAATCACACAAGGCTCTTTATAATGTTAGAGTCATAAATGACCTCGGGAACTGGCGTTGACGTCACAGCCATTAGGCGGATGCCACGTAAACAAATGGGAATGTGAAGTGACAAGCGCCTTTTTGAAACACAAGGTTCATGAACTGCCACGTCATCTTCTCGCCTAGATCATTCCACTCTCCGAGCACTCTGTCAGTCACTCGGAAAGTGGAGGGACTATCTGAAATAGTGCGAATCACGGACATGTGTCAACTAAAGACGAAGCCACAGAAGGTTTGCACACGAAAAGTCTCACAATTGAGTCTTCGGATACGAACATTGAAGCTATACCGTCTGAGGGGAATGAGGCGTGAAGTGTTCGAGTCAAACAAACTAGATTGTCCGTGATCAAAACTGCCCTACGATCACGCACTAAATAGGCATAAGATCGTGGGTCTCCCATGATCAAATCGTGGGAGGTGTGACCTCATTAACGCCCACGGACGGTTCAGTTTAGATCATTATAAATACTTCCCCTGCTCTATTGTAAATGGCATTCATAAATACATGCCCAAACTCTGTTAAATTGTATTTTCATCACAATATAACCATTTTTACTGTTCTTGTTATTGTTCTTACTCGGCATTTCACCTTTATATTCGGTAGTTGCAATATTGATATAATTAATTGCTTGTAACCTTTTACAAATTCAATTTTAACCTGAAGACCGAATTTAAGCCATACACTTGTTAATTTTGATAAAAGAAAAAAAGAAAGAAAATTAAAACATTATTGAAAAATCATATGATTAATTCATACTTTCCTTTTCATTTTCGTTTGGTGGATAAGGGAATAGAACATTAAATTATTAAATTTTCTCTTTATGGAATTTAATCATTTACTAAAAAAAGTAATTAATCATTATTTCTGAGTTAATTTAGGTGTGTATTACTTCAAATTTGTAATGATAGAGTTAGTATTGAGTAGAGGGAACTTTAAGAGTGTAAAGAATTTTACACTATCAAAACATCCCAAAAATATCTACAAATATGTACAACTGCGGGATTTGTAATCAAGAAAACGACTAAGCTTACCTACTACAACTACTGTGACCTTATGGTGTAAAATTTCCTTTGATAGTGTATAGGAATAATAGGAGTATAACTTAATCCCATACATAAAATGTTCACCTAGAAACATATGGAGATATGACTATGAAGTACGCTTTCTTCATTTTCCGTATTTCTTAACTTACCTTTAATGATGTAGTAGATATATACTGTTAAAACAAACTCCCCTTATTTTTCAAAATCAGAAAATAATGGATCATTTCTATTATTATTATCCTTAGTTTTCTTTATATAATTAAACAATTCATCCTATAACATTTGTTCTCTTTATCTTTTGTCACTTCGGTAATATTCGATAAAGTCCTGACGAAACAGAGAATTTTAGTATGATCTTTATAAAAATAATAAACACAAATCAAGAAATGATTCAAAAGTTTAGATGTTCTCTTGTCATATTCCACCTTCAATACTAAAAGTTTTATGAGAGTATTCTCTGCAGTTGATAGCTCCAAACTCCAAAGGGTCTAAACTTTCTTCTTCTTTCTGTTGGAAAAAAAAAAAGGTAGGGACGAGGCAGTAATGATTCAATACCAGCAAGACTGAAAAGTTAAAGAGAATTAATTAGACTTAGAAAAGTTAATGGGGAACAAAGTGTAATTATAGTGTTTGCCTTTCGGATTACGCTTTGAAGTTTTCAACGCTTATTGGAATTAGAGCGCATGAGTAGCGCCGAGAGCCTCCCTTATGCGCTACAACGTGACGGGGTCAGCGAGCTATCGAAGAAATAAGCAACGCAAACAAACTTCTTTATTATAGAATGTTATTATAAAGGAAGACTATTAAAGAAAGTTCTAATTGTTTTAAGTAAGTTTCACATGACTAATCCAATTTTCAATTAGAAGCACTACGAGATAAAATAACATCTGCATTAAATTACTCAAAAAAAATTGTATACAATTCATGTGTAAAGATATGTAATATACATACATATAACCAAACTATCCTTTTAACGTAAATAATTCATGTACAATAGTACTTCATTATAAGTACTTAATAACAATGTAATCATTTTTTATCACTACAAAAACAATCCTGAAGAAGCATGTGATCGACCAAAAAGGGTCTTCAATGTTTAGGCCAAAAATATGGGAAAATTGGACTCCATTCCATGCACAACATACACAGTGATCTCACTTGTGAGATTTGGAGAGAATGAGATTTAGGCAGACATTATCCCCACAAAGATGGAGAGGTTGTTTCTTGTAAACCCTCGACTAAATATTTTCAAAAACATATTTAAGAAACAAAATGTAAATACCACAGTAAAAAAAATACTGGCATAAAACTAAATAACCAAGCACTCTTCAGTAAAATATTTTCCCATGTCGCTTCTATTTGTAATCTTTCTTCAAAAACTGCAAAAACAAAATGTTATTTGTCGCCTATCCCCTTCGATTAACTTCCCATTAAGCAAAAAGATGAACTAATGTTCATTGCACCCAATTGCACATTCCGCTAACGGGAATTGCTGGTAAACCAGAAACGCCGAATCGTCAGTTTTATCTTCAAAAACTTAGCACAGGTAACATCAGTATAACTTAGCTCTAAAAAACATACACAGTCCATTGCAAGCCTAGAGCGTGAAGTTGTATCAGCAACCTCAAAAGAAAAGCAAAAGGAATTACAAGAGTCTTGAACACTAAACCTGCGCTTTGGAAAGTAAGTAATTTCTTAATTTCAGATGGAACTTCAGCAGCCCATACATATGTAACATAAGTACAAATATATAGGTAGAACTTGTATCAACAACCTCACAGAAAACAAAAATCAAAAGGGAGAAATGTGGAATATTACAATAAGGAAAGTACAGGTATCAATAAAGATTAACTAGTGCAACCTGGTCAACTCTTCCACTCTCTTCATTAGTTCCTCAACTGGAACTGCCATTGCTTTAGAGATCTCTTCCATCCTGTTCCTGCTAAGATCTAGGAAAGATTCAATCAAATCTCCGTCAAGAAAGTTTTTAGCATCTGCCGTTTTCTTCTCATTGCAAAACGACCTCCACTGTTCATGGCTCAGTCCTCCCACACCCTTTATCACTTTTCTTAAGGTTGTCTGCAGCTTTTCCAAAAATAAGTACTGTTCATGAGGAAGCGAGGCAATGACCCCTATCACACCATTCACTGTGCCAAATATGACGGTGGGTATTTGACCGACGTCCGAATCTGGTAATCGCATGACAAGTGAACCGTGTCGAAACCTATTAACAAATTCTCCAAGGTGGTATTCACCAACTACCTCAAGACGGCTGCGCTCTTCATCTGTAGCACCCTCACTGTTTTTCCTGACTGTGAAAAGGTTAAAGTTGTTCTCAGCACCAAGATAAATGTCATCATCAAGAATCTCGACAGCTGACATCCAATTTGCGTTATAGTCACGGGCTCGCTCCTCTATAGCACCCTCCTCATGCTAAACATGAACGATATTGTGAATGTCAGCAACTCTTTCTTAGTGAAATAAGATAGGCAAATCCACATATAGTAAAGAATACAAGCATATGAAGCTGGGAATTGAGAGTCAACATTGTAACTGTACGAGCTGAAGCATTGGAATATTATACATACTTCAAAAATTACCTTGAAAATAAGTAGAGAAATGGACTTCATCAAATCGCCAACAACAACAAAATCCCCGCGTGTTTGAACATAAAGAGCTAGTATATGACCATGGTGTCCACATTCAGTCTGCAATTCTCGGCTGCCACCATCCTCGCGGGATGCCCACTTGTACAATTGAATCTTCTGATTGATTGCAGCCAGCAGTTTCCCATTGAAAGCATTCAGAGAGTAGACAGCTCCCTTAGTTTCCTTCTCTGCAATTAGTTGCAGTTTTCCATCTTCAACTATAAAAACTAAGATTCGTCCCTGCAATTACACATAGATTAATGTACCTAAATAACCATAAAGATGAATATCAGTAAATTAAACTAGCCCCAAAGAAGTTAACTTCATTACATTGAAGGTGTGGAGTTACAAGCACATCCATTTTGACTTGAAATTTGAAAAAGAACTTAGACCATCAAGTGAACAACCTCAAGGTGTGAAAATTGCTCACAACCAAGATTTTTACCTCTAGCAAAGGATTAGTTTGCTTACACATAGCTACTGACGACTTAAACTCATTGCCTCGTCAAGCAACTTGTTTTCTAAATTTGATAAACCGAGATATCCCCGAGAGCCAGTGGGCCCATGTAGTAGACACATAACCACTCAAATTTTCTTTTTCAGAACTACAAAAAGAAAAAGAAAAAAGATGGAGAGAAAAGAAAAAAAAAAAGGGGGGGGGGGGGGGGGGGGGGAAGGGTGACGGAGAGATGTAACAGTTCTACCAATACGTATGAAGATAGATTAATTCCAACAAGGAAAACTACATGGCTCGACACCTAAAAACTATGCAATCAGTATTTCATCACAAACCACAGGATCTAAGCAGATCATGTCATTAGACCTTTATCAATTAAACTTACCTTGCTAGGTTCATTTTCCTCCGGCATGACATATGCAGTCCCAACACAATAATACACATTAGTATCGTCAGAAAAGGAGCAGCTAAGTATGGAACAACCCTCCTCAAATTGGTCAAGGGGGTACGTCGATATGAACTCAAATGTCTGATCATCTAACAGGCGGACAAAATGCATTTCAGGGTCATCTCCATTTGACTGAGTAGACTTTATGCTGCATATAGCAAAAGTCCGCGTCTGCTCTTGATGGCTGATACGACGTGCATGCTCCCCAAGGGGTATTGAACGGATGTGAAGTTTTTGAATTTCATCGATAGTGCCAATTGTTAACTCGCCTTCTTTAGCGATTGCAAGGCTGTAGGCAAAGGAGAAAATAGTTTTAAAGCTCTTGAACATAGAAAATATCGGACACAATTAATAAAAAATACTGAAACTTACAACAAACAAGAAATATACTTCTAACACTCTTTAATTGTTGATGAGACTCAAATAGGCGGAAGCAAATAACAAGGATGCGGAAGCAACAATCAATAGATAACAAGAAAGTAAGGGATTGGGGAGAATAGAAATAGAAGAAAGAGAATGGACAAACGATTCAAACCATGAATTGATTATCCGAGAGAGGAAGGGAAACTTGAACCATACAAGGATTCTGTACTAGTGACGGGTCTCCATAGGCTCCAAGCAAAGAGATAATCCGAAGCTTCAAGCTTCTACAAAGAAGAAGGCCTTGCCTCTCTTACTAAGTCTATTCTTCAATTCTAAACAAGCTAATCAAATGAAATGACTAAGGCTCCTATTTATAGTCTTTCCTAAGACTATGTAATAATGACATAAAAGTCCCCACAAGTTGGGGTAAAGTAATAAAGACCACGTAGGGTCAAACTAGTAATTAATACTAGGCTAAATAGAAGTCTCGTCTTGGCTTGTTCAGGGGGTAGGCGGGGCGCCTGGAGCTAGGTGGGGCACCTGGGAGTTGGGCAGTGAGCTGGGAAGCCTCTGGCTAGGTGGGGCGCCTGAAACTAGGCGGGGCGCCTGGCTTAGGCTTGTCTCAGGCGGGGCGCCTGAAGCTAGGCGGGGCGCCTGGCTTAGGCTTGTGTCAGGCGGGGCGCCTGAAGCTAGGCGGGGCGCCTGAGTACTGAGGCAGAATCCAATCCAGGTGGGGCGCCTGGCATGGGCGGGGCACCTAGGCCTGCGACCAACTCCTCGACCTTCAAAATGGTCCCGAACTCTTCCCCGATGCTCTTGATCTCTCGTCCTTTGCATCCTCCAATCCCGGCTCTTGATGGTAAGTGCCTTAGGCTCGATTTGGGTCTCATCATCCTCCCCTTCTTGAAAGGATTTCGTCCTCGAAATCAAACCATCAAGACCTACATCCAAAGACAAGCACATCCAAAAGCTCCTACTACAAGAGTAGGTTAGTGCAAGTAGTGTGGAAAACACACTCTTATGGTATAGCCAAGCATCAATAACAATGATAAAGCACATGTTTCCGAAGAAGACAACAAGCACTTGGCTTCCCCAATGGGTACACTCAACGCATGATTCATCAAGGAGATCAATAGGGTAGAGAATATGCAAGATCAAGCCATTAAAATTACTATGATCCCTAAGCCAAATAAGAACACACCAAAACTTCCCACTACAAGAGTAGGAAAGTCCAACAAGAGTGAGTACAAGTGATGTGAAAATCACACTTTTATGATAGAGCCAAGTATCAATACTAATCAAAAAGCTTATGTTTCCAAAGGAAACAACAAGTTTTTGGCTCAACATTGACAAGTACTCACTACCATAACAAGCAAAGAAATCAATAAGATATGGAACATGCAAGATTAAGCAACTAAGTTCCTTATGACCTCCAAGCTTGTGGTCATCACATCGAGCTTTGGCATGCTCAACACTCAAGGTGTGATCAACATAAGGGATGGAGTAAGTAACATAATTCAAGCGACAACTAACATCGAATACTCCACTCCCCTTCTTGGAAGCACTCTTACACGCACCAAGAGTGGCTTCCTCACCTCCAAATCCATCCCTAAGATAATCTCCCTCACTAGGCAAACTCCAAAGGAAGGTCTCCAAAATTGGCCCTTCATCATTATAGTCCATACAATGAAGGCTAGGACTACTAGAAGATGGTTCAACACGACCAATATCAAGACCATTCATCCCACTTGGAGTTCCAAACAATGGATCATCCATGGAGCCTAACTTTTCAAACCATGGAGGTTCTATTCTATTGCCAATCCTAGTCCGATACAATTCGCTACCACAAATGAGATCATGTTCACACAATGGAAATGTAAAAGCATGCACTTCAAATTCATGGTTATCCAAAAACATGGTATCAAGACTAGGTTCTTCACTCTCACCCGAGGAGTCATTGAAAACAATTCGATCCATCTCATTCACTAGGGACTCCTCAAGGTCACTACCATCCTCACCACAACACATAGACCCACCATTATCAAGCAATTCATCAAGGGAAAGGATAGGGTATTCATTCAACTCGCCTTCCACTTTATCAAAAATCGGTGGTGTGTTATAGCAAAGGTCACAATCAAGGTCAACTACACAATCTTCACTAAAGAGAGGTTCAATGAAAATCGAGCTCACATCATGATGTGGCTTATCGCTCCTCTCAACTAGTGGTTCATAATCATACACAAGTTGACCATTTGACTCCACACTAGTTGCAAACACATTGTAATCATATATATCATCAACTAGTATAGAGGTTTCATAAACACTCTCACAAGACAAGGAAGTATCATGCTCAAGGGGAGAACTATCATTTACCTTTGAGTGGCCATCTTGCTCACTCAATGCACTTGAAGTGTCATGGATTATCTCTCCACCTTGAAGCTCACTTTGGAAATCTTCTTCACCTTGTCCTTCCATCTTGGAAGATGATTGAGGCTCCAATGGTTTGCCTCCAAGAGTTCCTACACAAGAAGTTACACAAGTAGAAGAAAAAGATAAAGGGTTAGGGTTAGAATAAGGGGTGTCCTCACTCTTTACAATTCTTTTTCCCTCTTTCTTTTCCCTCATTTTCTTTTCAAGGTCGGGTGTAGATTCGGGTGGTGACATCCCACTCACGTCACTCATCACATCCTCTCCTTTTTCCACTCGAGGAATGTCACCGGTCACTCCCTTACTCCTCTCAATCTTTTGTCTCTTAAATTCGGGTGAGTTGGGACGAGGCCCAAGGATACCCATAGCCGGAGTAGGTGGACTTTTAACATCGACCCGGAATCTAGGACTAAGAGACTCATCACTTGATGTCTCTTTCTTCTTTGTAGGTGAACCACTTTCCTTTGGATCTTGTGGTTCGGGGCTCACCTTGTTGACATATGTCAACTCTCTTTTTGCACTAGTCCCACCATTGATTGTGAGTGTAGGACTTCTCTTCAATTGTGTCCCACTACTTCTCATGTTCATAGGGCTTCTTGATTGCACTCTTTGGATCATAGGGCTTCTCCTTATTGGTGTCCCACCACTTCTCATGTTCATGGGTGTGCTTGGTTGTATTCCTTCTTTCCTAAGAAAAAGGATTTGAAACTTCCCTTGTGCTTGAACACGGTAGCCATCCACAAATTCTTGTGCGATCTTGAAGTATCTATTGGAAAGCCAAGGCTTTCCCAACATAACATCACATCCCACTAAAGGGCCTACTTTGCACTCCACTTCTTCTTCAAAGTTCCTTTGTGAAATAATTACCCTCGCCATTCCATCAACACAAGGTATTCCCAACCTTCTCACTACAAGATGGCTAATCCAACTTGCTTCACCATTATCCACTTGAAGCACATACCCATGATTCCCATTAAGGCTCACTACGAATTGACACCACATTCTTTCTCTCATGAATTCATTTAGGTAATACCCTTTACACATCCCATCAATAGTACCAACACTAGTTGGGTACTTCCTCATTTCACCACTACTAGCAATACCATATCCTATAGTGCGACTCATACCATCTCTTCCCTCGGCCTCATTCTCCTTCATCTCATCCTCCAAGTGTTGGACCCTAGTGTCCATTGCCTCTATTTGAGCCAAGAGGCTCGGAAGGTAGGCTTCAACTAACTCCCTCTCACTTACACCTTTCTCACCACTCCTACTTCCCTCCAAACCTCCCTTATGGCTCCTTGTACCTGCAAAAGACATGTTAAGAAAGTGCAAAGGTTAGTATAAACAACCTCACTTGCTCTCCCTTACCTTTGGTGGTGGCTCTCAACACTCTTTTAGGGTGCACACTCCCAAACCCCAACCAAAGATGCCCTTATCTCTTTTAGGAACCACAATGGTAAGATCAATCAACTAGTAGATCCAAGTAAAGGCCCGGAGTGGAGTTGATGTGACTCGATGTACGGAAGCTATTTGTAGTGCGCACTTGAGGCCAAAGAAGTTCTACGACTTTAAGTAAAGCTTCAAGACACACAACACCCTAAAGGATCAAAGATTAGTGTTAATAAAGTAGGACTAATACCTTAGAAACACTAACCAAGAAGTTCGGAATCGAAACAAACACAAAAAACCATGAAACGAAGCAAATTGAGCCAACCAGTGAACTGGGCGGCCCGCCTGGGTGGGTGGGCGGTCCGCCTAGGGTCTTAACCAGTAGCCTAAGTGGGCGGGGCGCCTAGGGGGTGGGCGGTCCGCCTGGGTGGGTGCTTCAGTTTTTCCGAAAACGGGTTTTTGATGGTTTTTGACCCAAATTTTCAACGTTTTCACCCCGTTTCTTCAAAATCAATGGTACCCAAAGTTGGATAATGTTATTTCCAACAAAACCCAATGAATTTCACCCCTAAACATCCAACAAATCAAGAACAAGCATCAAGCAAAGTTTGAACAAGGGTTTTTCAACAAGGGTTCAAAGTGGCTTTCGATCCTCCAAATTCGATGTTATACAACTCCGATTCACATGAAATTTGTTTCTATTTGTTTGTTTTTCATTGGAGAACAAACCCCGGTACTCAATTCCAAAACCCCACAATCACACAATCCAAATTCAATCAAATTCTTCAAGAACAAAGGGTTTTGGGTGGGTTTAACAATTTGGGGTTTCAAATTTTCAAATCAATCCAATCCAAACAATCTTGGTACCCAAATGTCGGGTTTTCCACAAGGATCAAGAATCTATAACACCATAACACGAATCGATCACACCACAAAGTTACACCAATTTTGTATTTTTTTTCAATTTTTCAATTTTTTTGTGTTTTTCTTCTTTTCTTCAAAGCAAGAACAACAATAACAATAAACTAAACTAAAGATAGGATGAACAAGGATCGAGGGTTTGTAAGAACAAATCCCGAGCCTTGCTCTGATACCAAACTGATGAGACTCAAATAGGCGGAAGCAAATAACAAGGATGCGGAAGCAACAATCAATAGATAACAAGAAAGTAAGGGATTGGGGAGAATAGAAATAGAAGAAAGAGAATGGACAAACGATTCAAACCATGAATTGATTATCCGAGAGAGGAAGGGAAACTTGAACCATACAAGGATTCTGTACTAGTGACGGGTCTCCATAGGCTCCAAGCAAAGAGATAATCCGAAGCTTCAAGCTTCTACAAAGAAGAAGGCCTTGCCTCTCTTACTAAGTCTATTCTTCAATTCTAAACAAGCTAATCAAATGAAATGACTAAGGCTCCTATTTATAGTCTTTCCTAAGACTATGTAATAATGACATAAAAGTCCCCACAAGTTGGGGTAAAGTAATAAAGACCACGTAGGGTCAAACTAGTAATTAATACTAGGCTAAATAGAAGTCTCGTCTTGGCTTGTTCAGGGGGTAGGCGGGGCGCCTGGAGCTAGGTGGGGCACCTGGGAGTTGGGCAGTGAGCTGGGAAGCCTCTGGCTAGGTGGGGCGCCTGAAACTAGGCGGGGCGCCTGGCTTAGGCTTGTCTCAGGCGGGGCGCCTGAAGCTAGGCGGGGCGCCTGGCTTAGGCTTGTGTCAGGCGGGGCGCCTGAAGCTAGGCGGGGCGCCTGAGTACTGAGGCAGAATCCAATCCAGGTGGGGCGCCTGGCATGGGCGGGGCACCTAGGCCTGCGACCAACTCCTCGACCTTCAAAATGGTCCCGAACTCTTCCCCGATGCTCTTGATCTCTCGTCCTTTGCATCCTCCAATCCCGGCTCTTGATGGTAAGTGCCTTAGGCTCGATTTGGGTCTCATCAATTGTGACAGATAAGGAAGATAGCAAACACCAATTTTGAATGTAAGCTAGCTAACAATATATAGAGGCCACTTTGATTCTTTAACATGTCGACACCAGTAATAGGTGCTTGAGCTAGCAATCCATGCTCAAATTGTTACTAAGCGCTTAAATCAAGAGACAGATGGAAATTTCCAATAGAATAGCACATTCAAATTTAAATCAGGTACAGTATTACCGGTAAAATAGAAGAAACGGAACAAATTACCTGTCTGGAAAAGCTGCAACATTGAACGGGCACATATGACTAACTTCTTTAAGATTTACATTGCTATAAAGTAGCTTCTTGTTACTGCTGTAAATAACTGTGGGCCTATCGGACGCAGCAAAGACGTGTGTAGCTTCTTTAGATGAGAATGTACGAAGTGTTATGGGTTGGGTTCCGAGAGACACTTTTTTCCTGTCTGTAAGCTCACCCGTAGTCATGCTCAATACAAAATTCAAGAGATGACCATCTCCCAAGGCACATAGCAAATAAGATATCTGTGTGAGAGAGAGAGAGAGAGAGAGAGAGGGGTTTAGACCCAAAAAGAAGAGGCAAACAAACATATTAAAGGAGTCTACTTCAAAACCCTACTCCAGTATCCGTCATCCAAATCTGCTATTATAATTTTCTTTATTCTTTCCCATCGGAGTCCATTTGATCAAAAAGAATCCAGGTGCGCAGGGGGTGGGTGGTGCTGGTAAGTGGACTCATAGTTTAGGTGTGCAACTAATAATTCGTGCCAAGTTTAGGGGGATTTAAGGTATTTTGCCTTTATCTTAAATAAGAATACACACACAGCAATGTAAGTAGAAAGTTAAAAGCTAAAAGAGGGAGAGAAAAACAATAAATACATTTTCTTTATAACAGGGGGAGAGAAAACCAAGAACACATTAGGAAAAGAAGTGCAGCAGCAGTGTTGAAATATGCAATCTAATGCAACTTTTTCCCCTTTTTAAACTCTTCCTTCTTTACCTCAATTTACTTCTTTTTTCTTTTCAAATGGCGATTGCAAATTCTTGTAAAAAGGGAAAGATAAAAAATGTATATGAATTCTTCTTGTCCTTGACTAGAAGGTTGACAGAGAAAAAAGGTGGAAACAATAAGTTATATTATAGTGACGAAACTGAAAGCAGTATTGGAAATTCTAAAAGACGCCTGGGCTACAGCCTACAGTACAGCTTAAGGGGCTAACTGAAGCTGAAGAATACTTGAGAAAGCTCAGTGATGTACGACTATTTAGGGCTTATGATATTATCAATTTTGTCTCGACATGCTCCTTTTAGGATGGATATCTAAGGACCGTAGCATGATTCTAGAGCACAATTACAAAACGTGCCAATGATCAATCATATTAGGCTATAAGCCTATAGCACTAAAAACGATCATAACTAGTCACTCATTTCCTCTCTAAAGAAGCCTGCTAAGAAAGCCACCAAAGCCTTATCAGAAAAACAAATATTCTTTAAAAAAAAAAAGGTCTTAAACAGAGAGGCAGCCCCTAATTTGAAACCCAATACCCCTGCTGCTTGTCATTCTCCAAATCAAAAAACAGGTTTCAGGCATACAAGGTAACTAAAAAGAAAGAAGACATACCCCTTCGAAGGAACACATTAGAACTGAACGAGGAATAATCTCCCCTCCTATTTGTTCCTTTGTAATGAGATTCAAGTCAGGAATTGAATATATCCTGACACTTATGTCTGTCCACATTCCAACTGCTGCAATATGACTATAGTTTGGATTCTCACCAATTGGATTTATGTCTAGGCATGAGATATCATAATCCAACTTGGCATACTTTATTTCATTCAACACCCCATCACCAATTTCTAGGTATACCAAATGGCCACCCCCAGTCGCCAACAGTACCTGTGAAAGAAAAAATGGCCACATGTGACTTATTGGTGGAAGAGTGGATTGACAACAGCTTGCAAATAAACAAAGTAAATCATGACAAAAGACAATGAAAAGAAACTAGCTTTCAATAAACATCCAAAGACGACCAGTCCATGATGCCCCAGCTGAATCATGAATTGGTTAGAATTTAGTAATCTAAATTAAAATCCTCCCGTTTTACATATTATCAGCAATTTCTGTTTCTAAATTTAACTCAGAAAAAAAAAGGCAATTCCAACTACTTCTTATAGTAATTTTACTATTCAAACGTTTCAAATTCTCCATGACTTCAAAATCTAATACTCATTAACTCAAGGTTTCATAATCTATATTATTGTGAGATCAGCCCATCTATCACAAATTAGTTATTATCTTAATTGGCAAATGACAAACTTATTCTCATTCCACAGACTTAAGCGGTCTGTATTAGATAAGATTACGCAATTCCTAATTTATGTTTTTATTTTTAAACCCAGAAACTGTGTCACCCTTTTGCTTTATACGATAATTCATACACATACAAAATAAAGTATTTCAAACGCAGTTCCTTCTATAGTTAATGAGAGTTGTGTAAAAGACAAATCCCCAGTCCCCTTTACTTGACAAATGCCCTAGATCGATACAGATGACAAATTTGATCATCATATACTTAAGACTGTTATATGCAAAATCTATATGTGGAAAACTTATGCCTTTATCTTTCTCAGTACAACTTTTTTGATTGGTAAGAACCTTAGTACAGATATTGAAAGTTTTTCACATAATTTTTAAAAAAAGAGCCTATGAAACTGATGATGCAAGTATAAAGCATGTTCTTCGTTATGAATGTGAAACAGTAAAAGGTTCAAATAAAGAATGTTCTTTGTCGACCAATGTGAAATTTTCATAAACAAAGATCTGTGTTGTCTTTTTCGATTATTCAAAATTTCCTTGTTTTGATTCTGTGTCAGTATCCAACACTGTGATTCACGTTAAGTGGAGACAGCTATATTTTTGGTCATAGATATTGCAGTTTACTTGCAAACAAGATCCAGGGAAAAATCAACTACTAGATGGTAAACAAGAGCAGAATTTCTGTAAAACTGATGCATAAGAACACAGCTATGGATATGGAGGTCACAATTACGAAGGAGAAAAAGAATGATCAAAGAAATTGGATTTTTCCATTCATCAAAATAATGAATATGTACCATAAACTGAAAAAGACAGAATACTGTACAATTAACTTATGAACTCCAGTTTGAAACAAGTTATGCATTTTGTATATTTTATGTGTTTTATGAGCACTACAAAAGAATCAGTGTCACAAACAAACAAAGTATAACTTATCGTTTCAAAGTCAATGTAATAGTTATTGCAACAAAAACTAATCATGAAAATCATTACCATCTGAGGAAAAATTATATTTCTGTTCAGTAGGCATACAAGTAGCTGTCACCATTTAAAGCAAAGGAGTTACCACCAACAGAGAAAATGATACTTAGATCACAGAAATAGGATCTGGGAACTATGTAACCTATTAAAAGCATCGATTTGCATTGGAATCTGTGTTTAATCACTGCAAGCGCATAACAATCACCTATATCAATCATTATCATAGCCAGTTTCTTTCTTTCCTTTTATTTTTCCTCGAGGGGCAGGAAACGCACGACCATTTTTACATAACGCTATTCAATATCTTCTCTAAAATTAATCATCAACAGATTGTTGCACGTTATGAAGCATGGATAGAGGTAAACCTGAGTGGCATTAGCAGTTGCAACATTGATCGAGTAGCCAGCAGGAGCAAACCATTCGTTTTTCAGCTCTCTAGAGGTAGAACTGACCAATCTCACAGAGTTTGAAGTAACCTGCATGGTAGTTAATGCGCAACTGTCCATTAAATACAGATATTTCAAAAGAAAAAAAAAACAGCTCTGCGCACAAAGCATGCTGTGTTTACACAGGGTCCGGAGAAGGGCCGCATTTACAGATATTATTTAATAAATTTCAGCCAGAAATGTAAATGGAGCTTGCTGGAGATGGTTAAAGGCAACGTTATACCCTAGGCAATGAGTGTACGATCATTACGCACTATAGTGTACCAGAGTAATGGAAGATTACTTAAAAAATAAAGAGGGGGGAAGCGGAGAGGGGGGGGGGGGGGGGGAGTACTAGAAGAATCTTCGCTCTTTTTTATTTAATTTCCTTCCTTTCAATTTTTTCATACCAAGCAGTTCTTAAAAAAGCTTACCAGTCCTCATTTGACAGTATCCTTCATCAGTAGTGAATTGCTGATTATTCCATACTGTCACCATCCACCGAGTGGCAGAAAGCCAAGAGATTGAGAGAATGAAGCATCTAATTATATTTATGTATCACATTTTTATCTCTTACAATAGCAGTGTCCAGATGGAATAAATTGAATTCTTGCAGACAAGCTCTAGCAATAGGTTGTCGGATTTATACACATCTCACTCAAAAGTACTGATTCAATACGATGGTCTACTCAGCACAAGGTAAAAAAGATCTACTCAGCACAAGGCATACCTGTACAAGCTGATTGTATACAGCATCATGACAAAACAAGGTCTGGACTTGAGAATTGAAACCTTCTATCTCAGTTTCTTCCAGTTCATCCTCAAGGTTCATAGCCAAAATGCGTGTCTCACTAATGAAGCTAACAACCAAGAATGTGTCATATGGATCATCCGTAGCTGATCTAAGAGACCACATTCCTTTGATCCCTTGGAGTTCTACCGACGCCTACAAGTAGCATTGGCATATAGATTCAGTTGTTGTAGCAATATCAATACATAACAAACATCCCCTGAAAAAAAATTTAGATGACAAGACCTGTTCATTTATTCCAATTCCATTCCGAACAATACGAAGTGATCCATCCTTATAGGCTCCAGAGCAAGTCACAACCTGACCTTGACCTTGCCTCTCCAGGTCAACAACACATAAGTCCACAATTGGTCCCAAATTGACATATCTCTCTAGAACTTCCACATAAGAGCCTTTTGCATCAGGCTGGAGATTTAGCTTAACGAGCTGGATGTGAATTGAAAAATATTAGTAGAAAAAATATTAATGGAACTGCAAAACTTGCAACGTGTCCTAATACGAAGCACAAACGGAACTAGGATAACCAAAATTCAAAACCACAAGCTACAATGAATCAAAGGCTACAATAAGGAGAATTATGGAAGGAGCCCTCAAAAGCCAGCTTACGAGTCATGAGAGTTTAAATCAATAGTGCAATGATAACACAGCAGATTGAGTTCTGAATAATCATCTCACCAATCCATAATTATTGAAATCTATGTTCCTCGGATCCTCCAAATCTGTTGTCGGGTGTGTGTTAGATTCTCCAAAAGATTTGCACTTTTGGAGGAACTGACACAGGTGCACTGGAATTTGGATCCAGCAACGTAGATTAAATATTCTGACTTCTTAGAAACGAGAACCTCCTTTGACTTTGACTTTATGGTGTTAAGTAAACATTGAAGTACAACAAGTGGCCCAAAGATAAATAGGACATCAACCATTTAGTTTAGAGAAGATAATACTACAGCTTTCAAGTTACAATGTATTTGAGTGGGTTAATTGTAGGCAGAATGCCTCATAAAAAATCAAGAGTAAATGAAATCTATAACAAGTTACGGGTCGTTTGGTTGAGATAGAGTTTACGCGGGTATTAGTAATGTATGTATTAGCAATGTGGGTATTAGCAATGTGGGTATTAATAATGCGGGTATTACTAATGTGGGTATTAGTAATGTAAATATTAGCTATAGGAATTATTTCTTGAATCACTAATATATTACAAATTAATGTACAATGTTATAATTTAAAATATTTAGTTACTCCTTAAATATAATTTAAAATTATCTTTATTATTATGAGGGTTAATATTGTCATTTTAAATTTTAATACCTACATTGTTAATACCCACATTATTAATTCCACATTCTACCCCGCATAAAATAATACATAGATTTCCTCATTAAGTTATGCGGGTATTATATCTTAAAGTCTAACCAAACATTGTACTATTTTTATGCAAGTATTAAAATTCCACCCAAAGCAACCAAACATGGTAATAATTTAGTGTGGATTTTAGTACATGTATTAAGACTTTATACACCCAACCAAACGGTCCCTTAGTGTTTTAATTCCCCTCCATATAATGAGATGAGTCTAACATTCCTATTACAATTTAACATTAGATATATTTCAATTACTCCCTCTGCCCCAATTTATGTGGCACACTTTCCTTTTTAGTTTGTCCCAAAATATGTCACCTTTCCAAAAGTAGAAACGGTTTACCTTTATGAAATGATTTTCGGCCACACATTCTCATGGCTTGTTTTACACCAAAAGTTCAAAAAATCTTTCTTTCTTTCTAAACTTCGTGCCAAGGCAAACTCCGCCACATAACATGGGATGGAAGTAGTAGTAAATTCTCTAGGCCAGTTAGCAGTCAAAAAGCTCATATTTTACCTTAATATATTGGTATATATTTATACATGTACATAAAAAATAAAAACAAAATAAAGCACAATGGAAGGATTTCCTTTCAAATGACCTACAAGCTCTTCAAATTCATAGACTTGGCAAAAACTAAGCACAATGGAAGAAAAGATCCATATATGTTGATATGGAAGAAAAGATCCATCTATGTTGATATTCAACTAACCAAATTTCAGAATCAGACCTTCTAGCTGAAGGTTCTATAATAGTTTTTCTAATTTATGCTGACCTGATGCATATAGATTGTATAAAGGCTGACATCTTAGCTCTTTTTTGGATTTGCTCCTTCTCTGTAATCCTACTTCTCATACTAGATGTTTCTACAGGTAGGATCATTAGGATTGCAAGCATTACTTTATTATCTAAGTTAGAGTTATCTAAGTTAGTTTATAAAGTTTGTCTCTCCTTTTTTGTACAGAGTTGGATTTGGTCACTTCAGGTAAAGTGTAGTGAGGAGGTTAGGCCCCATGTCCCCCTCCTAGATGTACCTCTTCTCTGATTTTAATTTACAGGTAGGGTCAGCGCCAAATACCCCTGCTAATATAGCAGGTCTTTTTTGAAGAGAAAAAAAAAAAGACTAACTAACGAGATTAAGCTAGCTTTTGGACATAAATTTGGTTGAAACTTGGGAATTTGAGTTTTTGAAGTTGAGTTGAAAAAGAATTTTTGAAACTTGAAATTGTGTTTGGACATACATTTCACTTGAAAAAATATTTGAAGTTTTGTGAGTGAAATGTACAAAATTTCTCAAAAAATTCCAAAAAGTTGTCACTTTTTGCTCCAAATTTTGGTCAAATACTATAAACAAACAGTTTTTCTTCCAAAATGTCTCCCCAAAAAGTATAAACAAACGGGAGCTAAGTCTTTTTTTTTTTTTTTTTTGATAAGGTGCGAGATTACGTCTTCATTTTGTTGGTAAGGCTCGCATTTAGTCCAATATTTGCTAGATTATTAGGGTATTTGTATGCTAGTAGAAAATGTAGAGAGCTTCAAGGTTAAAGGACCTAATTCATTGAATGCTGAAATGCGACAGGTATAGATGAAGCGTATGGGCAGTGATGATTCATATGCTGACCCCAGCTAGCTAGGGGTTGAGGCTTAATTGTTGTTGTCTTATGGTATATCATCACTATACCTATCTCACTAAAAAACACAATTATGATACAATTCAGAGAATACATATAAAGCAAACAGAACATAATCCTTTAAACCACAAGATGAAACAAGCAATCATACTTAAGGATAAAGTTCCACACTGGCTTAAATTTTAAGTCAATAGTTTAAAGTACCTGTGAATCTCCATAGCTTGAACCAACGTAGACAAAAGCATTGTCTAGGTATGATATGGTTGATGCAATAGAAGTTTCTCCCAATAGCTCAATTTTGAGTCCAGTAACTCTATAGAGAACGGATGTCCGTATTAAACATTTTATTCCCAACAACTAAGTGGAGATACAAACAAACATATCATTCTCAGCAACTCATCAAAGTAGAAAAGACACAGCCCAGAAAAAGCCGACTCACTTCTCCTTCTCATGAGTGATAACAAGTAGGTGAAGTAGCCCATTGTGATCCCCAAGCAAATATCGTGAACCATCAGCATCCACCCGCCCATATGCTCTTGTTATTGACTGGAATGAACAAATAAAGTAGTAAGACAATATCTCATTCAGTATTTAATTAACAGCTTCTTTGATAACAATTCATTAACAGCTTTTAAAAGGTTTTTTCAGGTCAAAGAGGCTGGCAGGGATGGTTGTATAAGAACGGTAAGAAATTAGTAAGTTATATATGTGCTTACAGGTCTAATTGGGATAGCCTTAAAAGCTGAAGCGCTGCAATAAACAATGGTTTCTTCTCCTATAATCAGTACACCACAGAGTGGCGGAGGTACTGGTATTAGCAAGGAAGCTCCATTATCAAGATTATTCTGAGCCCAGGGGCCTTCAATAAAATCTTTATCCTTCAAGGACACCTCATATGTTTTGACATGTCGGGCGTCTTTGTTATCCTGCCAATCAAATGTAAGGTCCAGGACAAGCATCAGAATCAAGTTATTTAAATTAAACTCAGAAAGCAGTTGTGCAAATGAATCCCTTTAGCCAGTTCAAACCCCCTCCCCCCAAATATTTTTTTTAAAAAGGAAGAAATAAAGTGCACAATATCATTTTATAACCTAAGTGCTAAGAACACCAACTGAAATTCCCCATGATGAAATAAACAAATCTTTTACGTAAATTAGCAAAGAATTAAACTAAATTATGATTACATTATTAATATTGTTATTTTCATAACCAAGAAATCTCTGGGGGCCATTGGCGCAAGGTTAGAAATGGTAAAGTAAGCATGATCACTACATTATTATTTAAAATCACAGACCTGATATAGAACAACAATTGTAGGCTTTGGGCAACCATACAAGAATTTAATATCCAAAACTTGAAGCTCCTCAAGCCTGATGAAAACCACAAAATAATGAACTATCAGTCAAAGAAGAATAGCTCCTATGATCAAAATCATGAGATTCCTGGTGAAACAGAGTCGGAGCTTCTTTTCAGCATTGCTCCCACATAAAGTGTAGGATATACTTCAAGGAGCATAATCAGATAAGTGATCACTACAAAAACACATGTAGGTAGGCTTATACACTAAACGAGGTCACAATACCAAACCATAGAAAATAATACAGTCCAGAAAGAATTTCATTTTCTTCCCCCGCAATAAGGAAACTTAAAGAAAGAGAACTCAAAGTACAGCATAATAAATATTAGAAAAATGAGAACAGAGGTGTTCACTGTTCAGTAATCCTTGGAACTTTTCATCTACAGCTTCATGTTTATAGGCTACAAAATAAAAAAGAAAAAAATGAGGAAAAATGAAATTATGGAATGCCGGCACATCCAGGAGCAAAAATCTCTACGCTTGATCAGCTAAAGGACAAATGGTCTGTACAATTTGACCTGCTGAGGTCCTAATCTGGATTGTTGTCACATATTAAGACTTGACCTCACAGTTTAAAAAGGATTTCACTATTTTTCTTGCTTCTGGTTTGCTACCGCCTACCAATCAGTCCCACGGGCCTCATCCAATATAATTTAATGACAGAATGGAGAACTTCACAATTAGGCAGGTAGGTCATGAGTAGGTTAATTGGTCAAGATCAAGAAAAGTTAACTGGAGAAGGTTTAGCAACATATAAAGGACGCTACACAATATTAGGAGATTTATTTTTTGATAGGTTTATTTTAGGAGAACATAATAGATAAGTTACCTTCACAATCTTGTAAAGGTAAGTAAAGGTAATGAAAGAATACCTGATGTTAAAAGCTTCCTTCAGTTGCCCTTTGTTATCAAAGGGAATAACCTGTTGACAATGAAGTCCAAGTGAATCTTTTGCAAACATAAATATACCACCATAAAATCTAATACAGCAAACATTACACCCTATGAAACGATGACCATGTGGCCAATTCTTTGAGTCTGTTGAGGACGGTACCTTAAACAGTCCATCATAGAGATGCAGTCCAACCAATCTGCAGTCCGGGTCGATTATACCAATCTACCAAAAGAAAGAAAAAGGGTAAGCGAAATTAGGGTCTTGAGACATATAGAATATCACAACAGACTAAATGAGATTATTTAAGGAAATTTCAAAAAGAATACCTGACCATTATCCGTCGGACGGCCTATTCGATCTGAGACATCTCCCATTGCTCTACATATAAACGCAGTAAGAACACCACAAAGAGGGGAAGTTTTGAGTTTGAGAAGTCGATGAATAAAAGTTTGAGTTGTATTCACCAACTACAAAAGACATGAAGCAAAGCAAATGATCGAGGTAAATTTCAGCTAGGAGTACTTTAAAGAAAATTAAGTAAAAGAAAACCTTCAGCAAAAAACAATAACACAAGGGATATAAAAGCTAGACCGACTCCTGGATTTAATTTGCAAGTGGGTTTCGTGAATACACAAAGACCTTTTATTGCGTAACTTTTGACTTGAGTTTTCTACCGACTAAGCAATTGTCAAGGCTTTAATAAAATGGTTATATTGAAGTAAACTGCACCAAAATTCATGCATGTAAGAGGTGATTTTCTTTTAAATTGTCATTTATAAATCAGGCATTGTAACCCAACAACAAAAACCACTAATACGCCTCAACCCCAGCGAGTTGGGAATCCTCATTGTCCATGTAGCTCCCATTTTAGCCCGTCTCAGTGCAATATTGAAAATTAGGCATTGCAACCAACCAAGAAGAAATATAGTTTTGCAGACTAACCTTGTGATAACTTCGGATGCCTCAACATCCCATTGAAGGACACAAAACTTATATCGCTCAGTTGCAATGAAGAGAAGATCTTGTGTTTCACCCTGACAAGATAACCATAAATCACATATGGCTAAAAGAAACGTATTCTTTGTGCCGAATATATATAATGGGATAAAAATGAGCTACACAACCAAAGGATGTAAACTCACATGAGGACGGAAAAGCTCAAGTGTTGCAATTCTCCCATATATCGGCACATCTAACATGGGCTGCAGAGAAATACACTAAACTGAACTCATATTTTGAATATTCTAGAAACAGAAAACACTTATAAGAAGATCGTATCATCAAGATTCAGACAATAAAGAATAACAATCAGCTATTCTTAGATTAAACAGAATAAAGAATAGAAATACAACACAGCCAATAAAAAGACAGATGAAAGAGAGCGTGAAAGGAGAAAAAGGGAGAAAATAAATGTTATAATGGATTGGTTATTAACATACACAAGGTTTCTTGTATAGAACATTAGTAAATAAATAAAGATACCTAAATGTTGCACTTCCAGTTATGACAATTAAAAATATAACAGAATCTAGAACATGGTACAATATAATTGCATTACTGCTAAGGCTTTCAGGACGCCACTCAAACTCAGCCAGTGCAAAACATGAGTTTGCTATTCTTCTAAATCAAAGTGTCAAGCCGAGTTTCCTGAAACAAGCAATTGCTCAATGAAATCGAACTAACAGCTTGTTGACAGTTTGGTAGAGTGGTATGATGTTGTGCAAATAGCAAAACGCGTGTTGAACGCTGACCAGACACCAAATTTGTCAAAAGCTTGTCTCAAACATGCTTAAACCCTAAAAGTAGATGTAGCACAGAATTGGCATTTCCCATTGCTTAGGCTACGCACCTTAGTGCAAGCACCACGAAGGTTAAGCATGCGCCTTGCCAACCATGAGTTTGTAATGTAGAAGATAACAGAAACAATAAATTTATATGGCTAGCACACTGTTAATGAAATGTAAATATACCAGTGACAAGAATGAAGAAATCAAAAATTTAGTTTAAACCTTAGAAAGTATAATGTTATAGTGATGCCGGGCAATCCGTCACGAGGAGGCCATTCACTCGGAGCCAAGTCAAGGAGGTCCAAGAGGTGCATTTACACTTGGTGAGGAGAGGACTCGATGATGGAAGCATTGGGAAGACATTCCGGATGATCTCAGCTCTAGGCCTCACGCCTAAGGAGGAGGAGGGAGGCCCAGCACATCCAGGCGCCCCTCCCAGCGGCTGAACTTATGTTTCTTTTACTGTTTGCCCTACGTGGCTTATTTGATGAACCTTATTAGTAAGGGTATTTTAGTCATTGTGCAAGCTTGAGAAACATTATAAATAGCCAAGCTTAGCCTATTTTGAATACTTAGCTTATTATTGATGAATGTAAAACTTGAGCAATGCTCTTTGAGATTGAATGAAAGAACCTATGTTTGGGATTTGTGTGCTTCTAGTGGATTCTAGTTGGACAACGACCCAGCCCCGATCATTCTACTTGCGAGTTCCCGTTGACTCGAGGGTAGTTGCTTAGCGTAGGCTCTTCTTGACACCGATACGAAGGTTTCACGGAACAAGTTCTCCGTGGATACTTTGTAGGGAGTTCGAGACGCATCTCGTTCCCCTTATCTTTACTTTCCGCGTTTTTCCCTACATCATATAGTGTGTTTCAAATCCTCCTAGCTACTACCATACTAAGCTCACGTTAGTTTATAAAACTTGAGAGCACTTTTTCAACTATTTTTTGGGAAATTTTGTTTGGACATGCTTTTTGGTGGATTTTTGGTGAATTTTTGGAGATGAGTTTTCATCATTTTTTATCTACATAAGCCAAAGCCCATAGCACTGGCGACGTCTCCGGGAAACTCAATCATAAAACTGAATTTCCAAGCAGAACGACGAGTAAAAAAATCCACTATAGCAAAAAATCTCTCTTTCTTTTTTAGTAAGGGTGTCAGCCGCAAATATGAGCCTTGGGGATCACCATTAGCATTGAGGTCAGTCACCACACTACCTCTATCATACTTACGACATTACACGAAGCGAGAGTGCATGGTCAACACACACCTAGCTCAGCTAGTTGAAGGCCTTTCGGAGATTGACCTTTCTCTTCCTCCCGGTCTGATCAGTCGAGCTCTCATAATCGATCGCTCCTATGTCCATTTCGTTTTGGCTAGCGAAATCAGGATAATCTACGTTTAATGAAAAATAGTAAAGTTATGACTCAAGCTAGCAAAAAACAATATAGAGGTCGATAGGGGGCAGCCATAGCTTGAACCTTCCTTCTCGCAGTCAGCTATATAACTCAGGAAGCAAAGGTTCGATCAGGATGGCGGCTAGTTTTCCTCATCTCTTTCGGGTGGGCAGCGGGAATAGCTCTTCTAGCATCAGCATGGATTGACCAAACACGGGGAGTAGATAACTTTTGGGATTTTAACAAAAACATAAATTTTTATTCATAGAACTTTAACTTTTGTTTAAGTAAAATATATGTCCAAACACAACTTCAACTTCCAAAAACTATTTTTCAACACTACTTCAGAAACTCATTATTTCAAGTTTGGACCAATAATGTCTATGATGTGAAAGCTTCATGCAAATTATGATGCATTATCCTTACAATGCATCCTTGTACACTGCTCAAAACTCTCAACTAGGAACTGGAGCAACTTTTACTTATTAAGGATCCAAACAGCATTCAATAATTTTTGTCCAAAATAAAACTAGTCAAAATTGAATTAGAAACTCAAAACTGCATTTGTAACTGTATCAAGAACATAAAATGGTTTTTGATCTTACTCACATTATTTCTAGTTTATTATTTCAATTGAGAAGCAAATTAAATTAAGAAATACATCAAGATTCACAATATCCCTGTTGGTACATTACGTGTTGATGTCTTCAACTTCTTCCCTGCATAATGTCTATTACAAAGATGACGTCCTCTATTTCATAAGTTGTCAAGGTTGATGCTAGGCACCAACAAACAAAACATATAACCTTGAACGCCGCCTTATTCTTCCTGATAGTTTTCCAAGCCCAAATGAGAGCAAAAAAAAGGGAACTAATGAGGAAAGAATAGGCATTCTTTAACGATTCCTTTAGGACGTAAGTTCCAACTAAAGTGGTCAGCTTTTACTAAGAAATGAGGGTGTCGTTGAGAAGTTGAAGTACTTGTAAGTAACCATCAGTTTCCCAATCATTTAGGTTCCTTCCGAGAGAGATAGACCAATCATTATCACTCCTAAGATACGAACTATAGCCATGGGAAGTGTAGTGCAACGGTAAGAGTAAGGAAGATAGACTTCAATGGCCCATGAGCAAGCCAATAGTCCTGCAAAAATCTACTTTCCTTCAAAGAAGTATTCTCCCAAAGAGGTCTCGGAGTTCACTAATATACTTCCACGAACTAATGCCAATAAGAGGTGAAAGCGGCTAAGATATCCAAGAACTAACTAGGCCAACTTGTCACATATAACAACTCTCCAAAGTGCACCATCTTCAGAGTATCTCCATATCGGCTTAGAATACAAACTTTTATTATGTGCTTTCATGTCTCTCCAAATGTCTCGTATCACTAAGGAATGGTGAAAAGATAGTGAAAAGCCTTTTATCCAACCTAGATAAACAACAGCGCTGACATTAAAGGTGAGCCCCTCCATAACAAGGATGAAGAGAAAGGGAGATAAGGAATCATCCCTATTTTGACCTCTTTGTGAGAAAAAAAAAAATCTTAAGGGGGAATCATTGATGAGTACGAAGAAACCTAAGGATATGCCAATACTTTTTTAAGAAAACCATTGGGTCCCGGTGACATATCCCTAACACATCCTTTAATAACCCCTAACTTTATCATATGTAAAGGGACTCCGGATGGTAGTTGTCTTCTACTGAAATGGAGGGAATATTTACATATGCCCAGGATGGCTTTGGCTCAATTTTTTTAAGGAAACAAATTTTATACATAATATATAAACAATTCAACACAAACGTTGCGTTCAATCCATACTTGCAGTATCATAGATCATCTTACATGAATATAATACTAGTCACAAAAATTCTAAAACATCAGTTAATGATTCAGTGCCATTTATGAGCTCTTCTTTTTCCCAAAAACAAAATGTTAAAAGACAATTCATCTTGATTTTCTATACTTGACAGCTTGCATTTTCAAAGCATCTTGAATTCCTTTCTTTCCAAAGAGTCCACTATATCCAAGCTGGGACAATGCTCTTTCTTTTTCCATTTGTTCTTCCATCTCTATTCCAGCCGGCCAAAACATTCATGTATTCCCCGGCATTGATCATATGATTCCTCTCATGTTAATGAATATGCTCCTAAGTTGATAAGCGACTTCACAATGCAAAAAAATATGGCTAATTGTCTCTGCCTCCTACCACACAAATAACATCTTGAAACAAGTTGTATCCCTATTTTTATAAGATTATCATGTGTTAAAACTGCCTCTTTGGCTACTAACCAGGTGAAACATGCCGCTTTATATCGAGCTTTGACTTGGACTTTCCAAATATGTTTCCATGGCCAAAAGCAAATCTGATTGTTTGTCTGATTCGGGTCCCTATATGCCACTCTGACTATATAGTTTCCATCTGTCTCACTGCCACCATAACTTATCTTCCCCTAGTTCCAGACCTCTCTGAAATGTTCCAATGATGTGTAAAATTCTATTAATCTATTTATTTCCCCGTCATTCAAAAGTCTCCTGAAGGTTAAGTTCTACCCATGTGCTGACCACAACTTCCCAACTGTAGCATCTTGCCGTTTATTCAAATTGAAAATATCAGGAAATCGTAGTTTCAGACTTCTGGTACCAGTTATCCTTCCAAAAGGATGTTTTCATTCCATTTCCCACTCCATAAGTGGATTTCACTTCTCTGGTCATCCAAAAGTCTTTAGAACCTTAGCAATTACCCCAAAGTGTATGATCCTCCTCGGTAAATCTCCACAACCACTTCATAAGCAAACCTTGATTATGCTTTTTGAGATTCCTGATCCTTATGCCCTCTTCCTTATTGCTGATAGTAAGTTTTTTCCATTTGATTAAGTGAAAACCTTTTTTTACTTTGTTACCTTGCCACAAAAAATTCCTTCTTAATGCATCGCTCCGTTTCTCTACATTAATCGGGATTAGAAACAAAGACATCATGTGCGTTGGTAAAGCATCCAATATATTAACGGTTATCCAAAAAAAAAAAAAAAAATAATCCAATACATTCTTGATCAAAAACAGTCTACCCCCAAATGAAAGATATTGAGCTTTCCATCTTGATAATTTCTTTTCATATCTTTGTAGTACTCCATTCCAAATTTCTTTAGATCTGCTTTTTGTACCAAAAGGCATACCTAGATATTTTGTTGGAAGATTTCCAAATTCACCACCTAGGATTCCCGCCATGCTCTGCATTCTGTCAACTTCACTTACACTTACAGAGTATAGTTGGCTTTTCCTCTAATTAACATGCAGCCCTGATGTTGCTTCAAAATTTAGAAGAATAACCCTCAAATATCTCAACTGCTCCGCTTCTGCATCATTGATTATAAGTGTGTCATCAGCATATTGTAAGTGTGTAATCTCCGGGTTATTGCCTTAATTGGACGCCACATTAAACCCCCTGATCCAACCAATTGATATAAAGAATGGAGTAATAAGAGAGAGACTCACCCATAATGGCTACCTCCTCCAAAACCTCTTACTATTCAATGACCAGCTTTGATTTATATCAGGTATATCCCATAATAGTAAAATTATAAGCTTATTATCATCATAGAAAAGTTCCCAATATATAAGTGAAAGTAAAGTAGATAACCTATACAACTATATAGTTATCTACAAATAACAATCAACCATTATTAATACTAAAGAAACCTCATGAATACACCAAAGATCTATGAAAAACAAAAGCATGCACTTATCTATACAAAACTCATTTTCCTCACTCTGGGTCCTTTCCCTCCAAAGTACTCACATTATATTCCATGCTCTTAACCCTATTTTTCTTCTTTTAAAGGCCATTTAAATATCACATCCTTTATCGTGGCCAACATTACCCACTTTATCCTAATAAGCAACTTGAGAGTATGACAAGAGGTGGTCAGCGTCTTACCCCTACTTCCCAGCATTTGTAAAGGTAAAACTACATTTTTAACCGTAAAATTGTTCCCCTTGTTGATATTCAAGTGAAAAAAAAAAAAAACCATACCTTTCTTAGTGCTCCAAAGTGTCCTCTCTCCTTGGTGGTAAATAGAAGGAGAACTGCACAAAGAAAAGTCTATTTCCCATCCAATTGCATTTCTAAGCATCCCGATCTGATAATATGATGCCTTGCTCATAAAGTGCTGTTATAATATTTTGAAACTCTCTTTTTTTTAGGATGGTAACATGTCTTCTACCTCCGGTCTTAACAAGACTAAGCCAGGTTTTGCATGAATCTCAAATTTCAACAAATTTTTTATATAGCAAATTCCAACAATTTATAAGTCATGAACCTTGTGTTCTTGAATGACTGTCGTAACATTCTAGCTTCATATGCTAAAGACCATGAGAACATGTCACTAAGGGTATTGTTCCCCACAACACCTATAGTTACATAAACTGATCATGTTTTCATTCGACTTTAAACAAAAATCTGCACACAACTTCTTCCAAACCTCTATAATATTCCTCCTTACTCCGCATCGATAAGCCAACATGATGTGTCACTTCTCCAACCTCCTCAACCCCACCCAGTACCTTATTTTTTTGTAAATAGTGCTATAGAAGTCCACACCTTAATGTTGAATCACCGTGGTCATTCCCCTAAGAATACTTTCTTGAGGACCCTATACTCTTTCACAGCAGACTTTCATACTTAGTTGTGAAGGTGATTACCTTCCCGTTCACGAAGTGAACTATGTTCTCGTGCTCGATCTCACACAAAAAGTTCCTCTCAAGACTTTTGATGTCGGCTGATAGTGAACAAGGATGTTAATGAGAGACCTAGGTAAGTCATAGGAAGTGTCACATCCTAAAGTTGACCACTTGTGCTAGATAACCATATCAAATATACAACTGTCATAAAGGTTATGTATGAAGAAATGTCGAGTGCGACAACCACCAAAGAGAAAGACAGTTTCCTGTAATTGCGAGTTCACATTGAAAATTTGTGTTGCGCTTAGGAATGAGCTTACTAAAAGTTATACTAATAGAGATTTCATGCACCTTAGATAGCAAGCAATTTAGGCCAAGTAACGTACAGTAGAATTTACCCCCCAAGAAAAAAAAATGTATCCATCTAAAACTTTTGCTTCAATATATACGCATTGAAATTTATTAGCTTCAATAGAGGAATGATTGTGTGATAAGACTAGACATCATAGTATCTAAATGCAAATAGTTCATGTATGCAAGTTTAATCTTCCATGAGAATGAAATGATGGATGAAGATGTAACATCAGAATCAAATTGCATGATAATTAGGGAATACTACTGGAGCATTAAGCAATAAAAAGATACCTAACAAAGAGAAAGGCAAATTCTATAAAATAGTACTTGGACTAGGATGTTAAACAGATGTGTAGCCATACTAAATTGGTCGGGTCAAGAAATTATCAATCTCATAGAGGATGAAAGTAACACATATATAAGATAATGAGAGGTCGATGTATTTAGCATTTCCTATAATGTGCACAAATGTTGACCCTCACCATGCAATTTCTAAATTTTTTCAATAATCAAGAAATCCTCGAGGAGGAATGACGCACTAGTCAGAACTCAGTAAATAATACGCCCGGCCATCTATCCTTTTTCACTTAAATATCAAGCTTTAGAAAAGCTTGAGGCACATCTGTACCCGCGACACAATTTCTAAAATTTTCTTACCTATAAAATACATATGTAACTAGTTGATTATAACTAGAATAGATATCAAATGTAGAGAGACATCACTATTTCAACTTGAAGGTATGCACTCTTCTAGGTTTAAACATTCAATAAGGATGATCCCAATTCACCTTTTTCTAATTATAAATGATCCAAAGTTCAATATTTTCCTGAATGAAATAGGGGATAACACACTGAGGATACTTGTTCTATCCTTCCAAGACCTATTCATATGAATTTTTTTCTTTTTCCTAACTAACAGAGAACAGTAGAGCAAGGAGTTTGGCAATAGATATAATTTTAAATATTTTACATAAAATTTGGAGATTATTCCAAATAAGTGGTTGTTCATTAATCTGATCCATTATTTCAACTTCAAACTTGAAGTAGAGGATTTGAAGTTTGCAAAACATGTTTGAGGATATTTCAATTTTCCACTCACTAAACCAACTTTTCATTCATGTCCAACCACAACTTCGGCAACCAAATACCATTTTTTAAGTACTCTTTTTTTTTTCTTCAACTGGATCATGTTCAGACACCTACTAGAGCTAACCTTCCATTACAAGCGTTCTAAGCTTCTACTAAAACAGATGCCAGTATTGGATAAAGTACGGTTGAATATGAGTATCTGCTTCAAAAACTTAGAGACATGACATGCAAAACAAGAAGAAAATGTTGTTCACCTGTAAACCTTGGGGAGTGAGTAAGTGAATCTCGATTCGCGTGCATTTCCTAATGAAAATCAAAACGAAAGAAGGGTTAACATTTAGTGATCAGTTTTCACACACAAAATAAAAAGAAATGGATAACCAAAAAAAAAAGAACAACCAAAGAAACTCTGCGGGAGTAGTATACTAACTTTACATTCTACAAACCTAAGTAACCGAACTCGGAGGATCCAAAATACCAACAAACGACATCATTCCTTTTTTATAAATCGAAATGATGGGTAACAGCCTCTGACACCCCACACCATTGCGACAAGAGAGGGGGGGGGGGGGGGGGCTTGCCCATCGGCCTACTTTGCCAAGAAGTGGCAGGAGCAACGACCTTAGCCTACAACCTAAAGACTTGGCCAGGTCTGAAATTCGACGTAGTCGAAAAGTGGATTCTTATTTAGAACCAAGATATCTCAGAGGATTAGCAGCCGAAGGTTCGAAACTCAATGGATAATGGGTCCACCTTTTTACCTTTCTCCACTTAACTACCAGACTTTTGCATGTGGGTCGTGGCGTGCGCATAACCACACATCACAAACTGAGCTCTTACAACTAGAGCAAAGCTCAAAGGCACAACAAAAAGACATCATAACATTACAAAACCAAACTTACTGTGCCTACGCTAACAAACCGACCCAGTTATAGGAATATCATGGAAACCCGAATAGTTGGGCATTAACAGTATAAAGGGTTAATTCACGAGTAACAAAGAACTCACAAAGGGCTAGCGGCCTACGGTCAGAAACTCAATGGATAATGGGCTCGCGTTTCTATCCTTCTCCACTAACTACCAAACTTATGCGTGTAGCGGGCCCGTGACCCTGTGATGTGCGCCTGACTACACGTCACAAACTAACCTCTTACTACTAGAGCAAAGCTCGAGGATACAATGAAATAACATCATTACATTACAAAATGTAAACTGAACTTACTTTTCCCTACGTAAACAAACCGACCCAGCTATGGGGATAACAGGAAAACACCAATAATTAAGCATTAACAGTATAAACAAATAAATACGTACGCAATGATAAGATTGAGGTCATGAGGAGCAGTGAAATTGCCAACACATGAATGTGTAACATTAGTTGGCTTATGAGCCGTAACTACATAGTTCCATACACTCATCCTTTTGTTATTCAAATTGCTCAAACCCTAACACCTTTAATATATTTATGTGTGTATGGCACAGCAGTGACTGAGTTCGAACAGCCCGGTGCATAAAGCTTCGCGTTCACAGCCTCAATCAGTTGAAAATAAACAGAATAGAAAAAAGAAAAGGGGGAAAAAGGAGAAAATGACACAAAAAGGCTCTCAAGTGTGGAATGAAAAAAAGGTCCTTTATTTTATTTTTATTTTTCTTTAAGTATAAGTGGGGGGTGATTACATTCTTTTAAAAATTGTGGGGCAAAACTAAAACACTCCAAAATATAAAAACTTACCCACTACTCCTACCTACCCTTTACCCCAACATCAGATTTTTGAAAAATCAAAAACTCCAAACATCCCCAAATATTTCCCAAAAATCAAAGACGACCCGCGTCCAACCCGTTTTCGACCCGGATTTTTTGCTCAAAATCGGACTGTCAAACTCATCCATTGTCACCGAATCACTATTGTAAGTCTTCTCCGACACCAACATTGTTGTTTTCTTCATTTGTTTTCATGATTTTACCAATTTTTTGATCGAGTTTTGTTGTTAACAAAAAACCGTAGAATTTTGTTTTAAAAGTTATGTTTGTTTATGATTCTGTCTGGGTCGATTTGGGACGAGGAAATGATGAAGTTTTGACTGATTTTTTTGTGTAGTTGCCGGTGATATTGTTAAACAAAATCCGTTTGTTTCAAACATCCCGTAAGATGTTTGAAACATCTGTGTTGTGTTTGGCCATATCGCCGGATGTTTAGCCGGAGATGATTCAAACATCAATAGAGATGTTTAAACATCATCCCCTGTAGAATACAAACATTAAGCGTGATGTTTAAACATTACTCGTGATGTTTGAACTGCATTTTTAAAACATGTTTCCTATTCATAAAACTTGTGAAGAGTGGTAATAACAAGCCTAATGTACACAATCATGATAGTTGTATATGTTGAATAGGAAATGGGCCTCAAGTTTTTTGAACCATATTTTGTTCTTATAAATATGGGAAATACGTGTAAAGAAACTTATTTGTTATTTGTGTATATAGGCAACATGCCCCCCAAAAAAAGGCAACTGGTAAAGGCTACGGCTGCTGCTGCTAAGAAGGTCCAGAAGACCACAGCCAAAGCCACAGACAGGCAAATTCCCTTGGAATCTGAAAGTGAATCTCCTCGTGCAAAAAGACAAAGAAGCAGGGCAGTACCGGATCTTTTACAGGTCCCTTTCGAGAGCCCAAACGCTAGTCGTGCTAGTCGTGCTAGTCAAGCTAGTCGGGATCTTAGCAAAAATCAACACGAAGAGGAACAACAAAGATCAAGAAGCAGCGAAGAAGGTACAGAGGATGCAGAAGCAGCAGAGCCAAGTAATGAACAAAGGGGAGAAAGTAGGGGTAGTGCTATGCCTCAAGTTAGAGTTAGTGAGGCAAGGGAAGGAAGAACAAAAGTTGTTCATGATTTGCCTGCAACAACAGAAGAAACAACACAAGCAACAACACAAGCAACAGCAGAGGATCAATTTGTAGAGGCAATAGAACAGGAGGTAACATCGAAGCTTATGTTTACACATCTTGTATGATGTTTCAAACATATACGGATATGTTCAAACATCACTCTGAATGTTTCAAACATTTTATATTATGTTTCAAACATAATAAATGATGTTTGGATTTATTTCAAACATTATAGATTATGTTCCAAACATATTATAAGATGTTTGAAACATGTTGGGTGATGTTTAAACATCTTAACAATGTTTTACCCATGAAAATATTTTCTTCATTAGAAATGTGACTGTGTAATGATTGTTTTTCTTGTATCAATTTCAGGTGGAGTTGGGTGATGAGGTTACCCCATGCATAAAGACTGACCTGCCTGATTTGAGTCAAATGAAGACGTGGATGGAGTACAATAATGCGTTCGCAACAAAGAAGGTGACGGTCAGATCATCACTGCACTCGAAGTTGGATAAATTTCGTAAAGCTTTACATCATTTTAATCTAATGGAAAGATTCAAGGAAAGCTGTTTCGGGCACCTAATCGATTTGCCCAAGTGTGTGTTTGCTCCAAAGCTAGTTCACAACATTTTACTTCGCCGGGTTATTTGTCAGAAGAAGTTTGAGGCGTGGTTTAAATTCCATGAACTGCCTCTTCGTTTTGGGATGCAGGAGTTTGCCTTGATGACAAGATTGAGTTGTGCCCTACCTCCTCCTGATGATTTCATGGATGAAGCCCGTAGCAAGGGGAAAGATTTGTGGGATTTGGTTTCAAAGAAGGGGAAGAAGGCTGCAAGTAGTGATTATATTCTGGAACTGATAGAGAGTGAAGACCTGGTGACTGATGATGACATAAGGTTTAGTTTATGTTTGTGTTGGTTCGAGCATCAAGTGTTGTGTTCAAAGGACACTAACAGTGGTATTGAGGAATGGGTAGTTTGTCTCGCGAGCACCCCTGAATACTTTTACAAGTACCCATGGGGAAGAAAAAGCTTCGACTTGACTGTGTTTTACATCCTGAAAGATTTTACAAGCTGGAAGGCTCCTGAGAATAGCTACACACTGTATGGATTTCCATGGGCTTTCATGGCATGGGTGTTAGAGGCTATTCCGGCACTTAGGCTAAGGGAATACCCTAAGGAGAAGACAATACCACGGATGAAACGTTGGTTGGGGGATAAGGTAGAAAAGGACCCAGATGCAGTGTTCCAGCATGTTGACATCCAGGTAGGATTTCTTTTACTCCCAGTTCTTTCACATTCAACACTGCATTATTTGCTTAAACATTAGTAGTGATGTTTAACCATTACACAAAATGTTTAAACATTATACTAAATGTTTAAACACCTGTACTGATGTTTAAATGTTACAATAAATGCTTAAACATTAGTAGTGATGTTTAAACATTACACGAAATGTTTAAACATTAGTCGTGATGTTTAAACACTGGTACTGATGTTTAAATGTTACAATAAATGCATAAACATTATTAGTGATGTTTAAACATTACACGAAATGTTTAAACATTAGTCGTGATGTTTAAACATTGGTACTGATGTTTAAATGTTACAATAAATCCTTAAACAGTAGTTTTAACATTTGTGGTTATTTTATTGCAGGAGGTGCACCCTTACCTCGTACCCACACCCAAAGAGTTGAGGGATGTGCTGCATGACTTTGTGCCATTTGAGGATGTAGAGGACGTGGTGATTGATGGCTTGATGCGGCAGCTGGATGGGGTGACAATGTTGAGGAAACAAGTTGTTGTTCCTAACACCCCTCTAGAACATGGTGTGCTAAGTCGTGGTGCAATGTTGACGGGATACAGTGGGGGCAAGGGTGCTGATCTTTTTGGAGCAAGTGGAAGAGAGTACACTGGAATTGCTGGGGATCTTTTTGGATATGCTAGAAGGAAGGATAAGGGTAGAGGAGGAGTTATTGGAAGAGAAGAAGATGGCAGCAGTAGAGGACCTGCAAGAAGAAAAGAAGATGGTGGAAGTACTAGAGGAGGAGTTGTGAGGAGAGAAGAAGCAGTTGTGGGTACGTCTACTGGAGAGTGCACTTGCAAATGCTTAAAGTGCAAGAAAGACACAGATAAATTGTTGTTGAAGGTTGGTGGGATTGAGACTATGGTAGTTGAGTTGAAGGAAATGATGAAAACACAGGTGCCCAAGAGAGTAGGTTTGAGAAGCATCTTCCCTAGTAGAGTTCTGAAATCCCCATTTACTGCTTCAGGAAGAAAGGGGAAGAAGAAGACAGTGAGGGGGAAGATTGATATTTACAAGCCTGTGGATAAGAAGAGCAAAGATGCATTGGATGCCTTCTTGGCAGAGAAGAAAAATGAAAAAAGTCCACTTTTTCTTGGGCATGAGTACAATTACAAGGATCTGGAAGAAATCATTAAAATGGAAAGCAGTTTGAAGGAAAAGGGACACGCAATTCACCCTAATTCTTTTTTCTTAGTGCATATATCAGATCAGATATGTTAAACATGGATTGGGATGTGCAAACATAACAAGCAGTGTTTAAACATCACAAATAACTTATGATATGTTTAAACATAATACAGAATGTGTAAACATATTAGTTAATGTTTAAACATTACGCATATATGTTTATATAATGTTAAACATCTATACGATGTTGCAACATATCACAAAATGTTTAAACATTATGTCTGGTGTTTAAACATTTCCCCTGATGTTGACATGTTCTTCCTGTTCTTTATGTGTTTTCTGTTTCCTTTTTTTTCCTTTTCTGCAGCATGTTGAGGAAATCATGAGCCTGATGAGGCTTAAAAAGAATGCCCACTCTCAGTTCTATCTCAAATCCGATGTCATTTTGGATTTGAATTTCTCTAAGAAATTGTGTGAGCTTTACAAGAAGCAGCGTATACTCGCTGATGCATTGGCTGCGCCCCTAGAAGTACAGCTTGAGACTGTTCAATTCAAGGATGACATGCTGGACTATGCACAAGGTAAGCAGCCGAACCCAGGGGGTGTGGAGTGGGCTGGGGTGACGAGGATTTTCTGTGTTATGAAATTGAAAGGGGTTCATTTTGTCACTGTGGAGTTCCTTGTGGAGGAAGGTAAGATAAGGGTATACGACTCCATGTACAGTGACAACATAAATGATGATGAATTTGACACACTGATGAAGCCCATCACTTCCCTTTTCCCCATTTTTATCAGACAGTGCGAGATGTTCTAAAGTTTGCCGGAGGATATCCTGAACATAAAAGTGTGGCCATATGAGCGTGTGAAAGACCTCCCGACAAGCACCACTCGTACTGCATCAGGTGCTTATGCCCTTGCCTTCATTGAACACCTTCTTACAAAGACTCCCTAGGACAAGCTCTGTGACAACACCATGGTGGATTTTAGGGTGAAATGGGCTGTGGACATATTTCGTGGGAAGATGGTACCGTAGTTTGATAAGTTATGGTTGGACAATTAAGTATTTGTTGGCATGTAAGGATGATAAGTATTTGTTTTGGCTTGTTTTCTTAATTTTATGTTATGTTATGTTATGTTTTGTTGGAAGTCATGTAAGGATAATTATCTGTTTTATGTAAATACTTTAGTTGTGTGCAATCTCACTGATTTAAGAAACATTGTGTGGATGTTTAAACATTTAATCATATGTGTAAACATACTTGACTATGTTGAAACATAATTCAGATGTTTAAATTATTAATTGGAATATGCTGAAACATCATCCAAATGTCTACAAAACACGGCATCCAAATCTCTCCTTTTTGTTTTCTTTTTGATAAGTAATACTTAATACCACTTAATAATTATTCAAAACAATGAAACGGAAAATGAAAATACAAGACTACAAAACACGGCATTGTAAACAAACTGAAAATGAAATGACTAGACTTAAAAGGAGACAATTCAAACTACATTATATCTTCACTTCACATGTGTACCGCTGGAGGACGTGGTGGTGTAGAGTAGTTAAGCGGGTCAATCTTGAGTTCAACTTGAATACCACTAAGCATACGCTTGATAAGATGTATATTTATCTTATAATCCTCAAGGAATTCGTCGAACCTAGTTGTTAATTGCGTCACTTGATCCTCAATATTTCCAATATATGCTGGTAATTGATCCTCATCTGCGCTCAAGGTTGCAATATCTTCACGGACATTTTCGATTTCAGTGGTCCTTGGCATTCTACGATCACGTTCTGGTGCTCTTGGTGGCGTTCCTCGGCGAGGCATCTTTGTTGTTGTTAAAGTTGTTGCTTGCTGCAGATTCAAGTGCTTTCTAATAGTGATGGTTTGTGTTGTTTTCTTCAGATTTTGTTTGGGCTGGATGGAAGTAATTATGGAACATATATATAGGCTACATTTGGTGCCTTTTCGGTTGCATATGTGATGGTTACAGGAGGTGCCTATTCATATGTAGTTGTGTATGTGCCTATTCACATCCACCCCTTCATAAATTCAAACGCACCCCTTCATAACCCCACGTACACCCCTTCATCTTTTCCCTTTTTGACAATAGAATAACTGCATACTTAATCATGGTTGCATACATGCAAAAAAATGTGTAATTATACGTCTCATAACTCAATATATGGTTGCATACTTGCAAAAAAATAGATTGCTTCATCCAAACATATCATGATATGTTTAAACATTTGATGAAATGTTTAAACATATAGTCATATGTTTCAAACATCTAAAATGATGTTTAAACATACCACCAGATGTTTCACACATCTGTCATGATGTTTGAAACATATCATGTATTAAGCTTAAGCTTGAGCTTTCAATAAGAATGAGTTCAATTATCAATATATACTTACTTTAAAGTGTTTTTTTTTATACTATTTTGACTCCTAAACCCTTCAATTGTCGATGAAAACTTAGATTAACTCTAATCCCTTGATAGGTCACTCCAAACTCTTTTGTTAATATTCATCTACATGATTGAACAAGTTAAAATAGAGTTCTCACTCTAATTTTGTTCAAAATCATTCACATGCACATAGGAACGACTAATTATTGGAGTTTAAACAACCAATATGTTCACCTTTCAATAAAAATACATGTAAACGCTTAGTTGTTGGTGTTATCACTCATAACTCTTACACCTTTCACTCAAACACCTCCATCTTGATTGATAGAAACACCAATCATCAGTGTTATCATTTCAAACACCTTCAATATCGATGGAATTATACTTTGTATACTTAATCATTTAGTTCATCGTTCAAAATGTGTAATTATACGTCTCATAACTCAACATATGGTTGCATAATTGCAAAAAAATAGATTGCTTCATCCAAACATATCATGATATGTTTAAACATTCGATAAAATGTTTAAACATATGGTAATATGTTTCAAACATCTTATACGATGTTTAAACATACCATCAGATGTTTGAAACATCTCGTACGATGTGCAACATCTCACGAAATGTTAAACATCAGAGGGTGATGTTTTGTATATTTGGCAGAATCTTAAACATCTGCCATGATGTTTAAACATCACGTGTGATGTTTAAACATATCATGTTATGTTTAAACATCCCATGTGATGTTTAAACATAATGTGTTATGTTTAAACATCGCACGTGATGTTTAAACATCTGCATGGCAGATGTTTAAACATAACACATTATGTTTAAGTAAATTAGTGAGATCTGAAACATAACGAAATATGTTTAAACATCGTGTTAAATGTTTAAGATTCTGCCTGCTTGTTAAACATTGCAAGTACTATACTAAAATGAGAAGACGCAGGTTTAAAAAAGAGACTAAACGACTAAATTATATAATAGTAGAGTTTACGGCGGCATTATATAAAGTTTGTAACATAATAATACGTTACATGATATAAAGTTTAGAACATAATAATATGTTAAATACGGAAACTAAGGTAATATATAACAACTTAAAATATATAATAAACTTCATACGCCTTCAATCTCCAGGTCCAGTTCATCCAAAATTTGTGTAATTATTTGCATGACCCTTCGGTGATTCCTCGCGTGCCTGTACCTTAAACGCCATAAATCTGCTCGTACTGTTTCTATGGCTCGATTCATCTCTGCCATGTCGTCCTTTAGAATTGCAACTTCCCAATTTATATCGCCTCGTCGTTCTCTCTGTGGCGCATTCTGTATTGGTTGGTTGTGACGTGATGCCTGATCACTATTGCCAACCTGCAAGGGGTCGTTTGATCCTGCTTCAGACATATTTATGTTGTTGAAGTTGTTGGTGATGGAAAATTCACATATACTGTTGGTGCATATAGTGTTGGGTATTTATAGGATGTCAATGTGGTTTTTAAAAGTCACCCTTTATACTTTAAGAGGCACCTTGTGGAATGAATGTGTCTTTTCAGTGCAGTCGTGCAGTTTTGAAACGTGTCTTTTCAGGAGAACCCGTCTTTTCAGTGTAGACGTGCAGTTTTTGACAGTTACTATGAAACATCCGTCGTGATGTTTAAACATCCAGTGGGATGTTTAATATATTAGGTGGAATCTCAAACATTTCATAATATGTTTACACATTACACGTGATGTTGAAACATATTAACTTATGTTTAAACATTCGATCTAATGTGTATACATCTCCACTGATGTTTAAACATAGTTCAAGATGTTTAAACATTGTGTTATATGTTTAAACATTGTGGAAGATGTTTGGAACAGACTCAAGTGCGATCAAACATTTTATATGGAACAAGGAAGCAGACAAAGCATGAGAAAACAAGACACACCTTAATAACTTAATACGAACATAAATAAAGGATTGTCTAAATAGAGGTTACATATTAAAGGATTGTCTAAAAAGAGGTTCAGAAATTCAACAACAAACACCCAAATAAAAGGATTGTTCAAAGCAGCAGCTAAACACTTGTGGGATCGTTCTGACTTGGTCTTGTAACTGTTGGGCAGGTAGTTTTTTTGTGGCCAAGCTTTTTGCAAATCCCGCATTTGTTTCTCCTCTTTTTGAATCGCTCCCCAACGGATGGAATTCTCTTCATCCTCCTTCTTCCACGGCCAAGTTTCAAGTAAGGGCTAGGTAATTTCCATTCCTTAAGCTCTTGAGGACAGTCATGCCAACATTGTTCATCCGGAACTAGATAGATTGGTTCGGCATATGCAAGAAAGTAGGAATCTACATAATAATATGGCGACGTGTATTCATAGATTTTCCTCCCAAACTCATCTGGATACTTCAACCTCATAGCTGCCATAGCATGTGGACAAGGTATCTTGTCCAAATCAAACCGCTTGCAAGTACATGTCCTGTTGTGTAGGTCCACCTCATAAGTCATATTTGTTGGACCTCCTCCTTTAACTTTGAAAAAACAGGTATTCACTCGATGCACCAAAAGCTTGCTGCCCAATAAATTGTTGGCTGTTATCACCTCCTCGATTAAGGGGACACAAGTGTTCGAACTGTTCAAAAATTCCATGCGCCTCTGAAGAAACTTTTCAGCATAGTTCTCGCTTATAGCATTGAAAAGCGCATCAATTGGAAATTCTTTGTGATTCCTGAACATTGAGTTAACCGACTCGGCAATGTTTGTGGTCATCACATTGAACCTACAATATTAACAAACAATAAACAGGAAATGCAGTCACACATACTGGAACATTCGTTAATATGTTTAAACATCCAACACTATGTTTCAAACATCAACAATAATGTTTCAAACATCTAAGTATATGTTTGGTGTAATTCAGGTACCTGTTTCCAGGGAAGTGTGCTCTGCTCCACTTCTCAACCCCAAGATCAACCAGGTAGTTGGATACCCTCGAGTCAATTTCTTCAATTTCTTTCAAATGCTTATCAAACTGAGCAACCGTATATGCCTCCGCTGCGGTAATGTACTTACCAATTAAATCTCCACAATGAAAAGTCGTGCGGAGGTTCTCACCAAGGTGCCTCATGCAATAACCATAGTTAGCAAATGGGAAAACCTTACAAACAGCTTTTTCAATGCTTCTGTGCCTGTCGGAGATAATGCACAACTCATCATCGTCAGGGACTATTCCGACCAATTGCTCAAAAAAGAATTCGTAGGCGGCATCGCACTCTTTGTCAACTACACAAAATGCAAGAGGAAAGATGTGATTTTGAGCATCCTGACCGACAGCGGACAACAACACTCCACCATATGGACCCGTCAAAAAAGTGCCATCAACAGCCAGCACTTTTCTAATAGTCTTAAACCCCCTGATCCACGAACCGTAAGAAACAAAAAAATACAGAAACCTCCCTTGTTCATCAACCTGTAATGCTGTCTTGCTTCCTTCATTTGACTGCCGAATCATATAGCTGTATGCACCAAGAATGGCATAGCCATGTTCGGGTGACCCCCTTGCCAAAGACTTTACAATGTTGCTGCCCTTGAGACACTTCCAATAGCTTATTTTGCAACCCAACTCTGCTAGAACTGCATCCTTGATTTCTTTGGTGGATGGTGCTTTTCCATCGTGAAATCTATTCTTCATGTACTCTCCAACAACATTGCACGTGGCGTGTGGATGATGGCTTTTAGAATGCTCAGAACCACAAGTGTGCTGGTTGTTGTAGACCGTGATATAAAATATGTCACAGCTCTTGTACTTCATGGCTCGAATCCACCAGTGGCAATTCTTGTCCACACATCTAGCACAAAATACATTCTTCTTATTCTTCACATACTGAAAATAGAAAGGCACTCTCACTGCAGCAAGCTTCAACAACACAACCAACTCGCGCTTGTTCGTGAATGTTTGCCCTGTGTAGAAACCAGTGCCGTCCGGCCGAGTGTGGCTGCCTTGTGATGGTATTGAATCAGGAAACTGTACCTCATTATCTTCTTGGATTTCTTTTGCTTCTTCATCTTCTTCTTTCTCAGCCACATTCATATTTAGTGAAGCCTCCTCTGCAATGTCATCCAACCCATGATTTTGTTCATTAGAATTTTCAGTCCGAGGAACCACATTTACACGTAGAGTGGGCCTAGAACCAGATGCATCCACATCAGCCATAAAAAGAGAGACATCAATATCATTCCTAATGTGAGAGGGTGCAGTCTTTTGCTTTACAATGCTCAACAAGTACGTAATAGATAGATCCCTCGGATCATCAAGAATTCCCCAACTTTGAATGATTTTTTCAACCAGCTCATTATAAGTAACCTGCTTACTAACAAGAATAGGTCTACTCTCTTTCACAACGGGAACCCAAACAAAACTTTTAGCTTTCTCCGCCCATTCGCCGAGATAATCAACTACCAATAATACGGGCCCCATTATTTGTCCTGAAGATACAAAGAGGGTCTAAATTAGATTCTTATAGCATAAATTTCATAATACAATTGTTTATAGAAGCCATATTCACAAAAAATGAAAGGTACTGCTTCAATCATTCTGTAAAAAAATTTACAGTGTTTACACATCGACACAAATGTTTAAACATGTTTTTAGATGTTTAAACATCATGCATGATGTTTGAATATCATTCAGGATTACTAAACATCATTGAGGTTGTTTAAACATCAGTTAAAATATTTAAACATTTGGACTTATGTTTAAACATCATGCATGATGTTTGAATATTTAGCATGATTACTAAACATCATTGAGAATGTTTAAACATACGCTCATATGTTTAAACATTTGGACTTATGTTTAAACATCCTCAATGATGTTTACTAATCTTGATTTATATTCAAACATCATGCATGATGTTTAAACATAAGTCCAAATGTTTAATGGTTTAAACATACGCTCAGCATTAGCACATATGTTTAAACATATGATACGATGTGCACAAAAACATCAACGAGATGTTTAAACATCAACCATCTCGTCGACGGATGTTTGACCAGAAACCAAACCCAGTTCTTCAAAATTCTCAATCCGGTAGCTTTTAGCTTCAAATCAAATTTCTCGACTATAAAGTTAAAGAACACTTACTAGAGACCAAATGTGGCTGAAAATCCAAGGCGATTGGTTGAGATTCGTGTTGTAAATGGCTTAGCAAATTTTGACAATTCTCAAATTTTTTTGGAACAAATCTTTTGCAAATACACAATATACTTGTAAATAGTTGTTGAATCTACTTTGGGGAGCTGATAGTGAACCAAAAAAGCAAAAAAAATGGCCGAAAACTCGCCGGAATCGGCGAGGCAGTGATGGGGGTGGTGGGGGACGGCGGGGGGGGGGGGGGGGGGAGCTATTGGGTGGGAATTTTTTTTGCCATTTTGGGGGGTAAAATGAGGGGTTTATTAGAGGGTGCAAAGTATAAACTTTAAAACTTGAGGGTTAAGTTTGTATGCATCTTTTACCCAATTAACACTAATCCTAATGGAGGACCCTATACCTATTTTTTAAAACTTGAGGCCCTTTTCATTATTAAAAGACTTGCTTGGGACCTTTTTTTAAACTTACCCGGGAAAAAGAGACGCAGCCCTTTTTGTATATTTTTAGATATTTGAGAGTGATCAGTAGTGAAGAGAATGATCTAACATCTGGACATTTGTGAAACCGAGGCAAAACGACGTCGTTGTTTGTTGTATTAGGGTACCTTGCGGTACAAGTGAAAGTTTGGGCTTAGGGTTTTAGTATTTGCTTTGGGATGATTAATTTGGATACAAATTTTCACAATAAATAAATAAATAAAATTTAATTTGTAAAATTATAGGCGGAATTGGTTGTTTCCCACCTAAACTTGTCATCTAGGAGTACCATTTTTCTATTTAATCTTTACGGGCATCCATTTTACCCCTTAACAACTTTCAAGTGATACTATATCTCACCCACTACCTTTTAACCAGTTGCATTGTGGAGAGTGTATTACACTCGCTCCACGTAAGCAACATGTGGCAGCCACATCAACACTTTGTCAGTTAAAAAAATAAAATATTACCATATCTTCTAAGGTCTTCTTCCTCACCATCACCACTAAGTCCGTCACAACACCACCACACCCATTGTAATCACCTAATTTTGACTAAATTTGTCTTTAATTAGGACGTTAAAATTTGAGAATTAACAAAAATTACTTGTTATATGTTTAATTGTGATTCTATGTTTAAATTGTGATTATATCGTACGTTTATGAGGTTTAGATTATGATTAATTGTGTGTGTTTTGGTAAGTAGTAACCATTTTAATGGTTATTCGTAAAAAATAACAGCCCAATACATTGGCCCGTCAGCCCATTTGTTTACCCGGCCCATACTCACTAACTATATAAGCCAAACATTATATTTTTGCTCATTTTACACAAAAAATCAGAAAATAGGCCAAGCCATGCCAAATTTTCTCCAGCCGGCCGGAAATCGCCTCCCACGGCGAAGCCACCACTGTACCGCCGCCGGCCACCACCTTCGATGGCCGGAAAAATACAAAAAGTATCTCAATCGAAAGGCCTTGACCCCCTCTTTCCATTTCTCAACTCGAATTCTTCAAAATCTAAGCCGTTTGGCGTAGATCGGGAGTCAAAGCTCAAACTCCGGCCATTTTTCCATTTTTTCGGTAAGTTTTATTTTCCTTCTCATTCATTATATGTTTGTCTAGTACATATCCTTCCCGTGTTTCCCAAAAAGTAACCCGTCCCTCCTCCCCGTCTTTTCGTCCCGTTTTCTGTTTCTTTCTTCTTCTTCTTCTTATTTCCTTCTTCGTTTCTGTTTTTGATTGTTGGTTCGGAGGGTGATGGTGATGAGGAGGGGGCTGTGATCGTTCTTGGTTTTGGGTTGTTATAATAATGGTTTAATGAGGCAAAACGAGGCAGTGAGGGCTCGGGTATGGTGATACTATGATGATAATTTTTAGAGTCGAGACGAGGCAGTGGAGACGATGATGAGACTGTTTTAGTGAGCATGGAGGAGCTGTTTTGGGGCTTTATCATGCTGAAACTGTGATTGCAAACATAGCGAAGTAGGAAGGCAGTGGTGACGCTGGTTCAATGGTAAGGCGGCTGATTTTAGCAACGCAGCAGTGGTAACGAGCAGACGAGGCAACAGGGGCGTCAATGGCAGGGTCGAAGCAGTGGCTCGACAAGGTGTTGCTGGTTTGCCCCGAGCATTGGCTACGGGTCAGGCAGGAAATCCTTAAATCCCTTTGTTTGTTCTATTACTCTTATCTAGTTTAGTAAAAATTGTTAGTGTAGTATTAGTATTAAGAATGCCACTCTTTGGATGTTTAGTCATTAGAAACTTGTTCAAATGCTAGTACTGGTATGAGGAATAAACTATCACGTTTGTTCTGCTCACTTGAGAATTCTGATTTCAATGTAGCATTAGATTTGTGGTAGTTCTTATTAGAAGTATTGAAATTTAGTTTGAATTATGCCACTGTTATGTTAGCACGTGAATTTAGCATTTATGTGTGTCCATAAATTTGTGTGTTTGTTAAGAGTCAATGGGATGGTAGTTATGTTTGTGTATGTGAGTATAGTATGAGCATGAAGGATGCAGGTAGTTACTTGTAGTCGACTTGCCAGAATCAAGCATGAATAGGCCTTGAAAATGTTATCTTGCTTTAAGTACTGTTGATTAGAATCATGGTTGAAAAGAAAGTGTTTTGTGTATGGAAGTCATGTTTAATTAGAATATTTCGATCGAATTTGTTGTTGTCTAGTTTGTGTTGAAAATATTCTGTGAGTTAGCATGAAATTTGCCTAAGTGCGCACATGTTTTAGTTGCTTTTGCATTCCTTATTTTTAGGCTAGGAAGTATGACTTAGTTAGCTTTAGTTGGTTTTAAGTTAGTTGGGCTGATTTAGTTTGCCTAGTTTGGTCTTAGTCCTTTTGGTTAGTGTGATGAGTGTTTAGTGTCCTTTTAAAGGACACTTCTTGCATTATTTCAGCCCCTTTAGGACTGTGTTTGGTGGCTGAAACAGTGGCTTTTCAGCTGCTGTACCATGCTTAAAAAAGTAGCCAAAAACACTCAAGTATAGGGGTGTGGGCTTGTACTTTTGTACAAGTCCACACCCCACCTTTTAGCCCCACCTTTTGGCTTCAATTTTCAGCATTAAATAGAGGCCTTTACTCCTCATTTAAGGCCATCTACCAGCTGAAATTGCACTAAATGGAGAGCTAAAAAATACTTGAAAAAAAAGGTTAAGTTTGAAGAAAAGATTTAGAACCAAAAGCCTTTATACCTAGGGTCTTTCGGGGTATAAATCTACAAGTCTTGAACGTTAAATAGGGTGTTAAAGGAGCTGTTTTGGCTGCTGGTTCTGGAGCTAGAAGCTGCTTGGTCTTGGTTGTTTTCTTTATTGTTTCATTCCCCTTTGGCTAAGGACTTTTTGGCTTCAAAGGTAAACACTAATGAACTTTGTACTATTGTTGAATGTTTGGCTAGAAATACCATGAAAATCAGCATGCTTATGACCTACAAACGATGTATGTATGATGATATATTAGCTTAAATTCTGGCTCTTGCATGCAAATGTTACATCTCTATATTCGTGTTTTTGGAAGCCTAAGCATTATGAGAAAAATAGTGCAAGTATGGTAAATAGTTTGACTGAAAGTAACTATAAATGTATATGTATTCAGCAAGGTTAATTGTTTTCAAATCTGGGCACTATTGCTAAGAAACAGCCGTATATTACATATTCTTTTTTTTGGGGCCGTTTTCTGTAAATATGGCCATGGGACGAATTTTTTTTTAAAATATGGACAAATATGTAAAGGCAATATGAAATAGGTATTACATTACTAATTGTTTGAGACTTTGCTTAAATTTGAGAGCATTTTATGAAATTGGTCAAATCTTTAAAATATGTTGAAGTAGGACCATAAGTGCAAAGGCGTGATTAAAGGCTCGCATATTTGGACGAATAGGCTTCGAACTTAGGACGTTCTTTAAATCTGGCCACATGTTATTTTATTTATACGATCGTTATCATTAAACAAAGTAAAGGTGCTAACTTTGCAAACAGATTTTAAAACTGCCTATTTTCGCAAAAACCTTTAGCCCACATAGCAGCTTTAAGTGACGTTAGTATAGTTTTCTGTAAAAACCTTTTCTTTTCAAAGATAGGCATAAAACTATTTCAATTTAATAAACGGCCTATTGTATGTATATACTTTTCATAATCCATATTTTTTAAGGCAAATTTGGGAATCCCAATTTGTCATTTAATAATAGTTAGCAGTTATACTTAATTAAATCGAGTAGGTAAATTGATAAGAGCGAAAAGACCCATGCAATTAGGCAAGACGATAAGTATGATTTGTAATCTACTTATTAGGCTAAAAGAAAAACTAAATTGAGTTAAACTAATTCTAAATTAATTATTTTTTCGAAGTTAATTCTTTTAAAATAGATAAGTCAGTTGTAAGGTTGAAAATGCACAAATACACTCTTATTATTTATTACGAATCGAAGTGTAAATTCGTCCACTCCTCTGTGAGGTTGGATAAGAATAACGCTTTTAAATTTTTTTCGAATTAAAGTGTACATTCATCCGATCCTCTGTGAGGTTGGATAAGAATAACACTTTTAAAATTTTTTCTGAATCAAAGTTTTATATTCAACTCAACGGCAAGATAACAACCATTGTTTAATAAATTAAAAATGCGACAATAAAGCAACTGTGCTCGGCACAGGACTCGAGGGTGCCTAATACCTTCCCGAGAGTCAACTGAGAACCTTACCCGAATCTCTAACGCAGACTATTAGATGAGTCAGAGGTGTTCCAAGGTACCTTTTGGTGACTTGGCACACCTTTGAACTATGTCAAGTGGCGACTCCGTAATCTCGATAATTTTGTACCTTTAAAACACCTAAGTCACAACCTACCTTTTATTATTTTTAGTAAATTTTAGGGCGTGACACCCACCACCAAATCAACCTTTGCATCACTATTTAAATAAAAAATAGAAGAAAAGATTCTAGAAATATCATATATACAAACACTATAGTTACAACTCTCGCCACCAAATTCGCCACCACCACCATCAATTTTATTACTGCCAGCCGCCACCATACCCGTCGGACCAGCACCACTATATTCACATTTTTCACCACCATTAAACATAAATATCCCACCACCAAATCGCCAAAAATTACAACCAAAACCAAGAATTGAAAACTTCTACACCACATCCATGTTTTCTACCACCATCAAAAGAATTCCCACTACCAAATTAAACCACCAAAATCGCGACCAAACCTATTTATAAAAAAAAAAAAAATAGTTCGTTAGGTCATGCCAAGGACCTGCTTAACATACAGTACAATTTGCATCCTTCAATAAGCTAATTTCCCAATTCAAGTTTTATCATAAGCAAATTCTTGATGTCCTGTGGAGAAGAAAGCTAAACACATACAGATATGGTTGCTTTAGTAGTGCAGATGATGTCATTTTCACTAGATCAATTGACTAAATGGATTCATATATTTTTTCCTTTTAAAAAATTAAGGTAGAGAAACGGGGGGAGGGGTGGGGGCGTGAAGGAGAAAGTTGAGTTACTGTGATAGTTTAACAAAAAAAAAAAAGTAAAGAAGAGGGGTAGGGTGACAACAAAGAGGAGAAGGGGGTTTAGGGACTAAGGGAGGGGTTTATTTTTTGTCTCACTCACTTTTTTCTTTTCTTTTATTTAATTTTTTGCCACGTCAGCCTTTAGGGTGGATTGAGCATCATTTGAAAGTTGTTAAGAGGGGAAAATTGATGCCCGTAAAGATAAGGTGGAAAATGGTAATTTGGGACAAGTTCAGGGGTAAACAACCTATTCCACCTAAAATTATATACATACAAATTATATATGAGTAGAGTTTTATAAATTGGTGTTGTATAGTGGTTTTAAATGTCACGAAGAAGTTTGAAGCGTACCCAAATTATGTATTATCACAATAACAGAGTGAAAGACACTATATGAGTGAAGAAAGAGTATTTTTGTTATCTTATACAAATAATATGTAATAAATTAAAAGTTACTAGTATAAGTTATATAATAAAAATTGTGTAAGAGGGGTAGATCATAGACTTACTGACATTATAAAGGTAATGATAAATAACGTTTTGGATTACAAAAATTGGACACTTTTTGACCTTGTATGAAAAAAGTCTTACAAAAATGGCCCATTCTGGCGATCACCGGATCATTTTATTAACAAACACCTGAGGATTGCTAGTATAATGGTCGCCAAGTCTTTGCTAGTCGGCGAAAAAGACTATTTTTGTAAGATTTTTCTTATGGGTTCTCGTGCAAAAACTTCTATACTATTTGTAGTTCAACAAAAAGTGCACAACTAGCTACTTTGGCCACTGCTATTTTGTTTTAGGCCACTTTTTTCTTGGTTGTGCAAAAGTAGCCACTTTTTGGAACTTCAATCTTTGTTGGTTGAACTTCATGACTAAGGTATAAAGTTCAACTTCAGCCCGCAAGAGCTGAAATTTTAGGCATAGAATGCGTAAAATTCAACCCTTGTGGGGCGAATTCAGCCCACAAGGATTGAAGTTCCAAAAAGTGGCTACTTTTGCACAATTAAGAAAAAAGTGGCCTAAAACCAAATAGCAGTGGCAAAAGTTGCCTCTAAATGAAAATTTTACTCATTAATGGCATAGGCTAGTGAATTTACACCAAGTTATTTAAAGTTATAGCTAGTTTTTTAAATCTTATGCAAATATTGTTGGAAAAAAATTTCAAAGGACCTTTACATACTTTCCTTCAAAAGACCTCTCATTCAAAATGCACTCATTGTTTTTCTCTTTTGCAATATATTATATCTTTACTAAGACTCTTGATACTCTCTCCATCATCACTTCGATAAAGTTTCATTTCTACAAATACATCTCTACGTTTGGCCTGCAAATTTATCACTGCATTATTTTTCTCCAGTAAAAAACTGATGAAGACTCTCAGTGTCACATGGAGTATAAGTTATGATTTTCCTTTTTACGTAGGCCATGTATGCACTTGATTAGAAATTGTGTATTTTTTATTTCTTTTATCGGTACCGTGCTTTAAGCTTACCCAAGCTTCATTTTGTGCTTTTATATAAGGGTTTTCCACCAAAATACTATGTATAAGGTTTATGTTATGTTTGAGCGGGGCAGATAGTTATACTTGTGGAGTTGAGGCAACCCCAGACTTGGCATCTAAACTTCTTTTTCAGCAGGATAAGCATCATACCGAAGGTCTGAACTTCACTTGTACTAGAGCAAACTTAAGTCTTGGAGTATTGTTATGTTAATTTTTCTCAATTTTTTTCGTTTATTTCAATATTTGTAGGAAAATAACTAAAGTCAGAATAGGATCCAATTATAATTATAAAGTTCAGCAAACTCCATGTCTTGGGTCTAACATTTGTAGTCGAGAAAAATATCAAACGAAGAGCTTGAACTAGGAATATCAAACTTCAGATTTGGGTTTTGAATTGTAGTTGTGTGTTAGTTGCTTCAACAAAATATAGTTATCTATTGTTATGTTAATTTGTACAAACTCTTTAGAAATACTAAATTTAATATAAGTTCGATTATCGGTCCGTGTGAGATCTTAGAAATTGTTGAAACAGTTGCTTATATACTTGCTTTACCTCCCGTAATAGTGAATTTGTTTTTTGTGTACTAATGCTACAGAAGTATGTTCATGATCCCACACATGTTATTTAAGCCAAGACAGTTACTGTACAAAAGTCTGAAAACAAGGAAGCTCCTATAACTATTTTGGATAGATGGGAATGCCCAATGAGATTGAAGGAGATTTTTTTGGTGAAGGTGTTGTGGAAGAATCACCAGTACGAGGAGGTGACTTGGTAATTCGAGGTGGATATATGGGATGTTGATACCCAATTTTGTCCCTTCCTTTTTCGCAATTGGTTATATCCAATTAAAAGAATAATATTAATTTTTTGAAATAAATTTGCATTAGATAGTATGAATTTACGTGCGTAACTCATATTATTAATCATCTATTTATATAATACTTACTTAATTGTGATTATATTATGTAATTGCATCATTCAGTTATTTCTGAAGTACGCATCCTAGTTGTGGCTGTTTGCATAATTTAATGCATTACAGTACCATTTAATAATTACTTGTGTGATATTTAATTAGTATTATTAAGCTCATTTATATTTATTTGTGATTAAATATATTTATTCATAATTATCTCTAATTTTCTACTAATTACTTATATTTATCGACATTTAATCAAATACTTGCCAATTGATCAATTCACAAATTTATATAAGCTATATAGAGTCTTTGTCATCACTCTTTGTCCACATAAGCTCCACACAGGCTTACACCTCACTAAAATACACTCCTAACACATGTATAGCACATGTATAACTCATCCTAGCATTTGGTACCACTCCTCAATGCGTCACACCAGCAATACCCACATACAATCATACACACACGTATATACGCACATGGCCAGATCGTGGCCCTTCATCCTCTCAATCTCAACGGTTAGAATTAAAACTAACCTTTTAATATCTACACTCACACCCCTAACCTAAAAACCTTAAAACATTACTCCCTCATTCTTAAAACTCTCCATCCGCCACCTATCACTCCCTCTCTCCCCCTTCTTTGAAAAACACACCCAAATACACCCCATATTCATCACTGCACCACCCTCTCCTCCAATCACGCATCCTCTCTCTCTCTCTCTCTCTCTCTCTCTCTCTCTCTCTCTCTCTCTTCTCTGTTTGCACGGGGTCAAAACGAATCCCCTCTCTCCTTACTGATTGTCTTTCGGGAAATCTTTTCAGAATTTAAACTAAACGAGGCAAAATCGAAGTAATCTGACACTCACAAGGCAAGAATCAAGGAGAAGAGTGAACTCGAATCTCTACCGAATCAAGCAAAAAAGGGGCAGAGAGGATATGACCCAACCCGGACTCAATTTCGGGTACAACCTTCCTTTTATTTATGCTTTCTTAAAATTATGCCTATGTTGTTTCCATCTTTTATGATTAGTAGAATTAAATTCACGATCGGTTTGATAATTTAAAATCGTTCTTACTATAGTATATTTTGTTCTATCTTAAACACTATGTTTGATTGTTTAAAAATTTGATAAAATGATGGTAGATATATATGGCTACTGTTAGCATTTAAATTCACGACGCATTGAGTTCGATTGTTTCGAGTCTGAAGCGTCCGACCGTGTGGTATTCGAATTATGTTTGTGAAAGGACCTTAGTTAGTTATTTTGGGAGCTAGGGCTCTGGTTAGCGTGCTGATAGTCTTAAAATCTCCGTAAGGTACGTTGGGACCTCTCTGTAAAATTTGAGCTGATTTGGACTCGTTTGGTAGGTTTTCTAAGAAGGTTTCCGTTTTGGTTGTTGGTAAAGCTTAAAAGGAGATTGTGTCCAATTTCTTTGGTGATCTTTGGCCCTAGGGATGTTCTACCACGTGTTTTTTATGTGAGTAGCAGTCGATAGGTCTTCTTTCTACGCCTTAGCTCAGGTTTATATTGTATATCATATGCTATGATATTGATTTGATATATCATCGAAAGTATGAGTGTTATACTTCAGATATGACTGTGATATGTACTTTCCTATAGGTGATGAGAGTCCCGTACCAGTGAAGAGTTATTTATTGCATATATCTCTTGGTAGTCGATCAGAGTCCCGCGCCGGAGCTAGGTTTTGGGCACCGTGACCCCATTGCATCATGATTGTAGTCATTTCATATCCTTATATGTTGCCATCTGTATATGGCTGATATTTGCCTATTTATGCAGTGTTTATCTATTATATGTCGTTACTTTTTATTTTTCTGGTTAGTTTAACTATTTCTTGAGTTAAATAATTATTCCTCGCCTACTGAGTTCTTATGACTCACTCCCTACTTGTTTCTTGTATTGTATTTTCATTTCGGATTTCGCTCCCGGACCCAGTTAGCCACAACGTGATTAAGGAGCAAGACCCCTTTCTAGCTGTCTACGGTGAGACAGCTTGTTCTTTGAGGTCACCAGTTGTAGATATTCTAGTTTTATTTTGTTTCCTTCCTTCGGGAGATGTATGTATGTATCTTTTAGACTTCACAGATGTTATATATGGAAACCTCAAGACTTATGTATTTTGGGTAGTAGCTGTGTTGTTCAGACAGTGTGTAAATATGTCAGTTTATATAAATGATATGTGTTTCATATGCAACTTTATGTTATTCGAGCCGTTGTTATGTTGTTTAAGTTAATCTTCTAATATTTTCAAGTAAAGTTCATGTTATTTAAGTTGTTTTTATCGTTTGTCTTGGGTTAAGCTAATAGGGTTCGCCCGATGGGTCTAGAGGAGGTAATCGGGTGCCCGCACGGCCTAATCGGAATTTCGGATTGTGTCAGTTTGCTCACTTGGTTGTGTACACGATGTCATGAAAATTGGCATGTCTCGCTGATAAATATGTCCTGTTCATTTGTCTGAAGATATAATAAAATGTTTTTCCTTATTTTCTTCAATTTAAACATCATGAAATATATGTATATGTCTTAGATACTCCTTATTCAACCAAGTCTATATAAGGACCAATACTCTTTTTGTCGGTGTGAACACATGCATTTCCTTCTGATTTCCATATACAAGGAAACATCTTTTAAGCTTTCAAATTTCAAACAATTAAGCTATTCTTAGAAAGACTACATGCTGTAAAATCCCTCTAAGCTTGCACAAATTGACAACTTGATTATTCTACTTTCCTTATGGACATTTAGCTAGCCTTTGGATATAGATTCCCAAATATTATTTGAAAATGTGTTTGGACATAAAACTTGGACCCAAATTTTACTTATGACTTTAAAAACATAAAAAATATAAGTTATGTCCATAAGTTCTAATAATATTCAAAAATACCCAACTCTACCAAACAAACATCTTTTTAATTCATTATGATTAGCACAATCATAATCTTCTTTATGGATAAGTTTTCCACAAAGTTATCACTTTTATAATGAACGAGATAATACATTATCTGATAACAATAACATGATAATTTAATAATGGCTAATGAGACAAAAACGAGCTACTACAATTTGTCAAATTACAATATATTACACAAGCAACAGCCTTTAGGCAATAGCTGCTTAGCTAAGCAAACCGACACCAGAACTTCCAAGCTAAAAAAAAGACACCAGACAAACATTAGAACTGCCAAAACTTAAGATAATAAAAACTAAATTGCTCCGAATTAATGAACCAGGCGACTTTAGAAGTTACAGGAAAAACAGAACTTCCTAGTAGCATAACACATAAGGAAAAACTAGCTTCCCAGAAACCCAAGTTCAAGTCAGCTGAACGTTTTTCAATAAACCAAGCTCAAGTCACCTAAAATGGAGCCGATTACAAAGATCCATCTGTCCAATAAAACAAGAGACTAACCATAGTAACTAGCTATTCTTTAATATAATCTTTCCACATTATATGAACAATCTCTTCACGGAAAGCATGTATTTCTTGATCAGATGATCGAGAAGACGAAGGACCATTGTTACTCTGAGTCGATTGTTAGCCAGCTTCATCAACAACCATATCGTCATGTTCATATTCTGTGAATATTCCATCACCACTTTGATGTTCACGCCAAAAATTATGTAACACACCACAGGCAACTATTATTTTCACTTGTGTTTCAAAGTCATAATTGTTCGTGCCTTGTCGTAATATTCCGAATCTACTTTTCCAAGCTCCAAAAGTTCTTTCAATCACATTGCGTAAAGAGGAGTGTCTATAGTTAAATAGCTCTTTGCCATTCTTAGGCTCTCTTTCACTACATCTATAGTCCTCCAAATGATATCGCACTGCTTTGTAAAGAGCTAGAAACCCCTTCATGTTTCGAAGACCAGTGTCAACAACATAATATTTATCTATAAAATGAGAATAGCAGAAAACATACCCTTAAAAGCGAGGCAGACCAGAAAGTTTACATATTTTCAGAAATAAAAGTAACAAGTTTGGTACACGGGAGTGACTTAGCAGATGATATGTGAGTATAAATAATGAGAGATTAGACCTTAAATTATAGTAGATTTAAAAGGTTGTTGCTTAATCTACCACATTTTTAGTTGGCACAGTAATTCAATACATATGTAGATGGTAGCTAGTAGCAAGTACTTCCAAAACAAAGTAATTAATGATGGCTTATATTAAGGATAACCAAACAAAATCAAACTTTCATGTACAAAGATGATTACTAACCTTTGTGCTTATTTTATTCTTGATCTCATGGCTTTCATGGCAGAAAAATGACACTCATCTCCTAGTAATTTACCATCTAACGTGAAACAATTAATCTTTGAAATTTATCATCTAACATAACTTATATACCTTGAGGTAGAAATGGAAATTTTGCCGATGGATCAATCATTGCATTCTCAAGCACTTTACTGTCATGTGCAGTGCCTTCCCAGCCAGCTACAACAAAGGTGAACCTCATATCAAAATCGCATTCACATAAGACATTTTGTGAAGTATTTCCTCTGCTGTTATGATAAACTTGTTGCTTATTTCTTGGCATCTCCCCTTGAATATATGTTCCATCGATTGCACCAATACAACCCTATCAAAGAAATTATAGTAAATTATCAACTGTAGTGAACACCCATTAAATAATTACAGCTTATATTGGTTTAAATCTTACCTTAAACCATGGCCAAAAGCGGGCATTGTTTTGCCGTCTTCCTCTTATAACGTTCTCAGAGGATACGGCGAAACCACTTTGTGTCGTATATTTGGATGTACACCAATCATATTTTTTAGACATATATATGTTGGTGTCAGTTAACAAAGTGCCACAACAACTCTTCAAACATGTCGATTAATTGTCTCGAGTGAATGTTGAAAACACTCACTTGCTGAGCATTGACTATCATTACGTGCAACTATAGTTAGGAAAATAGCCACAGACTCCATAACTGGAACACGTGTGGTTCTACCATCAGAGGGCAAAGAGTAGTTTTGTCTTATCACTTCGATAAGCTGACGAAATGTTTCAGGATAAAAACGCATAGATTCATACATACGCATGCGATGTCCATAGAGAAGCTCACTGACCCATGTCATACCTGGCCTAGATGTATGTTGCGGTTGGCGAGATAGTAACCTATTTTATCATGCAACCTGTTTAGCATGATCAACAATACCACAATAGATGATGTAATTCTCAATATCATTGTCTGAATCAGTGGTGTCACTGCTGGTTATGCTCATTATTTTTCAACTCAAAAGTGACCAGCCAAATGCAGTTGTAATGGTAAAAATCTGCTTACAACTAGATAGGTAACAAGTGTAATGGTGAAAACCTGCAATAAGGAATTTCAAAAATCAAGTAATAGCAACAAGAAAAACTAGTAATAATAAGGCACTAACACAAAATCTGCTACACCAACATTATGTTTGACTTATCTAACAAACTAAATACCTAATCCGCTCATCCAATCTTCGCTCTTCCATTGAGAGGCTGTCGATTTCTGCCTACAGAAATAGCAAGCTGATCATTAGAAAGTTTCACTTTTCAATAAGGCACTAACACAAAATCTGCTACACCAATATTATTTTTGACTTACCCAACAAACTACATACCTAATCCGCACATCTAGTCTTCGTTCTTCCATTGAGAGGCTATCGATTTCTGCCTGCAGAAATAGCAAGCTGATCATTAGAAAGTTTCTGTTGAGCTGGATGTTTTGAAGAATGACAAGCGAAGGACTTAGTGTTTTGAAGAAGAACTTAGTCCTTGGTGAGAAGGGCATGACTGATCGAAAAACTTTTGTGGAATGCAAATCCATGCAGAACTAGGAGTAGTGACACGTAAACTTATACGCATCCTAGTCAGCTAAAAGAAGTTGTGCCGAGGCTATCTCATTGAAGTGTGAACAAGAGTTAGTGCTGAACAAGGAAAGTATCACAGGGAAATCTAGACTTACTATGATTATGAGGTTTCCTAGTGAAACACTGCTAGGGTTACAAAGCCCATATAAAAGCAAGTAATTGAGGCCGCCGATCTCAATTATTCACCACGAGAGTTGAGAGCAAATACAAGGCAAATTCAATAACTCTTAAAGTGACATAATTGTTGAAGACAACCAGTGAAGAACCAAGTCCAAAGCCAGTGAATAAGTTTAGGTTCTTAATTGTAGTTGTGACAGTTTATATGTTTTGATTGTATTACCTATCTGCTTATATTAGAAGCCATTGTAATAGGTGAACTCTGAGCGATTACTTTGTAAAGCTAGAGTTTAGCTTTGCTGAGTGATTAGGGTCTAGAGTGTAGCCCCTTGGTTACAGAGTTTGTAACCTAAAACTTGCTCTTTGTGTTAGGGAAGTTATTTCAAAATGCCAGAATGTGGGTCGTGGTTTTTTCTCCCTTGAGCAAGGAGTTTTCCATGTAAAAACATTGTGCCTTTTAGATTGCTGTTTACTTTTGTGTTTATGTTTTTCATGGAGGCTACAATTCAAGAACAGGGTTATTGCAATAAAGAGTCAGGTTCTTCAGCGAAAATCTGAGGACACTATTCAACCCCTCCCTCTTCTAGTGTCCATAGGAGGTGCTTGAAGTATAACAATTTCACTTTTCAATCAAATTGCAGTCTTGCTCAAAGAGCTTTATTTAAGTGCTGAGAACAGGTTTAATGGTGGATATCTTCTGTACATGGATAAATGTAACATAGATGAAGACATTATCTTGACAATCAAATATGTTTAGGAAACACATCCAAATACATTTAAAATAGCAACATCATTATCCATTTCTCCAGGTCCAGAAGCATCAACACCCCTATAAGGAGTGATTATGGAATTGGCACATCAGTATAGTTTCAGATGCTTAATGGAAAATCATTGTAAACAGCGTCAAAGTAGAAGAGATGTGTTTATATCCAAGCTAAGCTAGCTTACTTTCATTGTATTATGTTCTTGAGCTTCTTTTCAATAAGACCAATGCCTCAATCACATTTGTTATATAATAGATCCTTCTTTTCTGCACCTGTATGATCAGAATATTATAATCATATTTTAACAATACATTGAGAAAACTTCTAGCTAAATGATGTATCACCTCCAAATTGTCTGCAGCTTGGTTAAGATCAAGAATTTCATCTTCAACATGCTTGATCAAGTTGATAATTTTTTTGGTTAAAAGACCTAAATAAAAGATAGTGGTTCAATCTTCAGAGCTTTACAACAAACTCATCCATGTGCCAAAAATTCATGAATTTACCCAATGAACTGTCATAACGGCAGCTTGTAGGTGTAAGAGGAGAAGGGGAACCTGTAAAATTTGCATCCAAAAGTTGGTAAGAAAATATTAACCAGTGTAACCATGTCAGAAACAGTTTGCAATACATAAGCTTTATCTTTATAAAAATTTAGAGGGAAATAAGATTAGAATATTTGCTTGTGCTCATATTTGGCATGTCACAACCAAGACAAAAAGAAGATTCAAACAACAAGCCTCACCAGCATTAGAGATAGGTGTTGGAGGTGTAGATTTATTACTTTTTGTGGCTCTTGACCGTCCGGGTGCTCTTCCTCATTTTCCAGACACAGGTAACAAGTGTAATGGTGAAAACTTGTAATAAGGAATTCCAAAAATCAAGTAATAGCAACAAGAAAGACTAGTAATAATAAGACACTAACACAAAATCTGCTACACCAAACATTATATTTTCAATTCAGTAATGTTAAAATAAAACCACAGAAGAGAGAAAGAGAGTTACCATAACAAATTTAGCTACTGCTCGTTGATGATGCTTATTGTCCTAGATTTTCCTATTTTAACTGAAAATAACAAAAACACAACCTGCTTATTCATAGGAAGTAGAAGCATAAAAATACAATAAACTAGTTTAAAAAAAATTAGAAAAGCACATTCATAGCAGATAGCAAATTTTAATCTAACATTCTCTAAAAACTCATTCATTAAATAGAAAGTCATTTAACACATAGCTAGTCATTACTCAAATTACAGTAATGTCTACACCATAACAAAGTACAACTAAAATAACTAGAGTCAGCATTCCATGCATTAGAGTACAACATAACCAAATAAAAATAACGGTTAGCTCAATTTGACCCTAAGTTACAGAACCATTCAACTTGATTCTTTTCGGTCATATGCATTAATATCTTGCGAAAGCTGGGGTTGAGCAAGTGAGCCACTGCTGGAGAGAAATTTCTATCGGCTAAACCATTCTTTGCCAAGACATTTTGCAAGTAAGTTGTCACAGATGCCTCGCAATAGATATCAATCTCAGTTTCTTTTGCTGCTTCTGCTTGTTCCTTTTCCTGCTTTTTTCTTTCTTTTTCTGACTCGTTCTCTTTCTTCCACTTAAAGTATTCTTGAGCATAATCAAGGGAGTCATTTGCAGTTATAGCATTAATTTTTTCCCGATGAGTTGATGTTCCACCTTCAGTCTGCATAGACATATCACAAGCAACAACTCGCTTTCCACTACCAGTGTTCACAGACATAGGACGATACACGTTCTGAGTACCAACATAGTCATCACAATCAAAAGGTTCATTTTCCATGTCAATAGTTTCATTTGATTGTCGTGAAATGTTTGAATTTTTACTATACATGACATTGTTCCCAGTAGCAAATAATCTACCAAAAATCTCATCCAGTCGCTCAAACTCTTTAAGTCCCTCGTGTCTGTACTTGGAAATATATATTCCCTTTAATTTCTTTTGTTGGAAAAATAATTGATACCAAATATTAATTTAATGTGCATTAAGGTAGAACCCATACAAAAACTGAGTTTAAGTTTTATACACTCTAGCACAGCCATCAGGTCACTTATGAGATAATTAACGGTAAAAATCTCAATGATAAGTGAACATCAAATATTGCTTCCAAAATCACTATCAGGAAACCTAAACCAAAAACACATCAAACTTGTACTAAGCAAGTAGCAGTTGAATCTTGAGTATAACAGGTTCAATGATATACACTCATCCTGCAAAACAGAGGCCCTCTACTCATTCTTAAGAACAATATTTCCAGGGAACAAGGCTTACCATCTTTTTTTTATTCAAAATTCATGTTCAACATTTATTGTCTACCTGCTTCATCCTGTTTCAAAATATTCATGATTTTTTCTTAACATCACAAGAATTAAATTAGGTACAATCAATGATTGAGACTGAACTTCTATTTTGATTTAATTTAAACTTAGAGCTGATGATTCTACAAGTCTGCAATACATTAATACAATGATAAAACTATAGACAAAAGACATAGATAATTACTTTTCTACTTCATTATTTTACAAAATTTATGCACATGTCACGAAAGGCTTTTCCCAAAATTAAAATAACAATGACAGAGAATTTAAAGAGTAAGAAGCCAACAAAGTTCATCATGTTACTGCTTTAGGTGTCACCAAAGATGCTACTAATTTTATATGGACCTCTCAAAGAATTAGCACACAATACTTTAGATATTTATCACCTTTTTAGTGCCGAAGGTAAAGAACCATAAACTTACCTGCACGTGATCATCCTAAATATCAGTATCACAGGTAACTGTTTTAGTGTTAGACTCCCATCCATACCCTGAGCAAGAATTAAGAAGGTCCTTGAAGGTTTTTTGTCTCTTTCCTTAATGTTTGAACTTTGGACTTAATTTGCACTCCGTTAAATTTCTCTTTATTTTCAACTTGTGATAGAAACTCATTCTTAATTTCTGTCCAACGCGGACCACTAACGGTAGAACTATTAAACTCGTTCTTACTCCCATCATCATGTAGGACACCTACGAGGAGCGAGGTTTCTTTGTCAGTCCATTTATCAGCGGCTACGCCACATGGTTTACTCATTCTTTTACGTTTCTATACTAGAACAACAATAGAAGAACATAACTTTATTTTCTTTAGAGTGCATAAAAATCTAAAACAATACCTTAAGCAAATATGAAGGGTATATGGGCACAAGGAAAAGGATTAAAAATAAAGTATGCATCTGTTAACCAGTCGAGGTGGAGTCACGAAATTCTCGTCGGATATCTCAAAGCTAGGTTCAACTTTTATGAGCATTACCAGATTTAAAAAATAAGGCCAAAATATTCACTGCACCAGCCGAATGATAAAAAAAATATAAAAACAAGGTACTATTTAATATGAAACCAACAAAGTTGAGGGAACAAATTTACTACTTTAGTCGACCCAAGACCTCAATTTCAACCAAATACAATCGAAAAAAGCAAATATACCAGTTATGGTTTACAAATTCGCACAAAAAATCATACGAATCGAGCAAAATAAATTTGAAGAAATTTCAAACAAATCAAGCATAACATTAGTAGATTTGGTAAATTACCTTCAAGTTTAATCCTCAACGCAAATTGCCACAGATTGGCATAACAATTTTCTCTTGGGGTTTCTTCAATTTTATAGAGAAGAGTCCGTTAATGGGGGAAATGGGTAGATAGGGTTAAATTTACCGGAGTTAATGTGGTAAAATTCGGTAGATAGGATTGTGTATGTGAGTTAATGGGGGGTTGGGAAATTTTGGCGGATAGTTAATGGTTGTGGATATTTTTACAATTATCAAAAGTTATGGGCATTTTTGAATTTGCTTTAACGGTCATAATTTGACCCAAATTCAACTATGGACCACAATTTGGTATTTGGAGTTTGGAATTTCAAAATTTGTCAAGTTTAGGCCAAATTGCATAAACAAACAAGTATTTCAAATTTTGTATCCCACATATTGGTCCCAAATATCATGAACAAATAGGACCTTAGTGATTTGAAATCTTAATAATATACTACAACAACTTTAAATACCTTGGTTTATTACCTTTGACATACACTTTTTAGTCACAATAGACGCCTACACAACCTACAAAATACACTACACTACTCTCTCTCTCTCTTTCTCTCACAGACAGTTTCAATACACCCCTTCTCTTATTCTTGCACACTGAAAATACTCTTGGATAAGCGCGCTCTCTCTCTCTGTTCTCTATCTCTATTCCACTGAAAAACATTAAAAAATAATCTCTTCTCACTCAAGTTGCTATTCAAAATTGCTGCTTTGCCAGTTGATAAACCAAGGCAAAGTTTGGTTTGATCTTAGTCTGATTGCTACTTTATTATTTGTACTAATTCAGCTACTTGTTCCAGTTGTTTAAGCATCGCTAAGGTACTACTGTAGACTGAGTGAATGGCTCTTTTAATTCCATGTTGGTGTATATTGTCGACTATGTATGAATATGTTTATAGTGGTTAGTTACTCACCCTGTTACCTTTCTATTTATTTGTGTTCATGAAGGTTGTTACGTGCCCTACTTCTAACCCTCCTACCACAGCTTGTGATCTAGCTTGGACAAATTAGGATAGCCTTTGAGGCTATACCACTGTTTACATTTTCTTACAAGTTGTCATACTCGAAATAAGTTATTTCAGACTCCATCTGGGATTTACAAAAGTCTGAAACCATGGGACAAAGGCCTTGCCCCTTTACTCATCTTTTCTTTTATGTCGCGTTGTAACTAGAAATTAAAACATAAAATTGTATTCATTAGGATGTCTTGTTTGTATTTAAACACCATAAAGTGCAATATAGCTGCTTAGGACAGGTGTTGCACTGCTATGAGCAACAAATTAGGCTATACAAGGGCCATCTTCTACCCTTCTTTTGCTTTTGTATATGAAAAGGGCAAAAACTTGAAAGACAGGCTGAGAATTCGACCATTTTTTCAAAGTTAAAAATTCTAGAATGTAGTAGTAGCATGCGTTGTTTGGTAACAACTTGACTTTTATTACAATTTGTTTGTTAATTTGGAGGCGTTTTATTAAATTAAAAATTGTTTTAAACATATAGAATTTCTTCCTATTTGTTTTTAATATATGCTTTTGGATGGATCAACTAACAGAGGGAGTTAATCTGGGTAATCTATATATGTAAGTATACCTCTACCTTTTATTATGAAAAACTTCGGTAACGACTATAGTAAAGAAAAATAACTTGTGGAAAATATTTCCTTTGGGTTCTAAGTGTGCTGAATCTTTAAGATTTATATTTCTACTGTTGATTGTTATTTGTTTGCTTTTTGAAGGTGACGTAAAACTTATCCTACACTAAGTTTGGAATGGTAGAGGTCGAAGTTACTGAGCATTATAACTTGTATACAGGGTCCGAATGATAGGATAAATTTTCTAGTTTTTGGGTGTTATCTCTACCTTTATTGACTATGATTTAGCTAAATTTCTCCTTTATAGAAATGGCCTGCTTCCTTGTAGTCCCAAGGGTCCTTCTGCCATTTCAAAGTTATCAGCTATTGTACTAGATGCTGCTACTTGCATAATTTAGCTAACTTGCTTATAGATGAAAGGGTATTTACGTCTTCTCACATATATTTTAGTTTTTCTAAAGCACCTCTGAGATAAGAACAATACATCACCGCTATCTTCCTTTTCATCTGCTACTATGCTCCACCGTCTCTACCTCTGCAATTTGATTGAGATAGGTAAAAGAAGCACTGCAAAAACTTTGGGAAACTCCATAGTTTATGCGGTTATGCTTCTTTCTTCCCAATTACTCTCTGTGGATTCTCCTCTTTTGAATAAAAACTATTTCTGGTAAGCATTTATTTTTTATTTGTCACTGTATTTACTAGGGCTTTACTTTGTGTTTTCTCATGTTTATTTACTGAAGACTTTTTTAAAGGTAAGTAATTAATTTTTATCACTAAAATTTTCAATACAACTCAAAATAAAGAAAAACAGCTACGAGCAGCTGGTGGGCATCCCCACCCTGCATGATCCTACATTGTCATCATTTCATACTACCTTAGTATAAACTATCTATAGCTTAAGTAGGATAGAATTTCAGTTGCTCTAAACATAATGCTAATCTAGGGAACCTTGACCCTTTACAGTGTACAACCTGAATGATGGTCTTGACAATGCTTCTTTGATCCCTTTGCTTGGCTTGGAAAATTATGTGATTCCTCTCCATCCAGACATGGTAGAGTGTTGCAGTTAAGGTCATTCTATAGACCCGAGCTCTTGCTTGTTTGCCCATGCTGTGATCCATGACCCATTGGAGTTCCTCATTCTAGCTAAGTACTTGCCTTTGGATTCCTAGCCAGTTCAGCAGACTTGCCCAGATAATACTTGAGAAACACACTGAAAAAATAAATGATTATGACTCTCAGCTTGTGCATTGCAGAATGGACAGACTTGATTAGTACACACACCCCACTTGGCCAATCTGTCTTTGGTTGCCAGCCTACCATGTACAGCCAGATATAGTATAAACTACATTTTGGGTAGAGTCAAGTTGTTGCAGATAACTTTCCTCCATGGTACTTTAGGCAGAGTTCCTCTCAACTTGTTGTAAACTATCTTGATTGAGTATTCTTGTATATCTTTCATATCTTCTTCTATATACCTTATGCTCTCCATGTGCCTTTTACAACTTAATATCTTTTGAATAGTCCCGGATGCCTGCTTTGGCTGAATTTCCCAGACTTGCTTGCTTTTTATGTAGTAAGTGTGCACCCAAATGACCCATAATCTGTCATTTTTGTTGTTTAGGCACCACAATAGCTTACCAATAACTGTAGTATTCCAGGCTTGTATATCCAGTAGATTAAGTCCTCCAGCAGTTTTAGGTTTGCACAGGGTGTCCCATGCTATAAGAGCTCTCTTTGATTGGTTGACACTTTCTGTTTGTAAGAACTTCCTGCACATGCTCTCCACCTTCTTAAGGATCTTCTTTGGTAGAATGAAGACCTGGGCCCAGTATGACTGTATGGAAAACAAAACACTCTTGATCAGTTGGATTCTTCCACCATAGGACACAAACTTGGCTGTCCAAGCAGTGTTCTATGTAGCATTCTATCCAGTAAAGGCCTACATTGAATGATGATAGCCTTTTGGTGCTCAGTGGGACCCAGGATACCTAAATGGTAACTCAGCTTTAGTAAATCCCAACTTGTGGAGAATTTCTTGTTGCATAGCATCAATCACCCCACCAAAATATATGGAGCTTTTATCCTTGTTTGCTTGTAAACCAGAACATTTAGAGAATGCTTGGAAGCCATCAAATAGCATAGTAACAGACCTAACATCACCCATACTGAACAAGAGTAGGTCATCAGCAAATCTAAGCTGAATAATATGCAGTTTCTCACATCTAGGGTGGTAATTGAAATCAGACTGTCCCCTTAACTGTTTGAGGATTCTGGTGAGATACTCCATTACCAATATAAATAGGTACACGGAAAGAGGATCACCCTGACTGAGTCCTTTCCTAGCATGGAAAGGTGCAGTTGTTCTTTCATTTATCATGATCACATATGTCACAGTGGTAACACATTTCATCAGCCATTTGACAAACTTTTCAGGGAAATTGAGAAATTGCAGCACCAGCTCAAAGTAAGCCCATTCTATGGAGTTATGGGCTTTTTTCATGTCAATTTTAAGCATGCATCTGGGTGATTTGCCTTTTTTTTGTATAGCCTTTGACAAGTTCATGGCTCATAAGGATGTTGTCATTAATGTTTTTGCCAGGTACAAATGCTGATCGGTTGTTATCCACTAGGGAGTGCATGATTCCCTGTATTATTTTGGTCATCACCTTAGAGATTATTTTGTACAATGTAGTACATCAAGAGATAGGCCTGAATTCAGTCACCCTAGATGGATTCTTCACTTTAGGAATCAGTGTGACAGCTATGCAATTGATTGGTTCATATAATTCTCCAGTATCAAAAAATTGTTGCACAACAGTAATGATCTCTTCCCAAACTACATTCCATGCTTTCTTAAAGAAATAGGCATTCATACCATCATAGCTAGGTGCTTTGAGGTCTCCTATATCTTGCATAGCTGCTATGATCTTCTCTTTTGTCACCTGTACTATCAGAGCTAATTGTTGTTCCATATTTAGAATAGCTCCATCCCTCATGATTGGAGGATTAATAGATGGGAGTTGAGCAGCTGCTGATCCTAGTAGTTCTTTGTAGAACCTACCATTTCTGTTTCAATAGCAACCTGAGTCACAGCAGTGTCACCTGTATATGTAATTAGACTCTGTATGGAGTTTTGTGCCACTCTGTTCTTCATGCTGACAAAGAAATAGGCGGTATTATAATCCCCTAGTTTGAGCCATTGCACCCTGGATTGTTGCTGCATGATGCTCTCCTGAATGTTTCCCCATTTTTCTAATTCCAGCTTAAGCTCTTTTTCCTCATTAACACTAGCAGGGGTGAGACAGGTCCTGACTTGATCTTTCACCTCTTCTAGTTGCATCCTAATTCCCTTAATCTTCTGCTAAATGTTGCCATATTCACTGGTTGAAAGTGCTTTAAGCATATATTTCACCTGTTTCAGTTTCTTTCAGACACTTTTCATTGCATCTTATTGAGCAGGCTCTCCCCAGGCTGCTTGTACAATTGTTGTGAAGTTCTGGTGATCAGCTAAGTAGTAGTAGAACTTGACAAGTATTTTGCATTTCTGGCTTTCCTTGCTTATTTCTATACACAGGGGGAATGGTCAGAGCAACCAGGGTTCAAGACATTCACTTCTAAAGCTTCCATCTCAGTCATCCACCTAGCATTCACAAGTGCTCTATCCAGCTTACTAAAAATAGTGCCATTATGCCAAGTGTAGTTACCACCTACAACTTTAAGTTCACTAGTGCCTGCATCTACCAGGTAGTTTCTGAAATCAGTCATTTCTGCATCTTGAACTGGGGTGCCCATGTATCTATCCTCAGCATCCCTAACTGCATTATAGACACCTATTGCCAATCATGGCTGTTGACATATGGCATGTAGAATTCTTAGTTCTTGCCACAGAGTTTTTCTATCTTCAACAGTATGTAAGCCATATACAACTGTTAGCCGGAATTGTTTGCCATTTTTTTTCAGAGTTACCAAGCCATGATTGTACTGAGCTGACTCATGTTATTTTTTGAAAATGATCAGTTGAGGGTTCCACATGACCAGCATCCTGCCCTTATTACTTTGGCTAGAATTATCACAACTGCTCCATTGAGGTTCAATTTTTTTTGTAATTTTTGCAATTTTTCCTGCTTTTATTCTATGCTCCATCAGTATGATTAGAGCTACATTATTTTCTTTGATGAATACTTTCACTTCTCTATGCTTGTATACTTTATTTAGGCCCATAATGTTCTATGCTACCAGCTTCATCATTTGATCTGTATAGGAGGATCACCTGCATCTATAGCCTCACATTCTTCTCCCCATGACTTGTTGTTGCTACTCCTGTTGGTTGCAGGGTCACTTCGTACTTGGAATCCATTGCCAGTCTGCACATTCTTGCTCATTTGATTCATACCTTGGCTCTTCATCACAGAGGCCACACCTTTGGGGCTTTGCCAATTGTCAGCACTACCTTAGCTAGCCTTCACAGCTGGCCCCCCATTGTGTTGCATTACAGTATGCTGCACCTGTCTGGTATCCTAACTCTGCTCTTGGTGTGAAGCTTGAGCTTCAGCTTGCTAAGTACTAGGATTCTAGTTTTGCCACATTTGCTTTTGAGGAATGGGCTTTGTTTTTTTGTTGTGGCACCTATGCTTTATTCTTTGTTTGCTCTGGGCATTTGTGCCCAACTTGGTAGCATGTAGTGCAATACAGAGGCTCGCACTCATACTGAATTTCTTGCTCAAAAACTTTCCCCCTAGGATCAATCAATCTGACTTTCTTGGGCAAAGCTCTGGTGACATCCATTTCAACCAGAAGCCTTGTATAAGAAATTTTCTCTATTTTTGAGGTGCAATCATCATCATATAGAGGAATCCCTAGAGCACTGCCTATCCTACTCAGTGTATCCATTCCCCAGCAATTCAAAGGCAAATTAGGCAGTCTAATCCATAGGGGCACAGTTTGTAGAATCTCAACACTGAAGTCAAAATCTACTGTTCATTGCTCAAGTATAATAGGCTTGCTAAACAATATGTATGGTCCATAGCATATAACTGCATCTCTATATTTTAAGGAGTTAAATCTCACTACAAAATATCCATCACTATGATAGAACACTATTGATTTTGACACAAAGTTCCACTGAGTAGCCATGAACCTGTCCTCTGTAGCAAAGGTTGGGGAATCTCCTAACACATATAGGATTAAAGCATGTTCCCATTTTCTATCCAGTCTCAATTTCTGCCCGATTCAGTTCAACTACAGTTTCTCCATCTTTAATGGTAGGAGCAGTAAAGCTCAAATTCATACCTCTTGCAGCAAGCTTGTTACCAGTGAATAAACTATTCCATTGCTTAGTTCTTTCCTCCACTTGAGGTAAATTCAATTTGCGTTGAGCTAGATTTTGTTATTTTTCAGATCCCTAATTTCAATTGTTGTTTTTTATTGTGTTGAATGATGGTTTTGAAGATGATAAAGGACCCGGTTCTATGTGGACTAGGAAAAGATTCACAGTTGAAGAAGAAGACCTGGTTGTTCGAGTGGGTATTCGAGTCCGAGTCAAAGAAGAAAAAAGAGAACAGCTGGAGTTGAAGTCTCAATCCAGGAAGAAGAAGGAAAAGCTTTTAAGGCGATGCCGAAGGAGAAGCTGTTTCCTAGACGGAGAAGGATTGAAGACTTAGGCAAAACAACTTAGGTTTCATATAAGGCAATATGGGTAAACCTTATTAGAAACGGTTTCCAAACGGAAAAAGGAGTTCCAAGTTAATTATGGAAAAGGCTTTCCATGAACTCTATAAATACAAGTTGTTTTGACCTATTTAGTTTACGCACTCAAGAAATCTCAAAAGAGCAAATAGAGAGCAAATTGATCATGAGAATTTTTGTGTGCAAGAACAGAGACGAGGCAGCAGAATCTGGAGGAGTTCCGAGTTTCATAAGGTTTAGTCTATTTGTCTTAGTTTTCTGTTATAGGCTATCGAGTTGTAATCATTCAGCTTTAGAAGCATTATTTTGAGATTATGTTTTGGTAAGATAGTTTAATCTTACAAGTCATAGTGAGGCTTGGAAGGTTCTAGGTATTAGTCAGAGTGAGGCTAGTTCCTTGATTGCATTGCGTTGTAATCTAAAACTTGCTCAGTTTTCTTGAGTGGAAAGTTTAAATCCCAAGAGTGTTGGGTCGTGGTTTTTAATCCTTTGAGCAAGGATTTTTCCATGTAAAAATCTATGTGTTCTTTACGTTTCCGCATTGTGTTTAGTTTCAGAGATAGGTGAAACTTGTAAGGAACATGGTTCTTTATGAGTTAGGCGAACAAAGTAAAAGCAAGTTTTAAGAATTGGAAAATCAGGTAAGGACACTATTCACCCCCTCTAGTGTCTTACGAAAGTGCACCAGGTGCAACAAGTGGTATCAGATTTGGTTCTCTCATATAAAGATTAAATCTTGAGAAGGATCTGAACAATGAGTGCACCACCGATTATCACTGAAGGATAATCTATCAATAAGCCTCCTCAGTTTAATGACCACTACTATGGATGGTGGAAGGATAGAGTGGAAGATTTCATTCAAGCTGAAGACTATCAGCTTTGGATCATCACAATCGATGGACCTCTTATTCCTACTAAAACTGTTGGTCAGCCACCTAATCAGGAAACTTTTCCTAAGGAGAGATCTGAATACACTGATGTTGATTTCAAGATGGTTGAAAAGAATGCTAAAGCTAAGAGGCTCATCATATGTGGACTTGGCCCAGATGAATACAGCAGAGTTTCTTCATACAAGACTGCCAAGAAAATTTAGGATGTACTTCAAGTCGCTCATGAAGGAACTACTCAGGTTAAGAAGTCAAGGATTCAGTTGCTGCAGAGAAAGTTCGAACTGTTTGTTCTGGGAGAGACCGAATCCATCCAAGATATGATGAACAGGTTCACAATCATAACCAATGAGATGAAGTCCTTGGGTATGACTCTTACTAATGAAGACTTGGTAGAAAAGGTCATAAGGATTCTCCCAGACTCATGAGAATCTAAAGTCACAGCTATCATCGAAGCAAAGGAGCTGGACAAGGTTCAACTGGATGAACTTGTTGGTAGTCTGAAAACTCATAAACTGATGAAACAGTCAAGAGTAAAAGTGGAACCCACGAAGGAGAAAACCTTGGCTTTAGAGGCTACTGAAGGATCAAGGTATGAAGTTTCTTAACAGGAGATAGCTTTAGTAAATGATGTAAGGAAGTCATTAAGCTTAGAAAAGAATAGAAGGTCTGCCTAAGCTAATCCAAACAAGAGGAACATTGTTGACAATCCAGACTACTCAGGCTGCTTCAAGTGTCACAAAAAGGATCATGCTGTGAAGGACTATCATGTGTGGGAGATGGAGTAGAAGAAGGAGAGTGTTGCTAAGGAAGGTGAACCTAAGAAGACTAAACGACCACCCAACTTCAGAGCCATGAGGAGAAAGAAGAAAGAAGCCTTTTATGCTACATGGGGACTATCTAAAAGTGACACTGATTCAAGTGAAGAAGTAGAATTGACTCTCCTTTTGCACTGATGGCTCTGGATGAAGAACCACCCTCTGATGACCTGCCTGAGGTAAGTCTCGATGACTTGAAACTGAAACTTATTACTTTTTCCTTAAGAGAATTGAACATGCTTGCACTTACTTTAATTGGAGGAATTAAAAGTCTAAGAGCTGAGAAGGAACAGTTGCTTTCCGAGAAGGAATATTTGATCTCAGTGGTGTCTGATTATAAAATTAAGAATAAAAACTTGGATGAAGCTAAAACTGAATTGGAAATTGAATCTGCTTCAACTAATGGGCAAGTTTTTAAACTTAAACAGAAAGTCTCAGCTCTTGAACTTGAAAACCTGAAATTAAAGGAACAGGTGCTTGAGGAGCAAAAAAAAGCTTCAAATTTTGAACTTGATAATCTTAAACTGGAAAAAGCATTTGGTAAACAAGTAGTTGGTGAGGCTCAAATCAATCTTGAATCTGAGCTTAAAAAGAAAGACAAGGTTCTGCTTCAGGAAACTGAGAAGAACCGTGTTCTTCAAGAAAAGGTTGATAAGGCCAACTATGAACTTACCAGGCTTACTAAATGGAACAAGTCTTCAGAAGCTTTGAAATGGTTGCATAAAAATCATAATAGAGGTAAGAATGGGTTAGGACATAGGGAACCTTTACCAGCCTGGAATCCTAATAGTAAGTATGTAGGACTTCCTTGCAATAAACTTTGCTTCTTTTGTGGAAAGACTGGGTATTATAGGAAAGAATGTAATATTGTATCAAAGTCAGTTTTACCTTATTGGGCTAGAAAAGATTTGATTCATCCATTCTATCACAAAAAGGGACCCAAGCTAGTATGGGTTCTTGTTACTAACCCCTGATTTTGTTTTGTAGGCTGGAGTGAGAAGGAACAACCCACGCTGGATTCTTGATAGTGGTTGTTCCAGGTACATGACAGGAGATAGAAGAAACTTTCTCTCACTCGCAATGTTTCAAGGGGGTAGTGTGGCTTTAGGAGGAGGTAAAAGCGGAAAAATTATTGGTATTGGAAAGGTTGGGAGGTCTCTCAATCATGCAATTAACAATGTACTGTGTGTTGATTGATTGAGGCATAACCTTCTGAGTATTTTCCAGCTGTGTAATAAAGGAAATCAAGTTAGTTCCATATCTGTAGGATGCACTGTGAAGAACCTGCAGACTATTGAAGTAGTGCTGGAAGAGAAACGAGCAAATAATTGTACAAAGCTACGTTAGGTTCTCTTCCAGAAAATAATTTGACTTGTCTGAATGCACTTGAAAATGATGCACAACTATGGCACAAGAGACTAGGACATGCAAGCTTGACTCAGCTGAATAAATTAGTGTCAAAGGACCTGGTTCGTGGATTGCCCAGCAAAACGTTCGATGACATCAAAATATGTAACGCTTGTGTGAGGGGGAAACATGTAAGATCTTCATTCAAGTCAACGAAGGTGGTTAGTACTTCTAAACCACTTGAGCTAGTTCACATGGATTTGTGTGGAACTATGAGGGTTAGGAGCAGAAGAGGTAAGAGATTTGAGATTGTTGATGACTACCCCAGATACACGTGGACCTTGTTTCTCAGATCTAAAGATGAAGCTTATGACATGTTCGAAGACTGGGCAAAGGTTGTTCAGAAGAAACTATGATTTCAACTTGTGTGTATCGGGTCTGACCATGGAGTTGAGTTTGAGAATGCAAAGTTTACCCAGTACTGCAACAAACATGGTGTGAACCATAACTTCTCTGCACCAAGGACCCCTCAATAAAATGGAGTAGTTGAAAGAAAGAACATGTCCTTGGAGGATATGGCTAGAACGATGCTGTTATCAAGCAGTTTGGCTAAGAACTTTTGGACTGAAGCAGTTAACACCACATGTTACTTATTGAGTCGATGTTCTATCCGTCCTTTATTAGAGAAAACTCCTTATGAGCTGATGAGAGGTAGGAAACTCAATATTACACATCTGAGAGCGTTTGGATGCAAGTGTTTTATGCATAATAATGGGAAGGAACCTTTGGGGAAGTTTGATGCTAGAAGTAACGGGGCCATCTTCTTTGGATATTCTTTACAAAGCAAAGCTTACAAGGTGTTCAACAAAAGAACCTTAACTGTGGAAGAAAGTGTGCATGTAGTATTTGATGAATCTGGAACGGTTGGAAAGAGAGAAGAAGATGATGATCAGGAAATTGGTTTAGCTAGAGATGAACATGTTGAAGACCCTGTGAGACTGGAAGAAGATAGATTTAATCAAAGCAATGATAAGGATCAGACTCGGGGGAACAAAAAGGCAATCAGACAGGGGGAACAGAAGAACCAGGAGAAACCAATACTAATGCAACTGATCCCTCTGGTACTACTACTCAGCAGATTCAACTCAGACTATGGAAACATCAAAGTTCCCACCTGTTGAACCCCAAAAATTACCCTTTCTTTAAGAAAAGATAGGTTTCGGGTATAATGTTCAACAAAATGGGATTCCAAAGGGCTTTCTTTGGAGTCGCCACCTAATTTAGGAGAATTAGGAACCAATTAATTAAATAGTGCGTGCAAGCACTCCGTTTTAAGGAAAATGGTCTTTTCAGAGATTCTAAGTAAGAGGTTCAACTATTTCCGAAAGAAGGTTTTCATTTGAAAAGCACTTTCGAAAATCCACAAAATGTGGTTAATCCTTCGGTTTTCACAAAATGGCTCTATAGATGCAAGTTTACACAATTTAGTTCAAAAAACATTAAAATTAATGCTAAAATCTAAGATTGTAATAAATTACGCTTTAAATAAATATGAATTTAAATGCAATAATAATAATAAGAATAATAATAATACTAGTAATAAATGTATTTTGGGAAGAGATAAGAAAATTAATTAACATGGAGAAAATCTCAATTGAAGTTGCAATTTAAGGGATTTGAAACAAAGTTGTTACTTTTATTATTTTCAAATTTTATTGCACGCACTATTTAACTAAAAGGTACGAAATTCCTAAATAAGAGGGAAATTCAAAAGAAATAAATATTCACAAAATAACTCAATAAATAAATAAACATTTATTCATAAATAGCAAATTATTCTATAACAATTATCTACGGGGAATTCCTATAGACATGCAACTTCTAAGGATGGGAAAAGAGGAGGTTTAGAAGAAGAACCCGGAAATTGATAAACTCATGGGAGCCTTGAATTTTATTTTTTATACATTATGCCCATGAGTCTAAACATCACATGACTCAACAAAGCATTTTTTAAAATTTTCCTAGATCTTCGCTTTCTTGAAAGCTTGAGCCCCGACTTGAACCCGAACGGCTCCAATGCAATGTAAGCAATTCCCAATTGAGTTTTACCAACTCGATCCCGTGGAGTTCATGCCAAAATATACCTCGCAAAACAAACAAATAAAATTGGATTAGTACGATGATAAAGTGTAATAACTAATGGAAATAAAATAATAATACTAAAGTAATAAAGTAATATTAATAAATAAAAAAAATATAATAATAATAATAAAATATATATAATAATAACAATAGAATAATAATAGTAATAATAATAATAATAATAATAATAATAAAATGGGGGTTTGTTTTGCAATATTTAGGCTCAGGTTTGTATGGCGCGTCGAATAGAGGCTCGGGATTTGGTACGGTTGCAAACACGGAGCCCGGGCCGTGTTGCCGTGCCAAAGCACCAAACCCACTACTCTATTCAACTTGCTTAGCATTAAAATGCATTCATCATCGCCTTTTTGCTTTAGGGACACGGGGACGGGACTGTTCAAGTGTAGTATCCGTTCGAAATCCGTCAATTCATTGTATTTCCGTCAAATCATTGTATAGGCCTCAAATTAAAATATTTTCATAGGCCAAAACAGTGTAGTATCCGTTCGAATCAGTCTAATATTCTGTGATATACCAAATTTATCCAAAATGGATTCCTGCACTTAGAAAATCCAGTCAATGCATAACAGTAATCCAACCATGTAAACGGGCCAAACCAATAATCCAACCGGGTCAAACGGCAACATAATAACAGTACAGCAAAACCAACTGATTCAACGGGTCAAACAGCTGCATAAGCAGATTCCAATAACATATAGCAAACTAAGTCCAAAAACCAGTGAGTCAACCCCAAGTTGCCAACGGATCTGCAAAGAAAACACCCTAACATCGCAACCTCGAAAAGAAAACGATTAGCTCAAACCCAATTAGTGAACAAACGAATGGTGAAGCACTGTGATAGACAAAACAAAAGAGACATAGCAGTAGCCGGGCGGGAGGCGGAAGAGCGACTGCCGCGGTGGCGTCGCTGCTACTCCAATGCTCCTTTTTCTCAGTTTCAGTGAGTTTAAAGAGATTGAGGACCCCAGCAATGGTAACGATACCGATTCAAACAGTCAAGATTCACAGTCACTTGTTCAAGCCAAACAAAAGAAAGCAATCGACACCCATGGTCAAACAAATTCCGGTGGGACAACGGTGACGACGAATCCGGACAGCGGTGAAATAGGAGGAGGAGCAACATCGATTGACGGCGTCACTACCACTCCGCCTCTTTCTTTATTTCCAGTTTCGACAAACGGGTAAACGAAATAAGAGGAACCAAACAAAGTGATCGATAATGGTGTTTTCTCGATCAAAGTCACAGCGGCTACGGGGTTCTACCACTAACCCATTTCTCCAATCCCCGCTCCTGATCTGTTTGTTTTTTGTATATTGGGGTGTGGGGTTTTTTGAGTAATGGAGAGGGAATTGTAAGGATGGTGATAGTGAAAATGGGGGTGCCGCGGCTGAGAGTTAATGTTGTCTAGGGTTTTTCGTATGGTGTGTATAAGATAATGGTGTGTTGTGTGTATGTGTGATATGGGCTTTGCAAAAATAAGCTGGAATTTTAAATGAAGGAATGATTTTGACCCCAATTTAGGATTTAAATGAGATAATCGGGTGATTGCACGGGTAGGGTAGAAATTAGGCTATGCATTGCAAAATTTGACCCTTTTACTCAGAAATTAATCAATTATATTTAATTTTCAAAATTATCCTCAATTATAAAATATTGCCATAATTTATTAAATTTGAAAAAATTCGGGACAAAATTGGGTGTCAACAGCTGCCCCTCTTTACCCGAAAAGGATGAAAGAGCTTTCAGGGTAAAGAAAGTTGACGTGAAACCCATTTTGTCACGACAAAGCCAAGTACTTTGATTCCAAGGACCAAAGTGCGAGGCTTATAGACATGGCCGAGCTGCGGTTTCCGAGTTGCCTACATATCCCGGGCTGAAAGAGAATCAGGCCATATGTAGTTCGACGCGATTTGAAAATCAAAGACGAGATAGTAACGACTACTCAAGTGCGGGAAAAGAGGCTTGTAATCACCCAAGTTATGAAAATGTGGTCGACGACACACCCATAAAGAGGGGTTTACACGAACATAGCTTCCACTGCACCTCGATAACCGAGCCATCTTGTCTTCAATCTCAAACCTCAGACTCAGGGTTAACAAGAGACTTACCTCTAGGGTGGATGGCTTATGCGGGTGCGATTCTTCAGGTTCTCGTTGACGAGTCTAGCTCATATCAACGATTGCCCCGGTTCATTGCTAAGCAAAGCTCCATGTTATGCTCCAAATGCTGCTGCGGTGCTGCTAAAAATCCTGTAATAATTTCAACAAACGGTAAGCGTGCAATTGCTAATAAACTGTAGTAATTGGAATAAGAAATAAATAAAGTGATAACAAAAATTGTAAATGCGGGTGGTGATATCATCCAAAGTTCTTCCTTCGATCAACTGACAAGATACTCCGCCCGGAGAACCTCTAAGCTGATCCTTATTCTGAAACAGTAAAGCAAAACAATAAGTAAAGCAAGATCGAATAGTAAAATGCAAGGCTTTTATAAGATAAGTTGACTAACGAGACATAATATCTCAAGTCGGCTTGGCTAATCTATATCCTACGCAGGTAACATAACGTTCATTTATAAGGCGAACGAGCCCAAACATTCAATTATAAGGCGAATGAGCCTAAACGTTCAATTATAAGGCGAACGAGCCTAAAACGTTTGATTTTAAGGTGAACGAGCCTAAAACGTTCGATTATAAGGTGAACGAGCCTAATTTTGAAATCAGCCTTCAAAATAAAGTTGCAAATTGATGATTAATCTGCCCGAGTTGATGATTAAGCACATTGCTAGAGTGGCTGACATAGGGTTGGGTAAGCAAGCCTTAGTCTATAGGCTTCTGTTGGGCAAAGTATTTGAATTCTTTGGAGTACCTCAAGCAAAGTGCACTGAACCTGATCATAATGATGTATTTGGGAGGAAAATATAGAGATCTTGTGACTATGTGTTAGATTGTGAACCTGCTGTCACGCCCTAAAATTTACTAAAAATAAAATAAAGGTTGTGACTTAGGTGTTTTAAAGGTACATTAATTATTAAGATTTACGGAGTCGCCACTTGACATAGTTCAAAGGTGTGCCAAGTCACCAAAGAGGTACCTTAGAACACCTATGACTCGTTCAGTGGTCTGTGTCAGAGTTCCGGGTAAGGATCTCAGTTGACTCGCGGGAAGGTGTTAGGCACCCTCGAGTCCTGTGCCAAGCACAGTTGTTTTATTGACGCCCTCCGGCTTTTATGAATTATGTTTGTTTGTTTAATTGCCGAATTATTATTTGTTACGCTTTGATTTGGATGAAAGTCGCTTGTTTATTGACGAAAATTCTACCTGAGACTAACCGTGGACGCGTTGTCCATTCGAATCTTGATATAAATGAATTTCGTGCAAACATTGGACCTTTGTTACACTTAACTTAATTTGAATGCTTGCCCGTTCATTGATGGAAAACTCTATCGATAATTAAACCCGAACACAATGTCCGTTTGAATTTTCAATGTAAATGAGTTCCATATAAACATTTGGCAAAACTTGTTGCCATTTATTTGTTTCGGCCTACTTTGTTTGCCTATTCGCTTGCTTGGACACATTAACATTCTCTTTTTCATAGTATAGATTTTGCTAAGCAATGCCTTAAACCTTTCTGGATTGACTTTAGTGCAAGGTTCCTCTTATTTGTCCAACTTATCAAAGTGTCTATCAGATTGCAAAACCGTGTGCCCGCTCGTTTGGACCTGGTTGCGCCTGATTCTAATTCTTACTTATTTTTTAATTTTTTATTTGTTTATTATCATTTCCCTTTTTTTTTTTAAGTTCATTCTCAGAAGGAATATATTACAAGTTTCATTTATAGTACAGGTGGATTTTTTACACTCCTAAGGAAACAAAACTGCAAGCATTGGCCCACAACAAGCGCAAACAAAGCCCAATGAGAAAATCCAGCCCAAATCAAAGTTCAATGAACCAGATCTAAGCTTGTTTAGGTTCATCATGAGAACTTACTGGCCAATAAGACTTCAACTTTTAAGCGTTCTAATTTAACAAACAAGCAGCATAGGAACATACTTCAAGTAAAACATTGTAAGTAAAGGTTTCAAGTTTGGACTAAAACGTTGCAATAGACCATACTTCAACAGTAAAGGCCCGTGAACATGGCCAAACACATTACAACATAAAAATAAGCTTGAAAAATACCTATTGTGCAAATCCCATAAGCAACAAACAAAGAGGCCAGCAGCTAGCCCAAACCAAGCACAACAGCAGCAGCCAAAAGAAACAAGCAGCAACAGCAACAACCAGACCTCAAACTGACTCCAAAAGTTAACAAACAACATTCTTAAATTCTTTCAAGCCAAACATTTTAACTCCCAAGACCTTTCAATTTAAATTATAAAGACTCTTTGTATCTCCTCCTTCATCTCTGATTTTTTATTTTTTTTAACTCTTTACTGTTTGCTCTCAACTCTTCCAAAAATTTCAGATCTAAATTCTTTTAGAGTGAAGTGTTTTTTCCAGATTGTTTCCCACTTTCTTTCAGATGTGTTCTTGGTATCCTAAAGAGTGAGGGAATGGCCTCTTAAATAGGCCAAAGGAGAAGTGTAAAAGTTGGGTGAAAAATACACCCATGTGCCTATGTTTTTTACCCTTAGAAAATTACTTTTGGCATGCTAAGCCTTTTCTACTAAAACACAAAAAATGGCAGAAGAAAAGCCTATTTTTAAGGCTGCCAACAGTACTTTTTACTTGACTTTCTACTAAATTTTCAGATTTTTTTTTTCCAGATTTTAACTTAAAGGCTAGGATTTCCCAAACCCCAAACCTAACTGTCCTTCCCAAGGACTAACTCCCAGCCTCTCTTGCATGAAAGATGGGTCCCAAATGAACCCTTTAGACTCTCCCAGAAACACACAAACAGTCCCCTAAAAGACATCAGACAATTATACCAGAACCGATGCAATTCGTTTAATGAAACAATCAAACTCATGTTTAAACTGAAAACACTAAAAGTTTAGAAACGAATCATCATACTCACAACAAACGACCCTAGTTAAATGTGTTCATGCTCAGCAACGCAAAACTCTGACTTATACTAGGCCTAAACAAATTAACTTTACTTAACCACGATTGAAATAGAGCCAGGTTATTTGAACAATACACACACATGTGATTTCAAATCAACAATAAGCTCATGATACGAAACATAGTCAATTTGTATTAACTCAAAACTATGAACATACACATTTCATTTCACAAGTTTAAGACTAAACTATCACTAGTTTTGCTAAGGCTAAACATGCGTTCTTCTAAGCTAAACAACTCAATAACAACATAAGGAAAGAAAGGACTAGGCTTACTGCCAAAGCCAAACATCCAACGCCTCGAACACAATCAAGTCGCCGAAGCCACTGCTTCAATACCGCGTTAACGCCATCGCATCGAAGCTGCCCTCTGCTTCGCCATTGCTTCACCTCCACTTGGCTGCCTCGAATCGCCACTACGAGCCATCACCACTGCCCTCACCTTGACTGCCTCCACAAAGCCAAGCTTTTAGCACCAAACGCTACTCCACCGTGTTCGATCGGCAACATCATAGCAGCCTCACTAGTTTGACTACTGCTCAATGTTTGCAGCCTTGGATCAGCTTCAATACCAATCAAACCAGCTGCGACACCAGTGATGCAGCATCACCATCCATGAACAACCCCAAAACATCATTGAAACAGCCCCCTTTCATTGCCATAGTTAGTTCGTCACCACGGAACCACCACTATCGCTAGGCCTCACCACTGTCGAACAATACCATAAGAGCCCCCCCACGAGTCAAAGTCACCAAACTAATCACTACTAGTGAATCAACCATACACACACGCACCCTTCACTATCACCTATACCTCACGACATCACCATTACACCATTGCAAAGTATCACCACATCATCGTCACCTCAACAAATGAACAACTCATTATCACACGAAGCCTAATCAGGCTCGCTGCGTCAACAACACTGCGACACCATTATTACAGCCCTCGTAAAGCCATCGCTTCACCATTACTAACCTCCATCCTATCGCTATATCATCATCACCATCCGAAACCCAAAACAGGATACCAAAGAAGAGATTGAGATGAGCAGATCGAAACAGAGTGGGAAGTGGGGAGATTTTCAGAGCAAAGTAACCTTACCACCGTGTAGAGAAAGGGAAAACCAAGCCATGGACATAAGGGTTTGCCTGAAAAGTGACCCCGCCGTCGTCACCGCCGACAGTTGATGAATCCGGCGAGAGGAGAAATTTTCGCAGCGTTTCCCTTAGGTATTTTGATTTGGGGAAAATTGCCAAAAATGGCAATTATTTGGTTTTTAAGCAAAAGGGGATCGGGCCGGGTCAAAACTGATATTGGGCTGGGTCAATGACTGAATGGGCTGATTGTTTTTCTTGCTTTTCTTTTGTCAAATGGACACTAAAATAGTACTTGCTAATTTAAGATGGTCAAAGTTAAACTAACAACTAGCACAAAATAATTAATCACATAATTAATAATGAAACACACACAACAGTTTTTTAATTAGAACAACATGTCAAAGAAACATTGCTCACAAAATTTTTCTTTTTGTCATTTTTTTTTTGTATTTTCTGATTGATTAATTAATACAAATGGCTAAACACATGATAAAATCTAGCAAAGAGTCATATGATAATTAGCACATATATTTTATGTAATTTTATTTTTTTTGTGCCAAAATTAGGTGATTACACCTGCTGATGAACCAGTACATCCAGAGGAAGAGGCTGAGGAGAGACAAGGTGCTCGTATAGATAGGAGGGTGGAATTTTTTACAGGAGGCAGCTTGAGAGGCAGACAGATGAACTCGCCTGGTTGAATGCTGAGAACACTAGGCTTGATGCTGAGCTGGAACGAGAGATACAAGAGAACTCTGCTCGCCTTGCAAAGTTACTTGCTCACTTCAATATTCCTAATGCCCCTTAAATTTTAAACCTGTCCCTTCCTCTTGTTATGTAGGTGGTTCTTATTTTGGCCTGTTTTAAGACAATTTATTACTTTTGGTTTGTAATATTTTGGATGATTCGCCTGAATGTTTAAGCCGATTTGGCACTTTTTAAATGTTTTAATTATCCGTTGCAATATTTGCTGGTGTTTATTGTCTGAAACAAGTTCCTTATTTGAAAGGTTGGCTAGCTGCCTATGGCACTAGAGTAAACTAGACTGAAATTAAGTTGAGCAGGTTCATACAACTGTGAACTTTTCGATGATGCCAAAAGGGGGAAGTTAGATGTTTTTTAGATCAGTTTATGTTTGTGACCTAATTTTTGCCTAACTCTTTATTACCCTGGTTCATGTTTAGTGTTGATAGTATTCACATGTTCTTGTGCTAATAACCCTCGGTGAGACAACATTGTTTGTCATCATCAAAAAGGGGAAATTTGTTGAAGGATGGTTTTGAAGATGACAAAGGACCTAGTTCTATGTGGACTAGGAAAAGGTTCACAGTTGAAGAAGAAGACTTGGTTGTTCGAGTGGATATTCGAGTCCGAGTCAAAGAAGGAAAAAGAGAACAGCTGGAGTTGAAGTCTCAATCTAGGAAGAAAAAGGAAAAGCTTTCAAGGCGGTGCCGAAGAAGAAGCTGTTTCCTAGGCAGAGAAGGATTGAAGACTTAGGCAAAACAACTTAGGTTTCATATAAGGCAATATGGGTAAACCTTATTAGAAACGGTTTCCAAATGGAAAAAAGAGTTCTAATTTAATTATGGAAAAGGCTTTCCATGAACTCTATAAATACAAGTTGTTTTGACCTAATTAGTTTACTCACTCAAGAAATCTCAACAGAGCAAATTGATCGTGAGAGTTTTTGTGTGCAAGAACAGAGACGAGGCAGCAGAACCTGGAGCAATTTGAGTTTCATAAGGTTTAGTCTGTTTGTCTTAGTATTCTGTTATAGGCTATCGAGTAATAATTCAGCTTATTTTGAAGCAATATTCTGAGATTACATTTTGGTAAGATAGTTTAACCTTACAAATCATAGTGAGGCTTGGAAGGTTCTAGGTATTAGTCAGAGTGAGGCTAGTTTCTTGATTGCATTGCGTTGTAATCTAAAACTTGCTCAATTTCCTTGAGTGGAAAGTTTAAATCCCAAAAGTCTTGGGTCATGGTTTTTTGATCCTTTGAGCAAGGATTTTTCCACGTAAAAATCTATGTGTTCTTTACGTTTCCGCATTATGTTTAGTTTCAGAGATAAGTGAAACTTGCAAGGAACCTGGTTCTTTGTGACTTAGGCGAACAAAGTAGAGCAAGTTTTAGGAATTGAAAAATTGGGTAAGGACACTATTCACCCCCCCTCCTCTAGTGTCTTACGAAGATGAACCGGGTATAAGATATTGTTCCAGGGTTAGATTGGTTTTGTTTTGCCAGTAGGGGTTGCACGAGCACTCTTCTCCTTACTTGTGGTAGCTGGAATTGGCATGGGTACTGCATTGCTTGTCGCTAGTGGGGTGTTTGTGATGTTTAGTGCCGGCCAATCCTCTGATTGAAGTCGTCTATCAATTTCTTTACCTTTGGATCCTGCACTGACTTCCTCTTCACACTCTTGTCGCATGATGTTAGCTGTAGTTGATGTGGTTTTCCTAGTTGTCATCGTTGGTTTTGTTGTCTTAGCTAAGCTCTTAACTGGCTTCTTAGCCGATTTCTTATCTGATTTTCTCGGTCGACCTCTAGGCATTTCCGCTAGGAGGGCGCACATTAGCAATCACAACTAAAGTGCACCAAGCACAGTTCGCTTGGATCTTTCATTTACTGAAGAATTGGTCAGTCCAAAATTGATTCTCAAATAGATGGAGTCCAATGTCTATACTGCAACTTTCCTCTTGGGTTTCGTTGCTCTGTATCAAGATTGTTGAATTAATGAAATTTGAATACCTTGTCGCAGTGGCTGATCGTATTTTGAACAGCTTTCGATTCAGCACACACATATAAGCTCGGGAAAGAGCTTATTCAAATATTTTCAATCATTTTCCTGACTTTATATTTACTTGAAATATGTGTTTTTTAGTAATAATCTCCCATGTTCACTCTATACCGATAGGAATATGTATATTTTATTTTAGTAATTCCAGTAGATTAATCAACTCTGTAGTGTGACTGATAGAACATTTGTACCATTGAGAGTGTCTACAATTTCATGTTAGATGCATCATTAGAATCTAAATTAGGGAAAACACTAACTATCAGCGCTGCAACAATATTCATAACTAATCATTTTACATCACAGTAGCGAAAGGGAACAAGAGGAAAGAATCTAATAAAAGGATTTATATGTATAAGGAAAGACATTTGTCAAGAGATGTGAAGACATTTGTCAAGAGATGTGAGTCATACTTCTGTTAGCTAATGTACTGAATATACTGGCCACTAATGAGTATTGAGGAGTTACCTAACCCTTGAAGTGATGTTAGATAATGTGTGCGCCAATTTATACAGATTATTAACAGAGTGTAACTAAACCTTATTGGAAAAAAAACAGAGTTTAGTCTGTACGAGTGGTTGACAGAAGCGAAGGTTGTGTCTTTTATGTTTATAATAATTTGCATTTCATGTAGGATATTTCAGTTTGAAATTAACATAGGAATGTTCTTGAGTTCTTGATGTATTTATTTGTTAATTTCTTTGTAGTTCATCAATTCATCGTATGTCAGCTACTTAGAATTGAAGAGTGGTGCGGAAGTGTTCACCTAAGGTAAAAACTTGCTTTTTCTTGATTTCCCTGGAATTATGATGACTTAAGTTTATCTGACAATATTTTTTGGTTAAGTTCCTTTTACCACAAAACTATGTGAGATTTTTCGAGAAAGATCATTGACAAAATAGAAGCTTCTCATCTCAGTATTGCACCTATGAATATGGGTAAAGAAGAATTGAATGAAAAGAGTGAGTTTTGGAGGTAACATGATGCGTTGGGTTATAAGCTTATACCTTTTATTGGATCTCAGTGTGGAATATAGAAACCGAGTTTGAATAATGTGAAAAACATATCTAAGTATTTGATGGTGTGATTTCTAGTGGAATCAAGACTAAAGCACACACTGAGAGAGCAAAACATTGACGTAAAGATCAAGTACTATTGCCGACAGCCACCTGCATAGATATTCCTTCTTAATTGCCCATCAAATAAAGATTTATGCGAAAAAAGAGTGAATATAGGACTGGTGTATTGAGATGCATGTGTATCGCTTCATACATCTTCATAAATTTTACTTTACCAAAGAAACATTCAAACAAATTTGCAGATGTAGATAGCAACCCTTTACACAAAAAAAAAAAAAATTTACTACAGATGCATATTTTCTGTTTTGCTGATTCAAGGCCCTAAGAATACCCTGTAAATATTGAATCTATATAGGAAGAAAGAGCTCATTTCAAAATGTACTTCATTGATTAGATTTGAGAAGACAAAGGCAACGATAACAAATAACAATACAAATATTTTGATCATGTTTAGCATAAGAGCAGTATGTCTCCACCTATTATATCTAATAAGTTTATTTTATGTTGAACATGTTTTTTGTGGAGCTTATACAGTTTAACATGGATATCTAGACAAATGTTTTGATATTTTAATATCCAAGTTACTGTTGGGGTAGTGCTTTCATTTGGGGGAGAGGTTTGTATTTCATTTGACAAGCTTGCATAGCCTTAGATGCATTAAAAAATTTCCTTTTATTTAAATCTCACTGAAAATTGTTATTCACGGTAGCCTACTGAATGCTTATAACCTGTATATTGATTGCTTAGTTTTGAAAAAAGAGAGAAAAAAATGTACTATTTTAAATTTCTTTATCTCTTTTGTTTCTTTCTTTCTTGATCTGTTGTTTAATGTTTGCCCGCACAAGGCAATATTTTAGGCTCTTTGCGTACCAGATGAAACTTAAAACTCTTTGAGCACGATAAGAGCTAAAAATTTGTCCAACAAAGTATTGGTTTTCAAAAAGAAAATAAAGAGGAAACACTATGCATCTGGTTCATTTTGTCTTTCTCTTTCTACCTGTGATGCTAGCAGACATGCAGGGATGTACGAATAATCAAGAAAAGATTTGAAAGTCATTAAACTGTGCTTCATGTCAATCTCTTCGTGATTGCAGGATGGAACTGGTATAGCAGTACTCATAACACTTGAGATATTTTAGAGAAGGTAGAAGATTTTGGTTGCTTGTGTTCTTGTGATGAAGTGGGGAATAAAAGCTTTTTCTACAAACGAATATTTTGTATTTGTTGTTTGCAGACAAAAGCTCATGTGGAGGAAGCACATAAAAAGATCTGGCTTGTGGACTAAAAGGTAGAAAAATAAACATAGTCTACGAAATAGTGTTTGTCTTATACTTCAAGCTTCACAGAGTTTATGCGATGGGATGTGCTGGTTAAAAAAGCCATGCAATAGAGCATATGTACAGGGTCTAAGTTAGTGCTCGAAAGGAGTCACTTCAAGCTTTCAAGAAACTTTGGGCTCATGAACATGAACCTGTCAATAATCTATTAGATTTTTTTAAGGTTTGCTGAGCTCCCCCATGTGGAATACCATTTGAAACTCAACTTGTATGAGTTAATACAACAAATTTAGGCCATTGAGCCAACTGTCAGGGTTGGAACATCCGGAGTTGGAAGAACATTTACAAAGGAAGATTTGGTTTTGGCTTGGTCATGTCCGGAGAAATCCGGGCCACAATGACATACTTTTAGCAGTTTGTATATACAAAGTTTTCATATGTTAATGCTCAGATGCATGACTTTTTTTTTTTTTTTTAGAACAGAAATGGTGCAATATGCATAATTGTGTTATTTATTCTTAGTGTGAAACAACGGAAGATTTAAAGATGGTGAAGATGGCCTTCCATTAGCTGAGGGTCTAGGTGATGGCCGTTACGGTCCAGATGGAGATTTCTACGAACAACAAGTTAAGTCCTTATTAAAGAACTTCTCTATTAGACACATGATTTCGCTTTGACTTCTTGTGTGATGCATGCTCTCTGTCATCTGAAGACCATGGCTCCTACTTCAAGTAGGAATAATTGTAAATAAAGTTGACATATATTTATAATTCTATGGTTTCTGATGCAACGTTGTTTATCTGCTTGTCCGATTTTTACAGGAACACATGAATTATACATAACACAATGGGAAAATTTTTGAAGCTGTAAATGTTGGGTATGTGCTGGCACGAGCGCTCCCATCTAATATATAACATAAGAGCTGTTTTACAATATTCATATGTCCTCTTTTTCAAATATTGTCCGAAAAAGTGCTCTGTCCTTGTATAGTGTCAATATGCCTTTTCTTTTTTTCACATTTTACATTGAACTATTTGTACTAGCATACAACACTTGAGAGCAAAAAGAAATTTGTCAAAGCTAATGGCAAGATGTTGGGCACGTGCCTATCATGGGCTTTCCCTCTCTAACACAAGTCAAATATCGTTATAACATTCATTTGTTATAATAACATTTCATTATAATGGCATAATTTTTTTCATAACTGATTTTTCATGTTATATTTTATATTTCTATAATAGTTTATAATAGCAGTGACATTCATTATAACGATACGTTCTTTATAAAATTACCTCTCTATAACAACCACGAGCTCAAATTAAATATTATTTAATAATATTTATAAAAAATATATTATGTACAAAAATAAAATATAAAAATATTTTGTCTAAATTTTCAATTAATTTTAAATGCATGTTTTCCTTAGATTTTATTGATTTATCAGTGCATAGTTATGTATTTATTAATAATATATTAATTTTTTAATTTAATTAATGAAGTATTATAATTTTATTGAGATTTTAAATTTAACAAGTATTTTGATTTCGTTTATAATATAAAAAGTAGAGAAAAATATTTTTTTGCTTACTTTTTGTTTAATATACATATATCACTAGATAAACAGTTGTCACTATAACTAGTTTGACTGTATATTTACAAATCAAAGAAACAACGAAAATATTGAAAAAAGTCTGACGAATTGGACAAGTTTCTCTTTTTCTCCTCTTTACTGCTACTCTTTTACTACTCCATCTTAAGTATGAATTCGTATGTTTACACACGCTAACCTTTCCAGCTACTAATACACTAAATTTCCTTTTTTGTACATTTTCTTCACCATAAAAGTAAACGTATCTTTTATTCTTCCAAATCATACTTACGAGAAACATATTTTCACAAAATAATAAGAATATAATCAAGGCTTTCCTTTTATTCACGTGAGACAGTTGGACACTCTCAAACAGAATCTTTGATTTACTTTCCTCTAATAGCTTTCAAAAGTACTTTCTTTCACTATATATAAACCTTAGGATAAAGACTTAAAGATGCATTTCACAATAAATCTTTCATATTTCTTACGCCTTTGCATTACAAGTACTATAAGGTGACGATTTTTTGCATGATTTCCAACCAGTTAATTTGTAAATTCATGGTTTAATTTCGTTCTTTTTCTGTTGTTGCTTTCTTTTTCTTTTACCCTTTAGGTGATATTGGTCCTTGTCCCAGTATTGTTTATTTGCTCTGTGCTTATATTTAGTTACCTCAGGCTTTGATTGTAAATCTAATACTACCAAAATTGGTGAGTGTTTTCATATTTTTCTTTATAGTTTCTTATTTAATTATGTGATTCTTTCTAGGGTTATTAGTGGCATTTCTTTATATTTTGAATAAAATGTTTTCAATAAATAAAATGGTGAAATTCTGATTTTTACTATTTTTATATTGTTCCAGTGCACATCACAATAGTTATTGATGCTGCATATAAGCCATTAGGGGTCCTTTGGTAGGAGGGATAAGAGATTATAATCTTGAGATTAAATTTGGAATTAAGTTATTTCACGTTTGGTAACAGGGATAAGGTGGGATATCTCAGGAAAATGGGATTATAATCCTGGGATTACTATGTCATATGCTATATAAGATTATAATTCCACGATTATAATCCCGAAATTATTAATTCATGGATATCCCATTTTCTACCAAACGACACCTTATAGCATTGTTTTGCTTGCTTGTAGTACTGTAGATAAATAATAGCAACTGCAATTAACTTAATTTATTGAATATACAAGTTTATAAGAATATTCTTTTCATCTTTTACTTAAACAATTTCCTTTTTCTTGCATTTATATTTCCCCGTGAACTACCATATAATATATATATATATATATATATATATATATATATATATATATATATATATATATATATATAAAAGCAAATAGAAAGTAAAATTACCACGTGCTTCCCATACTAGGTAAAGTAATCCCCTTCACGAAGGTCCAATTGCTTTGATCTTTCTTAGATATCAATATTCTCTTACCACAGAACTCAAGTTTCTTGAAATTTTTCTGTAGGTTGTGAAAGCTTTTCTCAATGGATTTTGACATGATTCGTCCGCGAAAATGCAAGGTATTGAGTGCTTTAATCATTGCTTATAACTCTAGATTTATTATAAATTCACTCTGTTAGTCTAATTATTGAATTATTATACAAGGACAAATTGAAAAACCAAAATAAAAGATTTCTTTCCATAAAGTAAATAAAATTAAAGAGCTCTCACTTTTTGACGGCAGGCAATTGATTTAAGTTATTTATACTCACAATGCACTCAATAACTTTGTGTTTTATTGTTAAAAATAAGTTTTAATGGTTTAATTAGGGGCTACAATTGTTTGAAAATACAATTATCTCGTCTCCTAACAATGTTTTTCTTGTATGGTAATAGCCTCCTCCACCACCAGCACCACCTCCATCACCTGAAAAGGAGGCACCACCATCACCAAAATGCGGTGAACAATGTCCACATGAATGTTGTTCTCATGCACATTTGCCACAATTTTTGCCACTACAACCAATGTGGCCATGTCATCCACTACCAATGCCGGGGCATAGAGGTTATTGCAGTGTTGACTTGAACAGGTTCTCAAGAATACGAAGGGTGGAGAGTCTTGAAATGGGCTATAGGTTGAATTTTCGAGACTGTTTTGATGACTTCTACGAGGATCATATGCCACGTTGCATGGCGTTACAACCGCTCCCTCTACATGCTCTCCCTCCACCACCACCACTATTCAGGCACCACCATGGACCACCACTGCCCCTAGTAGGGCATCACCAACCACCACTACTGCTGGAGCACCATCATGGACCACCAATTCCCTATTGTCCCCCAGCAGGTCATCATGGATACCAACATGGCCACTATGAGAATCCAAATTGCACAATTATGTGATGTCCTAGTACCACTCAGTATTTTTGTGGTTCCATTATACGTTTCTATTAATAGCTTTAATAGCCTAGTATTTTGATTTTACGTATGATTAATTTCAAGTTTTCTTTGATGGGATGACATTTGTGTAGACACTATTTGCACTTTTATAATGTCACAGACTCAAAAACACAATACATGTAGTATGGTTAGTATGTCGTGCACAAATTTTTTTTACATTAAAATTGTTTTTAGAACTTGAGAAACTGCCATTAATGGGAGGCTTACACTATTATGGTCTCTGTGTTTATATATTTTTATAGTAATAATTTTCTAAGGAGTAATAAGCTAATCAAATATTTGAATATAGAATAAACAATTCAGGTTGAGTACTTAATATTCATCGAATCAATTGACATTAATGTCTATTTGATTCAAAAAGGCGAAACGCAATATTTTACGTAAAAATCATACTGTATTATACAGCAACTGACAGTCTCATAGAATAAATTCTGCCAAACCTTCTTGACTTATTGTTGCTCCTAACGCACACGCAAGTATACGTGGTCGACAAGTAATAAAGTGATAAGTAGAGTATCGTTCCCACGAGGACTATTCAGACTGAATCCTAGCAAACAATTTCTTAAAAACTATTCAGGGACCTTTTTCAATGATGGTTGTAAAAGTTACTAACTAAAGGAAATAATTAAAAACAAGTAATTGAAGTCAAGTAATAGAGAGCAAATTATAGGTCGTTATCAATAATGGAGAAATGGTCCGGGGTCAGAGCTACGAACAATCCAGTTGAGTTTTTCAGTTGATTATACTTCTTGATTTCCTAGATTGCTAACTAACAGGTTAAATGTACCCGTGAAAACCTTTCGATTCTTCACGGTCTATGCATGCTACTCCAATCCCTATATGTCTATAGGTTGAATCACGTGCACGCATTAACGAATTCTGTGATTAGTTAAGCTAGGCGAGCAAGTATATGTCTATCCTACCCGCAAATCGATTCCCCGATGCCCAGGTTCACAATCTACCCCTACTCTTTCTTATTTGCATTCACAAGTTCCCTCTGTCGAGTTCAACTTGTAAACCGTAGATAGTGTTCAATTATCAGGCCTCAATAACCAAACAATTAGGATCAAGAAAGAATAAACAATCTGTAATGGTAAATCAATAGGTAGAAATCAACTTTCAAACATCAACCTTCATGTATTTACTCCAACCCTAGAACGAACAAACTATAGAATTAAGGAGAAGAATAAGAGAAAGAGAGAAAGAACTTGTTTAGAAGACATCTAGGGCTCCTCCCCTCTCCTCCAAAACTTGCTCCAAAGTCTCAACTCTCTTCAAAAATGAAGTAAAAGAGTATTTATAGTGTTTACAAAAGCCTAGCAATTAGTTACACCTAAGCCTAGACGAAATAGGACTTAAAAACCCGCTCCAGAGGCGCTATAGCTGGCGCCCCGCGCCCCCGAACGCGCGCACGAAGGCAGAACCCGTCGAAAACCACGTGCAATAGCCACGCCCCGCGCTGAGAAACGCGCCAGAAGCTTGGCGCCATAGGGGCGCGGCGCGCCACGAACCGCGCTAGGCAGATTTCTGCTTCTCCTTGCTCCGCAGCTCGCTTCGTGTCATGCCTTCGTGTGCTCGATCCAATCCTCAATCAAATTCCAATCTTTTCTTGCTCGATCATGCTCTTTAAAGCTCCAATTGCATTTCATAATGACCTACACACATACGACACAATATCAGTGCAAAATCACATTCATTAACTAGAAAACGGGCGAATAAAATACTCAAACGTGAGGAAATATTAAGGAAATATAGGCATAAAATGCCAAACATTACCACCCCACACTTGAACCTTTGCTCGCCCTCGAGCTATCACAAATAACTCCCCAACCTAGGTAGAACAGGTCTGCCTATGACTATGGTTGATACCGACCATTGAACGAGTGCACACATGACTACTATGGGCCCAACAAACATGCCAATAATATATCAAACACCAAAACATGAGAGCAACCACCCCAAGACAACTCAAATGCACACACTCGACTCATTGCAACCATGCTCCCACAAAGTCACCCCTACCTACTCAACCAAGAAGCCACGACTTCACCTATCTCATGTAAACCATGTGCCCTCACTAATAATGAAGCAAGAGAGTGTCCCTCAAATATCACACACAACAATGAATATCAAGAATAGAACGGGGACAATAGCATAGAAAGAATTCACTCACTCTCATGAAAAGCTCACATGTCACACATGATGTACCATAGGCTTGCCCGTAGTGTAGGACTCCACTTATGTAAGCTCACTCCCGTCGGGATTAACTAGGACTTTAAAGGGTTGTAATGTAGGCTAAGGGGCTGGTAGGATACATATGGGTAATAGTGACTACCTCCCTAAGCACTTTAATACATCACATTCAATTTAAGCACATTTCTCATCAAAGCCACCCAATCCACCCAACCAACAAATTTCACACACACCTTTTTCAGCAAGTAGCAAAATTTTTCTTTTAAGCACAACACTAGCAAGGATGGATATTCATTTCTTTTCTCTTTATTTCATTTTTCCAATTTTTTCACCTTTTTTTTTTCTTTTGTTTTTTTCTATTCCATTCTTTCCAAACCTTGCCAATGCTCCTTCAACTACTTCACAATTTATCAAGTATTCCCCTCATTGGTTCCACTCAAAAACCTCCCAATACTGCAACCACAAACTCCACAATAATATAAAATTATTAATTAAAGTGCTTAAGGAGTAAAGGGTCAAAAGAAGGCAAATAGGAACAAGTGGGTAGGCTTGCGGTGTGGGTGCCAACAAAAAGGTCAAAGGGATCACAACAATCAAGGGTGCATATAAGAGTAGGCAAATCAAGGTAAAAGGCTTATCAAAGAAGGCCTGTATCATCTCCCGACTATAGCAAACCTAGGATTTCGCTTTGCACACACGCGGGGCAAGTTCTAGACATCAATATACAACATGGAGTACAATAAGAATATGCCTCACAACACACATTGCACACAGTCCACACAAAATGGCTCCATCACAACTCTCAATCAAACAAATAAGGTGCAACTTGTGGGAATTTAAGCACTAATGCACAAAAGTTCACAACAAAGTCAAGTGAGTGGACTCAAGCGTCTCAAGGGGGTCGTTCCATTTTTTTTCTAGGCATGCATCTCAATTTAAAACCAAAAGACACCACAAATAGCACATGCAATAAGTTCAAGTCCACCGTTATCAAACAAATCAAAGGCCCTAGCATTCTACCTAATTCTTCATCTAGGGCCACCTAACAACTAATACTATACTAATCCTAAAAAATAAAAAATAAAAAAACTACCCGGTTCAAAGGCCTCCCAGTGGAAAAGAACCGAGGCCATAAGAAAAACTACGGGGCGGATGACTGTACCACTAACAAAGACTAAAAAGAAAATCTTTTTGCAAGTTTTTCATTGGTTTTCTAATTTTATTTTCATTTTTTATATATTAATTAAAGCAAGAAACAAATAAAAATAAAGTCAAGTGACAAAAAATTGCTAAAATTAAATTCCTAAGGGTACAATCATCCATAACCTCAAAAACTTGGGAAGTCCCCCACCCCACACTTAAAACTAAGCAACGTCCTCAATGCGACAAAAAAATAAAGTACAAGAGGTAAAGGAACTTCCCTGAAGGCTCTAGTCCTTGGTGCTAGCATCCTCCAAGCTTCCGTATAGTATGAGGTACTCAGACTTCCCCCAACAGGTCATCAATATTAGGCAGGGGTGAGGACACCCCACACTTAAACTCGCCATTACATGAACCTGCAATCCAATGAATCACCCAAAGTAATATATAACCATAAAAATAATAATAAAAATAAATAAAAGTAAAGCAAGCAAATTGGGTTGCCTCCCAAGAAGCGCTTGATTTAACGTCGCGGCACGACGAAGACAACTTCATCACTTTTGTCTCCACCTTGAACTTATGAATTGAATCCCCAACTTTGCCTCAAGCTTATGACTATGGTATCAGGGTGGTGGCAAAAATACAAAAGGACCAAGTAACCATTGTCGCATTTTACACTTCTTAGCCTTTAAATGAGGGATGTCGTTTTGTCTCCTCGGTATCACAAACTTTAAAATATAGGCACCTTGTTCCTCCTCCTTTGGTTTCTTCATAGGCTAGGGTGGCTCAATTTTCATGTCACCATCCAATCACAATGTTGAAAAATGATTGGAATGAGGTCTAATGCGCTTTAATTCTAAAATTGCATTACTTTTGACACCCTCACTTGCACAAACAATAGAGTCCTCAAATATGATGTTTTCTTTTTCCTCACTTGACTCTAATGTACTTTTGTCAACTTCGGCATTATCAACTAATATTGGTTCGAATGGTAGGAATTCCACTTTCTGCTCCTCAAATTGGCTTCTAAGCTTTTCTATCTCAAATCTACTATTCATGACAATTGATAATTGGGCATTAGACACCTCAACCATATCACTCAAATTCGCCTCCAAGTCGTGAATAATCAAGCCAAATTCTTCTATCTCTTTCCTGAGCACAACCCTTTCTTCCATAAATTGCCTCATCATATTTGTAAGTTCACTTCTAAAATCCCCATATGCTTCTAAAAGGTTGGCTTGCTCCGTTAGAAAATTTTGGCTCACAACCTGCACTTCTTCATTCCTGTCAGACTCACAAACATTGTTAAAAACATCACACACATTGGTAGAGGAAGGAGTATGACACTTGGGACAAGAATTCCACAGACCACCACACAATTTGCAAAAATTCCAATCAAAGGTTGTAGGAAATTCATATAACCAGTCCCGCAGGGTTGAAAGACTTGGACAATTTTTCCACAAGTGAGTTCCTCCACAAAGTAGACAAAGATCATCAAAATTTGAGCAACCATCATTCGACCAGTTTTCATTAAAAGATGCCATGTTAGCAAGTAACATAAAAATAAACTAGACAAAAAATTAAACCTGAATAGAAAATAATAAATCGTTCAAAAGAAAACAGTCAATTATTTAGTCCCCGGCAACGGCGCCAAAAACTTGTTGCTCCCAACTCACACGCAAGTATACGTGGTCGACAAGTAATAAAGTGATAAGTAGAGTATCGTTCCCACGAGGACTATTCAGACTGAATCCTAGCAAACAATTTCTTAAAAACTATTCAGGGACCTTTTTCAATGATGGTTGTGAAAGTTACTAACTAAAGGAAATAATTAAAAACAAGTAATTGAAGTCAAGTAATAGAGAGCAAATTATAGGTCGTTATCAATAATGGAGAAACGGTCCAGGGTCAGAGCTACGAACAATCCAGTTGAGTTTTCCAGTTGATTCTACTTCTTGATTTCCTAGATTGCTAACTAACAGGTTAAATGTACCCGTGAAAACCTTTCGATTCTTCACGGTCTATGCAGGCTACTCCAATCCCTATATGTCTATGGGTTGAATCACGTGCACGCATTAACGAATTCTGTGATTAGTTAAGCTAGGCGAGCAAGTATATGTCTATCCTACCCGCAAATCGATTCCCCGATGCCCAGGTTCACAATCTACCCCTACTCTTTCTTATTTGCATTCACAAGTTCCCTCTGTCGAGTTCAACTTGTAAACCGTAGATAGTGTTCAATTATCAGGCCTCAATAACCAAACAATTAGGATCAAGAAAGAATAAACAATCTGTAATGGTAAATCAATAGGTAGAAATCAACTTTCAAACATCAACCTTCATGTATTTACTCCAACCCTAGAACGAACAAACTATAGAATTAAGGAGAAGAATAAGAGAAAGAGAGAAAGAACTTGTTTAGAAGACATCTAGGGCTCCTCCCCTCTCCTCCAAAACTTGCTCCAAAGTCTCAACTCTCTTCAAAAACGAAGTAAAAGAGTATTTATAGTGTTTACAAAAGCCTAGCAATTAGTTACACCTAAGCCTAGATGAAATAGGACTTAAAAACCCGCTCCAGGGGCGCTATAGCTGGCGCCCCGCGCCCCCGAACGCGTGCACGAAGGCAGACCCCGTCGAAATCCACGTGCAATAGCCACGCCCCGCGCTGAGAAACGCACCAGAAGCTGGGCGCCATAGGGGCGCGGCGCGCCATGAACCGAGCTAGGCAGATTTCTGCTTCTCCTTGCTCCGCAGCTCGCTTCGTGTCATGCCTTCGTGTGCTTGATCCAATCCTCAATCAAATTCCAACCTTTTCTTGATCGATCATGTTCTTTAAAGCTCCAATTGTACTTCATAACGACCTACACACATACGACACAATATATCAGTGCAAAATCACAATCATTAACTAGAAAACAGGCGAATAAAATACTCAAACGTGAGGAAATATTAAGGAAATATGGGCATAAAATGCCAAACATCACTTATGTTCGGAGAATACTTCAGCTTTTGATATAGATCGGACCATTTGACCGCTAATTAAGTCATAAACACCAACAGTAGTCCTCACATAGCAAAACGTATAATAAAACTTATTTCAATAACGAAAACAACTAAGCAATAGTATCATACATATAGAGATTGAAATTGCATACTACTCTTTTTGTCCTTTAGTTTTCTGTTGAATTTCAAAGAACTGTTTTTCTTTGGTTGAATTTCAAAGAACTGTTTTTCTTTGAAGAGTTTCCCCTTTGGTTTATAAATATAGTACAATTAGAAAGTGGTACACCAATGATGGAGTGATCCATAACTATTAAGAATTTATTACTTAATTAGTAGTTTAAGTAACTTCTTTTTTCAAAGACTTTGAACCACAGGCTTGCACCACTACTACAGAATTATATCACCTAACCAGTTATTCCAATAACATATAATTGGATATCAAGGTTTGGTTTCTTCAAATCCACAAGAGATTTAAAAAAAATAGACCCCCTCCCACCTTCTTTATTTGTAATATGGTTTCTTAAAATCCACAAGAGATTTAAAGAACTCGACCGTTATAAATTAATTTTGAATTTTCTAAAAATATTAGATATATTTGATAATGTTGTTTAAGTGACTAAGTTATACTCCATCCGATCCGTTCTAATTTATGTGGCACCATTTTCTTTTTTGTTTGTCCCAAAATAAGTGGCACCTTTCCTTATTTGACAACTATTTAATCCATCATCTCTATTTTACCCTTGTTGGGCTCTACATACTTTTAAACCTACCAGCAACTTTTTTCTTACTCAAATCTTCTCTCTTACTTTTTCAAGGATAAAATTGATACTTAACAAAGTCAACCTCTATTTTCTTAAACTCCGTGCCCGATCAAATGGTGCTATATAAATTGGGACGGATGGAGAATCTATTTAGTTATCCTAGGTACATGGACTTTATATTACTAGATTCATTGTTATATAAGTTTCCAAAGTAACCAAATTCATTATGTGTTTGACCTTATTTAGTGGGTGTGATTCTAGACAAGGACAATTATATAAGTATCCCCTTTGTGATAGTGTATTGTAAAAGTGAAATTTTATATACTTTATGAAGTGAGCTTTATGTCTCCCTCTTTTTTTGATCCTCTTTGTGCCTTATGATTTGTCAAGAGCACCACCTTATATTTCCAACAAATGGTATCAGAGCGTCGGTTCGATCCTAGAAGGAGTGAAGACAAAAGTTTGACAATCTCTATTGAAGGTGTTTCTCCGGGTTTGATGACGCGTTGAGAGATCGGCTATTTATAAAGAGAAAAGTGAATCCTCTGGGTGTGTGTAGGAAAGAGTACAACCCGTCGAGTAAAAAATGAGTAAGTCTTGAAGAATTGCACAAGATAGAAAAATAGAAGACAAAAGAAGTCTTCCGTGAGTGATTATACAATAGCCAAAAGTAAAAAAGGGATGGATTGAATATAGTTGAATTGTCTATTGGATATAAGGTGTGCAGAAAGAGTGTTGTTGCTATGATTCTCAAAGAGAATGATGAAATAGGTGATGAAAGTATGTTTGAAGGTGATGATAAAAGATATAGAATTTCTGATATTGATGAAACAAAAGAAAGGAAGAATTCAAGTTGGGATGAAGAAAAAAACTTGAAAAAAGATGACGTCTTTCAACATTTGAAGAATTTCGAGACTAAAAGCTGGATTTGGAATGAAGAGGAGATTTAAAACTAAAGGGGAGTGTTAGAAATAAATTTTGAATTTTCTAGAATATCAAATACATTTGATAATGTTGTCTAAGTGATTAAGTTATGTCTATATAGTTATCCTAGGTGCATGGACTTTATATTACTAGGTTCATTGTTATGTTTCCAAGGTAACAAAATTCATTTTGTGTGTGAACTTATTTAGTGGTTGTGATTCTAAAACTGTCCTTGGACAACTATATAAGTAGCTCCTTTGTGATATTTATTGTAAGGGCGGATTTTTAAAAAAAAGTAATTTCAGGAACCAACAGTCGAAAGCATTTATAGTAACATTCTAATTCCAAAAGGAATTTAAGGTAAATTAGAACCAAAAACATAATCAAGTCATAATAGAATAAAAAACACATGTTCTTAATTAAGTCTAGATACTAAAACTAAAATAGACTGCATCAAAATTGCCATATAAAGATATTTAAATCAAATACTGAAATGACCTTAGCTAGTCGTTTCGGATTTTAGAATCTCGATTGGCGTGTCAAAAATCTTAAAAGCTCCACAAGGTCAATTAGGATGTGTCTGCAAAGTTTGAACTGAATTAGACCTTGTTTGGTAGGTCTTTGAAGAAGGTTTCAATTTCGGTTGCCGGTAACGCTTAAAAGAAGTTTTCGAGCTCGATTTGAGCAAATGACCACCAAATTGGAAAATTGAAAACACTGTTACATTTGTATGGTCACTTGTGACCTGTGTGAACTTCAGACGTAAATTCCGAGGATGTTCAGATAGTTTTCGCTAAAATCCTGAAAGTTAAGAATTTGACCTCTTCCCATAGAACCCCTATCTTGTGTTCGGGGATCGGATTTGAGATCCATCTTTGCTAGTACGTCACATAAGTGTTATATAACTTGCGTGAAAATGTTAGGGTCATTCTGAATTTCGTAGAGTCCCGTTTGGACTCAAAACATCGCACTAGTTCTTGCTGGTGCAAAATTCAGCATTGTAGCAGTTTTCCAAGTCAGTATATAAAGGCTTGTGTCAGCTATTTTAACTTCAATCCATTTTCTATCAACTTGAGGACGGTTTAAGGTGAAATTTCAGCACCAAATCATCTCAATCAGTAGGTAATGATTCCAATCCATTTGATTATGTTGATTCAAGATTCTTAAGTTGGAATTTCTTAAAAATTGAGTTAAAAGTGGGGTTTGAACCCTAACTTTTGAAATAGGGGGATTTAATTCAATTGAACTTAATTATGGAAACTAATAGTGTATTTGGACTCGTGGGATTATGAGGACTCAGGGTTATTTTGGTAATTTTCTTCTTTCTCCGCCTAAACGTTAAATAATCATCTTTTGTGCACTTATACATGCCTTTGAACTTGTTTGGTTCAGAGAGGGATAAGTCTGAGGGAAGTCGGGCAGGAAAGGAGGTTGTGCAGTAGCTTATTTGGCTCAGGACTTAAGGTAAGTGATATTATCCATTTTTTTGATGGCCTTTGGCCTTGTGGATATTCTACTACGTGTTTCTTACATGTGTAGCTGTCGATAGGCGTACTTTCTACGCTTTAGCTTTGGGTTTATACTATATATCATATATTATGACTAGTTATTGGTTTTGTATTGAGCTTAGAGTATTGTACTCCAGTTATAGGCTTGATATATACTTATCGGCAGTCGTTAAGAGTCCCACGTCGGTGAAGAATTATTATTGCATATATCTCCTGGTAGTCGATGAGAGTCTCGCGCTAGAGATAGAATTCGGGCACATGTGGCCCCATTGCATGATAATCCATTCATTTCATGTCTTTATATGTGTTTTGTGAACTATATGGACATGTTGCATTGATTATCTGTAGTTAATTTATATGCTTGGTTGCTATTATTTTTATTTTCCCTGACCAGCCTACATATCCCTCGAGGTCTCTAGTTATTCCTCATTTATTGAGTCCTTATGACTCATTCCCTCTTTGTTTCTTGTTTTGTCTTTTCGTTTCAGCAGATTCTGCTCCAGGACTTAGCCAGCCGCAGCGTGATTGAGGAGCAAGACGTTTCTAGCTGTCAGTGGTGAGCCATCTTGTCCATTAAGGCTGCATCTGTAGATACTATTATTTTATCCTATTTTGCTCTCTTCAGGAGATATAGATATTCTTTGACTTTGTAGATGTCGGATCTGGAAACCTCTAGACTTGTATTTTTGGTAGTCAGGTCTGTTTATTCATATAGCTTGTATATATGTCAGTATATACATTATATTTGTTCCGTACGAGTCTTCATATGACTTGAGCCGTCTTATGTTAATTTATTTCATTTTCAAGTATTTTAAAGTAAAATTTATAACATTTGTCTCGAGTTAAGTTATAGCGTTCGCCCGACATGTCTAGGGAAGGTAATCGAGTGCCTGCAAAGCCTATTCAGAAATCTGGGTCGTGTCAAATACTCTCTCTAATCTCCTTTTCTTCTGAAATAACATCCCTCCATAAGCCTAGCATGTCCGCAAGTTGGCTGGTACAACACCGTTTGGCAGTTTCCCCAAACAACCACGGTTTGAGAATGGCTGAACAGAATTGTTATCTTAAGGCAACCTTGGCACTTGACATCCATGAAGAATGAGTTAGGAGACTGAACAAGAAGTTTAAGCTTAAGCTTCCTGTTTTCTAGATCTACTGGTGGGTGTTGAACCCCAAAAATTACCCCCCGAAAAGGGTAAATTCAAGAATATCAACTGAATGGACTAACTCTTTTGGAGTTTTTGGAGTCGCCACCCAATTTAAGGAAACACAGGGAACCAGATAAACAAATGCGTGCAAAAACTCCGTTTTTATAAAAAGACGGTCTTTCTTTCAGAGATTCTAAAGGTAAGAGGTTTTGCTAATTTCGAAAGAAGGTTTTTAAGGCACTTTCGAAATTCCGTTAACAACGGTTAATCCGACAGGTTTCCAAAATATTTGCAAGTGGGCTTTTTCTTTAATAATAATAATAATAATGATAATAATAATAATAATGATAATAATAATAATAATGATGATAATAATAGTAATAGATCTTCTAAAATAATAATTAATTGAAACAAATTCATTTGTAAAGTATTGTAACTTGCACGCATTTGCTCAAATAGACCCGATTGGTGTTAAAGTAAACAACTCCAAATTGAAAGGTGATGAACACAAAGTAAAGCAATAATGCAAACAATCAAATATGTATTGATAGATGAAATATTCTACAAGTTGTTTACATAAATATCCTAAGGGGAAGGAAAGACAAAGAGGAAAAGATAGAACCCGGGAAGTGGCTAGGAGACTAAAGGTGATCATCAAATAGACTTGCATAAGCTGAAGCAATAACTGGTGAAGTAGGTCTGGATTGGATGACAAATGCAACTCTGGCCCCGAATTAGAGCCATTCAAGATGGAGTACCAGAAGTGGACTCCGGACAGTTGGGTCATGCAAAATAAAGAAGGAAAAATTAGCACTTGTAAATGAAAGTTAAACAATGCCCGTTAGACAAACAAACAAGTGAACCACAAAGGGAGTACTGTTACAATTTTTTAAAGTATTTGATCTCATTAATTCAAAAGCCCACTTCATATGTTACTTAAAATAAATGTAGCTCATTCATGTTTCGCATTTTAAGAGTAGGATCAAGAAAATATCAATCTTAACGATTTAAGATGCCAACTGAATTAATGAAGAAGAAAATGTACTCCTTTACATTAAAACTTTTAACTCATTTCATATTTATCAAAGAAAAGAATGAGGATGCACAACACAATTAACTAATTAATGAACTAAGAGGGACAAACTGCTAGTGAAAGAGACATTTCCTTATTATCCATAAACTAATATCTAGCAGGTAGTTGGAATGCACACAGTAAAGGTTTTCTTATGTTTGAAGTTGAGGCACAGTAAACAAGAGTAGCAATCTCAGTAGCTATTTCAAAGTCAAGCCACAATCAAGACTAAATCTTAGACATTTCAAAGTCAAGCCACAATCAAGACTAAATCTTAGACTAAGTGATTAGCAGGTTGTAACAAAATACAGAAGACTTCGCTAAATGAGTTCTAAGACTTATGCCAAAAGTTTACGCATTAATGAACGGGTGCCCATTTTATCTGAACATCTTCAACTACAAAAGAGCCCAAAATCAAGACAGGAAATGGCTCATATCTTTAAACATGATAGTGATTGATACCCTTCCCTTTACCATTCATTAGCAGTGATCAATAGAAGATTAAATCTAGCACACACATTAGTGACATCAATTAATGAACTAGATGAGAATAGTCCTAGAAGAAATCAGCGTATATACTAAAATTTCATTTTCCAGAATATCAACACCTTAGACTCATATACTTCTCAAATTCAAAAACACATCTGACTACCATCTACACTACCTCTACCGCCTGCTACAACCAAACAAGACAATTTCCCCTACTAACAACTGCTACAACTCACCAGGCTTCCCCTAAACCAATCTCCCTGCTTCCCAGAACAACTAACAAACTGAAGCACACACAAACCTTCCATAGACCACCCTGGAAACCATCCCTCTGCTTCGGCACCGTCATAACCAGGACCAAACCACCTAGAATCCTCCAAAACAGGCTTGCAACGAACAGATATCCTCACACTCACAAACAACTAGACCACACTCCCTAAACTTCAGCACAGATGCCCTGCCTTAACCTGCACTTATACCCTACTCCTGCTGCACCATGCCTCACTTCACACACCTGAACTAAGCTGCACACACTTCTCTACTCAAACAAACTCCCTCAGCTCTTCTATACTGAAACAAGAAACTCCCTGGATTCTTACCATACTCACAGACAAGAAAAAGAGAAACTAACTCTTCTGAACTCACTCACACACACACTGCACATTCTCACACCTTCCCTAAACATCAAGGAACAGCCCCATAAGACCTCCCTCACAATACCCTTTCCTACTTCATCCAAACAATCAAGGGAAATCAGCTTGTACACAAGCTTCACCATGCTTTTAAAGCAAGCGGAAATGCTAAGTTAAAGCAAAATAGATTCAGGACGCAGGGTTAAAGATTCAGACTTTGGCTAAAATAACAGGCTAACAGAAAGTTTAAACTTATAACCATATGACCACTCTATTCACTCAAGCCACGAGGATACAAAACTGAGTTAAAGGCTTGACCATGATAACATAATGGAATGAGTCACCCTTAATGTCTATCAAATTTAACCTTCCTGAAGCAACTTTAATGTTCATTTATCATTCTTTAAGATATCAAAAACTTTCCTTGATAATTTACCCAAGTAGTAATAGAGGTTTGTAACCAGAGAACACCTTGATCGCATTTTAATACTACAAGCTAAAGAGAAAGACAACAGAACTAAAACTGAACATCTGAACTTATTTCATGCTTAACCATCCTTTAATCTAAATTAGCCATGAAGAATATACCATAAACTTTACATTTTACTGCTAAAGAAACTAAATAAGCAACACAAACTACATGTTGAAACATAACCCGATAAAGAAGGAAACAAAAATAAGAATACCAGAGAAAAAGAGTAATTACCTGTTTCGACGCAGCGAGCCGGGGCGAGGATCGAATAATACAACTCGAACAAACGCGAAGACTCAAATGAGGTTGACGACTTAAATGTTGTAGTGACGACACAAATGCAGAATCCAAAAATCAAACGGAACAGTAGCACTACTTTTGTATATGAATTTGAAACTGAAATTTATGTATGTCTTATGCCATTTCTTTAACCTCGCTTTTTTCTCTATTCACGGCTATCTCCATCACCCTCAAAACTTCCTCTTTATATCAGCACTTAGGGTTTTCAAAAAATGAGGTACAACTGAACCCAAAATTGACTGATTTAGCCTCAAACGGCTCTTAATGGATAAGGTGACAACGAGCAAGGACCAAGCTGGATGATTCCTATTCGATCGTACTAAAGGTATGAGCTGGAATCGAAGAGAGAGAGAGTGAGGAAACGGGTCCGGGTTGTGGGGAAAGGGAATCGGGTTATCTGAATTCTAATAGGGTTTTTTAGTTAATTAGAATAGGAGATTTGCGTGGGTAGGTGGGAATTGGGCTATATTTTGCGATTTTGGCATTTTTATACAAAATTATCAATTTGACTAGTTAAAATTATAAAATTGCCCTTTCTGACACATCTTTTAACTAAATACACTTTATATTTAATATTAACTTAAAATCGGGACAAAATTGGGTGTCAACAGCTGGACCTCTTTACCCGGAAAAAGATGAAAGAGTTTTCAGGGTAAAGAAGTTGACGGAAAAAGCCAATTTTGTCACGATAAAGCCAAAGACTTCTGATTCCAAGGACCAAAAGGCGAGGCTTATGGACATGGCCGAACTCCGGTTTCCGAGTTGCCTACATATCTCGGGCTGAAAGAGAATCAGGCCATATGTAGTTTGACGACACTTATATACGAAGACTCGCACGATTGACAGAAAAGACGATACGAATAGGAAAGAATTCAAACTGACGCCCTAATCCGAAATGAAATATTAGGATAGACTTGCTTGTTCGAGTGTGATTCTTCAGATCCTCGTTGATGAGTCTGGCTCATATCAACGATTGCCCCAGTTCACTGCTAAGAAAGAGTTCCACGTTATGCTCCAAATGCTACTGCGGTGCTGCTAATATCCTGTAATAAACTTGACAAACGGTAAGCGAGTAACTGCAAATAAAGCTTAATAAATGAAGTAATAAACGAAAACGACAATAAAACTTGTAGATGCTGGTTGCAATATCAATGATAAGCTTGTCTCCAATCGACTAATGGAGAAATCTGGCTTTGTGAGGCAGGATGACTTCGGGGCCGTTGGTAGACTGAATATAAAATAATAAAAGCTTCAATTAATAGGAACGTAAACTGAACTTTAAACTCTAAATAATGAGGATAAAAATGCCGCCTTTTCGGCAATAACCATGATAAAGCCTATAGCTTTAAATCATGAAGAGGCAATTTGAAAAGCAATCTTGGAATGGGCTCCAACTCAAAGTAAGTACACATCCGAAGGAATCTCATTATCCTGCCAGCCTTAACAAATTTATTAGCAACATAAGGTCATTAAAGTAGGTATAAGGAAATATGCCATAGAGGCATTCAAATGATTAACACCTTCGAGGTGATACAAATACGCTCATCGAAAGCGTGAACAGATAAAGATGCTTACCGGAAGCGTGAAATATAAAGACGCTCATCGAAAGCGTGAACAGATAAAGATGCTTACCGGAAGCGTGAAATATAAAGACGCTTATCGAAAGCGTAAACACATAAAGACGCTTACCGGAAGCGTGAAATAAAGACGCTTATCGAAAGCATAAACACATAAAGACGCTTACCGGAAGCGTGAAATATAAAGACGCTTATCAAAAGCGTAAACACATAAAGACGCTTACCGGAAGCGTGAAATAAAGACGCTTATCGAAAGCGTAAACACATAAAGACGCTTACCGGAAGCGTGAAATAAGACGCTTATCGAAAGCGAAAACACATAAAGACGCTTACCGGAAGCGTGAAATAAAGACGCTTATCGAAAGCGTAAACACATAAAGACGCTTACCGGAAGCGTGAAATAAGACGCTTATCGAAAGCGTAAACACATAAAGACGCTTACCGGAAGCGTGAAATAAAAATATGCTTATCGAAAGCGTAAACACATAAAGACGCTTACCGGAAGCGTGAAATAAAAAGACGCTTATCGAAAGCGTAAACACATAAAGACGCTTACCAGAAGCGTGAAATATAAAGACGCTTATCGAAAGTGTAAACACATAAAGACGCTTACCGGAAGCGTGGAATAAAGACGCTTATCGAAAGCGTAAATCACATAAAGACGCTTACCGGAAGCGTGAAATATAAAGACGCTTATCGAAAGCGTGAGATATAAAGACGCTTACTGGAAGCGGGAAATATAAAGACGCTTATCGAAAGCGTGAGATATAAAGACGCTTCTCGAAAGCGTGGAATATAATGACGCTTCTCGGAAGCGTGAATGCGTTGCACTCTTTGAATTCTTCCATGGAGGAATGGCCTTGACTACAAAACAAAGTGAGCCCCCAGGATTGGCAATATCTGTAAATCATAAAAATGGAACTTTTGTAAGCTCTCTCATAAGACGAATGAGAAATGAGACGGATATGTTTAACAATTTGCAATAATTATTGGAAATAGAAATGCCGCCTTTCGGCAATGACTCATGATCGAGTCTCCCGTTTTCTATAGTAGGCTTCTTAACAATAGCGCCTTCGATTGTTTACAATAGACTTGATGTTGATACTTGTAAAATAAATGGTAGAATAGCCTTCAAAATAAAGTTGTCATTAAATTCATATAGACAGGCAAATGTCAAAGATAAAGGAGATATAAAGTGAGAGTTTAAACCGTCTGGCTTATATTTGGTGAAGCCATAAAGAGTTAAGTGTTATCCTTGAGAAACACTGAGTTAATGCTTAATTCCTGCAAAGTGTAAAGTAAAGTTGTCAATTAAGCAATGAATTTCGATTAAACAAGGGCAGAAATAGAGAGAGAAATAAGATCGTTTTTGCGTATGCAATGAGTCAGATAACGCCTCCGATCTCGGTCAGTTATCTGGGCAACATTGTTCAGTGTGTATGAAAAATACTCTATGAGGAATTGATAGCTGCTAGTTTCCTCATTTTGTTGCTTTGAAAATTCCTGCACTCAAAGAAAAATCGTTAGTTTTGGGAGGGAGGGGGGAGCGTTTTATCCGTGCTGACTCAAGCCTTCATCCTGCAACTGCTTCCTTCTTCTCACTTTGTCTAGATTTGAGATTCGTCCTTTGAGACTTAGCCAATGAACTAATAGCACAATAAGTTTTAAATAGCTGACACAAATACTTGCATAGTTGAAAAAGATTTTCATGTTGATCTAAAACCCTTGTTGTATTTCAGATGGTGACATATGTTGAAACAAATTGAACATCCTTTATCTTGCAACTTTGCACCATTCTCAAACACTTTCAGAATTTTGTCCATTCATCTTTTATCGGGAAATACCACCTTTTGCAAAAAATTTGCCCCAGTTATGATCTTTTACATCTTCAACTCGCTTTGCAAGATTTGCCCCAGTTGGCTTTTAGGGGGGAAACTAAAATTTTATTATTATAGAGTCGAGCCCGTTGAGAGCGCCTACGTATCCTTCCTTGGGAATCAGACCGTGTGTAGTTCTGCTTACATAAAGATTTGGGGAATATGGCAATCTAAGTGCGAAGCCGAAGCCGAATCCAAATAGGAATGCCTACACATCTGCCCAGATGCATAGTTCGGAATTACATCATCAAAGATAAACAAGCCTTAAAGCATTACAAAATCTGATTGAATCCGATGTGGATTGCTTACTTATCTTATTGCCATTCCAGGAATCAGACCAAAAGTAGTTCAAAATTACATAAAAGAGGAAATAGGGGATTCCTATGCTAGTGTAACCGAGCTCTATGTGAGTTGCTTACGTATCCCGCCTTGGGAATCAGGTTACGCGTAGTTCGCATTACAATCAAAATTACATGGAAATGAGAAAAATATTTTCTTGAGGCAAAATGATAAAGTTTTAACCAGCATGATTCGGGGCCTCAATCCGAATCGAAATTTTGCAAAGTGCTTTTAATTCACAGCCAAGTCTCCTGCGTTGGTTCACTCAACTGGATTGTATTGTCTTCAATCAAATCTTGGATCTTATGTTTAAGAAGGACACATTCCTCAGTGTCGTGCTTGGCAAATTCTTCATGGTAAGCGCAATATTTGGCTCCATCAACACATTCTGGGGGAGGGTCAAACGTACCATCTCCTGCTAAAGGATTTAGCACTCCCATATCTTTTAATCTTTCATACAATTGAGCTTGTGGTTCACCTAAAGAAGTGAATTTTCGGCGCTCTCTCTTTTCATATTTGGGACGAGACCCTGCTTGCATAGACTGATGGGCTACAGGTAACTGGTGTTGTTGAGGGTAATTGTATGCTTGCGGTTGTGAATAAGGCTGATAAGCGGGTATTCTAGATTGATGGTAATTGAGTTGAGTATTGTAGACGGGATATGGAGCAGGTGGAATTTGATATTGACTTGGGTGAGTTGAGTATAGTGTGCTTTGGTGAGTGGGCTGGTTTGGTGAGTTTCTGAAGGTTGGCTTCTTGTTTGGCCTTTGGTCGATATCAGCCATATCAATACCAACTTCATCTTCCCTCTTTTTCTTCTCAAAATTGCCCATACCAGTCTGGATGGCTTGCGTAGTTGCCTTTATTGCAGCAAAACTTACAATTCGCCCTGTCTTAACCCCTTCTTCAACCATCTCTCCCATCACAAGAAGTTCAGAATATGGTTTACCCATCATAGGGAGCAAGTGCATGTAATAAGAATCATCTTGGGCTCGGATGAAGTATTTTACCATGTCTTCCTCAGTCATTGGTGGTTGCACCCTTGCAGCCTGTTCACGCCATCTCAATGCGTATTCCCTAAAGGTTTCTGTTGGTTTCTTCTTCAGATTGGACAAGGTTATAAGGTCAGGAGCCATCTTGACATTGTACTCAAACTGCTTTGTAAAATCATTGGTTATGTCATCAAATCCACGCCACTTGCTTATATCCTGTCTTGCAAACCATTCAGCAGCAATACCTTCCAGACTATGACTGAAGAAGGCCATCAGAAGTTCCTCTTTACCTCCCGCAACCCTCATTCGGTTGAGATATTTGGTCAAATGGACAAATGGGTCACTATGAGCATCATACATATCAAATTTCGGCACCTTAAACCCGAGAGGAAGAGTAACGTCAAGGTATAGATAAAGATTGCGGTAGGAGATGCTTTGACGTCCTCTAGACACTTGCAAATCCTTGATGGATTGCTGCATGATTTTCATCGTTTGGATTATCTCCTCTTGCTCAACTGTCTTTCCCTGCTTTTCTACAGTTATGGGAACTTCAATGGGTGCTTTGGATTGTGGAGGACGAGGAGTATCTTTGGCAGGTAAGTATTGATAGTGAGGCAAGTTGTTGTGGTTAATGAATGCATTTGGGATGTCGTTAACTGGTGCAAGCATACGAATGACACTGGAATTTAAAAGCGTGTTGGGATTGGCAGTTTCAACATTGGGGTTCAGAGTTGATAGCACGGCTGGCGCATTTTGGTGGCTCGACCCTTTCATTCTGTCTAGTTCAGCTTGCATACACTCAATCTGCTTAGCCATTCTAGCAATTTGTTCATCAGGAACAACAACTGCTTGCTCATTAGAAGATGCAGTGATACCAGTCTGATTATCAGTCAAATCAGTCATTGCTTGCTTCACTTTGGACTAGACGCTTAACCAACTCGGGAGTCAACACGAATCAAGCTCTCTCTTTTGGGGGATAATCAAAACAAAAGAAAAATTCAACAGATAACTATGCTAGTTTCCTGGTCATTGGCATAATTGCATACAATCACGTAGCGCGCGTCACGTAGCGCTTTGCATTTTAAACAGGTTTGACATGTGGCAATCACAATTAGTTGAGCGTAAATGAAAATGCGGGCGCGTCCTACCCTGTAAGGTGCCTCTTTGTGCTAGAGGTAAGCCTAATCGTCAAGTTGCACGCACATGTGGTTATTATAACGACACAAGCCGTTTGTCAATACAACATCTGAGATATAAATAAACCGACATAGTTGTCAACTTCTCAAATTTGACATGGCAAATGGTTTGGGATTCGTTATAATATCCACACGATCACATAATATGTAGCGTCGTAGGGATTCAATAACCCGTCAACAAAAAGGCGGTTTCTTAATTCCTGTAAACGGTACCAAGGACCGGATCCAAACTAAGGTGTATATGCATGCATGACCTAATCTCCTTCTAAGAGTGGGCTAACGGTTGAGGCTGACTCGACCTATGCGGGATAGACCTGGGCTCACAACGCAGTAGAACTGGCCATGACAAAACCAGGCAATCTCAATATCCTGAACTAACTTTTGGTGACACGAAAGAAGTTTCAAAGAGTGAGGTAAGGGCAATGCCCTTCCTGCATAACTACCCGTCAAGCGGGTGCCCCGTGATGAAATCGAGGAGGTGAAAGAGAATTGACAGGCTCCATGAGGGAGGAAATATGAACAGAATGCGGACTATGCACAAATAAATGTAATACATGCTTTATAAGGCAAACCAAACAAACAGATATAATAAAGCAAATAAATTAGGCATGCTAGTTGCAAATAATTGGAAACCTTTATGGTCAAAACCTTCATTGCTCCCCAGCAGAGTCGCCATGCTGTTGAATTCCAAAAATTACCCCCCGAAAAGGGTAAATTCAAGAATATCAACGAAGTAGACTAACTCTTTTGGAGTTTTTGGAGTCGCCACCCAATTTAAGGAAAAACAGGGAACCAGATAAATAAATGCGTGCAAAAACTGCGTTTTTATAAAAAGACGGTCTTTCTTTCAGAGATTCTAAAGGTAAGAGGTTTTGCTAATTTCGAAAGAAGGTTTTTAAGGCACTTTCGAAATTCCGTTAACAACGGTTAATCCGACAGGTTTCCAAAATATTTGCAAGTGCGCTTTTTCTTTAATAATAATAATAATAATAATAATAATAATAATAATAATAATAATAATAATAATAATACTAAATAATAATAATGATAATAATAATAATAATGATAATAATAATAATAATGATGATAATAATAGTAATAGATCTTCTAAAATAATAATTAATTGAAACAAATTCATTTGTAAAGTATTGTAACTTGCACGCATTTGCTCAAATAGACCCGATTGGTGTTAAAGTAAACAACTCCAAATTGAAAGGTGATGAACACAAAGTAAAGCAATAATTCAAACAATCAAATATGTATTGATAGACGAAATATTCTACAAGTTGTTTACATAAATATCCTAAGGGGAAGGAAAGACAAAGAGGAAAAGATAGAACCCGGGAAGTGGCTAGGAGACTAAAGGTGATCATCAAATAGACTTGCATAAGCTGAAGCAATAACTGGTGAAGTAGGCCTAGATTGGATGACAAATGCAACTCTGGCCCCGAATTAGAGCCATTCAAGATGGAGTACCAGAAGTGGACTCCGGACAGTTGGGTCATGCAAAATAAAGAAGGAAAAAATTAGCACTTGTAAATGAAAGTTAAACAATGCCTGTTAGACAAACAAACAAGTGAACCACAAAGGGAGTACTGTTACAATTTTTTAAAGTATTTGATCTCATTAATTCAAAAGCCCACTTCATATGTTACTTAAAATAAATGTAGCTCATTCATGTTTCGCATTTTAAGAGTAGGATCAAGAAAATATCAATCTTAACGATTTAAGATGCCAATTGAATTAATGAAGAAGAAAATGTACTCCTTTACATTAAAACTTTTAACTCATTTCATATTTATCAAAGAAAAGAATGAGGATGCACAACACAATTAACTAATTAATGAACTAAGAGGGACAAACTGCTAGTGAAAGAGACATTTCCTTATTATCCATAAACTAATATCTGGCAGGTAGTTGGAATGCACACAGTAAAGGTTTTCTTATGTTTGAAGTTGAGGCACAGTAAACAAGAGTAGCAATCTCAGTAGCTATTTCAAAGTCAAGCCACAATCAAAACTAATTCTTAGACTAAGTGATTAGCAGGTTGTAACAAAATATAGAAGACTTCGCTAAATGAGTTCTAGGACTTATGCCAAAAGTTTACGCATTAACGAACGGGTGCCCATTTTATCTAAACATCTTCAACTACAAAAGAGCCCAAAATCAAGACAGGAAATGGCTCATATCTTTAAACATGATAGTGATTGATACCCTTCCCTTTACCATTCATTAGCAGTGATCAATAGAAGATTAAATCTAGCACACACATTAGTGACATCAATTAATGAACTAGATGAGAATAGTCCTAGAAGAAATCAGCATATATACTAAAATTTCATTTTCCAGAATATCAAGACCTTAGAGTCATATACATCTCAACTTCAAAAACATATCTGACTACCATCTACACTACCTCTACCGCCTGCTACAACCAAACAAGACAATTTCCCCCTACTAACAACTGCTACAACTCACCAGGCTTCCCCTAAACCAATCTCCCTGCTTCCTAGAACAACTAACAAACTGAAGCACACACAAACATTCCATAGACCACCCTAGAAACCATCCCTCTGCTTCGGCACCGTCATAACCAGGACCAAACCACCTAGAATCCTCCAAAACAGGCTTACAACGAACATAGATCCTCACACTCACAAACAACTAGACCTCACTCCCTAAACGTCACCACAGATGCCCTGTCTTAACCTGCACTTATACCCTACTCCTGCTGCACCATTCCTCACTTCACACACCTGAACTAAGCTGCACACACTTCTCTACTCAAACAAACTCCCTCAGCTCTTCTATACTGAAACAAGAAACTCCCTGGATTCTTACCATACTCACAGACAAGAAAAAGAGAAACTAACTCTTCTGAACTCACTCACACACACACTGCACATTCTCACACCTTCCCTAAACATCAAGGAACAGCCCCATCAGACCTCCCTCACAATACCCTTTCCTACTTCATCCAAACAATCAAGGGAAATCAGCTTGTACACAAGCTTCACCATGCTTTTAAAGCAAGCAGAAATGCTAAGTTAAAGCAAAATAGATTCAGGACGCAGGGGTAAAGATTCAGACTTTGGCTAAAATAACAGGCTAACAGAAAGTTTAAACTTATAACCTTATGACCACTCTATTCACTCAAGCCGCGAGGATACAAAACTGAATTAAAGGCTTGACCATGATAACATAATGGAATGAGTCACCCTTAATGTCTATCAAATTTAACCTTCCTGAAGCAACTTCAATGTTCATTTATCATTCTTTAAGATCACAAAAACTTTCCTTGATAATTTACCCAAGTAGTAATAGAGGTTTGTAACCAGAGAACACCTTGATTGCATTTTAATACTACAAGCTAAAGAGAAAGACAACAGAACTAAAACTGAACATCTGAACTTATTTCATGCTTAACCATCCTTTAATCTAAATTAGCCATGAAGAATATACCATAAACTTTACATTTTACTGCTAAAGAAACTAAACAAGCAACACAAACTACATGTTGAAACATAACCCGATAAAGAAGGAAACAAAAATAAGAATACCAGAGAAAAAGAGTAATTACCTGTTTCGACACAGCGAGCCGGGGCGAGGATCGAAGAATACAACTCGAACAAACGCGAAGACTCAAATGAGGTTCACGACTTAAATGTTGTAGTGACGACACAAATGCAGAATCCAAAAATCAAATGGAACAGTAGCACTACCTTTGTATATGAATTTGAAACTGAAATTTGTGTATGTCTTATGCCATTTCTTTAACCTCGCTTTTTTCTCTATTCACGGCTATCTTCATCACCCTCAAAACTTCCTCTTTATATCAGCACTTAGGGTTTTCAAAAAATGAGGTACACCTGAACCCAAAATTGACTGATTTAGCCTCAAACGGCTCTTAATGGATAAGGTGACAACGAGCAAGGACCAAGCTGGATGATTCCTATTCGATCGTACTAAAGGTATGAGCTGGAATCGAAGAGAGAGAGTGAGGAAACGGGTCCGGGTTGAGGGGAAAGGGAATCGGGTTATCTGAATTCAAATAGGGGTTTTTAGTTAATTAGAATAGGAGATTTGCGTGGGTAGGTGGGAATTGGGCTATATTTTGTGATTTTGGCCTTTTTTTACAAAATTATCAATTTGACTAGTTAAAATTATAAAATTGCCCTTTCTGACACATCTTTTAACTAAATACACTTTATATTTAATATTAACTTAAAATCGGGACAAAATTGGGTGTCAACAGTAGGTTCAGCAAATCCACATCATTTGGAAGAGTCATTTTTACAAAGAGAGAAAAGGTTGTTGTTGCACCACAAGCAAGGAATATGGAGAAGATGTGTGAGAAAGGTTAGAGTGGAGTTTTATATACTATATATATGAAGTTAGCTTAACGTCCCCTTCCTTTTCCATCCTCTTTGTGCCTTGTGATATCATCAATGATGCACACTTTATATTCCAACATCGACCCCTCTCACCTTCTTTATTTGTAATAAATAGGTGCTGAATTACATTCAGTTTTATTGAATTAGTTGCATGGTTAAGTTTTATTACATTTCACAAATTCTGGTAGTTCTATGCTAATACACTTGCTATTCTGAAACCCTTTTTTCTATTAAGTTGAATATGAGAAAGCTAGAAATGTATGAAGCGACATCTGGAGAAATGATGAACAGAAAAGGAAATCATGTGTGTACTCAGTACTCGCAGCTCGCAATTCATCTTCGTCTAGATATTGAGCATATTACTGGTATTGATAGAGGTGATTTGCCCTATTTATTTTGGGAGCTAGAAGATTGTGTACTTTCAACGATATGGTAGTCAAGCTAACGGTATGAACAAATATTATTTGATTTCATGGAAGAATATATGCTATCCAAAACACGAAGTAGGAGTGGGACTTAAGACCAAGCAATCTTTGTGCAAAAAAATTTTCATGACAAGTATTGCACCTAAAAGTGGTCATTTGAAGGTTAAGGAATTCATGTTAATGGAAGGGTGGAATATATTAAAACTAAACTGCAACAATATTTTCCTTAACATTTGATCAGAAAAACTACTGCAATAGAGAGTTCGATATCCATATTGAGGATAGACCTATATAGATTCCTGATATGGGAGGAGAATTCTCTTCTAAGCTAGCTAGGAAAGTAATGAGATGTTCTAGATATAGTACTCTCACAACTGAAAAACTGGCATAAGAAAAGAACATTTAAAATCTCATTTTACTACTAGTAAAGTGCATGCGTAAAGTACCAAATCATGCATTTCCTATCTTTACTAATGAAGTCCGAGTATACCAGTTTTAACATTGAGAAATAATCATCTAATTTTTGCATCATCGACAAGCATTAAACAGTAAGGTGGTTCAGTGGTTGAGACCTACAACACTGAAAGGTAATTTTGGAGGAAGGGGAGCGTACTTAGATATACGTGGGAAGCTGAGGAAGACATGAAGAAAATGTATCCGCATCTATTTGAGGACCATGGTATGTGAACTTCAAAGGTTTGGCTTGTATTTAGATTTTTATTGTTAATTATAGATTTTCATGTGATATAGTTCCTTGCTAGAGTTTAATTAATTCATTTGTGTGATTTAGCTCCTTGCCGGAGCATGTTTGATTCATTATTGAGATTTAGCTCCTTAGCGGAGCATGTTCATTTATTATTGAGATTTGCCTCCTTACCAGAGTGGTAGTGATTATTTCGAGCTATTTTTGATGCCTATGCATGGCCTATCATAGTGTATTGGTTTTTGTTGGTGTAGTTGTGATATTTGTGACAAGGATATTTTTTCGAATAATGTCCAGTTACAGGGGAGACTCTGCCAAAATTTTTAAAAACTCCAACATTTAGCCAAATTTTGGAATATTTGGTAAGTTGGTGAAATGAAAAAGTCGCCCAGGAGAGGATAACGATCATTCGAGGACGAATGATTTTAAGAGGGGAAGAATGTGACGTTCCTCAAAATTTTATGACACGTATTGTCATGGAGAATATTTAGGTAAATTCGTTTCATATAGTATGGCGAGGTCAGAGTATGAAGTATATGGTGAATATTAACTTAAAGCATTTATCATGGATGAAATGCAAATATTAATTTTTTTCAAAGTGGATGGAAGAACTAAGAAGGGCTAAAAGTTAAAGCAACTTAAGATGGCTAAAATGTAAATGACAAAAGACTTCTATTCATGTATGTAGCCATAACAAAGGACTCTGTAATATACTCCAAGTTCAGTAAAAAAGGGAAGACTTTGATCCTTGCATACAACCTTTCCTAGTTATTTCAAAGGGGGCTGTAAAAGAAAAAAGGGACATAAAAGAAAAACAGGAAAGATTATGTTGGGTCTTTACATCTGGGCCCGATAGAAAATAAAAGTGAAACATTAGCAATTACCCTTGTATCATCGTGTACTGATGAAGAGAAAACAAAGCAGCTTATTGATATTCTGAAAGCTATCGACCATAAACGAATCTCCAAGTTGCAATCAAGGTAAATTTTTCCTATAAATTTATGATGATTATAATATTATTATATACAAGAACTTGGTATCTTAGTGGATTATATTAGTAGGTAAATTTATTAAAACCTAGAAAGTTAAGGGTTGAATCTATGTTCTTGAATTGGGAAAAAGATTGAAACTTTGGAATTGATTATATAAATTGATGGTTGTTGTAGTTGGTTGGTGACGTGAAGTACGTCATTTGAAGCTACGTTTAGGCTCGAGGAATAATCGAGGTGAGTTGATATAACTCTTTACTAAAGAGGTTTCACTCACAAAAGCCCGCTTAGAAAGTATTTGATCAAATATCTTAAAGAGGTAATATGTGCTTAATTGGAGCGAGAGAGTGCATATTAGCTAAACCTCATTCTAGTTAACGTTCAAGAGTTTATCATTGAGTTATACACATTTATTTTCATATTTTGTTATGTTTAATTTACGAGATATTATATGTCAAGTTTTCATAGATTGAAGAATATTTGAAAATATATTGAATAATTTCTTCATATATTCACGTCATGTTTAACTCAAAACTATTATGATTTATGTTCATGGATGATGTTCAAGCAATGTATTGGACCTTAAAGTGGTCACGAAAATGTTTTATAGAAATATTTTGGGAGTTGCCTTGAGATTCTGAGAAGGGTTTCATGACCTTTAGTGATTAATTTTGACCCCGAAACTACTCGTGCCAGAGTAGGAGTTTATGATAAGATTTGTCTGACACGGCCACGGCACAAAACGCACAGCATGCTATCACCTGGAACTGTGTGGCGCCACATGGAAGGGGATTGAACCTGTGCCGATCACACAATGACTTTATAGAATCATGTTATGTCAAAGTTAATTAGTACTCCCTAAAAAAGAAAAGAAACAATATTTATATATAATTAAAGTTAAGAATTTTATTATTTCAAGTTATTTCAGTTTTCTTTAAATGTTTTATGTTCTTATGGTTTTAAAGAATTATGTACATTTCATGTTTCTTTTAAATATTTCCTTCCATCTTTAGTGGGGGATTGTTGAGACTCACTGAGTACCTCCGTGGTGTACTGACGTTCTCTTTTGGGAACCTACGTTGGCCTATGGCACGACGTAGGAACCAATATTGCAGATATGCAGGTGACAAGTTAGGATTTCCCCATCACTTCCAGTGCTACTGGTGAGCTCCGCTTTTGTTCGTGGAGTACTCTCTTTTCGAGTCAACATTATTTAGTTATTTATTACGTTGTAAACTAGCTAGGAAGTTCATGTTCTGAGCAGTGCATCGGTTTATAAGTAGGGGATTCATAGTACTTGTGTTTGTGGTCTAGACTTGCATTGTTTCACATGGAAACAAAATATGGATATGTTTCTTACGAATGTGGCATTTCTGTACGAGTGCTATTATCAAATTGTTTAGGATATTTAAGTTTATGGGAAATGTTTAGGTTACATGTACTTTCAGTATTAGAATAAGATGGACAAGCTCAGATGGTTCGCCCGATCAAGCTTAGGTACCGTGTACCAGTCATAACTTGTTCAGAAAACGGGTTGTGATAAATCTAATTTGGCTCTAGAGCTCTTCAATGATAATAATGGTGGTCTTTTTCCATGTATTTTCTGCTCATTAAATGGTGAATCTCTGAGAACAAGAACTATGTTTGAAAATGAACTACATGTATATAGGGGTAATACTCTTTATTTTTACTGTTCCTGCTTGGCTTCTAGTTGTCTTTGTAATGAGTGCTTCATGAGATATGTTTTACTCTTAACTTTGTGTTGAACTTAAAACATATGTCTTGTCTGACGGTCATTAGCATATGATGTTTCAAGGATTAGTAAAAAATAGTCATTTCATATTTTTCTCCATCTTTCATATTCTTTTCTATTTCTTACTTTGTAGAAAATTTAAAAATACTTGATTTTCATTCCCTCTTTAAGTTCACTTGAGGAAAAAGAAAGGTACACGTTTTGTCCAGTTAACAGCAAATCTCCATTATGAGCTTTATAGAACTTCTGCTAATGTAAAGTTTTGAAATTAGGGGAAATAATTCAGTCCAATATACTTTTATCCAGTATTTATCTATAGAGCATTTGATAAAGTGCACATGTCTAAAAGAATGTCAAAGGTTAAGATCTTGTGATCATTATTTTTTCAAATCTATTACATAAGATTGTTATTAATTATTAAAAAAAATAAAGTAGGAAGAAGTACCAATGGCTATTTACCTAAAGAAAATGAATGGGTTTCTCACTCTCTCCTCTCTATTAGAAGTTAGACAAACAAAATCATACTCCAGTGCTCTTGCCATCATCATTCATGTGTGTGCATCAGTGTGTATAAATATGAATTAAGGGGTTTCAGAATCATTCTTGGAATTCAAAGAAAATGGCAGAATAGTTTACAATCAATGGCAGCGAAAGAAAGTCATGCAGTGAAAAATGTCTTCGAAGCGGTAACCTTTTGTTCTCATATTTTTTTCTTCTGGTTTCGTCAGCATAGTGCCTACATTTTGTTTTCTATAATTTGAACAAACTTTTGCTTTAATATAATATGAAAGGAATCCTGAAAATATATTTAGTAAGATCTTGACCCTTAAAATTCTTTTAGACACGTAGTCTTTATCAAAGACTCTATTGACAAATACTTGATAAAAAATATATTGGACTGGATTCTTTCCAAAAAATTAGATGAACTCACAAATTCCTGTGAAAAGTGGTCCTTTTTGGGGGAAGGTCCTTTGCCACTGATGTTGGGCGTATATCTTATGTCTCGGCATTGATTTCTTATAGCTTTTGAGTTATTTTCAGCGTATTATGTGCCCAACAATGTGAGATTTAAAGTAAAATACTAACTTGAGGTGTTTGGATATTTTAGGAGCAAATTGAAGGAAGTTGGAGCTTGATTTGGACAAGAACAAGGAAGAAGCAATGGGTACAGCGTTGGATGCTTGGCATGCTAGGCTGTATGGACTGGGAAGAGTGCAAATATTGAAGAAATTGAGAAAAGGAGCGCATACAGCCACGGATGCTTGGCATGCTCCGGTGTATGTGCCGTAAAATAGTCCCAGAGCTACAAGGACTAGCTAAAAACGTGTATTATTAGAATATTTCGAATTATTAAACCCTTGGCACGTTTTTCCTTAGGCTATTACATACTTTTTGGAGGCAAGAACCATAGTAGAGGCTAGAAAACCGAGATTCATCAATTGAGTTGTAATTCTTCTTCCCTCTTTATTGTTTCATGAATTCTAGATTATTTTGTGAGAAAGCTAACTTGTCTATGAGTAGCTAAACTCTATTATTCTAGGGTTATGGGTTAACCATGAAAGTTGTACTCTGAAGTTGGTTGAATTCTATTAAATTTATCAGATTGAGTTGTTTATTTGATTCTGCTCTGAATTACTTAATTTCCTGGCCAGTTGTTAAGTATTATCCATGAACCTAAGGTTGAACTCGAAAGTGGGAACCGTAGGTTGTAATAGAATTAAATAAAGCGTATTCTTGAACCCGGGCATCGGGGAATGGTTTCGCTGTTAGGATAGAAATATACCTAACAGTCATGCTTAATCAGTTTACAGGAAAAGCACATGCATTCTTGTTAATTCTAATTCCATAGACATATAGGTGTTAGGTTGGCTTGAATAGGCAAGCAGAGTATCGAAAGAGCTCTGTGAGTACAATTAACCCTGTGATTAACAAATCAGATAAATAAAGTTAGTTCAATTAGCGGATGAGTGCAACTGGATTGGTGATTGTCCCATAATCCTGGAAATATTCCCTCTCACTGATATCTAGAACTCTTGAATTGTCTTGCATTCCATTTACTTCAATTACTTTTAGTTAATTAGTTAATCAAACACAACTTGAAATCTGGTTAAACTCTCTTGAACAATACATGAATTGAAGTTTGTCTAGTCAATAGTTAATCAATAGTCCTCGTGGGAACAATACTTTCTTATCACTTTATTACTTGATAGACCGCGTATACTTGCGTGTGCGTTGGAGCGAGAGCCACCATTTTTTTTACTTATTGAAACTTTCCCATGATAGCCCCTCAAAGCCAAAGCAGGCAGGTCAAGCTTCAATTTTCATGTGTAATCCTTCTTTTCAAGTCCCATTGACCAAAATAATCCCAAAAAGATGCAATGACCATTTTGATAATGATCTCCTTTTGAGTCTTTTTTACTAATGATCAGTCAAGTTAGATAAATGTTGTATTTGGTTGGTTTTAATTTATTTTTGCATTTGTGCCAATAACGTTGTGCATCATTCAGTTTGGAGAAATAGTTCTCTGCAATATATAGAAGTAGTTCTTCACACCATATATTTTGTATAGTATGAGCAGAATAGAGCATTTTCCTTTCATTCTAGGTGATGAAGGTGCATTGTAACACAGTCAAGCCAATGCTGATTCATCTTGTAATCTTTATTGGCATCAATTTTTTCCACTTTAATAGAGATAACAAACTATGCCAAAATGTCTTACATAAACTATTGGATGAAGAGTGAGGCTATTCGTGTATTATTGACATTTTAACATATGATCAGATTCATTATAGAGACTTTAGTGTTGGTGTTATTACGACTCTCATTTTATCATTGTATAGTTATTTTAAATTTATCATAGAGATAGGTATTGATATTGTAATTATCCTACGTAAGTGGAATCGTCATCTTTTACTTGTACTAGTCTTCTATAAATTGGAATACAACATGCTCCAGAATTATTGAGCCATTCCCCAAAATATTCTCATGGTATCAGAGCCAAACTTTGGTGAGCCCGTGTGCACAATCGCCCTCCTAAATTCTACTTCTCTGGGCTTCTCGCTCTAATCAACCCATGTAATTGCTCTGGATTTCTCTCTCTCAAATATCAACCCATTGAGCAGCTCTCGACCCACTCCTTAATATGTTGAGCAAATATTCATCCTTCTATTTAAAGCCCCTTCTGTTGGGCCTCTTCTCCTCACTCTAAAAAAGTCCACTCCTGTTGGGCCTTCACTGATCTCTCTGATTCACAACCAAAAAAAAAAAACACAAATCCACTTGTTAACCCTAAAATTGGGTTACAAGTGCGGGAGGGTTTTAGAGAATACAAGTGTCTCACATTGGTTGTGCAAGGGTGCCCAAAGGTGCTTATAAAGTCCTGAGCCACTCCACCCATTAGCTTAAAATTTTGGGCTGGATGCTCAGATTCTTTCACATAATATCAGATTAACCAGAAAATCCTACTTCTGTTATCTTCTATCTCTTCTCTGTGCTTCTACATCCGTTTCTGCGATTGTCCAGCACATTCTTATAATTTTTTGCTACATCTTCTCGTTACCTTGTTTTTTTTTCTTTTCCCAAAGTCGTCACGTGTAAAAGGCTATCTTATTCAAGATATTTTCTTTGTTAGTGTTCTACCTTAGATCTCCCCGTATCAGATAACTAGGTCTCCATATCACCTCCTATATCTAATTTGTCCTTTTCTGGAATTAGTTGTTGCCCTCTCTCTAAAGTTTCTGCTTCGGTTTTTCTCCTAGTTTCTTCACGTCATTTTGTTTCTTCTATCCCTAGGAATCTGTTTCTATCCATTGATTAAAAAAAATACACACATACATATATGTATATATAAATAACCAATTTTCTACAATTAAATTGTCTTTCTCCTTCCTTCTCACAATTGCATAGTATTGCTTCTTGTTAGTTTATCACTCACCAGAAGTCTCTTTGAGTCAAGCCACTACTCTCCACGCCAAATTCTTCGACATTGTCACTTCTACCTATATCTATTAAAGGTTATATTTATGGTTGCTGCCGTAGGCCCTAATTCTCAATCACTTTCTGGTAATCTTAATGAAGGATGCCATTCTTCACCCAGAGATGCTAATCATAACAACAAAGGTCGTGCTCTTTCATATCGGGGACAACTACAGCGATAATCTTGGAAAATAAGCTTATGTGCATTGGTTTATCTAGACAACTCCAGTCAGGTATTGTTGGTACTTTTCTTATCTACCATAATTCACAATCTGTTAGTACTACTTTACCATCCGTTTCTCACCTCTTTCCAGAACTTTTCCAAATATGTGGACAAAAAGGTCATCCTGCTTTGCATTGCACAAATCGGTCCAATTCTAGTTTTAATGTTAATAAATTTTCCAAGTCTTTCGCCACTCTATTTGTTGGTAAATCAAATGATGCTACTTGGTATCTTGATTTTACTGCATCCACGCCATTGACCTTATCTGAAAGTAACTTTTTGCGTAAATATGTTTACACTAGTTTTGATCTTGTTTTGGTTGGAAATGACATATTTATTGATATTAATTATACTGGATATGCACAATTGCCATCTTTTTCCCGTCCTCTCCACTTGAACTCTATTTTTTATGTTTCTCAACTTTAGCACAATTTAATTTCTATTAAAAAGCTGTGTGAAGATAATAATTGTGTTGTTTTTTCCGACTCCTCTTCTGTTACTATTAAGGAAAAAACTTCAAGTGACATACTGCTTTAGCGCTCTTGTAAATGAGATGTATACCATTTCCTATTTAAGTCTCTATCTTCTTTTCCACAAGCTTTGTTTCTCCTCGACCATCTAGTGATGTCTGGCATCGGTGTTTGGGTCACTGTGGAGGTCGAGTCTTAGATTCTCTTATGAAAAAGAACTCCAATAGCTTACTAAATTCTTTTCATAATAATTGTGTTTCCTGTCGTTTAGGCAAATCTCATTGTCGACCATTTAATATAGTTGATCATTGTAGCTCTTCTCCCTCAGATATTATTCACTTTAATATTTGGCAATTTTCCATTTTGCGTAATTTAGGATATAAGTACTATATTACTTTTGTTGATGATTTTTTCCGGTTTACATGGCTTTATCCTATGAAAAATAAATCTGAGATTTTTCTTCATTTCTGTGCATTTCAAAACTCGTGGAAAATATTTGAAGCACCACAATTAAATACTTTCAAAGTGATGGAGGTGGTGAATTTGATAATAATGTCATGCCTTTTCATTTTTCTAACTCAGGCATTGTTTTCCGTAAGTCATGTCCGGACACTCCTAAACAAAATAAGGTTGATGAAAGGAAACGTAGGCATATTCTTGAGATAGTACGTACTATTCCCATAGATTCTGCTATACCGTCTAAATTTTGGGTTGATGCAGCTTTTTATGCAATTTATATTATCAATAGATTGCCTACTTCTTTTTTAATAAGACTTTCTCCTTTTGAAAAGCTTTTTGACACCTCACCTGACTATAGTTTTTTTTAAAGTTTTTTTTACTGTGAATGTTTCCCATATTTGGCTTCTAGAAATTCAAATAAACTCACACCACGGTTTGTGCGTTGTGTTTTCTGAGGATATGCTTCGAATTATAAGGGATATCGTTGTCTAGACCTTACATCAAGTCGTGTCTATATTAGTCGGCATGCCACATTTCATGAGTTAGTTTTTCCATATTCTGAATTGTGTAAAGTTTCTCTTGCATCTTCTAATTCTAACCAATCGGACCCACTTGTAATCGTATCTCCTCAACATTTTTTCTCTCAGCCAGTAGTTGCTTTTACTCTCGCTACTCTATCCTTTTCGGGAATGCAAGATCCTTCTAGTAGTTCTGCATCGCTCTCTCTCGCGTCCACACCTACCTTGGTCACTACTCAATATTCTGAGTCCATAATGTTGCCATCTGACCCTCTTTCATCCTTTTTCCCTATGGCATTGTCTCATGATTCTAGTGCAGTTCACCCTTCCACTACATCTACATCTAATAGTGCTCCACTTGAGTCAATAACTACTACTATCTCTCATACTATGATAACTCGCTCTAAATCTGGCATTTCTAAACCCAAAAAGATTTTCTCATTAACTTACTCTGATGCTGAACCTTCTTGCTTCTCTAAAGATATGAAACATCCTAAGTGGGAACAAGCCATGACAGATTAATTTAATGTTCTTTTGTCTAATAAAACTTAGGTGCTTGTGCCATACAACTCTAACATGAACTTAGTCGGTTGTAAGTGGGTTTGTCGTATTAAGTATAATGAGTGATTCCTTATCTAAGTGCTCTCACATGCTCATTGGCTTTTACAAATAAGCTCAATTCTCTTCCTTTCGCCTATTTTCCCTCACCATCACTCTTTTTCTTTCCATTATTTCCCGTTTTCTGGCTCTCTAATTTTTCCACACTCTCACTACTCACAGCCTCACAAATGGAATTTGTACCTCCACTCTCGCTCTCACTTTTGTCCTTTCCCCATTTGGTTCACTCGTTTGTGATCTTCATAAATTTGAAGTGGAGTCAAGTTCAAGGAATACTTCTTTCCTTTCATCTCAAAAAGTGCAGCGGTTACTTTTCCCATCATACACAACACTCCGGTCATACTGCCATGCTCTTTCAAGTAATAAATGGCAAGCCTGTATTAGAACAATATCAAACATCATCTCATCCACATACTCACCAATTTTGAAGCAAATAAGAGTTTGCTTATTCACTTTTAATTCTCCACATCCATTTAACCACTGGAGCATATATGGATTAGGATGCTTCATGTTCCTATGACCCAGTTTTTCAATAAGAGAGACACTAGCAACATTAGTAAAACTTTCACTATCCACGATCAAAGAGAAAATTCGTCCACCAATATTACATCAAGTATGGAATAAATTTTCTCTCTCATCACCGTCACTCTCTTTTATCTGAGCTTCTATCAATCTCCGAACAACCAACAAATTATTCATTGGCTCTTCCTCCTCACAACTAGTAGTATCATAAGCTTTTTCATCTCTGTCAGATTCTTCCTCACAGTAAAAAATGTATTCACCATTGCCCTTCAACAAAATGGTGCTCCAATTGGGACACTCATATTGCATGTATCCTCTACCCTGAAATTTATGGCAAATAACGCTACTTGATCTCTGAGAAGACTTTGGTTGAGTGAAGTTCCCTCCCTCTTTAACCTCGACCTTATTCTTCCCCTTTTCAGCCGTTTTGAATGGCTTAGTGTCATGTTTCTCTTCTTTACTCTTTTGAGAATTCTAGTTCCCTGTATCTCTATTCCAGATGAAGATTTTCCTCGACTTTTAAGAATTCTCTCAACTTTAGTAGCCAAGCGAACTCCACCAAATTATCACACTCTCGCGAAAGCTCCATCTGATTAGCTATCTCCTTGTTTGGCCTAGTAAAGAACCGAGTCATCTTGGTTTCTTCACATTCTTGTAAGTTAGCCCTCATCTGAAGCATCTCCACAACATTGTAGTACTCTTCAATACTTTTGTTACCTTGCTCCAAAGTATGTCACTTTTTTATGATCTCTCTGTGACAGTGTGAAGGCACAAATCGACTCCTCATGATTCACTTCAACTCTTCCCAAGACTCAATAGATCTTTATCCGAGTTTTCTACGATCAACCTCAGTTTTCTCAAGCCATGACGAAGCATAACATTTGAATTTTGTTGCAGCAATCTGAACTTTCTTCTCCTCAGAATAATTTTGAACTCTTAAGATTCGTTATACTTTGTTTCCAACTCTAAATAAGCATCGAGATCATTTTATTCCTTCAAAGGAAGAAACGGTCATCTTGATACTCCCTAAAGTTTGATCGATATCATCATCTCTATCGGGTTGATTCCATTGTCTAAATCTATATCCTCAGCCTAGCATACCCCCTCTTCGTCGTCCACGCAAACCTTGCCTACCATAATCCACATATTCATCATACTCTTCTTCGTCGAACTCAACAAGTAGATCATTTGCTAGAGGTGCTTGGTTCTCCCGTTCCCTCCTCACATCATGAGATGGAGCTCGGGGTACTTTAGGTGTTTCCAGTGCTACTGAGGCTGCTTGGTTCGCCCTCTGCAAATTTCCAACCTGTACGATTAGTTGTTGTAGATGCTGCATCATGGTATGAAACATCTCGCAAGTTATTTCAGCCGGAGCGGTTCCCTTAGTGCCGCTAGAAGTATCTTCAACTCCTGACATTCTCTCAAAATTTAAGTGACCTCACTTTCTCTCAGAATTCCTCTCTTTCTCACTTTTTTTAGTAGCCTCAAAGTTCGAATCAACTCACAAGTTACCGAGCCAAGAAAAATTTCTTGAAATTAACTTTTTAATAGTGAAATTTGTGTAAAATAAAGGACGAACTTTAAAACTACGGACAGGAATAAGAAAACTACGAAAATTTTTAAAAGAGAAAAGCACAAAAGAATTGGCATGAAAGAAATTGATTTCAAGATAGTTAAGAATGAATTTATGTGGTCTAACACTAATTCACGCTTAACCAGAATCCCAATGAGTTTTCCAACCCAAAAATAGTTTTCTTTTGCAACAATCAATTGAATCAAGATTCTCTTAATTGTTCTTGTCAAAACCCTTCTTCTTTTTTTTTTGCTCGATCTTTTTTTTTCTAAATAACTCGACTAGTGTTAGTCGAAAAAATAGAGCTCAAATTTTTTTTTTTAAAAAAATTAATAGGATGAACAAGAACACAAGAACAAAGAACTAATTTTTTGAATAACTTTCAGATCTTGATTTCAAGAACTTAGGAACATGGGTTTGTAGGAACGAGATCCAAGCCTTCGCTCTGATACCAACTGATATGATCTGAGACACACAAGCAGCAAAAATTAATGAACAACACAAAAAGGATGAAAGTAAGGATAGATTTAATTGAGAAATTGAATATTTTATAAGAAGAAAATCCTAAATCCTAATGAAATGTCTTAACAGTAATGAATGTATTAAATTCAAAAAGGTTTAAGAACCACAATTAGAATCAAGGATATAATGATTTAGAGGAACGATTACCTTCAAGAAACCATTTCTTAAACATAGGCAATCACTTGTTTGATTCGAACCAAAAGGTTGTAATCTCACAAATTGTGTTTTTTCTATATTATAATAGCCAAGTAACTAATAATAATGTAATAACGAGGTACATATAGGGTTTAGAGAACACCCCAATAGGTAAAACCAAATCCTAGTTCGTATAGGAAACTAGTTATTTTCGCCCAACACTTTTTGGGACAGTGTTGTAAGGCCCCAAGGTCGTGGTCTAGCTGTGGAGAGAAAACTAGAACAAAAGGTTCATAGCCCAGTCACAGTAAGGCCATGGATTAGCCATGAAGCCAAAACTTCTGAGCGCGATTCAAATGATAGTGTTGAATTCTCCTTCACTTCCTCGGCATGACACACTCCAAGCATGTGAAAACATCATTCCTTCATAGCTTGAATCCCCCAAACGCTTGTGAATCATCAACTGAAGATCATGAAGCTCTTTTGCTTGCAATCCACGTGCTCCCTTCATCTTTGAATGCGTCAACGACTTACTTGACAATTCAACTTCCACAGTTGGTGTCGTGTCCGTCTGGTTATCCTCTAGGGTCGTATCAATTGCTTACACTGTTGCTGAGACCACTTGGATTTGACAGATTCTTTGTGATCTTGGTCTTTATCTCCCTGAGCTTGTCCATGTGTGGTGTGACAATGTCGGTGCTACTTATATGTGTCACTACCCGGTATTTCATGACCGTTTAAAACATATTGATGTTGATTTTCATTACGTTCGTGATAAAGTTTTTCAAGGGGGTCTTGTTGTTCAATATGTGTCCACTCACTTGCAAGTTTCTGATATTTTTCTGCGCGACAATCTGTCCGTCACAACTGCAAGTTCAGATTGAGGGGGCGTATTAGGACTCTTATATTTATCATTGTATAGTTATTTTATATTTATTTTAGAAATAAGCATTGCTATTGTAATTATCCTAGGTAAGTGGCATCTTTATCTTATACTTGTACTAGTCATCTATAAATTGGAATACAACCGGTTCCAGAATTATCGATCCATTCCCCAAAATCATTCTCAGGTGTTACAAATATTGATGCCGTTAAATAGAGTCCCAAGTAACTAGGTATTGAATCGTATGCTACCTTTTTCATACTTTCTTGTTGCTCTTCACCTAACATTCTTTTATATAATTTGCTTGGTAAATGCTTAAGTCGGTATTATTGCTCTTCACCTAACTTTTTATACAATCTGCTAGGTATAAGATTTAAGCTTGTATATCATTTACATGTTTTGCTGAAAGTGCTTAGTGGTCGTTTGATCTGGTCCTTCCAATTTGGGATACTTGATAGGAAACAAATGCACCTGGTTAGTTCTTGATGAATGTACATGGATTGTCTATCTTCTATGTCGTTATGATTGGGAGGTATTAAAAAAAAATAGGGAGGTGCAATTGCATTCAAATTAAATATATGCCATCTTAAACATGTATAAAGTATCTATTCACTAAAAAAAAAAAAAAAAACGTGAACCCCGGCGGTTTCTTTTGCAGCGGTTCCAGTGAAGTGCATCTAAAATTGATTTCATAGCACTTTGCTTGGTGGTCTTAGGAACTGTCAGTACGAGAAGAACATCGCGGCAGTTATGTTCCATTTGTCGGCGGTTGCCAAATCGCTCCAGAAGTTTAAATACTTACGGCGGTTTAGATAAAATCTAGCAGCGATTTCAACAACTACCAAAGTTTTGCAGCGCTTATGGAGAGTTTTGCAGCGGTTTGGCATATATATATTTTTTTCTTAATCTAATTTGGCGGTAACTTGGGTTTCAAAAGTTCAAATTATTAAAAACATTAGAAATCTTTCTTATAATAAATTAATATATTAATTTTCAATAAATGTGGCATAACTCTGAAAAGCTGGAGCTTTAATTTTTAAAATACTATGTGAAATTTTAAGAACGAAGAATTTTAAAGAAGACCTAATTGACTCAATTGCTAAAAGAAAAAGAAAACATTTTGAGATTGTCTCTGTCAAGTTTTACAAAATTTATTTTGATTATGTATAATTTATTTGACATTCCTAATTAAACTGTAATCTAATTAATTTACTATGATTTAATAAGTACATCATGTAAGCTAAGTTAAAACATACAATTAAGTGTTGATCAGCACGTAGAGGAATATATTTACAATAGACTAATGTACTCTGAATTGACACAGATATGCAACACTATGGGCCACACATTTAAGAAATGAAATAAAAAAACTAAACGACGAAGAAAATAAAGAAACGTTGAAGACGGGTAACAGAACATTGTCCCACACTGGTATTGAACAGCAATAATCTTTACTTTATAATGAGTAAACCGTTAGCATGGCCAACCCACATGGGTGCCAGTAGTACAGGCGCATGCTCCATACAAGAAAGTGTGCCTGTTGTACGAGACGGGAGATATGGAATGTGTTTATTTGGTAAAGGGGGAGGCCCATGACAAGGGTGCCACATCATCTCATTAATAAACGTGTCTGAATTTTGGTTTCAATGTCAAAGTCCACCTGGCAGTTTGAAGACTTGAACTGCGTCAAAAAGATTGCTAACGACGGTTATTCCAACAGTTAACTGAAATTATAGACGGCGTTTTCGAAGCGCCGTCAAATATTCTTAGAGGCGGCTGAAACCGCTGCAATATTTCACTATTCAACCGCTGCTAGTAGCATTTTTTCTTGTAGTGAATATAGTGACTATGAACGTACTTCCATGGAGCTTACTTTTGAATTCTAATTTTCTTTGTGTGCAAATTGAATCTATTAAACTAAACTCAAAGAAAGATTAACTTGCCATGGTTGCTGATGACTGAAAGCTCCTCCTCCATCACTTCAACTGGTAATGGCTTTGTATTTTTATTTTGTACTTTAAAACATTAGGTAACTGTAGTTAGGAACATGCTTAAATTGGTTGTAACATGCCAGCAAAAATGGGGAAAATCCGTTCTTTTGGGTTGCCGCTAATAGAGTTATTCAATTTTCCAGGAGGCTTCTTTTGTTTATATCATACTATGAAGCCATGGATTTCGAGAAGTTATGGACATTCTTACTGTGCCCGACCAGTTCAAGCAAGTAAAGAAAACCTGTTAAGACCAAGCAACAAACAAAATATAGAATTTTGACAAAGACTTTTTTGTTCCCTGTGTTCGAATCGAGGATCAAAAATAAGAAACAAAAAATATAACGTTAGTACGAAAATGATTCTGAGCCCACAAGTTTTTTGTATCTCTTTAAGGAATCTAATTCCCTCACTGTTGCCCAAGGTTCACGGATTATTTCCTCCCAGGATAGAACGGAATCGTCCAACTCTGCGATAGCGCCACTTCAAACAACAGAGTTATCGGTAAACTCAAATGAATGGTGCAAATCACACGACTCTAACTTTTTATTTTGTAAAACAATGCAAGAAGAAGGGATAGAATTTCAGAATTTGTATGCAAAAGTGTGTATAAATTTGATGAAAATGCTATGTATTTATAGCCAACACATGAGAAAAACTAAGAGGTGTGAACCTTTTGAATGAAAAGGTGCAAAAGACACCATTTTCCATTCACACCTCTACAAAAATCCTAACAATTCCCCACATAAATGGGGAATGGCTATATGATGAAACATGCAGAAAACTGTGTGATTCGCAGCTAAGGATTAATCGCATCGGGATAAGTGGGTTTCCCTTTGAACTTTCCGTAGTGAACATACATCGGATATACTCGGTCAATCGGTAGATTTGATATATTTGAACCGTCGAGCTTTGTTGTATACCTAGACAACATGTGTCACAAAATTAATCCTTATTCGTCTTTGGTTCTCATTGTTGTGTTCGTTTCAGCTATGAACACTGCCTGGTTTCATAAGTGCATAGAGAATTGGCCTTACAGAATTCTCCTTGAAGCGGCTTCCACTTCATACTTACATAGGTGATTTCTAAATATGTAATCCCATAGATGTACACTATTTGATAATTTCTATATCAAACTTAGATAATCATTAAAAAAGCTACGGCGCTTTATCCTTGTACTGAACATTGTCTCATCACGAGAATTGACCAAAAAAGATTTGTTTGACAATATGGTGAATCGTCACTCACAACTTTGTTTGAGCTCCTTGAACCTAGATCTTGGGATCTCCAATCTTCTAGGTAGAGTTACCGACATGAGTCACTTGTCCTCGGCCCATAGTCCCACTCATTTCGATGACCTCTCAACTATCTCTCTAGTTAGGCCTTTTATACATGGATCCGACATATTATCCTTGACATATTACATAGTCAATTGTGATAATTCCTCTAGAGAGTAATTATTTAACGGTATCATGTCATCATTATTTATAATGATTATTTCCTATTAGCTCCCAGCCCGTTCAATAACCGTTTGACTTTCACAATGTATGCAAATCGATAGCAACAGTTTCGGCCAAAATGGAACATCTTCCAAGAAATTCTGGATCCATTCAGCTTCTTCACCATCCTTGTCAAAGGTTATCAACTCAGCTTCCATTACAGTATTATTATATCAATAGCTTGAAATAGTTGCATCAGTTGTGCGCATAACCTTTTTATATTTCATATATTTCTCAACCATTTCCGCCTTGCTATTTATTTTTACTCCGTAATGGAATACAATTCTATTTGATGCTTAAATTATAGCACCTTTATCTAAGTTGCAAATCCAACTTAATAAGGATTTTATAATTTTCATTGATTGTTCACCACTTAAATCCAATATGGATTTAATCATTAATTTCATATGGTGGTTTACCGCATTATAGACCAACGTTGGTGCAAGCTAATCTTGAACAAGCTTAGCAACCGAACAAGAACAGCGAAAAACAACAAGTAAAGATAGAAGCTAGACAAATCTAAGCTTCAATCCAAACGAGCTCAAGGAACCAGTCTTGAGACCGCTCGGTTGAAACGCAAAGAATCACCTACACAAGGCAACAATCCTCAAGAAGTCATTCATGCTTCTTGCAAACTGAATGATCAAAGAAGAAATTGTTTAAACGAGTTTCACCGATTGATCCAAGTTCTTATATCATTCCCACGACGGGGTTCGGCTCACGACGGAGATACAAATAGCTACAACTATATTCAATATTCATCAATAACTAGGTGCTCAAATAAAAATATTAAGGGGTTTATATAGATATCCCCAAGGGTACTAAAGTAATTGCGGTCACAGGCGACTAATAAGACAAGGCCACGCAGGGCCGAAATAATTCATGTGCTCGGCTCTCTCGACTTTGGTGCTAGGTTGCTCAGCTAGACACATTTGAAAATGGACGCTCACTTGCCTCAGGCACAGTTGTAGCCCTTCGGTCAATCACTGCTCGGCGTCAAGGTTGAATGTTCGGTCATTTCCATCTTTGGCCTCGAGCTTGCAATGTAGCCTTCATATCTTGTGCTCGGCCACTCAGCATCCAAACAGGGGCTTCCTCCCAACCACGCCAGCTGAATATGCACATCGTGCAAGAGCTTGGCTTGGCTTCGTGTCTCTGGCCTCGATGTGTTGATTACTTGAACAGCACGGATTCAGGCTGCATCATCCTCCTCTTCTTGGGAAGATTTCGTCCTCGAAATCAAGCCCTCTTCAGTCTCCGATGCTTGGCCTATAACACAAGGAGTTAAGTCAGCAACATTAAAGGTGTTGGACACGTTGTACTCACCTGGCAGGTCGATCACATAAGCATTGTTGTTCATCTTGCTCAGCACTTGAAATGGACCATCCCCTCGAGGAGCCAACTTTCTTTTCCTTTGGTTCAGGAATCTTTTATTTCTGAAGTGAACCCAAACCCAATCTCCCATCTTTAATTCCAGCTTCTTACACCCCTTGTTTTTCTTGGATGCAACCTTGGTGTAAGCTTCCTCAAGATTTTTCTTCACCTGGGCATGTATCTCGAGCAAAGCAGTAGCTCGGCGAGTACCTTCAAAATCAATAACAGCATCTCGAGGCAACGGGGTTAAATCAAGTGGAATCAAAGGGTTAAAACCATATACACACTCAAACAGAGTCATTCCAATCATTCGATGCACAGTATGGTTGTATGAAAATTCCATCACGGGCAAACAATCAGCCCAGTTTCCGACCTTACCTTTGGACATAGCTCGAAGCAGAGCCCCCAAGATTCCGGTTGACTACCTCGGTTTGTCCATCAGTCTGAGGATGGTGAGACGTCAAAAATAGTAATGTTGTGCCAAGGGCACCCCATAGACACTTCCAAAAATGACTCAAGAATTTAGAGTCACGATCACTCATAATAGTACGAGGCACACCATGCAATTTCAATACATTAGAAATAAACAAAGAAGCTACATGTTGTGCATCATCACATTTCTTGCAAGGAATAAAGTGAGCCATTGTGGAAAAATGGTCGACTACGACAAAGATGCTATCATGTCCACCCCCCGACCTTGGTAACCCTATAACAAAATTCATGGATATATCAACCCACGGTCGATTAGGAACAGGTAACGGAGTATACAAACCATGAGGGTTGGACCTCGACTTAGCTTTCTTGCAATCTATACAAGCATTGCAAAGCTTTTCCACATCTCTTCGCATTTTGGGCCGGTGCAAATGCTCGGTTAAGATACCAAGAGTTTTATCGACACCAAAGTGTCTCATTAAGCCCCCAGAGTGAGCTTTTCAAACCAAAAACTCTCTCCATGATGACACAGGCACACAAACCCTCCCATTCTTAAAGAGGTAGCCATCGTGCCACTGATATTTCTCTACCCTTCGACCACTCAAGATATCGTCTCGGATGCTCTTAAGCTTGGGATCGTGTTCATACATCAGCTTGATGCTTTCGAATCCCATTAACCTCGAAGCGAGAGTGGTCGCTAAGGCAAACTTCCTCGACAGCGCATCGGCCACAACATTGTCTTTACCCTTATTGTAATGAATTACATAGGGAAAACTTTCAATGAATTCTACCCATTTGGCAAGCCGCTAGCTCAACTTCTCTTGGCTTCAGAGATGTTTCAAAGATTCATGATCACTTTTAATCACAAACTCACGGGGCCATAGATAATATTGCCAATGAGCGAGTGCTCGAATGAGGGCATACAACTCCTTGTCATACGTAGAGTAGTTCAAGATTGCACCCTTAAGCTTTTCACTGAAGTAAGCGATCAGATTTGATTCTTGCATAAGCATTCCTCCGATCCCAACTCCGAACGCATCACATTCAACCTCGAATGCTTTGCCGAAGTCAGGGAGTTGCAGCAACGGGGCAGAACTTAGCCTCCATTTCAACTCTTGGAAAGCCCTCTCTTGGGACTCTCCCAACACAAACGGATGGTCTTTCTTTACCAACTCGGTTAAAGGAGCTGCCACGGTGCTAAAATCACGAACAAACCTTCGGTAAAAGCTAGTTAATCCATAAAAGCTACGAACTTGAGATACCGAGGTTGGAGTCGGCCAATATTTGATAGCCTCGACTTTTGACTCATCGACTTCAACACCATTAGCACTCACAAAAAATCCTAGAAAGACTACACGCTCAACACAAAAGGTACACTTTTTGAAGTTAGAATGCAACTTCTCTTCTCTAAGTTTATCAAGCACTAGCCTTAAGTGTTCGACATGTTCATCCACCGTTTTACTATAAACAAGTATGTCATCGAAGTAAACAACAACAAACTTATTTATGAACGATTTTAGCATATGGTTCATCAATCGCATGAAGATGCTCGGTGCATTAAAGAGGCCAAAAGGCAAAGTAACCATGTATAGAGACCAAATTTGGTCTTGAATGTGGTTTTACACTCATCACCCAGTTCCATTCGGATTTGGTGGTAACTGGACCTGAGGTCTATCTTCAAAAAGCATGAAGAACCACTCAGTTCATCTAGCATGTCATCTAATCGAGGGATAGGACGACAATACTTTACCGTTATCTTGTTGACTGCATCAACACACATTCGCCACATTCCATCTTTCTTTGGGACAAGGATAACAGGAAAAATGCAAGGGCTCAAGCTCTCTTAAACTAGGCCTTTGTTCAGCAATTCATCCACCTGCCGCTGGAGTTCTTTGGTGTCTTTGTGATTACACCGGTATGCAGGTTTGTTAGGGATTTGAGACCCCGGAACAAATTCAATTTGGTGCTCGATTCCTCTCAACAGAAGTAATCCACGTGGCATTTCTTCAGGAAACATGTCTCTGAAGTCCTGCAAAACACTTTGAACAGCACTAGGCAAAGGGTTATCGTTAGTAAAATCATCATTAGAGTTTAGAAATATACCCTTGTGAATGAGGCAAATCATCAACCGACCGTTGTTGTTGCCTCGTAGGTATTCACCCAGTTGCATGATTGCGCAAATATTGTTTACCTCGGGTGGTAAATTTCTGTCCTCGGCCACAATTGGTGTCCCTATGGGAGACTTTGCTTTGGCCACTTCTTTCAGCTCCTTCATTCATTTATAGTCCTCGCTGACTTGTTTTGGAGACAATGGTTTGAGTATGAAACTCTCTCCTCCGAGCTTAGTAGTGTAAGTGTTGGATCGTCCGTTATGTATAACCGACCGATCATACTGCCATGGTCGGCCCAATAGCAAATGACAAGCTTGCATCGGTATCACATTGAACATCACCTCATCTTGATATTCTCCTATCTTGAACTTGATCCACACTTGCTTGACAACTCTCAATTCTCCACATTCATTTAACCATTGCAAACGGTAAGGATGAGGGTGCTTCGAGGTAGGTAATCCCATTTGTAAAATCAAAGTTTGGCTCACCACATTTGCATGACTACCCGAATCAATAATCATCGAACAAACTTTTTCCCTCACTCGACATCTCGCATGGAAAATATTTTTCCTTTGGTTGTCCTCTTCTTCAAGAGTCATACAGCTCAAGTTTCTTCGAACCACAAGAAACACTTCAGGATGGTCAGCTTCGGCTGCTTCACGACCGTCATCATTTTCAGCTCGGTCAGTCTCCTCTTCATTTTCTTCCTTGGTGTCACTCGCTTGCTCATGGACAGTTCCATCTTTGAGCAAAAGCATAACTCTGCGAGTCGGACACTCTTTTGCCATGTGACCATGACCCCTACATTTATGACACTGAATATTTGAAGGACTAGGAGTATTGAGCTGAACTTTACCTCCCACTTCCTTGGAGTTATTAACGGTCACTCCCCTTTCGAATGGTCTCTTCTGATCTCGGCCAGTGTTGGCACTTACGGGATTCAGACTCTTCCAATATTTACCTCGGTTCAAAGGAGTTGAAGTAGTGACTCCTCGGTACCAGCTTGCTTTGTCGTCCTTCGCCTATTTCTCAGCATCAATGGCTGCACGGAATACATCATCTAATGTTTGATACACATGCAGTCTCAATTGAGATGACACTTCTCGAGTCAGCCCATTTTTGAATCGAATGATGGCTTGCTCATCATCTTCTTCCATATCAAGAGCCAATCGAATCTTTTCGAACTCATCATAGTACTCTTCGATCGATTTGGACCCTTGTTTTAAATCATAGAGCTTCCGAAGTTGCTCTTGCCGATATGTGGCAGTCACATACTGAGCATCCATCACTCTCTTTAGCTGTGCCTAAGTAAGAATCTCAGGATAGATATTTCTTCTCCTCATTCGCTTGTCAGCTTCCCACCATGTCGATGCATATGTCTCGAACGAAGCAATTGCATGTGCAGCTTTTCTTTCCTCGGTCATTTCATTTGTTTCAAAGATTCGTTCCAAACGAACCTTCCATTCAAGATATTGGTCTGGATCACTAGTTCCTCTAAAGAGTGGAATAGTAATCTTGACACTGTTCAAATTTGAGTCACGAGCACCTCGGATCGGTTCTGGATACTCAACATAATAGTCATCAGCCTCATGCTCAAAATATCTATCAACATTTGAGCCTCGGCCTCGACCTCAAAAATTCCCACGACCTCATTTAACCTGCCTTCGTTGAACGAACGGTGGCTCATACTCAGCTTCGACCTCAGGAAACTCTCCATTATCGACCCCTTCATCAACGACCACGACTTGTCTTCGGGCCCTTGGAAGTGGAAATCTATCACCTCGGGGAATGCTGAAGTTTTGATGTTCAGCTTGGAGATTGCCCAAGTTTTGTTGTTCTGCTTGGGGATTGCCCAAGTTTTGTTGTTCTGCTTGGGGATTGCCCAAGTTGTATTGTCCAGCTTGGGGAATGCCCAAGTGTTTTTCAGCTCGACGATTGCCCATAGCTTCATTTCGAACTGCCTCGTTCTTCAACCATTGTTGACGAACCAGCTCAGCAAACGGCTCTGGTTTCATAGGAGTGGAGTTACTAGTACCAGCGCCGGACTCAGGCAAGGTCACAGACGCTTTCTCTTGCTCGAGGTTTGCTACTCGAGCACTTACTACTCTCACCTCGGTACTAACGCCCTTTCCTTCGCCTCCATTCCCAGCCATGGTACCTGCACAAGTCAAAGACCAACAAAATGCTAAGGTTAGAAATCACCTCACACACTCCCTCACTTTTATTGGGTGGCGCTTGGGTCTACTCAATTTGTAGGTTCGGTCACTCAAGAACTTATTGCCAATGGCTTCCTCAGTTTGATCAATCTCTCTAAGATTCTTTGAATTTGACAAGTCACACTGTCTCCTTCTAGAAGAGTGAATTTACTTCGGCTCGATGGAACGGACGCTATTTAATTTCACACGGGAGGTCAAAGAATTTTCTATGATATTTTGGACTTTGGTCACCCCACGCACGAGTTCCTATAAGCTCAAACAATTTAGTACGACCTCGAGTAGAAAGATTTACTCCTGAGATCCACTAATGAGAATTATCGACCACAAGAAAGAAGATATCCTAGGAGAATCTACCCTTCATTTCCTCTTTTGGAAACCTCGAACACGTCAACTCTTGTACGGACAAAAGTGGTCCCTCCTTGGTATGTATTAGAGTTTAATCTTATCCACTTTTTCCTCTTTCTTACCGACAAGTTTTTCACCTGAGGTTTTGATATTGACACTTTACCCGTTTCTTCTTTAATGGAATATTGAATTTTTACTCCGGTATACGGACACCTTAAAATTTTGTTCACAGTCCACGGCTCAACAAGATTCAGATCGTTTTTCTTCCGTTAAAACCTTTAACAATAATAAATAACTTCAGTTCCGAGCCAAGCTAAAAAACAGCTTTCCTTCGTCGTCCGTACATTGTTACAATGTAACAAGTTTCCGCCGTACGGACGGTGGCTAAATGATGGAACTTCAAAATTTTAAGCTCAAAACTCGACCCAAATCAACTAATAATCACCAGTCGTCAACATCTACAAACAAAACTCCCTAGGGTTTTACAACAACACCACCACGTGAAGAACGGTTCAAAATCATCAAGGAACCCTAGTCGACTGATGATGTATGACGGGTACTCGTTTGAATCTGCCAACTGTGGTGAACAAGATTCTATGGGTTTTTAATCCAAACAACCAACAACCAAACCAATTTTTGAATTTTCTTCTTTCTACTTATTTTTGGTAATAAGAACACAAAACAGTATAACAAATACACAAAGTGGAAACAAAGACACAAACACACGAAAATTTAAAGGATAACGTAGAACAGGATTGGCGTTGTAAGAACAAGCCCAAACCGTGCTCTGATATGGTGCAAGCTAATCTTGAAGAAGCTTAGCAACCGAACAAGAACAGTGGAAAACAACAAGTTAAGATAGAAGCTAAACAAATCTAAGTTTCGATCCAAATGAGCTTAAGGAACCAGTCTTGGGACCGCTTGGCTGAAATACAACGAATCACCTACACTAGGTAACAATCCTGAAGAAGTCATTCATGCTTCTTGAGAACTGAATGATCAAAGAAGAAGTTGTTCAAACGGGTTTCACCGTGTTATTTCCCAAGACATACCACTTATTACTTAAGGACCAGTTTTTTCAATGTGTTCCTTTACTTTGTTGAATGCAGAATTAAATAAACTGTAAGTAAATGAACACTTGATCTTAGCGTGGAAAAACTCCGTTAACTAGGGATAAAAAAACCACGACCTACTCTCTCAAGTAGGATTTCAACTTCACTATTTGAAAGATTCACTTAGTTATAAGACTGCCTTCTTACTAACCTAGGACTAACTCTAATCCTATAGTGACCCCTTCACAATCTGTGAAGTTTCTCCAAGTACAAGACTTGAACTCAATAGTACAACTCGATAGATCCTACTACAGATGAACTAAGACTGAACTTTGACAAGAGTCAATCTAAGGAACAAGTTCTTTACTTAGTTCCCTGTAGCTTAATGATTACACAAATATAATGAAGACTCTTTCAATGATATAGCTCGACTCTCTATGTATTTGTGCACACTTCAACAGTATAGCCTTGAAATCTGAGAAGTCTTGAGCAATTAGAACTCAAAAGCCTCCAAGAGCTTGAGTCCTAATTGAACTCCCTTGCTAGGATGACCGAAATCCTTTAGCTCTTATCCAATCTTATGTAATCTTTTCTTATCTCGTCCATCCTTGCATAATTATCAAGATAAACATTAGATTTTAGGATAACAATTAATTTTTCCGCTTAATTGATTTTTCGTAATAATTTATTCAATTGTAGTGATCCAAAGGAACATGTCATTGGATCTTTTTCTTAGTCATCAGTCAAAACTCCAGGCTTATCCAAGCTAACATTTTCCCTCTTTTTGATGATGACAAACTCATAGACCTTGCTTCATGTCCTAAATATCCTGAACCACAACTTGTAACTTAAAAGCAACATTAGTAGAAACTTATTTCATCATTAAGGACCGGGTTCTCAACCAGGTTATAAATATCACATGCAAAATCAGACTTACTCTTCCCCCTTTTGGCATCATTGAAAAGGTTGCATAAGTTAGAATTTATCAAGCAAAAGAACAAGCAGATCATAGCCATTTAGGCAACTCAAAATACAAGAAAAATTCAACATAAAGCAACTGCATTAAAATGATATTAGCCATCGAAGATAATTCATCATTAACAAAAAAGATTTTAACCAGGGGATAGAAGGAAATACTACTAAATTATTCAAAAACTAGAAAAGGAAAAGACTAAGGCACTAGAACCAGTCTAAATCCCACTAGACAAAAGATGGCTTTTTGGTTCAGGTTATCAGATGGTGGAAGGACTAGGTCCCTAGGATTTTTCCTGCAACAGCTCAAACATCTTTTTGAGCATCCCTTCATTTGTTTCCTTAGCTTTTGTAGCCTTAGCTTTCCTGTAGTCCCTTTCTTCCTCCAACCTCGTTATTTCAGTAGCTTGAATGAAAACTTGTTGCCTCAAGGCCCTCACCTTGTTGTTCAGAGGCTGTTTACCAACTCCAACCATTGGAGGATCAGCTTGTACATTCAGATCACAGTTGATCAATGTGGAAATACCAAACCTCTCCTTCTTAGTAGCATTTATCACACCTTCCAAAGGAATCCCCAATTTGGCAAACAAATCAGTCAAGATAAATCTAAATGGCAATGAATGCTTTTTCTTTCCAGTGACAACCCTCTTAATCAGGTGAATCATGAACCTGGGCCAATTTATCTGCATATCACTGTCCAACAGTTCCATAAGGACCAGGTCCATGAAACTGGCTATCCCTCTCTTTTCCTACCTTGGCAACATTATCTTATTCATAAACTCAAACAGCAACTGGTGTTAAGGGTGTATTTCACTCTTTTGCACAGCCCTTGCCTTCTCCTCCTCAGGATTTTCAGCAAATTTTATGGTTATTTCCAGACCAGTGGGAAGGTTAGTCAAATCTGGCCAAACCTTTTTGATGTAGTTTACATACCCCACAGAAGGGATACCAAGCATTTCACCCAACTCCTTTGTGTCAAACAATATTTCTCTGTCATGGACAGAGGTAGTGATCCTGTCCCTCTTGATTGAGCAATTATTGTAAAATTCCTGAACCATAACCTTGGCACACCTCCTCTTGATCTGAAGGACCATGTCCTTCCAGCCTTGCACCTGTAACTTTTGCAACAGCCAGAGCATACCTTCTTCCTCAACATCATATACCACTCTACCTTTCAAAACTTTCCTTGTCATAATATCATCATGCACACATTTTTGAACTTAATCTCCCTCATCCTCACTTTCACTATCCTCACCTTCAGTAGACTCTTCAGAACTAGAATCAGAACTTTCATCAACTAAAGTTCTCTTGGAAAATTTTCCAGGAGTGGCTTTCACAGAACTTCTTGTCACTCGCCCTTGAGCAATTTTCCTCTTCTTAGGCTGAGGAACAACTTCCTCCACATCCTTCATCATATCATTTTCTTCATCATCAACCTCCCTTTCTTTCTCAATAAATTCAGTTTTTTCTTCAACAACCTGCTTGCCTTTCTCTTTCCTACTTCTTTCTAATGCAGCAACCATTCTTTCATCAGCAGCCTTTACAGAACTCCTAGTTCTTCTAACCCCACTAGCAGGAGTTGAAACAGAAGGAACAGTTCCTTTTGACTAGAAGAACTTTCACCCTGTTTTTTCTTAAGACCTGGCTTATAACTATCACTAATTTTCTTCAACTTTGCATTAATGTCAGTAGCTAACTTTGCATCAATTGGTCTTTTCTAGCTAATTTTCTCCTCATACTTCTTATGTTTATGAGATCAATTATGGGTTGATCACTATCACTTAAAACATCATCATCCACATCCACCACATTCTCATCCTCTAGTGTTGCTCTAAAAGCAACCTCTGGAGACCCATGCATGGGAGCCTCCAAAAGCCTCACTTCATCTTTGTCACCTTACCCTACATTCAAAGGTGCAGCATAGTTTACCTGAAATTGGTATACAATCATGGCCCTTGACAAGTCCTCCACTTGTTCTAAAATAGATTCTGCAGTGGGAACTGGTCTTTCCACCTGAATTTTAGGCTTGGTGCTTTGTGGAATTGGGTTTTCAGGGTTTGGTGCGGTTGTATCCATGGGTGAAGGTGGGTTGGGGATTTGTGGTTGATCAGAAGTGGGGGTGGAAGAGGTGTTTCCAGGTGAGAGAGACATGACAATTATACGACTTAGGAGGTAATTCACTATTCTTTCTAAAATGTCAAAAAAATTTAAGAGAGCAAAGTGAAAAAGAGTTGATGATTGTGTGAGTTTATATAAAAGTGAATTAGGTAGTGGAGTTTAAGTGTAAGACGGATTTACTGGCCTCAGTAATTGTATTTCACACGTTAAGGACTCTTGGTAGTCTCCCAAATATAGCCGTTATGATGTGAGAGACCTAGAGGGATTGGGAACTGTTTCTTCGATGGGACTCTTATTCAGAACGGATAAATTCAAGTTACCTAGTGGGATTCTTCCTAAATTCAAGTTACCTATAGCCTTTAACCTTTAATATAATTTGAATAATAAAGAGTACAGACCTGAAATATTATCACCAAAACAGTGTCCATCCCAATTTAATCAAAATTGCTCAATCTGAAATTGTAAGAACATAAGAGTAACTAGTAGAAATCATGGCATAAGAGTATACAATTAAGTATGGAACTGAGCTGAAACTTCAAATTGACTTTAATAGAATTCATTTTTAAGCCAAATTTTCTAGCCAAATTTGAAGTAAAGCTTAAGTAGACTTAGGTGAATTTAATCATCCCTAATTCTAACATGTTTCTTTCAAAATGATCTCTACCTAAGGCGTTTGTAAAAATATCAGCAATTTGTTTAGCAGTAGGACAAAAAGCTATAGTAACCAAACCCTTCTCATAATTGTCCCTCAAGAAGTAATGTCTTATGTCAATATGCTTTGTCCTTCTGTGATGTACTGAATTTTTAGTCATGTTAACTGCACTAGTATTATCACAATAGATAGGAACAGTTCATATATCAACACCAAAATCTTGTAATTGTTGTAATGAAACGACCTTAGGTAGTCGTTTCGGGAGATAGGACTCCGATTGGCGTAACAATAATTTTAAACTATTTGTAAGGTCCATTAGGACCTGTCTGTAAAATTTGAGCTAAATCAGACCTCGTTTGGTAGGCATCGGAAGAATGCTTTAGTTTTTATTGTCGATAAATATTAAAAAGGGATTGTCGAGCTCGATTTTGGCGAACGAGCTCCGATTCGAAATCCGAAAGTGCCGTTAGGTTCGTATGATTATTTTTAACTTTTGTGATTTTTCGAAAGTGAATTTCGAGGTTGTTCGGCTAGTTTCCGTTAAAATACCGAAAGTTAAATAATTTGACCTTTTTCCATTTAAATTCGCATCTTGAGTTTCGGGAACCCGATTTGAGATCCGCCTTAGCGAGTATGCTACATATATTTGTATGCAAAAGTTGGAATTATTTCGAATATCGTAGGGTACCATTTTAATTTTTGTCACGAAAAGAAAAGAAAAATAGAAAACGACAAAAAAGGAAATGGAAAGAAAGAAAGAGAAATGGAGCTATGTCGGTTAGCTAAGGATATAATCCTTAGCGTGAGCTACATTTCCAGAAAAATGAAACAGAGAAACGGAAACATAGAAAATATCAGAAAATTAAAAAAGGAAAGGAAAAAGAGCAGGAAAAAATAGGATTTTCACCCTGAAACATTCAGGTAATGATCTTAATGCATTATTTAAATTTATTATTTGTGTTTGAATATATTCTGACGGTAAAAATTGGGATATTAGACATCGTATTAATAAGTTCAATTAATAATTTAAAGGGTCAATTGGACCCCGATAATGGAATTGATTATATATTCGTACTCAGTGAGTTATGGGCAACATATAAATATAATTTATTTGGGGTTTGGTTATGTGGCTTTGAACCCTATACATAGGCCTGGTCTGCGTATTGCGTATGCGAATAGGGTATCAGGTTCCTAACCAGATTGCCCTAAGACGTAAGGAATGAAGTTTTTAGCCTAATTTGATATATTTTTCTGCTTATTGAATAGAGTGGATCGTTTGGCAATGAATCCAAAGGACAAAGTGGTTTTCGATTAGAAGCGCTAACTTTGTAACAAGGTAAGGGTTTATATCCATTTCTTTGGAGGCCCTTGGCCTTGTGGATATTCTACCACGTGTTCCTTGCGTGCGTAGCTGCCGATAGGCGTACTCATTACGCCTTACCTTTAAATTTATATTGTATATTATATGTTATGCCCTGTTGTTGGTATTGCATTGAGCATATAAGCATTGCACTCTGGTTTTGAGCATTGCATATACTTCCCGGTTGGCGATGAGAGTCCCGCACCGGTGAAGGGTCATTATTGCATATACTTCCCGGTAATCGATGAGAGTCCTGAGCCGGTGAATGATCATCATTGCATAATCGATGAGAGTTCCGAGCTGGTGAAGGATCATTATTGCATATACTTCCCGGTTGGCGATGAGAGTCCCGCACCGGTGAAGGATCATTATTGCATATCCTTACCGGTTGGCGATGAGAGTCCCGCACCGGTGAAGGGTCATCATTGCATATACTTCCCGGTCCCGAGTCGGTGAAGGATCACTATTGCATATACTTCCTGGTTGGTGATGAGAGTCCCGCACCGGTGAAGAGACATCATTGCATATACTTCCCGGTAATCGATGAGAGTCCCGAGCCGGTGAAGGATCATTATTGCATATATCTCCTGGTAGCTGATGAGAGTCCCGCGCCGGAGATAGGTATTAGGCATATGTGACTTCATTGCATCGTACCGCATTCATCCCATCTCATTGCACCGCACACTGACTATTGTGTGTATTGTGTTGTGTTTTATGTATGTAGTATGTATACTATGTCGTAGACATATCTCAGTTTGCCTATATATTTCTGACTCGTATTCTGGGTTGCGGGTATCGGGTTGCACGCAGCAACGGTATAAATATATGGATCGGGTTGCACGCCGCAACGGTATAAATATATGGATCGGGTTGCACGCCGCAACGGTATAAATATATGGATCGGGTTCACGCCGCAACGGTATAAATATATGGATTGGGTTGAACACCGCGACGGTATGATATATTTTTGATTGTTGATATGTTCGGGATACCTATATGTTCTGGCTATCTTACGTTGGTTGTTAATGAGTTTGTGATTCCATACGTGTTTCTAGTTATTATCTGGCTCTGCCTTTTTATAATTTAAATAAGAGGAATTTGGTTTATCTGTTTCTTCTCCCTGGCTAGCTATCTTATTCTTTGAGGTGGCTAGTCTGCCCCAATTATTGAGTCCTTTTGACTCACCCTTGTTTGTTGTTTGTTTCTTGTCTATCTATTTCGTTTCGGCAGGTTCGCTCCAGGATTGAGTTCGCCACGTTGTGAAGGAGTGAAGACGACTTCAGCTGTCAGGGTGAGCCAGCTTTTATTCCGGATGGCCACCAGTTTATTGGTTATTATTTCAGTTGCATTTTGCTCCCTTCAGGAGGTATCTGTCTTCTTTTGTACTCTTAGATGTCCAGTCTGGATAGCCCTAAACCTAGTATGTTGGGTAGTCAGCTGTAATTTCTTTTGTACAGCTTAGAGGTATCAGTATATCTGTACTTTTTTTTAAAGTCTTGTTTTTATTTATGAACTGAATTATATTTATTTTCCTAATTTAATTGGTAAGGGTTCGCCCGACGTGTCCACGAGAGGATGTCGGGTGCCCGCACGGCCTAGTCGGATTCTAGGTCGTGTCAGTTGGTATCAGAGCCCAGTTTAGAGTCTATCCTGACTAAGACAGTGTCTAGTAGAGTCTGGTTGATGGGTACGTACACGTCCGTACTTATCTACGAGGGGCTATGATGACATTTAGGAAGTTTCACTTCCTTCTTTTCTGATCGTGCGTTGGTCTAGGATGCAAAAGTATTTTTTTTAATTCCTTCGTGATAATTGAGAACCCTCGTGCGACAATCAGCAGACGGTATGAGTTCAAGATGAAGCAGTCTAGCCTGGGGCTGGAGCTACTCAAGCCCCGAGAGTTGTGGATCGTGCTGACGATCCATTCGCACAGGCCCTAGCTATATGAGCTTGCGATGGGCAAGGGAGCATGGCCTTGTGGTTTCCTTGGCTCTCTACGATGCTTTTACGAGAATTTTGGCGACGCAGATACCGCAAGAACTTATTATTCACTAGGCAGCTTATCAGGTCGCTGCATATGTAGATGTTCGGACTTAGAGAGCTCTTGTTCCAGTTCCTGATGTTGCCCCAGTAAATTATGTTCCAGAGGCAGCATGTGTTACGCCACCAATTGTTCCGGCTGGTTAGCCAGCCGAGGTAACAGTTCGGTCCGTGTGCCCAAAGAGGTTGCATTATTTTACGCGGTTTAACCTTCCGATAATCTTAAGCAATGCATCAGATAAACCTCATGATTCTTTTTAAAATAAAATAATGTCAGCGTATCCTTCAGGCTCTTGATTATATCGAGCGGTATGGTGTTGATTATTCTGCGTTCTAGTTTCAGGGGTCCAGCCTTGAATTGGTGGACCGCTCTCTTATTAGCTAACTTGGTTCGGTTTTTCTTATAGATTCATGAAAAAGTTCCTGTCGTGCTGCGAGTGAGATTAAAAGTGTCGCTAGTTTGAGTGGATTGGACAGGGTAGCCTGTCGGTTTTAGAATATGAGATTAATTTTTTTTTCAGGATGGCTGGATATGCTCTATAGCTAGTCCATGAGCCTTCTGAGATATCCAAAGATTTATTGATGACCTTTCTCCTTCCTTGAAATCCCAGATGGCTCGAAAAATTGAGGTTTGGACTTCATTTGATGTCGTTGGTTATATTGCTCAAAGGTATTAGGCATACCATAAGCTAGAGGGGGAAGAGTTAGAGCAGCAGAGCAAGAGATCCCATGACCCTAGTGGGTAACCATGGTACCTCATTTGGAGGTAAGAGTTCTGATTATTTTGGGAGGTCACCTTTCAGTTATCTCAACATGTAGAGCGTGATTCTCAGAGTGCGCGAGTAGTTTATCAAGATTAGACTTAGCTTTCTCTTCGTAGCTTTCAACAATCTGTCCAGCTCCCACTTTCAGCGAAAAGGTTTTATTATTGTCGTGAGTCTGGTTATCCTTTGAGGAGCTTTCCCTTACTCCAGTAAATAGGCAGTCGTCCTTTCTCTCGTCATCAGGCACCTGCACAGTCGCAGAGGATTTCATTTAGATCTCAATCAGCAAGAGAAATGTCACCATCTAGTAGAGGTCGAGAGCGTGGAGGCAGTGGTTTTTCAGAAGGTGATTATCAGGGTAGTGGCTCAGCTCAGCTGCAGAGGCAGTTCTATGAACTGTCAGTCTGGCAGGATGCTGAGGCATCCGATGTAGTACACCCATGTATTTCTTCTTCTATTATATATGAGTAAGATTTGATTCTTTCGATCGATACAGACTTCGTTTATCTTACCATGGTTTTATTGGATGTTGTTTCAATTAAGAATCGGTTGCGGTAAAGGGGTGAGCTTCTGATATAATTTATTCCTGACATTTGTGATGACCCTACTAGTTTATATGGTTTAAAGGTGAGAGATTTGTGAGTGAGTGTCGGTATTGTTTGCTTGGCATCTTGTTGTGTATCATTCTGTTATAATGTCAAGTTAGTCTACCGCTCTTTGGAATTCAGTATTGGTAGGATGATATGATTCTTATTCATCACCATCAGAATGTGTCATTGTCTCTTCCGATGTAAAGTTATTAGTAAGGAATACTCGATCTATGTGTCTTCCTTTGGTTCAAGATGCTTGTAGAGTTATGTTATTCCATGAGCTTGTCTCGGTTATAAAAAGGTTTTCTGGCAAATTGTCATAGTTTCCTTCTTATTGGGAGGTTAAATTGGCATAGATGTCATTCCATAAACCTTATTTAATGTCTATCTCTTCAATTATGATTCTTTGGTTAGCCTGACTCGAAAGTAGTGTAGCTCTGGGAGCCAAGCAAATAAAAAGATGAGCTTCCTGAAGCTCTAATTATTTCTATCCTCAGTCAATTGCCATCTCTTCTTTGTTCGGCACTGGTGAGCTTAGGCGGTCAGTAGCCTCTTACGATGTTCCCCGTGTGGAGCCAGAGTGCGTGTCAAAGTAGCCGGGTATGAACATTGTTGTTTTTCAAGGCTACTAAGGGTAATGAGAGGCGTCATTTGACGTTTGATTTGATCCATTAGGCGATGGTGCTTATAGAAAATGTATGGAGTTGTGAACTCGAGAGTTGCAGCTGTTTGGCAACTCGAGAGAGCAATTTGGTAGCTCAGGTCTGAGCCGCGTTCTCTATTTAGCTAAGTCTTCCTTAATCCAGCAGGTTGTGCGAGGATGACTATTTCTATTCAAATTAGTTGTATGAGTTTATGCTCTAAGTGGAGGAGTCTTCCTCCAATTGATACCGAATCATAATATTAAATCTCTAAGGCGTTGCTGAAGCGTAAGCTAATTCTTTGTTTCATCGACATGTTCTATATCGAAAATTATATCGACGAGGTGATTCACCGGCAGAATCATGTTAATTCATCCAGAGTTCCTTGTATCTTTGTTTCGAAAATGTAGAGCTCTCCTTTCGTGATCGAGGAAGGATCAGCTTAGTCAGAATAAGCTGGGCAATGGCGTTATGATATTATCCAGATATGTTTATTTCCAAGAGTTCGGTGTGCGTGTTATAATTCTGATTCTGTAATCATGAGATAATGTCTATGGCATAGTTTATGAAGGTTGTACTAGTTCTCTTGTTATCTGCATGGATCTTGCTTTAGACTTAGGCTCGTTCGAGGACGAATGAGAGTCTAAGTGGAGGAGAATGAAACGACCTTAGGTAGTTGTTTCGGGAGTTAGGACTCCGATTGGCGTGGCGATAATTTTAAAATATTTGTAAGGTCCATTAGGACCTGTCAGTAAAATTTGAGCTAAATCAGACCTCGTTTGGTAGGCATCGGAAGAAGGTTTCAGTTTTTATTGTCGATAAATATTAAAAGGGGATTTTCGAGCTCGGTTTTGGCGAACGAGCTCCGATTCGAAATCCGAAAGCACCGTTAGGTTTGTATGATTATTTGTGACTTATGTGATTTTTTGAAAGTGAATTTCGAGGTTGTTCGGCTAGTTTCCGCTAAAATGCCGAAAGTTAAATAATTTGACCTTTTTCCATTTAAATTTGCATCTTGAGTTTTGGGAACCCGATTTGAGATCTGCCTTAGCAAGTATGCTACATATATTTTGTATAACTTGTATGCAAAAGTTGGAATTATTTCGAATATCGTAGGGTACCGTTTTAATTTTTGTCACGAAAAGAAAAAAAATAAAAGAAAAGAAAAATAGAAAACGACAAAAAAGGGAATGAAAAGAAAGAAAGAGAAATGGAGCTATTTCGGTTAGCTAAGGATATAATCCTTAGCGTGAGCTACATTTCCAAAAAAATGAAACAGAGAAACGGAAACATAGAAAATATCAGAAAATTAAAAAAAGGAAAGGAAAAAGAGCAGGAAAAAAATAGGATTTTCACCGTGAAACGTTCAGGTAATGATCTTAATGCATTATTTGAGTTTATTACATGTGTTTGAATATATTTTGACGGTAAAAACTGGTATATTAGACATCGTATTAATAAGTTCAATTGATAATTTAAAGGGCCAATTGGACCCCGATAATGGAATTGATTATATATTCGTACTCAGTGAGTTATGAGCAACATATAAATGTAATTTATTTGGGGTTTGGTTATGTGGCTTTGAACCCTGTACATAGGCCTGGCCTGCGTATGCGAATAGGGTATCAGGTTCCTAACCGGATTACCCTAAGACGTAAGGAATGAAGTCTTTAGCCTAATTTGATATATTTTTATTCTTATTGAATAGAGTGGGATCATTTGGCAATGAATCCAAAGGAAAAAGCGGTTTTCGATTAGCAGTGCTAACTTTATAACAAGGTAAGTGTTTATATCCATTTCTTTGGAGGCCCTTGGCCTTGTGGATATTCTACCACGTGTTCCTTGCGTGTGTTGCTGCCGATAGGCGTACTTATTACGCCTTAGATTTGAATTTATATTGTATATTATATGTTATACCCTGTTGTTAGTATTGCATTGAGCATATGAGCATTGCACTCTGATTTTGAACATTGCATATACTTCCCGGTTGGCGATCAGAGTCCCGCACCGGTGAAGGGTCATCATTGCATATACTTCCCGGTAATCGATGAGAGTCCCGAGCCGGTGAAGGATCATCATTGCATATACTTCCCGGTAATCGATGAGAGTTCCGAGCCGGTGAAGGATCATTATTGCATATACTTCCCGGTTGGCGATGAGAGTCCCGCACCGGTGAAGGATCATTATTGCATATACTTTCCGGTTGGCGATGAGAGTCCCGCACCGGTGAAGGGTCATCATTGCATATACTTCCCGGTAATCGATGAGAGTCCCGAGTCGGTGAAGGATCATTATTGCATATACTTTCCGGTTGGCGATGAGAGTCCCGGACCGGTGAAGGGTCATAATTGCATATACTTCCCGGTAATCGATGAGAGTCCCGAGCCGGTGAAGGATCATTATTGCATATATCTCCTGGTAGACAATGAGAGTCCCACGCCGGAGATAGGTATCAGGCATATGTGACTGCATTGCATAGTACCGCATTCATCCCATCTCATTGCACCGCATACTGACTATTGTGAGTATTGTGTTGTGTTTTATGTATGCGGTATGTATACTATGTCGTAGACATATCTCAGTTTGCCTATATATTTCTGACTTGTATTCTGGGTTGCGGGGATCGGGTTGCACGCCGCAACGGTCTAAATATATGGATCGGGCTGCACGCCGCAACGGCATAAATATATGGATCGGGTTGCACGCCGCAACGGTATAAATATATAGATCGGGTTACACGCCGCAACGGTATATATATATGGATCGGGTTGAACACCGCGACGGTATGATGTATTTCTGATTGTTGATATGTTCGGGATACCTGTATGTTCTGGCTATCTTACGTTCCTGGTTGTTAATGAGTTTGTGATTCCATACATGTTTCTAGTTATTATCTGGCTCTGCCTTTTTATAATTTAAATAAGAGGAATTTGGTTTATCTGTTTCTTCTCCCTGGCTAGCTATCCTATTCTTTGAGGTGGCTAGTCTGCCCCCACTTATTGAGTCCTTTTGACTCACCCTTGTTTGTTGTTTGTTTCTTGTCTATCTATTTCGTTTCAGCAGGTTCGCTCCAGGATTGAGTTCGCCACGTTGTGAAGGAGCGAAGACGACTTCAGCTGTTAGGGTGAGCCAGCTTTTATTCCAGATGGCCACCAGTTTATTGGTTATTATTTCAGTTGCATTTTGCTCCCTTCAGGAGGTGTCTGTCTTCTTTTGTACTCTTAGATGTCCAGTCTGGATAGCCCTAAACCTAGTATGTTGGGTAGTCAGCCGTAATTTCTTTTGTACAGCTTGGAGGTATCAGTATGTCTGTGTTTTTTTTAAGTCTTGTTCTTATTTATGAATTGAATTATATTTATTTTCCTAATTTAATTGGTAAGGGTTCGCCCGACCGGTCTAGGAGAGGATGTCGGGTGCCCACACGGCCTAGCCGGATTCTGGGTCGTGTCATTTAATCCATAACAATTGTGAACAACATGAGGCAGCTGCTACATACTCAGCTTCTGCAGTGGAAAGTGCCACTGAATTTTATTTCTTGGTTCATCATAAAACCAAACACTCACCAAGAAAGTGTGCCATACCTGAGGTACTCTTTCTATCAACAAGAAAACCTGCATAGTCAGCATCAGTATACCCAACAAGATTAAAATTACCACCTTTTAGATACCAAAGTCCAAAGGAACCTGTTCCTTTCAAATTTCTCAATATTCTTTTAACAGCTTTCAAATGAGATTCCTTAGGATCTGACTGAAACCTAGCACATAAGCCAACACTAAACACAATGTCAGGTCTACTAGCAGTTAAGTAAAGCAAGGAACCACTCATGCCCCTATACAATTTTTGATCAACTGAAATTTCATGTTCATCAAGATCTAATTTTGTGGCAATTACAATGGGTGTATCAATTTCCTTAGCATTATCCATGTCAAACTTTTTAAGTAATTCTTTAACATATTTTTGTTGATGAATCATAGTTCCATTTGAAGTTTGTTTGATTTATAAACCCAAAAAATTGAGTTCACCCATCATGCTCATTTCAAACTCACTCCCCATCAAGTTTGCAAATTCCTTACTCAGATTTTCACAAGTAGCACCAAAAATTATATCATCTACATAAATTTGAACAATTAAGAGATGTTTACCTTTTTCTTTCAAAAACAATGTGCTATCAATTTTACCTCTTTTATATCCATGCTGAAGTAGGAATTTTGATAAAAGTTCATACCAAGCTCTTGGTGCCTGCTTGAGTCCATACAAAGCTTTGTCTAACTTGTACATCTGTTCAGGAAAATGTTCATTCTCAAAACCTAGTGGTTGTTTAACATAGACTTCTTCTTTTAAGTAGCCATTCAGAAATGCACTCTTAACATCCATTTGATGTAGAGTGAATTCCAAGTAAGTAGAAAAGTTTATAAGAAGTCTTATTGCTTCCAATCTTGCAACTAGAGCAAAAGTCTCATCATAGTCAATGCCCTCCTCTTGGCTAAACCCCTGAACGACCAGTCTGGCTTTATTCCTGGTTACCATACAATCCTCATCAAGTTTGTTTCTAAAAAACCCATTTTGTTCCTATAATGGACCTGTTCCTTGGCTTGGGTTCCAGATTCCAAACTTGACTTCTTTGAAATTGATTCAACACCTCCTGTATAGCATTGATCCAGTCTGCATCCTTCAGTGCCTCTTTTACATTTTTGGGCTCAACAAGAGATAAGAAGGCACTAAAGGCACACAAATTGTGATTCTTGACTACTGATCTAGTTTGAATTGCAGCAGTCTTGTCTGAGATTATCTGAACCACAGGATGTGAACCTTGATACTTGTAAGGCTTGTGTATCAATCTATCATCAGAAGCACCTTGCTGAGGAGCAGTTCCTGATGTAGTAGCACTACAGGTTTGAGATGTGGAACCAGCATTTGTTCCCCCTGTTTCTGTGCTACTCTCTTCAGATCTATCTTGAGGAACAGTTCCTTGTGCTTCACTTCTCACAACATTCTCACCCAATGCTTGCATTTGTTGAGGACCAGGTTCATCATGCCTCAGCATTCCAATTTCCTCATCTTCTTGTACCTGTTCTTGAGGTAAATTGTCAGATTCATCAAACTTAACACGCATGCTTTCTTCAATTTTCATAGTTTTCTTATTAAACACCCTATATGACTTGCTATTTAAAGAATAGCCAACAAAGACTCCCTCATCACTTCTAGGATCAAATTTCCCTAAGGCATCTTTTCCATTGTTATGAATGAAACATTTACAGCCAAAAGGTCTAAGATGTGAAACATTAGGCTTTCATCCTTTGAGTAATTCATAGGGGGTCTTTTCCAACAAAGGTCTTGTCATGCATCTATTAATTATGTAGCAAGCAGTGTTTATAGCTTCAGCCCAAAAACTTTGTGAAAGATTTCAAGATAACAACATAGTCCTAGCCATTTCTTCTAAGGTCCTATTTTTCCTTTCAACTACCCCATTTTGTTATGGAGTTCTAGGTGAAGAGAAATTATGATCAATGCCATTTTCATTACAAAAAGTGAAAAACATATGATTTTCAAATTCAGTTCCATGATCTGACCTTATAGAAACAATATGACTATCTAGAGTCCTTTGAGCTTTCTTAGCAAAAATTGAAAATGCATTAAATGCTTCTTCCTTAGATGCAAGAAATATAGTCCATGTAAATCTAGAATAATCAACATATTTCTTACCATCACGGCTCATTGTACTCATTGGTCCACAAAGATCCATATGGGCCAGTTCCAAAGGTTTGATAGTACTTACATGTTTCTTTGGTTTAAAGGAAGATTTTATCTGCTTCCCCCTGGCACAAACTTCACAAACTTTTTCATCCTTGAACTTGATATTGGGAAGACCTATCACCAAGTCTTTGGAAACCAGCTTGTTTAATTGTGAAAGACTAGCATGACCAAGTCTTTTATGCCATATGAGGGGATCATTTTGCATTACACTCAGACAAATCATGCTTCCATCAGCTAGTGTCAATAGATCTACCTTGTAGATATTTCCATGCCTATTTTCCTACAAAATAATCTCTCCAAAAGTTTGGTTAGTCACAGTACAACCAGTAGATGAAAAATTAGCATTATTACCTTTGTCACACAATTGAGATATACTCAATAGACAATGCTTCAAACCATCTACAAGAATCACATCATCTATGTTACGTGAATCAGATCTTACCTTTTCAATGCCAATAATTTCCCATTTCTTACCATAACCGAAGGAAACACTTCCTCCTTGAAAGACTGAGAGTGAAAGAAACAGTTCCTTGTGTCCTGTCATATTTCTTGAGCAACCACTGTCCATGTACCATTTGTGGCTCCTCACCTTCACTCTAGCCTGCAAAAGAAAACTAGGGGTTAATTTTAAGAACCCAAACTGGTTCGGGTTCCTTTCCTTGAAAAAAAGGATGAATCAGATCTCTCTTAGCCCAGAATGGTAATGATTTCTTTGTGTAAACAGTTTTCTTTGCCACAAAATTTTGAACAGGTTTATAGGACCTGTTCCTTTATGCAGCCTTTGCCAGAGATTGGCAATTTCTTTTCAAGTGACCAGTGTTCCCACAGTGTGTGCATAACCAATTTTCAGGAAGAGTTAGATACATACTCTTTGGATCCCATTTGGGCAATGATTGAGATTTCATAAACCCAATACCTTTCTTATTAATACTATGATTTTCATGTAACCATTCTAGTGCTTCAGAGGACTTGTTCCATTTTACAGTTTTGCTTAACTCCCCTTTTATTTTAACTAAGTCCTCTTCCAAAGATCTTATATTTCTTATACATTTTATCAACTGTGACTTTCAATTTCTCTTCAGCAATGAGCTGATGAGAATTAGCAACGCCCTTACCATTTTCAACTATTTTGACTTCCAATTTCTCATTTTCTAGTTCCTGAACAGTTGATTCAAGTGTGAAGACATGTTCCTCTAGCATGCTAATTTTTCTTTTCAAAGTATCATTTTTAATTACAACCTTTTTGTATTCTGTTTCTGAACTTTCAATTTCATCCTGCAGTTGATCTTTACCATCTCTTAGAGATTTAAACTCATTTAGCACAGTGTGATATACTTTAACTAATTTCTCTCTAGGCATGTTTTTCACATCCTCTTTGAATTTAGAAACAAATAACTCAACATCTTCTTCATTATCTGAATCTTCAAGAGCCATTAGAGCAAGCTCATCATCCAGATCATCATCAGATTGCTCATCTTCACTATCTTGCCAACCAGCAACCATAGCTTTGGGATTTCCACTTTTCTTGCGGACTTGTTCCTTAGCCTTTCTTCTTTCCTCAATATATCTCTTTCTCCATTCTCCATCCATAACTGGATATTTGATATATCTACTCTGTCCACCAGCCCCGTTTTTCTTATTCAGATATCTTTGGACACTCTTAACTATAAGAACCAGTTCCTTATTATCAACAGACTTATCAGCAACAGTTAAGGCTAAGTTAGATTCAGTTTTAACTGGTTCACCTATGTTCTTAACTTTTTTTTCTTAGTTCATAAGTTTTTAGATTACCTATAAGCTCATCTAAGGAAAGTGTGGTAAGATCCTTACTCTCAATAATGGCACAAGCCTTAATTTCTCAAGAGTCTGGAAGAACTCTAGTTCGGATCTTTTCAACTCTATCTTCAACAGTTAAAATCCTTCCCAAAGAAATAAGCTCAGATGAAATAGCATTAAACCTAATATACATTTCAGAAATTGATTCTCCTTCTTTCATTTTAAAACTTTCATATTCAGCAAAAAGAAGTGTACCTCTAGATCTTTTCACTTGACTTGTTCCTTCATGAGCAACCTGCAAAGCATCCCAAATTTCTTTGGCAGTAGTGCACCCTCGAATCCTAGTGCACTCATCAGGACTAAGTCCACAGACAAGCTACTTTCTAGCTTTGGCATTCTTTTCCCATTGCCTCAAGTCTTCACCTGTGCATTCCTTTCCGATTTTGGGAACATCATTTCCTTTAGCATCTTTCTTCATTGAAATCATGGGACCTTCAGTGACTATGTCCCATAACTCATAGTTCTCAGCTTGAAGATGATCTCTCATCCTTTCTTTCCACCATGAGTAGCACTTTCCATTAAACAAAGGTGCTCTAACAGTAGACTAACCCTTACCATTTTCTTGTGATGTACTCATTCTAATCCTAAGTTTTAGCTTCTTCAAGGATAACCTGCTCTGATACCAATTGTTATTTCCTAAGACACGCCACTTATTACTTAAAGACCAGTTTCTTCAATGTGTTCCTTTACTTTGTTGAATGCGGAATTAAATAAACTATAAGTAAACGAACACTTGATTTTAGCGTGGAAAACCCCCGTTAACTATGGATCAAAAAACCACGACCTACTCTCTCAAGTAGGATTTCAACTTCACTAATTGAAAGACTCACTTAGTTACAAGACTACCTTCTTACTAACCTAGGACTAACTCTAATCCTATAGTGACCCCTTTCACAATCAGTGAAGATTCTCCAAGTACAAGACTTGAACTCAATAGTACAACTCGATAGATCCTACTACAGATGAACTAAGACTAAACTTTGACAAGACTCAATCTAAGGAACAGGTTCTTTACTTAGTTCCCTGTAGCTTAATGATTACACAAATATAATGAAGACTCTTTCAATGCTATAGCTCGACTCTCTCTGTATATGTGCACACTTCAACAGCTGAAAAGCTTCTCTATTTATAGCCTTGAAATCTGAGAAGTCTTGAGCAATTAGAACTCCAAAGCCTCCAAGAGTTTGAGTCCTAATTGAACTCCCTTGCTAGGATGACCGAAATCCTTTAGCTCTTATCCAATCTTATGCAATCTTTTCTTATCTCATACATCCCTGCATAATTATCAAGATAAACATTAGATTTTAGGATAACAATTAATTTTCCCGCTTAATTTATTTTGCATAGTAATTTATTCAACTGCAGTGATCCAAAGGAACATTTCCTTGGATATGTTCCCTAGTCATCAGTCAAAAGTCCAGGCGTATCCAAGCTAACACATCAATTGACCCAAGTTCTTATATCATTCCCACGACGGGGTTCAGCTCATGATGAAGACACAAATAGCTACAGCTATATTCAATATTCATCAACAACTAGGTGCTCAAATGAAAATATTAAGGGGTTTATATAGATATCCCCAAGGGTACTAAAGTAATTACGGTCACAGGCGACAAATAAGACAAGGTCACGTAGGGCCTAAGTAATTCATATGCTCGGCTCTCTTGACTTTGGTGCTAGGTTGCTCAGATCGGCACATTTGAAAACGGACGCTCACTTGCCTCGGGCACAATTGTAGCCCTTCGGTCAATCACTGCTCGGCGTCAAGGTTGAGCGTTCGGTCACTTCCTTCCTTCTTCGGCCTCGAGCTTGCAGACGTAGCATTCGTATCTTGTGCTCGGCCACTCAGCATCCGAACAGGTGCTTCCTCCCGACCACGCCAGCTACATGTGCACATCGTGCAAGAGCTTGGCTTGGCTTCGTGTCACTGGCCTCGATGGGTTGATTACTTGATCAACACGGATTTGGGCTGCATCAAACGTGGTCATGTCTATACAAAACATTATCTTTCAACCGACATATCTTTTTCATGAAAAGTCATAACCTTTCAAATGACGTTATTTCATGAAATAACACAGCCTTTCTGAAAAATAAAAAAAAATACACAAGTGAACCATCAAATCGGTAGTTTCATAAACTAGTCGTCATTTAGACTAAAAAAGTTATGATTCACCGACTACCATGTCAATATCCGCGAAGGATTCATTGAATTTTAAAAATAATTAGACATAATGTCTAACATAGACATTTGTTATGCATAAGCCAAATACCCCCGCATTTCAACTATTACATGTGCCTATTAATCATAATAGCAACCATCATCCCACCTTATTTTGTAACACATACAAAATTATAATTGGATGTAAACTTGTATATACTAAAACAAGGATTAGCAATAAAGTTTACTGAAAACTTTTATCCAAAGAAAGACATAACGCGTGGGCTATTGCAGTTTGATTCTCATCAATCTTTCTGCTAAACTTAAGTGGTTTTATGCCTTTCAAAAGTTAATTACCAAGTCATGGTATATAGCAAACGTTGCATGACTTCAAACCACTCCAATATTCTTTTAAGTCGCCTCGAAGGCATTAACACTGTCCTTACACATCAGGGGGACTAATCTCCCCACGCCACAAGCCCACATCATTGTCAACAACATCAAGGACAACAGTTCATTAAGTGTTTGGTAATTCTTAACAATAAATCTACGAATTTATATATTCCATCCTTTCTAATTCCCTCTTTATTGGAATATGACACACTCTCTTTTATGTTAAATTGGTGAAATTTTTAATATCCGGTAAAATTTTTAATCTTCAAACCGAGAGGAAATAGGAGTAGAAAATCATGAAGATTTTAATCTTCAAAATTAATTGAAGTAGAAAACCACGAAAGTTTTAATCTCCATTTGACAACGTTCTTTTCTTGATTCAAGATTCTTATTTTTCCATCTAGACTATATTCATAAGTAGGCAAATCTACTTATTATCAAGAAAACTTTTCTTTCGTCAATTCTAGCGTGTCACATATTTGCATCAACCATTGATGCAAATGAGGATAACAAGTATAATCATAGAAAAACCCAGTGCTATATCTTGTTTGACATTCCATGTTAGCACTAGACAACTGGTGCTTGCTTTTGCTGACAGAGGAAAACAACCATTGATGCCATCTATTTAAGAGCATGAATTGTTACAGAAACAATTCTAACAATGATGTGGCTTAAGAACTCACATTCTTTCTGGTGTATCTCTCATGAGTTTCAACACTATTTATAAGGTACGAACTCTTTCCTACTTCTTTGGAGGCCACAAGGAGAAACCAATTATTTCTAATTTTGCTGTTGGTTAGGAAAAAGATGAAAGAGCAAAAACATACCCATATGTATGTTTTACAGAGAGTGGGCACCAAACAAATTGTCCTTTGAGGGTACCCATTCGGCACTCATTCTATTAATGGAATTAGAAAACCGTGATGCCAAACATGTTTCAGTAAAACTATTTGCATTATATGACGCCCTCTGTTGAGGGTCCATCCATAGAGAATGGAAGAGAAGTCTGAAAATTAAATTGTCTAAAGATCATGTTAGCTTCACCATTGTAAAAATGATTATTGGCTCAAATGACAACTTTCAAGTATATACATGATCTATGTAAATAGAATACTTCATGTCATTCTTCAGATTTGAAAGTAAATTTCCACATTATGACGCTCAACCGTGGTCAAATTCCTTTAAGGCAATTTTCCAAGATTCATGTAGTACAAAAATTTGCTCCAAGCAACGTAGAACCGCGTCACTGTCTTCCAAAGAAGTCACAATTACTTTATCAAATTGGAAATTTACTCTAAAATACTAGAAACTAATTTCTAGAATTCTCAATACGTGGACATTACAATTTATACATAATTTCCAGTAAGGAAGAAGATATTAGGCATTTAAACAACTACAAATATTTTAATTTCCCTAATGTGTAGGACATTGGTCTTATCTTAATGGGTCACAAAGTCCCAATTTTTGGCCATCTCAAATCGCAATTAGTCATAGCCAAAAAAAGGGAAAGAACTCCAATTTTCTGGAGTCCACCCGTGACAATGGTCTTTCTGGGAACCAACTCCACATCTTTGTCCATTAAACTTGAAAGAATCAAACCTCCTTATATTTGATGTTCTATATTAAATAAATTTAATCAAGAGAATATTACAACAATATATTCATTCAATTTGATTCAACTGACAACCAATTAATGGCAGCAAGAGGCCTCATATATGGTGGTTGAAGCAGCCACTTGTAAATCAAACAAATGACATTAGCCTCTTAAAGTAAAATTCTACAACATAGTGCCATTTGCTTCAACACGATGCTAAGGCAATTGGATTCAGCAAATTGCAACATAAGACCAACCACAAACAACTTTACTTTGTCCTTAATTTCATAATATATAGACGATCAGAAAAAGGAGGAAGACATCATCTATTATTTCCCCTGCATAAGTTGCAGTAACTTCTTTACGTTTTAAGGGCTTGGGCGTATTAAAAGGACGCCAGAAACAGTACTATTGGAAACGCCGCAACGTATCCAAAACTCCAGTGTACATTTCAGGAAACAAACAAAAACAAAATTCCCAACCAAAGGCATCTGGAAATCGTTACACAACTTTTAACAACTTCATTTAATAGTGACGACTCAATTAGTTTTTCATGTTTCAAACGAAAATTGATCAACTGATTCGGTAATCCATTCCAAAGAAAAATCTTCAACCTTTTTTTTTCCATTCCCGTGATCTCAACAATTATTTCGAGGACACAACCTTGCAAATTTTATTAATTTCATGCATGCTACTAAATTGTTTACTGACAAACAATCTCTTCTTTACAAAAGTAGTAACAATAATAAACTTAAGCCATTTGTCATACTCACTTATCATAGCATGCCAACATAATACTTTGAGATCATCACATATCGAATATCTATCCTAGCATTTATGAAAACAAATTTCACAAAAAACACAAATAGTAGAATATAAAGAAATAACAAGTTTAGTTAAGAAAGTAGAACCCGATTTTCGCCAACTTTTCTTGATCCATTTCTCAGACTGTCCATGGCATTTCCGAAGTCAAAATATTGTTGCCACAACGTCCTCGTGACTGCCATGATCAATATCAACTAGTCCATTCATGAACCAGCGTGAAGTTCTTTGTCACAATAATGAGCCACCAATCTCTCAGACAATGTTTCTTTTCCTCGTTAGGAACACTTTGCATTCTTTGATGTTTTATCACTCTAAGAAGCCCCAATGTGTCGTTAATGTCATGCTTGGGAAAAGCAACTAACGAATGACAAGCATATGAAGTTTTCCATCTGTGTACTGACTCTAAAATAATGCCCTTTTTTTTTCCAGTAAAATTCCACTTCATCGTTTTCTCTATACCAGGAAAACCGAATGATAATTTCGTTCTGAAATTTTCTTCGTTAGCCATTCAAACACAGAGAATAATAAAAGTGTTAGATTCCTTAAGCTTGTTGTTCCCTGTGTTCGAATCGACAAACAAAAATAAGAAACAAAAAATATAACGTTAGTACGAAAATGATTCCAAGCCCACAAGTTGCTTGTGTCTCCTTAAGGAATCTAATCCCCTCACTGTTGCCCAAGGTTCACGGATTAATTCCTCCCAGGATAGAATGGAATCGTCCAACTCTGCGGTAGCGGCACTTCAAACAACAGAGTTATTGGCGAACTCAAATGAACAGTGCAAATCACACGACTCTAACTTTTTGTTTTGTAAAATAATGCAAGAAGAAGGGAGAGAATTTCAGAATTTGTATCCAAAAGTGATATTTTCAAGACACACCACTACAGAAGGACCAGTTCCTTCTATGTGTTCCTTTACTAATTAAGTGTGGAATATGTAAAATTAAGTAAATGAACACAAAATTTTAGCATGGAAAAACCTCTTTGACTTGGGATCAAAAAATCAGGACCTACTCTCTCAAGTAGGATTTCAACTTCACTATTTAAAAGACTCAGTTGGTTACAAGACTGCCTTCTTACTATTACCGAAGGAAGCACTTCCTCCTTGAAAAGCTGAGAGTGAAAGGAACAGTTCCTCATGTCCTGTCATATCCCTTGAGCAACCATTGTCCATGTTCTATTTGTAGTTCCTCACTTTCACTCTAGCCTGCAAAAGAAAAACGGGGATTAACATTAAGAATCCAAACTAGTTTGGGTTCCTTTCTTTGAGAAAAAGGATGAATCACATTCTTCTTAGCCCAGACTGGTAATGCTTTCTTTGTGTGAACAATTTTCTTAGCCACATATTTCTGGACAGGTTTATAGGACCTGTTCCTTTGTGTAGCTTTTGCCAAAGCTTGACAATTTTGTTTCAGGTGACCAGTATTCCCACAGTGTGTGCATAGCCAGTTTTCAGGAAGAGACAGGTACTTACTCTTTGGATCCATTTGGACAATGACTGTGATTTCATAAACCAAATACCTTTCCTATTATTACTCTGATTTTCCTGTAGCCATTCTAATGCTTCAGAGGACTTGTTCCATTTCACAGTTTTGTTCAGTTCATCTTTGGTTTTGATCAAGTCCTCTTCCAAAGTTCTTATCTTTTCATTTTTCTTGTACAGTTCATCAACTGTCTCTTTCAACTTCTCTTCAGCAATTAGCTGGTTAGAATTTGCACTGCCCTTACCTTTATTAACTATACCAGTTTCTAAATTTACATTTTGCAATTCATGAACAGTTGATTCAAGTGTAAGGACCTGTTCCTTTAACATGTTGTTTTTCCTTTTCAAGGAGTTATTCTTTACTACAGTTTCTTGTATTCAGTCCTAAACATTCAATCTCATCACGCAGTTGATCTTTCACATTACTTAGAGTTTTAAGTTCATCTAACACAATGTGAAACACTTTGACTATCCTCTCTCTAGGCATACCTCTTATATTATTTTTGAGTTGAGAAATAAATACCTCAACATCTTCTTCATTGTCTGAATTTCCAAGAGTCATTTGAGCAAGTTCATCATCTACATCATCATCAACCAGTTCTTCATCACTGTCTTTCCAGCCTGTAACCATAGCTTTGGGAGATCCATTCTTCTTTCAGAACTGTTCCTTAGCCTTTCTCCTTTTTTCAACATACTTCTTTCTCCATTCTTCTTCCATGACTGGGCATTTGCTAATGTAGTGCTCCATGCTTCCATATTTGAAGCATTCTCTGCCTGTTTCATGTCAGAAGATCTACTTTGTCCACCAGATTCCTTTTTCTTATTCAGGAATCTTTGTACACTTCTAGCTATAAGAACCAGTTCCTTCTCATCATCAACAAAATTGTTAGCAGCAAATAAAGCTAAATTAGGTTCAGTTTTAACTGGTTCTCCTATGTTCTTGACTTTCTTCCTTAGTTCATATGTTCTTAGATTACCTATAAGTTCATCTAAGGAGAGAGTACTGAGATCCTTGCTTTCAATGATGGCACATAACTTAATTTCCCAAGAATCTAGAAGTACCCTAGTAAAGATCTTTTCAACCCTATCTTCTACAGTTAAGATTCTTCCAAGAGAAATCAGTTCAGTTGCAATAGCATTAAACCTAGGATACATTTCAGAAATTATTTCTCCTTCTCTCATTTTAAAGTTTTCATATTCAGCAAAGAGAAGTGTACCTCTAAATATTTTAACCTGATTGGTTCCTTCATGAGCAACCTGCAATGCATCCCACATTTTCTTACCAGTGGAGCAACCTTGGATCCTAGTGTATTCATCAGGACCAAGTTATTTCTTAGCCCTGGCATTTTTCTCCCATTGCTTCAAGTCCTCACCATTGCATTCCTTCCTAGTTTGAGGAACATCTCTACCTGCAGCATCCTTCTTCATAAGAATGATGGGACCTGATATCCATGGAAGTAAAAACTCCATTGAAATACTTGGATGAAGCTTTGGAAGCTCTTGGAAGGCATATGACAAGATCTCACGCAAAGAAAGTTCAAAACAAGCTGATTGTACTTGAATTGTGAAGAGGAAGAGCTCAAGCCAAGGATGATCTTTTGTTTAAGTGATATAAATATTATATAGTCCAAATTGAGGTACAAGTGATGAATATTCAAGTCAAATTTACTGCAATTTGAAGTTGAAGAATTTGGTTTCAAATCAGTCTATTTTTGGACTAATTAAGGAGCCTAAAGTGTGCCAAACTTGAAGCTTAAGAAGAGCCATATAGGCTCACGTTTTTAGCCTATAAAATGTGCTTAGTTTCAGCCCAAAAACGTGCAAAGGATGGTCAAAGATTTTCCATGAAGTGTACTCCAAGTTGCTTGCAAGTTGCTATCAAGGTTTTCTAGTTCAAGTGGCATTTGTTTCCTAAATTAATTGGGATATATTTTTCTATATTAATTAGGTTTTTATTCTAATATTAATTAGGATTAGTTTACCCAATTTATTTAGGATATTATTTACTTTTCCTTAGTTTAGCTTTTCCTAGTTTATTAGGATTTTCTTTTCTAGTTGGTTTCTTTTCCTATTTCATTGTTACTTAGAAACCATATTTGAGTAGAATTTTGTAAGGCCTATGGCCAGCCCCTACTCCTATATAAAGGGTTTATTTTCTTTACTTTTAGATACGAAAAACAATATATATTTATGATGAATAAAAATTGAGAGGTTTACTCTTGCACTTTTGTGTATGACTACTCTTGGATTTATCTTTCAACCTTCAAGTCTACACTTTTAGATGATGAGGTATTTCTTCTTAAATCTTTAGATTACTTTTAGGTATTCAAGAAAGGCGGTAAATTCTATTTTACTGTTGTTCTTTATTACTCTAAGGGGGGTCGGGATTCCATAATCTAATTCTCGTGTTATTTTCTACCAAAGGTGATTAGCTAGTCTAATTGTTGTTGTTAGGAGTCTCTTTTCAAGATTTAGACTTTTCATTCTATCTTTATTTTCAGTTCTTTTTTCGTTTTTAGGTTAATTTCTTTAGCTTCCGCCCTTTTCTTTAAATTTCATTATCAAGTTCTTGGATCCATATCGTGAGCTTTATCGAGAGGTATCGTGATTGTTAACAGGACCCTCAGTGATTATGCCCCACAGTTCATAATCTTCAGCCTGTAGGTGATCCCTCATTTTCTCTTTCCACCAAGAGTAGTACTTATCATTGAACAATGGCGGCCTAACAGAGGACTGACCCTTAGAGTTTCCTTGCGGTGCACTCATTCTAATCCTAAGGTGTTAGCCTCTTCAAGGATAACCCGCTCTGATACCAATTGATATTTCCCAAGACACACCACTACAGAAGGATCAGTTCCTTCTATGTGTTTCTTTACTAATTAAGTGAGAAATATGTAAAAGTAAGTAAATGAACACAGAATTTTAGCGTGGAAAAACTCCTTTGACTTGGGATCATGATGCAATACAAAATACACGGAAGCTAAAACGATACAAATATGCGGAAGCGATAAAATAAGATACATGATATCAATGAAAATATCGGGATTCAAGGATTGGGGAGACAAGAAATGAGAAGAAAGAACGGATAATTTGATTCAAGACATGAACTTAATTATCTAAAAGGGAGAAATGAAACTCGAACCTTACAAGGAATTCACACTAGCGATGAATCTCTATAGGTTCCAAGCCGTACAAGATTCATGAAGTGATCCGCTTCAGACTAGAAAGGCTCGGCATTCTCTAAATTCTCTCTTCTTCAATGTCTATACAAGCTAAGTTAATGAAATGGAAGACATGAGGGGGTATTTATAGGTCTTCATATCCCCTAGTGAACTATCTAAAATGCCCATGGGTTGGGTTAGAACATACAAGGCCACTTAAGGGCAAAATAGGAAGTCTACATCAAAAGTTGGTCTTATTCAGCGCTTGGGCACTCCGCCTGGAAGTGGGCGCTCCGCCCAGTTGGTCTACTGACCAAGTAGTGAAACAGCTAGGTACTCTGCCTGAACCAAGTATTGTCTGGGCGGTCCGCCTGGACCAAGTGTTGTCTGGGCGGTCCGCCTAAGCCTTGGGCGCTCTGCCTGCTTGCCTGGGCGCTCTTCCTTGCTTCTTGTGGCCTTCGACTCATCTCCGAAGCTCTTGCCCTTGCATCCTCGCACCCTTCTTGCTTGGCTCTTGATGTTTGGGTCCTAATCCCAATTTGGATTGCATCATCTTCCCCTTCTTGAGAGGATTTCGTCCTCGAAATTAAACCATCAAAGCCTACGTCCAAAGACAACACAAAAAAAAAAAAAAAAAAAAAAAAAAAAAAAAAAACTTTCTACTCCAAGAGTAGGTTAGTGCTCAAAAAGTGTGGAAAACACACTCTTATGATAGAGCCAAGCGTCAATAACAATTTAGAAAGCCCTTGCCTCCCAAGGAGACAAAAAGTACTTGACTCAACAATAAAGTGCATCCATCACAAAGACAAGCAAAGAAATCAGTAGGACGTGGAACATGCAAGATGTAGTAATCAATTCCCCTATGATCCCTAAGCTTACTACCAACACACCAAGCCTTCAAATCAATTTTATCACAACGTGACACATTGGCTTTGGCATGCTCGACACTCAAGGTGTGATCAACAAATGGGGTGGAGCAAACAAAATAGTTCATTTGACAACTAATATCAAATACTCCACTCCCCTTCTTAGAAACACTCTTACACACACCGAGAGGTACATCCTCACCTCCAAATTCACCTCCAAGACAATCCTCCTCGCTAGACAAACTCCCAAGGGAGGTCTCAAACAATGGATTATCTATAGAGTAACGCATTCCAATCCATGGAGGTTCAAACTCACACTCCACCCTAGTTTGATACAATTCACCATTTCCATTGAAGTTGCCCTCATACAAAGGATTAGTATAGGCACACTTCTCAAGTTCATTAGCAAGCAAAGGTGAAGTTCTCAAACTAGAGACAACATCTACACTTGAGGAGTCATCGAACACAATTCGATCCATCTCATACACTAGAGACTCCTCAAGATCACAACCTTCCTCACTACGATACAAGAGACCACCACTACCAACTAAGCATTCAAAGGGAAGAATAGGATATTCATGCAATTCATCTTCTCCTTTATCAAATATGGGCGGGGTGTCATAACAAGGTTCACAATCAAGGTCAACTAGTTCACTAAAGAGAGGTTCAATGAAAACCGAGCTCACATCATGATGTGGCTTTTCAACCCTCTCAACTTGTAGTTCATTGATAAGGATCAAAACCAAAAAGACGATAAAAGTAAAGACAAAGGGAACGAGACGTGTCTCGAACTCCCTACAAGGTAACCACGGAGAACTTGTTCCGTGATACCCTCGTATCGGTGTCAAGAAGAGCCAACGTTATGCAGCTACCCTCGAGTTAACAACGAACTCGCAAGTAGAATGATCGGGGGGTTTGGGGGGTCAACTAGAATCCACTAGTAAACTCAAACCGTCTCAAAGGGTTTTCATTCAAAGAGAATCCACTCTTGAACATTGTTCATTCAATCATTCATCATAATAGCTAATTAAGGAAAATGTAAAGCTAATGGAGTATTTATAGGCCCTTCTTAGACATCAATGAAAGGCCTAAAGTACCCTTAAGTAGGTTATAAAGTCATAAGCCACGTAGGGGCATAATAGGAATTACATAGGATAAAAACTAGAATTCCCGCAATCTTCACAGCAAGTAGGCGCCCCGCCTACCCTACCAGGCGCCCCGCCTGTTCTCAGAATATGGGTAGGAGGCGGCCCAGTAGGCGCCCCGCCTGAAAAGAGGTGCCCCAAAATCCAGAGAGTGAATTTCAACTGGGCGGTCCGCCTCTTCCTGCCAAGCCTTGAAACGCACCGAAATGTGTCTCCTAGGCTCCTCGATCAATGGCGTTCCAATGCATAAGCTCTTCCTTGGCCTTGGATGGTGTTTTTTGATGGTCGCTGGAGTTGCCCCGCATCATCCTCCCCTTCTTGAGAAGATTTCGTCCTCGAAATCAAGGCTTGGTCTCTCATGGCTCTATCAACTCCTCGGGGTGGCCAAGAATCTCCTCCTTTGTTCCTCTTGCCCTTCACTTTGTCGTAGGCTTCTTCCAAGATCTTCCTCGCCTTAGCATGGAGCTTAGAACCTACAAGCAACGACAAACAAACACAAGCAAACGTCCTACTTTGAAAGTAGGTTAGTGCAAGAAGTGTGGAAAACACACTCTTGTGATATAACCAAGCATCAATAACAATCATGAATATCAAGTCTCCAAACAGAACCATAAGCACTTGGTTAAAGATCAACATGCACTCAACAAGATAATGAGCAAAGAGGCCGTGGGGATATGAAAAATGCAAGACCAAGCTATCAAAATCCTCTTGAACCTTAAGCTCAAAATCAATACACCAATCAATCCTCGAGGTGTGATCAACAAATGGGGTGGAGTGAGTCAAAGAACTCAACCTACAAGTAGGATCAAGTACTCCACTCCCCTTCTTTAGAGCATACATACTCAAACCAAGAGATTCCTCTTCCCCTCCAACTTCATCACCTAAGCAACCCTCCTCAATTGACAAATTCTCAAGGAAGGTATTGATGATGGACCCTTCTTCATCATAACCCCAACAAGCAATAGTAGGGTCACTCAAAGAACCATCTACCTCATCCAAATTCGCAAACAAGGGATTGCCTAAGGGGTCAAACCCTTTATACCATGGGGGTTCCATTTGACCAACCACCCTAGACCGATACAAGTCATTTCCACTAATGAGAATGCTTTCAAACAATGGATTGGTAAAAACATGCATCCCAATATCATGATTAAGCATAGGCAAGTTATCAAAACTAGGTTCACTTGAGGAGTCATCATAGACAACCTTGTCCAATTCATGCAATTTGGACTCCTCCAGGTCAATACCATCTCTACCACAACACATTGGCCCACCAAATAGAAGCATATCAATTAGGGAATGGTCAACTACCTCATCTCTCCCTTTGTCAAAGGTTGGTGGTGTGTCATAGCAACGGTCACAATCATGGTCAACTATCAAATCTACACTAGGGAGGGGTTCAATGAACAATGAGCTCACATCATGATGTGGCATAGTACTTCTCCCAACTAGTGTTTCACAAGCAAACTCAAGTTGACAACTAGACTCTTCACTAATGGCATATTCACTAGATGCATCATAAGCACCAACTAGTGTTGAGTCATCACAAGACAAGTAGCAACTAGTAGGCTCATAAAGAGGTGAAGCAACACTTACATTTGTAGTACTTCCTTGATCACTCACAAGGTTTGAAGTATCATATGCAACTCCCCCTTCATGAAAATCATTTTGAGGCTCCAAAGGCTTGTCTTCAAATGTACCTACACAAGAACTTTCACAAGAAAAAGTAGAAGATGAAGAATTGTTAGCATAATGGGTGCTCTCACTCTCAATTTTTCTTTCCTCACCTCTCTTCTCTCTCAATTTTACCTCATGGTCAAGTGTAGTTTGTGGTGACAATCCACTCACATCACTCCTCAAATCCTCTCCTTTTTCCTCTCTTAGATTGTCACCGGTCACTCCCTCACTTCTCTCTTTCTTTTCTCTCTCATTTGAAGTGGAGCGAATCTCATTCTCATCATACAATGGCAAAACAATAAGATTGTTTGCCTCGGGCTCAAGTACAATGGGTGACTTTGCTTTAGCCGCTTCCCTCAACTCCTTCATTCACTTGTAGTCTTCCCTTACTTGCCTTGGAATCAAAGGTCTAAGCACATACTTCCTCCCATCTTGCTTGACCGTGTCGGAGTTGGTCCGGCCATCATGCACTACACACCTATCATGTTGCCATGGTCTTCCCAACAATAGATGGCATGCTTGCATCGGGACCACATCACACATGACTTTATCCCTATAGTTTCCAATGCTAAATTCAATCATCACTTGTTTCACCACCTTAAGTTCACCACACTCGCTAAGCCATTGTAAACGATATGGTTTTGGATGCTTTAGAGTGGGTAACTTCAATTGGAAAATCAAGGTTTGGCTCACTATGTTGGTACAACTCCCCGAATCAACAACCAATGAACATACTCAGCCCATTACTCGGCACCTAGAATGAAAGAGGTTTTCCCTTTGATCATTTTCCACCTCCTCTTCCATAAAAATGGTACTCAAGCTTCTCCTAACCACCAAGAACATATGAGGACCATCATCCTCTTCTACTGCCTCCTCACACTCAACTTCCTCATCCTCCTCCACTCCTTCATTTTCGGTCTCACTTTCTTGCTCATACACCAAATCACCAACCACAACCATGGTTCTTTTGGTAGAGCAATCCCTAGCAATATGACCATAGCCCTTGCACTTATAGCATTGAGTAGAAGTAGAAGTAGGATTACTCAAGCGAGTTTTAGAAGTACCTTCCAAGTGTGGAGTAGTCTTCTCATAAGGCTTCTTCACTTCTTTGCTAGCATTGGCACTTGGAAAGCTTGCATTTAGAGTCTTCCACTCTTTTGGCTTGCTTGTAGTAGTAGGAGTGTTGCTTTTGGACTTCTCTCCCTTAAGCCAACTCTCGGCTTCAATGGCGGCTTCAAGTAGATCTTGAAGTGAAAGATAAGTATGCAACCTCAATTGAGAAGCTATACCATAGCTCAAACCATTCTTGAAGCGGATCATTGCTTGTTCTACACATTCGGTATCCATATCCAATGCCATCCGGATCTTCTTAAATTCATCAAAGTACTCATGCACCGATTCGACACCTTGTTTTAGATCATAGAGCTTCTTGAGTTGCTCTTGCCGATACCTTAGAGTTATGTACTTGGTATTCATAAGAACTTTCAATTCATCCCAAGTCACATTTACTTGCATATTCATCCTTCTTCTTGACCTCTTCATGGACTCCCACCAAGTAGAAGCATAGGCCTCAAAGGTAGAAATAGCATAGGTGCCCTTTCTCTCCTCGGTCATCTCATTGGTATCAAACACTCTCTCCATGAGTAGTACCCATTCCATGTATGCCTCCGGATCACAAGTTCCTTTAAAGGATGGAAGGTTGAGCTTAACATTATTGAGGTTATTATTGTCATGTAACCCATGGTTAGGCTCCGGTTGGCCTCCATAATGATCATCATAAGCAACAAAGTCCCTCCTAGCATTCCTCCCACCATATCCTATGGGTGGCCCTCGACCTCGGCCTCTACCCCTATCCACATTTCGACCCCAATTCATTGGCCTCCTAGGTTGATAATGAGCATCATACCCATAGGCTTCATCACCATACTCGGCTTCCTCCTCTTCTTGAGCCTCAACAACTTGCTCAAGAGGTGGGACAAACCTAACGGGTCTTCGAAGTGGAGCATTTCCTTGGGAATTGCCCAAATTGAGGGGATTGCCCTCTTGTTGGGGATTGCCCAACCCACGCTCTTGTAGAGCTTCAACTTTGCTTTGTTCATACTTCTTGGTTAACTCCACAAAGTGTCCGGGGGTCATAGGAGTGCTATGACTTGTGCCTTCTCCGGATTCAATTTGGACACTCGGGGTCCTCCTCTCACCGGTCTCAACTTGATTCCTCTCAACGGTCTCAAGTCTCAAAGATATGTCTTCCAACTTGGCCATAATGGTGGCCATGAAGTTCTTCATGGGATCATCTCCATCATTTTCCATTGTACCTACAAAAGCAACAAACGTTAGTAAAATACCTCACCCGCTCCCTCACAAGTGTTTCACTCGGTTCACTCGTTTTTAGTGGAGGTGGATATTTCACACAAGTTTGAGTCTAAAAGCTTCAAGTAGTTGATCAACGAACCACAACTCAATCACTCAACTTCTCAAGTCCAATGCACTCCGGGGTGAGTGGAGTTAATGGGACTCGATTGGAACGATAAGCACTTTAAGTGAGGACTTGAATCAAATGATACTACGGATCTTCTTTGAATTCTAGTCTCCTTTCTAGGCACGATGATCCTAATAGCTCAAAGTAATTAGTACTAATCAAGTAGGATTATACTCTAATAGCACTAACCGGAAGCAATGCAATCAACAAAACAAGAAATCCTAGAAGAATCTACCCAAAACCAATTTCCAGAAAAACAGGCACCCCACCTAGTCAAAAGGGGCGGTCCGCCTGGTTCACTGCAGAGGAGAGTGGGCGGTCCACCTGTTTACAGGGGCGGTCCGCCTCTGAACTTCAGAGAGATGGGTAGGCGCCCCGACTACTTTTCGGGCGGTCCGCCTACAGCAAATTCCAGCAACGTTCAACAACATTTTTCTTGGCTTTAGCACCCAAAAATCCAATAAATTTCACGTTTTTTTAGCAATCCGAAGGTACCCAAACGTGTTTTCAGTCATCAAGATCAAACCCTAATGAATTTAAGTAAACCCCAATCAATAACACTCAAATCACCATGTTCATCATCTTCAAACTTAGGGTTTCAAGCTTTTCAATTTTTTCAAGGGTTTCAAATTTTCAAACTTGGGATACAACTCCAAATCACGATTTCTAGGTACCAAAATAACGGGTTTCCAATAAGGAACAAACCCCAATATCAATCACAACACGAATCAATCAAACGAACAAGATAGGCCAAATTTTTGGTGTTTTCAACTTTTTCTATTTTTTTGTGTTTTTTCTTCTTTTCAATAACAACAACAAGATAACTAAGATAGGAATCGACCTAAGGCACGAAGAATTAAGGGTTGGGGGTTTGTAGGAACAAAACCCGAGCCTTGCTCTGATACCAAGATGATAAGGATCAAAACCAAAAAGACGATAAAAGTAAAGATAAAGGGAACGAGACGCGTCTCGAACTCCCTACAAGGTAACCACAGAGAACTTGTTCCGTGATACCCTCGTATCGGTGTCAAGAAGAGCCAACGTTATGCAACTACCCTCGAGTTAACAACGAACTCACAAGTAGAATGATCGGGGGGTTTGGGGGGTCAACTAGAATTCACTAGTAAACTCAAACCGTCTCAAAGGGTTTTCATTCAAAGAGAATCCACTCTTGAACATTGTTCATTCAATCATTCATCATAATAGCTAACTAAGGAAAATGTAAAGCTAATGGAGTATTTATAGGCCCTTCCTAGACATCAATGAAAGGCCTAAAGTACCCTTAAGTAGGTTATAAAGTCATAAGCCACGTAGGGGCATAATAGGAATTACATAGGATAAAAACTAGAATTCCCGTAATCTTCACAGCAAGTAGGCGCCCTGCCTACCCTACCCAGCGCCCCGCCTGTTCTGAGAATAGGGGTAGGAGGCGGCCCAGTAGGTGCCCCGCCTGAAAAGAGGCGCCCCAAAATCCAGAGAGTGAATTTCAACTGGGCGGTCCGCCTCTGCAAATGGGCGGTCTGCCCCTTCCTGCCAAGCCTTGAAACGCGCCAAAATGTGTCTCCTAGGCTCCTCGATCCATGGCTTTCCAATTCATAAGCTCTTCCTTGGCCTTGGATGGTGTTTTTGGATGGTCGCTCGAGTTGCCCCGCATCATCCATTTGCGCACGCAAGTTGACCCAATGGCTCTACACTAGTTGCAAACACATTGTAATCATAAAAATCATCAACTAGCATAGAGTTTTCACAAACAAGATCACAAGACAAGGAAGTAATATGCTCATGGGAAAGAAAACTAACACATACCTTTGAGTAGCCATCTTGCTCACTCAATGCACTTGAAGCGTCATGAATAGTTTCTTCACCTTGTAGCTCACATTCGGAATCTCCTTCACCTTTTCTTTCCACTTCGGAACATGATTGAGGCTCCATCGGTTTGCCTCCAAGAATTCCTACACACAAATTCAAACAAGTAGAAGAAAAAGACAAAAGGTTATGGTTAGAATAAGGGGTGCCCTCACTCTCAATGATTCTTTTTCCCTCTTTCTTTTTCCTCATTTTTTTTCCAAGGTCGGGTGTAGATTCGGGTGGTGACAACCCACTCACATCACTCAACACAACCTCTCCTTTTTCTACTCGAGAGTTGTCACCAGTCACTCTCTTACTCCTCTCTATCTTTTGTCTCTCATATTCGGGCGAGTTGGGACGAGGCTCGAGAATGCCCATAGCCGGAGTAGGTGAACTCTTTACATCAACCCGGAATCTAGTACTTGGAGACTCATCACTTGATGTCTCCTTCTGCTTTGTTGGTGAACCACTTGGCTTTGAAACTTGTGGTTTCGGGTTCACCTTGTTGACAATTGCCAACCCTTTGCTCGCACTAGTCCCGCCACTTCTTGCAATTGTAGGACTCCTTGATTGCACATTTTTACCCATGGAATGAAGTTCTCGCTCCTTGCTCCTTTGCATAGCCAAAGAAGGTGCACTAGTAGATAATTGGCCTCTCGCCCGATAAGGTACAAAGTCATAGACTCTTTGCCCTATGCCCACAAGATACGCATCCTTCATAGTACTATATTGCACACTCTTGTCTTGCAACCATGGCTCACCTAGCCAAATATCAACATGTTGCATTAGATACACATCACACCACACATAACATCTATAATTCCTATGAGATAGACGTACCCGAGCTTCCTTGGAAACCCACACTCCATCATAGTCATAAGTATCCTCTAGCTCACGACATGGTATCCTTAGTCTATAAACCAAAGAGGTGCTAATTCAATTGGCATCGGTCTCATCAATCTTGAGCAAGTACCCTCCAAAACCATTTACCTCAATAACGAACCTTCGCCTACCCAAGTTTTGTAGATTGGCATCCAATTGAGAACTTGGATGCCCACGAGTGTCAACACCAACAACTTGGGTCTCCCTTATCCCTCCTAGCCTAGCAAGATTGCTAGGGTAACTTCCACTTCCCGTCACTCTTCCAACATTAGAAATGTTGTTGGAAGTCGAGGAAGGACCCTTGCTATGGAACCCATAAGTGCCTCTCGTCTTGGTTCCATAGCCAATAGTACTACTCCAACTACTGCTACCCTTCAAGGCATTGATAGAACAATACAAGCCTTTAGCAGCAAAAGCAACACCATCTCTCAAACCACCCTCCACATGGGAACTAGAAGCATTAGGTTACCTAGAAGATGCAAGCTTCTTCTTTCCCATAGAACAACCACCACCTCCTCCCATACTAATGGAAGGACCTCTACTACCCCCCTTGTACACCATTAGCAACACCAAGAGAAGATGCAAATGAATGATACGTATAATCAACTTCATCATCAATTCCCTCTATGTCACTATCATGTTCATATTCATCACAAGTAGAGTAAGTAGGATCAATGTACCTTGAAGCGTCACCATCTTCGTATTCTTGACTAGAAGCATGCATAAGGATCAACACATTCATCTTCATGAGCTTCATAGTCTTCATCAACCTCACGATCATCATAGTGACCCGCTTCATCCTCATACGAGCCATAGTTCCCCGAATCATCATAGCAATGTTCATCATCACCCTCGTAGAAACCATAGTCTCCCTCGTCTCTACACGAGTCATAACCTCCACAATCATCATCTGACATAGTTGCAACACCCAAAGAAAGAACCTCACAAAAGTCACTCCCTCACGTGTATCACTCAATATATGAACACTCAAGGGAGAGACCTTCACAACTTAGGAACCAAGGTGATCACAACTAGTATGTCCAAGTAAAAGTTCGGAATGGAGTTAATGAGACTCGATGTACGGACGGCTATTTAAATTCTAATATCCTCTACGCACGAGTGTCCTATTACGATAAAGAGTTAGTGTCGTTAGAGTAGGCCAATTACCCTAGAAACACTAACTAAGAAGTTAGGAAACAAACGGGACACAAAAACACACGAAACAAAACAAACCGCACCCGAAACAGGGGTGGGCGCTCTGCCTGAATGGCAGGCGCTCCGCCTGGGTAAGTTTCTGTCCAAATTCTAGGCGGTCCGCCTGGGACGCGATTCAGCAGTTTTTCACAATGGGTTTTTGGTGATTTTGGCCAACTTTTTCATTCAATTTCAACCCGATACAAAAAACCAACGATACCCAAAGGTGTATACAACTATTATAACTAATCACCAATGGTTTTTCAACCACAAACAACAACACGCTTCGATTCAAGTTTGAAGCAATTTCAAAATTTTGAGAATTTGATTTTCGAACTTTTGAATCGTAACACCAAAACACGATATATGGGTATCAAAACGACAGGAATTCAATATAGAACAAACCCCAATACTTTTTAACACTTGGGGATTCGAATCCAACCCGATCTACCAATTTTTTTCAAGTTTTCAACTTTTTCAATTTTTTTATTTTTCTTCCTTTCAAGAACAACAAGAATAATAACAACACGATACTAACACTATGAACAAGGAACGGGGGTTTGTAAGAACATAACCCGAGCCTTGCTCTGATAACAACTGATGCAATGCAAAATATGCGGAAGCTAAAACGATACAAATATGCGGAAGCGATAAAATAAGATACGTGATATCAATGAAGATATCGGGAATCAAGGATTGGAGAGACAAGAAACGAGAAGAAAGAACGGATAATTCGATTCAAGACATAAATTTAATTATCCAAAAGGAAGAAATGAAACTCGAACCTTACAAGGAATTCACACTAGCGATGAATCTCCATAGGTTCCAAGTCGTACAAGATTCACGAAGGGATCCGCTTCGGACTAGAAAGGCTCGACCTTCTCTAAATTCTCTCTTCTTTAATGTCTATACAAGCTAAGTTAATGAAATGGAAGACATGAGGGGGGTATTTATAGGTCTTCCTATCCCCTAGTGAAATGTCTAAAATGCCCATGGGTTGGGTTAGAACATACAAAGCCACTTAAGGGAAAAATAGGAAGTCTACACCAAAAGTTGGTCTTCTTCAGCGCTTGGGCGCTCCGCCCAGTTGGTCTACTGACCAAGTAGTGAAACAACTAGGTGCTCCGCCTGGACCAAGTGTTGTCTGGGCAGTCCGCCTAAGCCTTGGGCGCTCCGCCTGCTTGCCTGAGCGCTCTTCCTTGCTTCTTGTGGCCTTCGACTCATCTCCAAAGCTCTTGCCCTTGCATCCTTGCACCCTTCTTGCTTGGCTTTTGATGGTTGGGTCCTAATCCCAATTTGGATTGCATCAGATCAAAAAACCACAACCTACGCTCTCATGTAGGATTTCAACTTCACTATTTAAAATACTCACTTGGTTACAAGACTCCCTTCTTACTAACCTAGTACTCACTCTAATCTTATAGCGATCCCTTTCACAAATCAATGAAGTTTCTTCAAGTACAGGACTTGAATGATGTGTAATCTTACAGAACTTCTATGAAAGTAAATACTACAACTCGATAGATTCTACTACAGATGAACTAAGACTGAGAACAATATAAACTCAATCATAAGGAATAGGTTCTTCACTTAGTTCCCTATAGCTAGACGACTACTCAAATAAAATTTAGAATGACTTCAATGTAATAGCTCTAAACTCTCTGCATTTGTGCGTATCTTCAACAGCTGAAATGCTTCTCAATTTATAGGCTTGTATTCTCTAGATGTCTGAGCAATTAGAACTCCAAAGCCCTTCAAGTGTTTGAGTCCAACTTGAACTCTTTGCTTTGATACAGGGGCGGATCTACATGGGCGGGTGGAGGTGCCACGGCACCCGGTAACTTCGATCGAAACTTTGTATATGTAGGCATATTTATATCCAAATTATTACAAATATATAAAGTGGCACCCACAATCATAAAAGGGGCTGTGGTGCCAATGGTAAAAACATGTGGTTTTCTTCCTGCTCACCTGGGATCGAATCTGGGCGAAGACTTTTTTTACAAAACATATTGTTGTTTTGGCTAACAATTACAAAGACGTACCAGGATGACCCACCTAGCCAATGCATAGGCGTCACTTTACGTATTTCCATTTTATTTGATAAAAAATCCCCTTCTTTTCTTTTCTTGTTATTTTTTCTCTTTGTTGTTGTGTGTCTTTATTTTTTTTTAATTAATATACCTTATCTCATAGACAATTAATTTTGATAAATAATTTAAATAAATTTTAATTAATATATAGTTACTCTCTTTTTGATGATGCAACGTTAATTTATATGTATTAGAAAATAATTTGAGTAATTTTTTATTGACCTTTAAAAAATTAAGTGATTTTATTAACAGATATTTTGAGTTAATTCTTACAATTTAATTTTTTTGTTTTTTTTTTTGTTACCATAAAACGTGACAATTAAAATAAAGAAATTAACTCCAATAAAGATAAATTAATCTAGTCAAACAAAAAAGTATAATAATTAAGTTATTTTTTAGAAAATTTTCTTAGGGTGCTCTTTCATGATTTTTTTCACAATGTTCTTCATAATATAGAATATAAATTAAGTGCAAAAAGTAATAATTAATCCTAATTTATTTGTCTATTTCAAATAAAATGCATAACAACCTAGTCGAAGTAACCAAAATCTGACAGCCCGATCCCCAATTTTTATTTGATCTGTATGTATAAGGGTCGATAAAAAAAAGTGGCACCCCCAACTTCTGAATCCTCAATCCGCCCCTGTTTTTATAGCCGACATCTTCAAGCCTTATCCCAATCTTATGCAATCTTTTCTATCTTGTACATACCTGCATGATTATCAAGATAAACATTAGATTTTAGGATAATAATTAATTTTCTCGCTTAATTGATTTTGCATAATTATTTATTCAGCTGAAGTGATCCAAAGGAATACGTCCTTGGATCTGTTCCTTAGTCATCAGTCAAAACTCAAGCTTATTCAAGCTAACAAAAAGTGTGTCTAAATTTGATGAAAATGCTATGTATTTATAGCCAACACATGAGAAAAATTAAGAGGTGTGCACCTTTTGAATGAAAATGTGCAAAAGACACCATTTCCCATTTACACCTCTACAAAAATCCCAACAGACTTTAGAGAAGTTGAATTGAATATTTATGTTTCTTATCTATGGTAACTAGAGACCCCTGGTATTTAAGTCATGGAGCCAGAGTTATTACTTAATAGCAAAAGATGTTTTAGTACCAAAGTGGTTAACAAGTAGAGCCTCTGGGTTGCCATTTTGTTTGGTTATCTTTTTGGAAGTAATTTGAATAAGGGAGCAAACTCCATTTGTTTGCGCATTCTGAATATGTATACTCCGGATAATACGTTATCTTCTATGTTATTCAGGGTTTAAGTAGATGCAGCTAACGATTAGACAGAACTAAAACTACATTAGAACTAAAAATGTCAGGCATGTGTTAACCACGGACAAAGCCTCATCTAGTAGTTATATAAAAATCACACGTACTCCCATGCAATCTAATGAGGACATCTTCATTCGTTCGTTGGACATATCAAATTGCGCGCACACATAAATGAACACTTCTTTTCATGAGTTAGACATGTTATCGACCTAATGATTTCGGACACAACTTCCGTGTAAAGACTCGATTGTTAACTAAATGAAAAATTATGACGCGTCTTATAAATCAAGTACCAAATATTAATTAATATCTATTCCTCGAGGTGTTAATTTCCCACTTAATACTTTAATTTTATTATTTTAAAGCTCGCTAACTGGTAACTTGCATTGCGATGTATTGGCCCCCAAAATTAAGAGATATACTAACAAATCAAAGAAACAATAAAAATATTCAAAGTCTCACAAAAGTTTTTCTCTTTATAAATTCATACATTTACACATGCTGACATTTCCAGCTGGTAATATACTAAGTTTCCTTTGTGTATATTTTCTTTATCATAAAGGAAGAGTTTAATTTATATTCATCAATGGTATAATTTATTTTTACACCTCAACCTATTATATGTAAGATTTTAGTTATATTTATTTTTTATGATTTTCCTTATTTATAATTTTATTATTAAAAAATAAAAATGATTGAAATACCTTTAACAGGCTGAGTGTGTAAAAATAAAAAAATACTTTCCACCGTCGTTGATATTAGTTAAGGCTTTCCTTTTATTCTTTTATTCTTCCAAATCATGCTTACCATAAACATATACTCACAAAATAATAAGAATATAATTAAGGCTTTCCTTTTATTCACGAGAGACATGGACTTCTTGAATAAAATCTTGGATTTGTTTTCCTTTAATAGCTTTCAGAAGTACTTTCTCAGTAAAGAGAAGTCCTACACGTAGTTATATTACACTATATATAATCATTAGGTTAATTACTTCAAAGATTCATAGCCGTCTCCATGGAGAGGCACTCACCATAGATATTCTGGCAATTCACAAAACTATACAAACTAACACTCTTTCTTAAACTAAAATGTCAACATTTTCCCATTTTCAAAACATAGCAACATTTTTTTTCAAAACATAGCAAAATGCACAAAATGGTGCTAAAAACCGTAGATCTTCCTCCTACCAACCCCACCCACCACCCCCAAGCACCGCTGCTGTATGTGTTGTGTATTTTCAGTATATGTCACATGTATATTTTTTGTATGCACAGTGTATGTAAAGTATGTGAATCTACATCAATAAGCCATACACAACATATACAAAGTGAATAAACACAAAAATACACTTATACCTATTGTATGTGAGGTGTATATCTATTGTATGTCCAGTGACATACATTAGATATACACATGAAAAACAATTTCTTTTGCCTCCACCACCACCAACAACCACCGTGCACCGCCGGAGAAACCAACAAACAAACATACACATATGTGTTGTATGACAAGTGTATATACATTGTATGTCCGGTGTATATTCACTGTATATACAGTGCATACACCGCACATACAATGAAAATACGCATGACATAAATTACATACAGTCCGCAAAACACCAAACAAATACCACAACCACTGTGGTTCCACCGTGTCCTACCGAAAAATTCAAAAAAAGAAAATAAAAGGAAAAGCACAAATCGACGATGGCTACACAGATCCACACCACCAGAAAAGCAAAAAAGGATGATGAGCAGCTTTGGTAGCATAAAACGGTAAAGCCGACGACGGAGCCACCGGAGCTCCGTCGCCGACCTGTAACAACAACCACACACTGCAGCGGCATCATAGCAGATAACACCGGCGACGATGGGGCGGGGAAGGCTACGGGACGACCACGTGGATCTGAGGGAAGTGACAAATCTGCGTCGCCGTAACAGTAAATCACCGGCGACGACGGGGCTACGATGGGGGTGGGGGATTGGGACGATGACGGGGATGGGAGACGATGACTGGCCGAAAAAAAACTGTGGGGGGTGGGGGGGGGGAGAGGCGGGGTAAGAGGGGGTGGAGAGAAGAGAGAAGAGGGAGCAAAAAGGGATTAGGGTTTTTTTGCTAGGTTTGGTAGCATTTTTGAAAATATTGTTATGTTTGGTAAAGTAACAAAATGTTGCTATGTTTTTTAAAAAAGTGCCCTAAAATGACATAACAGTGTAATTTGCCCTAGATCTTTCATCTTTCCTACGCCTTTGCATGACAAGTATTATAGGTGATGATAATTATTCTTTTTTTTTTTTTTTTTTTTTTTTGCGCACTTTCTTTCATTGTAATTAACTTTGCTTTTGATTTCCAACCAATTAATTTGTATATTCTTGGTTTCGTTCCTTTTTTGTTGTTGACTTCTTTTTCTCTTACCTTTCAGGTGATATGGTCCTTGTCCCTTTATTGTTACCTCATACTTTGACTAAAGACAGAGGGAGATTAAAATCTAATAAAGTTGGTGAGTATTTTTCATATTTTTCTTCATAGTTTCTTACTTAATTATGCGACATCTTTCTTGGGTTAGTTGCAGGTTTTTCTTTTATATTTTGAATAAAATGTTTTGAATGGATAAAATAGTGATTCTGATTCTTACTGTTTATATTTTATTGTTCCAGTGCACATCACCATAGTTTGTTAATGATGTTACTCCTAAGCTATTATATTGTCTTGCTTGTTTGTAATACTACAGCTAAATAATAGCTAATGCAAATCACTTTAATTTACTGGATATACAAGTTTATAAGAATATTTTTTTCATCTTTTACTTAAACAATTTCTTTTTCTTGCAATTATAGTTCCCGTGAACTATATATATATATATATATATATATTAAGAATCAGAATCACTATTTTATAGACAGAGAGAGAGTGTTAAAATTAACTTGTGCTTCCCATACTAGGTTAAGTAGTCCCTTTTGCGGAAATCCTATTGTTTTGATCTTTCTTAGAAATCAATATTCTTTTACCACATAACTTAAGTTTTCTTGAATTTTTTTTTTGTAGGTAGTGAAAGCTTTTTTCAATGGATTTTGGCATGTCGTCCGCAAAAATGCAAGGTATAGATCCAACGACATCTACCTTCTCCAAATATATTTGAATATTCATGTTATGTAGGCTTATATCGTGTCTCCCATGCATCGTGGTCTAGGTCTGTGGTTGTTTCACTATATAGTATTGAAAAACATTAATGTCCTATATGTTCATGTATTTAAATCTAGAAATACCATATTTAGATGGTGTAATATGTTTGCCTTTTTTTTCCTTCAATCTGCTTGAAAAACTGTCTTGATATGTCTCCATGTTTATTGCTGTACTTGGACAATTTCTTGCACAGATGGTCAGTCATTCCGACAATGATGCTATATGGATGTTGTATATGTCCGTAGTATGTAAGATTTGGTTTGTATTCTCTATTGATGCTAGACCACCCACCTAAGTTATCCGCTGCCAACCGCTACTGATCTTAATGTTTTAAAAGAGAAGTTTGAAACTATTGGTGGGAACGGAATTTCAAACTTCTCTTTTAAAACATTAAGATCACTCGCACGACTGACTGGGCATAATTTAGGTAGCTGGTCAAGCATCTACAAGAATGCAAACCAAATCTCACAGACTATGGACATATACCACATCCATATACTAGCATCATTGTTGGGATGACTGACCCTCCATGCAAGAAATAGTCCAAGTACAACAACGTGAATAAAAATAAAAAATCTCTAAACATGAAGACATGTCAAGTATACCTGTCAATCGGCCCGGACCGGCCCGTTAAGAGCCGGCTCATCGGTACCGGTCCGGTCCGGGCCATTACTGGTCCGGTCTGAACCGGTCTTTTTTCAAAAAATTAAAGTCCGGCTCAGCCCTTAGCCCATTAAGCACCCGACCGGTCCGGTCCGATTTTTTTTTTCTCCTTTTTTCTTTTTCATATTTTAGCTAAGCCTATCACTTTGTACTTGCAATTGGAAAGACATATAATGCTATATGAAAAGACAAGGAAGGTGAAAGCAGGAAAGAAAGGATGAAACATTTTGAGAATCATATACTTTGACTCATTGATGGAAACCAAGTTTAATCACTATGTTAATTTGATGCACTACTGAAGTAAAAGATTACTGTTATTATTTTAAGTACTATCTCATCATTACTATAGTACGCTTAGTCAAATAGATACAACTTTAATACTACAACTCAAGGGTGAGAAACTGAGACTATCAAATTCTCTTACAACCAAGAAGATAAGTTGTATAAAATACTTAATTTATATATACTCTTGATTAGCAATGAAAAAATAATAAATGAATATGTTCATTCGTTGTACTTAATGAAGCTAAAAATATCTTTGATACTATTGCATATTGAGGGATTCTAAAAGGGACTAAATGCTACATTATATTTTGTATGATTCTTGGCAAAAGCATGTCTCAATTTTCCTCGATATATAGTATAATTTTTTTATGAAAAAACCAGTCTGGTCCGGTCTACCGGTGTGCTAAAGACCGGTCTTTTACCGGTCTGGGCTAAACGATCGTTTTTCTTAAACCCGGCTCGGCCCGCAACCCGCTTCCTCCTTGTCCCGGACCGCTTATAATGAACCAGTACGGTCCGGTCTGGTCTGATACAGGGCTAGCCCGGCCCGATTGACAGGTATAATGTCAAGACAGTTTCTCAAGCAGCTTGAAAAAAGAAATAATAAGACAAACATATCTCACCATATAAATATGTGTATTTCCAAATGTAAACACATGAACAAATAAGACATCAAAGTTCTTCAATACTCCCTCCGTTCCATTTATGTGTCATAGTTTGACTCGGCACAAAGTTTAAGAAATAAATGAAGACTTTTGAAACTTGTGGTGTAAAATAAGCCAAAGATGTTTGTGTGGTTGTAAATCATTTCAATAATGGCAAAACTGTAATTTTTAAGTTAAATAAAATGCTGTCATTCTTTTTTTAACAGACGAATAAGGAAATACTGCCACATAAATTGAAACTGGGGAGCACTGTATAGTCAAACAACCACAGACCTAGACCACTATGCATTGGACAATCACATGATGTGAGCCTAAGTATTCAAATATACTCTCCCACTACAACCGCTACTGAGGAACCATCGTGGACCACACCACAGCTGCTAGTATGGCATCACCAACCAACACTACTGCTCGAGCGCTACCATGGACTACTAATTCCCCATTATCCCCTAGCTTGGTCATCATGGATATCAAGATGGCTACTATGAGAATCCAAATTGCACAGCTATGTCCTAGTACCACTCAGTATTTTGTTATATTATAAGTTTCTACTAATAGCTTTAATAGCCTGGTATTTATATTTTACGTATTGATTAATTTGTGTTGACACTATTAAATTGTGGTACTTAGTAGTTTAAGTATCTTCTTTTTCGAAGACTTTGAACCACATGCTTTCACCACTTAGTAGTTTAATGATGTAATAAGAGGATTTCGGCTTCTTTGAACCTTCCAAATGAAGTTGCTGCTCCCAAGTCCCTGTCACAGTCTGAGTACGTCGAGCATGTTTTATCTGATAGCATTATCGCAACAAGTGTGAACTTTTTTCTACATTTATTTGCATTCAGTATTAGACAGGGTGTGAGGCAGTAATGTCATGGTGGCTATTTAAATGGAAGAAACACTCTTTGGAATACAATGTATCCCTTCTTTGATATGTTGGGAGCTGTGGGTAAGAAGATGTACTTGTAGATTGGGGAATCAAGTCCTCTGTTACACATTTGAAATACAATCATGAATTTGCTGTCTTTTTAGTGATCTGAATTTTTCATATTAGCTGAGAACCGTCAGCAGGCCATAATCATTAAGGTGGTTCGGTGACTGACAGCTACAACCTCTAAAGTGAAGCTTAATTGGCATGGTTGTTACAAGGTTCAAGCCATGGAATTCTGGAGGAAGGGGAGTGCTTGGAGATCATAAAGATCATGGTTTTATGGCTTTTACTGTCTATTTGTTAATGTATCTTTCAGAAGCCTGAACTTCATTTGGGACTTACGTGGTCTTTTGAGAATGGCTTCAAGGATTTAAGTATGTTGAGTTTGAGTTGATGCAAATAGTTTTTTATTTTTTTTTGATAGCCGAGAAATTCCTTTGTCCAATGGTAGACGGTTCAAAACTCAGTATATACTGAGTCTGCCCTCTAACACTTTCCACTTAAATACATGGCTTTAGTCTATGTAAGGGATCAAACTTACGACTGCGCCTAACCCATCGCATCACATGTTATACTCCTACCATAGACAGAAGCTGTCTAAATTTGGTGTATAATGAGTCTACCCACCACCCTTCCCCACTCAAATATAGAATATTTGTTTCCAACAAAGTTCAAACTCATGATATGCGCCTAACCACGCATCATACGTATTTTTACTACAAGACCAAAGTGTGGGAGCAACCCCATGCAAATACTTAGAATGGCTAATAGAAGTAAGATGGTAAATGAAGAATATCGTCAAAAATTTGGCGAAGTGAACAGGTATGCAATTCCTTCAGGCATTGTTATAAAGAGGGCACACATATACCACCAACAAGTTAATTTGGGGAAAAAACAGGGAAGGATGTATTCTTCAATGGATCTACTTCATTACCAAGGAATGTTAATCCTTACCTGAAGATCCCTAATTTCTTGATCAAACCAAAGTATACTTTAGTAAAAAATGTAAGGTTTATTCTATCCTTATAGAGTTCAATTTAGTGCAGTTTAGTGCTTATTACTTGGTTGGGGTGGAACGTTGCAATATAAGAGTTGACTCTTCCATTGTCATTTTCAAAGCCAAGTATGCTAGTTTAACGTGTTTTTTGGTCAGAATCTAATGAATTGGACAAGTCCAATTTCTCCATCCAATACAAGACATATAGGCTCTGTGTCCCCAAATTTGTACTTGTGATCATTAAGATAATACAATTGTGATAAAAGGGGTGACTTGATTGAATAAAAAATGAAATGCTATTATCTGTAGCTAGCATGGTAACATCATCAACAGCCACTTTATATTTGAAAATAATAGCAAAGCTTTCATCGAACCTACTATCATTACTAACATCCTTCATTAAATCAGCAACTAACAGACAATATTAACTTGCAGGGCACGTAGGATTACAAACCCAATTCCAAGCTACTTGATCAGAGGAACTGCCTCACCAGTCGCCATGAAACAACATTCTATCCATACTCCTTAGCAACCTCAAATCCTCAATAAAGCTTTAATCAAACCCTCCAATTAGGTAGTAAAGCCATCATCGCAAATCAATATATCAATCATTTAGGCACCGGTTACCAATGTCTAGATATCAATAGATGCCGATAGAAAGCAGTAATAGTGGAAGGCACCTTATATCACCCAAAAGAGCGGGAGTAAATAGGCAAAATCTGAAATGTTTTAACATTGGCTGATAAGGATGGGTCAAGAGCCACATCTAACAAAATTTGATTTGGTCTTACAAATGCAAGAAACAAGTTCAAACTAACAACATAAGAATTACTAAAGCCAAAATGCTCATTCATCTTCCTGGCTGCGCAACCTAGCAAGCTTGTTAGTCACAACAACATCAAGTTGGGCTGCCCTCTCAACAATTTCTTTCCTCTTCCTTGTGGACACATTATGTGCAATCTCTGCACAGTAAGTTCTGACAAGAAAAAGGAACACTCAGCAGCCAATAATAACAGCGATCTCATAACTTAAAGCAAAAAGGAAAGACAATGAATACTTATTGCAATACCTGTTGTGCATCATTAGAATGTCAAGTTCACTTGCATTGTGGACAACAAACTTCTTGAAGCCGTTGGGAAGATAGTGACGAGTCTTCTTGTCAGACCCATATCCAATATTGGGCATCAGCATACATCCCTTGAACTTTCTTCTAACACGAGAATCAATACCTTTTGGTCTTCTCCAGCTTTCCTGTTATAGAAATATTAGATCGTCAGCTTCACTTAGTAAGCCCACAAAGGTTTAGTTGAACTGATGAAAGGCAAATGCATTTATATCCTGAATGCATTACTGTATATGTTACGAAAATGACCTATGACAATGTATGAAACCAACTAAACTTCATAATGCCATAGTGAATTGACACAGTATAAGAGCTCCATCCTTTTTGTCATCCCACCGTCTATACTAGTTCACCGCCTCAGCTCCACTAAGACCGACAAATTACAAAATGCAGAAAGAGGAGCATGTAATGAAGTCATGAAAGTAATAACATAAAAACTCTATTTATAGTCACTCCAACTGTGTCACAATTTATTCAGTTATTTCGTCTCTTCCATTTGAAAACAAGGGATTTTTCTCCTGCAAAATAAACTTATAGCAGAATTATGGCAAAGACAGTAAAGATTGCATTATATATAGGAAAAAAATTTATATCTCCTGCTTTATGTTTAAAATAGAAGTTTTATTCAACCAAAGCATAACTAACAATATAAAAAGACCAACTCCTATGGCCACAAGAATCAGTTATTTCCAATTCTCCTTTATTCAATTCCATTTTCTTTTAAAATTTCAGCGTTCTTCACACTAAAAAAATATCCAACAATAAATGGTGAATATGGCACGTGTACATGTTGAAGCCAAGTAGCTTGCCTTATTTTCAAGAATACAAATCCCACCTTTTATGGCTCATGTATTATAACTTAAACAAAGTCTAACATTCTTATCAGGGGCAGAACCAAGTTGAGAAATTACACTAACCAAATATAGTGAAATCGATTTTTTTGGGGGGTTATATGCACATTATTGAACAAGGAATTATACTAGTGTAGTGGTAAAGGGGTTCAAAAATTGCTTCAGATCACAGGTTCAATCCCAAGTCTTACATTCAAATATATTATTTTAACCCCCCACGGTCAATTTCTGGGTCCGCCCCTTATTCTTATCCAAGATCTATTAAACACATGTACACCACATTCTCCAACAGTAAGAAATGGTTAATTGTTTCTACTCATAAAAATGTTGCAATTTGTGTTCTTTTGGCTTAGTTTTCTTCTACGTACAAAATACCGAGTTCATTTCAATTGAATACTCAGCTGCTATACAAGTAAAAGTACCTTAACAGTGATTCTGCGGTCACTCTGAGGACGAATGAATCTCTTGGTCCTCTTCTTGACAATCTTCTTGTTCAACAATGGTACTGCCATTCTTACTTACCTTTCTCTGCATTTTACAACAACAATTATATTTACATACAAATCAAACATACAAGAAACAGAGAGATGACTCACTGTGGGAGAGAGAGAGATGAGGTTACTCTGCTAAAGCCGCCGCACCTTTTGTTAAACAAGTCATACAACACGCTTATATACCCCTACCAAGCCTTTATTTAGGGTTTTCAATTGTGAAGAGTTAATTTAGCCCTTGCATGTTTACGATATTCCAATAGTGGTCCCTCTATTATTAGAAATATCACTACTAATCTTCCATTCGACTTTATATAAGAAATTTAACAAATATACCCTTCGTTAGTAATTCCGTTTATTTATGCCCCTACTGTTATCACTTTAATCCAGATATGCCCTTATTTAATCGTTTGGCTCGTCCATGGGCAACTATGAACCTCCACAAATTATAAGGGAATATTTGCTTCATCTTCAATTGTAGATAAGGTTTAGGTTTTGAGTTTAATTTCCGTCATTTTTCTTATTTTGCTTTCTCTATTTTTTCGATAAATGGTGGAATGATCGAATGTCCCATATGAGTCCACGAGGTCTCACTATGGAGTAGTTACCCACCGTTTTACGATGTGAGATCTTTCGAAAGCTAGAAGATACTTTTTAAAGTGTTCAAAGTGTGATTTAACCTACTTGTTTAAATATTATTTTAAAATAACAATTTTAACTTTTGTTCAGATAATAAAATGTAATTACATTACCGTCTAGATAAGTATGAACCTACTAACTACTTCAAAATAACAAAATATTATGAATTATATAATAAAGTTTATTCCATTACCATTGATGTCTTCATTTGAGGCATTCGAACATTCAGATGCTTTTTAAATAAGGATAAAACAAAATGAAGATGATTTCAAAAATAAAAAATTCTTAACCTAATTCAAAATTGAAGATGGACCAAATATGCCCTTATAGTTTGCGAATGATTCATATTTGCTCCTACATGAGCCAAAATATTAAATAAGGGCATATATGGTTAAGAGCAGAATCTGGGAGAAATTTTTTTTTCTACTTACAAAACTTCAACTTTTTTCAAGTAAAATGCATGTCAAAACACAACTTCAAGTTCAAAAATTATTTTTCAACTGAACTTCAAAAACTCATTTTTTCAAGATTCAGCCAAATCTAAGTCCAAACTCTAGCTAAGAAGCGGCAAAAAGTTTGAATAGTTTTGAAACAGTAATTAGCGATGTGAAAAGTAGCTAGTGTTCAATTTATTCCTTAAATATCGTGAATTTGAGCCGGTCAATCACTTTTTAGAGAGCAAGTTAATGAGCAGCCAGGAGTTTGCAATAATTTTTTAAACGTAACCTAACTACTAATACAAAAGTTTTTGCAAAAATGCTGTGGAAACTCTTGAACTTGTCCGGAACTTTGAACTGAATTCTAGGATGCATTGAACTCAATTATTTTTCTCTTGGGGTTAAAAAATCTTGCAGTTTAAACTGAATACTAGGATAAACTAGTATATACTAGAGTTAAAAAATCCTAAAGTCTAATTTAAAATCTTAAAATTTAGTTCAAACTCCAGATAATCTCCGATATCTATATTCCTAGTCTCAAAAGAAGTGATGTTGCACATCTCTTTAGCCAATAATTTTATTTATCTTTTTTCTTCTTTTTTGGCATTTTCCCCATCATCCCTCTCATTAAATAACTTGAAGTCTTTAATTTTTTTTTCAATTATTATTTATTATTTATTCTCACAAATAAAAACCATTGATTGTTCTTTTGAGGTAAATGAAGAGTTTAATAAGATTGGTCATTATATCACTTTCCTAGAAAAAGGCAAGCGAGTGAACGAAAATAGTCTTTCTACTTGAATATAAAATAGTACGTCATTCAACATATTGTGCTATGTCATTCATCCTAAGTCCAATAGGTTGGTACACAGACTATTTTGATACATGAAATTATCAGATGCATGTTCTTGGATTTCATCCTCATGATTTTGCTCATTTAATTAGTTGCATCTTAAATTATTTCATTTGATTTATAGTCATCCAAATAATAATTGTTTACAGGTATATGTTGACATAAAGTAAAAATTTAATATAACACATTTACAGTTACTTCATAATTATTTTGCTGGTATTTCAATTGATTTTGTAGAACACATATATTGCAGGCTCTCAACTGGAGTAAGTCTCAAGAAGGTAAATATGTTTCCGATACAGCACATTTACACTTGCTCCAATTTTATAGGTAAATATAATATTCGATACACATCACATTTACACTTGCTCAAATTTTGTTTCTGGTTTCAATTAACTTTGTGGAAGATCTCGTAGGATTTCAATTGGAGCAGGTCCCAAGTGATTATTAGTGAAGTTCTCAAGAAATGTGAAATTCTTTAACAGTTTCTCCGAAGATATATAATAGAGCTTTCTCAATTTTTGTGTTTAATGTACCATTTTCTAATGACTTATGAATTGCTTTCAAGAGGGATATTTCCTTCTATTACACTTGCTACAATCACATCAAAAGAATAAGTTTTATGGTACAAATATATATTCGTTATAGAGTATGTAGGGTGGTTAGTTTAATTGCGAATATCTATTATAAGGCCTAAACACTAGGAATATTCCTTTTCATCTGCTTGACATTTCATTAACGTTTTTTGTATCAATTAGGAGCATGTGAAAATACAAAAAGTTGGATTTCTAACAGTTCATATACTAAAAAGTATGAACCAGATACATTCAGTTTTTTTGCTATACTTTTCTTGCAATTTACTACAAACTTCAACGGAAACAAGATAAAGTAAATTCACAAATCACAAATAACACAACACATGTTTTTAGAAATGGTCACTTACTGCAAACACGAAATGTTCTTTCTCTAGCAATGAGATGATGTTGCGACATCAATATTAACAATAATTGAAGTATTAAGAACGAAGCCTTTAGAGGAAAAATTAATAGCTGGTCATATCTCAGGTTTACATTTACCATATTTTTTCATTTTACTTTTCCTCTTTTTTTACAAGTTCACATGTAATGATTTAAATGGGTAACCCTTCTAAAAAAGATTCTGTTAACGAATTTTATACTATTACAAGGATGTTTGACTATTAAAGATTGATTTTATATTGAAGATTAATGACAAAAGGGACGTTCAAATTAAAGTTGGACTTTATATAGAAAGGTTAAAATTATTATTCAAATATATTTTATTTGCATGACCGTACAAAACGCGGGAAAGTATACTAGTTGTCATAGAATTCATGCTGGACACTTCTAAAACATTTATTGCGTGGCAATTTTCAAACAACATTGCAGAATTCGGAGTATTCTTAGTTTAGCAGTGTAAAAGTGGCTGTTTGTTGGATTTTCGTTTGAAAATATGTTCTACGACAATCAAGGGAGAGTTGCAAAACTATGACACCATAGGCAGGATTTGCCTTTTTGACCCCGTTAACAGGGATTTAGAAAAAAATGACATCCGTTAAGTTTAATGAATAAATTTTGGACGGAAATATCTTTATAATCTTACAATGATACCCGTATCCTGCCCTCCATTTCTCGTAAAGTACTGCCTAAGAGGCAGCACTTGCCTTTGATCCCCTCTTGCATAGGCAACGCTTGCCATCTCTTCTCACATTCTCCCAGATAACTTGAAGTGTTTCATGGGCAACACTTACCCCTTCAATCTCTTCCCACTTTCTCGCAGACAACACTTACCCTTTGATCTTTTTAGAAGAGGTAATACTTGTTGATTCATATCTTAAAGTGTTGCCTACATATGAATCATAGATCATTTTGCTAAAATCATCTTAGCAAAAAGTCAGCACCAGTTGTTTGTGAGGACATATGGTGAAATTCTTTGGACAATCACAAAACATTGAAGTCCAATTGGCTTTCCAGTCCAATAGGCAAACAGGCCTTCGCCCTTGTAAAAATTTGATCCCCTAGCCAGTTTTTACCGTGCTAAATAAAAACTAGCCAGTATTTGAAAACTTTTAGAAATCTAATTAGATCCAAGAAACATGTAGAATTTCAGTATTTTTTACTTGGAATTTTGAACTAAAATTTTTAAAGTTCAAACATAAAATACTGAGATTTGCAAAATATGATGTCTAGTACAAAATTTATTGTTTTTTTCTGTTTGATTGTAATTTAGATATTTAATAATAATACTTAAAGATTTTAAGATTCGTTTTACCATTCCAATCTTAAAAACATATGCTTAAAAAATGTGAAAATAAATGTTTTGTTGGACTCTTCTCAACTCTGAAGAAAACCATGATCATTTTAAGGTAGTTCGTGTGTTAAACTATTAGTAATAAGTTATCCTTATTTAAACTCGACTAGTTTTTGTGCACGCGCGTTGCGCGTTAACCCATATTGATGGGTACAAAGTTTATGAAAAAATTACAATAAAAATCTTATGAGTTAAAAAATAAGAATTTAAAAGAAAAAGTGCAGGGTCATGATGAGAACAATGAATATTTATCCTACTTTGATAATTCAATAAAGTAATTCTTACCATTTAGAGTCTTCAAATGCCTTGCTAAATTTAGATGTATAGACTTGTGTTTGCTGTAGAAGTCGAGATCAAAGTTGTAATATGTTGGTTTATATTCATATATCTCTCAAGAATATTCCATTCTTATATGACATATACATTTTTAATTAGGTTATTATTTTTCAATGTCGTTTAATGTTGAAGTTTAAATATCATAGTTAATTGTCTAACTTATTGAATTTTCAGGACTGGGATACTGGGGACAGAAAACTCCAAGTGAACTGAAAGTAAATATTGTTCCTCAGATTGAATGAGAGAGGATCATCATAAATATGCACCTTAAGATAGCGATTTTAAAATAATAATAAAATAATTATCGTGAGAGATTTAGACCACGAAAACAGCACGGAAAATAAGAAGGAAATTAGAAGAAATACTTACAGAGTAAAAAGTTGGTTAAGTACTTGGAACACATATTTGTATTTAGGATACCTGAAGACATCACCACAATGTATTACTATGATTCTTCTTGTTCATGACTTGTCTCCTAAAAAAGAATTAAAATATCAAAACAATTTGAGGGGACTACTCCAACCAAAAGGAAATGTGACTATCCTTTTCTTTTTCTTTAAACAACTTAATGACATATCAGCCATAATTATTTTCAGATCTCCCATAGAAAAAAAAAACCTTAGTACCAGAACCAACATAGGAGCACAAAAATATACTTGTGCTTGCCTTTAGTTATTTTACACTTTCGCGGAGTTGCATACATAAAAAAAATGAAATTAGAAAAAAGATATTATTAGTAAGGTATATAACTTGATTATCATGCGTAATAATAATTATTTTAGAAGTTTACAAATCTTTCATTGCCCTTAACGCCTTTCCTCCTCCATAATAATCATTTAAAAGTTAACTTAGAATAATGATATGGCATGCGGAGGCTGGAGATAACACTACACCCAAAGTTGTCGACATTTACCTTGTTACATATGGCATAGCGAAAATTTTCCCAGTTGCATTTAAATTTTAAAATTTGATCCCATTTTACTGATAATCAAATCATTTTTCACAATATGTAAATGAGTAAATCATGTCACTGTTCACGTTTATATGTTTAATGTAATATAAAATGTAAATGATAAATCATGTACTCTATCATATTATACTATAGGTACCTTTAAACATCCTTTGCCCATCACAATATATATTTTGATGAACTAATGGCTGTCCTCGTTTCCAAGGTCGAGAACTCTCCACGAACATATTACTTACCCTTCTTTCAAACCCCCCATGCTTTGCTTAACACCCATGCTTAAAATGCAAATATTAAGAGTAAGATAATAGCCAATTTAAGTGCATAATAAAATTAAATTTAATTTGAAATACCAAAAGGTGCCTCTTAATAAATTTAATTTATAATACCAAAAGGTACCAACAACGGAAACCCAAAAGTCACAAAAGAAATAATAACATCGTGACCTTTTATATCCTATAGGTTTATATGACGCTTAATTGACTTTAAATAGGGAAAGGAAAAGGGACTAATGTAACTCGTGTATAAGTGAAAGTAATTATCAAGAGATGCTGGATAAGAAGCATAAAAATGAAAAGGAAAACAAAAATTTTAGAAAAAAGACACGATGCCAGAATAGTAGAGCTAATTTTAATTCGGATGTCTATTAGTATTTATTGACGTGTATTTACATATTTGATTAATATCCTAATTTATGAGCAATAGTTTATTATATTTATTTTGAAGAGTAATATAGTTACTCAATTTTTTTAGGGATATTTTTGTCTTTCACTTTTTACTTTAGGGATTCCCACTTTTAATATATTACTAGTTTCTCGATACGTGTATGTCGAGTTTCCCAGTACATATTGTTGTAATAAAGTGGTGCTTAAACTTATACATACAAAATAAAGTACAAATTCAGAATATGGTAAATTGCTTGGAAAGGTTAAAATGATTGATTATCATTTGAACGCACGAATTTAAATCTCGAGAGAAAAATAAATTTCTTTAGTAATTTATTGTCTATGGCTATCATTGTTAAAGTGTGTAGTTGTACATTTACATTACAACTTTCAATTAGGAAGTCAGTTGATAATTAAAGAATTCAAACCGAGAATAAAACTCTTCAAAGTAATAGATTGTATAACCTTTGGGGATGAACAATGAATAGGAAAATTACAAAAGTAAGAAGTCACTCTCAAATGATTAATGGCACACATACTTTGTTGAGGATCAAGTTAGTCATGATCCACCTGATTAGTTGTGATTGATGTATCACATTAGTTTAGCTTAGTCTAGTTTTAATTCCTGATTAATTTGTACATAAGTTTTGTTTCTTCTATTTAATAGACAGTGGCCGAGTTGTATAGGTAGTCGGCCCATTTTTCATATGTTTGTATTTTTAGTCATTCCTGTAATTGTACATTGAGGCCTATAGTATAAACACTAAGGTCCAATATTGTTTCTAATGAGAAAGTCATTTCCACTGAAAACATTTCCCCAAATGCTCAATCTCTCTTTCTCCCGGAACCCTAAACATTCCTCACCGGCGATTCGTCGCCTCCACAAGCTTAACATGGTATCAGAGCTGGTCACCGTGTAGATCCCGTCTCCCTCTTCACTCTGATATTACCCTCATTCCATTTGGACGAGTTTTCGTTGAGTTTCTAAAAACCCTAATTTTCAATTTTTGGGTTTTTCGGTGTGTTCTTTCATATTTCGGTGTAGATCGATTGTTTTCAAGGTGTTGCAGTTATATTTTCAGCACTTCCACGGAGGTTTTTCCTGTTTTCGTGGAGTATCGCGGCGGTTGAGATTCTTCTCTTGTTGGCGGCGGAGTATTTTTCAGTCATTACGGCGGTTAGTTTTCCATATACAAAGGCATAGGTAATCTCTGACCTTTCGTATTCCTCTAGGGTTTGTGCCTTGCATGTGAAGTTTGCTGATATCCTTTAGTATCTATATCACTATAGCGTATTGCTTGTGAACTTTCTAGAAGTTTCTAGATTTCGTGCTCTTGTATTCGTAAACATGGCAACGTCAAGTTCTCAATCTGTTAACAGTAGAACTATAGATCCTTCTGATACCCTGTACGTACACACTTCGGATGTTCCTGGAATTTCTTTAGTCTCTACCCTGTTCAATGGAACAGGGTACAGTGGTTGGAGGAGGAATATGTTAATAGCCTTTCCGGTAGGAACAAAATTGGATTCATAAATTGATCCTGCACTAGACCTGAGGATGACTATCCCCTCCTTAGGCAATAGGAAAGAGTCAATCATATAGTAACCTCTTGGCTTCTAAATTCCATCACTAAAGAGATTTCTGATAACGTGATGTATGGGTGTTCAGCCAAGGAGGTATGGGATGAAATAAATGAGAGGTTTGGGGGATATGAATGGGGGAAAGATTCTGGAGCTAAATAGGGAGTTAGCTCTCATCTCTCAAGTTGCTATGGACATAATTACCTATTTCACTAGGATCAAGAGGCTGTGGGATGAACTTAGCCTTGTTTGCACCAGCCCTTCTATAAGGTGCACCTGTGGAGCCAAGGCAGAGTTCAAGAAAGCTGAAGAGGACCAGAAACTCTATCAATTCCTGATGAGATTGAATGAGTCATACCTGGGAGTAAGGAGCAACATTTTGATGATGTCTCCACTTCCATCTATAGCTAGTGCCTACAATATGCTGAGTGCTGATGAGCAGCAAACGCAGATACAGAATGGAAGCCAATTTTCTTCAGATTCTGCATCATTTCATGCTGGATCATCATCTTACAATGCTGGTCCTTCTTCTTATGGTGCTGGATCTTCTGTATCTCCATATGGTGGTAGCTCCTTATCTTCCTCTTACATTTAGAAATCCAGCTCCAACTCTCAAAGATCCAAGTTTCCACAGTCCCAGAATTCTAGAGGAAGCCTATTATCTGCAAGAATTGCAGCAAACCCAATCACACAGAGGAGAAATGTTATATGAAGAATGGGTTTCCTCCTGACTTCAAGTTCACAAAGGGGAGAAGATCTTCTGCAAATGCTGTATCCAACACAGATGAGTCTGCTACTGATAATGAACCCTTTGATGGTCTATTTCCTACTTTCTCCATGTCTCAATACAATCATATCTTAATGTTGCTCCAGAGACCAGGGATATCTGACACCCTTGAGACAAATCCTATGTCTTCAGCCATGTTTGCTGGTAAGGCAGCTAGTTTGTCTCAGAGTTCTTGCACTTGCAAGTTGTCTAAGATGCAGGAATCTTGTTGGATAATTGATTCTGGGGCAAGTGACCACATGACTTCAAATCTTGAGTTACTCTTCAACATTCAACCTCTATCTATTCCTTTCTTAGTTACACTTCCCAATGGGGACAAAGTCAAAGTGACCTGCACTGGATCACTTTGTCTTTTACCTTCATTAATCTTGCACAATGTGCTTTACCTTCCATCTTTTCAATTCAACCTCATCTCTGTGCATAAATTGATTTCTCAATTGCATTGCACTGTCCAGTTTACTCATGATTCATGTCTGATACAGGGCCCTTCCATGAAGAAGCCACTGGATCTTGGTAGACAAGATAATGGACTGTACAGGTTCTTCAGGCCATCTGATCTTTCCTTCTCTGTCAATAAATCACTTATACTTACCAATTCCCTTAGCTATGGTGATGGTGCCAAATGTAACCATTTTAAACATTGTAATCACTCATCTACAATGAATAAGATGGATCTGGTATGACACCAAAGATTAGGGCATTTACCTTTTTTCAAAGATGAAGTCTGTTAATGAAATTTCATCTATTTTATCTTCTCAACCATCATCTCAATGTAGTATGTGTCCTATGTCCAGGCAATCCAGATTATCCTTTCCTAACAGCACAATTAAGTCTAAATCCCCTTTTGAGTTGGTGCATGTTGATACTTAGGGACCATACCATGCACCCACTACCAATGGTGCTAAATACTTCCTAACCATAGTAGATGACATACCATAACAACTTGAACTCACCTTATGGGGTCCAAGAGCAATGCTTTCTCTTTTCTTAAAGCTTTTGTTCTTATGGTTTACACCCAATTTGACTTAAAGGTTAAGACCATAAGAACTGATAATGCTTTGGAATTGGGACTCTCCACTTCAGCCATCTAATTTTTCTCAGACACGGGGATTATTCACCAGACCTCTTGCTCTCACACACCTCAATAGAATGGTGTGGTAGAGAGGAAGCACAAACACCTTTTGGAAACAGCTAGGGCACTACTGTTTCAATCTCACTTACCTATAAAGTTCTGGGGAGACTGTCTTTTGACGGCAACTTATCTCATTAATAGGTTCCCATCTTCTGTACTCAATGGTCTTTCTCCTTATGAGAAACTGTTTGGGGAACCTCCTTCTTACACTCATATGAGAACCTTTGGATGCCTTTGCTATGCCACTCTTCCAAAGGTTCACTGGGATAAACTCCAACCTAGAGTTATTGCTTGTGTATTTGTAGGCTATCCATTTTCCAAAAAGGCCTACAAACTTCTCAATCTTCAGTCCAAATAGTGTTTTATGTCCAGAGATGTAGTCTTTCATGAGAATGTGTTTCCTTTTGCCTCCAGTGCACCTCCACTATATACTTTCCCTATTCCAAATCTTTTCTCCACCTCAGATATTCAAGTCACAGATATACCTGTCCCTGATCTTTCCTCTACTTCCCCTGCCTCATCTTCTCCCATTTCCTTCCCTCATATTGTCTCACCACATGCTGTCCCATCTCTACCTCTTATCTTGCCACCTCACCTTACCAGAAAATCCTCCAGACCTCATTCCCTTCCTGTTCATCTCAAAGATTCTGAAGTTCAGCTTCCTGGTGCCACTTGCTCTAGTGTCTCTTTGCCTGTTCAGCCTGCTGCAATGTTTGAACCAAAGACATTCCAACAGGCAGATTCTGTGCCTGCTTGGCAAGAAGCAATGATACAGGAATTCAATGCACTAGCAACCAACACCTGGAGCATTGTTCCTCTTCCACATGGGAAGCAAGTGGGTGTATAAGGTGAAGTATAAGGCTGATGGTTCTGTTGAAGATACAAAGCTAGGCTAGTAGTCAGGGGTGATACTCAAGTGGAGGGAATTAACTATACTGAGACCTTTTCCCCAGTAGTCAAGATGAATACAATCAAGTGTTTGATTATTGTTGCTGTGAAGTCTGATTGGGGATTATTCCAACTAGATGTCAATAATGTTTTCCTTCATGGGGACTTAACTGAAGAAGTCTACCTGAAGGTACCTCTTGGCTTATATGTTGATCTTTCCTCCTATCCTCCTGGTTCTACTCATGCAGTTGCCTGCAAGTTGACAAAAGCCTCTATGGGTTAAAGCAAGCATTCAGACAGTGGTATGCTAAGCTTTCCCAGGCTCTTCAGTCCAGAGGCTATACATACTCCATGAATGACTATTCAGTCTTCCTCAAGAAATCTGGTCCCTCTTTGGTAATCTTGGCTGTGTATGTGGATGATATCATCCTCACTGGGAATGGTACCACTGAAATGCAGTCTCTGAAGGCTTTTCTTGATGCCCAGTTCAAGATAAAAGATCTGGGCACCCTGAACTATTTCCTTGGTATTGAAGTGGCCTCTGTTCCTTCAGGTCTGCACCTCTCTCAAAAGAAGTTTATCTCTGACATGTTGTCTGAGTTTGGTTGCTCTAGTGTGTCCCTTGTTTTGGCTCCTTTGGACTTAACTGTCAAACTTTATGCTGATGTGGGAGAGCTACTTCCTAACCCTGAAAGGTACAGGTGTTTGGTGAGCAAACTGAATTTTTTAGTCCACACAAAACCAGATTTGGCCTTCTCAGTTTAGCCTCTTAGTCAATTTCTCAAGTCTCCTAGAGTGCCCCACATGGATGCTGCTTTGCATGTCCTAAGGTACTTGAGAGGCACTCCTGACTATGGCATCCTCCTCAACAAATCTTTAGAGTTTTCTCTCACTGCATATTCTGACAGTGATTGGGCAGCCTGCCCAGATATAAGAAAATCTGTTACTGGTTTCTCTATATTTTTTGGGGGCAGTCCCATTGATTGGAAAGGCCAAGAAACAACATGTTGCATCCCTTTCTTCCACTGAGGCTGAATATAGGGCATTAAGTAAAGTGGTGGCTGAACTGACTTGGGTTCTCTGTTTACTTGGTGATTTTAATCTCCCTGTGCTTACTCTTGTTGATGTATTCTGTGATAACCAGGCAGCTCTTCACATTGCCCGTAATCCTTTGTTTCATGAACGTACCACACACATTGAGGTTGCTTGCCATTTTGTCAGGGACAAGCTTCTTGAAGGGGTGATCAATCTGCTCCATGTACGCACTGATGCCCAGCTTGCTGATCTCCGTACCAAGTCTCTCTTTGGTCATCATCATAGACAGTTCTTGCCCAAGTTGGGGGTTTGCCCACCCTCCAACTTGAGGAGGGGTGTTGAGGATCAAGTTAGTCATGATCCACCTGATTAGTTGTGATTGATGTATCAAATTAGTTTAGCTTAGTCTAGTTTTAATTCCTGATTAATTTGTACATAAGTTTTGTTTCTTCTATTTAATAGACAGTGGCCCAATTGTATAGGTAGTTGGCCCATTTTTCATATGTTTTTTTTTAGTCATTCCTGCAGTTGTACATTGAGGCCTATAGTATAAATACTAGGGTCTAATATTGTTTCTAATGAGAAAGTCATTTCCATTGAAAATATTTCCCCAAATGCTCAATCTCTCTCTCTTTCTCCCAGAACCTTAAACATTCCTCACCGGCGATTCATCGCCTCCACATGCTTAACATACTTCTTAGTATTTCTCCAAGTAAATTCTTTGCAAAGATGTAAAGTCCCCGACTCTGAAATCTATTATATATTGTCTGTGAAATCTTCACTCTTATTTTAATAATTTAAAAGTGCAATGCCTTTTATCTAAGCAGTAACTGGCGTATTTAAGCTATTCCTCCTATTTTCCCCTTCAAATTAATCTTTCAAAAAGGCGGTAGTGTCTTTCCTACTACCAGTAAAGCTTTCAGCAAAAAAAAAAAGTGACTCACAAATATAACTAAATTAAAAACACAAAATCCCTTATAGTTGAAACTAGGCAGAATACATAGATGGCCCCTCGAAGTTGTACCCAATTCCCACTTGAACACTTCAACTTTTCCAATGATCAACTAGACACCTCTTTTAGTCCATACTGTTTCTCCGGAACACTGATGTCTGACTTGGCAATGTATATGAGTTTCACTTAACTTGGAACGCGTGAGAACCTTAAATTATATCTTTTTTATGTTGTTAAAATTAAAATAAATTTCTTCAAGTGGGCCCCACTGCACCATTTTTAATTCCACCATCTCTTTCATTCCTCCACCGTATCTCTGCCTGGATCTACCATCTCCATCATCTTTTCTCGCCAATAATAACAGACTCACAACTAATTTCACAATCTAAAACACTTACCAAAAGAATCAATGGATTTCTACAAAAATTAAGAATAAATTGAAGGAGAAGTATGAATCCGTGAAGAAACGTCATCGGACACTAACACTTGTTTCTTTCAATTTTTTTTTGAACAATACACACAATTTACAGTCCAAAAATCAGGGAGAAATACACAAGACACCACGGTGGCAATACAAAATAGAGAAGACGCAAGAACTAGAGCATTATAGCTCTTCCTCTGATGTGCTATCTGTTGATTGCCATGTTGAGTTAGTGTCTCCTTCGCTGACTCGTTGGAGCAATTGGAGGAGCAAAAGTAATGAGCATAAATCAGGAATCACCATGTTTTGGTAATAAAATAAGCATATTCCAACAATGACGCAAATGATAAATATTGTCAAGCTCCAGTAAGTTCCTCAAATTGGATTTGCAGCATACCAGCATTATACGGAAATCCACTAATATGAAATTCAGTTGTTGAATGGGGGAGTATTTGTAGAAGCATACACCAACACCACCACTAGTAGTGGTGGAGATGGCGGTGAAGTAGAGAGACACCGGTAGTAGCAGTACAAAATAAGTGGAGATCGGGTGGGGGATAGGCGATGGTAAAATAGTCACCACCGCTAGGATCTTCACCGAAAACTTAAAGCAGAGGCAGAGGCGCTGACAATGGCGAAAAGTCACCGGAATTTGTGAAGAAACCTTCGTAGCCAGCTACCCATTTTCTCCTCTTGGTTCTTGTTAGTTCTGCTATTGAAATAAAAATGGAGATGGTAGAGTAGTAGAGAATAAGGGAAGGAAAAGAGGGTGGGGGTGTGGGAACAAGGGCAGTATGATTGTTGAGGAGGAAGAATGGAGGTGGGGGGATTTTCTTTGTTTTATTTGTTATTTTTCAATTAAATTTTAATTTTTTTTCTTTTTTTAATAAAAATTACACGTGTCAAACTATTATTTATTACTTTTCCACGTCATTGGAGAGTGTAACTCACGTATGAAGTCTGCCAGACGTCAGTGTTCCGGATATACAGTATGGACTAGAAGAGGTGTCTAGTTGGTCATTGGGAAAACTGGAGTGTTCAAGTGGAAATTGGGTACAACTTTGTGTCAAACTATTATTTGTTACTTTTCCACGTCATTGGAGAGTGTAACTCATGCATGAAGTCTGCCAGACTTCATTGTTTCGGAGATACAGTATGGACTAGAAGAAGTGTCTAGTTGGTCATTGAGAAAAATAGAGTGTTCAAGTGGGAATTGGGTACAACTTCGAGGGGCCATCTATGTATTCTGCCTTGAAACTAAAATCTTAACGTAATTGTTCTTACAACATAATCAATTTAGTACCAAGTTTTATCCAACTTGTACGTGTGAATATCAAAAAGCAGATGTGGAATAATCTTAAAATAATACAATTTAATAGTCAAGAATAGATCTGAAAAGTTTTCTCAGTGTTATTTCTGTGTACCCGAACCGAGGTTTACGGCAACCAACCATCATGAACATAAAGGACAGTCAATAAAGAACGGTCACTTGCTGCCAAACCTAATATACCCATAATTGGTAGAATTTCTTAAATGCAACATGAGTTATAATATTTATCAGAAGGCAAAGAGGAATCTAATAGAAATACAAATATGAGTACCTTATTTCCAAAAAATCTTAAACATGGAAAAATAAAACCAAATCAGAGATTGAGATCCACCTTTAGCTATCAGCCTATCAACTATCCATATAGTAGAAATCCTTTAAATGATTGACATTGCATGTGGTAATTTCTCAAAAGGGTTCAAACGTGTGAAGAAAAGTTTTAATCCTATTGTAGTTGATACTTCATCAAATATTGTAAATAAATCAAATACATGTTATGCTAGAACAATAGCGCGTTAACCATTCTTATTATATCTATGAATACCTATGGAAGTTAAAACCTTATGGTACACCAAGTCCCGCAGCTCCTCCCTTTCTCATACTCGGAGCTACTCAATTTGTGTATCAAATAGCCTGGTCATAATAAGACTTATTAAAAATGTGAAAATTATTCGGGCTGAAAATACGTTGTATCATCATATACTTCTTTACCACTTTAGAGATGAATGAAATTTAAGCTATGATCAAAATGAATCTTTCTATAAGTAATAAACAGTAAATACCGCAGAAGACATAATAATTAGAATAGCCGATGAAATAGTAATACACAATACATATACATATCTATATATTATTTGAATCATTGTACATAATATAGCGTTAAAAATTGACTTATTTACATGCTTTGAAAACCCCATGTATGGAGAGGTTATACTCATACAAATATTATATACAACTAGTATAGTACCCGCGCGATGCGCGGTTGATATCAACAGAAATTAATCGTAGAAAATTTTATTTACCAAAATAGCATATTTATAGATTTTTGATATGATTTTGGTACTTTTCATTGTGATTCCTTAGTTTTTTTTCTTTGGGTGGAAACTCATCTCCTAAACGATGCTAGAGTGAGAAACTTTGGAAACTATTAATGATTTCATTCAAAAACCTGAAAATCTACAACACAAAATAATCATATAATTTGCGGTGCATATAATAATTTAGTGACCATATAGTTTATAACGCAAACAACATAAATTGTAAAAACAAATAATATTTAGATGAAAAATAGATTCAATGATGTCTCAATTAAGTTACGAAGAACTTTCTTATATACTACAACTCTAGCTTCATTTGTTATTCGTCCATCATCATCATAAATTAAGAACTTCGGCACTTTTCAACTTGTCACATGTGAAAAAGCAACATAAAGTTGTTCATGTGTAAACTCTGGTCTCCTAACTTCATATTTGGTTATACTCAAATTCGCAGTTCTACTTTCATCTAGAATTGTTTCAGTCAACGATTGCAAATTTTGTACAATTATATTGTTGAAGTCAAATAAACATGTTCGGATATTTGTATTGTTACATCATCCTTTCCTACTTCTACTACATTATTCTAGTGAATCCATAATTTCATTTTTCACTTATACATATAAAGAAATTAGCATTTAAATTTTCTGATTTGCAAGTATTGCACCAAAAGAAACTAAAATGTACTAACCTCGCTCTAAATTGTATACTGCCTATTAACTTTCAAAGGTTGCAATTTGGATTTAGCAACTTGTCACTTGGCAAAAATATATCGACAACTCTCTTTTTACCTGCGTAATACAAAAGATATAGAAGAAAAGTTTGATCCCATTCATACAATTTCAATGTTTCACCGTTCACACTATTTCACTATATGCCCTTACTATAGTAGAACGTTGTTCATTCTCATAATTTAATTCTTAAAATACAATTTTAAAAATTGGCCGAACTGAAACTATTTTTTAATGTTACAAAAAAGATCTTCTAGGCCAAATAAAGGCTAATACAGCTAAAAAGTACCTTGTAAAAAAATAACTTTTTACGTTGGGGAGAAGCTTACAAACATCAGTTCATATGGGCATCCCTGGGCCGTATGATTAAAAAAAATAATTTTTTTCTTCATTTAGCTTGAAATATTTTCCTAGCTAGCTTGCACAACCAATTGCATCATAGTTTCATCTATACAACAACAACAACAATAATATACCCAGTGTAATCTCACAAGTGAGGTCCAGAGAAGATGAAATATACGCAGACCTTTCCCCCACCAGGGTGAAGAGGCTGTTTCCGATAAACCCTCGGCTCAAGAAAAAATAATCAAGAAAATACTTCAAAAAATAAGATAAAACCACTCATGATAAAGAAAATACTGTAAAGAAAACTACTGGTAACTAAGGTAAAAATAAACAAAGTATATAAAAATAATATAAATGCAGACATAACTCGCAGTTTCATCTATAACTTTGAAAAATGATTAAAGAACATTTAAAGTATCAACTATAACCAAATTATATGTGCATCAACAATTTCAAAAACTTAGCACCTTCAAAAGATGAAGTATATGTTTATAAATAAAATAAAAACATGTCATAAACTAAAACAATAACAAACATATTTATCTTTCATTGTCTCAATCATATACATCCACATCGTCTTCATTCTTTAGTCACGGAAGTAATGCGTGAATTCTTAAGTGGTCATTGATCGTGTTAATGTACCTCTGCATAGAAACAACAAAGTGTTGATATCAATTGTTATTCCCTCAAGTCTAATTGTATACAAAATCACGAAGCAAGCAATCGATGAAACTATATAAATTTAGGTCTATATTAGAAATATTAATGAAACATACGAAAGGGAGAAAGGGATAGAGGTACTGGAGAATCATTCTAAATATCTAAAGAATAAAAAGATTTAAAGAACGGAAATTTATGTTGTTACAAAACCTGTCATCTAATTAATGGAAACCTCAAAACATAGGTTTCACTTATGTTCAATTCACCTCTCTTTGGTTTCTCTTTTTCGATATACTACTCCTTGTACCATATGTGGGAGCACAACATGCTCAATAGAAGAAATGACGGTGTCTTAAAAAGAAGTTAAAGAAAGAAACATTTAAAAAAAAGTAAAATAAAGACAACTCCTATACACAGTCTACCAAATATATAAACTGTCGTGCTCTATATTGATGGACCAGCAATTTTTTACTATAAATTATTATGGTTGGTCCTCTTAGAAAATAGTTAGACTATCTAACCTAATTACATATGGCCAAGACCAAAAAGCACTAGAAACTGCGTGCTTTTAGAAATGCAGTAAAAGCAGATTTCAGTTAGATATTCATATTAATCAAATATTCAAAACAGTTATATGATATTGACGTTTAACACTATTCAACTCATCAATTTAGTCAAGTTATCTTCTCCACAACCTCGTTTTGATGCCATTAATTGCTACTTTAAGTTCCACCGATTTTAAACTTAATACTCATAGCACATTCCAATACGGCTAATTTAATAGAATAAAGTATTGGAAAATTACCTTTATAACAATTCCTCATACGCTAGCCTCTTAGCACTCTTAACAAATTTCTTGAAGAATCTTGAAGAGAAGCAATATTTGTAAAATCCTTGTTATTCGAGCTTTTCTACCCCTCCATTAAAGCCTCCTGTCTCTGCATCAGAGAGCAGTAACGGTGCTGATTATAGTGAAGGAATGGCAAAAAGAAGACAGGATATCAAACTTTATTTATTTAACGTAAAAATTACTTAGGACCTTGATAAGTTAGCTGGCTTACATAGTGTGTTGATTTAATTCAATATGCATCATCCTTGATAGAAGTATATTATACACAATTCTGCTTTCCTGTAATCTCATGAAATTACATTATACATAACTGGCTCGTCATTATAGTCCATCTCCTATAATAAATAAAATGCCAACATCGTGAAAAATCACTATAATTCTTTTCATATAATGTTCAAACTTAGTCATCGTTAACTGTTGAACCTGCATGCTGCAACTTCTCGTTACATTCTAATTTCATTTTTCAATTATTATACTTAAGAAATAATCCAAAAATTCATTCCATAACTCGGGATAATTTATAATTGAGCTACTCAAGCACTGAGATGCATCTATAGTTAAAGAAGTTTTGGTGGCGCTACAACATTAGTTAATCACAAAATGTAAAAATATTAATTATTGTAGTCCATCCAAGAATTACCAATTACGCTAGTAACATTATGAATGGATTGCACATCTGCCTACATATTTTCAACACATTCTAATCAATCTATGTTAAAGAGTCACTGTACACAATAAAGTAGATTTTTACCTGTGAATGCCCCATCAGAAACCGCAACTCTGGCAGATACTCCATTTGATAAGACATATATCAATCTACATAGATACACAAAAACCAAAAAGATTCATCTAAACATCAACCATTTTACAATGAAAGTTACTTGGACAGCGTCACAACAACATACATGAAAGATTATAGCTCAAAAATTTCCCACAAAATGGGACTTTAAATGGGTTTTTATCAAATTTATAGCTAAAAAGTTTCTCTCAATGTTCTAGTAAACAGTTGCTCTGCTAATAGAACTTTTTAGACAAAATTTGCTGATCCAGTATAAATTTGATATCTTCCAGTAATTTGATGGATATGTTCAGCAATGCTTTGTTTTGGTCTAAAAAGTTCAGTTGACTATACCGTAGTGCTATTTATTCTTCGGGTCTTGATGTTTGTAGAAATGGACTTGCTTCTCGAATTGGATTGTAAGGCCTACTTTTTCTTCCATTCTAATATTTTCATCAGTAAGAAAATTAAGAAAAGCAATCTCTTTAAGTGTTATCTATCTTTAGGGTATGTTACATAATATCACATTTCTCACTGACAGTTAGCAAGGGGAAGCAGCAACTCAAAATTGACTCAGTCCATTTCCTGATTAATGCCATAAGTATTTAGTATGTATCCTCATGTTACTTGAAAGTACCCGAACTCATACATCTAGGAATTGTTCAAGAATTGAACTTGACCACCTGATCTCAAGTTGATGTTTAAATTTACAAAAGTACTTTGTATTTTACGATGTTAAACTGACCAATCCCAACTTTCAATTTTCATAAATAAAAAATTCCTGAAGAAGAAATATAAATTCAAAAGATTAGTATGTAAAAAGTACCTGCAAAGTATCACTGCTTTATCTTCCTCAATTTTTTCTGGATAAACAGATGTAAACCATCATTATCTTCGATTGAACTATCCTGCAAAGGCCATCTCGACATTGGAAATGGCAATGAGTTTGAATACTTATATGATGAGCCGGCATAAAAGTTAGCTACGTGGATAACATCAAATATAATAACTTCTATTTGCAATTTGTAAGTTCTCCGGAGAGAGGAAAGTCTTGTTCATACCCTACATCAATAGCTTCTCAGCTTCTTTAACTCACCTATGCCAACATTCGAAATCATTTGAGAAGAAAATTATAAATATGAATCACTTTATAGCTAGTAAAGAAATGAGCACTGAACGGGTAGATATTAGGCATCCCTTTCAAAAATCCTATACAAACTTCTTTTCTCTAACACATATGTACATCCATACAAATGCATACTTATCTAGATATTAACATTATCTTTTGTGCCTTTGGACTAATTAGAGATCATTGTCTCTACAAAAAAGAGACTAATACCATCCTATTTTACTTTCATGTATTCTATATATGGACATATCAAAGATTCAAGCTTCTGCAAGTGCTTAAACAACAAAGATGAAGTTCTCTAATGAATGACAATTCTATGTAGCAGATTATACAGGAACTTGTGCTAACAGTCATCTTGACCTTGCTACAATTATTACATGAAATTAAAGAGTCGTTGTGTAACCATCAGAGAAATAGACTGAAGTTTGAAAAGATCCAACGCACCTTCTTCAATTGTTACGTGAAACACTCTTCTCAAAGATGAAAATCTCCCAACTAAATGTGTAGTTGTTTCTTCGTTGGGGTGATATCAAATCAGAGCAACATCGTGATAGAATCTTATTGCCTGGATCATTGATTATTAGATGAAAAGGATGTTTTGATGGTAAATCATAAAAAAACTTCCACTGAGATTGAGAAAACTGAGAAGACATAGTTCTTCTAAATCGAAGGAAATCAACTGCTTCTTTTCTTTTCAGGGGAGAAAACCAACTATCAATGGGTAAGATTTGAAACGTGGGGAAGTGGATGATTTGGAATGTGGGGGCAGTTAATAGAAGTTAATTAATGCGGAGAGTAGGATTTTTAATATAGGAAATTATTTAATGAATCAGATTTTGATTCAAGTGGTAATTGTTTTAGGTTTAAAAATGTTGCACAAATTTAAACTCAAATTTAAAGTAAGCGTATAGTTTTTTGCCACTTGTCAAGATTTCAGCTTCTAGAGCAGTTAATTTTGTAAAATATTTTACAGATTTTAATTCAAATTTTAGATTAATAGTTAGGGTTATGCCACTTGTTAATATTTAAACTAAAATTAACTGTATTTTAAATGTAATAACTAATAACTAATTTTTGTCTTAAAATTGCCATGTGTCTTTTTAACTTATTGCCACTTGGCTAAACATGATTGGCTACTACATACCTTTTAATATATATATAGATAACCCAATGAAAATAGAAGTCCTTGTGAGAAGTGTGAGTAGAAATAGGGAAGCAACAACATATCAGAAAGTCATACCTTTGGCACAAGAAGTTTGAATGGTGTTTCATGCGTGTACTGTGAGTTTTCAATCGTTTGCTTGGGGTTATATCATGTTTGTAGGAGTGAGTTTCTTTTCAGAATATGAAGCGCCGGTTTGCAGGTGCATATTTTTATTTTTTTTAATTAGGGTATTTATATTTGCTAAATCTATATACATTAACATTTTTTGTCATGGTATTTTTTGAGTAGATAATATATAAATGGGTATTATAGTCTTTTGACTTTACTTATTTTGGAGCTTCCCACTTATAGAGTAGTAGTAGATGATAATAGATACAATAAGGTCCAACTCGGGTGACAAGAGCTGAGAATTCAAGAACCGTAATGTAAGTTCTATTAGTGGGTAGTTTTTTTGGATATTATTTACACTAGATCATGTTGATCATTTATCATAATTAATGGATGAGTTGAAGTAAAACCACATATTTTAACTGTAGTTTAGTGGTAGAACTGTTTGTATTGTGTTGTTTACTGTCTTGCGATGAAGTTTCCCACAGATGATTTTCACTGGAAGTCTTGTTTCCGATATCCTTTGTCATTTGTAAATACAAAACCTTGAGTTTCTTTTGATAATACATCCATTTTATTATTCTAGAAAGCTTGTTGCGTTTTCGTAATTGTATGACTCTAAATATTATTTAGAATACAGTTGAATTTGTAATTGGGTTACAAGCAATTCATTGTATCAAGATTGCAATAATCAAACTATCAATTAAAAATAATGACAATAAGCACAAAGGGATTAGTTATATTGAAGATTATGAGATTATAATTGGACACAGTTTCTGTACCTATTTTAGAATGAATACTGTAATGAGCTAGAGGATCTATTTATAACCATAATAGGTGGGCTGATCGTGGGTATTTAAGACCTCATGATCCCACGTCTAGATCGTGGGTGTGCTATGCTGTGGTGGTTACAAAAAGGACCCTCTGAAATGGACTCAGACAATCAAGATAATTTGTATCCGGGTAGAATGATATAGGTCCAACACGACTATCCCGTTATCCATCACAGCTACTTGGCCATGATGGTGGAACCAAGTACTAGCTCATGGAACATTCATCTCAGCGTGCCATGTGTCCATGGCCAAATTATACCAATACAGATAGTCCCCCACTAGCTGAGTGATTGACAGAAGCACTCGGGAAGTAAAATCATTTAGGCGGGAAACAAATGTGGCTCCTTGTGTACCAAGTAACTTGAAAATGGCCGCTATAACTTTGACTTTCCCTTGCTCACGTGTCAGGCAACGGTTGGTGCAGACATCACCGCCAGTTACCTAAACAATGATAACTCTCTGAATTCTTTTTCCCTTATATAAATTTCTCCACCCATTTGTGAATCACTTTTTCTTGCTCACAAACTTTGCTTAGAAAATTTCAATCGAATTTCTTGCCTTCAAAATTTCGATCAGCTTAAAATTTTCCGTCCACCGGTGAATGTGCGATTGTCTATTTAAATCTTCACCATGTCTTCAAAAAGTTTCAAGAAACCAATGGCTTCACAAACTGGGTCGGATATCGCCACTTCAAACCCTGGCGTCGACGCTAGTATTGGTGTTCTACCACTCAAGGTGGTGGTTAGATTTGGGGAAACGGGAAAGGACCAACCACAAGGCGCTTCTTCTTCTAAGAAGGGTAAAAAGAAAACCAAAGACAGAGAACCAACCGTGGGGGACATAGTTCCCGTTGACTTAAATATTAAAAAAGACTTTATCCTCTATCAACAAACCCAGGATCAAGAGGGGAAGAACTTCAATGTCCTCGTAGAATTAATTTCGCTTGATCACGGATCAACATCTAGAAGAACTTCGTGCTGAGTGTCAGTAGAGTGAGGAGTAGATCGATGTTGTGATTTCGACGGTGGAACAAAGGGTTACGAACTCAGTAGAGGGTTTTTCCTTTGTACATACTTATCCCTTTGCTTAAGGGTTTTTTTCTGCCGCTCCATGAGGTAGTGGACACGTTCTGTTGCACCTACCATGTCTGCTTGGCACAACTGGGGCTAAATTTCTTGAGAGTGGTCGGTGCCTTGATGATTTTGGCCTAGGAAACAAGAATGCCTTTTAATTTTCAACATCTCACTTCACTCTACTCCTCGAAGATCTACAAAGGGGGAATTATCCATTGGACACATTGCGACAAGTGTGCATTGTTGAAGAACAATGAAGACCCGAATGACTGTGGATGGGCGGAGCGCTTTGTACTCATCCCAACAAACTAGGTTTCTTCATCTCCCAACTTTCTGGAGAAGTGGAATCCCATCGTAAGTTTTCTCATACCGTGTATCTCTTTCCAAACTCTCATTTGAGTAACATCTCATGTTTCATCTTCAGCTACCGCCATTCCAATTAAACCTCATCCCAGAATTGACAGTTGGTCAGTACTATAATCGACAAGTTCAAATGGGAAGTAAGAACATATAAGCATACTGTCTGCATGTCAAAATGGGTGGTTAAGAGGCACGGTAAGTGTGTTGTCTTTCTTATATTTCGAATTCTATGATCTGACTCAACCTCTATCATTTTTAGGTCTCCCTCTTAAGTCCAAAGACAAGAAAAGGCTTGAGGTTGGATCAGCCGCGGAGGCCGTGAAGATGCTAGAGGAGTTCGCCGCTCCGAAAGGATCTTCAAATGCTCCAGGGTCTTAGAGTGCCCGGTCTATCAAACTACCGTTTCTACACTTTTGGCTAAGGCCCAAAAGAGGAAAGCTATGGTGACAGCCTTGGTAGCAGAGAAAATAAAGCACAGTCGATGTAGAAAGATTGCTGTCATCAAGCCAGTTGTGCAGCATAGTCTACATGACGAGTCCATGGGCGAAGATCTGAGGTCACAAGCCCCCGCGATCTAATTAATCTTGAAGAATTCGATGGTGCTGTTGTTGAGGACACGACTGCTAAAGACTCGGCGGCTGAGGCCAAGGGCAAGGAAGATGAAGTTAAGTCCCAGACGCCTTCATCTGCGGAGAAGTTGGCGGAGGTGGTGGCGACAACAGATACTGGACCTTCCAACGAAGCTGCTCCCCTAGAGGGGTCAAGGAACATCGTGATTGAACTTCCGAACACTATAGACGTGTTGAAAAATCCCTTTTACATTGCCTAGCATTTTGACCAACTATTCGACCCACAAGAAAAAAGAGTGACTCGCCACCATTCCATGACCAGCGCTTTATCAAGGAGTCGAGGCTCTTAGAGTAAACTTCCGCAATTTCCATCATTTTTTCTTCACTTTCCTTTTCTTTTGTATATACTGACTACTAATATTTTTCATTTTTATGCTTATAGAGCTTTATGTATTCACTCGATGCTATCAACCGTGAGGCATGTCGCGAGTCCGAGCTAATCAAGATCAAGAGCCGAGTTGATGAAATGGATCTAAAGAAAAAGGAGGAAATCTAAAGGCAAAAAAGGGAAATTTCTCATCTCCGAGCTCTGATAGATAAAAGAGAAACTGAGCTTGTGAGGGCGCTTAAGGCGTCTGCGGATGCTAAATCCGAGCTTAAGATCCAAAAGGAATCTTTCTCTTTGGAACTGGGTAGGGCCGATGGCCAAATTCGAGAGCTCGAGGCTGAGCTGGAGCATGGTTAAACTGAGTTGGTGGAAAAAAAAGCTAAGCTAGAGCAGAAACAGGCCGAGTTGTTGCACGCGTGTTCACTACAATTCTATGGTGAACCAATTTAGGCAGATTGAGGCGTGACTTGACCCAATTATGGGTAGGGGTGAAAAATACCCTATGGAAGTAGGGATCGAACACAAGAACTTGTACAAGACAAAATTTAGTTGGATTTGTTCAAATTAGCTTGTTCTAGTTAGATAATCCTAGTGGTTGTAAACAAAAGTATCTATAACTAGTAGAAAGGAATAAGAGAATAGTTTTAACAATTAAAGTAAAGAATAGGATTCTAATCTCCCCCTAACCCTCTAATCAAATGAGTTTAGCTACAAGCTTTATCACATTATAGGTCACCCAATGGACCTTGCTCACATATACTCAATTCACCCATTTCGGTGATGAACCAAGGCTACCAACTCTTGCCCTTTCAGTACTAAGAGTTAGTGCTTTGAGTGCTAGAAAATAGTCCCAAGTAGGGTATCCCCTTTCGGTGTTCAACCCCGTTAACCTGAGGTAATGTGACACACTAATCCCCAGTACCCCATCACTACACTTCTCATTCCTAGAAATACTATTTCGGTGTAAGTCTAGTACTATAGGGCGCAACTTGAGTTGTACACCTCAAGTTGTTGCAATAGTTTCAAAAGTAGTGAAATGTGGGTATCCCTAAGCATTTTAAATCTTATTATACTATACCCATTCGATTATTAGATTAGTGTTTAATTAGTACCCTAATGAGTGATTTAGATACTCATGCTATGTAATGAATCAAAACTTGTAAGTAATGGATATTGCATTGAAATAAGTAATTGAAAAAGATTCTTATAAAGTATGACGATGTTCTTCACAACCCAAAAAAGCTTGACAAAGAAGTAATGGTGTTTTCTCTCTATCTTGCTGCTCAAGTTATGTAAAATGAAGAATGTTTTCAAAAACCTAATTCTAGATATTTATACTATTTGCCTAGACTAATTACAAAATTTCCACTTGCAGGTTGGGCGGGAGCCCTTTGTCGCTGGACAGGGAAAAAGGGCTGGCGCCTCTTGGAAATGGGCTAGCGCCCTTTCTAAAGTTGTATGAGTGGGCGGCCACCTTTTCTTCTTCAAGAGAGAGGGCTGAGTTCAACATTAGAATAAGGTTGCCCTTTCTTCTCATCAACTCTTCCTCATTAGTGCAACGGGCGCCTGCCCTATGGATGGGCGGTCACCTCTTAAACACTTCTCCAGATTCTACAGCTTCTTCAAGGGCTGGGGCCTTTTGAGTCGCCCAATTGGAAGCTCAACATGGTTTTCACATACATGGAAAGGGAGGTTGCCCTTAACATGGGCAACCACTATTTCCATGTTTCTGCAGCCTTTTGAGCTTGATCACTTTCTTAGACATTTCTTGCTCTTTTTGGTCTCTTTTCTTTCCATTTGGCATTAACACCTGAAACCAAGCAAAACACATCAATTTTTCCTAAGAATTGGAAGACAAAAGTTTAAGCGAGTTAAAGTACGCAAATGCTCGCGCATCAGCTCCCCCAAACTTAAGTCTTTGCTTGTCCTCAATCAAACCAATCTCTACCCAAGAAAAGTGAAACACTTTCAAGACTAGCATATAATGAAGCCAAGTTCCATTTTCAACTTTTTTTCAAAACTTTCGACCTCATTTGGTACCAACACACATTCACACTCATGAATACTAAACAAGTCACTTAATGAACCACTTCACAAGTTTCACAATGGTCAAAAGATGATATAGAGCTTCAAGCGTGGATTTGGTTCATCAACAAACTTCACTTGGTTTCAAACCTCACCTCAAGCCAAGCTCTCACCTCTCATATCACCACTTGCAATCCTTACCACAAAAGAGTAGTCCTTCTCTCACAATCAATATTCAAACTAAGGACTTTCAAACAATTAAACACTCACTCTCCAAAGAATGTCCACGATTTGAGTCAAAGTACCATAGCCTTGCCCATATCGTAACTCTCCACTAATGGAGAAGCACCAAACATTGGATCAAGTAGGACTTGATTAGGCTTGTAATGAAGGCTCGGGAGTAGGTATGAGAATTTGGGAACGTAGTGACTACCAACCACCTTACCGACATATACACATTTCATTCCATCTCTCTTTCACCTCCTTTTACCCTTGAACTTCAACCCCTTTCTTTTATTCTTCTACTTTTTTTTCAATTATTTCTATGTTTAGAAAGCCTAATGCTTTTTATTCCCATAGTCTAACCTTAATAGTTCTTTGCATTTTGTTTCTCTTTGTGGATTTTTCTCAATCTCTCTCTCTCTTTTTTTTAAAAAAAAAATTAACTTAGCAATTCACTAGGCTTCCTAGCACATGATATATCCACTGGACTCCCCTAAATTTAGGCATTTCTATGCAATATAGACATTTTATTCAAAAGGATATTCAATTTCAAATTTTCAACCTCTAATGGATTACTCACATACCGAGTTACCAAATGAAAGGCTAATAGGCTCAAAAGGGACAACTAGAGATATTTTTGAATTAAGGGTATATGAAGAGGCTAAAAAAGGGTTCCAAAGAAAGCCTAAGGTCATTTTTAAATTTGGCACAACTTAAATTTTGCCTTAAGCACAAACTAGGCAACTTCTAGACCTCAACTCAAATATGTGAACCCACCAACTATACATCACACACACAAGAAAGTGGATCAATCAAGATAAAACTCAACTCTCAACAAGGCTCAATCACTTGTAAAGTCTAAATGGTCCACTAGGAACTATGTCAATGACTCCAAAGCAACACATGAACCTGGAGTCATCAACCAAGACCAAATACTCACAAAGTGGACACTCGAAAACTTGTCTCACACCATAAGATACAAATGACATGTTGGTACTTCATGAGACAATAAAACCACAATCACAAGGCAATTTGTAAAAACTAATTTGTACACTACTTGGTTCAAGAAACCACTCCCAGAAAGAACCAAGTAAAAAAAACTGAAAGCTTATTTAAAATAAAAAAAATGGAACTTAACTACATAATGCTAATAAATGAAAGTAAACATGCACTGTATAAATCAAAAGGGAGTTCAAATTCATGCATGGAATCAAGTCAAGAGTAAAATATCAATAGTACATCACATCTGAATTTTAAACCCATCCCCCAACTAAAAACTCTAGGACCTTCCCCGAATGCTAAGTAAAATAAAAATAAGCATAAAAGGGAAGGATAGAAGGGACTTCCTAATCATCTTAGGAATTTTTTTTGCCTTTTCTTTCCACATGCACAAGTGGAGGCTTCTCTTTTATCTCCTTCTTCTCAGCTCTTGACCTAGCGGCTTCATCAAGGGATGCTTGAGTGGCCATTTTCAATTAGACCTCCTCCGGGAGCACGTGTGCTCTTGGAGAACCCACCACTATCACATCATCCTCATCAAAGTCCATGAATTGCATGGCTCCCAAGTCTTTCCTCATCTCTCTAGTTTCCTCCCCTTGCTCCCCAAGCATCCTCGAGGTTCTTCTTCACCTTTGCATGCAACTCGATCAAGGCAGTGGCACGTCGAGTACCTTCAAAATCAATAACAGAATCTCGAGGTAATAAGGTTAAATCAAGTGGAATTAAAGGGTTAAAACCATACACACATTCGAACGGAGTCATTCCAAGCATTCGATGCACAGTTCGATTGTATACAAATTCCATCACGGGCGAACGATCAGCCCAGTTTCCGACCTTGCCTTTGGTTATTGCTCGAAGCAAAGATCCCAAGGTTTAGTTAACTACCTCAGTCTGTCCATCATTCTGAGGATGGTGAGACATCGAGAATAGTAATTTGGTGCCTCCCATAGACATTTCCAAAAATGACTCAAGAATTTTGAGTCTCGATCACTCACAATAGTACGAGGCACACCATGCAATTTCAACACATTAGAAATAAATAATGTAGCTACATGTTGTGCATCATCACACTTCTTGCAAGGAATAAGGTGAGCCATTTTGGAAAAACGGTCGACTACGACAAAGATGCTATCATGCCCACCACCCGACCTCGGTAACCCCATAACAAAATCCATGGATATATCAACCCACGGTCGTTTAGGAACAGGTAATGGAGTATACAAACCCTGAGGGTTGGATCTCGATTTAGCTTTCTTGCAATCTATACAAGCATTGCAAAGCTTTTCCACATTTCTTCGTATTTTTGGCCAATAGAACTGCTCGGTTAAGATACCAAGAGTTTTGTCGACACCGAAGTGTCCCATCAAGCTTTTAGAGTGAGCTTCTCAAACCAAAAGCTCTCTCCACGATGACACTGGCACACAAACCTTCCCATTCTTGAAGAGGTAGCCATCGTGCCACTGATACTTCTCAACCCTTCGGCCGCTCAAGATTGCGTCACGAACGTTTTTCAGTTTGGGATCGTCTTCGTACATCGACTTGATGCTTTCGAATCCTATGAGCCTCGAGGCGAGAGTGGTCGCTAAGGCAAATTTCCTTGATAGCGCATCGGCCACAACATTGTCTTTTCCCTTTTTGTAATAAATTACATAGGGAAAGCTCTCAATAAATTCCACCCATTTGGCATGTCTTCGATTTAATTTCTCCTGGCCTCGGAGATGTTTCAAAGACTCATGATCACTTTTAATCAAAAACTCTCTCAGCCACAAATAATGCTGCCAATGGGCGAGTGCTCGAACGAGGACATACAATTCCTTGTCATACGTAGAGTAATTCAAGGTTGCACCCTTAAGCTTTTCGCTAAAGTAAGCGATCGGATTTGATTCTTGCATAAGCACTCATCTGATCCCAACTCCGGACACATCACACTCGACCTCGAATGTTTTGCCGAAGTCAGGGAGTTGCAACAACGGGGCAGAATAAAGCCTTTATTTCAACTCTTAGAAAGCCCTCGCTTGGGACTCTCCCCTCACAAACGGATGATCTTTCTTTACCAGCTCGGTCAAAGGAGCTGCCACGGTGTTAAAGTCACGAACAAACCTTCGGTAAAAGCTAGCTAAACCATGGAAGCTACGAACTTGAGATACCGAGGTTGGAGTTGGCCAATCTTTGATGGCTTCGACTTTTGACTCACCGACTTTAACACCATTACCACTCACAACGAATCCTAGAAAGACTACACAATCGACACAAAAGGCACATTTCTTAAAGTTAGCATATAACTTCTCTTTTCTAAGCTTATCAAGCACTACCCTTAGGTGTTCGACATGTTCATCCATAGATTTACTATAAATAAGTATGTCATCGAAGTAAACGACAACAAGCTTATTTATGAACGGTTTGAGCACATGGTTCATCAGTCGCATGAATGTGCTCGGGGCGTAAGAGAGGCCAAAAGGCATCACTAACCATTCATAGAGACCGAATTTGGTCTTGAATACAGTTTTCCACTCGTCTCCGGGTTCCATTCGGATTTGGTGGTAACGGGACTTGAGGTCTATTTTCGAAAAGCATGAAGAACCACTTAACTCATCGAGCATGTCATCTAATCGAGGGATAGGATGATGATACTCTACCATGATTATGTTGACTGCTCGGCAATCAACGCACATTCGCCAAGTTTCATCTTTCTTCGGGACAAGAATAACAGGAACGGCGCAAGGACTCAAGCTCTCTCGAACAAGGCCCTTGTTTAGCAATTCATCAACCTGCCTTTGGAGCTCCTTGGGGTCTTCGGGATTACACCGGTATGCAGGCTTGTTGGGGATTTGGGACCCCGGTACGAATTCAATCTGGTGCTCGATTCCTCTCAACGGAGGCAATCCACTGGCATTTTTTCGGGAAACATGTCTCTGAAGTCCTGCAAAACACTTTGTACAACACTAGGCAAAGGGTTATCGTTAGAAAAATCATTATTAGAGTTTAGAAAGATACCCTTGTGCACGGGGCAAATCATCAGTTGATCGTTTTCGTTGCCCCGTAGATACTCACCCGGTTGCATGATTGCAAAAATATTTCTTACCTCAGGCAGTGAGTTTTTATTTTCAGCCACCATTTGTGTTCCCATCGGAAGCTTAGCTTTGGCCGCTTCTTTCAATTCTTTCATCCGTTTACAGTCCTCGCTGACTTGTTTCGGAGACAAAGGTTTGAGTATGAAACTTTTCCCTTCGAGCCTAACAGTGTAAGTGTTAGATCGTCGGTTGTGAACAACCGACCGATCGTACTGCCATGGTCGACCCAATAGCAGACAAGCTTGCATCGGTATCACATCGAACATCATTTCATCTTGATATTCTCCAACTTTGAATTTGATCCACACTTGCTTGACAACCTTCAACTCTCCACACTCATTCAGCCATTGCAATATGTAAGGATGAGGATGTTTTGAGGTAGGTAATCCCAATTGTGAAACCAAAGTTTGGCTCACTACATTTGCACAGCTACCCGAATCAATTATCATCGAACAAACCTTCCCCCTTACTCGACATCTTGCATGGAAGAGATTCTCTCTTTGGTTGTCCTCTTCGTCGAGAGTCATGCAGCTCAAATTTCTTCGGACCACAAGAAACATTTCCAGATGATCAGCTTCGGCAGCTTCACGACCATCATCATCTTCAGCTCGGTCAGTCTCCTCGAAATTTTCTTCCTCGGTGTCACTCGCTTGCTCTTAGACGGTTCCATCATCGAGCAATAGCATAACTTTGCGATTTGGACACTCTTTCGCAATGTGATCATAACCTCTACATTTGTGACACTGAATACTTGAAGCACTGGGAGATCTAGGTTGAACTTTACCTCCCACTTCTCTTGGTTGGTTAACGGTCACTCCCCTCTCGAAGGGTTTCTTCGGATCTCGAACATTGTTAGCAAATGTTGGATTCAGACTCTTCCATTCTTTACTTCGGTTCAAAGGAGTTGAAGGAGTGACTCCTTAATACCGGTTCACTTTATCGTCCTTCACCTATTTCTCGGCTTCGATGTCAGCATGAAACACATCTTCCAAAGTTTGATACACATGCAGCCTCAATTGAGATGACACATCTCGAGCTAAGCCATTTTTGAATCGAATGATGGCTTGCTCGTCATCTTTTTCCCAGTTAAGGGCCAATCGAATTCTTTCGAACTCATCATGGTATTCTAAAACTGATTTGGACCCTTGTTTCAGCTCGAAGAGTTTTCAAAGTTGTTCCTGCCGATATCTGGCATTCACATACTTAACATCCATTGCTTTTTTCAACAACGTCCATGTGGTGACCTTGGGATAAGTATTCCTTCATCTCAACCTTTGTCAGCCTCCCTCTATGTTGATGCATTTGCCTCGAACGAAGCAATAACTTGTGCAGCTTTTCTCTTTTCGGTCATCTCATTTGTTTTGAAGATTCGTTCCAACTGAAGCTTCCAATCAAGATATTGGTCGGGATCACTAGTTCCTCTGAAGGGTGGAATAGTGATCTTGACACTGTTTAAATTTAAATCAAGAGCACCTCGGATCGGCTCCGGATACTCATCATAATAGTCATCAGCCTCACGCACGCTCAATATTTCGATCAACATTTGTGCCTCGGCCTCGACCTCAGAAATTTCTACGACCTCGTTGAACCTGCCTTCGTTGAACGAGTGGTGGCTCATACTCAGATTCGACCTCGGGAAATTCTCCTTCATCGACCCCTTCATCAACGACCACAACTTGTCTTTAGGCCATTGGAAGTGGCATTCTATCACCTCGGGGAATGCCCAAGTGTTGATAACCAGCTTGGGGTTTGCCCAAGTTTTGTTGTTGCGCTTGGGAATTTCCCAAGTGTTGTGTAGCTTGGGGATTGCCCATAGCTTCATTCCGAACAACCTCGTCCTTCAACCGTTGTTGTGGAACGAGCTCAGCAAATTGCTCAGATTTCATCGGAGTGGAGTTGCTAGTTCCAGTGCCGGACCCACACATGGCCATGGACGCACTCCCTTGCTCGAGATTAGCTACTCGAGCACTCACTCCTCTTACCTCGGCGCTGATGCTTTGTATCACAGCCATAAGATCGGCTAACGACACCTCGGGCTTCTCAATGCCCTTTCCTTCGCCTCCATTCCCAGCCATGGTACCTGCACAAATCAAAGACCAAGAAATTGTTAAGGTCATAAATTACCTCACACCCTCCCTCACTTTTTATGAGTGGCGCTCGGGTCCACTCAATTTATGGGTTCGGTTTTTGGTCACTCAAGAAATTGTAGCCAATGGCTTCCTCGGTTGATCAACATCTCTAAGTTCCTTCGAATTTGACAAGTTACACTGTCTCCTTCGGAAAGAGTAAATTGATGTTGACTCGATGGAACAGACGCTATTTAACTACACTCAGAAAGTCAAAGAATTTTCTACAAAATTTTGGACTTCGGTCACCCCTCGCACGAGTTCCTATACGCTCAAACAAATTAGTACGACCTCGAGTAGAAGAAATTACTCCAGAGATCCACCAACGAGATTTTTCGAATGCAAGAAAGGTGAAAACCTAGGAGATTCTACCCTTCGATTCCTCCTTCAGAATCCTTCGATCACAACAACTCTTGTACGGACAAAAGTGGTCCCTCCTTGGTGTGGATAGGGTTTTACCTTATCCAATTTTCCTTTTCAAGCCGACAAAATTTTCACCTGGGGTTTTGATCTTTACACTTTACCCCTTTCTTCTTCAATGGAACAGTGACAACAACTCCGATGTACGGACAAACTTTCAACTTTGTTCACTGGCCACGATTTTAACACTGGTCCTGGGTCGCTTTTCACTCCGGTGACTTTAACGTCGGAGGAAGATTTCTAGTTTCCAGTTGAGCTAAGAATAAACTTCACTTCGTCCGTACACTACTACAATGTAACAAGTTTCCGGCGTATGGACAGTGGCTCAAACGATGGAACTCTAATTTTCAGCCGAAAACTCAACCCAAATCAAGTCACAACCACCAATGTTCGATAACAACCACCAAAATACGACTGGGGTCTGTAATAAACACCAACACCACGATAAACAGTCCAAAAACCTTCGAGATACCCTAGTCGTCAACTTGTGTACGACAGGAGCTCGTTGGACTCCTTAGACAGTGGTGATTCCAAATCTTTGGTTGTTTAATCCAAACAACCAACAAATCAACCAAAATTTTTGAATTTTTCTTTACTACTTTTTTTTTTTTGTAATAACAAACACAACAGTAACAACAATCAACAATGGAGATTGAAGCTGAAACTGAAAGACAAAAAGGCACGAGATGATCGAACAGGATTGGGGTTGTAAGAACATGCCCAAACCGTGCTCTGATACCAAGATGGTGCAAGCTAAACCGGGGGTAAAGCTAAACATGAAGAATCGCGGAAAACGACAATAAAGTAAAGATAGAAGCAAGACAAATCTCACTTCGATTCAAAAGAACATCGAGGAACTAGTCTCGGATTCGATCGAATCGGAGGTCAAGATGCACCTAACGCTAAGCAACAATCCTCAAGAAGCCATGCTTCTTGCAAACTGAATGACCAAAGAAGAAGATTGTCAAACGATTCAACACCGAATGGTACAAGTTCTTTAAAATCCCACATCGGGGTTCGGTTCCATCGGAGACACGCAATAGCAACTGCTACGTTTAATCATTCATCAAAAACTAGCTACCTACAAATGAAATGTAAAGGAGTTTATATAGACTATTCTAGGGACAAGATAATAAAATGGTCACAGGCGACCAATATGAGTGAGCCACGCAGGGCTGAGTAAACTGAGTGTTCGGTTACTCCTTCAACCGAACACGTGAAATTCGAACACACACTTTAGCTCGAACTCTTGACTTCGGTGCTCAGTTGTTCAGTTCGGCTTGTTTGACATCAGACGCTCTACTTCGGTTACTTGCTTTGTTTTACCTTTCAGCGTCGATGTTGAGTGTTTGGTTGGGCACTCGGTCACTTCCTTTATCGAACTCAAGCTTGCAGATGGAGCCTTCGATTCTTGAGCTCGGCCAATCAGCTTCAGAGCAGTTGCTTTCTCCCAACCACGCCAGTTGAATGTGAACGTCATGCATCAGCTTGGTTTGGCTTCGTATCATCGGCCTCAGTGGGTTGAACACTTGATCAGCATGTGTTCGGGCTGCATCACCATCAACAGATTAAGGAGTCTCCATGCTTTAAATTTCCTTGACGCTCGGGGTTGTCTCCTTGTTCTGCTGATTTGGCTAGATTGCTATTGTGATATTTCTTTAGCTGCTGCTTGTAAATTGCTTGGGGAGGATTCCTCTCTTGCGTAGGTTCCCAACTTAAACCCTCTCCTCTTCAAATTTCCAATTGTTCTTGAAGATTTCTGGGGTTGTGCAATCCTGTTTGATCAGTAGAGGTTGAAGCGAATCTCCGAGCTCTTTCATCATGATGAGAGAATGGCTCGTCCGTGCTCAGACGCTTCTGAAGTCCTTTGTTCAAGATGGGTTGCGATAATTCATGCACGAACGTTAGTTGTATTAGTGGCCCTGTACCAAAGAATGCTTGGGCCGACATATCTTCTGGTAGGAGCTTCAATTCTGGCCAAGGTGCTTAGACCGTGCAGAATTTTAGAAGACCCTTTTAATCTTGATCCCTTGGGACCATTCTATTTCTTAAGAACACTTGTAACTGACATTATTGTATTCGAAAGAACTTTATTTTATATTGTAAGCCTACGGGCCTTTTACAATAATGAAAAATGGACGTTTCATCAATAGTTTGTGCATAATTGCTTAGTTATTTATAATGTAGTGAAGCAACATTGTTTGGGTTCCTTTCTGGACGTTTGTCTTTTAAAGACGGGTGTGCGCTTTTTGGATGCTATTTTATGCCTCAGAAAGTAATGGCTTAGGTTGCGCCTGAGATAGACGACTTTAATTAGGGCAAGGCCCGCGCCCAGAAGGGGACATCTTTAGCCTATTGTATGTGATGGGGCATTTTTGCATTCAAGCTAGAATGGCTGTGCTTGTCCACTCAAGTGCTTAAGCCTTTAATGGCATGATGCAGGCGGGCATCCCCACCAAGATATTGGTGCAAGTGTTGAATTGACGATTTCAACTTACGATAATGACTGGTGGCTTAACTTGAAGTGATCTAACTTTAAGCGAGTAGTTTACTCTACTTTTACAATAAAAAGTGACTGTATTGCTTCAACTTAAATATGACCGAGGCTATGAATAATTGGATCGTAGATGGATCTGATTGTAAAATTGACTAAGTAAAATAGTAGTTTTATTGATAAAGGAGGCGCGGAGCAAATGAAAGTTTAGTAAACTGTATCTAACAATGACGGGGCTAAGTACTCGTTAAAAGTAATAACAAAATAAAGAACAAGAAAGGAAAAAAATACATGTCTCGAGTATGTCGGCTATTATCTTTTTAAGAGCAGTACTTCCTAAGTCAAGTGATGGTTGTGCCTTCCATGTATTCGTTATCTTCCCGGCAGCGTTGCCCCCTACTTGGTGAAAGGTTAGCTTCTGAGAGGCTTTGCATCTCTCTCTAGTAATCCTTTGTTGGCTGGTATTGGACCTGGGTGCATGGCTTGTGGGCTGCTAATCATCCGATGATATAGCTCTCCGTTGATCAGGCAGTACTGAACTGCCTGCCTTCGCAGTTACCTACTTTCTTCCTTGCCTTCAGGGAGTGTTCCATTGTCCATTTATTCAATTAGTGCATGGTGCCACTTCAAGACAGGTCTTGCAATGAGAACTTCAAGGTTCATCAGGTCCATGTGAGTTAGCTTAATTACCGTCTCTAGGCTGCCTGAACTAGCATCAGCATCGGTCGCTGAACTAGCTGGCACATCGAAATCTGTATCCTCCTTCTATGAATAAACTTCCACTGGTGGAAAGTTTGCAGAAGGGCCTCTACTTTGGCCAAGCGTTTCAGCGCACAAATGTTTTTAATTGTGAAGATTCCATTTATCTGATTAACCACCACCTGGGAACCACTGTAGAGACTGATCTCCCTAGCCCCAATGTGTAGGCTAATTATAGGGCTAGAATTACAAATTCATATTCTGCCTCGCTGTGCGTAGATAACATGCATCTTGTAGCCTTTTAAAATATCTTCCTGGTTGGTGACTTCATTAGTAGGTCAAGGTCAGCTCCTCCATCAACTAACGCTACATCCATGTGGATTATCCATTCTCCAAGGCTGACTCCTTCTATGGTCTTCATCTCCCTCTTAGCTTCCGACTGATAGAGCCTAAGATTTGATGGCTGTGCGCGTTGATAAATTATTTCATATTCTCCCAATTCATCGGCCCATTCTGTCAACCATCCTGAGAGTTCAGGCTTAGGTTGATTGATCTATAGCGAGATAGAGGAGGCCACAATAACTATATAGTTTATAAAATGCGATCATAGCTCTCGGGTGGCCATAGCCACTGCTGATGCCAACTGGTCTGGGGGCGGAAGATGTGTTTTTACACCCATGAGCGACTTACTGGCGTATCGTACGGGAAACTACACTCTGCCTTCCTCTCGTGTAAGGATCATATTTGTAGCCACTTCTGAAATCGTGACGTACTGAAAGAGGTGCTCCCTCTGAGCAGGCTTAGTCACCGTCAGGGGTCCTTTGAGATCGCTCTTCATCCCTATGAGCACTCAACAGTAGAGCATTGGCCATTCAGGGTCTTGATGCTTCACCAGTACTTTAAAAAGCTAGTACCATACATTCGCAGACCCGGGAGATTAGGTTAATCATCGCGGAGATTCGCTCTCTAAGAACTGCTATTTCAGTTCTTACACTTTGCTCAATTGATGCATCCCATTTCGTCTTACTTCTAATCACATTTACTTCTGCCTTTAGACTTTCATTGGTATCCGCATGGGGTCGGATGTTGGGCATAAGTCTTGTGTTCCGGTGTTAATTTCTTATCATTTTCACTTTGTTTTTAGGATATTATATGCCCTACAATGATCAAATTGAGCATATTGCTACCTTGATGTATTTGAATGTTGTAGGAATAAAGTGAAGGAAATTGGAGCTTAATTGGTACAAAAAAAGGAAGTAGCAGTGCATACAGCCGTCCATTGTTCGCATGCACCAGTGTTTGGCCTGGGAAAAGCAAAAATTGAAGAAAACTAGGGAGCAGCAGTGTATACAGCCGTAAGCGTAGGTCATGCTCCAGTGTTTGCGCTGAAGAGTTGTCCCAGACGAATTTTGAGAAGCTAATGACATATATAACCCTTGTAAACATATTTTTAGATCTACTTACGCAACTTTTGACCTATTCTACATCAAAAGGAGGCAAAGAAGAGAGAAGATCAAGATTGAAGGCTCTACTTCACCCATTCATCCATCTTGTTGTGGTTTTTTATGCTTATAGTTGTTTCATTAATTTGAACATGACTATGAGTGGCTAAATCTCCTATTCTAGGGTTGATTGAACCACTCCAATACTTGTGTGTTACGAATTATTGCTTTAAAGAATGAAACTTGTTAACCTTCCTATCTAAGTGTTTATGATTTGTATGCTATTGATTCGTAAAGCTCCCAATTGATTGTGCCCTTTATTCTTGTGCATCAAGGGATAGATTCATGAGTTAGGTTTAAACATTTAGAAATATTTCAACCTAAAACAAAGGCAATACTTTGATTGTCAAAAAGGTGATTGTGACCATTGACCCCGGTTCTGAACCATACTTGTAGTCCTACATATCTTTATTAATTAATTGAAGAATTGGTTAGTGAAAGTTACAATTATTATACAGGAGTGAATAGTTGTGAATTTGGAGCAAGTGTTCAATAGTTGAATTCGCTAAAATATTTTTCTAACACATAGGTAGGAGTTCGGTAGATCTGATGCAGTCCGTGTCCGTACTGATCAAGCAACTGAGCCAGAACTAGTGTTTGAGCCATCTAGGTCGGTCATACGAAGGCAAGCCAAGATCATGCACGACGTGCACATTCACTTAGCGTGGCAGGGAGGAAGCAATAATTTGGTGAGTGAGTGGCCGAGATCAAGACTTGAAAGCTACATTTACAAGCTCGTGCCCGAGGCTAGAAGTGCCGGAACAATAATCCATGACGGCGTAGCACTAAAATTGACCGAAGGGCTACCAAGGTGCGGTAGGCAGGAGAGCGTTTGTTATCATTTGTGCCGACGCTGAGCAACCGAGCATCGAAGCCCAGATCGCCCGAGCACATTGTTTACTTCGGCTTTACGTGGTCTTGTTTTATTGGTCGAGTGCGACCATTTTCCTAGTTTACCCTCGGGGCTATCTATATAAACCCCTTAGCTTAGTTCATTAACAGTAAGTTGATTATTGATATTTTTGAATGATAAGCCTAGTGCTTTGTAACTCTGTTCGAACAACTTCTTCTTTGATCATTCAGTTTGCAAGAAGCATGGTTAGTCTTCTTGAGGAGTGTTGGATAGTTTAGGTGCTTCTTTGATTCTCGGTTTGAGTCGCCCCAAGACTAGTTCCTTGGATTCGTTTGGGTTGAAGCTTAGGATTGTCTAGCTTCTATCTTTAACTTTTTTCGGTAGTACTTTTCTGCTGTCTTTGTGTCCGGTTGCTAAGCTCCAAGTTAGCTTGCTCCATCTTGGTATCATAGCATAGTTTGGGCTTGTTCTTACAACCCCAATCCTTTTCGACGTTATTTTTATTTCGTGCATTTGTGTTTTGTTGTATGTTTCGTGTTCTTGTTTTGATACTGTGTTGTTGTTGTTCTTATTACCGAAAAAAATGAAAAATTGAAAGAAGAAAATTCAAAAATTTTGGTTCGATTGTTGGTTGTTTCAAGTAAACAACCACAGATTCTTGTTCACAATCAACTTGTGATTCTGAAAGTACTCGTCATACATCATTTGACGACTAGGGTTTCTCGAAGAATTTATACGGTCTGACGAGTTGTGTCTGTTGGAAGAACCCTAGTTGAGTTTTGTTGTTATTGTTGAAACTGGTGGTTCGAGATCGATTTCTGGTCGTGTGTTTGCTTGAAAAAATTCAAAGCTCTATCGTTAAACACCGTCCGCACACCGAAAAATTATTACATTATAACAGTGTACGAATGACGTCGAAGCTATTGTTGCTTTAAGCTGAAGTTTCCTCCGTTCATCGTTAAATTTTAAAACGGAGAAACGACCTTGAAACTTGATTGAGTTCTAGATTGTGATCAACAGTTAAAGGGTGTTCGTACACCAGAATTGAAAGATTCAATATTCCATTGAAGAAGAAAGGGGAAGGCGTCGTTGCCTAAAACCCCAGGCGAAAAAATTGTTGGTAAAAAGAGGAAAGTGGATAAGGATAAACCCTAATCCGTACCAAAGGAGGGACAACTTTTGTCCGTACAAAGGTCTTGTATCCGAGGTTTCCAAAAGAGGAAATAGATGGTAGGTTCTCCTAGGATCTCTTTCTTTCTTTGTGCCCGTGGAGTCTCATTAGTAGATTTTTGGAGTAAATTCTTGACCTCCTGTGCGCAATTAAATAGCGTCCATTCCATCGAGTCGAATCAATTCACTCTTTCTGAAGAAGACAATGTGACGTGTCAAATTTGGAGGGTCTTAGAGAAATTGATCAAACCGAGGAAGCCACTGGTTATAAGTTCTTGAGTGACCAAGCCTACAAATTTAGTGGACCCAAGCGTCACCCAACAAAAGTAAGGGAGTGTGTGAGGTTATTTCTAACCTTAATATTTTCTTAGTCTTTGATTTGTGCAGGTTCAATGGCTGGAAACGAAGAGAAAGGCGTTGAATCTCCCGAGGTGTCGTTAGCCGACCTCTTGGTTGCGATGCAAGGCATCAGTGTCGAGGTGAAAGGAGTAAGTTCTTGAGTAGCTAAACTCGAGCAGCTCAACTGGAGCAGGAGAAACCGTCTGTGGTCTTACCTGGGTCCGGCGCTGGAACTAGCAGCTCCACTCCTATGAAACCAGAGCAATTTGCTAAATTGGCTCGTCAACAACAGTTGAGGAACAACGCCATTCGAAACACAGCTTTGGGCATTCCCCAGGCTGAGCATCAAAACTTGGGCATTCCCCAAGTGGAACCACAAAACATGGGCAATCCCCGAGGTGATAGAATACCACTTCCAAGGCCCCGAAGAAAAGTCATGGTCGTTGATGAAGAGGTTGATGATAGAGTGTTTCCCGATGCTGAAGCTGAGTATGAGCCACATTTGTTCGACGAGGCCGTGGAAGCCCTCGAGGTCGAGCCGAGGCGCAAATATTGATAGAAATTTTGAGCGTGAGGCTGATGACTATTGTGATGAGTATCCGAAATCGATCAAGGTGCTCGACATTCAAACTTGAACAGTGTCAAGATCACTATTCCACCCTGTAGAGGAACTAGTGATCCGGACTAATATCTTGATTGGAAGGTTCGGTTAGAACGAATCTTTCAGACAAATGAGATGACCGAGGAAAGAAAGGCAGCACATGCTATTGCTTCTTTCGAGGCGTATACTTCTACATGGCGGGAATCTGATAAGAGGGTAAGAAGAAGACATGTTTATCCTGAGATTCTTACTTGGGTGCAGTTGAAAAGAGTGATGGATTCTAAGTATGTGACCGCCAAATATCGGCAGGAGCAACTTCAGAAGCTCAGTGATTTGAAACAAGGGTCCAAATAGGTTGAAGAATAATATGATGAGTTTGAAAAGATTTTATTAGCTCTTGACATGGAAGAAGACAAAGAGCAAGCCATCATTCGGTTTAAGAATGGACTGACTCGAGATGTGTCGTCTCAACTGAGACTGCATGTGTACCAAACATTGGATTATGTTTTCCATGCAGCCGTTGATGCTGAGAAATGGGTGAAGGACGGCAAAGCAAATTGTTACCAAGGGGTTACTACTTTGACTCCTTTGAACTGGGTTAAAGATTAGAAGAGTCCGAATCGTGCAAGTGCGAACACTAGCCGATATCTGAAGAAACCCCTCAAAAAGGGAGTTACCATTAATAACTCCAAGGAGATGGGAGGTAAAGCTCAACTCAATACTCAATGATGCAGTCTGTGTCCGTACTGATCAAGAAATCGAGCCAGAACCATAGTTTGAGCCGTCGAGGCCGGTCACAAGAAGCCAAACCAAGATTATACACGACATGCACATTCACTTAGCGTGATCAGGAGGAAATAATTGTTCGGTGAGTTAGTGGCCGAGCTCAAGACATGAAAGCTATATTTACAAGCTCAAGCCTGAAGCTGGAAGTGCCTAAACACTAATCCATGACGCTGAAGCACTAAAGTGACCGAAGGGCTACCAATGTGCCCGAGGCAGGAGAGCGTCCATTATCAATTGTGCCGAGGCTGAGCAACCGAGCATCGAAGCCCAGATCCCCCGAGCACATTGTTTACTTTGGCCCTACGTGGCCTTGTTTTATTGATTGACTGTGACCATTTTCCTAGTTTACCCTTGGGGCTATTTATATAAACCCCTTAGCTTAGTTCATCTACAGTTAGTTGATTATTGATATTATTGAATGATAAGTCGAGTGCTTTGTAACTCCATCATGAGTGAACCGCGTTGTGGGAGTGTTAAAGAACTTGTGTCAATCGGTGGATTCCATCTGAACAAGTTCTTCTTTGATCACTCAATTTGCAAGAAGCATGGTTTGTCTTCTTGAGGATTGTTGCATAGTTTAGGTGCTTCTTTGATTCTCAAACCGAGTGGCCCCAAGACTAGTTCCTTCGGTTCGTTTGAGTTGAAGTATAGGATTGTCTAGCTCCTATCTTTACCTTTTTCCGTCATACTTATCCGCTGTCGTTGTGTCCGACTGCTAAGCTCCAAGTTAGCTTGCACCAAGATCAATCCTAAGTTTTACTTCCCTTGAATTAATCCTTTTTTTATTACTTTACTATTTATTTACTTGTTAAATTCTTGTTACTTAGTTAAAACTACAAACTCGCTCTATAGATAAACCCTTAGAAGTTAATTGATAGGTAAATTAGTTAGAATAACTATTAGATTTTGAGTGTTCTCTATGAGATTCGACCTCGGGGCTTTAAATACCGAGCTATATTTACAGCGACCAGTTAGTCCTTTTTATAGGGTGTAGTTGGGCGTGATCAAATTTTGGCATCGCTGCCGAGGAACACGGTGTTATTTAGTTGTTACGATATCAATTTTATTTTTCTATTAACTTCACTCTTGTCATCTTGATCTCGTTTCTTTGGTGTTTGCAAGTAAAAGTTCAGATCCCGAAGAGTTTAGGATGGCTCAAGATTAGTCTCTTAAGGCTTTCGCGCAACCTGTGGCTAGGAATCTGTCGTCTGCTATTCTGCTCCCAACATTCGAGGTAGAAAATTTTTGACGATAGTGGCTTTGCTTGCTAGTGCTGGTTTATTTGCTGGTAGATCTACTGATGATCCTCAAAAGTATTTAAAAAAGTTCATGAGGATTTGTGAAACACAAAAACAGGCTCGAGTGCCGGCAGATGCAGTGATTGGTTGGACTCGTCTCTAGTTAATTCCATTACGTCGTGGGATGATTTGGTGATAAAAGTTCATGAAGAAGTTATTTCCACCCAATAAGACTGCCAAGCTAGTTGATTAGATACTCATATTTAGGCAGAACCTGCTAGAGACTTTGCCAGAAGCTTGGGAGAGATTTAAAAGTTATTTGAGAAAGTGTCCTTATCATGGTATTCTTGACCAAATGTTGGGGCAAAGGATCTATATGTGCATGGGAGATCACATCAAGGGTAATCTTGATGCATCAGTTGGAGGAGCATTCTTGAGCAAGACGTTTGAGGAAGTGAAAACACTGCTAGACACTATGGCTCAAAACTCAGGCTAGCTTAGAAGAGATGCATCTCCTGGCTCAAGTACGGGGGTTGTAGCTGCTGGTATTACTTCTAGGATAGAAGAACAGCTGTCAAAACTGCAAACTACGCTGGATGTGGTCCTAAAATAATTCAATGGGAACATGCTGAAGCCTGTTAACCAAGTGGATTCACGGGCTCAGACTCAAGTTCCTGATCCTAGTAATTTTTCCGATGCTAATTTTCTTGCTTATACTTAAGATGTGAACTTTTTGAATTATGGGCAGCGCCAGCAATTCAATCAACATGGTCAATTTAGGCCAGTGCAATAACAAACAACTTTACCCCTACAACAGGCGAATGATATATCTGAGATTAACACTATGGTGCAGTCTATGATGGGAGTACATAAGCAGTTGCAAGATCAAGTGAGAACCTATGACACTGCACAGAGACAAAGTTGGGACAACTTTCCCTAACTTTACATAATAGACCTCAAGGTGCTTTGCCGGACGATACTGTGGTGAATCCTAAGGATCCAGTCCATATCAATTGATGACAGTTACTTTGAGGAATGGTAGAGACTTGGACAAAAAGCAAGAAATAGATAAAGGAGCACTACCCACTGTGCCAGACATTGAGCCCGTTGATGACTTTGCCAAACTGGTTGGCAGTGACCTTGCTGAGAAAGAGACCACTCCAAAACTTGTTTCTGGTACTGAGAATGTAATTGCCAAAGAACCTGTTAAAGAAGCTGAGAAGGTGGTTGATCAAGCAAAAGTGTCAAGGGGGCAAAACTCCAAGGCAAAAACACCACCACCTCCTTTTCCTCAAAGGTTGGCAAAGCAAAAAAAAGGTTTGAAGTTTAATAAGCTTTTTCATTTGCTGAAACAATTGAAGCTTACAATGCCTTTCATGGAGGTTATGAGAGAGGTACCTGGATATGCTAAACTATTAAAAGATCTTCTATCTAAGAAGGTTGACTTTAATGAGGTAGAGATGATTGAGTTGAATAAGGTGTGTAGTATTGTTATCACAAGCTTGTAGCTAAAAAGAAGCAAGATCCTGGTAATTTGACAGTCTCGTGCTCTATCGGTGATCTCACAATTAGTAAGGCCTTATGTGATAATGGTGCAAGCATTAATTTGATGCCGCTAGAAGTATACAACAAGCTGGGTCAGACTGGTATGAGAGAGACTTTAATGCGTATCCAACTGGCAGATAGGAGGCAAAAGCACCTTGTTGGAATAGTTGAGGATGTACTCTGCATGCAGGTAGTCTTATGTTCCCAATAGATTTTGTGATTCTTTACTGCCCCATTGATAAAGACGTTCCAATTATTTTAGGCCGTTAATTCATGGCTATTGGTACAGCAGTGATTGATGTTGATAATGGGAAGATGACCTTGAAGTTGTATGACGAAGAAATAGCGGTTGGTATTGGCAAATTGCTGAAGGGATATTGTGATGATGTAAATTGTTCGTGTGTTCATGCATGCAAGCCTGGATGAGCCATGGATAGAGCTTGCATAATCATCGTGCCGCGATGTTAAATCAAACGCTTCATGAGAGGCAACCCATGCTTTATCGCTTTCTTTAGTTAGTTAGTTTTTAAATTTTAAAAAAAGAAATAGAAAAAAAAAAGAATGGAATTTTATGGGTGCTAATGTGTTTGTGTAGTGTGTGTATACAGGTGATGGAGAGCTAAATTGTTGAGCCAAATGAGCCTTGGAAAGCTATGATATAATGGAAGGATGGAATTTGCACAAACTGTTAAGGTCCCAGGTGAAACAGCCTCCTATGCGTTGCATGAAGGGTTGTTTCGACCTTGAGTTTTGAGGTAATTTTGGTCAGTGTTATTAAACCATGCACGAGTGTTTCGACTTTTCTGTATAAAATATTTCCAAAACATCTATCAAGGCACCATGCGGAACACTGTCTCACCTGATGCTCGAGTTTTAAGCTCGAAAGTTCGCCAATGCGCCGCATGACACATTGTGTCGAATTAAGTTACACAAATATTCTTTTGGTCTGTGTTCAATTGTTAAAAGCATCACCGAGGTGTTTCAAGTATGCCTTCCTTTTAATAAAACACACACCACACATGATAATATTTCACAAAAACATAACAACATCAACCGTTTCTCTTCTCTATGCACCCGATCACTAAGCGATCTCCAGGTATGACTTTCTTTTCTTCTTCTCCTATCATAGCTTCTCTCTCTTTGCATCCCCTATTCCCTACTGCATCTCCCCATTCCCTTTTCTCCCTTAGGTTTATATGACTAGTTCATGCAGTAGATAATAGTTACATTTGAAATTATGATCTGTTTTGCCTGGAAATTAACTATGGGGGGTGCGGTGATGTATCGTGATGAAGAGTACATGAAAGCTCCCCGAGTTGGGAGGGTAAAACGCGATCAAATAGTGCATATAAAAGATGTCCAAAAGCGTGCACGTAATATGTTCGATGAAATTCCCCAGAGAATGTTTGAGATATTCGGCCAACGTTGAGGAGCCGAATCTGCTAGGGGACAAATATTGAACATATTTTGGCTAGAATCATGGTCCGGGGGCAGTGTTTAGGGCACGTTAGCTTGAGGCACGTTAGTTTTGCACACTAGATACATGAGTAGCTGCCTCGTTGTGTAATTTATGGGCTGCGCTCTTTGTTTTTCTTAGTTAAATGCTTCTCAATGCTTTGGTGATAGAGAATAGCATAAGTGTGGGGTGTAGGAACCCCAGTTTTGCACACTTTGACGCTTTTAAATTCAAGAATTGTTTGAAATAAAGAGGTACACGTGAGGGAAGTCTAATTACCTTGCGAATGACATAACGAGTTTACTATGAGCTTAAATTGTTTAAAAGTGAAATACACTTGAGCTTAAGTGTGGGGTGCGTGAGCAACAATTGAACTGAAACCAAAACTTTCTTGATATCCACTCTTGTTCATTATTTTTGTTTTTGTGCATTGGGGACCATGCACTATTTTAAGCGTGGGGCGGGGTATTATGAATAGTAATTGTACTTTTACTGCTTTTACATTATATTTTTTAGATCAGTGGCATAATCCTTGGGTTTTCTTCAAGCCACGGTTCTTTTCCGAGGATGTCTTTTGTTTTGAACTGGGTGTTTTTAGTAAAAAAATATCATAAAATTCAAAAATACAAAAAAAATTAGGAAATGGGAGTAAATAAGTGGTGAAGGACTTGTGCTTTCTCTGCGACTTGTTTGATACTATCATATTTAGTCCTTTACATGCAAGTTGAACTTCCCTAGAGAATTTTGGTGTGAGTTTATATTGGATTGATAATTGATCTCGTTAGTGACTCTTTGGCTCAGGTTTCTGACTTTGCTTGTTGACTAAATATCGTGACTTTGTCTCTCTTGCTCTTGTTAGGAGTTGGAATTGTTCCGTCTTGAGTAGTTCATGTGCCATGTGTGGTGAGATGTTAGTATTTATTCTGGTGCTTGCATAATTGGTCTAGAACTTGCCCTGATTATTTTTCAAGGCGAAATCATAGGATCTACTGAGCTTAGGAAATGATAGTAGGTCTTCTTTGGCTCGTTTGAAATTTTTCTAGCCTTCCCTTGATGATATGACCCTAGTTAGCCCCTTTGAGCCTATAGCCTTTTTATTGGAAGCCATATTACAAGCCGTAACCTAGTTTTGTGCTTTGCACTGTCCATTATATTTTTCCCTATCTCCCTAAACACTTATATGTACTATATGCTGAACAACATAAGCTGGAGTAAAGGGTGGTGCGGTTTAAGTTGGTGACCATGAGAAGTAAAATTGTTGTTGAAAAGAAAGAAGAGAAAAATAAGAAAAGAAAATGTGAAAAAAAAGATGAAAAATAGAAGGAGAAAGAGAAAGTAAATAAAATGAGGAGCAATTGGGAGTTAAATTGAAAGAAAAACACTGGTTGGAAAGAAAGTGGCAATTGAGGTTTAAATAAGTTTTGTAAGTGCTTAGGGAGGTGCAGTCACTATTATCCATATATTTATCCTACCCGTCCCCTAGCCAACATTACAACCTTGATAAAGTCTTATTTGATTCTAGGCCGAATGTACCGATATTGGTGGAGAATTACAAGACATGCAAATCTATGGTACAATTGTGTGGCACTTGAATTTTTTTGTGAGTATGTGAGAATACTTTCTATCTTAGCGTCCCTTATAATTGACTTGATCTATTTATGTGTGATTGGGACTAGGCTTTGATTGGTGAGGCTACATGGATTATGAGAGATAGGAGCTTCTATTAGGCTACCTAATCTTGAGCGAGTGAGCATGTCTTGAGTGAGTTGGTGAGTGGAGTCAATTCTTAAGGTTTGGATGTCATTACTTGATTGTTTTGATAATTCATGTTTTCAAATAGGTGATGTGTAAATATGGAGAGGTTGTGTGCTTGTATATTTGGTGATTATTTGTTGGTATTAACCAGTCATAGGTGTGCGCTTCCTTGAAATTCTTGATTTGGTTGGATGAGTTTAATTGAATAAAAGTATGTTGTGTTTGTTTGTTCAGGGATGAACAAAGTCTAAGTGTGGGGTGTTGATGTTGGGCATAAGTCTTGTGTTCCGGTGTTAATTTCTTATCACTTTTGCTTTGTTTTTAGGATATTATGTGCAATACAATGATCAAATTGAGACATATTGCTAACGTGATATGTTTGAATGTTGTAGGAATAAAGTGAAGAAAATTGGAGCTTAATTGGTACAAAAACAAGGAAGTAGCAGTGCATACAGCCGTCCATGCTTCGCATGCACCAGTGTTTGGCCTGGGAAAAGCAAAAATTGAAGAAAACAAGGGAGCAACAGTGCATACAGAAGAGAGCGCGAGGCATGCTCCAGTGTTTGCACTGTAGAGTTGTCCCAGACGAGTTTGGAGAAGTTAATGACGCATCCCACTTATTGTATTCCATATATAAACCCTGGTAAACATATTTTTAGAGCTACTTACGTAACTTTTGTCCTATTCTACATCAAAAGGAGGCAATGAAGAGAGAAGATCAAGATTCAAGGCTCTACTTCACTCATTCATCCATCTTATTGTGGTTTTGTATGCTTATAGTTATTTCATTTGAATATGACTATGAGTGACTAAATCACCCATTCTAGGGTTGATTGAACCACTCCAATACTTATCTCTTACAAATTATTGCTGTAATGAATGAAACTTGTTAACCTTCCTATCTAAGTGTTTATGATTTGTATGCTATTGATTGACAGAGCTCCCAATTGATTGTGCCCTTTATTCTTGTGCATCAAGGGATAGATTCATGAGTTAGGGTTAAACACTTAGCAATATTTCAACCTAAAACAATAGAGTTACTTAGGTTGTCAAAAAGGTAATTTGTGACCATTGAACCCAGTTTACAACCATACTTGTAGTCCTACATATCTTTATTAATTAATTGAAGAATTGCTTAGTGAAAGTTACAATTATTATATGAGAGTGAATAGTTGTGAATTTGGAGCAAGTGTTCAATAGGAAGAAGCAAGTTTAATTCACTAAAGTATTGTTCGAACACATAGGTAGGAGTTGGGTAGATCAATCCTAGGTTTTGCATCTGTTGAATTAATCCTTTTTTTATTACTTTACTATTTATTTACTCGTTAAATTTTTGTTACTTAGTTAATACTACAAATTCACTGTATAGATAAACCCTTAGAAGTTAATTGATAGGTAATTAGTTGGAATAAAAATTAGATTTTGAGTGTTCTCTGTGGTATTCGACCTCGAGGCTTTAAATACCGAGCTATATTTGCCGCGACCGCTTAGTTCTTTTATAGGGCATAGTTGGGCGTGATCAGGGTGCACATCCTCCTATCAGTGAGGACTGCGCACCTCGTACTTCTCTAATTTTGAATACGATCGGGTATCTAAGGACTTGATGAAGTGTTGAGGGTACTCTCTTTATTTTATGTATCCAGGTTCTTTCCAAGGTGACATCATATGAGAGATCGCAAGCCATTACCTGAAAAAGTGTTATGCTCCTCATGTCTAGGATAAAAACTGACAGAGCTATTTCTCCTATAGGATTCTCACATGTGCTGTTGAAGCTGGTCACTTCGCAGGGACTTGAGGTTATCTAGTGTCGAAGGACCATTCTTCACACTACCTCCCATCGAACAATGTTGACACTACTCCCTGGATCGATCAGAGCTTGTCTGACCTGGGCGCCAAGCACCTTGATAGTGATTGTCAATGTTTTTTTATGGGGGTACCCCTCGCCTTCTGATCTAAATATGATCAGTCCGATAGGTTGCCCCTGCCCTACAATCTTCCAAGCTCCATCAGCCCCCGGTGTAACGAAGATCTTATGGATACTTTGTTTGTCCTTGGTATCAGGCATCCTAGACCGTTTTGATCCCTCCTCGATCAGCTCTTTGAGATGTCCTTCTTTCATCAGATGTGATCTTAAACATCAAAGCTTTGTATTAGACCGTACAATGGCCGTTGCTTCGATGCAAATCGCGGTAAGCCGCCGAATTCTTCCCGCTGACGCTTTTGATGGTAGGTGGCCAGTGTGCTCTAGAGCCTAGTTTTGCAAAGTGATTGGTGACTAGCTTTACTACGCTTACCCGCAGCCCAAAATCTTTGAAATTACGCTGCTCTTATGTTTTCTCTTGAGATCCTATTCCTCTAGGGTTGTTCTGCTTTTTCCGCTGCCTTCTAATTCCAAAATAGGCTACCTGCCCGCTTTCTCCGTACGTCATCGCCGAACTCCAAGGATGGTTCAGGTTCTAGACAGAGTTTCTATCTGTACCACTGGTGTAGGGCATCCCATATTGTCACTAGGTGTTGAGTAAGAATCCATTGCAACTCTCGGGTAGCTAGCAAACCACGAGAGTTCAAGCTCTTGCTGGAGGCTACCACGACAATACTGTCGGGAACTGGAGGAAGCTCCATGCATTCCCTCTGAAATCTTTCCAAGTAATTTCATCAGCCCTCCAACACGTTGACGGATCTCGAAGATATCCTCCATGCATTTCTCCTGCTTGCGGGCTCTGGAGTATGCTTTTTTGAAGAGATCTTGCATCTGAGTGAATGATTCAATTGACCCCAATGGTAGCTGGATATACCATGTGAGGGCACCTTTGCTCAAGGTCGAGCTGAACCTCTTCACTAGAGCGGATTGAGTTTCTTCTTTTGTGATCTCGTTACTATAGATGGTCGTGTAATAGGCAGCTATGTGCTCGCCTAGATCTGTGGTTCCATCGTACTTAAGGTTATCCGGCAGGTGGAAGTGCTTGGGAACACGGGCTGGTGCAGCGCTCACTTTGTATGCATGTTTGAAGAACTTTTTCTCATCTACGATAGTAATTTGGGGAGGAGCACCCGACACGTTACCGATCCGATTGTTGATGACTTTCAGCTCTTTCAGGTTGTCCTGAATAACAGCTGTTCCTTCAATACCTGTATTGCTGGCTGCTGCAGAGCTTTCTAAAGCGGTCTTGATATCAATCCTTTATCTGGGAACGGAGGCTGGTTAATCGTTCACGAACGCGGGTCCTCGTAGGGATGCTGGCCCTTAGAACGAACTAGTGAAGATTGCTCCTAGTTTTTGAGCCATGCTTTCAACTAGGTTGGCTGAGTTTTGCTCCACTCGCTCAACATGAGTTATGAGAATATCAGCGAGGAAGTCCTCAAGTTTTGAGTTGCTCCCGTGCGGTTGATCATCCTTATTGTCACTACCTCAGAGATCGGATACCTGGGAGTGTCCTTCGGCTGTCCATTGGGATTGCAGGGATCTTTTGTGGAGTCATCAACCGCGTCAGCAGTGTTCTTTGAGACATCATCGTTGCCGTTTGACATAATAAATCTTTTCCTTCATAAAACCTGCAGTTGACTGGGCCCCACGGCGTGCGCCAAACTGTTTATGCCTAAAATTTTCCTCTTAGGTTAAACAGATAGAATTTATAGAAGGGCCACAAGCAATACGATAAAATACGAGGAAAGGTTAATAAAGCTGAGGAATGAATAATTAAATAGAAAAGTAAGTAATTGTAATATTTGAGAATAGTCGGATTTTGTGAGAATGCTTTATGTACAATACAAAGGAAGGAGGGGTATTTATAGCCATGATTTATCCAGTCCTAATTAAGGTAAAATACAAAGACTAATAAGGCCGTCGGCCTATTTACTCAAGGTGGTGGTATATACTAACCCTAACTAGGAGATTGTAAATCCTAAGGTGGCAGGATATATGTCTTGCGTCTTATGGCCCGGGCCGACTGAGCTGCCATGGCTTGAGGAGCAGGCGTGTATTCTCTGAGCCCGGTGACTTATAGGCTAAGTCTAGTCTTTTCCAGCTAGACTCGTATCCCCGTAATCACAGGTGGTGTATTTTTACCCACACAAGTTGTAGAACATGTTACACCCTTTCAGATAGTCAAAGAAAAGGTCCCCTACAACACCATCGTCGGACAACCTTGGATTCACCAGCTGAAAGCAGTACCTTCTACCTTGCACCAAAAGCTCACATACCCTACAGAATGGGGGTAAACGAGATAAACAAAGAGCATGAAGTGGCAAGGGAGTGCAGTACAGATGCCATCCTCGGAGCATCTGCGCGTAACACAGAGACACCAGTAAGCCCCCTTGATGATGAAGAAGACCGCGAAACCTCAATCAACCAGGACGATTTTTCCAGTCACCTGGTTGATTGAAAGTTTGGGGGGATAAGGAGTGGTATATATGGAAGTACAACTCTTTTTAGTTATTTACTCTAATTAAGTTCTTATAGCCTAAGTTTTTCAAACTTTAGTTATCGAATTTAAGTGCTTTAGTGCCTATTATTTATGCTACAAGTTTGCACCCACAACATTACGGACCCAGTGTCTTCCTTTATCAATAAAATTGCAATTCTATTTAGTAAATTTTACACTCAGATCCATCTACGATCCAACTATTCATAGCCCCGACCATATTTAAGTTGAAGTAATACACTCACTTCTCATAATAAAAGTAGAGTAAACTACTCGCTTAAAACTAGATCACTTCTAGTTAAGCCACCATGCATTATCGTAAATTGAAATCTCCAATTCAACACTTGCACCAATATGTCGGTAGGGACGCCTGCCCGCATTGTGTCATTAAAGACTTAGGCACTCGAGTGGACAAGTACAGTCGTTCTAGCTTGAATATAAGTATGCCATGTTGTATATAACTGGCTAAAGATGTCCCCTTAAGGGCGCGAACCTTGCCCTAATCTAAAGACATCTATTGCAGACGCAACTCAAGCCGCAACTCTTTAGCACAAACCGATAATCAGCAGACGTACATGCCCGAGCCGACTCACTATAAAAAATTCTAAAAACTAGAATAAAATAGGGCGTCTATTACCAACTTAACAAAACCCGCCTAAGTCCTTGGCGCACACATGCCCGTATAGGCACGATGTCATGAGACCATTATTTAAACTACTTACGGCGAAAAATAATAAAGTCGTCATAGGAAAACAACAGATAATGGGAAACATCAAAAATGAAAGTTAAAAGCCTCAAAATGGGCAAAATATTATTCAAAATCATAATTACGCCCAAAAACACGGGCATATATTCAAGTTATCATCACAAAAAGAAAGGGACGGAGGCAATACTAGTTCTCCCTCGATGGACTTCCCTCCGCAGCAACACTCGGCGGAGGTCCTGCCTCATCAGTTGCAGGCTCCCCAACTGGCAAGTCATCTCCTCCATCTCCACTAGCTTCTTCAGACCCATTCTCGAGTTCAGATAACAACTGGGCATTGGCCTGTGCCACCAGTCTGGTCATCCTTGCTATCTCAACAGCTAGATTCAAATCAGGATTATCACGGACCCTATGGAGAGTGGAGAGTGCGGCAGCCAAATTTACATGGTCCATCTCGACCACATGTTTGGCATACAGAGCGCTCATCTCCTCAGACTGCTGGTGAGAGCTGTTGCAGAGCCTGTCATGGACTTTCCCCAAGGAAGCCATTTTGCCACACAATGTATCTTTCTCATCCTTGAGAAAAGCATAAAGGCTTCGGGCCTCAGACGCTTCCTTCTCGTCAATCTTAATTTTTCCCTCTAAATGATACAGGTAATGTCGCAGAGCAGCTTCAATCGCCTCCAAATGGGTCGCTTGGGCGTGAAACATTTACCCCCATGACCTTGGCCTCATTAAGGGACAACTAATCTCGGCACCTAGCGCTGCGTCAATCCGATTGGCCCTGTGTCAGTTCGTAACGATAAGCATTGTGCGTAGCCTCGAGATCATCGTTCAGCTGCTCAGACATGGTCATAAGAAGCTACAAACTGGCAACTTGGGCCTGCAGATCATCGTTCTCCTCCCTCTGGTGGTCATCAATATTTCGCCGGCGAACTACTTCATGGCAGACCATCAGTCCCTGGATAGATGATGAAAAGACCATTTGGAAAAGGGGAAGGGACTTATCCTAAGGTAATTGGAAAGGAAATAATGCATACCTGAAGGCAACATCCTACAGCAACCCTCAACATATCAGGGTAGGTATATCCAGAGAGGTAGTGTTGCTCCGATAATGAAACGACATTGGTTAGTCGTTTTGAAAGTTAGGACTCCGATTGGCGTGCCGATAATTTTAAAATATTTCTAAGGTCCATTGAGACTTATTTGTAAAATTTGAGCTAAATCAGACCTCGTTTGGTAGGTATCGGAAGAAGGTTTCAGTTTTTATTGTTGATAAGTATTAAAAAGAGATTTTCGAGCTCGGTTTTGGCGAATGAGCTCCGATTCGAAATCCAAAAGCGCTGTTAGGTTCGTATGATTATTTGTGACTTTTGTGATTTTTCGAAAGTCAATTTCGAGGTTGTTCGGCTAGTTTCCGGTAAAATGCCGAAAGTTAAATAATTTGACCTTTTTCCATTTAATTTGCACATTGAGTTTCGGGAGTCCGATTTGAGATCCGCCTTAGCAAGTGTGTTACATATATTTTTTATAACTTACTTGAGAAATTTGGGGTCATTTTGAATTTCGTAGAGTTCCGTTTTAATTTTCGCCGCGAAAAGAAAAGAAAAGAAAATAAAATAAAAGAAAAGAGAAAAGAAAAAAAGAAAGAAAGACAAAGAAAAATTGGAGGCGGTGGCTGAACTATATAAATCCTTAACTTAAAAATTAAGGAACAAGGAAGTAAAAGAGAAGAAGAAAACGAGAAGCAAAACAGAAAGAAAATAAAATGACGGGGAGGAAGAGAAAAATGCCAGAAAATGAGAAAAGAGCCGGAGAAAGATAGAATTTTCACCCCGAAACATTCATGTAATGATCTTAATGCATTATTTGAGTTTATTACATGTGTTTGAATATATTTTAACGGTAAAAATTGGGATATTAGACATTGTCCTAACGAATTAAATTGATAGTTTAAAGGGTCAATTGGACCCCGATAATAGAACTGATTATATATTCGTACTCAGTGAGTTATGGGTAACATATAAATGTAATTTATTTAGGGTTTGGTTATGTGACTTTGAACCCTGTACATAGGCCTGACCTGCATATTGCGTATGCCAATAGGGTATCAGGTTCCTAACCGGATTGCCCTAAGACGTAAGGAATGAAGTCTTTAGCCTAATTTGATATATTTTTCTGCTTATTGAATAGAGTGGGATCGTTTGGAAATGAATCCAAAGGACAAAGCGATTTTCGATTCGCAGTGCTAACTTTGTAACAATGTAAGTGTTTATATCCATTTCTTTGGAGGCACCTGGCCTCGTGGATTTTCTACCACGTGTTCCTTACGTGTGTAGCTGCCGATAGGCGTACTCCTTATGCCTTAGCTTTAGATTTACATTTTATATTATATATTATGTCCTGTTGTTGGTATTGCATTTAGGATCTGAGCATTATACTCTGGCTGTGAGTTGGCATCTACTTCCTGGCTGTCGATGAGAGTCCCGCGCCGGTGAAGGATTATTATTGCATCATATTGAGGGTAGGAGGATTCCGCCCTAGGAGCAGGAGGATTCTGCTTCATTGCATCATATTGAGGGTAGGAGGATTCCGCCCTAGGAGCAGGAGGATTCCGCTCCATTGCATCATATTGAGGGTAGGAGGATTCCGCCCTAGGAGCAGGAGGATTCCGCTCCATTGCATTATATTGAGGGTAGGAGGATTCCGCCCTAGGAGCAGGAGGATTCCGCTCCATTGCATTATATTGAGGGTAGGAGGATTCCGTCCTAGGAGCAGGAGGATTCCGCTCCATTGCATCATACTGAGGGCCGCTCTATTCATTTGGCACATGTAACCCTTTGCATCACCGTTCATTTCATTTCATTACATCTCAATTCATACCATTGTGTAGACTTGCGGTACATGACTACTGTTCTGCTTATATGTGCATTGCTTATTTGCGGTACATGATTACTATTCTACTTATATGTGCATTGCTTATTTGCGGTACATGACTACTGTTCTGCTTAAATGTGCATTGCTTATTTGCGGTACATGATTACTATTCTGCTTATATGTGCATTGCTTATTTGCGGTACATGACTACTGTTCTGCTTATATGTGCATTGCTTATTTGTTGATATGTTTCTTGCTCGCGTCCTTGGTTTGTTTATGATTCAATGCGTGTTTCCAGTTATTTTCTGGCTCTGCCTTTGTATAATTTAAATAAGAGGAATTTGGTCGATCTGTTTCTTTTCTCCCTAGCTAGCTATCCTATTCTTTGAGGTGGCTAGTCTGCCCCACTTATTGAGTCCTTTTGACTCACCCTTGTTTGTTGTTTGTTTCTTGTCTATCTATTTCGTTTCAGCAGGTTCGCTCCAGGATTGAGTTCGCCACGTTGTTCAGGAGCAAAGATGACTTCAGCTGTCAGGATTAACCAGCTTTTATTCAGGATGGCCATCAGTTTTATGTGTATTATTTCAATTGCAATTTGCTCCCTTCAGGAGGTATCTGTCTTCTTTCCTGTTCTTAGATGTCTAGTCTGGATAACCCTAAACCTAGTATGTTGGGTAGTTAACTGTAATTTCTTTTGTACTAGATAACCCTAAACCTAGTATGTTGGGTAATCAACTGTAATTTCTTTTGTACAGCTTGGAGGTATCAGTATGTCTGTGCTTTTTCTAAGTCTTGTTATTATTTATCAATTGAATTATATTTATTTTCATAATTTAATTGGTAAGGTTCGCCTGATGGGTCGAGGGGAGGATGTCAGGTGCCCGTACGGCCTAGCCGGATTCCAGGTCGTGTCAGATAACCCTACCAGTTCAGCAATATGGTCAGTTGTGGCTTCAGAGTTCTGAAACAGGTTAACTCCCAGAACAAATGGGATAACAACCTCACAGGATCCACCAATGGGCTCTAGGACAGTCGCGTCAACATCCATCACTTCCTTGCCACTCAGAAACAGGGGCTGCAACGTCTATGGACATCTAGTAAACAACCATCAACAACATATACTAAGCGAATGAGGCAGTATGAAAAAGGATGAAATTAACCTAATAGCGGAGATTTAGAATGAGTCATCGGGGGGACAATTTCATCCTCAACACCGGCCTCCGCTTCAGTTTCAGGGCCCTCATCAATAAGGCGTATGCTCTTGTGCGTAGAAGGGCTAGACTTAGGAGTAACGGCAGTAGAAGGAAGAGCAACAGCCTCAGGCTCAGGTACTCGGGGGACTTCTTTGGTGTCAGAAATAATCAAGGGTGTTTCATCAACCACGGCGTTTTCCGGCCTGGTGGATTTCCTCCTCTTCGAGGAACTGAAGCCACTAGCTCTCTTAACAACTTTGTTCATGGAGGAAAGCTCATCCGGGAGAGGAGTGATAAGTTGGTATTTTACCAACTTAAAGACAACTTTAAGCTTTCGTTTTTGAATCCAAAAGCAACGTTTGGTGTTAATTCATGCTGTAAATTATTTAGTTTCAGGTTGTATTGAATTGAATGAGTAGTGATCGAAGATTGAAACTAAAGAGCAAGCATTGAAGCCAAAGAATCAAGAGTTAGGACACAGCTTGAGGCGGCCCGCCTAGACTCAGGGGTGGAGCGCATGAGAAAAGTTCAGAGAGTGACATGTGGTGCCCCGCCTCTGCATTCAGGCGGACCGCCTGGACCCTTAGGTGCTCCACCTGGACTCAGAGGCATAGCGCCTCAAGAAAAGTCCAGAGAGTTGATTTTTGAAGCTCCAGACTTGGGCGCTCCACCTAGCCTTTGCGGCGCTCTGCCTAACCCTATGAACCCACGATTTTCACTTTGTATAAATAGCAAAAGCTAGGGTTTTAACACTATCTAATTCCATATATACACATTACTCATTTGAGGAAATTTGGGGAGCTAAGTAAGAGTCTTCACATCGATTTGAAAGCTTCTTAACTTGTATTTTTGAATCGTGATTCTAATATCAATCCAAGATCCATGTTTGAATTCATTACTTTGTTTCATTACATATTTCTTGCTTTGATTCAAACCCTAGTTATGAGTAGCTAAATTCATAACTAGGGGTGTAAATATGCTATAGTGATAGAAAATCAATGGGTGTTGTTTCATTTCACTAACTATAACGTAAGTAACAATTATCCAACTTCCCATTGCAATAACATCAAAATTCCAAAATCATTGATATTTGGAATTTCTTGTCTACTTTGCTAGTTAAAGAGTCGGAAGAGATTAACTAGTTTAGAATAGTGGAGTTGGCAAGGATTTGGGTTGATAGACTATCTATATAGACTAACCCATCAAAAAGGAGTTACGCTCGGAAGAGGTCTCTTTTCCCTGGGTCTTTGAGTAGTGCTTCGAGCATTAAACTAAGGCTTTGACGAGCGGGTTGTGAAAGATCTCTTCTCGGCCGGAAGGATTCTAGAGATCACAATTGGAAGACTCGACCATAATTATACTTATATTGGGAAAGTGAAGTGAAAATACCCATTGGTTGGAAATCACTATTAGTTGTTTACATCCCTAGTCTCGTAATATCAAATCAACTTACTTGCTAAAATTGTATGCTTTGTAGTTAATTGTAGTGTTACTTAAATCAAACCCCACTTCTAGGACTCAATATTAAACTTCACTTTAATTTCTATTTGCGACTCTCTTACTTGACGAGCTAGTTCCCCTGGAAAATCGACCCCTACTCACATCGGGTATTATACTTTGAGGACCGCCCCTCACCATTAATGGTGTAGGATTGAGCGTGGATCAAATTTTGGTGCCGTTGCCGGGGACTACGGTTTCAATATTAAGTTGCATTAGTTAATCAAGGTTGTTTAGTTTGCAAGTCCTAGCATTTTACTTTTATTTTTGGTTTTACCTTGTGTAGGTGAGACATGGCTTATAGGAGAAATCCTAATCGGGAATTGCAGAATTCCAACTACAATCATTATTATAATCAACAACATGGGGATCCGCAAGGTTACGAAGAAGATTATGATGAAGAGTTCCATGTGGAGCTCAATGAAGAGGGTTATCTATTTCATGTCGAGCAAGTGGATGATGATGATCCTCAAGTAGAAGCTAATGATCCACAAGTTGAAAATGCGGTACCTCAAGGTGATAATCCTTTTGCTCAACCAAATGCGGGGGCTCAAGCTAATAATGCGGGAGTACAAGCGGATGGAGAAGAAGTCTTTGGCGAAGGTGTTGGTGTTTCGGACAATGCTAATCGGGGTGGCAACAATGAAACCGAGGTGGTCGAGGTGTGAACCTAGGTGGTCGGGGTTCAAACCGTGGAGATAGAGGCAATGTCAACCAAGGGGGCAATGTCAATAGAATGCATGTTTACAATGTCAACCAGAATCAAGAGTATGCTAGAGGTGCTCGGGACTATCAACAAGAGATTCGAGACTATGAAGATAATGAGGAGACCGAAGAAGAAGTTGATATGAATAGCTTTGCAAGTGCCATAGTTCCTCCTCTAATTCATGGCAATGCTACTTTTAGTATTCCAAATGTGATTCTTCAAGGTCTTGAACAATGTGGTTGCTTTAGTGGTGGTAAGAATGAAGATGCAAATGACCACTTGAGAAATTTTTTACAAACTTGTAATCTCTACAAGTCGGCTAGGGTATCAGAAGTCATTGAGGTAGAGGGTGTTTCCCTACTCTCTCACCGGGAATCCAAAGACTGGTTGAACAAGTTGCCAAGAAACTCTATTTTTACATGACAAGAGCTAGTGAAGCAATTTCTAGCAATGTTTTCACGAAAAGGGAAGCAAGCGGCATTGAGAGACAAGATCTACATGTTTGAACAAGATGCATCCGATTCATTGACCGAGGCTTGGGAAGCTTTCCAAGATGGGTTGCTCCGGTATCATAATCATGGCTTCAATGGTAGCATGTTGTTGCAAAGTTTCTGTCAAGGCTCTAACAAGTTGAATTAATCCGCTTTAAACACTTTATGTGATGTTGTCACCATTCAAAAGAGGTACGAAGAAGTGGAGGACATCCTAGACAAAGTGACCAAGAGATCTCAAGAATGGCAACCTAGAGCTAAAAATCCGGGAAGAGAAGTTGGGATTAATCCAATGATGATGGAAAGATTTGAAGCTCAAGACGAGAAGATGGCAAGAATCTTGTCCTCCGTGGAACTCATGAACAAAAACTCAAATGCCGATAGAGAAGCAAATGAGAAGAAAGTGAACAAGGTAGAGAATATCTGCACAACAAATACCGGGCATCAAGTGGCTCTAATGGGTTATGTGACCCCCAGAGGTGTTCCTTTGTCTCTTCTCCAACATGGGCAAGAGGGATACTATCCGGAACAATGTTACAATGTGCAAGATGGTGAAGAAGCAAACTATGTGGGCAACTACCAAGGGCAAATAGGGTATGATCAAGGTGGCTATCAAAGACCTTATCAACAACCCTACCAACAACCATATCAACAATTTTACCAGTAACAAGGGCAATGCAGGCCGAGTCAAGGAAGAGGTAATTGGAGTGGTAACCAAGAAGGGAGACGAGCCTGTTCTTCTCAGCAATATGCTCTAAGACCTCCTTTCAAACAACATGATCAAGAAGCAAAAGCTCCTACAAAGTTGGAAGAAATGATGAGATAAATTCTTCAAAATCAACAAGGATACTCCGGAGACATGAAAGATATGAAGCAAACTATGGCATCACATTCCACATCCATCAAGGAGCTTGAGTCACAAATGAGCCAACTAGCACATCAAGTCAATCAAAGGCCGCAAGGAGCACTACGAAGTGATACGGTAGTGAATCCTAAAAGAGGCGGTAAGACCAAGTGATGGCAATCAAAACTTGGAGTGGCAAGACATGGGAAGATCCAAAAGCCAAGAGTAATGATGATGCGGAGTTGAGAATGCAAGATGATCATGTGGGTGCCGAGTGGAATGATAATGAAGCTATTGGAGAGGAGGCAGTGCAAGAAGAAGTGAAGATGCAAGGCGATGTGTTTGTGCAAGAAAATGATGATGATGTTCAAGAAGTCACTAAAAAGCCTACCAAATGGCCAAACCAAAGAAAACTCGACAACCCAAAGAAAGCCTTCCTAACACGAGCTCCATTCCTAAAATACCCCTTCCTTTCCCGCAAAAGAGCAACAAACAAAGAGAAATATCCCATGGAAAGAAGATTTAGGAGAAGATAGCAAGCACCTCCATCAACATCCCATTAGTTGATGCATAGGGACAAATGCCCAATATTGCTAAATTCATGAAAAACTTGGTGACCAAGAAGACATATGGAGATTTCGAGACAATCAATGTGACTCACCAAGTGAGTGCAATTGTGTCAAAACACATGGCACAAAAGATGGAAGATCCCAGAGCTTTTACTATTCCATGCACCATTGGTGGGTGACACTTCAAGAAGGCCTTATGTGACCTTGGTGCGAGTATTAATTTGGTGCCATATGCGGTGTATAAGACATTGGACACCAAAGCACCAAGACCAACAACAATGAACTTGCAAATGGCCGATCGCTCAATGAAGAGCCCGATTGGGGTTATTGATAATGTGTTGGTGAAGGTGGACAAATTCGTCTTCACAGCTGATTTTGTTATTCTTGATTGCCCCGTAGATTTTGAAGTGTCTATCATTCTTGGGAGACCATTCTTGGCTACTGGAAGAACTCTATGTGATATGGAGAGGGGTGAGCTCACTTTTAGGTTCAATGGAGAGAAAGACGTATTTCATTTTTGCAAGGTTTTGAAGCAACCAATGGATAATGATGCTACTTGTTCTTATGTCGATGTGGTGGTTGATGCACTTGTGGAAAAGGAGAGTGTCTTATCTAGTCAAGAAGACATATTGGTGGGGGCGATTCGGAACATGGATGTGGAAGATGAAGAGAGTGTGGCAGAGGTAGTAAAGGCGTTAGAGGGCTTTGGATCAAAACCTTATGTACCTAAAAAGCTATCTTTAGACCTTGAAAACCGAGAAACCCTATATACAAAACCATCCATCGAAGAACCACCAAAACATGAATTGAAAGTCCTAGCATATCATTTGAGATATACCTTCATCGGTCCAAACTCCACTCTACCCATAATCATTTCATCTCACTTAACCATAACCCAATAATCCAAACTTGTTGAAGTTGTGAAGAGGAGAATCGAGGCTATAGGGTGGACCTTGGCGGATATAAGGGGGATTGACCCGGGAGTGTGTGCTCACAAAATCTTACTTGAGGAGAGGTGTAGGACAAGTGTAGAGCATCAAAGGAGATTAAATCATCCTATGCAAGAAGTGGTGAATAAAGAAATCATTAAGTGGCTAGATGCGGGTGTGATAGTTCCATTGTCCGATAGCAAGTAGGTGTCACCCGTGGAATGTGTACCCAAGAAATGGGGGATGACAGTGATTCTAAATGACAAGGGAGAGCCCATTGCTACTAGACCCGTGATCAAGTGGAGAGTGTGTAACGATTATCGAAAGCTAAACACCACAATAAGGAAAGATCATTTTCCTTTACCATTCATTGATCAAGTGCTTGATTGGTTGGCGGGTCATGCTTACTATGGCTTCTTGGATGGATACTGCGGCTACAATCAAATATACATCAAAGTCGATGACCAAGACAATACTACTTCCACTTGTCCCTATGGCACTTTCGCATTTTGCAAGATGCCATTTGGTCTATGCAATGCTCCCGCCACGTTCCAAAGATGTATGCTAGCTTTTTTCTATGATATGGTGGAGAATTTTCTTGAAGTGTTCATGGATGATTTCTCGGTGGTTGGAGAGTCATTTGATGGTTGCTTGTCAAACTTGGAGAAAGTGCTAGAGAAATGTGAAGAAACAAGACTTGTACTAAATTGGGAAAAGTGTCATTTCCTAGTGCAAGAAGGTAGTGTTGGGGCACAAAGTTTCAAAGAAAGGCATTGAGGTGGACCAAGCAAAGATTGAGGTGATTTCAAAGCTTCCACCTCCAATGACCGTAAAGGGTGTTCGAAGTTACTTGGGGCATGCAGGATTCTATCGCTGCTTTATCAAGGACTTCTCCAAAATTGTGAATCCTATGTACAAACGTTTTGAGAAGGATGCCAAGTTCGTATTTGACAAGGCTTGCCTAGAAGATTTTGAAGAAGTGAAGGAAAGGCTAACAACCGCACCAATCATGTTGAGTCCTAATTGGGAGCTTCCGTTCGAGCTTATGTGTGACGTAAGTGATGTGTCTTTGGGGGCCGTGCTAGGTCAATGGGTGAACAAATTATTTCATCCTATCTATTATGCAAGCAAGACAATGAACGGAGCTCAATTGAATTATACGGTGATGGAGAAAGAGCTTTTGGCAATTGCGTTTGCCTTTGAAAAGTTCCGGTCATACTTGGTGGGATCGAAGACAATTATTCATACCGATCACTCCACCATCCGGTATTTGATATAAAGTAAGATTCCAAAGCAAGGCTTATCCAGTAGGTGTTGCTTCTTCAAGAGTTTGACATTGAAGTGCTTGATAGAAAGGGGACCGAAAACCAAGTGGCGGACCATTTGTCATGGTTGGAAGAAGAAGGTCGCCCAAAAGAAGAAGTCAAGGTGAATGATGCATTTTCGGATGAGAGGATCTTGGCCGTATCTTGGGAAACAATCTCTTGGAATGGCGACCTAGCGAATTTCATAGTTGGGGGAGTCTATCCCAAAGACTTCACCTTCTACCAAAAGAAGAAGCTAGCCAAAGATGCAAGATTCTATTATTGGGATGAACCCTATCTCTTAAGGGTGTGTGTTGATGGAATCATCCGGAGATGTGTTGCCGAGTCCGATCAAGAGGCCCTTATGGAAGGGTGTCATCCTTCTCCTTATGGAGGACATCATGGTGGAGTGAGGACGGCGGCCAAAGTATTACAATGTGGCTTCTTTTGGTCAACTTGGTGCAAGGATGCCCATGCTTGGGTGAAAAATTGTGACCAATGCCAACGGATGAGTGGAATTTCAAGGAAGCACGAGATGCCAATGAATCTGATTGATGAAGTGGAGCTATTTGATGTGTGGGGAATTGACGTTGTGGGGCCTTTTGTGAGTTCCTATGGCAATAAGTATATCTTGGTTGTGGTTGATTACGTTTCAAAATGTGTGGAAGCGGTTGCGCTCCCCAATAATGAAGCCAATAGTGTACTTGCTTTCTTGAAGAAGAACATCTTTTCAAGATTTGGTACTCCTCGTGCTATTATTAGTGATGGTGGGAGCCATTTTTGCAGTCGAGCCTTTGCAAACCTCCTCCAAAGATATGGAGTGAAAAATAAGGTTGCAACTCCTTACCATCCTCAAATAAGTGGGCAAGTTGAAGTTTCCAACCGAGAGGTGAAGAGTATTTTAGCCAAAACGGTTAATGCAAATAGAACTGATTGGGCTAGAAACCTTGATGAAGCTTTGTGGGCTTACTGAACTACTTACAAGACTCCTATTGGGATGTCTCCATTCAAATTGGTGTTCAGAAAAGCGTGCCATTTGCCAGTTGAACTTGAGCATAAAGCTTTGTGGGTGTGAAAGCATGGATTGGGGTGACGCTGCAAATGAAAGAGTTTCCAAGTTGCATGAACTTGATGAGTTCCGATTCTTGGCATATGAAAATGCCTTAATATATAAGGAGAAGATGAAAATGCTTCATGACTCAAAAATTTTGAACCGGACATTCAAGGAGGGAGATTTGGTGTTGTTGGTTGACACCCATTAGAAATTGTTCCCTGGGAAACTCAAGTCCAAATAGAAGGGTCCGTTTAAGGTAGTAGGTGTTACTCCTTACGGCTCGATTGATTTACAATCGAAGGAAGGTGGAAGGAGATTCCGAGTCAATGGACATCGTGTGAAACATTACTTGGGATGCGACGCCAAAGTTGGTGGGGGTGGCGTGCATCTATCTTTATGAACCTTGAAGAGAAGTCAAAATCATCGTGCCGCCATGTTAAATTAGGTGCTTCTTCAGAGGCAACCCAAGATTTTAGTATAATTAGTTGCTAGTTGTGCAGGTATCCAAGTGTTGGTGAGCTCGGGAGTTGGAAAGTAACGAAAAAAGGCCAAGAAAAACTCGGTACAGGGCTAGGCGGACCGACTAATTCACTAGGTGGGCCGGCCAGGTAAGTGTATATGTGAAAAAAGGGGAAGAAAAAAAGGGCATAGGGCTAGGCAGACCGCCTGGCCCACTAACAGTGGTGTCCTGATGGGTTAAAGGGGGTAAAACCCCAAAATCACCCCATTTTTCATCCTTTTCAAGTTTTAACAAAAGAAAAATACCCCTTTGGCCGAAATTCACACCCTAATCCGAAAATATCATTTTCATCCCTCAACAACACCTACAAATCACGTCTCAATCACTTTTGATCTTCAAACTCACTTGAATTTGGGTACCATAGGGAGATCCGAGAAACGAAAACAAGCTTCATCATCCCCCTCAAATGAAGATGATCGTGATGATATACCCTTTGCCAACTTAACACAGCTAACAAGGGGGGAAGTTAGAAAGAAAAAGAAGCAAGATGCTTCTTCATCACAAGCTCAACCACAAAAGCTAAAGGTAACCAAGGCTAGTGAAGCGGAGGGGAAGGATGCACAAGAACAAGAACAAGAACAAGTGCAACCTCAAGTATAAGATAGTGATGAGTCAGAGGGCAACGAACCATGGAGGCAAAAATTTAAAAAGATGGGAGCTCTCCGAATCTACAACCAAAGTTTTTGGAAAAGTGGCTTCAACATGGACCGAGTAATTGGGTTGAAAGATGTAGATATAAAAAACCCGGCCATTTACAAAAGATTCCAAAAGCACTTAGGATGGGAGGCCACTCTGGGCAAGCCACTATGTGACATCAATTTACAAATGGTCGCTGAGTTCTATCCTAACTTGGCTTCAAACAAAAAGGGCGACTAAAGAGTGTTTTGTAGGGGGTAAATATGTGAATGTTGATGCCGGAGCATTGAATGAATTCCTAGAGCTTCCTCATTTCGAACCTAGAAAGTACATGATAAAGTGCGAGATGACCGAAAAACAAAAGAGGGCATGGCTTGTGCCAGTTATTGGGAATGAGAAAAATCCACAGTGGAGGCAAAATTGAGTACAGATTTACAGGGCTGACCTCAACTTTGAGGCCAAGGGTTTGCACTACATTATTATCTCCAGAGTGCGACCAACCAGTCAAGATAATAAGCTCACTTTACCTCAAGCAGTGATGATTGGAAGCCTTATGAATGGTTGCAGAGTAAATTTGGGAGCTGAAATGGCAAAGGAGATGCTTGAGATAGCACAATCCGACCGAAAGAACCATGCCTTCCCGTGTACACTGACTACTTATCTCAGGAAAAATAGAGTTGAGAAAATGACCAGTGATACCCTCCAAAACCCAAAAGCTCCATTCAACTGGTATGCATTTAATGATGATTCACCACCCTCTACTTTAGGTACTCATGCTCCTTCTGTCACTGATTTGCCTTCCACTTCGGAGGCAGTCCCTCCATTTGTGTCTGACCCCCCACAGCTGGTGACACTAATACTGGCACTGAGCCTAAGGAGCCACCTCGGGCAGTCCGAGACCTTGATGCTAAGTTGGAGGAGATAAAGACTCTGCTCTCCAACTTACCATAGGTCCAGCCACCGCCACCGCCCCCGCCTCCACCACCAGCTGCCACCCCAGAGCAGTTCTCTGCCATTGTTCAGGCTATGAAAGATCATACTATTGCTATTGAGAAGAAGACCAAAGCCCTTGAAGCGCACACTGCCGCGCTTAAGGCACACACCATGGCGCTTGATAGAACCAAGCAGGAAATTTCAGACATGTGGGCAGCCGTGAGAGGCCTCACTTCTACAACCACCCCTCTTCATGTAGCCAGTGCTCCTGCCCTTGCAGCCAGTCCATCTACTGCTCTCTCTACATCCAGCTTCATGCTCCTACAGTCCAGTCCGTTGCTCCCACAGTCCAGTTCGTTGCACCTCCAGTCCAGCCTTTGAAGGCTCCACCTCCGGTCACTTCTGTCTTGCCTGGAAAATCTAGCTCCAAGGTTCTTTGTCAGATATCAAAGAAATCCTAAGCAGCGAAAGAGGAGGAGTTCCGAAGAGATCTAGAGGCCACACAAGGCATGAAGTTTGATTGTGTTGATGATGATGAATGGAGGATGAGATTCCCGTGGATGATGATGCTTAGTTACAGTTGGCTACCCATTTGTCTCTCGAGGAGACACACAGACAGTAGCTATAGGGAGCGAAGACCGTTGCCACGCCTCCACTTGTACCTGTGGAAGGCAAAGGCAAAGGCCTTGCTTGAGTATATCAGGCAGTCCCCTCTCTACCCCCCTTTGCAGCTTACTTTGTTTTACTCAACATGCAGGGACGATGCTAGAGTTTTCAGTTGGGGGAGGGGTTCGAATTTGTATGTGTATTTTTGATAGTCTTGTGTTTAATGATATCTATGTACAAATTCGAACCATATTTATGTATGTACACTTGTTTAGTTAAGCTAGTAGTTATGTCCTGTTCTGACTTTTTATTTTTCAAATAAGCTTCCGGTTTTCTTAACTTGGTTCTTTCCAGAGGTTCTTTATGAACCAAGTATGTGCATGAAAACTTTTGAAAATATATTAGTGAATTATGTGGTATTATCTATTGCTACATTATTCTTATGGCAATTTTGACAAGTGAATGTGTATTTTGATTGACATGGCACGAGTGATAGACCGTGAGATTCTTGAGTTAGCTTATGATGTTGTTGGCGTGGTCCAATCTCGGACCATTGTGTGCCTTGTGAGTGAGTGTCCTTATTGTGTGGGTTAGACTTCATAATTGGAAGATTACTTGCATGTGTGGTGAGTTTTTGAATAATAAGCTAATGTATGTGACTTGAAAGTTTGAAACTTGCCATTTGTGTACTTTGAGACGCAATCCTAGGTGAAACTTGACTTGAGACATGATTTTAAGCTTTCTTTGGACCGCTACTATTCTAAATGGCCTACTCGTACATATATATCCTAGTTAACGCCTTTGAGCCTTAAACTTTCATTTGGTAACCACTAAAAATTAAAAAACTGAGCCAATTCTTGTGTGCCAAGGCACCAACCCTCTTTTTGGCCCTAACCTCTATGTGTGCATTGAAAAACGTGCAACTTAGGCAAAAACCTATGTTTGGGGGTGATGGTAAGAAATTGAAACTCCGTTTAGATGTCATTTGAAGTAAAAAAAAAAAGAAAAGAAAAGAGGAAACAAAAGAAAGAAGAAAAGGAAAGAAACCAAGAGAAAAGTAAAAGAAAAGTACTGAATAAAGAAGGGATTAACTAGTACCATCTTTAAAATAAAGGTAGAATGAGCCTAAATGAAAAGATAAGGAAAGTTGCACAAGGACAAATCAAGATAATGTAGTGTGAAGGAGGTGTAAGTCACTATTTAGCCAAATCTACCACACCTTGAACCAAAAGCCTACATTACAACCCTATCAATTCCTAATTGATCTTTAGTCAAGTGTCCCTACATTAGTGGAGAAATACAAGAAGGGCAACTCTTCGAGTTTTTGAGAAGCAAGCATGAGCATTTCTTTGTGAGAGCGAGAGTTGAATTATTGGAGTCAAATTTTTGTTCTAAGAAGTATTTTGTGAGTGAAGGACTCCATTATTTTCTTGAGGAAAGCAAGCAACTTTTGAGTGTGAGGTTTGAATGCATAGTGAGGTATATGAACAAACGAGGCGAGTCGATGACCTCGAGAAAACTCTAGAAGTTTATGAGTTTCCTTTTGCCATGGTCTAAGTAAGATGCATAGTTACTTGTGATCGCAATTGTGGAACATGACTTTGACTTTGAGCTTAAATGTGAAAATGCTTTGGCGTGTTTGATTTTGAGTTGCTTGAGGACAAGCAAAGACTTAACTTTGGGGGAGTTGATAAGTTGGCATTTTACCAACTTAAAGACTACTTTAAGCTTTCGTTTTTGAATCCAAAGCAACATTTGGTGTTAATTAATGCTGTAAATTGTTTAGTTTCAGGTTGTATTGAATTGCATGAGCAGTAATCGAAGATTAAAACTAAAGAGCAAGCATTGGAGACAAAGAATCAAGAGTTAGGACACATCTTGAGGCGCCCCGCCTCTGCATCCAGGCGGACCACCTGGACCCTTAGGCGCTCCGCCTGGACTCAGAGGCGGAGTGCCTGAAGAAAAGTCCAGGGAGTTGATTTTTGAAGCTCCGGACTTGAGCGCTCAGCCTAGCCTTTGGGGCGCTCCGCCTAACCTTGTGAACCCATGATTTTCACTTTGTATAAATAGCGAAAGCTAGGATTTTAACACTATCTAATTCCATATATACACACTACTCATTTGAGGCGATTTGGGGAGCTAATTAAGAGTCTTTACATCGATTTGTAAGCTTCTTAACTTGTATTTCTGAATCGTGATTCTAATATCAATTCAAGATCCATGTTTGAATTCATTACTTTGTTTCATTACATATTTCTTGCTTTGATTCAAACCCTAGTTATGAGTAGCTAAATTCATAACTAGGGGTGTAAATATGTCATAGTGATAGAAAATCAATGGGTGTTGTTTCATTTCACTAACTATAACGTAAGTAACAATTATCCAACTCCCCATTGTAATAACATCAAAATTCCAAAATCATTGATATTTGGAATTTCTTGTGTACTTTGCTAGTTAAAGGCTCGGAAGAGATTAACTAGTGTAGAATAGTAGAGTTAGCAAGGATTTGGATTGATAGGCTATCTATATAGACTAACCCATCTAAAAGGAGTTACGCTCGGAAGAGGTCTCTTTTCCTTGGGTCTTTGAGTAGTGCTTCGAGCATTAAACTAAGGCTTTGACGAGCGGGTTGTGAAAGATCTCTTCTAGGTTGGTAGGATTCTAGAGATCACAATCGGAAGACTCGACCATAATAAAGATCTCTTCTCACCCTCCCCAGACCCCACTTGTGGAATTACACTGGGTATGTTGTAGCTATTTTTGTTGTTGTTGTTGTTGTTGTTGTTGTTGTTGTTGTTTGAAACAGCCTCTTCACCTTGGTGGGGGTAAGGTCTGCATACATCTCACCCTCCCCAGACCCCACTTGTGGGATTACACTGGGTATGTTTTTGTTGCTGTTGTTGTTTAGGAAAGTGAAGTGAAAATACCCGTTGGTTGGAAATCACTATTAGTTGTTTACATCCCTAGTCTCGTAATATCAAATCAACTTACTTGCTTAAATTTGTATGAATTTTAGTTAATTGTAGTGTTACTTAAATCAAGCCCCACTTCTAGGACTCAATAATAAACTTCACTTGAATTTCTATTTACGACTCTCTTACTTGACGAGCTAGTTCCCTTGGGAAATCGACCCCGACTCACATCGGGTATTATACTTTGACGACCGCCCCTCATCATTAATAGTGTAGGATTGAGCGTGGATCAAGGAGTAATATATGAAGCACCAATTGGGATTTTGTTCAGCTCGGGCATAAGGTGACGAGAAACTTCTGTAAGAAGAAGAAAGTATGAGACGAAGTCAAGGAATGAAGTTTGCGGTTGCACAAAGGAAAATAACATACCATGGTTTTTCCCTCGCCATCCATTCATATTGGCTATAGCTATGAAAGTCATCATCTTGTTAGGATTCCTGGCAAACATCGTAGTGACCCATATAGCCAAAGCGTCATGGGTGATCCGGAGAACAGTCACAAAATTCATTGGAAATGATGAAAATCTACACAAGAACTGGAAACCAAAAATATACGGGGTTAAAAGTTCGGGAACTTACGTTTCCTGTTGAAGACCTCAGGAAAAGGATAGGACGAGACTATACCGAGAGTACGAACAGCCACATACCGGTGGAACCAGCCACAATACCTGGAAGCATTACTATAGGAGACAATACCTCTCCTTTCTCGTCTCTTGTAGATCAACATGCCTGCCTTATGAAGGCAGGGAGAGCAAAAAACATGAAGGTGCCAGAATGTAAAAATCCAGCTTGGCATGGTCAGCCAAATGATCCAGTACGGCCACTAAGCGCCAGATAGAAGGCCCAACTTTGCCTAAGTAGATGTTGTAGCGGCGACATAGTTCTCCAACAAAATGTGCACACGCTTGTTAAGGTTGAGAGCAAAAAGATATATATAAACCATCGAATAACCAGCAGGATAGGTAGAGATCCATTCTTTAGCGGTGGGAACAATGATATCTATAATGGATGGCCAATAGCACTCAAGTTTGATACGAGTGATATCGTCATCGATAATAGCGGAAGGGTAGAACTTAATCAAAAGGTTATCGTTCTCACCTTTCTGACAGGCCATCTGTACTTGCATCCTGCCATCACATTCAAAATTCAGGTTTTGAGGGAGGTATTCTTAGACCTTGAAGTTTCTAGGAAGGAAGTTTACTTCATGAGCTATTGAAAGAGAGATGTACTTTTGAAGGTTACGAGAGAGTCCTAGAAGAAAAATAGATCGTTTCGCAGACGTGGGATCATGATCGTAATGGCTTACATGATAAATCCTTATAATTATGGGATACGACAAAGCGGCTGCAGCATTGGAAAGACGCAGGTAGAAACCCTTAAATCACAAGGTTGCATGTCATTGTACTTGAGTGCTATCACTAAATTTTAAGCATACGATAAGACAAGGGATGAGAACCGGGCTTAGACCGACCTATACGACTTCTATCACGCTTCTTGCACTTCCTGACCGCTTACTCAGCACAACAAGTTGGGGGACTGACTATGTGGATAAATACACCACTTATGATTATGGGGATACGAGTCTAGCTGGAGAAGAGTAGACTTAGCTCATAAGTCATCGGGCGTAGAGGATACATGCCTGCTTCTTGAGCCACGACCGCTCAGCCAGCCCTAGTCATGGGATGCAAGGTATACATTCCGTCGCCTTAGGGTTTATAGTCTCCTAGTTAGGGTTAGTGTATAATACTGCCTTGAGTAAACAGGCCCACGACCTTACTAGTCTTTGTATTTTACCATAATTAGGATTTGGTAAACTTATAACTATAAATACCCCTCTTTCTATTGTATTGTACATCAAGCGATTCTCACAGAATCCAATTATTACCAAGGAATACAATTACTTACTTTTCTATTTAATTATTTATTCCTTAGCTTTATTAACATTTCCTCATATTTTAGCTTATTGATTATGGCCTTTCTATAAATTCTATATGTTTAACGTAGGAGGCAACTTTTAGGCATAAACAATACTCACATCCACCCATTTTATAATTTCCTTCTTAATGACCTCCTGCATTGCTGGATTCAAATGGCTTTGATGCTCAACCAAGGGCTTGGAACCCTTTTTTAGAATGATTTTCTGGGTGCACACTCCCAGATCAATGACTCTAATGTTGGCTATAGTCCACCCAATAGCCTGAATTCTCTTCGTCACAACTTGCAAAAGCTTTTCCTCTTGGGTTTGGGTTAGGTGGGATGAAATAATTATTGGGAGAGTGGAATTGGGACCAAGGTAGGCATATACTAAGTGACTTGGGAGAACTTTAAGTTCAAGAATGAGGGGTTCTTCAATGGAATGTTTTATAGGTGGAGTTTTTTGATTTTCAAGATCAAGGGAAAGTTTCTTTTGGGAATATGGCTTAGTTCCAAACTCTTCCAATGCAAGCACACACGCTTTCTCACTTTTCTCATCATCAACATCCATGTTGCACAACACAGATGCGATTTTATCAATTTCACTCATCAAGCTCTCCTTTTCCACTAATGCATCAACAACTACATCAACATAAGAACATGATGCATGTTCAACCAGTTGCTTCATTGACTTACACACATAAAACACCACCTTCTCACCATTGAATTGGAAGGTTAACTCCTCTTCTCAACATCACATAAGGCTCTTCCTGTGGCTAAAAATTTCCTTCCAAGAATAATTGGAACATCATAATCAACATGCAATCAAATATAACAAAATTTATCGGGAAGATAAAACGATCTAGCTTCACAAACACATTGTCAACCAACCCAATTGGCCTTTTCATTGAGCGATCGGCCATTTGAAGATTCATTGAGGTTGGTCTTAGCTCATTTCCTCCTAAGGTCGTGTAAACTGCATAGGGCATAAGATTAATGCTTGCTCCCAAATCACACAATGTCTTCTCAAAGTGTCTTCCTCTTATGGTACATGGTATAGTGAAAGCATCGGGGTCCTCCATCTGCATAGGTATGACATCAGACATAATGGCACTATATTTATGTGCGAATTTGATGGTTTCAAACTCCGAGAACCTCTTCTTAGTCACCAAATCTTTCACAAACTTTGACACATCCGGTATTTGGCCTAAAGCATCATCCAGTGGGAGATTGATAGAAGTTGAGGCAATTTTCTCCCACACCTTTTTAGCATTATTAGCTCTTCTAAATTTTTCATTTTTTTGGGGAAAGTGTGGTGTACGCTTTGGGATAGTGGTTTTGGTAGGAATGGCTTCTTTAGGTGATGGAGCTTGTTTGGTAGGTTTTGGGTAGTAGTGGGTTTTCGGGGTGGAATTTCTTGTTCATGAACATTTTGGGATTCCTCCTCAGCTTTCACATCATCCCCATCATCTACTACATTAGGCACCACTTCCACTATTCCTCAACTGCGTCAAGCGCAATTTCATTATCATCACCTACCATCTTGGGATCATCCCAAATCTTTCCACTTCGAGTTGTGATAGCCATTATTTGATCCTTTGCATTCCTCTTAAGATGCACTACCGTATCACTAGGTAGTGCCCCTTGAGGCCTTTGATTCACTTGATGAGACAATTGGCTATAAATGGATTTAAACGACTAGATAGAAGTAGAATGAGAATTCACAGTTTGCTTGATATCTTTTATATTACCCGAATTATCTTCTTGAAGCTTCAACATCTTTTCCATCATATCTTCCAACCTTGAAGTTTTGGAATTGCTTGAATTTTATTGGGGCCCATTGGGACCTCTTCGATTATCATGTTGATCTCTCCTTTGATTGGTTTCATTCCATCTATGGGTGTTACCCCATTGGTTGCCTCGTTGTTGTGACCTCCATTGGCCTTGAGCTTGATAGCCTTGTGGATTATATGGAGGCCTTTGGCCTTGCTAAGCATTTACATAATTGGCTTCCTCATCTTGTTCTTGGCCACCTTGACATGTATTTTGCTCTTCTTGGCCTTGAGGTGCAAACCCATAGGAACATATAACCTATGGGATAGGGTTGATATGAATAATTGGGACCATGATGCATCTCTTTAGGAGGCATGTCTATAGCATTAATGGTCTTGTTGGTAGGCTATTGGTTTTGCTTCAATTGAGTCTTGGCAAGTAACTCAACCATTGTGACAAGTCGAGCCATTCTTTCTTCTTGAGGCTCAATTGCCTTCGCTATAGCATCATTATTATGATCATGAACACCTGGCCTTGTAACTCTAGACTTCCATGGTCTTGATTACTTTGTGACCTTGTTGATTAGATTGGTAGCTTGTTGAAAAATACCTTTCATTACGTCTCCTTGAGAAACATGATTTATGGTTGTTTGGTTGTTGTCATCGAGACCTCTAGAAAGTCTCCAATAGAACTCTATCTAGAAAACCATGATCGGGATAAGAATGGATGAGCTTGAGAAACAATTTCCAAGTTTTATGCAATGGCTCACCCGTTTGTTGTTGAAAATACTAAAAATATCATCTCTCAAATCCACAAACTTTCATTGTGGAAAGTACTCATCAAGGAAGAACTTTACCAACTCATCCCAATTGAGAATGCTTTTCTTTGGAAAATTATCCAACCAAGCCCTAGCTTTCCCTTTTACAGTGAATGTGAATAGCCAAAGGCGAAAGGCATCATTGCTCACCACGGCATGTCTATAAAAAATGCAAATCTCAAGAAAAGTTTAGAGAGGCTAGTTAGGATTCTCATCTTCTTCTTTTCCAAACAACCCTTGATTTTCAAGTGAGTTCATTGCGGCTGGTGGCATTTGAAAGTTAGCCGTGGTCCTAATTGGTGGAGGCATAATGGCTCCACAAAAACCATCATCATTCACTGTTTGCCTTCTTGCATTTCTTCTTGCTCTAGCTCTTTGAGCTTGATGATATGATCCTAAACTAGGATTAGGAAGATAACAAGAAATTAAAGAGATAAAAGCAAGACCCGATTTGATTAATTGAGAAATAAGGAAACAAATTAGGGATAAGCCTAATCACCCCCTTAAACACATAATAAAAAAAACCAATACTAATTAGTCCTCAATTAGATCTAATTCAATTGCAAACCAAGGAAATAAAGTGCTCAAGTAACATGCTTAGCCAATGTTCACTCACATCATTCATCATCAAAAGTCTAACTAATGAATAAACATTCAATTAGGCTGTTTATAGTAGCTAGGTAATGACAATGATAAATGGATGGAAAAGCCCCTAATGCTGATTCTGGAAATCTGGTCTTCCGCCCTTCAATGCGATCGCGCTTGTGTACTCGCGATCGCAGACTATGACTGAATCCCTCTGTGCGATCGCGTCTTTGGAGTCGCGATCGCGAAGCATACGCAGAACTCCAGAATCTTCCTCTGCGCGATCGCACCTTTGGAGTCGCGATCGCGAAGCATACGCAGAACTCCAGAATCCAGCAAGCTCCCATCTGCTTGTTTGGCCAATCCTTTGGCTTGATTCTTGGCTTCCAAGTCCTTTTGAAGCATTCCATGCTCCGGACGTCGAGCATGAACCCTCCACGGCTTAAAGTACCAATCTGGATCGCATCATTCCCTCCTTCTTTAAAAGAATTTGTCCTCGAATTTGTACCTTGCAAAACCATGACGCGAATAAGTACCAACTCAATAACTTTCCAAGAACTGCACAATAAAGAGAATGGGACAGGACTCACATACTCATGATCAAAGTAAACACTCTTATGATATAACCAAGTATCAAGATCAACCATAAAGAACATTTTTCCAATTCCAAGATCAAAAACTTGGCTATAAAAGCAACAACAAGCAAGCTCATTTACAAAATAATCTTCATTTTTAGGTTTATTCAACTCATACCAAGCCTCCATTGACAATTTATCACTCTTAACATTGGAGGCTCTAGCAAAATCCACTTTAAATGTATGCTCGAAACTAGGAATAGAGTAAGTAAAGAAATTGACACTAAGTAGAGCATCTATCAATTTACCACTACTATCACTAGTGCCTCCCTCCTTCTTTAAGGAGCAATCTTCACCTTTGGAGGACTTCCAAACATTGGACAAGCTTTCAACAAACATCTTGGGAGTTAGCTTGCTAACACCCACATAATTATCACTCTCAAGCAAGTCACAAGAATCATTTTGAGCAAATAAGGGATTGTTAAAACAAAAATCACCTTCCAACACTTCATCTTGCTCATTTTCAACAAACAATGGGTTTTCAAATAGTTTAAAACCTTGACACAAACCACCATCACAATCAAGAGTGCTATCAAATGCTATCATCTCAAGATCAAGCAACTCATTGGCACATTTTTCAAATAAAGGTGGAACGTCAAAACTCAATTCATTATGTTTAAGCTCATCCATTTGCACATCACTAGTGTGGGACAATTCACACACACAAAGTCCATCAGTTTTCTTTTCACAAGTGTGCCCAACTAGTGTATTCTCACAACCAATATCATCAATGCAAGATAAAGAATTATTAATTCCACAAAAAGTAAAGCTACCATCCATACTCAAGTCTCGATCAAACTCACCCAAAGTAATACAAGAGTTAGGATTAGCTTTGTTACCTTGTAGTACATCTAAAGATTCTTCTTTACCTTGGCTTTTCAAAAGGAAGCTCACTTGTTCATTTGGAAACTTCACATTGGTCTCTTCTTTTTCTTCCAAGCATGGAACCACTTCCAAAGAAGGATTCCCAATTTTAGCTTTTTCAAGAGTACCTTCAAGAGACACAAAATAACTAGAGAAACAAGAAAGGTTAGAATTGTTAGAATAAGGAAAATCCTCACCCTCACCCTCACACTTTTGTTTTCCCTCTTTCTTTTCTCTCATTTTATTGTCAAACTCCTCTTTCTTTTCTTGTGACAACTCACTCACTTCACTCAACTCAAGCTCTCCTTTTTCCTCTCTTGTGTTGTCACTTGTCACTCCCTTACTCCTCTCAATCTTTTCTCTCTCAAGTTCATTTGAATTAAGATATGTGCCAAGAATTCCTTTGGAAGGAGTAGGGGTACTCTTGACCTCATCTTTCAATTTTTTTCCTTGAGAATCTTCATCCAACCTTTGCTTCACCCCTTTTGCCTTTGTCTTTCTTCCTTTTTCTAGCATTCCAAAATAAAATTCTTTGACTTTTATTGGAGGGGTGGCGCCAAGAATAAACTTTTGGTCCGGTAAAGTGAGAGCATGCTTTCCAAACTTCTCACTATACTTGGTATTTCTAGCAAGCTTCCATGGTTTTCCCAACAACAAGTGACAACCTTTTATGGGCATCACATCACATAGTACTTCATCATGATAATCGCCAATTTTGAACTTTACCCATACTTGTTGTATAATGTCCACAAACCCATCTCCATTCAACCAAGGCCACCTATAGTGTGAAGGATGATTACAAGTTTCCAAGTTCAATTGCTCAACCAAAGAAACACTTGCAACATTAGTATGAATCTTACAATCAATGATCATAGCACAAGTAAGCCCTCCAACTTTACAAATTGCGTGGAAGAAGTTCTTTCTTTCTTCCAAAAATTGCTCCACATAAACCTCATCACACTCATGGTTGTCTACAAAATGATTCCGTTTAAACATCGTTCTCAAAGCATTGTTAGTCCAAGACAAATCACTTGTAGTACATGTAGCACCTTTTCTCACTCTAGGCCTCAAGTTGCCTTCACATAAGAATTAGAGACATTAAACCTTTTAGCACAATTAGAAGATGTAGACTCTCTTTTTATTATGGAGTCATTACCACTTCTCCTCAAACCGATAGAAAGACCACTACTACTCTCTTGTTTATTTTTAGGAACACAAAGAGGCAATGCAAATGAACAATTTCTATAATAAGCTTCATCATCAATTCTCTCTATGTCACTATCTACATTTTCAAGTTCATCACAAGAAGAGTAAGTAGGAACATTGTACCTTGAAGTGTCACTATCATCATCTCCAAGACTAGAAGCATAGGAGTTTTCATGGTCACGTTCATCCTCATAAACCTCATAGCCTCCACGAGCTTCATGATCACCATAGTGACTCGCTTCATCTTTATAAGAGCCATCGTTCCCGGAAACATCATAGTAACTCCCACCATCATCATAGGAACCATAGTCTCCACAATCATCGTAGCAATCTCCATCATCTCCATAGGAGTCATAACCTCCACAATCATCATCCAAGGACATATTTGCAACAATAATAACAAAAGGACCTCACAAATTCACTCCCTCACGTGTATCACTTGATATATGTTCCCTCAATTTTCTTTCGACTCGTGTATACACTCAAGGTCAATGGCTTTTGTGACCACACTCTAATGTTCTCACTACTCTTGCCTTTTACCTCTCGTTGGCAAAGTCAAGTTTTTTCGCACTCAATTCCGATTTAACAATCGAACTCAATCCAATTCGGGATGGGAAGGAATTGTTGTGACAAGAAACGGACAATTGAAACTAAAGGACAAAATTTAGGAAAGTCAAAGAATGGAAAGAAAGAAAGGCTCGAATCGAATTGGCACGAAACGAATTTGGATTTAGATGAAACTTTGTGTGTGATCTAGAAACTTATTGTGTTAGATGATAAGAAAAAGGGTTTGGGTGATCTGAAACTGTTTCGGCAAGCAATCTGTAAAGTGGATGATTTTTTGTTGAGCGCTATCGCGTCAGCTGGCGCGCGATCGCAAAGAGTAAATTTTAACCCTGCACTGTCGCTTCGCGATCGCGAAGAGCAATATTAAATAAGCCTGCGCTATCGCGACCCTTCGCGCGCGATCGCGAAGAGCAAATTCTGGGTCTGATGCAGAACTTGAAACCCAAATTTCTGGAATTTTCTTCACTTGAATTTTCACAAACCAACTTATTTTTGATCAAAATTTGAGATATAAGCTCCTTATATATCCGTGAACAAACCCCAAAGATCAATTCCTCAAGAACAACACCCAAAATGCAAAAGTCCCAAATTTTTGTTGAGGAACCCTAGATTTTGATTTTTCAAATTAACACCTCAAATGTTGTTTTTTGTTCAATTCCTTCGAGAATCAGCTTCTAGAATCACCAAGCAACAACTGGTAACAAAGATTTCATCTAAAGGAAACCTAAACCTATGACTCAATTTTTGGATTTTTGGATTTTTTTGATTTTTTGTGATTTTTCAGATTTTGATATTCAAAACCTAGATAGTGTTTGTAAGAACAAACACCAATCCGTGCTCTGATACCATATGATCCTAAACTAGGATTAGGAAGATAACAAGAAAGTAAAGAGATAAAAGCAAGACCCGATTTGATTAATTGAGAAATAAGGAAACAAATTAGGAATAAACCTAATCACCCCCTTTAACACATAATCAAAAAGAACCAATACTAATTAGTCCTCAATTGGATCTAATCCAATGGCAAACCAAGGAAATAAAGTGCTCAAGTAACATGCTTAGCCAATGTTCACTCACATCATTCATCATCAAAAGTCTAACTGATGAATAAACATTCAATTAGGCTATTCATAGTAGCTAGGTAATGACAATGATAAATGGACTAAAAAGCCCCTAATGCAGATTCTAGAAATCTGGTCTTCCGCCCTTCAGCGCGATCGCGCTTGTGTACTCGAGATCGCGGACTATGACTGAATCTCTCTGCGCGATCGCGTCTTTGGAGTCGTGATTATGAAGCATACACAGAACTCCAGAATCCTCCTCTGCGGGATCACGCCTTTGGAGTCGCGATCGCGAAGCATACACAGAACTCCAGAATCCAGCAAGCTCCCATCTGCTTGTTTGGCCAATCCTTTGGCTTGATTCTTTACTTCCAAGTCCTTTTGAAGCATTCCAAGCTCCGGACGTCGAGCATGAACCATCCACGGCTTAAAGTACCAATCCAGATCGCATCACTTGAGCATTCGGTTGTGCTCCATCTACTTGCTCCGCTGGTGGGTCAGGTATCTCAACATATTCTTTAACCCCCACATCCTCCGCATTATCATTAGGTTGTGGAGGAGGAGGTGGATCATTTCCATGTGGTGGTGGGATACCTCCCACATTGTTTTGAATGTTCATTCTTGGTGGCATTTATGTAAATGCCTACAAAGAACAAGAAACAAAAAACAAAATTGAAAGATGCTTGGATAAATAAAACTAACACAAGAGCTTAAACTAATACAACTAAATGGTCTACCGAAGTCTCCGACAACGGCGCCAATTTATAACATGACCCAATTATGCGTAGGGGTCACAAATATCCTATAAAAGTAGGGATCGAACACAAGAACTTGCATGGGACGAAATATAGTTGGATTTGTGCAAATTATCTTGTTCTAGTTAGATAATCCTAATGGTTGTAATCGAAAGTATCTATAGCTAATAGAAAGCAATAAGAGACTAGTTTTAACAATTAAGTAAAGACTAGAATACTAATCTTCCCCTAACCCTCTAATCAAATGAGTTTTGTTACAAGCTTTATCACACTATAGGTCACCCAATGGACCTTTTTCACATATACTAGATTCACCCCTTTAAGTGATGAACCAAGACTACCAACTCTTGTCCTTTCGGTACTAAGAGTTGGTGCTTAGAGTGCTAGAAAATAGTCCCAAGTATGGTATCCCCCTTTTGGTGTTCAACCCATTAACCCGGGGTAAATGCGACACACTTACCCCCGGTACCCCGTCACTACGCTTCTCATTCCTAGAAATATCCTTTAGGTGTAATTCGAGTACTATAGGGCTTAACTTGAGTTGCCCACCTCAAGTTGTTGTAATGGAATCAAAAGTAGTGAAATAAGGTACTCCCAAGTGTTTTAAAGCTTATTACACTATACTCATTCGATTATTGGATTAGGGTTTAATTAGTACCATAGAGGGTGATTTAGCTACGCATGCTATGTAATGAATTAACCTAGTATGAAATAGATATTGCATTGAAATAAGTAATGGAAAATGATTCTTACAAAGTATGATGATGTTCTTGGCAACCCAAGAAAACTTGACAGAGAAGTAATGGTGTTTTCTCTCTATCTTACCTCTCAAGTTATGTAAAATGAAGAATGTATTCAAAAACCTAATTCTAGCTATTTATACTATTTGCCTAGACTAATTACAAAATTGCCACTTGAAGTTGTGCGGGGACCCTTTTGACAAAAGGTTGAGTTCTAGAGCTGCGTAGGGTAAAGGGATGACGCCTCTTAGAAATAGGCTGGCGCCCTGTCTAGAGTTGTATAAGAGGAAGGTTGCCCTTTACTATGAGCGAACTCCTTTTCTTCTTCAAGAGAGAGAAAGGTGGTTTTCACATACATGGAAAGGGTGGTCGCCCTTAGAATGGGGGCCGCCATTTTGATGTTTTCCCAGCCTCTTGAACTTGATCACTTTCTTGTGCATGTCTTGCTCTTTTAGGTCTCTTTTCTTTCCATTTTACATTAACACCTGAATCCAAGCAAACACATCAATCTTTCCTAAGAATTGGTCACTTTTAGACTCAAAGATAAAAGTTTAAGCGACTTAAAGTACGCAAAATGCTCGCGCATCAAGTCACTACAAAAGCAACTCCAATTGGCGCCTTCAATCCCCGTTGAACTAACTCGGTTACAAGGCAAGATTGAACAACTGAGGGGGGGTGGGATTTTGCGTCTAATGGCCTCCTAGAAGTGAAAACAAAGAAGGCCTTTGTTGACAAGTAGTGGGGGCCGTAAAGATTCCGTTTGGACACCTTATGGGCATGTCAAGCCGAGGGATTTCATTCCCCATAGAGATTGTGGAGGCTGAGGATCTGGCTGCTCGAGCTTGGAAGTGGTGGAGGATTTTCCTTTAAGTGATGAAGAAGAGGAAATAGTTGGAGAGGACGAGCTCGAATCCGAGGATGGAGGTAGCGGAGATAAAGACTCCAAAGAAGAAGAAGAAGGAGGAGGAGGTGATGCACCTATTAGTTGATTTTTCATTCATCTTTTTAACTTTTGTGGCTGTTCGAGCCATTGTAAATGTTTTTGCTAACCTTTTTCGAATGTTTCATTTGCTTTGAATTTTTGTGTTTGCATGTTATAACGAGGAATGTATGCGAATACATTTAAGGATATTTGGACGACTTCATTTATCCGAGTCGATTCAGACTTAGTTATTTTCAGAAAAATTTGATGCGTATCGGAGCGACGTCTCGCTCCGTGTTAGGGCATTAGGACAATAAAAAACAAGCAATATAACTACTAGAAGTTTAATATTGAGGCAAACTCAGGATAATATCCTTTTCATTATAGATAACAGGCCATGTGCGGCGTTACATCAAGCCTAGTTGTAAAATGACTTAGGCAAAATTTTAAAGATAGCCACTATCGGGTTTTATATACATAAACAAAACAAAGCTAATCCTCGGGTCAGTCCTCGTTATGAATATTGTGTGTCTTCGGGTATCTTGGTAGTCCTCAGTATGAGAGGCTCAGAGTCGCGATCAGACTGTATCCCATCTTCCATCCCCCCAGTGTTCGGGTGTGAGTGACGAGGACTCGAGCACCGTACTCCGCTCCCTCTGCTTCATGAAAAGGTCAAGCAAAGAAAAATGGGGGGTTAATTAATCAATCGATCCAAGAGTCGGAGCGAATGAAGGCTTAGTGTCGTAGGTGAAAATTTGCTAAAAACAATTAGGTAAAGTACCTTAGAATTAAAAATAATACCGCTTCAAATTTGCTAAAAACATAAGGTAAAGTACCTTAGAATTAAAATAATACTGCTTCCAATTTGAGGGTTCCAACTTGCCATTCATATCTTCCAATTGATACAACCCTTTACCAACTAGCTCTTACCCAGTATGGGCCCTCCCAATTCGCTACCAACTTCCTAGCATTGCTCTCCTTAGATGACTGGTTCACGGACCTTAACATATAGTTTCCAACTTTGAAAGCTCTGAACTTAGCTTTCTTGTTGAGGTAGTTCTCAATTTGCGTCTTTTGAGCTGGCATCCTTATTAAGGCCAAATCTATCCGTCCATCAAGCAAGTCCAATTCTACTTGCATCGCTTCTCGATTAGATTCTTTAGTAGCATGGGTGTACCAGAGGCTAGGTTCACCAACTTCCACGAGAATTAAGGCATCCATCCCATAGACTAAAGAAAATAGGGTATCCCCTGTGCTATTCTTCAGCATCATGTGATTTGCCCACAACAGTCTGGGAAGTTCATCGAGCCACAGGCCTTTTGATTCCTCAAGCTACTTTTTCAAATTCTCAATGATAACCCTAGTTGAAGACTCGACTTTCCCATTTGCACTCAGATGATATGTCGTCGATACTACCCTTTTAACTCCCCACTTCCCAAAGGAAATGTGTGACGTCGGAGCTAACGAATTATTGGCCATTGTCACATGTGATTTTTATTAGGAATTCGAACCTGCAAATAATATTCTTCCAAATAAAATTGATTACCTCTTTTTATTGAACTTTGGCGAAGGCCCCTGCTTCCACTACTTTGGAGAAGTAATCAGTCTCCACAAGCAAAAATCTCACATTTTCCCCTAGCTTTAGGGAGCGGACCCACGATATTCATCCCCCATTTGATGAAAGGCCACGGGGACAAAATCGAATGTAAAGGCTCTGCCTATTGATGAAGCATTTGAGCATAGCTGGCATTTATCACACTTCTTGTAAAAGGCTTTGACATCCGTGTCGATATCTGCCTATAATATCCAGCTCTAAGAAACTTTCGTGTAAGTGCCTTCCTCCAGAATGATTGCCATACTCGCTTACATGTACCTCTCTCATCACATATTTAATTTTCCAAGGACCCAAACACTTGGCCAACGGGCCGCTGTGCAGCTTCCTGTACAATTCTCGCGGAATTAATGAATATGGCACTGCTTGAATTCTAAGCTTCCGAGCTTCCTTTATATCTGTTGGCAGAGTCCCCAAGTCCAAATATGAAATAAACTTGGTACGCTAGTCCCAAGTGTGATTCATTGAATTGACATCAAGTTACACTCTCTCAACGGCCGAACTGAGCAAGTGGACAACTGAGCCAGTCCTGGAGTTACTTGTTTCAGCAGCGGAGCCCAAATTTGCTAAGGCATTTGCTTCCGTGTTCTCGTCCCAAGGGATCTGCTCAAATCTCCATTCAGAGAATTTAGACAAAATTTGTTCTCCGGCTAGGAGTTCTTGCATTCTGGGCTCACCGGCTAAAAAGTCTCCAAGTACTTGATTTGCCACAAGTTGTGAATCACTTTTTAGCTCAAGCTGTTCTACTCCCAATTCCTTAGCGAACTCTAATCCTGCTATCATGACCTCGTACTCGGCTTCGTTGTTGGTCACGACACGAAGCCTAATAGAGTGCCTTACTTTCTCTCCTGCTCGAGCTACCAAGACTAAGCCAAGCCCCGAACCTTTAACATTTGTGGCCCTATCAGTGTAAAGTGTCCAAATCCCTGAGGTCGTGCCCTTTGACAACAATTCCTCCTTTTCTACATTGGAAAATATTTAGGCGCTAAAATTAGCTACAAATTCTACTACCCATTTAGCCAACCTCCAGGACAACTCGGGCTTATAAAGTATATTCCTTAATGGGAAAGTGGAGACCACAGCTATGGAGTGGCATTGAAAGTAAGGCCGAAGTTTACAGGCAGCTATGGTTAAAGCAAGTGCCAACTTTTCCTAGTGGTGATACCTGGTCTCGGCATTAAGTAACGATTTGTTGGCATAGTAAATTAGTTGTTGCTTTCCATCTTCTCCACGGACACTTTAGACATGGCCAAATAGATTAAAATGTTTTTCCATCTTTGGGTTCTGCAAGCAACGGTGTGTTTGCTTAATAATGTTCAATTCTTTCAATGCTTGTTGACACTCTGGATTCCATTCAAAAGTAGTGTTCTTTTTTAAAGACGAAAAAGAACTTGTGGCATCGCTCTGAAGACCTTGAGATAAATCTGCTCAAAGCCGCTATTCGCCCAATCTAATGCTGAACTTCTTCAGTCCCTATAAGAATTTCAATGATCTCTTTATCGCCTTGATTTTCTCTGGGTTTGCTTTAATTCTTCGCTCGGACACAATGAAGCCCTACAACTTTCCCGAGCCAACACCAAAAGCATATTTTTCAGGGTTTCATTTCATGTTGTACTATTGAAGGATGGTGAATGCTTCCCTTAGGTGGTTCAAATGGTCCTCCACCTGTACTGACATAACTAGTATGTCATCGATGTAATCTTCCATCGATTTTCTAATGTAATCCTTAAACATATGGCATACTAGTCTTTGATCGTAGCACCCGTACATTTTAGGCCAAACAGCATCACCTTGTAATAGTAAGTTCCTCGGTCAGTAAACATCCAAGAAGGTTAGTAGCTTGTGTCCAGCCGTGGAGTTTATGAACCTATCAATTTGTGGCAACAGATATGAATCATTGGGGCAAGCCTTATTCAAGTCTATATAATCCATGCATATTCTCCATTTTCAATTTTTCTTTGGTACGACCACAATGGCCCATTCAGGGTACCTGACTTACCGTATGAAATTGTTATCAAGCAATTTGTTTGTTTCCGCTTCGATCACCTTCTTCCTGACGCCTGCATGTGGCCTCTTCTTCTATGTGATCAGAGTGTAGTAAGGATCCACGTTAAGCTTGTGCGGTTTTATCTCTGGATCCATCCCGACCATATCGTCATGGGACAAGCAAAAAAATAACTGTTGGACTTCAAGAATGCAACTATAGCTTTCTTTGACTTCGTATCCGACTCCTAGCCAACAATTCTCTCCAAAAAATCCATCGATAATATGACTGACTCCAACTCTACAATCATCGAATCCTCAGCCATTTGCCTCTTAGGCTCTTGGATATGTGTCGGGATCTTTTCCACTATCTCGTTTGGGGGTCCATTTCAGCTAACAAATACATTTCTCCTTCAGATCTCGAGCACTGTTGTTTCTATTTTGATGGTCCAACAGTGTTATTTTGATGGTCCAACGGGGATGACTTCACTCTTCAAAGCCATCGAATAACACTCTCTAGCCATTCTCTGTTCTCCACGGATGGAACGAACACCCCTCAGCGCTGGGAACTTAATAACTTGGTGAAGAGTTGAAGGCACTGCCTCCATTGGGTGGACCCACGGCCTCCCAAGGATAACATTGTAAGCTATGTTTTCGGGGTATAACTTGGAACACGGTCTCCTTGGTAACTCCTAGAATTTTCTCTGTGGAGTTATTGAAACCTCTTAATACGGTTGCCTTCAAAACGATTTGGTTCTTCAACCACATATTTTTTACCACACCATAACTTATGATGTTAATGGAACTACCAGCATCTATCAACACTCTTTTTATGCTGAGTCATTGATCCGAAGCATGATTACCAAGGCGTAATATTATTCCCTCTTAGTTATCCTCATTAAACACAATTTCATCCTTTAAGCCGCCATCATGGCTCCTCTTTTCAAACTTCACAGAGAGTTTTGCGAACTTCTTAGCCGTAAAAAAGTTTACCATCCACTTCTGACCCTCTAGTGATCACATTAACAACTCTCTTAGGAGATGGAGCCCTTGGCGACTGTCCTTCAATCCTATTTTTTGCAAAGGTTTGTGTCCCTTTGTCAACCAAGAATTCCTTCAGCATACCCTTCTTGAGTAAGTGGGCCACCTCGTACCGCAGGGTTGTGTAGTCCTCGGTAAGGTATCCATGATCATCATGAAAGTGACAATAGAGGCTCTTATCCTTCTTTCCAGGGGTAGACCTCATATCCTTTGTAAGACTCACCCTCTTATCAATCATTTCCTTCAACGCGCTCACCAAATCCGCATCAGAGACGTTGAAGTTGTATTCAGAAATTCATGGAAAATCCTTCTCTTTGGTCACCAAGGATGGCCCCGTATTGCTCTTCTGATTTGTGTTGTTGTAAACCTTACTCCCTAGAGTTTGGCTCACATGCTGCCTTGGGGAGTTGTAAGGCTCATAACGGCCTTTTGAGTTCCCTCATGGTATCGAGATGAAGACTCCTAAATCCAGAATTTCAGCTGGTAAACTTCCATTCTTATTTTTCCAACCTAACTTTGCCAAAGTCCTGGTGTGGACATCATTCCAAGTAAAAGCTTGCAACTCTTGGAGCTTCTTCTTCAAGTCGGCAACAGCTTCGCAATTATTTGCATTTATATTTCTTCAAATGCCATGATTCCAAGCTATCTTCCATCAGAGGCATATCCATCCATTCCGCTTGGAAGCGCTCAAGAGAATCTCTAAGCGGCTACTTCGCCCACGACTTAACATGGAAGATATTCTCCTTCCTTTTATTGATCTTTTGGGCGGAGCCTTTATGAATAAATCAACAAAATCATCAAAGGATCTAATTGACTCAGAGGGTAAATGTAAATAGCAATACAATGCCCCCTTCTCCAGTGTCTCTCCGAACTTCATTAAGAGCATGGAGTCTAGTTCCACCTTTGTTAGATCATTTCTTCTTACCATGGCCATGTATTTGGCCACATGCTCTGCTGTGTCTGATGTGCCGTCATACTTTTTCAAGATTTGTAACTTGAAATGCTTCGAGATTGGGGTCGAGGTCGCCTCCGGCTTGAAAGCCTATTGTTTGCATTTCTCAATATCCAACACTTTTTGAGATTTTGGGGCACCAAGAGTCTTTGCCATCCATTTTTTGAATTGTGCTTCGAAATCCTTTTTTCATTACTCGAGGTTCGACGGGATGCTGGATGGAGCCACGGGCGCTATCTCTGCCATCTTGGGAGCCGCTCCAAAGGGTACGGTTCCATGAGGAGCATTCCTCGAGTCTCTAGACACGACACCATTTAGAGGTCCCCCTATTTTTGTGCCCGTAGGAATAGAATTCGGAGTGCCTCAATTAGGGGCCACAGTGGAGTATCGGTGGGAGTAGCAGTGAGCCTAATACTCTCCGAGATGGCTTGCAACGAGTTGCACATCTCAGTGTTAATCCTAGCCTGTTCAGCTCCCAGCCTCTGATGTTTTGCAAACTGCTCTCGAGTTTGCCTCATGAATTCTTTGATTTGCATACCCCAACTTCCATATTCTAATGAACTAGGGTTGGTAATAGTAACTGGTGGTACCACTCCGTCTCCAATTATACCACCTGTCGGATTCAGTTGCCCAACGGGGTGAGATTGGTCTCCAATCATGTTTCAATGTTATCAATCATTTTATAGGGTTATAATGGATGTAGATGAATATAAGACACAACCTTGGAACAACGTTTAATTGCTTGATCCCCACAGATGGAGCCAAATTATATGGGACTAAATTCAATTTATGGTATAATTGAATTTATAATTGGGTTACAAGCAGTTCGTTATATCAATATTTCAATAATTGAACTAGCATTTAAAAACAATGACAATAAGCACAAAGGGATTATATTGAAAATTCTGAGATTACAATTGGATAGGGTTTCTTTTCTTATATGAGCATGAATATTGTAATGAGCTAGAGGATCTATATATAACCATAATAGCTGAGCTGATTGTGGGTATTTAAGACCTCATGATCCCACATCTGGGTCGTGGTTTATCTGTGATCAGCACTTCTTTAATGCTATGCTGTGGCGGTTAAAGTTAAGGACCCTCCGAAATTGACTCAGACAATCAAGAGAATTCGTATCCTGGTAGAATGATATAGGTCCAACACAACTATTCGTTATCACGACTATCCATTATCCATCACGGCTACTCGGTCATGATGGTGGAACCAAGTCTTAGCTCGTGGAACATTCATCTCCGCGTGCCATGTTCCCGTTGCCAAATTTTACTATTATAATAATATATCTCATTTAATTGTAAAATTTTACTAATATAATAATATATCTCATTTAATTGCAAAAGTATTTACCAAATTTGTGGATGAACCAATGAAGTCACAGCGAGCTCCTATGGGTCAAACGGCCACCTGCAAAGGTTATATAATAAAAGTTTCTTTTTTATATATATAATTTTTAGTTTTATTAATTCTTTTTAAGGTGGAGCAGAAGCTAAGCATCATTTAATAATCACTTTTTTACTTAAATGTAAATTTTCAGTTTTTATTTTTTATTTTAGTTTCATATTGGTTAATTCTTTAATAATTTAATTGATCATACATGAAAATGAAACAAATACGTAACAACAAACTCTAGAAATAGTATAATCAATTGTTCTAGAGCTAGAATGGTAGCAGAGGCTGATGCACCTATAAACGCTTGGTTCAGAGTTGCATTGCACAGATTATTTTAGAAAATAAAATAAATACTTTATATATGTGTGTAAATATCCATTAAAGTTTCAATATATATTAAATTTTGAATACAAAATTTCAAAATACGATGTGTTAACATCATAAAATCTAAACCCATCACATTTTAATTTTAGATTTGCACCTAAATGTACATATTTTAGCTAAATAAATAAACATAAATAGAGGAACTGGCCAATCCCTAAACAAGGATGCTGAGAAGGGTGTTGATTTCGAGTCCATTGAACCGTGGAAGAGAAGTTATCATAGTAGCAACCATTTTTGCAGCAATTCAGGTAGTGTTTTTCCTCGGGTAATTTGCCCAACTATACAATATTAGACACTAGTTTATATAAAAATATAATGCTACAAGACTTACAAATCACCCATTGTATTCCTGCCACCTCTTGATTCCTCTTCTATTCCTGCCACCTCCCATCCACCCCGCATTGTTGCCCACAACCACTCTTGTTGGTCGCCATCACTGGCCACCATCGCCAGCTGCTGCCAATCGCCGACGTTTCTTTTTATGGTTATTCTTTTACAATAGAAAACCAGTGGACATGCAATCCCTCGCCTTCAAACAACCATAAGAAATACCATAACCACCATCAAAAAGAAAGAAAAAAAAAGAATTAGAAGAAGAAGAAAAAGTATACATATAGTTTGTTGCACATTTAATATAGTAGTTTGAGATACATTGTATATAAAATCGATGCACAAGAAATACAGAAGAAATACATAGACAATATACAAATAAAATACACATGACATACAGTTTCGTTACATTTTGGAACTCTTCAGTTATCGAAAATATATGACATACAATCGACATACAATCGTCATGCAATCACCATACAGTGGCCATACAGTTACAAAGTAGATGGTAAGCACGGTGAAAAAATGAAGCAGCAACAGAACGCCGTCGGAAAATACATGACATACAGTCTTCATATAGTTTTCGTACATTGCAGAACTGCATAGAAATATCGATACTGTAATTTGAGAAGAGGGTAAATAAGCATAGTGGATGCAGTAGATTGATGAGGAAACATCTACGGTTCATCCTCCTAATTCTATCAAGTTCAGAGCATAAAACCCTAAGCATATTGAATTGGGTTATTCTTGGGTTTTGATTATATGAAAATTAGATATAAATATGGGAATAGACGGAGAAAAAAATATTTTTGGGAAGTCTAGTTAGACAATAATGGAGCAAGCCTGTATAATGGTAAAGTTGGCTCATTTATGTTTTAGCCCCTTTTCTCTATGATAAATATGTAAGTTTGATTAATTTAATTTATTGTTGTACTTATCCTTTAGCTGTAGATAAACAATATATATATATCCTTGTGCTAATTCAATATCAACTATCAAGATACATAGATTGTTATATGGTATCTGATTGTCCAGGGTCTCTTCCCAACACTCTCCTTGTTCAAGTTCCATGTCATCATCTTCCCCAACTCAATCTAGTTTTTAAACCTCTAGTATAATGTTTGATACTCCATCTCTTCCAGTTTCCTCCCATTTTGCCTTCTCTCTCTCAAACATCAAAAATTTAGTTTCCACGGTTCTTGATTTACTACAAAAAATCAGATATATTGTGGCGACTTTTAATGGCGACATTATATATTGCCACAATAAGTAAGGTTTTTGTAGCTACTTTCTTATTGCCACTGAAGGTATAGTTTGATCAACTATTACTCTTAGGTCGCCACTAATAAGTGAGATATAATTTAGAATTTGTCATTCCCGCCCTCTATTTTAAAAGGCAGTTTTGGGACTCGCCCGGGGCTCGCTTTGGGGCGAGACAATTGCAAAATGCCATGAGGCTCTCGGGTGGGGCTTAGATCCATGAGGCTTACGCCTCAAGCGCCCAGCAGTGCGCCCAGAGCACGCCCAACGCTCAACGCTCAATGTTCGGGGCTTGCCTTAATAGAACCTATGCAAATGGTCTGTCCAATTCCCTAATTAATATTATTCACCCACAATTTTCTTTAAATATAAATGATACAAGTTACATCCATCTATAGAAATTGAGAAATTGGGTATAGCTCAATTAATGATACATAATATTGCATGTATTATAATTGAGAATATCATGAGGACGAATATCTTGTGTATACTTAATCTGAATGGGTTTTAAAATCTGAATGGGGATATATAATCTGAATGGGTTTTAATATTTGTATACCAATCAGGTATGGGTTTTAAAATCTAAAGCATGCAATATTTTCTTCCCTCATAACAGCTCAATGTTGTAATGGTATTTTCTCTATTTTCTTGTGCTACTATATACTCATATGCTTGAAAAGTAAAAAGTAAATTATATGAAGGTTCGTGTTTTTTTTTTTAGCATTTCATCTTGATTGTGCTACTATATACACTAGCTTGTGATTTCTATCGTCTGTGCTCTGATACGGCTAATTGATTGAGATAGGAAAATGGAAGAATAATCAACTCCCTAAGAGAATTCACTTGTGAATCTCTGAACAAGAATTAAATTTGACTAAGAGAAAGGAAGTGTTATTCAAGAACTAGAGAGAGAAAATTACACAATTCATACATCAATTTCTAGATAAAACGAAATGGAGATGAAGACCCCCAATTTATCCCCTAACTAACCCTAACCGATTTGTCCACCTCAGCTAACAGCATAACTAACTTGCTGACTCGACAAAATGACGTCGTATTCCCCTTAATATTCTGTTATTTAATGTCACTAACCAAAACGACGTCGTTCCCTTTTGTTTATATCTAACTAATCACTAAACGTTGTCGTTTACTCCCAAGTGCAATTAGTTATTAACAGCTTTTACATTGTTTAAAATCTAGTTACATATCAACTACCCCCTTCTTCAAATGATCCTTGTCCTCAAGGATCGAAGTCTGGAAACTGATCTTTGAAGACAGAGTAATCCATCAACGAACTGTCCTCAGTTGCAGCATTAAACCATTTGACCAACACCAGAGCCACGCCTACATCATTGGTAGGTACATTCGCCTGTCAACAATTGCTTCAGGGGCTAGTAAGGTGACCCCATGATCAGTGACATGTAGAGGCAGCACTGGGGAGACTGGGTGGAGCCAATGTGCTTCTTGAGCTAGGACACATGGAATGTAGGGTGTATTTTGGAACCTGGTGGTAAGTCCAGCTTGTAAGCTATTGGACCTATGGTTTGAATGATCTAAAATGGCCCAAAATACTTAGGAAGTAGCTTGTGATTGCGTGGGAAAAAATACACCACCTATTGTTACGGGGATATGAGTCCAGTTGGCGAGACTAGACTTATCTTACAAGTCACTGGGCACTGAGGATATATGCCTGCTCCTAGAGCCAATGATCGTTTAGGCGGTTTGGCCACAAAGTGCAGGGCACACATCCCGTCGCCTAGGGTTTACAGTCTGCTAGTTAGGGTTTTATGTACCACCGCCTTGAGTTGTACGCCCATGGCCCTATTAGTATTTATATTTTACCTTATTTAGGACTAGGTATCACTATTATAAATACCCCTCCTTACATTGTATTGTACATATCGCTGGATACGCCATCAACTTCTGCTACTCTAAAGGAATAAGATTTACCTTACTTTCTCCATTATTTCTTGTCTATTTACTTGTCTTTATTTTCATCGTATTTACTGACTTTTCCATCGTAATTTACCGTATTTCTTGTGACCCCATTCATAATTAATTGTTTAACCTAGACGTACAAATTTAGGCATAAACGGGCCTGGGCAATTGTAGATATTCTACGAAGGAAAAGACGCAATCATGCCTGACAACGGTAGCAGCATTCTAAAGAACACCACAAACGCAGCAGACGAGTTCATAAAGGATCTCAGCAATCTCAGCATACAACAGAGGGATCCCATCGAGTAGCCAAAGGATTCTTCTCAGGAGCCCATCCCTATCACTAGCAATGATGAAGGTGATCAACCCCCAGGAGGTAATTCTCAGTTCAGAGGCTATCTCTTGGATATCCTCAAAACTGCGTCCGAACGGAACTCGAACAGCATAGCTGAAGGGATATCCCAGAGATTGGGAGCAATGTTTGATGGCTCCTCTCAGAGGCCATTATCCCCACGACGGCCATATTCTACGGACAACTCGCCAGCGTCGGTTCCCAATCATATGCTCAACATGGACGCTGCCCTTGGAGGATCAATAACAATCAACAATCAAGACCTTAAGGGAACCCCTATCATTCAGGATCTCATAAAGGAGATGAAGGCCATCCATGAACGAATCAGTAATGTGCCGAGTGCTCCAACCCAAGTTACCACGGTAAATAAGCAGAAGTTCTACAAACATGCTTACAAAGCGAGCTGTCATACCCGATTTTGGACTCAACTCGAGGCGAGTCGGGTTTTAGATTTGACTGGGTAACTCGTTTGAGTTTAAGTGTTGGAGTCGCCACCTAATATAGTCTTCTAAGGTGTATTAGGCCACCTAAGTGTCTAGGGTCAAGTCTATTGGTCACACTAGTCTATTTCAGAGATTCGAAAGGGTAAAAAGTCCAAATGACTCGGGGGAGAAGGTGTTAGGCACTCCCCCGAGTCCTACGAAAAGTGGTTCCCGGCCGAGTCTATACTTTGGGATAAAAGTGATGAATATTATCATAAATACTAACGTGGAAGGTCATTTTAGCACTTGATTCGAGAAGGCAGTACATCTAGGCAATTTAACTCGTACACATGCAAATAGATTTCACGTACGGCCTATATTTAAGCCTAGTCATATTTTGTGGCCTCTAATACAAGCGCCTAATCGTGGATATGGTTCAATTTCAGCCTATTTGTGTAATTCTAGCATTTAAAGCAATTTTGCATATATAGACAATATTGCAAAGAAATTTCAGATTTGTACCGAAAACCAAATAGGTATTTATTTTAAAACAAAATGTTTGCTATTTAGGGTCGGTGTGACTCGTCATTAGTTGTCGAGCCCAAACCTTAATGGCCTTTTGTTTTAGGGGTCAGTTTTTGAAAGATATATATAGGCGAAGGAGCTGTTTTCAAAAATAGGTTGCACATAAGCACACAAATGCAATCAAGGGCTGTCGCACATAATGTGTATATATATATGCATAAGCATGCAAATAGATGACTAGGTGATAGTTATAACTTTTAGAAAGTCTTTACATAGTCTTATAGTCGACCTCAAATCACGTATACACCCATATACACTACTAGATTAGTGTATAAGAGCTTCTTAAAATGATAAAAGAGTTTTAATACACATAAATGCCACATTTTAAAAATGGTTTTGGGCCTGGATCATTTGTGCGAAAAGGGGCGGTATTTATTTTTGCATAAATAGCTCAGATTATGCAAAATATTACACATTTAAGCCCCTGTCAAATGAATTTTAGATTCAAATACTCAGAAAGTATTTTCTCATAGTATTTTCATTCTAACACCTGCGTGGAGCGATTAAAACAATATTATCATTCAGAGATTCTACCCAGAACATGCAGTTTTAGAAAAATAGCATGGGACTTTTAGTTTTAAAACAAAGAATGCTATGCAAATTCCTAAATGTCGTGATTTTCTGGGTAATGCAACATGTAGGAGTGAAAGGTCGAGAGAAGAGCCCCTGGGTGGCTATGTGTACAGTATAATAACTGTGTACCCCTGTTTTAAAGCATACAGACAGGAAGCCTAACAAATATACAAAGTAGGGGACAGTTTCTAAAGGGGAAATAAAGGTCAAGTGATAGCCTATCTAGGCTCAGCCTTCTTCAGGGATGAAAGAGCCTTTTTCCAACTCTCCAAATACACTAAAAGTACTGCAAATACCACTTGGTATAGCCCTTAAGGCCATCTTCACACATGCTGCAAGATGGGATTAGCAGGGCCAGGATCAGAATCCAAACAGAAATTATGCCAAAGGAATTAAACATTAACAGCCTGAATGACAGAGCAAACCATGAGGAAATCCATAACTCTATACCGCACCTTTTAAGTTATACTGACATGATCCTTGTGGATCATTCTAATAGGTGTGCAGAGATCACCTTAGACTTAACAGAACATCCAGAACCAAAGCAAAAATAGAGCACACAAGCAGTTTATATGAAACAGAGGCAGGATAGATGGTGTAATAGACAACTACACAGACATAGATGGATAAGTAAATGCAGTAAGCAATCAGAGATGTAGAAGTACCTTTAACACTAGAGAGTAAGTAAATAAAGTTGCAGGTGTTGCTTGATGCTTGCAGAGAACAGGTTCCAGAAAGCAAACAAGCAGAGGTCTCCAATTGTTTTGAAAGCAATCAGAGAGAGAAAGTAGTATGCTTAAGCAGTTTGCTATGTATTTTCTGTTGTAGAAAACTGTGTAGTCGTGTAGTGTATGATTCCTGTACTAGAGTATGACTTATATAGGTGTAGGATATGCCCTCTATGAATTTGAAATTTAATGTCAAGGAATCACAGATTTGGTAAACTTAAAGAAGGAAAGAGTGGATCATACAGTCAATCATAGGGGAATTGATTTCCCATTATACTTTTCTATAAATAAAGCCAGCTTGATCATTCATTAGGGTTCTCATCCTAAAATAGGCCAATTAAAATCCCTAAGTTAAGGTGAAATCAAATAATAGTTAATTATGCTTCCCCCTTTCAATCCTAACAAAACAGATGCTAAAAATCAAGGTCCTAACTGATTTTAAACCCAGAAATAGGTGAACAAATTCTTAAAAGATCCTATCAATTACCAGAAACTAACTTCCCCTTTTAAATGCCAATCACAAATTCAAATTCAGCCTAGTCATGTTCAAATCATGTTGCCATTTCAGTCTCAAGACATGTAATCATGCATTTGAACAAAGTAAAGATCAAAATACACTGTCAAAGATGCATCCATTGTCGTTGGTGTTAAGCTCCATTTTCAGTAATGGTGACAAAGTACAATAGGCTACGAGAGTGTCAATTTCAGTGTAAACAAATTAAGAGCAAGGTTTCACCTAATGAACCACAAACAAGATAATTAACCCCACAGTCCCTCACTCTAATCAATTAACTAATAACATTTAATCAACGTTACACACATATGAAATTAGGCAGACTCGAGCATAAACACCATTGTTGAAATAGTGAAGCCAAACCAAAATTGACAATTTTATGCTAATTAATCGACAAACAATCGCGTTAACATACCAAAGAATAGGCATTTTTTAGGCACAATCATAGCACATAGGAAAAAGTAAAATTATGGATTAGGGTTACCCATTTCGAACCGGGTCGGGTCCAATCGACCCGTCTCAAATTGGGGTTGCATGGAGAAAGTCGTACCCTTTTCTCAGTGATAATACCGTTCAACACAATCTGAACCTCGCTAGAGGCGTTTTCCGGCGGTGGTGATTCAGTTAGCGAAGGGTCAAGTTTTTTCCCTCGTCCAAATACCATCAAAAGTGTATAGGTTTTGTAGCGGATGACAAGGGGAGTTTAATGATACTATTTTCCCCAATTTTCACCGGCCAAATCGACCAAAAAATGCCACGACAGTGGTGACTCCTCATTTCACTGAAGAGAGAGAGAGAGAGAGAGTAATTATCGGAGGGTGGGGAGAGAAATGGAAAGGCTGAGCGAGTTTAGGGGTTGTGTAGGTGAGAGTAGGGGATTTAATCTTGACCGTTGGATCAGAGAAATGAAGGGCCAGGATGAGGCCACGTCGATGCTGAGGTGTAGAAATATGTGTGATGTGTATAAAATATGAGGTGTAATGTATATATATGTATTTACGTATATATAGTGTATAAATAATGTATATTAGGCATAATTTGATAAAAAAATAGGTATAGAAATGGTATAAAATATAAGAAAATTAGGAAATTAATTTTAAAGCAATAAAATGATTAGGGAAGCGTATAAAAATGTATTTTGAGATTTTAAAATGAATTGGGTAATTTTATCAAAAATAAGGGTAATTGCAAAAATTTAAAATGGAAGCGTACATCTTGTAAAAATGGCTATGGTTTGAGATGATGCTTTTGAAAATGGCCTCGATTATCAGGCGATTATTAGAAAATAATTTGAAAGAATGGACGGGACAAACTAAATGCACGATTGCGTGTAAAATCTGAAAACTACTGTTTTAAAAACAGGAGGGACAAAATTAGGTGTCAACAGCTGTCCCTCTTTGCCCGGGGATGATGAAAGAGTCTTCGGGCAAAGACGTTGACAGTACGGCCAATTTTGTCATGACTCTAGAGAAGTGCCTATGACTTAAGAGAATGTGGGGTGTCAGGTTGAAAGGCTTGCTTTGCTTGGGGTGTATGTCCTGCAATAAAGATGTGCCTGCAACATAATGTATATGTAAAACGTACCTTCCCGCCGGACCGGATTGTCTTTCCAGGATTCTTGTCGTATATAGTTGTGTCTGCTATGCCATGATTGCGTGTCCTTTGCTGTCAAGTGTTAGATTCCACATCGGGTTGTGAGCCCTTCGTTGGTGCATTGAGCTGTGTACCCTCCACAAAGAATTAAAATGACAAATCGGTATCAGGCTGTGTACCCTCAACCGACGCTTTTCGGGCTGTGTATCCTCAGCTAAATTAAATGACAAATCAATATCGGGCTGTGTACCCTCAGCTAATGTAAATGACAAATCGATATCGGGCTGTGTACCCTCAACCGACGCCTTGGGTTGTGTACCCTGAGCTAATTTAAATGACAAATCGATATCAGGTTGTGTACCCTCAACCGACGCTTCGAGCTGTGTACCCTCAGCTAATGTAAATGACAAATCGATATCGGGCTGTGTACCCTCAAGTGACGCTTCGGGCTGTGTACCCTCATCTAATGTAAATGACAAATCGATATCGGGCTGTGTACCCTCAACCGACGCTTCGGGCTGTGTACCCTCAGCTAATTTAAATGACAAATCGATATCGGGTTGTGTACCCTCATCCGACGCTTCAGGCTGTGTATCCTCAGCTAGTGTAAATGACAAATCGATATCGGGCTGTGTACCCTCAACAGACGCCTTGGGCTGTGTACCCTCAGCTAATTTAAACGACAAATCGATATCGGGCTGTGTGCCCTCAATCGATGCTTCGGGCTATGTACCCTCAGCTAATGTAAATGACAAATGGATACTGGGCTGTGTACCCTCAATCGACGCTTCGGGCTGTGTACCCTCAGCTAATTTAAATGACAAACCTTTCGTCGGAACATATCTGTCGTGTATTGCCGAGTTACGTATCTGTTGTGCCTTCATCCAAAGAAAGATCGGTGAGTTGTGCGGGGTGGTTTGTTTTGTACATTCTTGGCTCGCTTCGCGCTCGCTGTCCACGGGTGCTGGGATCTTGGCCGAGCTGACAGAGATATGCATGAAATAGTAAATAATGCAAACTTTTGAAAAACTTTTATACGAAAGAAATGAAATGAAATAAAATATCCTATTGAGCCACGAGTCGCGTTGTGTAAAGCCATAGTTGTCACTCTTCATGCTGTTCCAAACTCCATCAACTGAATTTTGAGGGCGACCTCAAAATTCTGCCCCAGTTTGTATTTGAAATTTTTGAGAAATCCTCAAATATTTCTGCCCACGTGTCAACTATGTTTGTCCTCTAGTTATTTTTTAGAGTTCCTCAAAAATTATGCCCCAGTGTTTGCTTTGTGGGAAAATGAAAATATTATATTTATGCGATCGAACCTTGAGTAGGTTGCCTACGTATCCCACTTGGGGAATCAGGTCGTGATGTAGTTCAGATTACATAATATATTTCCGAGTGGGAGAATCACTAATTAGTACAAGCTCTTATACATAGTATCTTTTGACAGCGTCTGAGTTGGTTTGTTTCGGCCAAACCTCTCCGTCCATTTCTGCCAATATCAATGCTCCTCCATTTAGAACTCGATGAACCATGTACGACCCCTGCCAATTTGGTGCGAACTTGCCTTTTGCCTCTTCTTGATTTGGAAGTATCTTCTTCAGTACCAACTGCCCAGGTTCGAAGAGTCTCTCTCAAAATTTCTTGTTAAATGCCTTAGCTATTCTCCTTTGATATAATTGCCCATGACATACTGCGCTTAGCCTTTTGCCGTCGATGAGGGCCAATTGCTCCATTCTTCCTTTGATCCATTCAGCGTCTTTCAACTGTGTCTCTTGGATGATCCTCAAAGATGGTATCTCGACATCTGCGAGTATCACTGTCTCAGTGCCATACACCAGTAAGTAAGGAGTAGCCCCTGTTGATGTTCTCATTGTGGTGCGGTACCCTAACAGAGCATAAGGTAGGTTCTCGTGCCATTGCTTTGAATTGTCTGTCATCTTGCGCAATATCCTCTTGAAGTTCTTATTGGCGCCTCGACCGCACCATTCATTTGAGGTCTGTATGCAGTGGAATTGTGATGCTTGATCTTGAAAACCTCACAGGTTGCTTTCATTAAGTCACTATTGAGATTGGACCCATTGTCGGTGATTATGGACTAAGGAATGCCAAACCGACATATCATCTTATCACGGAAAAAGTCAGACACCACCTTCTTTGTTACTGACTTATACGATGCAGCTTCCACCCATTTGGTAAAATAGTCAATGGCTACCAGTATGAAACGATGTCCATTGGAAGCGGCTGGCTCGATAGGTCCTATGACATCCATTCCCCAGGCGGCAAAAGGCCAAGGCGATCCCATAATGTTCAATTCATTGGGAGGCACTCGAATCATATCTCCGTGGACTTGGCATTGATGGCATTTCTTTGCGTGCTTTATGCAATCATGCTCCATTGTCATCCAGAAATAGCCAGCTCTCAAGATCTTCTTCGCAAGCACGAAAGCGTTCATATATGGACCGCATGTCCCAGAATGTACTTCTTCTAACAATTCAGCAGCTTCTTTGGCGTCCACACATCTAAGCAACCCTCGGTCGGGTGTCCTCTTGTACAAAACTTCTCCGTTCAGAAAAAAACCATTTGCTAGCCTCCTCAGTGTCTTCTTTTGGAGGCTTGTTGCATCCTTTGGGTAAATATCGTCTTTGAGAAGCCCTTTGATGTCATAAAACCAAGGCTGTCCGTCTGATTCTTCTTCTATATGATAATAATATGATGGCTGCTTCCTCACTGTCAGGGGTATTGAGTCAATGTAGTTCTTGTCCGGATGTTTGATCATGGAAGATATGGTAGCCAAAGCATCCGCGAACTCATTTTGCAGCCTAGGGACATGTCGGAACTCTATCTTGGTGAACCTTTACTTCAGTTCCTTTATACACTCCAAGTACGGCAGTATCTTGGAGTTCTTTGCTGTCCACTCTCCTCGGACTTGGTGAATCAGTAGGTCAGAATCCCTGATTGCTAACAGCTCTTGTATGTTCATGTCCACTACCAACCTAAGACCCAAGATGCAAGCTTCATACTCCGCCATATTGTTGCTGCAAGGAAACCTTAGTTTGGCCGTGACAGGATAGTGTTGTCCAGTCCCGGAAACTAATACCGCTCCAATGCCGACTCCCTTGAAATTTACCGCTCCATCGAAGAATAGCCTCCAACCGTCATACTCTTCGGTGATATCTTCCCCTACGAACATAACTTCCTCGTCAGGGAAATATGTGTGCAAAGGTTCATACCCATCTCCCACCGGATTCTCGGCCATATGATCAGCCAAGGCTTGAGCTTTTACCGTCTTTTGGGTGATAAAAGTGATGTCAAATTCACTGAGCAGCATTTGCCATTTAGCCAGCTTTCCAGTGGGCATTGGTTTTTGGAAGATATACTTGAGAGGATCCATCCTCGATATCAGCAATGTTGAGTAAGATGTCAAGTAATGTCTCAACTTCTGTGCTATCCAAGTCAGCGCGTAGCACATGCGCTCTAGCAATGTGTACTTGGCCTCGTAAGGAGTAAACTTCTTGCTTAGGTAGTATATTGCTTGCTCCTTTCTTCCAGCCGAATCATGTTGTCCCAATACACAACCGAAGGCCGAATCTACCACGGACAGGTACAAGATCAAAGGTCGCCCAGGCTCTGATGGAACCAGCATAGGCGGGCAAGACAAGTACTCCTTTATTCGATCAAATGCTTTTTGGCATTCCTCGGTCCACTCGATTGCTGCGTCTTTCTTCAGTAACTTGATGATTGGCTCACAGATGACAGTGGATTGTGCTATGAACCGGCTGATGTAATTGAGCCTTCCCAGGAAGCTCATAACCTCTGGCGTCGGAAATTTTTTGATGGCTTTAATCTTGGATGGATCTAACTCGATACCTCTTCTACTGACGATGACACCCAAAAGCTTCCCGCTGGAACACCGAAAATACACTTTGCTGGATTTAGCTTCAGATTGTACTTTCGCAAGCGATTGAAAAACTTGCGCAAGTCGTCAAGGTGCTCTGAACTCTTCCTTGATTTAATAATCACATCATCCATATAGACTTCAATTTCTTTGTGCATCAAGTCGTGGAACATAGTCGTCATTGCCCTCATGTAAGTTTCCCCAGCATTCTTCAACCCAAATGGCATGACTTTGTAGCAATAAGTCCCCCAAGATGTAGTGAAAGCTGTCTTCTCGGCATCCTTCTCATCCATGAGAACTTGATGACAACCGGCAAAACAGTCCACGAAAGATTGCAGCTCATGTTTCACGCAATTATCAATCAGGATGTGTATGTTCGGCAGAGGAAAATCATCCTTCGGACTTGCCCTATTCAGATCTCTGTAATCCACGCAAACTCGAAGTTTCCCATCTTTATTCCGCACTGGGACAATGTTAGCCAGCCAAGTTGGATATTTGATTGTTTTCAGGATTCTGCGTTGAGCTGCTTGGTAACCTCTTCACCAATTTTCAACAGAACCGATAATTTGAAAGTTCGGGCCTTTTGTTTGATCGGCGGAAAGCCCGAATTAATAGGTAATTTTTGAGCTACCACGTCCGTGCTTATGCCAGTCATGTCATCATACGACCAGGCGAATACGTTCTCATATTCTTTAAGAAACTCAGTATACAGCTTTTTATCTTCGGCGGTGAGATGCACATTGATCCTTGTCTCTTTCACAATTTCCTCATCTCCTAAGTTTATCACCTCAGTTTCCTCTAGGTTTCACTTAGGCATGTTTTCAAATCTCTCAATTTCTTCTTGTGTGGTTTCATCAAAGTCGTCATAATCAACTCTGGTTTCCTCAAGCTCCATTGTTTCATTACACGTTGCGATTGTGGGCTGAACGGGATTATTAGTTTGAATGCTGAAAAAGTAAAATATTACAAAATTAAAAGATCAAAGCAAAAGTTAAACGGAAAATAGTGCGATATTTTATTTATGAATCCGTGCAAAACAAAGTTTGTAGGGAAACATGTGCAACAAAGAGGAAAAAGTGCAAATTCTACGACTCAAAGTCGGGTTTTATTTTTAGAAAACATGAAAATAAACTTTATCCCCCTCAGCTCTACCAAGGTCCATGGTAAGCTCGGGCCCGGTTGCTGATCCAGTTGCTCAATGCCGCTCCAGATCCAGCCTTTGTCAGTCCAGGAGGTTCAACATGTTCTTCCAGGACCACAGAGCAATCTTCATCAAATATGAATAGATTTTGCACTCCTGCTAGCAGGTCCTCTTCAGCATCAGCTATCTTCAGCTCCACCCCTTGTGCTGCAAACACCTCTCCTTTTCGGCCATCCAAGTATCCAGACGAGACGAAGATATGCAAGTGAGTCTTGGTGCTCTTCTTATGGAACTTGAAGTCCAGTGATGCTTCTTCCATGCTCTTTTCGTAGGTCACAATGTACCCTATGCCAGCCTTCTCATTGTCGGGCCTCATCACAATTCTGATCGGCTCAACCATACCATCCAAGTTCTTGCCCAAACCTTTACCAGGTTCATAGCCTTACTTAATCATGATGCCTACGACCCAGTCTCTGGGCCATTTTACAGGTTGTGGGAGTACATATGGCTCCTCGATCATTACCTCCATCGATTCGGGTGCCTTGGGTATCCACAATTGCTTTCCCTTTGTTTCTTCAGAGATGCGCTTCCAGTTGGGACGGGCATTAGGTGAATACATTGTTCGCTTATCGGTCTTAGCTGGTAGGGTCTCATGAAATTCACGTGAAGGCACTCCCCAACTAGATATGACTGGCTACTAGACCAAATTCCTCCCTTCGTAGCCTTTGCCTCGGCTATCCCAGTAGGCGCTGTAAAAGTTCCTCTTCCTTTCTTCAACCCCAGGTGGTGTGTTGACCAACTTGGGAGCAAAATGTGCAGCATACCCCTTTTGGATTGTGTCTGTGGGGTTCCAACTTGAGTTGTAGTTCTTGCGGCATCCTCCTCAAGTGCCTTGCATTCCTCCCATAAGTTCCACAGTATAGAATGTCTGCCCATCAAGAGCATTCCCCTCGATTGCTGGTATGGTTTTCTCATTGTAGATTGAGTTGTTCCCTTCACCGAACACTACCACCTCTTTGTGGTCCCACTCGAACTTCACGGTTTGGTGCAATGTAGAAGGCACCGCTCCAGCCATATGGATCCAAGGCCTCCCTAATAACAGATTATAGGACGCAGATATATCCATGACATAAAATTCAGCAGTGAACTCGACAGGACCGACCATGATAGTTAGGTCAATCTCCCCAATGGTGCTTCTTTGCGACCCATCGAACGCCTTCACCTTCATGTTGCTCTCCCTTATCTTGCTTTGATCAATTCCCATTCTTTTCAAAGTGATGAACGGGCATATGTTCAGACCGGAACCCCCGTCGATCAAGACTCTTCCCACAAACCAATCTTTACATTTGACAGTGACGTGCAAAGCTTTGTTGTGACTCAACCCCTCAGGTGATAGCTCATCTTAGTGAAAAGCAATTCTGTTGGCCTCCATGCCTTGTCCAACCATGCTAGCCAGGTTTTCAACAGAGGTGTCCACCGGAACATGTGCTTTGTCCAACATCTTCATCAAAGCATTTCGGTGGCTCTCCGACTAGAGGAGTAAGGCCAAAAAAGAGATTTGCGCTGGAGTCTTTCCCAAGTGTTCAATCACGGAGTATTCTTTTGCTTGCACCTTCTTCCACAGCCCTTCGGACTCCTCCTCACTGATGCCTTGTCTATCTTGAACAAGATGCTCAAGAGTGTAAACCCTTCCATTCCTAGTCATCCCTTGTGCAGCAACAGTCTCAACTGTTGACTTGTTCTTCTTCTCCATTTCATAATCCCATGGTACCGCCTTGTTGCGGTATGAGGGAACCACATCGACATAAAATTTGGGAGCCACTTCCACCTCGATGGGCTTTGGTGCTGTGGTGGCTTGAGCAACTGAAACGGTTGCAGGTACATTTTCCTTTGCTTAACAATGGTCCCTTCCAAGTTGCATTCCTCATCCAACTCGATCAGGTTCACCCTATTATCTCCATGATTAGGCAGGGGGTTGTTGTGCACGTTCGGAGTCTTCAAGTGTATCACCTTTTAGTCGATCAAGTCTTGTATCTTGTCCCTCAAGGCATAGCACTTTTCAGTATCGTGACCAGGTCCTCCAGAGTTATAGGCATAGGTTTTGGTTTGATCAAAATAGGGTGTCATTCTATCAGGAATTTTGAATGGCACGGGTTTTATATGGCCGGCTGCTTTGAGTCTTTCGAACAACTGAGTGAGAGATTCAGCCAGTGGGGTGTAGTTTCTTTTGGGTCTTGGGTTGTTATTGGCGTGAGGACTTGGTGAATAGGTGTTGGTGTTTCGGTAATTTGGACGTTGTGGGTATGTTGGTCTTTGTGGTGGTGGGTTTTTGTACATGGGCTGAGTGTTGTAGACTAGGTAGGTGGATGTGGGTGGTATGTATGGGTAGGATGGAGGAGGTGTTTGGTAGTAGTGGTTATGGGTAGGGGAGTGGCCAAGTGATGCGGCCACGAAAGAGACATCGTCCTTCTTCTTTCTTGATGTGGTAGTGCTGCCAGCTTGTAACGCTTTGTTAGCGGCTTATAGTGCAGCCAAGCTAACAATCCTTCCAGTCTTCAGTCCATCTTCGACCATGTCCCCAATCTTGATCAAATTTCCAAACTTCGTATCTTGCAGATTCAGCATCTTGTCAAAATAGACATCTTCTTGTATGCGGATGAAGGTGGCAACTATCTTGGCGTCTTCCATGGGAGGTTGGACCTTGGCGGCTTCAGACCTCTATCTAGTTGCGAATTCCTCTTGCAGCCATAGTCTGAAAACAAAACAAGAAAAGGTAAAGACCAAAACATTCTTATAGTTTTGATCATGTTTAAACAGAAAATCAATATTTTGTGCAAACGTTTCTTCGAATCAATGCAGAGATGCAATTTGTCATCTTCGGGTTAAGAACCCTCACGACATTTGGACGTAGGCTTATTAATGGACTACTACGTACCAAGGACGTGTAGCCTTCCTAAGTTTGTCGTTATGCAAAGAAAATAAATACGCATTTTGTTGCCAATTATTCTCATAAATTCCCCAGCATTTGAAAATCAGTACGTGATGTCTTTCGAAAAAGTAAAATACAAAAGAAAAAAATGAAAATGACACTTTGACTAGGCAGCGCGCTCTTTTTGCATCTTGGCCCTCTATGCTTCTGGCGTAATCTCCTTAACTTCTTCCATAGCTTTGGTTAAGTATCCTTTAGCCGCTACCAAGTGCAAAATGTCTATCTTTGCACACTCCGAGTTTCATTGTTCAAGTTTTATCTCCAACGCCTCTATCTTTTCCTCTAGCTCTAATGTATGTTTCTTCCATACTTCGATCTCTTCTTTGTTCTCTTTATCCATTTTGACAGCCTTCAACATGAATTCTCGATATCGAATTTGTGCTTCCGCCTGACGATCTCTTATGTCATTCCCATGACTTGGCCCTACCACCACATTTCTCTTTATACTAGAGCGTAACCAGCTTTTGTAGTTTGGTTCGCATCCAGTGTTGTATCTATCGGGCGCTAGCGATGCTTCTCCCATGACTTGTTTACCTACCCAGGATTTTCTAATGCTCTTGACCCTCGGAACAACATCTCCAGTGTAATCAAACTGATAGTCTTTCGTGTCTGGTATCAACGGTATGATTTGCTTCCTCCCTGCTTGCCTTATCACTCTTAATGGTTGGTAAGGTTGGAGTCCTCTTAATCCCATAAGTATCACAAATGATGCCTTCTCAGAGCCAATGATGAAATCTGATGAAGGAAACCAAGTGAACATCCACTGAATTGAGTCGTCTGTTATGTTTTCGAACAACTTTACCCATTTCTCTGTGCTGCTTGGCTGTTTGAATTTTGAAACCCCATATCGTTCCCCAATCAAGTAGTTGTAACAAGCTGGCTTGGACAATGTTTGCACACCTCTTGCTTTCCTCAAATGTTCCTTGAACCACGCTTGTAGTAGGAGATTGCAACCTTGGAAATATTTTTCTCCCCTCTTGTAACAACCTAAAGCCCGATAAATGTCCGCGACTATCATAAGAACTATGGTGTAACGGTAACCATCAATTCCATTGAATATCGCATCGGTGACCATGACGAGCCTTGAACATATGTCGTGACTCGAACTTTCAGGGAACACCATCACTCCTAAGAAACAAATAGCAAATGCGAATGGTCTAACTCTCCTCCAATCACTATAGGACTCAAACTCTTTCCTATGGTTGTCGAACGCGCTTAAAAACCCAAACCGAGTGTAGAAGTAGGAAAAGGATATCTTCTATTGTTGTAAAAACTCCACATCTACACTCGCTACCATCCCTAACTTTTTACGAAATTCTTCAGCTGTGGGGACGCTAGGTGCTAGTATGCGACCCCCTTGCCAACGATGTTTGTCTAAACCCGAGTGAGACACGAACCCCCTATTTCTTCCAACAAAGGTTTTAATTCGACATCCCCAAATCTAAACACATTCAATTCTTCATCCTAAAATGACACTGATGCTTCAACCATTTCCCTACAAGGTTCCATTTCTAATAGCGAAACCAAATGGCCAAAGAGTTGATGTACTTCGGTTTGCTATCCCAGTGACAAGTTACTTTACCAACTAGTTAACAAATGAGGTGCGCCCATAATCATTCCGAAACGGTGAAATTTTTGACTCATTGTGACCTATACAAAAGAAAAATAAAGGATTAAAACCCCCTCCCCTTTGAGAGTAATTGAGCAAATCAAAATGCATTTTTATTCTCGTCTCACTTTCATTTCACTCTCATTTTTTTTCTTTCTTTCCTCTCAAATGCATATAAGCATGTCCAAACGTCCCTTCGGGGTTACAAACCCGTTTAGGTAGTTTGGACAAGTTGAAGACTAGCCGGCTTACGGGGAGCCCTTCCTACGGCATGATGCATGCTCATTACATTCAAAGAGTGGTGTAATTCTAGACACAGTTCCCCAAGGCGGACGACCAAGGAGTGGGACCATTTGAAATTGTTGGTTGTACCATGGACCAACTATATTCCAAAATGTCCCTCCAAAAAGGTGCTTTAGTGGTGAAGCGACCGTGGGATCCACGTAATCGCCCGTGTGTGTGTGCAAAGTGTCGTTTCCCAGGAGTTGGGAGTATGAGTGAAATATGCCAAATGTTATATCAAATTTAATTCAAGTAAATAAGTAAAGGAAAAAGAAAAACAAAAAAGAAAACCAAGTTAGTAAGATAATGATTATATGAATAGCAATGTAATAATCAAATAAATTCCAAAAGTAAAGACTCATTGTGGTTAGGACTTTGAATATCCCCAGCAGAGTCACCATTCTGTCATACCCGATTTTGGACTCAACTCGAGGCGAGTCGGGTTTCGGATTTGACTGGGTAACTCGTTTGAGTTTAAATGTTGGAGGCGCCACCTAATATAGTCTTCTAAGGTGTATTAGGCCACCTAAGTGTCTAGGGTCAATTCTATTGGTCACACTAGTCTATTTCAGAGATTCGAAAGGGTAAGAAGTCCAAATGACTTGGGGGAGAAGGTGTTAGGCACTCCCCCGAGTCCCACGAAAAGTGGTTCCCGTCCGAGTCTATACTTTGGGATAAAAGTGCTGAATATTATCATAAATACTAATTTGGAAGGTTGCTTTAGCACTTGATTCGAGAAGGCAGTACATCTAGGCAATTTAACTCGTACACATGCAAATAGATTTCACGTACGACCTATATTTAAGCCTAGTCGTATTTTGTGGCCTCTAATACAAGCGCCTAATCGTGGATATGGTTTAAACATGCAAAAGTGTTCAATTTCAGCCTATTTGTGTAATTCTAGCATTTAAAGCAATTTTGCATAAATAGACAATATTGCAAATAATTTCAGATTTGTACCCAAAACCAAATGGGTATTTGTTTTAAAACAAAATGTTGGCCATTTAGGACCGGTGTGACTCGTCATTAGTTGTCGAGCCCTAACCTTAATGGCCTTTTATTTTAGGGGTCTGTTTTTGAAATATATATATATAGGCGAAGGGGCTATTTTTAAAAATGGGTTGCACATAAGCACACAAATGCAATCAAGGGTTGTCGCACATAATGTGTGTATATATATGTATGAGCATGCAAATAGATGAATAGGTGATAGTTATAACTTTTAGAAAGTCTTTACATAGTTGTATAGTCGACCCCAAATCACGTATACACCCCTATACACTATTAGATTAGTGTATAAGAGCTTCTTAAAATGATAAAAGAGTTTTAATACACATAAAGGCCACATTTTAAAAATGGTTTTGGGCCTGGATCATTTGTGCGAATTGGAGCGGTCTTTAGTTTTGCAGAAATAGCTCAGATTATGCAAAATATTACACATTTAAGCCCCTTTCAAATGAATTTTAGATTCAAACACTCAGAAAGTATGTTCTCATAGTATTTTAATTCTAACACCTGCGTGGAGCGATTAAAACAGTATTTATCATTCATAGGTTCTACCCAGAACATGCAGTTTTAGAAAAATAGCATGGGACTTTTAGTTTTAAAACAAAGAATGCTATGCAAATTCCTAAATGTCATGATTTTCCGGGTAATCCAACATATAGGAGTGAAAGGTCGAGAGATGAGCCCCTGGGTGGCTATGTGTAAAGTATAATAACTGTGTACCCCTGTTTTAAAGCATACAGACAGGAAGCCTAACAAATATACAAAGTAGGGGACAGTTTCTAAAGGGGAAATAAAGGTCAAGTGATAGCCTGTCTAGGCTCAGCTTTCTTCAGGGAAGAAAGAGCCTTTTCCCAACTCTCCAAATACACTAAAAGTACTGCAAATGCTACTTGGTATAGCCCCTAAGGCCATCTTCACACATACTGCAAGAAGGGATTAGCAGGGCTAGGAACAGAACCCTAACAGAAATTATGCCAAAGGAATTAGACAATAACAGCCTGAATGACAGAGCAAACCATGAGGAGATCCATAACTCTATACCACACCTTTTAAGTTATACTGACATGATCCTTGTGGATCATTCTAATAGGTGTGCAGAGATCACCTTAGACTTAACAGAACATCCAGAACCAAAGCAAAAATAGAGCACACAAGCAGTTTAAATGAAAAAGAGGCAGGATAGGGGGTGTAACAGACAACTACACAAACATAGATGGATAAGTAAATGCTGTAAGCAATTAGAGATGTAGAAGTACCTTTAACACTAGAGAGTAAGTAAATAAAGTTTCAGGTGTTGCTTGATGCTTGCAGAGAACAGGTTCCAGAAAGCAAACAAGCAGAGGTCTCCAATTATTGTGAAAGCAATCAGAGAGAGAGAGAGAGAGAGAGAGAGAGAGAGAGAGAGAGAGAGAGAGAGAGAGTAGTAGTATGCTTAGGCAGTTTGCTATATATTTTCTGTTGTAGAAAACTGTGTAGCCTTGTAGTGTGTGATTCCTGTACTAGAGTATGACTTATATAGGTGTAGGATATGCCCTTTTCGAATTTGAAATTTAATGTCAAGGAATCACAGATTTGGTAAACTTAAAGAAGGAAAGAGTGGGTCATGCAGTCAATCATAGGGGAATTGATTTCCCATTATACTTTTCCATAAATAAAGCCAGTTTGAGGATTTATTAGGGTTCTCATCTTAAAATAGGCCAATTAAAATCCCTAAGTGCAGGTGAAATCAAATCATAGTTAATTATGCTTCCCCATTTCAATCCTAACAAAATAGATGCAAAAATTCAAGGTCCTAACTGATTTTAAACCCAGAAATAGGTGAACAAATTCTGAAAAGATCCTATCAATTACCAGAAACTGACTTCTTCTTTTAAATGCCAATCAAAAATTCAAATTCAGCCTAGTCATGTTCAAATCATATTGCCATTTCAGTCTCAAGACATGTAATCATGCATTTAAACAAAGTAAAGATCAAAATACACTGTCAAAGATGCATCCATTGTCGTGGGTGTTAAGCTCCATTTTCAGTAATGGTGACAAAGGACAATAGGCTACGAGATTGTCAATTTCAGTGTAAACAAATTAAGAACAAGGATTCACCTAATGAAACACAAACAAGATAATTAACCCCACAGTCCCTCACTCTAATCAATTAACTAATAACATTTAATCAACGTTACACACAGATGAAACCAAGCAGACTCGAGCATAAACACCATTGTTGAAACAGTGAAGCCAAACCAAAATCAATAATTTTATGCTAATTAATCGACAAACAATCGCGTTAACATACCAAAGAATAGGCATTTTTTAGGCACAATCATAGCACATAGGAAAAAGTAAAATTAGGGATTAGGGTTACCCATTTCGAACCGGGTCGGGTCCAATCGACCCGTCTCAAATTGGGGTTGCATGGAGAAAGTCTTACCCTTTTCTCAGTGATAATACTGTTCAACACAATCTTAACCTCGCTAGAGGCGTTTTCCGGCGGTGGTGATTCAGTTAGCGAAGGGTCAAGTTTTTTCCCTCGTCCAAATACCATCAAAAGTGTATAGGTTTTGTAGCGGATGATAAGGGGAGTTTAATGATACTATTTTCCCCAATTTTCAACGGCCAAATCGACCGAAAAATGCCATGATAGTGGTGGCTCCTCATCTCGCCGAAGAGAGAGAGAGAGAGAGTAATTATCGGAGGGTGGGGAGAGAAATGGAAAGGCTGAGGATGTTTAGGGGTTGTGTAGGTGAGAGTAGGGGATTTAATCTTTACTGTTGGATCGGAGAAATGAAGGGCCAGGATGAGGCCACGTCGATGCTGAGGTGTAGAAATATATGTGATGTGTATAAAATGTGAGGTGTAATGTATATATATGTATTTACGTATATATAGTATATAAATAATGTATATTAGGCATAATTTGATTAAAAAAAGGGTATAGAAATGGTATAAAATAGGTATAAAATATAGAAAAATTAGGAAATTAATTTTAAAGCAATAAAATGGTTAAGGAAGCGTATAAAAAATGTATTTTGGGATTTCAAAATGAATTGGGTAATTTTATAAAAAAGAAGGGTAATTGCAGAAATTTAAAATGGAAGCGCACATCTTGTAAAAATGGCTATGGTTTGGGACGATGCTTTTGAAAATGGTCTCGATTGTCAGGCTATTATGAGAAGATAATTTGAAAGAATTGACGGGGCAAAGATAAATGCACGATTGCGTATAAAATCTGAAAACTACTGCTTTAAAAATAGGAGGGACAAAATTGGGTGTCAACACGAGCGCAACATCGCTATGCATACCAAAGCACTTTCGCTTGCCGGACATCTTGAAGTATGATGGAACGACCGATACAGACGAGCACATCACTGCTTACTACACAGCTGTGAAGAGCAACGAGATTACTGAAGAAGAAATTCTGTCTGCTCGGATGAAGAGATTTGGCTCAACCTTGACCAAATGAGCCCTTGCTTGATAAACTCAGCTACCTATGGGATCCATTAAATCATTCACACTCAACCTTGACCAAATGAGCCCTTGCTTGATAAACTCAGCTACCAATGCGATCCATTAAATCATTCACTCAGATGCAAGACCTATCTAAGGAAGCGCATTCTGTGCCCGCAAACGGGAGAAGCGCATGGAAGACATCTTCGAGATACGACAGTGCGATAACGAGTTGCTAAAGGATTACCTCGATAGATTTTAGAAGGAACGCATGGAGCCCCCTCCAGTCCTTGATAATATCGTTGTGGTAGCCTTCAGCAAAAGCCTGAATTCAAAGAGATCTCTAGGTACCCGAGAATTGCAGTAGAGCCTAACCCAACACCCGGTATCCACATGGAGTGCGCTACATCAGAGGTATACTGAGAAACTTTGTTTGGAACCAGACCACTCTCATAACCCCGAGGATGAGCGAAGGAAGAGATCGGGAAGCCCGTCCCTAGAAGGTGAGGGGGATGGTAGAAGGATGAAGCCGGAGGTCCAGAATCAAGCGGGCGTCGGGCAACAGAATTCTTGAGCGTCTGGGTCCCAGGAGAAGCTAATCGAGCCCCAAAATTTTAGGGACTTTGGTCTTCGCGTCAATGCTCTGGACCTAGTTACCAATCACCTTGGTAAGCTGGGCCCCAGGGTCCGATGGCCACCTAACACAAAAGTATTTGTATTTTACCTTATTTAGGACTGGATATCACTAATATAAATACCTCTCCTTACATTGTATTTTACATGTCGCTGGATACGCCATCGACTCCAGCTACTCTCAAGGAATATGATTTACATTGCTTTCACCATTATTTCTTGTGTATTTTCTTGTCTTTATTTTCATCGTATTTACTAAATTTTTCATCGTAATTTACCGTATTACTTGTGGCCTCATTCATAATTAATTGTTTAACCTAGACGTAAAAATCTAGGCATTAACATTGATGTTTGTGAGACTTGAGAGACACCTGTCTGTAGGGTTGCAATCTGACATAAACTCAGTCGCCTACAACTAACACCCTTTGAGATCTCCTTTTGTTAGCTTGAACCCTCATTCTATATTGAGCTTGTGACAAGTGGAATTTAATGCATCTTAATGTAGACTCTTTGGCTAGTAAACTCATGTCAACTAGATCTAGCTGTGACTCAAAAGGATGGTAAGGAATTAGGGGCGGTGGTGGTTTCCCATACATGACTTCATAGGTAGTAGTGCATAAGGCTGAGTGGTAAGAAGTGTTGTACCACCATTCAGCTAGAGAATGCCATCTACACCATTCTTTGGGTCTATCGGCTGTTGACACCCAATTTTGTCCCTCCTTTTTCTAAAATAGGCTATAATTCATCTTAAGAGTGCAATTTGACTATTTGTACAAAATGTGCATTAGAAAGCATGCATCTACGTGTGTTATCGTCCATTTATATATTACATACCTAAATATGGATATATTACGTAATATTTGCATCATTTAGGGTATTTGTAAAAACTATGATTGTTTGTGCAAATTAGTACATTTATGATATTCGTGCCTATACCATATAATTGCATCATTTAGGCTACATGTCAAATTTGTATCAATTTGTAATTATTTGTGCAAATTAGTAATTATTTGTGATTATCTATATTTAAATAATTTTATTTGAGCTTATTTAATAATTATTTGTGCATTTTATTCAACATTTATATTTATTTTATTTCTTTTACATTTTTAAATTGAATAATAGCCAATTTAAAAGAAAATGTCCAACTTCCTTTCTTTTTAACTATTTCCTCCATATTTCAAAATTCCTAAAAAAATTCTTCATTTATTTATATTTATCTTATTTCTTAAATTACACTTTTACTTTGAACCTAGACCAAATTATAAACCAAATATATCTTTTATTTGAATTTCAAATGGATTCGATAATTTCTTCCTAAATCTTCCCTTAATTTCCAAAATCAATCTCCTAATCCCCTCAATCTCTCAAAATCCCCTATTTTTCTCTCCCATTTTGAAAAACTCCCAGCAACTCTTTCCCCCAAAATTCTATATACACACAACTACACATCAGACATAGAGAGCCGATTTCGAGAGCCTACCCCACCTTCTCTCTCTTCTTCCCCCACAAAATCTTCCACACACAATGCACGCATACACACGATAGAATATCCCTCTCGTCCCTTTTCTCGATCTCCCCTCACCAAAAACAAAAAACACACACTCCACCCACATTGATATCAGCATACACAGTACCCTGTACACAGTACCCTTGACCCATAAACCCTCCAATTTCCTTCTTCTCCAATCTCCACACACGCACAGTGACGGAAAAGATACATACACACACATACCTTTATCCTCCTTCTAGCACCTACCACACACAGATTCCCCACCTTCTTCCCCAATAATCAATACACATACTCATCGATACACATATAAACATCCATCAAAACAAAAACCAAACATACACACACACGCTCACAGATTTGGACGAATGGAAACGGGGAGATTGGGGCAAAAAATAATTCGAGAAAGGGTAGAGTTGAAGTGACGCCGGCGAACTTCGCCGGAATCTTCGCCGGAAGTTCACCAGGCGGTCACTCCTTTCCCCTGATCCTCCATTTCCACTGTCAATCGTCTTCGTTGTCATTTCGAACGGCGACTGCCGACTTCAATTTATAACAACTCTATAGCCTCCCCGGAGGCGGTGTACCCAGTTCGCCATTTCTGCTTTTTGCTATATTTATTTTCGCCTATATCACTCCTATTTGCACTTAATCTTGGTGACTTAGCAGATTGAGAAATTATGGTTGCTTCACCGGAGAAGCAGACACGGTGAAGTCCCCGTCTGCCTTTGTCTTGCCCTCCACAGTGTTTGGGTTCACAAATTGGATAATATTGTTCTGAGTGGATTGTTCACATCCATATGACCGTTTGACATTTTTGGAAGTGATGCTGGTTTCTGATATGGACATTTTGGACAGACATGGCACTGATGTTTTGAACAGATACTACATGATGTAGGACTCACTGGATATTGAACAAGCATTGGTTTGAATAAGGCCAATGAAGATAATTAAATAATTATTGAGGCCTAGGGTCTGATTTGAACATGATACTACACTACGCTAATGACGTTTGGAGGCCTAAAATCAGTCCCGTTACACTCCCCGAGTCCCTAAAAAACAAATAGGCTATGACGATGCATATCACTTTGCAAAGTAAGCGATAGTGGAGTGGTGGCATTGAAGGTACTTGGCACGGCAACACGACCGGCTCCGTGTTTGCAGCCGTACTGACATCCCTAGCCTCTGCTTGATACAATATATATTCTGAGCCTACACTTTTAAAAATCCCTTTCCCCTTTATTTTATAACTATTATTATTATTATTATTATTATTATTATTATTATTATTATTATTATTATTATTATCACTACTATTATTATTATACTTACTAACTCATTTTCTTATATTTTTGCGATGTCAAATTGGATAAGAGACGGCGGTCCATTTTGAAAAAGAACAAATAGAAGAAAATTCTTTCATTATTATTATTTTATTATTATTATTTATTAATATTATTAATATTATTAGTATTTATTGACGTACTAATTCATTTTAATATCTTTTGCGAGGTACATTTGGACGAACATTCTTGAAAACGACGCCCCTAAAAATATCTTTAAATTATATTACTTTCATTTAATCATTATTATTTTATTTTGATATACTAACTAATTTAATTGATTTTTTGCAAGGTCTATTTCGTTGAAGTGCTCTAAGGAAGAAAACAATTAGTAGAAAGAGCCTTTTTTTGTTCTAATAATTATGTCTAACTTGTATATTGCTTAGTTACTTATTTTGAATCCCAATTATGAAGTCCGGCCGGTAACCATATTTGGTGGAGCTCTAGAGGTGCCTAACCCCTTCCTCTCAAGTTAACTGGAACCTCTTACCTAGAATATCTGGTTCGTAGACTAAGTTTCGAAGTTAATTATAAAATTAGCTAGAAACAAAATAGGTGCCCTAATACGCCTAGTTAAAAAATATGTTAGGTGGCGACTCCAACTCTTTACCCATGAGTTACCCATAAGTCGAGCCCTATTTCGATCTTTGACCAGTTCGGGTAAAAATAGGTTGCAACAGAATGGCGACTCCGCTGGGGATGTCAAGGTTCAAACCATAACGGACTTTAAATTGGAATTCTTTACTTGCTTCTTTTTCTTGTCATTTATTTCGATACTAACTTTCTTATTTTTCTTTTTGCAGGATTAAGGTTTATTTTTTATTTTTTAAATTTATGTGTTTTATTCTTGAATTGTGTGATTATATTTTATTCGTTCATGTCACTCATACTTCCCCCACTCCTGGGAAATGACACTTTGCACACACACGGGGCGATTACATGGATCCCACGGTCGCTTCACCACAAAAAACCTTTTAGGAGGGACATTTTAGAATATAGTTGGTCTGTGGTACAACCAACGATTTCAAATGGTCTCACTCCTTGGCCGTCCGCCTTGGGGAACTGTGTCTAGAATTACCCAACTCTTAGTGGAGACTCTTGTCTAGGAACCATGCATCATATCATGTTTCGAAAAATTTTGACTTCGGCTCATGCCTAAGTCTACTAGTTCACCATATTTGAATGAACCGAACGGGTTTTCGACCCTAAGGGACGTTTAAATATGTTATGTGTGCATTTTTTTAATATTGAACGTGTCTAATGTAGACCATTTATTCACATAAAAGTGGGTTCTCATAACAAGATAAATTATTTATTTCTATTTACCTAAAATCTTTATTTCTACATTTATACAAACAAAACCAATTATTTTATAAAATTATTTTTGGGTTATGAATGAAATTAATTTTTCTACAAAATCATAGACTTTAAGTTAATTTCTTTTACTTCTACTGTAACAAGATCACTTATTTATTCCTATTTACCTAAAAAGAGAAAATGTGGTATTTCTACATTTATTTATTGGGTTATGAGAACAAATGGGATGGCGCAAAATACTCGTTCAATTTTGAATACCATAATTAAAATTAGGAAAGCTTAACATCCTTGGCATGTTAAAGACCATTAGCTAACCTTGTCCAAAAGCGTCATCATATGACGCCTATCATACATATTAGGTGTATTGATCTGCTTTGCATATGAAATTATTATCTCAACACTGACTTGTTGTTTTATGTGTTAGTTTTACTCCCGCTCCCGAGGTTGACTTGTGCATTTATTTCAATACTTGTACATTTTTAAACTTGTGCATATCATGCATACCTTCAGCCACTCCTGGCAACTTTCTAAAATCGTGCGTTGAAAATACGGTGGTTACAACCAATCCCTCACATAAAACTCCTTTAGGGGGAACAACTTGGAATCTATTTGGTCCGAGATGTTCCCGCTCCCGAGCCGTTCGCTTGGGAGGATAATAAAACTCGGTCTAACTAACTCCTTTCCTTAGTAGCGGCATTAGGAATCATGCATCATGACATGTCATCAGTCGACTTGTTCTCAAGTCCGATAGGCCAACTTGTTCAAACAATCCGAACGGGTTTCTAACCCCCAATGAGCGTTGAACATGATTTATTTGCATTTGCTTAAAGGGTTGAACGTGCAAAATGTGGACCGTTTATTAGCATTGTTCTGCATCCAGTGCTATTCAAAGGCACAAAGGTTACCCAATGGGCGTTAAAAGCCCAAATTGAATCAGAAATAATTGTTTGTTCATAGACGGTCGAAATTATTCTATTCAATGCCATTCAAAGGCCCGTAGGTAACCTAAGTGGCATTAAAAGCCCAAATTGAATCAGAAACGACCGTTTATTCCCAAAGAATTGGAATCATTCTGTATTCAATGCTATTCAAAGGCTCAAATCGTAACCGAAGAGGCATTAAAAGCCCGATTTGGAAGCAGAAATGACCGCTCAATAGATGGGATGACATATAACGCACACTTAACCTTTAAGCATTATATAAAGACTTGACATCCTTGGCATGTCAGTGGTCCTCTAGCAACTTCCGTCTAAAGTGTCCAAAGGGTTCTCAACCCACAATGACACATCTCTTTATATGCTCTGTTGCATTGTTTTCAAAAGCTTGTGCCACACGTTGATCATTTTGCTCACAATAAAGCAAATCTTAGGCATTTTTCTTCTCCCTTTCCCTGCTGTCCTTCACCATTTTCGAAAGATCATGGCCACTAGAAGGTTTGACATGGTTGTTGAAATCCCTCAGTTGCTTAGAGATTGGTGGGGAAACCTAATCATAGATCAACAAGACCGAGTTAAAGTGGTGTTAGGGAACCTGATTTCACTAATAGAGCGCACTGCAGTAGAAGGGATGATAGAAGCAGCAATACATTATTGTGATGTAGACCGAGTAGTTTTCCACTTTGGGAATGTAGAGTTGACACCACTACTAAATAGGTGGGTTAACTCAATTGCCATTTGAAAGTGAAAAAGTCTTAATGCCCAAGAACGGTACAACCGAGGAGTTCTTCGAAATGGTAGGGTTTAAGCCCGAATTATGCACAGACAGTATACGGCAATCGGGAATTTCTCTAACTTCCCTCTACATCAAATATGGGTATGGAGAAGCATTTCAAGAATCTGAAGGCTATTTCAATATTGACCAGGCAGATTGGCAAGAGCAAAGGGTACTTGCTTTTGTCACCAGCTTTTTAGGGACTGTCGTCTTTCCACAACACAAAGGACGAGTTGATGTTTGCATGGTCTCAATTGCTGATGCCTTACTCAAAGACACTAACAAGAAATACACTTTGGCACTGATGATTTTTGCAGAGATGTACCGAGCTTTAGAAAGATGCAAGAAAGGCGCTGGTTTCTTTGAAGGTTGCAATATGCTTTTACAAATTTGGCTGATAGAGCATTTGCAAAGGATGGATAACACAAACAAAGCTTTCCATTTCATACTGAAAGAAAATTACATCTTAACTCATACCACCCGCATGGACAATGTTTTTGGGAAATGGGACCAACCAACAACTACCAATGATTGGCACCACGTGTTCTGTCAAGTGACACCTGAAAATATTCAATGGATGTTTGATTACTTTTCCAGCACAACAGTAATCACACGGTCCAAAAAAGACTCATCTCTCATCTTAGTGGGCTTTAGAGGAGTTTATCTATACATCCTTTGAGGACACTTAGTCAATCAGGGAGAAAGCAAACAGTACCCCAAATTGCAGACATCAGAAGTTTCAAAGCGAATATTCTCGGAGGAGTGATACCTTTTAAAGACAAGATAATAAAACTTTGGAAAGAAAGGCAACGAATGGGAATCGAGACTATTGGACGAGACAGGTTTGATGCTGGCTATGATGAAGATTACCCAGACTGGCTTAGGAAAGACATAGCAAGGGCAATTCAACCAAGTGAAACAACAAAAAGGAAAAGGAATGCTGATGAGTTAGAATCTGAGTACAAAAGGTTATGCAAACAACCGGCAAGGGCACAAGGGAAAATAGCAAAGAAGAAGAGTTTGGTCGAAGCAAAGAACGAAGAAAAAGGCAAATGGCGCAGTAAGGTAGAACTCCTGACAAAACGCATAGAGTCTATCGGCGTATAAGCTAGAGAGGGGATGAACCCTGTGGCAAATAAAGGAATAGAAGAGAAAGGAAGAAAGGCTTGGGAAATGTTGAAGAACTTCACATTTGACATATCCCGGCTCTTGACTGATGCAGACAATATCATCTTCCAAGGATACTCATCGGAGGCCAGCTTGTCTGAGGAAGACTCGTCCGAAGAAGAAGAAAAATGATCTTCTGGAGATGGATCAGCCTGAAAGACGTTCACCTGGCCATGTTCTAACCTTCTAGCAATGTTTCCACCTTTTGTACTATTTCATTATCAGCCAATGTAACAAAAGTTCAATAATGCAATATTATCTTTTAGGCTCTGCAATTTATTAGCAAATGAAATGATGCATGTGGCACAATGCGCTTTCCAAAATCATCGTGCGTAAAACGGTCCTTCATATTATAGGATGCATTTCTTATTTGATATGTGTGAATTGCATGAACTCGTCTGTTGTTCTGAGCCTCTTTCTACCTAAAGAATCTCTCCTCCAAATTCGAATCTCTTACCGAGGTACCTCCTCTCCCCACAATGTGCTCAAATCCTGGTATCTAAAATCTTTCGCATGTCCAAACTGTCTCTAATTCATTCAATAGTCTATTACCAAAAGGTTGGCTCGAGTTGAATACCAAGGCAAAAGACATGGTTAAGCAAGCGCACTTGTCATGGATTTTCGAAAATAAGGAAGTTTTCACAGCAGTTCCCACCAGCCCTCTCCTATCTCTACATTACCTCCACTGCACTACAAACTACCAATAAGGCTAGCCAGCCTAAAAATACGAGCCTTTTCAAAAGAGGAAAGATGAAGTCCCTTTTTGTTGCAACCATTCAAGACCCTACCTTCAACCACTGTTATCAAACAGAGCCACCATTTTATCCCCACCCTCATATACCACCTAAATATCTCGCTCAGCCCACTTGACATACATTCCACATCCCAGTACCAAATCATCCACCATACCAGCAAGACACTCAAGCCAACTACCAAAATACACCATCATGCCCTCCTAGGCCTCACCATGATGCAAACCAAAGACCAAAAAGAAGCTACACTCCACTAGCCGAGTCCCATACTCAATTGTTTGAGAGATTAGAAGGGCTTATTGTCCTAGTACCTAAAATTGTTCTAGCAAGCACCACACACATGGATAAAATTGACAAAGCGAGAAAAATATTGGTCAAACTCGAAGGCACACATGATTCGCCTTAAGACCTTTTGACACCAACATCCGAGGATCATTTTCGTTGCACCTGTCTACATAGTCACACCACTTACAATACATGACTGACACTTTTCAACTCGTCCAAGCATTCAAAGGGCCAGTGAAAGATAATATTGGAAAGACAGAGGTGTAGCAAATACTTGAGCACGACAACCAAAAACAAGCAAACCAATTCAACTCGAAAATGAGAGGCAAAGACATAATGACAAAGCCATCATTATATGACAAATCTGGAGACCCCTGGAGTATTTGGAAGTATATCTTTACCCACTAGCAAAGATAAAGCAAGACGATGAGATTATTCAAGACACTTACCATAGCAAGGGTTGAGTTGATATAAAGGCGCAGGCGAATAGACTTCTTGGAGCAATTGTGGTCAAAGGCTTTATTGGAGTGATATGAATTCTCATGACAACGACCACAATAAGACCCAACAATCTAAGAGTACACATGGTATAGGCAACCTACATCAAGTTCAATGACTCAATAATGAGATATTAGCCAACAAGGAAAGTTGGTACAAATACTATATTCCAGCAGTTGGTTGACAAGTATGAAAGACACTAAATATCTCTTTGAGAACACATAGCCGTCATGACAGACAAATTGGCAAGAAAGGAAGACAAATGCACTCAAGGTCCTGGTATTCGACAAAAGCCAACATCCATTTCTATTGCACTACACAATATATTCCTTACACAATGTCTTTATCACCTTTCATTGACATTCAACTACTCATCTCCCGTTTAAGCAAACATCGGTCGTATGACCAAAATCCTTGCCTTGACTGCTACATAAAGCACTTGGCTAATCTCTTGTGATATTTGCGCGTTCTATCGCAACCTACAAATTCAAGCGCGAATCCATCATCCACGGTCTAGGCATTCTCTTAAGCTTACGTGTCATTTTTTCTTCAAGACTTTGCTAATGTGCCCACACGGTCTTGTGCATTTCACCACTTTGTTAGGGTTGCTTTGTACTTGAACACCGAAATTGGTCAAGAATATGCATTCATAGAAATGCCGAAATGGCAAGCCGAGCTGAAAATATTTTCTCCTACAACAAAGTCCTTTGAACCACCAACATATGACACCAAAAGCGTTCAGACAATCCCAATACCGTACGACCTACATTACACTTACACGAGAGTCACAACAAAGAAATCCGATCAAGCTCACAAATCTCACATCTTTATTCCTTTGGCTCAGTCAAAAGACACTACACCCCATCTTACACAATAAACAACCTCCTCTCCGTCAAGACTTCCAATCACAACCTTATCAGGCTCAACACGATCAAAGACATACAAAAATACAAAACCTCACGCCTTTATTCCTCTAGCTCAGTCAGAAGGTATTGTATCCAACAGACAAACTACTCCTTAGATACTCATCCCTCAATTCGATCCAACAAGATCTACGCTCATCACTCAAGACCATGACACCGCAAGATATCCAGCACTGAAACACGATATTCAGAGCCTAATTGACCAAAGCCAAACAATGGTACAACAAGAACCAACAAAGGGAAACTACAACTCCCAAACCACAAACACACTTTCTACAAAGGCCAATCCATCAAAGTTTGCTTCATGCCTTTTGATAGAACAAAACACGAAAACATCCCGTCATAACCTAAGACAAATACCATTTTTGACAGCCTTCAAATCCAGCGAAATCCAAATATCAAACCCCAGTCTGAGTATGCAAAATATCCACATACTCATAATCATCAATATATCCAATCATCACACTAAAGGGCGAATGCAGATTTTAGCCAATACATTGATGTTCAGTGCAATGTAACCACCTTTTCTCGTTGATCTGTCATAAACAATAAACTGGGGCAGAATTTTTTAGGATCCCCTCAAAAATTCTAAAAGATGCAGACTTGACACTGGGGCTCCAAAATTTCAGGAAAAGTCCTTACAACAGCAACATGATAGCCTCCTTAGTACATCGCATGACATAACAAATAACATTTTACTTGTTGCACTTCACTCTCGATGCATCGACTGAGGGTACACAGCCCGATGTCGAATCTGTCATTTAAATTTGCTCAGGGTACACAGCCCGAAGCGTCGATTGAAGGTACACAGCCCGATATCGATTTGCATTTAAATTTGCTGAGGGTACACAGCCCGAAGCGTCGATTGAGGGTACAAAATCCGATATCGATTTGCATTTAAATTAGCTGAGGGTACACAGCACGAAGCGTCGGTTGAGCGTACAAAGCCCGATATCGATTTGTATTTAAATTAGTCGAGGGTAAACAGCCCGAAGCATCGGTTGAGGGTGCACAGTCCGATATCGATTTGCATTTAAATTAGCTTAGGGTACACAGCCCGAAGCGTCAGTTGAGGGTACACAGCCCGATATCGATTTTCATTTAAATTAGCTGATGGTACACAACCCGATATTGATTTGCATTTAAATTAGCTGAGGGTACACAGCCCGAAGCGTCGGTTGAGGGTACACAGCCCGATATCGATTAGCACTTAAATTAGCTGAGGGTACACAACCCGAAGCATCCGTTGAGGGTACACAGCCCGATATCGATTTGCATTTAAATTAGCTGAGGGTACACAGCCCGAAGCATCGGTTGAGGTTACGCTGCCCGATATCGATTTGCATTTAAATTAGCTGAGGGTACACAACCCGAAGCGTCGGTTGAGGGTACACAGCCCGATATCGATTTGTATTTAAATTAGCTGAGGGTACACAGCCCCAAGCGCCGATTGAGGGTACACAGCCCGATATCGATTTGTAATTTAAATTTGCTGTGGGTAAACAGTCCAAAACGCCGATTGAGGCTACACAGCCCGATATTGATTTGTCATTTAAATTTGCTGAGGGTACACAGCCCGAAGCATCGATCGAGGGTACACCGCCCGATATCGATCTGCATTTAAATTAGCTGAGGGTACACAGCCGCGTCGGTTGAGGGTACACAGCCCGATATCATTTTGCATTTAAATTAGCTGAGGGTATACATCCCGAAGCGTCGGTTGAGGGTACACAGCCCGATATCGATTTGCATTTAAATTAGCTGAGGGTACACATCCCGAAGCGTCGGTTGAGGGTACACAGCCCGATATCGATTTTCATATGCTAAGGGTACACAGCCCGAAGCATTGATTGAGGGTACACAGCCCGATAACGATTTGTCATTTAAATTTGCTGAGGGTACACGGCCTGATGCATCGACAGAGGGTACACAGCCCGACGTCGAAACTGACACCTCGGAGGGTACACAGCCCGATGCAAATTTTGACATTGTAACATGAAAGACAGCCTGGGAGGTACACAACCCGTTGAAAGGACAGCATGATAAAAGGTAGATAGCCCGGTGAAAGGATAACATGACAAAGGGTATGCAACCATGATGAAAGAATGATAGGCAACCCTGCATGAAAAGACACACAACTCAATATAAAAGGAGTATACGGCCCCGACGTGACAAGCACAGATTTAAATGACGAAAGCAATGGACATACAACTCGGCGTCACATTGGCAAGATGATCCAACAACAGTTCAGCACAACAAACAGGAGAAGCACTTAGCAAATGGATATCTCCCAGAGGAGAGACGGCGAGTTTACTCACTTATCGAGACAAAGTGGAAACTATGTACGTATAAACTCCTTTTTATGGGTGTGTAGCGCGCCACATTTTCATAACTAGGATGATTAAAAGCCTTTTTTCCCAAGCTCGATCTGTTGATGTTATCTCATCTTCGATAATACCTTCGCCTCATTTCTTCATTTATCCCACCGAAAAGGCAAAACATACACGAACCTAAACTTTACATACTTGGATAAGTTTAGTCCTTACATCCAAAATCGTGCGTCATAAACAACTCACACATGCAACATGCCATTCTAGAACTACACACGGCCTGATTCTCGTAAAATTCGAGATATGTAGGCAACTCAGAGACCGGGGTTCGGCTAAAAATACCCCAAAACTCTCGTTTTCCTTTTTCAATCATTTCGCATACCAATCGTGACAAAATTGGCTACTCCGTCAACTATCTTTGCCCAAACACTCTTTCATCATCCCCGGGCAAAGAGGGGCAGCTGTTGACACCCAATTTTGTCCCTCCTTTTTCTACAGTTGGCTATAATTCAACTTAAGGGTGCAATTTGACTATTTGTGCAAAATGTGCATTAGAAAGCATGTATCTACGTGTGTTATCGTCTATTTATATATTACATACCTAAATGTAGATATATTACGTAATTTTTGCATAATTTAGGGTATTTGTCAAAACTATGATTGTTTGTGCAAATTAGTACATTTATGATATTCGTGGCTATACCATATAATTGCATCATTTAGGCTACATATCAAATTTATATCAATTTGTGATCATTTGTGCAAATTAGTAATTATTTGTGATTATCTATATTTAAATAATTTTTGTTTGAGCTTATTTAATAATTATTTGTGCATTTTATACAAGATGTATATTTATTTTATTTCTTTTACATCTTTAAATTGAATAATAGCCAATTTAAAAGAAAATGTCCAACTTCCTTTCTTTTTAACTATTTCTTCCATATTTCAAAATTCCTAAAAAAATTCTTCATTTATTTATATTTATCTTATTTCTTAAATTACACTTTTACTTTGAACATAGACCAAATTGTCAACCAAATACATCATTTATTTGAATTTCAAATGGATTCCATAATTTCTTCCTAAATCTTCCCTTAATTCCCAAAATCAATCTCGTAATCCCCTCAATCTCTCAAAATCCCCTATTTTTCTCTCCCATTTTGGAAAACTCCCAACAACTCTTTCCGCCAAAATCCTATATACACACAACTACACATCAGACATAGAGAGATGACTTCGAGAGCCTACCCCACCTTCTCTCTCTTCTTCCCCCACAAAGCAACAGCTTCTCAGCCCCCTAACCTTTCTCTTTTTTAATAATACTTTTTTTTAACGATAGAATATCCCTCTCGTCCCTATTCTCGATCTCCCCTGACCAAAAACGAAAAACACACACTCCACCCATACTGATATCAGCATACATAGTACCCCCGACCCACACACCCTCCAATTTCTTTCTTCTCCAATCTCCACACACGCACAGTGATGGAAAAGATACATAGACACACATACCTTTATCCTCCTTCTAGCACCCACCACACACAGATTCCCCACCTTCTTCCCCAATAATCAATGCACACACTCATCGATACACATATAAACATCCATCAAAACAAAAACCAAACATACACACACACGCTGAAAGATTTGAATGAACGGAAACAGGGAGATCGGGGAAAAAAATAAGTCGAGAAAGGGTAGAGTTGAAGTGATGCCGGCGAACTTCGCCGGTATCTCCGCCGGAAGTTCACCAGGCAGTCACTCCTTCCCCCAATCCTCCATTTCCATTGTCAATCGTCCTCGTTGTCGTTTCGAACGGCGACCGCCGACTTCAATTTGTAACAACTGTGTAGCCTCCCCGGAGGCGGTGTATCCATTTCGTCGTTTCTGCTTTTTGCTATATTTATTTTCGCCTATATCGCTCCTATTTGCACTTGATCTTTGTGACTTTGCAGATTGAGAAATTATGGTTGCTTCACCGGAGAAGCAGACCCGACGAAGTCCCCGTCTGTCTTTGTCTTGCCCTCCACCGTGTTTGGGTTCACAAATTAGATAATATTTTTTTGAGTGGATTGTTCACATCCATATGACCGTTTGACTCGTTGGAAGTGATGTTAGTTTTTGATATGGACATTTTGGACAGACATGACACTGATGTTTTGAACAGATACTACATGGTGTAGGACCCACTGGAAATTGAACAAGCATTGGTTTGAATAAGGCCAATGAAGATAATTAAATAATTATTGAGAGCCAATGACGTTTGAAGGCCTAAAATCAGTCCTGTTACACTCCCCGCGTCCCTAAAACACAAATAGGCTATGAAGATGCATATCACTTTGCAAAGTAAGCGATAGTGGAGTGGTGGGATTGAAGGCACCTGGCACGGGAACACGACCGGCTCCGTGTTTACAGCCGTACCGACATCCCTAGCCTCTGCTTGATGCAATACATATTCTGAGCCTACATTTTAAAAATCCCTTTCCCCTTTATTTTAAAACTATTATTATTATTATTATTATTATTATTATTATTATTATTATTATTATTACTACTACTACTACTACTACTACTACTACTCTTATTATTATTATTATTATTATTATTATTATTATTATTATTATTATTATTATTATTATTATTATTATTATTATTATTATTATCACTACTATTATTATTATTTTTACTAACTCATTTTCTTATATTTTTGCGAGGTCAAATTGGATAAGAGACGGCGGTCCATTTTGAAAAAAAAACAACTAGAAGAAAATTCTTTCATTGTTATTATTTTATTATTATTTATTAATATTATTAGTATTTATTGACGTACCAATTCATTTTCATATCTTTTGCGAGGTACATTTGGACGAACAATCTTGAAAACGACGCCCCCAAAAATATCTTTTAAATTGTATTACTTTCATTTAATCATTATTATTTTATTTTGATATACTAACTAATTTAATTGATTTTTTGCAAGGTCTATTTCGTTGAAGTGCTCTAAGGAAGAAATTAATTAGTAGAAAGAGTCTTTTTTAGTTCTAATAATTATGTCTAACTTGTATATTGCTTAGTTACTTATTTTGAATCCCAATTATGAAGTCCGGCCGGTAACCACATTTGGTAGAGCTTGAGAAGTTCCTAACCCCTTCCTCTCGAGTTAACTTGAACCTCTTACCTAGAATATCTAGTTTGTAGACTAAGTTTCGGAGTTAATTATAAAATTAGCTAGAAACAAAATAGGTGCCCTAATACGCCTAGTTAAAAAATATGTCAGGTGGCAACTCCAACTCTTTACCCGTGAGTTACCCATAAGTCGAGCCCTATTTCGAACTTTGACCGGTTCGGGTAAAAATAGGATGCGACATCGGCCACCATACACCTGAGATAGCACTCAAGGTAGATGTTTAACACCTCAGTCTGACCATCACTCTGAGGGTGATAAGTTGTTGACATGTTCTGTTTCACTTTCTGTAACTTGAAAAATTCCTGCCAAAATTTACTGATAAAGATATGATCTCTATCAGACATAATGGACTGTGGCCACCCATTCTGAAAATCTGATATAAAAATAGCTGAGCTGCATCCATAGTTATGTAGGGGTGTTTAAGGCACAGGAAATGAGCATACTTGATCAACCTGTTAACCACCACTAAGATCGTAGTTTTACCACCTAAATTAGGGAGGCCCTCTATAGAATATATTGAAATATATTTCCATACCCTATCAGGTATTGGGAGAGGTTGTAGCAACCCAGGAGAGGCCTCATGTTCATTCTTGTAGCTTTGACAGACTGCACAGCTTTTAATAAATGTGTAAACATCTGGTTTCATTCCTTTCCAATAGAAGTACTGCTTCAATCTCATCAGTATAGCTTGCATTCCAGTATGCCCTTCTAAGGTTCTACTATGGTGAAGGGATGACAACTCTTGTCTCACTTCTGCATTGTTTACTACTACAATCTTCCCCTTCCTAGTAAGCACCCATCTCTGAGCTGATAGTGAGGTTCTGCTGTGGGATCCTGCTGCAATGCGCTCACAGTCTTCTGTAGCCTCTCATCCTCAGCCCAAGACCCATGAATTCTGTTCCACATAGAGGAAGTAATGCATGTCAAACTATGGCATTGCAATGTGCCTTCTTCACTGTGAGATCTTCTTGATCATGCATCAGCTACAGTATTATCCTTCCCTTTCTTGTACTGGACAGTATAGTCATAGCCAAGCAGTTTAACTAACCACTTCTGCTGGCTAGGGGCAGTAATTCTCCGTTCCAACAAATATTTTAAACTGTGATGATCAGTGAGTATCACAAAATATCGACCAATCAAATATGGTCTCCACTTTTGCACAGTTATTATTATTGCAAGCAGTTCCCTTTTATAAACAGTCAAGGCTTGATTTCTAGACCACAAAGCCTTGCTGAAAAATGCAATTGGCTTGCCTTGCTGCATAAGCACAACTCCAACGCCCCCTCTAGATGCATCAGACTCTATAACAAAATCCTGTGAGAAATCAGGACGAGCTATGACTGGGGCAGATGTTAGAGATTGCTTTAAATTGGAGAATGTTAGCCTAGCTGTATCACTCTATTTGAATGCGCCTTTTCTAAGCATGTCTATTAGAGGTCTGGCAATTATTCCATAGCTCTTCACAAACCTCCTATATTAGCCAGTGAGGCCAAGGAAACCTCTAAACTCCTTAATAATTTTAGGTAACGACCGGTTAACCACAGTAACCACTTTCTGAGGATCCATAGACACACCCTGTTGAGAAATGATGTGTCCAAGGTACTCTACTTCTGTAACTCCAAAGTTACACTTGCTTTGCTTGACAAACAGCTTATGTTCTCTCAACAACGCAAATGCAGCTTCCAAGTGTTGTAGATGTCGCTCCCAGCTCATGTTATCTACTAAGATATCATCAAAAAATATCAGAATAAACTTCCTCAACTGCTTAGCAAATACATCATTCATCAGTCTTTGAAATATTGATGGTGCATTAGTAAGGCCAAAAAGCATCACTAAGAACTCAAAATGCCCATGGTGAGTTCTAAAAGCTGTTATACAAAATGTCTGCTTCACTCATTCTAATTTGGTGATAACCAGCTCCTAAATCCAGTTTAGAGAAAATCATAATACCCTGTTGTTCATCCATTAGTTTTTCTATCACATGTATGGAAAATTTGTCCTTGACGGTGTTTTTGTTCAGTTCTCTATAGTCAACACACATCCTCCATGACCCATCCTTCTTCTTGATTAGAACAATTGGAGAAGAGTAAGGGCTAGTGCTATGTCTCACTACTCCAGAATCCAACAACTCTTGCATTATCTTCTCTATCTCTCCTTTCTGCACAGTAAGATATCTATAAGGTCTCACACTGACAGGGGAAATGCCTTCTTTCAATTAAATTATGTGATCATGAGTCCTCTTAGGTTGTAAGGTCTTAGGTTCCTCAAAGAGATCCTTGTACCTGTTTAGCAGTTTGTTCCTCAAGGTTGGCATAGCCTCTCAACATACCCACATACATCATAGATAGAGAAGCTGTTTGAGAGAGTAACTTGTTCATTTGTTCCTGGTCCACCATCTTCACATTTGCAGGCATCATCCCCCTTAATGCCACCTTATTCTCCTTTACTCCAAACTCCATTTTCAGTTGTCTGAAGTTCCATTTGATATCACCTAAAGTTACCAACCATTGAATTCCTAATACCAAATTACATCCCCCTAAGGGTAACAATAACATGTCAAAAAAGAATGTAACCCCTTGCATCTTCAAGGTGAATTTCTCACACATACTAGTACTGTAAACTCTCTTGCCATCAGCTACAGCCACTGATAAAGGTCGTACTATTTTCAACTCACAGCCCAATCTTCTTACAGTCTCTAGGTCTAGGAAATTGTGAGTACTACCTGAATCAATCAAGATGTGGACAACTTTGCCTCCTACTGATCCAGTCACTTTCATAGTGCTATAATCAAAGATGCCTGTCATAGCATGCACAGACACCTGAGGTGTGATGAGTGGTTCTTCCTTTCCTTCCTCCTAAGACAACTCCTCCTCTGCTTCACTGCTATATACCCACTCCCTAGATGGTTCACCTATATCCTCAGCTTCCGTACAAAATAGTTGCCTCTTCTTTGGACAGACATGCCCAGGCTCACACTTCTCATCACAGTAGAAGCACAAATTCATACTCCTCTTTTCTTCTAATTCAGGAGGTGTTAACATCCTAGTGTTTCTGATTGGTAACTTAGTTGGTTGTGAACTATATGATGATGAAGATCTATTATCAGAACAAGGTCTTGCATTAGAGAAATTAGTTGAAAAGTTTGTAGAATAGCCTTGAGATGGTTGCTTATTCAGGGCATTCGTTCTTTCATGAATCTTGACCAAACTAATGACTTCTTGCAATGACTTAAGATTATGCATCTTCAGTTGAAGGCCTATGTTAGGCTTCAAACCCCTTATAAAGCAACTAATGACATATTCCTCAGCCAATTCCACACTAGTCAGTAATTCATCATAAGCATCTACATAATCTTGTATTGTACCAGTTTGTTTCAATTATTTAATGTCCCCTATTGGGTCATCATACAAAGCAGTGCTAAATCTTGAAAATACAACATTAACATACTCACCCTAAATAGGTCATTCTCTATTCACTCTTCCCTTAATGAAGACATGATGCCACTGCAATGCCTTTCCTTCCAGGTGAAGCGGAGCCAGTTTTACCTTAGATCTTGTTGGAGTGCGCATCACATCAAAGTATTGTTCACTCTTGTAAATTCAATCTTCCATCTTATTCCCATCAAATCTTAGAAATTCTACTTGGTGATTCTGCTCAGGCACTAAGAATTTCTCCTTCCTTTGGTATTTTTGTTCCCTCATAACAGCTCAATATTGTAATGGTATTTTCTCTATTTTCTTGTGCTACTATATACTCATATGCTAGAAAATTCAAAAGTAAATTATATGAAGGTTTGTGTTATTTTTTTAGCATTTCATCTTGATTGTGCTACTATATACACGGGCTTCTGATTTCTATCGTCTGTGCTCTGATACGGCTAATTAATTGAGCTCAGAAAATGGAAGAAGAATCAACTCACTAAGAGAATTCACTTGCGAATCTTTGAACAAGAATTTAATTTGACTAAGAAAAAGGAAGTGTTATTCAAGAACTAGAGAGAGAAAATTATACAATTCATACATCAATTTCTGGATAAAATGAAATGCAGAAGAAGACCCCCAATTTATCCCCTAACCCTCCCTAACCAATTCGTCCACCTCAGCTAACAACATAACTAACTTGCTGACTGGACAAAACGACGTCGTATTTCCCTTAATATTCTGTTACTTAAGGTCACTAACCAAAACGACATCGTTCCCTTTTGTTTAAATCTAACTAATCACTAAATGTTGTCGTTTACTCCTAACTGCAATTAGTTATTAACGGCTATTACATTTTTTAAAATCTAGTTTCATATCATGCTCGATCTTAGAACTAGTAGGTCTCTAAGTTTGAGGATTATCTTTTGCAGCTAATTTTATTGCATGTAAATTGTGTGCCAAAACTATCTGTGCATTTAGGTCGGCTGGAGAATCTGATTTAAAACTGCCTGTATTTGTATTTCGTAACACTAGTGTTTCTTATCAGTAGCTGTCATGTATTTGTTTAAGATTGTGTCATTTCACAAAGTTTTTGCTTTCCCTAAGTATAGTGGGAGAGAATTTTTTTTACATGTTGTGTGGTTTTATATAACGAATACATTAGATTCGAGCATACCTATAGTGTATTCTACTTGAATTGTTTGTTGAAGATTTTTTACTTCCCTACATATCTAGACAATCAATAGATTCGTTTTACCAATCATGGTAAATGGTGCATACATTCTGCTATGAAATAACTGTCTCAGGTTGTGTTATTTTTTATAAAGTAACCATTTTAGTGACGTCGTGGGGAAGAAACTATAAACAAGGGACATTTGGTCAAAAGGGACACTCAAGAGTGTAAATAGGTAAAAGGGACAAAGTCTTAATTAATGTAGTAGAAGGAACACATCTAATTAAGGCTCTTAAACATAACTTTCCTTCACTCCCCTTCACCCTAAAGTTTTATTTCTTACACTTTGGTCCTCACGTATATAAAAAATAAAATTTGCCAAATTAGGGAAATATTTTTCCCTCCGTTTATTCCTTCCTTTCTCTCTCTCTTTCTCTCTCTCTCTCTCTCTCTCCTCTCTTCTCTTCTCCCTCGCGACCTGAAAACACCATAGCTGCTGCGCATCTGCTTTCTTCAATCTCTCTTCGTTTTTGCTATTATTCTTGCATTCCAACTCTCCCAAACACAGAATATTGTCAGATCTAAATCCTTTTCGGTTAATTAGGTATTATTGACTCTAATTGAAAAAATAATTTGGGGAAATTCTTTGAATAACAATTTCTGGTTGGCATTACTTTTAATTGGTTTGCTTGACGTTGAAATGCTTTGAATAATGCTTACCTGTTGGCCATTACTTGAAATTGGAAAGCTTGTCATTGAAATTGTTTGAATAACGTTGGGCATTACTTCAAACTGGAAAGCTTGACAAGTCCCATATCTCCTGTAAGTGTAAACCTCCGTCTTGCTAATCTCTACTATTCTAATTTTTGTAAAAACAGTATGTTGCTGTTTTGAAACATCTTACCGTGACGATCGCAACATCATACAGATTGTTCTACAAATACTCGTACAACGTAGTCACAATTATGGAACATTGTATTAGATGCTCAGAATAATCCTTTTGATGTTCCTATTGTGCTAGTCAGAGTTACGGAACATAGTTTTGGTTGCCCGAATAATCTTACAGCATGTTCAGTAAATGCTATACATAATGTTGGAACATTTTTGTAGATGGTCGGAACTGATGTATCGATGTTTCACATAGGTATGCTTGAATTCTTAAACATCCTTTGGTATGTTCGGATCTGTTTTTCGATGTTCCAGTATCCTTTGCTACCTGGACCACATTTGATGAATGTTTATCCTATCTTGCAGATATCGTTAAAGTAATGGGGGACAACATACTACTAGGAGTTGATTTTCTCGGTGAATGGGTTGAGCGTTCGAAATGCTATGCTTGGATTCCTAAGGTGAAAGAGACAAGACTTATCCTTGTGAGTAGGAATGTTACATATGATGAACTTGTCAACAAAATCTTACGCAGTTTGGGGGTAAGTGATGATCTTAGGAATCTTTACATTTCATATATGCTGAGTGTTGCCGCAAAGCAAAAGACTGCTCCATCTAAAATTAGGACTGATGATGATGTTCAGCTTTATATGGCTGATGTAGACCCAGCTGGGGCTAGGCCAACAGTAAGGGTTAGTGTGATTCCAAGGCCTAAAGGAATTTCAAGTTCAAATGAACAAGATATGCATGTTGAGATGGATGAAGATGAATTAAAACAAGGTGGAGAGGCAGACGAAGAAGGTGGAGAAGTAGTTGGTAATCCTTCAGAAAGAGCACCATCACGGAGCAACCGCAACGATTTTTTTGGAAAAGACGGCACAGGTTTTGTAAAGGGTATGACTTTCAAAAACAAGCGAGAATTAGTGGTGAAGTTGAGGCTTGCTGCAGTGAGGAAGCCTTTTTCTTTCAAAGCTGTGAAGAATACAAAAAAGTTGTTTTATGCCCGATGTGTTGATGCAAATTGCAAGTGGTGGCTTCGAGCATTGAGGTATCATAGTAGTGATACATTTTACATTACAATCTACAATGGCGAGCACACGTGCGGTGTGCAGCACCTGCAAAGCCACCATACACATGCCACAGCTGATGTTGTTGGTGAATACATGAAAGATAGTTTCATTGAGGGGAAATGAATAACACCAAAAGACATCAGAGTTGCATTTAACAGAGAATTAGGATGCAACATTAGTTATTGGAAAAGTTTGAAGGGATGTGAGATTGCAAAGGCAATAGCAAGAGGGACAGATGAACACAGTTATGAAATTTTAGAGGCATACAGTTATATGGTAAGGTCCCAAAATATTGGAAGCAAGACCGCTTTGAAGCTTGATAGCTGTGGGAGGTTTAAGTATTTTTTTATATCTTACGGATCTTGGATTAGGGGTTTTCTGTACATGAGGAAAGTCCTTGCTATTGATGGGACTCATTTGTCTGGCAAGTACGGCGGTGTGTTGTTGTCTGTCGTTGCCCAGGATACAGAGAAGCACATATTCCTTGTTGCATTCTGCGTTGTGGACAAAGAATGTGATGCTTTTTATGATTTTTTTCCGAACAATTGGTTGACATAGCCCAGTACAATGATGAGTTGAGCGTCATTTCAGACAGGCATAAAAGCATAGAAAAATCAGTTGCCAAGTGGTTTTCCCAAGCTCACTACGGAGTTTGCACGAGGCACCTTGCTGAAAATATCCATATAAAGTTTCAGTTTGGAGACCACCTGGGGTCCTATTACTTGGCAGCAGATGCATATCGTGTGGAGGATTTCAGAACGCACTTTAAGTAAATCGAAGACAACGATCCAAGGGTTGCCAGATATCTTCAAGATGACGTGGGGTTCCATAAATGGAGCAGATGCTTTTTCCCTGGGCACAGGTACACGACTATGAACATTCATACCAAATATTCTGAACCTTGCGTTGGAATGTTCTATGTTTACATGGCAATTAAGCCGAGAACATTCTAATTGGCGTTCAAAATAGTACCAATGATGTGTATGAGGTAATTATTGATGTTCTGATCGCATGCTTAATGTTCGCACTTGGATTAGACATATTTAGCATTAAGGTCTTTGTTTGTTTGTTACAATTTCAGATTTGCAGTGATGACCTCGAACATTGCTGAGTCCATAAATACAGTGCTGAGGGATGAAAGAGAATATTCTATTGTTGCCCTATTAAATCATATCAATCGTACATTTGGTGAAAAATTCCATGTGAGAGCTACGGAGTTCCTCGAGGTTTCAACCATATGTGTCCCTTCAATTGAAGGAAAAATAAGATTCAACCTGGAGGAAGGGGGTAAGCTCGCAATTAGGAAAAAATGTATGTATGGTTTCACCATCATAAGTCCAGGCCAGGGAGCAGAAGTCGATTTACTCAACAGAACTTGTACGTGCAGAGAGTATCAAATTGACTTAATACCCTGTAAACATGCTATGGCAGCTATCAGAATGCTGCGTCCAGAAGACTATGGAGCGTGCGTCTATGACTTCACTTCTGCATATTACAAGTTAGAGTCATATATGCTTGCCTATGCAGAACCGATCAATGCTGTTCCACCGGACGAATTTTGGAATGTTCCTCCTGAGCTGCTTGAGAGACGAATATTGCCTCCTTTCATCGATGTGGGTAAGGGTAGATGAAGGAAAAAGCGGATACCATCAGTTGGTGAAGTATTTTCAAGTAGGAGAAATAAATGTAGCATCTGCAAAAGTCAGGCCACAAAAGAACTATTTGCCCAAAATGAGTGGATAGTGGACAATCCTCCCAAACTCAAAGTATTGCTTTTTGAATTTTAATCTTGACAATTTTATATATTTTTATATTTGAACGTTTAACTTAATGTTTCGAGCATTTATCAAAGGCATTCCAAATTCCTATTATTTTTGTAGTATATAATTCAAATTGATCATCATACAGATGTTCTAATACTGCAAACGGGATGTTCAGTGTAATGCAATAGTCATGCTGATTCAAGCGAAAGGTTGCCTTGTGCAATTAAAAGGGGTGAAAGCATCCCTCAAAACCTGCATACGAAAAAAGGCATTAATTAATCCAGATACATCACCTAGAGAGTAGTGAACGTCTTTTCAATGTTCATATCACGCCTTTTGGTGTTTTTTATGTTAAATTCATCTATAAATACATACATTTTCTTCTTCCACCATACACACAATTATCCTCCTACTTGAATTATCAAAATTTCTTAATAGACAACAAACACAAATGGAAAATAATGAAAACGAAGTTGTCGCTAATGGCCACTATGCCCCAGCCGAACCTGACCATAACGAATATTATGGAAACATCGCCTGGGATATTGCCGGTACACAAACTGACATCACTGCAATCAACCATGCTGTGGACCGCTTATCTGCTGATGTATGGAGTATAAGGCAAGTGTTAATTTAGCGCTCGGAGCGTATTAAAAGAATGCTTTTGGGACTCCTTCTCCAACAAGGGATGAATCCGGAGCAGTTTGATACTCCTCCAAATTCTCCCAATGCTGACAACTAGAACTTTTGTTTAAGCATTATATCTAGTACTTTTGTCTAAGCATTATATCTAGTACTTTTGTCTAAGCATTATGTCAAGTACTTTTGTATATGTATTTTGTTTCCTCAAGTATGAATGAAAATTATCAGATTATGTGTTAATTTGATAATACTTCTACTACATATTATTAGTGAACGCCTAAACTTCATCAGCAACTTGAAACATTCTAACACACGTTCCAAGCACCGTATGAAGATGTTTGACATCGTTATTAACGAAAACATGCTAGCATATATTTTAACAACATCCATCTAAAATGCATCAGCAAGTTGAAACATCCTAAAAAAAGTTCACAGCACCGTATGAAGATGTTTGACATCGTTATTAACATAAACATGCTAGCATATATTTTAACAACATCCATCTAAAATGCATCAGCAAGTTGAAACATCCTGACAAAAGTTCAAAGCACCGTATGAAGATGTTTTACACAGCAGAAGGAGTATGGCCTTAAAATCGTTATTAGCACAAACATGCAAAAGCTTCACTACTTGTACAACAACACAGAACTATTTGACGAAAAAATCAACAAAAAACAGAGATTTTCACAAGAATTTCAGTCCAGAACCAGAAAGAAGGCGTAAAAACCCTAGCTTTATCGAAATAGCCAAATAGCAAAAAAATAAACCCCAATTCACTTGAAAACATCAATATAGTACAAAATTTACCTTTAGATGTTACCGGAAAACATTATGTAGAGTGGCCGGCAACGAAATAGAAGACTCGAGAAGAAGACTTGAGAAGTGTGTAAGAGAAGAAAGGGGCGGGTGTTCGATGTTTGAAATAATGGAATTGATAAGACTGATCAGCCACATTTGTCCCCATTTTTAATTAAAAAGTTAAAACTTCACTCTTGGGGTTGTCATCTTGTCATAGTTGCCATTAAGGCCCCACATTTTTTTTTGTTCCGAATTCCACGCGCGTCCCATTTTTGTATAAAATAGAGCCAGGGGTGGGGTACATTTCTTTTTTTAGATATTAAAACGTTCTTTTTAACTATTAAGTAGTTCGTTTAAAATGAAACGCGTTTCCTCAAAAATAAAAGGTACTTTTTTCACGGTCAGAACAAAACTAATGATGTTTGAACCCTAACCCTAACCCTGAACCCTAAAACCTAACCCTAACCCTAACCCCAAACGCCAAACCCCAAACCGCAAAAATTCCTAACATTTACAGAACATCCAGTCACCTGTTCTGAACCTTTTACCGAACGTTCTCGAACGTCGTTAGTCTGTTCTGGATCTTCATAATGATGTTGTTTTTGTACCGTTAAGGATTTGTTGAGAAATACTAATATAAGGATCATTTGAAACGCATAAACAATGATTTAGTACTTTATTAAGATTCCAAAACATGCTATGTGTAAGTAAATCAAAATATATGTCGTTAATTATTCAAAAATGTAATTATTAAGTTATTTGGATAAGGAGTATAGGGTTGATTCTAGCTCAATTAACAATTTTAATCATTAAGAAGTGTATTCTAACGAATTGTAGCATAGATTGGACGTTATATCACTAGATAGACACATTAATAATCTATTTGAACAAATATACAATTTCATTCACAAATTACAGACATTCTTCGTGTATCTACAACAACTAAGACTTCAAATCATACAAGTATTGATTGTGATACATCATTTATGTGTATTTAAGGTGACTACTCAATAGTATGTTTATTGGAAGTGTTTACTCATAAAATTTCTATTAGAGTGAATACTCATTTATATCTATTGAAAGCGATTACTTAGTTATATCTAATGAAACAATTACTAAGTTATTGAGGATTTCATTAGATGTTGTTCTAACTAATGGATAATCTATATAATGATGATTTAACCTTAAATATAAAGACTTATTAATCTAGTCATGTTATATAGTTTATTATTACAATCATATTAAAGGTTAGAATACTACATATTAAATTAGGCACTGACACGACCCGGAATCCGGCTAGGCCGTGCGGGCACCCGACATCCTCCTCTAGACCCGTCGGGCGAACCCTTACCAATTAAATTAGGAAAATAAATATAATAATTCATAAATAAGGACAAGACTAAAAAAAACACAGATGTACTGATACCTCTAAGTTGTACAAAAGAAATTATAGCTGACTACCCAACATACTAGGTTTAGGGCTATCCAGACCAGACATCTAAGAGTACAAAAGAAGACAGATACCTCCTGAAGGGAGCAAAATACAACTGAAATAATGAACAATAAACTGGTGGCCATCCGGAATAAAAGCTGGCTCACCCTGAAAGCTGAAGTCGTCTTCGCTCCTTCACAATGTGGCGAACTCAATCCTGGAGCGAACCTGCCGAAACGAAAAAGATAGACAAGAAACAAACAACAAACAAGGGTAAGTCAAAAGGACTCAATAAGTGGGGCAGACTAGCCACCTCAAAGAATAGGATAGCTAGCCAGGGAGAAAAGAAACAGATAGACCACATTCCTCTGATTTAAATTATAAAAAGGCAGAGCCAGATAATAATCGAAAACACGTATGATACCATAAACTCACCCAGAAATACGAGCCAGAAGCATATCAACAAATAAGCAATGCATGTATAAGCAGAACAGTAGTTATGTACCACAAGTTTACACAATGGTATGAAATGAAATGAAATGAGATGAGATGAAATGAAATGAAATGAAATATGATGCAAAGGGTCACATGTGCCCGTAATCCCATCCCGAAGCGGAATACTCCTGCATTCGAGGGGAATCCAATCTGATAACCAACTGGAGCGGAATACTCCTGCTCCTGGGGCGGAATACTCCTACACCCGATATAATATAAACCAGAGGCGGAATACTCCTACACTCTCCTGGGGCGGAGTACTCCTGCACCCGATATAATGTAAAGCTGAGGCGGAATACTCCTGCACTCAATATCTGACATAAGAGCGGAATACTCCTGCTCTTGGGGCGGAATCCTACTACCCTCAATATGATGCAATGGAGCGGAATCCTCCTGCTCCTGGGGCGGAATACTCCTGCACCCAATATGATATGCAATGTAATGCATATGAATTACATATAATGCATATGAATGCAATCTGATGCAATAATAACCCTTCACCGGCGCGGGACTCTCATCGACAGCCGGGAAGTAGATGCCAATTCACAGCCAGAGTACAATGCTCAGATCCTCAATGCAATACCAACAACTGGACATAACATATAATATACAACATAAATCCAAAGCTAAGGCGTAATGAGTACGCCTATCTGCAGCTACACACGTAAGGAGTACGTGGTAGAAAATTCACGAGGCCAGGTGCCTCCAAAGAAATAGATATAAACACTTACCTTGTTACAAAATTAGCACAGCCACTCAATAACCGCTTTGTCCTTTGGATTCATTGCCAAATGATCCCACTGTGTTCAATAAGCAGAAAAATATATCACATAAGGCTAAAGGCTTCATTCCTCACATCTTAGGGCAATCCGGTTAGGAACCTGATACCCTATTCGCATACGCAATATGCAGGCCAGGCCTATGTACGGGGTTTAAGGTCATATAACCAAACCCTAAATAAATTATATTTATATGTTGCCTATAAACTCACTGAGTATGAATATATAATCAATTCCACTATCGGGGTCCATTTGGCCCTTTAAACTATTAATTGAACTTATTAAAATGATGTCTAATATCCCAGATTTTTACCGTCAAAATATATTTAAACACACGTATTAAACTAAAATAATGGATTAAGATCATCACCTGAATATTTTGGGGTGAAAATTCTATCTTTTCTTCGGCTCTTTTCTCATTTTCTGGTATTTTTTTCCAGCGTTGCTTCTCATTTCCGTTTCTGTTTTCTTGATGTTTCTCATCCTGTAAGCGTGTATATCTTTAGCTTATGAGCTAATCCCACAGCCGCCTAACTTATCATTTTCTTTCCACTTTTTGTCTTTTTCTCTTTTTCCTTTTTTATTTTCTTTTATTTTCTTTTCTTTTCGTGACAAAAATTAAAACGGTACCCTACGATATTCGAAATAATTCCAACTTTTGCATACCAGTTATACAAAATATATGTAACATACTCGCGAAGGCGGATCTCAAATAGGACTCCCGAAACTCAAGATGCGAATTTAAATAGAAATAGTCAAATTATTTAACTTTCGGCATATTAGCGGAAACTAGCCGAACAACATCGAAATTCACTTTCGAAAAATTACAAAAGTCACAAATAATCATACGAACCTAATGGAGCTTTTGGATTTCGAATCAGAGCTCATTCGCCAATGCCGAGCTCGTAAATCTCTTTTTAGTATTTATCGACAATAAAAACTGAAACCTTCTTCCGATGCCTGCCAAACGAGGTCTGATTTAGCTCAAATTTTACAGACAGGTCCTAATGGACATTATGAAATTTTTTTAACATTATCGGCACGCCAATCGGAGTCCTAACTTCCGAAACGACTAACCAAAGTCGTTTCAGGCACTTACCATGAACTGAACATACAAACCCACGTTCGTGACGTAAATTAGATGTTTTTTGCATCAATCTTTGGAAATTTATGTTTATTCAAAGAGATTACTCAATAATATGTGTATTTAAGGTGACTACTCAATAGTATGTCTATTGGAAGTGTTTACTCATAAAATTTCTATTAGAGTGAATACTCATTTTTATCTATTGAAAGCGATTACTTAGTTATATCTAATGAAACAATTACTAAGTTATTGAGGATTTCATTAGATGTTTTTCAAACTAAGTGGATAATCTATACAATGATGATTTAACCTTAAATATAAAGCCTTATTAATCTAGTCATGTTATATAGTTTCTTATTACAATCATATTAAAGGTTAGAACACTACATATTAAAGGTTAGAACATCTATTTGAACTGAACATACTAACCCATGTTCGTGATGTAAATTAGATGTTTTTGCATCAATCTTTGAATTTTTTTTTTAAAATACTTCTCTATAAATACATACATTTTTCGTTACAAATACATACACACAATCTTAAACAATTCAATCTTACATGTTCAAAGCATGTCTTTTGGTGTTTGTAGTACTAATACAACGGATACATTTGTTTAGAGATATTAGAACAATCTCTTCTACGTGCCAAGCATGGTTTTCTAATGCTAAAAAAAGTGGAGCAACCCGTTTTAAATACGTGGAGCGACCTGCTCCACAACTTACATTAATCCAACCCGTTCTATTAACCCGCTCCGGACGGAATTATTACCTTATAACACGTGGAATAACCCAACCCATTCAATTAATTAGGTCTTTTTACCCCATTATTGAAATATAAGTTATCCCTACCCCCTCTACCTCGTCTTCTTCTTAACTCAACCATGTCTCAAGGATCAACTTGTTCTCGCAGCTCCTCTCAAAATCGTCGATGTTGGTGTGGCTTACCTGCGATACAATTCACGGCGGGCACACAGTCGAATGTTGGACGAAAATTTTGCAAGTGTCCCCGCAAGAGTATTAGCAATTGTGAATTTTGGGAATGGTGTGACGAGGAGTATCCCCAGCCTACTACATTAGTTTTAAATAAGTTGAAAATTTCACTTGATGAAGTTTGTGAAGAAATGGCCAATTTGGTGAAGGAAGTTGACAAATTAGGGGCTTGTAATATTACAAATTTATTGAAGATCAGTAAGTTAGAGGCTAAATTGCAACGGTGGAAGATGTATTTCTTATTGTCTTGGGCAGTTTTTTTTGGTTTCATAGTAGCTAGGTTTATTTGATACCAATTGTTGTTCATCGAGTACTACTAAGATCTATATATTTGAACGTTTAACTTAATATTTCGAGCATTTATCAATGGCGTTCCAAAAGTCTATTATTTTTGTAGTATATAATTCAAATTGATCATCATACGGATGTTCTAATACTGCAAACGGGATGTTCAGTGTAATGCAAAACAACATTCATAAATATTCAAAACATGCTAAATTGTACTGAAAATTAAAGAACAACACTTCAAAACACGACATTCAAAACAAATAGAAAATCTTCTTAAATGACTAGACTTGAAAGGAGGTTATTTCTTCATTTCACATGTGTTCTGCTGGAGGCCGTGGTGGTGAAGGGTAGTTTTGGGGGTCAATCTCGAGTGCAGCTTGAATACCACGAAGCATACGCTTAATAAGATTCATATCCTCACGGAATTCATCGAATCTAGTTCTTAATCGCATCACTTGATCCTCCACATGTCCTATATATACTACAATCTGATCAACATCTGAGGTCAGATCTGCGATATCTTCACGGACATGATCGATTTCAGTAGTGAACCTACTAGTACTTGGAACTCCACTATCATGTTCTGGTGCTCTTGGGTACCTTACTCTGCGAGGCATTGTTTTTTTTCGCCTTCTTGTTGTTGTTGTTGTTGTGCAGACATTTAACATTTATAGAAACCAGGCTTGGTGCCTTTTCGGTTGCATATATGATGATTTGAAGAGGTGCCTATTCACATTGAATGGTTACGGCTAGTGTTGGATTGTCTGGATAAAACACACTTAAGTCGGTTACCTCTTTTTCTCCTATAAATACTCGATCAAACCATTCAAAAAACTCTATACCACTGCAACCTATAATCTTCAGCCAATATATATATATATATATATATATATATATATATATATATATATATATAATACAAAATGGTTCGCCGAACTTCCTCCTCAATAGTTGCTACTACTGCAAGAACAGGAGCAACCAATACAAGAGCATCCACGTCAAGAGTAGCAAAAACGACAAAGGGAGCAACCTTGAAACAAGAAGGAAGAGGTGAAGCCAAGCAAAAAGAAGGAAGAACGGGAAGAGGGTCCGCCAAGCAAAACGAAGGAAGAGCGGGAAGAAGTGAAGCCAAGCAAAACGAAGGAAAAACGGGAAGAGGGTCAGCCATGCAAAAAGAAGGAAGAAAGGGAAAAGGATCAGCCAAGCAAAAAGAAGGAAAAACGGGAAGAGGATCAGCCAAGCTAAGAGGAGGAAGAAAAAGTCGAAACACTTCTGCAGAACAACAAGAACGTGCAAATGATATTTTGGAACAACTTCGTGCTGAAGTTTGGGGTTGGAAGTTCAAATTTGAGGAATTCTTCGAATACTACAATAGGGACGTCAAAAAGATGTTGAAAGAAATAAAGAGGATAAAGACCATGCTCCAGATAGCAACCTTGAAACAAGAAGGGACTGCATCGCGTTGAAGTGAAAACGCATATTTTGGGTTTTCTGACCAGGATGTTGATATGACTGTTTATTAAGTAATGTCTTAAATGATAATATAATTAGCATACTTTTGTAAAGCGCTGAATCTTTGAACGATCAAGAATGGTTTTGCCTGGTTCTTGATTATCAATGTATAAACTTTAATGTTCAGAACATCTGTTGTTGTTTCCCTATTTACTAGTTATTGAACATCAAATATCCATTAAGTTAAAGACTATTTGAACGTACAACATAATGTTCCGAAAATAACTAATGTTGTTCCAATAGTCTATAATTTTTAATATTTTTAAGTCAATCTTATCATTATACAGACGTTCTAATAATGTAAACTCGATGTTCAGTGTAATGCAAAACAATAGTCATCATTTGCCATATATATCATCAAAAAATGGGTAATCATCCATATATTACACCCATAAAAAACAAAAATATAATTATCCAAATTTTACAACCCATACTAAGGGACTAATTTACCATGGAATATGTCCACAGTAAATTGAACAAGACAGTCTTCTATCACATTGTCACACAGCAATTCCATCGGGGTGTTGGTCAACAAATGTTCGAGGAACATGATGGCATACGCTCCACATGCAGTACCAGTCAAATTCCTTGGAAGGCCTTCGATGCGCTCATACGGCCACATTTCCATATATTGGATTTCAGGAGGGAGGTGGTTGAATTTCCCCGACTGCCGAATGTATATTGGGAACATGTACATTACTGGCCCCATTATTGAATAAAAGCGGTCTTCATTGTACAACCCAATGTTGCAGTCGTAGACATCGATCCTTGCCTCCTCTAAATGAAAGACGCATGTAACATAATGTGTACTTTCAATGTTATACACGGCAAAGAGTCTTTTCACACCATCCCACATCCTTCCACCCGGATATGGAGACTTACCTCTGGCATAATCAAGGAATGTATCCTCAAACTTATATTCTGCTAGGTATTTGTCAAGGCCGACATCAAACCCCTTTGCTTCCTCTTCAGCTGCATTGTATCTTACGCACAAGTTGGTCAAGAATGAAAGATCGAGGATAAGATTAGAGCTATCATAATGCCGGGGGTAAGCCTTATGCCTCACACGCATCAAGGCCAAGTACTCATCCATAAACTGCAGAATAAAACAAATTAGAAGTTGTGAATAAAACTATACCGACACATACTATTTTATGTTTGGACCAGCCAGTCGAATGTTCAACGAACATAGGACCATCAGGTTCTGAACGGAGTAAAAAATGTTCGTTCGTCGATAAAAACCAAACACTAACAAAACAATAGAAGTAAAGAGATGCACTTACACTATCCCACATCCACTCTTTCACGTCCAGGAAGTCCAGAAAATCCAAGTAATTGAACTCGTGACACAGGAAGGCAGTCTTTTGTTCCTTCTTCTCCTCCAAGAAAGCGTCAAATGCAGCTTTCTTGTGAATGTCGAGTGCCTTGTACAGTGTCACTGGCAATCTCTCGAGATCTTGGAGCCTGACTTGAGCTCTCTCTCTAAATTTCCAAAAAAAAAATCAAAATGTTTGAAAAAATCTCTAGATTTAATAGAAGAACGTCCCTTTTATTTTCAACGATTCGAATTGGATGTTTTACTAACCTTGCCATTCTGGCAGCAGTCATTTTCTTCTTTCCTCGGTTCTTCTTTGCCTGGAGCATCCTGGACAACAAAATATGCCTCTTTGGTCGTTACTGCTGTTTCTCCTTCTTTGACGACGACGCTACTAAATTAGCAAGGGACAGCTGGATCGCATCAAGCTTCTGATCCAGTCCCTGTCGCCATTGAAGGCAGTCGTGGCACTTGCAACTGCAGACACTAGGCTGCACATTCTCATGTTCTCTCCTCCTAGAGCTTTCTCTAACTTCGAACAAACCCCTACCACTAAAAAGACCACCAGTAAAACAACCAGCCCTTCCATCAATCTCATCACCAACTTGTGTTTCACATCTACCAACACCTCCGCTAACAAATTCTTCAACAACTTGTCCTTCATCAATTACCTCTCTTGGAGGGGTCCTGGGGCAATTCCTAAAAACTGTCACTCGATCACCACCAACGATCGAGCTAGCCCCCTCCAACATCAAAACAAGCTGATCAATTACCTCATCGCCCCCATCAACAAACGGCTCAATATTCTGAAAGGTATCATCTTCCCTATCTGCATCGATAGGGTCAATGAAAGGGTGCACCACCTACATACCATAAATATTTGTTAAGAATACAATGTATAAGAGAAATAAACCTTAACATCACAAAGAGTGTTCAGAACATCATTATTACTATTCGACATTTAACACCAGTAAAATTGAAACATCATATCTGTCGTGATCGAACATCTGAAAAGACGTTCTTAACATTAACAGCAATGATTATAACGACATTGCAGATGTTCCAACATTTAGAAAATTATAGGTAAAGTACTTACAGGCTTTGCAACATTCTCAAACAGCCTTCGGGAGTCTCTTTCATTCTTTTCAGTGATCCACCTGTACATCCTTGGCATGGTCCTCTCCTTGGGAAAATCCCTGGGACGAAGCGCAGGTATTGCTTCAAATACCCAACCCACAAATGCCTAAGGAAACCCATAAAGATTGTAATTTGGCCCGTCCTTAGCCTTGCTAGCTGCACGATCAGCCATGGGCTTCGTCAGGTACTCAATGGTAAGCTCGAAGCTTTTCAGCTCCCAAGGATACTTTGCAAATTCATTTGGAAGATATGCAAGGCAGACCAGTAATTCCTCAATACCAGCTTTTTTGTCCTTGGCGCACAATATTGAGTGAACAAACCAAGCCATGGCAAGCCCAAACTTGTACCGTTCAGGAACTTCCTCATTTTTTATAAAACTAAGCAACTGGGAAGCAGTAACTGCCCTTGCTTTCCCATCCTCCCATGCCGTTGAAATATACTCCCACATCTTCCTGCCTCTCTCTTTCATCACAGCCTCCCATTGGACACTTGGATAGGCTTGGCATCTTAGCTTTGTCATTAAAGCAAACTCTTGGAGGCCAAAACGAACAGGCACTCTATTGAAATTGAACCAAGCTTCTTTTTCTTTATTGCACAAAACTCTTCTTAGCAGAATATTGTGCACTAACCTGGTTGGAAACGATGGCTCCTCCGGCAAGTCCAAGAAATGGCCAAAGATACTGTTTTTGAACTTGTCATACAAACCACTTGTACGCAGCACAATCCTGAACTCACGCATTCGTCCAATAAGCGACGAGCGGACTGTTATCTTGGATTGAAAATGCTCATGATCATCCAAGTAAGTCTTCAGCACCATTGGTGGAATGACACTGGTAACGTACTCAGGCTGCACAATGTTTTGAAATTTGTTAGTTTAAGGAATCATCACGGTAGCAAGAACATAATATCAGATGCATGAAACATCCCTTGAGATGTTCCAAGGAACTACAAGAAAATACTTTGAACATATTTAAGGTTGATCTGATCATGCACGCGAGTGTTCTCAAATCACATAAAAAAATATTGAACATTCTACTGTAAAGTGAAGAACAACTTTATGTATGTTCTAGACAACAACTATACCTCTCTAGGTGGCTCTGCAGAATCAGCTCCCACATCGTCTACGAACTTCATCCGACCTTCTCCTTCGCATCTCTCAACCTCTTCTTCTTCCCTACCATTCCTACCTCCTTCACCAGCTTAAATATCTACAACCTCTATAACTTCTTGTGCATCATCTACTTCTTCAACATTTGCAACTCCTTCAAATTCTCCTGCAAGATTATTTACCAGCCTTCCCACCTCCTCTTCTTCTGCCATATTTAAAAGGCTCTCTTTTTTGTTTCCCTCTTCATCCCACTCATCATCACCAAACAGCGCTTCTATTTCTTCTGATAGATTACCATCGTCCGGCCCCCTCACAGCTTCTTGTGGCCCTACATTTACATCATAGTCTAGGGACCCCTCCTCTTCGTCCTCCAATATAATTCTCCTCTTCCTAGGAGGCTATTTACTAGGAGGAGTAGTCTCCTTCCTCTTAATTCCCCGCGTATAAGCCATTGTAGCTGCAAATCACAAGTATATTCCTCAATTAAAGATGTACAAACATGCAATATGGGTGTGTGAAACATAATATACATATGTTTTATCAAACCCTAATTTTTTAAAAAGGAAATTTAATTTAAGTAGAGTCATCATTAAACATTATCATCCTCTCGCAAGGTCGGAGAACTGTCTCAAATGTTCCAGAACTTTAAACATGCACGCACAAACATAAACATGCAAAATCTTGACTATATGTACAACATTTTTTCATCCTTTAGCATATTTATTTTATAAAACCCTAATTTATTTTAATAAAAATCATCTAAAATGCATCACCAATTTCAAACATCCTATCACACGTTTAGAACACAGTCTCACGATGTTTGACACTGCGAAGGAGTATGCTCTTAACATGGTAATATAACATAAACATGCAAAAACTTCACTAGTTGTACAACATTTTTCCAACCTTTAGCATATTTATTTTATAAAACCCTAATTTATTTTAACAAAAATCATCTAAAATGCATCACCAACTTCAAATACCCTATCACACGTTTAGAACACTGTCTCACGATGTTTGACTCTGCGAAGGAGTATGCTCTTAACATGGTAATATAACATAAATATGCAAAAACTTCACTATTTGTACAAGAACATAGCACTATTTGACGAAAAAATCAACAAAAACAAAGATTTTCACAAGAACTTTCTTCCAGTACAGTAAAAAGGCGTAAAAATCATTGTTTTTGCAAAATAGCAAAATAGCACAAAATAAACCCCGATTCACTTGAAAAACATCAATATTGTTCAAAATTTACCTTTAGATGTTACCAGAGAAATGTATATGGTCGGCGACGATGATGTTTAGAAAACTGCGTAGAAGACTGTAGAAGAGACGACTTGAGAAGTGTGTAAGAGAAGATTTTGGGGTTCGATGTTTTAAATGATTGCACTATGTCCGTTCGGTTCATTTTTACCACCTTTTGATTAAAAGTTTTTGGGATTGCTAATTCAGTCCAAAAAGTTTTTAATAAAGGCCTGCAAGTTTTGTTGTTTCTAATCTGGCCCATGTTTTAATGTTAACCGTGCGCGTTTAACAACGCTCCACGCGCGTCCCCTTTTATTAATTAAAGATTTGAGAGGGTCTTTTGGCCCAATCTTCTCTATAAACAATAGCTATTTTGGCTGGTTTAGAAACCACATGAATGCTACACGTGATGTTATAATCTTCTTGGACAATATAACAAGAATTAGTCAAAAGAATAATCTTCACTTTTCTCTTTATTTTCATAAATTTTTCAATACAAACAAGTTGATTGAACTATTATGTGACCAAAGATAGGATCAACAACCAAGAAGAGATGGATAAAAGAAGAATTCTTATGCAGAAATAAAAGACCAGCTGCTATTTTATTATCAATTCCCCTGGTGTGGACACTATGATCAAGCATCAATGCAACAATGGTTCTTATTAAATAGAAGGCCTGAAACTGTTTAACGTTAGGAAAAACGTAGTCGCATGCACACACCAAATAATTTTTAGTTGAAAAGGCAGGTTTCAATTGAATGTTTCATATTTCTTCTTTGCCAAAAGTTAAGCTCTAACTTCATCTTCGGACCCATTGTCTGTCACGACCCAATTTCCAAGGGCTCGTGATGGCACCTAAACAACATTTGCCTAGGCGAACCAATGAAACAAGATGCGGAAAAGAACAATAATGTGAAAAGATCATAAATGGATATATAAATATAAATGTGTGAAGTCCAAAAGAATATATCCACAAAAGAATTGGAGCATTCTAAGAGTGACTCAATAAAGTATGAATATACATCAAAGAAATCTGAGTCCTATCTCTAAGTGACTCCGGCGGTATGCCACCACGGTCTGTGTGGTCGGCTCACCTCAATCAAAAGTCTCAGAAGCCTCGGGAATCGCTAACGTCCGGGCTGCTGACTGGATGAAGGACCTGCGCACGCAGTAGAGTAAGTTATGAGCCGAAGCCCAGTAATATCACCGACAGGCCCGCTAAGGTACCCTTGCGGGACAAGTCGCTACATGCATCATAAGCACAACATACTATAGTAATCATACAATAAAGTAGTGAAATCACAAATAGATGTAACACATTCCATACACACAAGTAGTAACCAGAAGTCTCAAGGATTATGCCCATCCAACGTAAGGCATAGATCAACTCAGCGGCGGTTTGGAGGTCCAATCTCTACTCCCGTGCCGACTAACCTAGACCTATGATGGACTAGCAACACCACTACTAAGTATCAACCATATACCGTGACCCGAAGTCACTATCACAATCATGAATAAGTAGACCAACGACCCGTAGTCGTTGGCTCATCTCAAATCTGTCTACGATCGCACCACACCCACTGTCAAGTGCGTCGTATCTCAATAAATCAAGTGACCACACCACACCCCCTGTCAAGTGTGTCACATCTCAAAGATCAAGTGTCCACACCACACCCCCTGTCAAGTGTGACACATCTCATAGTATAGGCGACACCACACCCCCTGTCAAGTGTCCCTCTAACAGTATTAACATCCACGACATTAATAACAATAACAGAAATAATAACAGAATTATTAATAACGATAATATCTCACAGTCACCGTAACCCAGGTTGGTTATGCTAGCTGAACGTAAGGCGAAGGTCAACCCGACCACAGTTTGGGGGTACAATCCCTACTCCCATGTCGTCCAACCCAAGGTTACGTATAGACAGCACTACCCAACCCGGCACGTGAACAAATCAAGTACCAATATCATAAAAAAGCCGGCAAAATCCTCGGCAAGACATTTATCATGACATGCCGGCAACATCCTCGGCCATGTCCCAAGTTCTTGCTATCTAAGCATGGCGTAGCAAGCGTTACTACGATATAAATTTAAGCTACCTCGACGTAGCGTTTAGACCGGCACATACCTCGGTCGAGTCACAATCTCGCTATTTATAACAAACAATAATAGCAAGTAATTCACATCATTAATCCTAACCATTATTAGGTATATATATGCGTACATGAAGCATACTAACATGAAGGAAGAGTCCACAAGCACAATAGAGGTCAAGTCTCACTTACCTCGAAATTCGGGCTCAAATGCCGGGAAGAATCTCCTTTCCCGCTCGCCTTGTCCGCGAAAGACTCTCCACTAGGTCTATTAAGACAAGATATAGCACATATGAGTGCTCAATTATAGCTATTTAAGCCTATAGGCATCCTAGGGTAAAAATTACCAAAATGCCCCCGGGTAGGGCCGAGCCCTAAATTTACAAAATGTACTTTTCCGGACTCCCCACGCTCCCGTGAGTCCAAAAGTACACTTAGATTCCACATGCGAGCCTTGCTCGATGTCTTTCCCCAATTCTTAAGAATCTAGGGTTCTAACCCATTTCCAAGAATCAACCCTTTGATTCTTGTGTTAATCAACATAAAGATGGATTGAAGGGGCTTACCTTAAGTGTAAGTATGATTGGGTCTTCAAGAAATACCCAAAAATCGCCTCAAGAGCTCCCCAAATGATTTTTATAAGTTATGAACCGAAATGGCCCGAAATGGCCTTTTTATAGCAGTTTTTGCCTCTGTGACAGCTTCTTTTGAAAAAATCATAACTTTTGATAGGAATGTCCAAATGACCTGAAACCGGTGCCATTAGAACCACACTCAAAGGGCTACAACTTTCATGTTTTGAGTTTTTCCTAATTCCTTACGGATTGGCCGAAAAATCAGCTTTTATCCGGCTGTTTGCGCCAAAACAGAACAGAAAAGTCGCACCAGATTTTCTACTGTTTTATGGGCAAAACGGGACCCTACGAAGCTCGGAATGATCCCAAATTTTTCACACAAGTCATAAAATACTTGGGTGACATGCTCGTCAAGACGGAACTCAATTCGGACCTCCAGAACTCAAAAAGTGGGTCCCACGGCAAAGGTTCAATTTTCGACTTTCGCCAAAATAGCGAAATTTAACCAAACGACCTCGGAATCCAATTCCGAAAGTTGCTACAAGTCACAAATGACTATACGAACCTAACGGAACTTTCGGATCTCTCATCGGAGCTCATTTGCTCAAATCGAGCTCGGAAACCTCTTTTAACTCTTTTAAACTTCCGAAACGGGGACTTTATCAAAAGTCCTATCAAACGAGGTCCGTTTTCAATTTTGAAGGTTGCTACATATCATAAATGACGAGACGGACCTAACGTTGCGCTCTGATTTTCCATCGGGGTTCGTTTACTCAAAACGACCTATCGAAACCCCAAATTCCTTTCCGGAATTTCATAAACGGATCCTTTTCTCGAAAACCTATCAAACGGACTCCGTTTCGACTCAGATTTCACAGACGGGTCATAAATGACCTAACGGAGCTTTTGGGACTGTCGACACGCAAATCGAGGTCCCGAATCCCGTAACGACTATTTGAGGGTCGTTACATTCTCCCCCACTTAGACTCTCGGCCGTCCTCGGACGAGCCTAAGTCTAAGGTAGGATCCACACACTAGCCACGGAGCTGGCACGGATTTTGAGGACCCCTCGGTACCACCCGAAATCAATAAAACTTAAAAATGCAAATTCAGGCTTAGAAAATACAAGGATTTCATACCTGAATCATCGAACAAGCGCGGATGCCTCTCACGTATCTCGGACTCAAGCTCCCAAGTGGCCTCGGCAATGGAGTGATGCCCCCACTGAACTCTCACAAGCGGGATCACCTTCGATCTCATCTTACGGACCTCTCTAGCCACAATAGCAATAGGCTCCTCCGAATAAGCTAAGTCGCCATCTACCTCCACGGAAGCCATATCGATCACATGAGATAGATCGTGAACATACTTCCGGAGCATGGACACATGGAACACCGGATGAACAGACAGAGAGGGAGGCAAAGACAGTCTATAAGCAACGGCGCCAACGCGCTCCAATATCTCAAAAGGCCCAATGAACATAGGACTGAGCTTGCCTTTCTTCCCAAATCTCATAACACCCTTCATGGGCGACACTCTGAGGAATACCCGGTCCCCAACCATGAACTCAAGATCTCTCCGCCTCCGATCTGCATACGATATCTGCCGGCTCTGAGCCGTGCGGAGTCGATCCTGAATAACCCGGACCTTATCTAAGGTCTGCTGCACCAAATCGGGCCCCAACACCTAGACCTCACCAGACTCGAACCAACCGATAGGCGAGCGACATCTCCGACCATACAATGCCTCAAACGGAGCCATCTGGATAGAAGCCTGATAGCTATTATTATACGCAAACTCTGCTAGCGGCAAATGGCTATCCCAATGGCCTCCAAAATCAATAGCACACGCCCTCAACATATCCTCGAGGATCTGAATGGTCCGCTCAGACTGGCCATCAGTCTGCGAGTGAAATGCAATGCTGAGATCGACCCGAGTACCCAGCTCTCTCTGATAAGATCTCCAAAACTGAGCTGTGAACTGAGCACCTCGGTCAGAAATGATAGAAACAGGAGCACCATGCAATCTCACAATCTGCTCAATGAAGATACGAGCCAGACGCTCCGAGGTATAAGTAGTCCTCACTGGAATGAAGTGAGCCGACTTCGTCAGTCGATCAACTACTACCCACACCGAATCATGCTTACCCACGGTCAGCGGCAAACCAACTACGAAATCCATAGTGATCTGCTCCCACTTCCACTCGGGAATGGGCATAGACTGGGTCACCCCGGCTGGCCTCCGGTGCTCATACTTCACCTGCTGGCAATTCAAACACCGAGATACATAATCAGCAACATCCCTCTTCATCCCTTTCCACCAATACAGCTCTCGAAGATCATGATACATCTTCGCAGTACCCGGATGGATGGAATATCTCGAACTGTGAGCCTCTGCCAAAATCATCTGCCTCAGCTCCACAATGGCTGGAACACATACCCGGCCGTTAAGCCGCAAAGCACCATCATCACCAATCACGAACGAGGACATTCCCCCACTCAGGACCCTGTCCCGGAGATCTCTCAGATAAGGATCCTCGAACTGCCTTTCCCGAATCTGGGAAGCTAAAGACGACTGAGACCCCACATATGCAAGCACCCGGCCTGGAACAGAATCATCAAACCGAACCCCACTAATGGATAAAGCCTGCAACTCATGGGCCAACGGCCTCATATCAGCATCAAGATAGGCGAGGCTACCCATGGACTTCCTACTCAAGGCATCGGCTACAACATTAGCCTTTCCGGGATGATACCGGATAGAAAGATCATAATCCTTCAGCAGCTCTAACCAGCGGCGCTGTCTCCCGTTCAAGTCCTTCTGAGTGAATAAGTACTGGAGACTCTTATGATCGGTGAATATCTCACATGGCTCGCCATAAAGATAGTGCCTCCACAACTTCAGTGCAAACACGACAGCTAACAGCTCCAAATCATGGACAGGATAATTCTTCTCATGGACCTTCAGCTGTATCGAGGCATAAGCTATCACCTTACCCTCCTGCATCAGAACGCTACCCAGGCCAACACCCGAAGCATCACAATATACGGTGAATCCCCCGGATCCACTAGGCAAGGCCAACACTGGCGCTGAAGTCAACAGAGTCTTAAGCTTCTGAAAGCTAGACTCACAGGCATCGGACCACAGGAAAGGAACATTCTTCTGGGTCAACTTCGTCAGAGGTGCTGAAATAGAAGAAAACCCCTCGACGAACCGCCGATAATAACCTGCCAAGCCTAAGAAACTCCGAATCTCTGTAGGAGAAGTAGGCCTAGGCCAACTCTGAACGGCCTCTATCTTCTTCGGATCAACACACACCCCATCCTTGGTCACCACGTGACCTAGGAAAGATACAGAACTGAGCCAAAATTCAAACTTGGAGAATTTGGCATACAACTGCTGATCCCTCAGAGTCCGAAGAACAACTCTCAAATGCTGCTCATGCTCCTCCCTGCTCCTCGAATAAACCAAGATATCATCGATAAACACAATGACGAAGGAGTCAAGGTAGGCCTTGAACACTCGGTTCATCAGATCCATGAAAGCAGCTGGGGCATTCGTAAGCCCGAAAGACATCACCAGAAACTCATAGTGGCCATATCGGGTACGAAAAGCAGTCTTGGAAACGTCCTCGGACCGAATCCTCAACTGATGATACCCCGACCTCAAATCAATCTTCGAGAAAAAGGTAGCACCCTGAAGCTGATCAAACAAATCATCAATACGCGGCAAAGGATACCTATTCTTGATAATAACCTTATTCAGCTGCCGGTAATCAATACACATCCGCATAGAGCCATCCTTCTTCTTCACAAATAATACCGGGGCACCCCATGGAGACACACTGGGCCTAATGAAGCCCTTATCGAGCAAATCCTGAATCTGCTCCTTCAGCTCCCTTAACTCAACAGGAGCCATACGATACGGGGGAATAGATTTAGGCTGAGTGCCTGGCAATAGATCAATGCAAAACTCTATCTCCCGCATAGGCGGCAAACCCGACAAATCATCAGGAAACACATCCGGATACTCACAAACAACCGGAACTCTATCAAGGGATAACTCCTCTGCCCGGACATCCCGAACTGAAGCAATATATCCCTCGCACCCACTAGATATCATCCTCTGCGCCTCCAAGAAAGAAATGATCCTACTCTTCGGAGAAGGCCTGGAACCTCTCCATACAACCCGAGACTCACCCTCTGCCCCGATCGTCACGGACTTGGCATGGCAATCCAATGTCGCATGACAGGAAGCCAGCCAATCCATGCCCATAATGACATCGAAATCAGACATATCGAGCAGCATCAGGTCCACTAAGGACTCTACACCACAGATGGAGATCATACACTGCCGATAACCCTTATCTACACATATAGAAGACCCGACAGGGGTGGCAACCATAAAGGGATCATCTAAGAAGACCAGATCCCTGCCCAAGAAAGGGGCAAATCCCGGCGACACATACGAATAGGTAGACCCCGGATCAATAAGAGCATAAGCATCGCGGCCACAGACAGAAATAATACCTGTGATGACATCATTGGATGCCTCAGCATCCTGACGAGTCATAGCATAGACCTGCGTCGAGCCTCCTGAACCCGGAGCTCTCTGAGACTGCTGTCTAGGAGGAATCTGAGAAACGGGCCAGGCGGCCTGAGGACCAGATGGTACCATAGCTGCGGATCCCTGGCGACCTGATGAAACATAAGGGCAACTCCTGACATAGTGCTCTGGAGACCCACACTCAAAACATCCATCACCTCTACCTCCTCTACCGCCTCTACCACCTCTGCCACGACCACCTCCAGACGAACACCTCCCATGATGCCTCTGATGGCACCTCCCGCACTGCGGCGGACCAGACTGCGAAGAGCCACCCCGCCTCTGGTATGACTGAGGCCTCGGGGTCTCTGAAGAAAAATCCTGGACAGGCAAAGCAGCAGCCTGGGGCCTAGACTGAGAACGGCCCTGATGACCCTGACCCCTCTGAGCGGATCCACTATACCCACCAGACTGACGCGAACTCTTGGCCGCCCTCTCCGCGTCAGCCCTGGCGAAGATATCCTCCATCCGCCGCGCCACATCAACTATCTCAAAATATGACTTGTTGCCCATATCAGGGGCAACAGCTACCTGAAGCGGGGATGAAGACCCTCAACAAACCGGAGGACCTTGTCCCTCTCCTGAGCCACCATAGCCGGCGCAAACTGAGACAACCACAAGAACCTGGTGTCATACTCTGAAACAGACAGGTTTCCCTGCCTCAACCCCTTAAACTCGCGCCTCTGAGCATCGTGCTGACTCTGGGGCACGAACCTGCTCATGAACATAGACACGAACTAAGCCCAAGACAAAGGAGGGAGGTCACTAGACCTCTGCCGCATCATGGAGACCCACCATGTCTCCGCATCTCCCGATAATCTGAAAGAAGCACACTGCACCCCTAAGGTGTCTCTAGTACCAAGAACTGTCAAAATCTTCTCACACTTCTGAATGTACCTCTGGGCAGTACATGTAGCTGAGGTACCGTCGAACTCTGGAGGCTGAAGCTTCATGAATGACCCTATCCTCCTGGCAACCTCCTCAGTGCCCATAGGAGGAGTAGAAATAACAGGACCTGCCTGAGGAGCAGAAGCAGAAGGCTGGGCAGTATGATCAGGAGCAGCCTCAGAAGTAGGCGTGCTCATAACAGGTGTGGTCGGCTGAGGAGCCGAAACAGGAGCTGCAACATCATCTCTGACAGGGACCTGATGGCTAGAAAAGGCCATCAGTCTCATATACTCCTCTGAAGAGATCACAACGGTGCCTGGCACAACAGCAGGCACAGGGGGAATAGATGCTGACAGAGTCGCTGCGGACACCGCAGGGATAGCTGTGTCCTGCCTAGTGGCTGACGGGCGACCTGCCCGAGTCTTCTTAGCAGCTGGCAGCTGCGTAGGTGCTGATGGCTCTCCCGCAGATGCGGGTGTAGAAGATGCAGCCCTCCTGGCTGAGGATGCTCGCGTCCTCGCCATCTCAATCAATACACGAAAAAGGGTCAGCACCTATATAAGCTACTCAGCACGAATAGAGATGAAACGAAGGGAAAATATTTCCTAACATGCCCTTGTAGCCTCTCGCTCATAAGTATGGTCGACAACATACCCATAAGCAAGACTCTACTCAGATACTGCTCCAAGACTACTAGGACTCAAATTAGAACCTAGGGCTCTGATGCCAAACTGTCACGACCCAATTTCCAAGGGCTCGTGATGGCACCTAAACAACATTTGCCTAGGCGAACCAATGAAACAAGATGCGGAAAAGAACAATAATGTGAAAAGATCATAAATGGATATATAAATATAAAAGTGTGAAGTCCAAAAGAATATATCCACAAAAGAATTGGAGCATTCTAAGAGTGACTCAATAAAGTATGAATATACATCAAAGAAATCTGAGTCCTATCTCTAAGTGACTCCGGCGGTATGCCACCACGGTCTGTGTGGTCGGCTCACCTCAATCAAAAGTCTCAGAAGCCTCGGGAATCGCTAACGTCCGGGCTGCTGACTGGATGAAGGACCTGCGCACGTAGTAGAGTAAGTTATGAGCCGAAGCCCAGTAAGATCACCGACAGGCCCGCTAAGGTACCCTTGCGGGACAAGTCGCTACATGCATCATAAGCACAACATACTATAGTAATCATACAATAAAGTAGTGAAATCACAAATAGATGTAACACATTCCATACACACAAGTAGTAACCAGAAGTCTCAAGGATTATGCCCATCCAACATAAGGCATAGATCAACTCAGCGGCGGTTTGGAGGTCCAATCTCTACTCCCGTGCCGACTAACCTAGACCTATGATGGACTAGCAACACCACTACTAAGTATCAACCATATACCGTGACCCGAAGTCACTATCACAATCATGAATAAGTAGACCCACGACCCGTAGTCGTTGGCTCATCTCAAATCTGTCTACGATCGCACCACACCCCCTGTCAAGTGCGTCGTATCTCAATAAATCAAGTGACCACACCACACCCCCTGTCAAGTGTGTCACATCTCAAAGATCAAGTGTCCACACCACACCCCCTGTCAAGTGTGACACATCTCATAGTATAGGCGACACCACACCCCCTGTCAAGTGTCCCTCTAACAGTATTAATATCCACGACATTAATAACAATAACAGAAATAATAACAGAATTATTAATAACGATAATATCTCACAGTCACCGTAACCTAGGTTGGTTATGCTAGCTGAACGTAAGGCGAAGGTCAACCCGACCACAGTTTGGGGGTACAATCCCTACTCCCATGTCGTCCAACCCAAGGTTACGTATAGACAGCACTACCCAACCCGGCACGTGAACAAATCAAGTACCAATATCATACAAAAGCCGGCAAAATCCTCGGAAAGACATTTATCATGACATGCCGGCAACATCCTCGGCCATGTCCCAAGTTCTTGCTATCTAAGCATGGCGTAGCAAGCGTTACTACGATATAAATTTAAGCTACCTCGACGTAGCGTTTAGACCGGCACATACCTCGATCGAGTCACAATCTCGCTATTTATAACAAACAATAATAGCAAGTAATTCACATCATTAATCCTAACCATTGTTAGGTATATATATGCGTACATGAAGCATACTAGCATGAAGGAAGAGTCCACAAGCATAATAGAGGTCAAGTCTCACTTACCTCGAAATTCGGGCTCAAATGCCGGGAAGAATCTCCTTTGCCGCTCGCCTTGTCCGCGAAGGACTCTCCACTAGGTCTATTAAGACAAGATATAGCACATATGAGTGCTCAATTATAGCTATTTAAGCCTATAGGCATCCTAGGGTAAAAATTACCAAAATGCCCCCGGGTAGGGCCGAGCCCTAAATTTACAAAATGTACTTTTCCGGACTCCCCACGCTCCCGTGAGTCCAAAAGTACACTTAGATTCCATATGCGAGCCTTGCTCGATGTCTTTCCCCAATTCTTAAGAATCTAGGGTTCTAACCCATTTCCAAGAATCAACCCTTTGATTCTTGTGTTAATCAACATAAAGATGGATTGAAAGGGCTTACCTTAAGTGTAAGTATGATTGGGTCTTCAAGAAATACCCAAAAATCTCCTCAAGAGCTCCCCAAATGATTTTTATAAGTTATGAACCGAAATGGCCCGAAATGGCCTTTTTATAGCAGTTTTTGCCTCTGTGACAGCTTCTTTTGAAAAAATCATAACTTTTGATAGGAATGTCCAAATGACCTGAAACCGGTGCCATTAGAACCACACTCAAAGGGCTACAACTTTCATGTTTTGAGTTTTTCCTAATTCCTTACGGATTGGCCGGAAAATCAGCTTTTATCCGGCTGTTTGCGCCAAAACAGAACAGAAAAGTCGCACCAGATTTTCTACTGTTTTAGGGGCAAAACGGGACCCTACGAAGCTCGGAATGATCCTAAATTTTTCACACAAGTCATAAAATACTTGGGTGACATGCTCGTCAAGACGGAACACAATTCGGACCTCCAGAACTCAAAAAGTGGGTCCCACGGCAAAGGTTCAATTTTCGACTTTCGCCAAAATAGCGAAATTTAACCAAACGACCTCGAAATCCAATTCCAAAAGTTGCTACAAGTCACAAATGACTATACGAACCTAACGGAACTTTCGGATCTCTCATCGGAGCTCATTTGCTCAAATCGAGCTCGGAAACCTCTTTTAACTCTTTTAAACTTCCGAAACAGGGACTTTATCAAAAGTCCTATCAAACGAGGTCCGTTTTCAATTTTGAAGGTTTCTACATATCATAAATGACGAGACGGACCTAACGGTGTGCTCGGATTTTCCATCGGGGTTCGTTTACTCAAAACGACCTATCGAAACCCCAAATTCCTTTCCGGAATTTCATAAACGGATCCTTTTCTCGAAAACCTATCAAACGGACTCCGTTTCGACTCAGATTTCACAGACGGGTCATAAATAACCTAACGGAGCTTTTGGGACTGTCGACACGTAAATCGAGGTCCCGGATCCCGTAACGACTATTTGAGGGTCGTTACATTGTCACACAAAGACAAACCACCTCATAGAAAAATGAGTTGGACTAACTATGGATTCAATCATATTTTACGAGTTTAAATAGTATACTTTTAGTCAACAAATGTGAACTTGGCTAACCTGAAAAACTAGAGAGAGAAGGATATTACTTTTTATAAGCCGAACGTGTATTACATTAAAAATAATATGTAGTTTATCTGCTCTTAACATGATTAAACTTACAAATAGTACAATTAAATTACTTACAAACTATTTGTTTAATTTCATCTCCCATGTAACCTTTCTAGAAAGTAAAGGCGATATGCCAATAATCCTAACAAAGTAGCGATAATAGGATGAATATTCCAACATCAGGAATCATTGCAATTCAAGTGATTTTCTTTTTTATAGGTAAAGATAAATTGTTTTTGGAAAAAACTGCAGCATACTAAGTTTATCTGGACAATGGAGAAAAGAAAATTGCAGTTTCTAGCAATTTCTATATATGATGGTCTGCCTTAAAAGGTTGGAACCATAGATGTCATATTATATATGTATATAAATAAATGTAAAGGGAATGCATGTTTTTCTTCCTCTTTTAGTTGGCATTTTATTGATGTGAGGAAGAATTTGATTAGATTTCATTAGAAATGTGATTGATTATCCAAAATTTAGTACATGGTTCAGAACCCTACAATTGTTAAGACGTCATAATGGAGCAAATTAGTGATGATGAAAGCATGCAAAGCTGTGATGGTGAAAGCATGCAAAGCTTTTGGGTGAATGTAGCTGGCTTCGCTACAAGAAATTCTCGACATGATACTTAGAAAGGAACAAAAGAGACAACTACAGTTGAATCTACAAGAATCAGCAAGTAGGGGTATGAAGAAAGCAAAAAGAAAGGGGAAAGTGAACTCAAAAGATTGGTTTACTTATATATATATATATTCCCAAGAATATTAGTTTATATGTTTTGTCTTAGAAGTTGTTATTTCTGATAGAAGAGAGCTTTTGAAATTCTCAATCAGAAAGTCTTGGCTTCTTAGTGTGTTTGATATATGGAATCTAACTTGAAACCTAGAATCTTTTATGTAGTCCTAGGTTATGGTAAGTTAGATTGTGCTGCACCTAACTTTTATGGCCCATAAAATAGTTGTAATAGTAAATATATTTGATGGTTGCTAATGTTATTCCTATTTGAACCTTATTTGAGTATGCTGTTTATTTCTGAAAGCTTCCATAGTGACATGGATGCCTTAGTCAAGGAATTGGTGAGTTTTTTCTAAAATATCCTTAGTCCTTTCTATGGTTCCTAGACTTTTGACTTGTTCTAGTTGTATATTTTTCTTTACTAACTGGGCAAAACTTCTTGTTTTTTTTCCAGGTTATTGCATGTCATAACTACTTTTTGAATCTTTAGTTGTATGCTACATTATCTTGGAAATTCAAGAAGATCTAGTATTCACAAAGTTAACACTATGAACTTGCAAACCCTCTCTTTACTCAATGGATAGCGCTTATTCTCTTTCAATTAACAAATGAGAAATGGGGGAGAAAGAAAAAAAAAAGAAGTCTTTATTGAAGAGGCTTTGCACTTGAAATAGGAGTAATGCATGCCTACCATTCTTGTCTTTAGAGTCCCTGTATCTATTCTCCGGAGAAAGGCTAGTGATGGAAGATAGTCACTTTTTACTGTGATTACTCTTTCTACTCAATGTTCTCTTTTTACTATCATTAAATTATGAGAATTATTTAAGTGATTTTGATTTTTTCTCCTTAATAAAAGTGACAGGATCTTTAAAACAATCACAAATGGCATCGATGAAGAAAACACTTGATGGTAGTTAATGTTTTTGCTCTTTTGGTCACTTTTATGTGTATATAATGAGGATGAACAGCTTGGAGGCTCTTGATATTATGTTTTTTTGGGTCATATGTATATGCATACAAATATGACACAATGAACGATGAAGTATTGTGTACTAAACTTTAAGTTGGTCTTTTAGTGGAGAAATATTTTTGGTATTTTTCTAAATTGCATTGAATTTTGTTGATACTGCTGAAAGAATCTACCGTATATTAATTTTACAGAAAATTTCGCCACTAAATTTGGCAATTGTAACTGTTGATAAAATAGCCTTTTAGTGGCAATATAACCTTTTCAAAAATCAGATATATTTGTTGTGATTGTATCGCTACTAAAGATCGACCTACCATGGCGAGAGTGCTGCTACTGAAGTATAAGAGTTTTAGTGGTGACTGAGAAAGCCACAAAAAGATATCCTACAGTGGTGACCTTTAATTTTTGACCCCTTTTGGTAACACTAATGTGTACTTTTTGCACCGATGTTAATCAGACGGAAAGTGTATTTTTAGTGGCAAGTAGCAAAAGTCACCACTAAAAACATTCATTATTGGCTTGTAGTGTAGCAACTCTTTAGCCGCCACTAAATTTAGTGGCGACTTTTCACTACAAGAAAAATGTCCTTTAGCGACCAGAAAACTGGTCCTTAAAAGTCAATTTCTGGTCCCAAAAAGTAATTAACGACCAGAATTGCTGGTCGTCACCCCGTCCCTAATGCTTCCGTGGTTAAATGTATATAACGACGAGTGTTAAAACTGGTCCTTAAAACCTAGTTACGACGAACACAATATCTGGTCGCCAATAAGTTCTTAGGACCATAAAACTGGCCCTTATTGGTGTTACCAACCGTGTGATTCTGGTCCTTAAAAGCCTAATGAACGGTTATATACTGGTCGTAATAAATATTTGGGACCGTCTTTCCTGACGTAATTGGAAATTGCTAAGGACGAGCAATGTGGTCGCTAACATTTTCTAAGGACCAGTTCTTTCTCGTCCTTGATAATCCTATAGGACCAGTTTTACCTCATCGTTGATAATTTTATGGGACCAGTTCTACCTCGTCCTTAATAGTTTTAGGGGACCAATCTCACCTCGTCCTTGATAGTTTTTAGGGGACCAATCTCACCTCGTCCTTGATAGTTTTTAGGAGACCAGTCCTACCTCGTCCCTGATTGTCCAATTAACTCGCCCCTAATTATCCAATTAATACTATAAATTAAATGTAATAAACGATAAATAAATTATCATTCACAATATGCAACTAAAAATTTGATCATCAAATGATAATATAATCATTAATCGTGCGTTCATAAAACGATAGGTACTTGTAAATGTACTTTTCACTCCCATAATGTAAGTTAAAAGTATTAGTATTACACATCCCCAAACAAAAGATCTAGCTAACATCCTTAGACATTATATACTAATGTTGCCTAAGATTCCTAGCAAAATGATAGTCAACTTGTGTGTCTTCACAACTTGCATCTTGACTTGTAAACTTCAAACTCCAAAACCTGTAAAAAATGGTATAAAAGATTTTCTTAAGAGCATATAACGATCATTAGGAATTTCTTAAATAGTTACTCCAATTTTACAATTAGTAATGATATAATGACTTACCTAGAAATTAAAGTATCCAACTTCATAGTGTTATGTAAACTTCAACAATAAAAAAGAAACGGAGGCGCAAGAATATCCAAACAAAAATGAATTAGAAAAACTAGATCTTTGGTGTTGGGAGCAGCGATAAGAAACACTCTTAAGGAGAGATATAAGGCACCAATTAACATAACAAATAGAGTGGAAACAAAAATTGGAAGTACACCAGGGAACTTCAGAAAAACTAGACAAACAACAAACTACGCAAAGATGTTAAACACGCAACGATTTTCTGAAGTTGCACATATTAAAAGTATGTTATCTGTATGTCATTTTCAGGACTGCTCAGTATTTAAGCCTTTGCGTGTTATGGTTATAGATGATATGATATACTTGGTTCATGCAAGAGCATTTGCAGGGTTTGTTAAGTCTAGTTTGGACTTGGAGACAAGACTGATCTTTGTAGACCTTGAGCAGGATCCTCCAAAGGTAGATCCCTTATTGGCTGCGGCCTGTTATAGCATTGAACCATTTTTGTTTTTACATCCTTTTCTTCTCATGTTCAAAGATTGATAGAATTACTACAGATGATAAGACAAGCAACAGATAGCTCTGTGGCTGCAGAACTTGTATTGGCACAAAAGACATTTGCCTCTGTCTTTTCTGAAAATGGAATAAAGACTGATCACTTAGAACTTCAGAAAACCAGAAGTTGGAGCGAACACTGACTCCTCTGTTTATGAGCCAACTTCTCAGTCTGCTGAAGTAATTGATCTCAGTGACTGCATTAAAGAAACTCATGTTACTGTCCCAACTCTAAATGGGTAATTCCCTTCTCTAAACCAGCATGTATGTATTCCGCTTGATGAGAATATTTATTGCTTTTATAAGTTTCCATCATCTACAAAGTCATTTATAATTAGAAGACAGATATTGGTTACCTTGTCCTATGAAGTTCCAGCGTATACCAAATATGTACAGTGTGGTTCTAGATCTAATTCATGTGCGACAAAGATGCTTGATCGCATGGCTTCTAACCTGTTGACAGCTTATGACTGGTTGATATGGCCTATGGACATGTAGTCAACTGATCTAGTATCTAAAGTGACTTGACTTGATAAGTAGTCTGTTTTGCTCGCTAGCTTATTAGATGCAGCATGTTCAGTTCTGAAATTGGGCTATTTTCTTTTGGATAATTAAAGTTGATTCTCTATCATTCATCTAGTTTGGGATTGAGGCATGCAGGACTGATTTAAATTAGTACTGTTACTTGTGAATCTTGTCTTCTTTGATCAACTATCACTCTCCTGCCTAACACTATGGATGGAGGGATGCATTTCATTCTTCTAATGACCTGAAAGAATTGATCTATGTGTTAACTTCTATGACCCTATGGGTGTTTCCTGCCTCAATCTATGTGTGCATAATGGCAGCAGCAAAAGCTGCGTAACAGCAGCGACACAGCTGTTGCGTAACAGCAGCGTCGCAGCTGTGTAAAAGGCTAACATCAGGTAAAAAAACAACAACTGTTAACACTGCGTAATGGCAACAGAAACAGGCAGCAAAAGCTGCGTAAAAGCAGCGACACAGCAGCTGCGTAACAGGCTAACAACATGCAGAAGCAGGCAGCAAAAGCTGCGTAACATCAGTGACACAGCAGCTGCATAACAGCAGCGACGGAGAGGAAATTCATGTTCTGTTAAAGACTTTTGGAAAACATAGGAAATCTTAACATATTGGAGTGTATATATAACCATCAATAAAATAAATTAATGTTTCGAGTGAGTTGTTACTTACTTGGTATGTTTAGAAAATTATTATTCTTCTGGAATGTGTGGTGTCGCAGGTTGGTCATTAGACAGGCGATCCTTCAACAATTCTTTTAGCTGCATCAATTCGTTCAACTCATTTTCCATGGTAGACAGGCGTTCCTTCAAAAATTGGTTTTCTGCTTGAGTAGAACGTAACTCATATCGTAATTCAGCCTTTGAGGGAGTGCCATCTTTCATATCCTTCGCTTTTACTCCACCACCAAATCCGAAAACATGGCTACGATTTTGAGGTCCAAAGCATTTTTCAACTATCTCTATGGTAGAAAGAGATGGTTCGGACTGCACCACTTCTTGAATTTGTGCCTACAATGTACATAAAAATATTGTTAGCAGAACTCATATAGCTAAAAATATTTACATGTTAAATTGACGACACACACATGTTTTTCAATTGCTTCAGGTTCAACAAGTTTCTCATTCTTCTTGCGAGTCTCAAAGAAAATAGTTGCCAAATCTGGTGGATTTCCTTCTTTCCCGCCCTTTACATCAAAGTCAAAATGTCAAATAACGCCTTGGCTATATTTTAAGAGAATAGAGATTTTAAGATAATACCTTGTCATAAATAATCTGCCTAATAGGCTTGCTACCAGTGTGATGAGGCATCTTCAGTTTAGCTCTATTTGCTGCATTCCTGATACTTTTCGCCTATGTATGGGTAAACATCAGAGTTGAACCATACTAGTTTCAACTATTTCACAATAACTTGAAGACAATGAACCATGAAAAAACCTAGCTAAGCAGTCTTGTAAGGCTGAAGAAAGCAGACACTTGAACATGGAAGAAAGCAAATACTTGAACATGGAGAGCCTTAACAAAACCAGGAAACTCCACAAATAGCTACGAGCCTTCTGGCTAAACGAGACAGACATGCATAGCCTTCCACACTGGATATATATCAACGGAATTATCCCAAACAGATGCGACCATTTAGTCAAACACATTATATAAACATTAATAACAAAAAGCACAAATCCGCCAAGGTACAACAATCTAATCTGTAGTAAGAATGATAATGATTCAGTCAGCTAACTAGAATCATAAGAGCATATCAAATAAATGCCTGGCTGTAGTAACAATAACCATAACCAATGGCTGTTGTAACAAGTGCCAAAAGGATTCTGTGACCAATTAAAATTGCTAGAAAATTGGCTTGACATGACAAAGGTGGAGTTTGTAATAGAGCAAAGCAGCCATTCAAATTTCAATATCCTGTTTCATACAGATCAACAGGACAGTTTAGTCTTCAACAGTTTAGGAGCAAAATATGGTAATGTCTTGACGAATGAATTTGTACGGCCTCTCTAGAGCTGTCGATCACTCGACACTTTCATGAAACAGAGCTTGACTTAACCAGTTTATCCCTTAGCCAAACCAAATTCAAAATAGTGCACCTCTCACTAAAACAAGCAGCACACTTTACTCTTTACAAACAAGCAGAATGCATCATAACAACTCTAGTAAATTAGCTTTAGCTTCCCATTCCGGCTTTAGGATAGACAACAAGATCAAATAAACTGCTGTATATTCTAATTAAAGAAGTACTTCAGGTTTCATATAATTCATAAAGCATTCAGGCAGAGTCACTAATCCTATAAGCATGGTTTTCCAATCTCTGCATCTCCACTAAAATTTCACAATCATGCAAGTCCAATTCAGACAGGTAAATACATCAAACCTGATATTTTTCAGCAAGAAAATGTTCTTTTACCAGCCACTCCCACTGTTTCTTGTCAACGCCCTTTGGCGTATTTCTTAGAGCCTCTTGGATTGTCTTACCCCTCACATATGTAGCATGCAAATATCCTCTCCATTTGTTCCATAAGTGTCTCATCCATGTAAAAATATGATCGCGATGAATATCCATGTCATCACATTCAAATTTATCCTGTATAAAAGAAAATATATTACAAACCGTTAATAAACTTACAGCTAGTTAGAGCATTAAACCTTAGAGCATCAATGGTACCAGGCAGCAGCTGTTAGAGCATTAATGGCAGCAGAAACAGGTAGCAAAAGCTGCATAACAGTAGCGACACAGCAGCCGCGGAACAGCAGTGTCGCAACAATTATATAATAACCCTCAAAAAGGAACACTTAGGCAGAATATTAAAGCAACAGAGCATACTAATAAGCAACACTTGGTCCTCCAAATGGACATTGGTCTAAAGAAAAGAATGAAACCATGTTCCCTTTTACTAACACAACTAATGGAAATCAAGCATTTTCACCAGCTGCAACAAAACTGCAGTAGAGCATAAAACTGCAAGACATTTTCACCAGCTCCAACAAAAACAGCTACTGTCCCTAACAATGCTCAGAAAAGGTAACTCAGCTTTTTGCCTATCGTATTATTTTATTTTTTACTTTTTTGACAGAGGATATTCACTATTACACACCATGTCAGGAACCCTGTATGGACAATTTTATTACCTCAACAGCTGCCCACATGTGATTTAGTTTTTCTTCAGGAATATCATCCCATGAAGATACTGCCAATGGACACATATTGCGGTCACGAACTATTATTCCCAAGTGCCTTGAAAATGCTTTGCCTGACTCTCCAACAGTTCGATTCTGGTAAAATGTCAATTTCAGCTTCTCTCCGACTTCAAGTGCAGCAACTTGTTTGCACCTGTTCCTTCCTCGAACTCTTTTTCCTTTCCCAGTAGCTCCTGAACCTGCAATACCTAAATTAGTATAACTAGAATATTGTACAGATAAATAAATTAGGGCCAGAATCTTCCAAACCATACTAGTTTCAACAGTTTGTGTGTGTTGTGTAACTTGAACAACAGACGGTGGAAACTGAGTATCATTTTTCTTGAGCTCTTTCTCAGGAATTATGCACTTTTTCTTCTTGGTATGATGCAATTCCTGATCAGCAGAAGGAGGAAATTGCACACTAGTTTGCTTCACATCTTTCTCAGAAGCTAAGGAACTTCTCCTCTTAGATAAATGCAACTGATTATTAGATGGAGACAACTGAATATTATTTTAAATCAGCTCTTTCTCAGGAACCACGAAATTTTTCTTCTTAGCTAGTTGTGATAGAAGCTCAGTAGTTGGAGTCAACTGAATATCAGATTGATGCTGCTCTTTCTCAAGAACTAAGGAGTTCTTTGTTGTGTTTTGCATTCCCTGACTAGCATTGAAAGCATTACGTTGGAAGGATCTCACTTCATTTGTAGACACTCTTGAAGTGCACATAGATCTAAGCCCCATCCCTCGCCCTCGCCCTAGTTCCTTTCCAATAGCACCTGGTAGAAGAAATGCACATTTGGTAGCCTTCACACTGGATCCACCCTCATTTTCAGATTTGATGACTTCATATTAAACCTGCAATACATTCAAAAGAAAATAAAATAAGAAAGCTATCATGAAAGCAATGTATTAGAAATATTCATACAATTATAATGTTCAAGAGAGAATAATCCAGTGCACATATAAAAAAGGATTTTACCTTATTCATTTGTTCTTTTTCGTTTATTTCCTATAGGATTGTCTAAATCTACTATATCTTCATCTATTTGTTACTCAATTGCAAAGGAATCTCGAGGCCGCATCTTCTTCGCCACACGCCATCCCTTATTGGAATTATCATTAGCATAAAATACTTGAGATGCTTGGTCCGCTAATACAAAAGGTTCATTTGTTTTTAAGAATCGCCCCCAATTAACACTTACAAATCCATATTCATCTTGCTTAACTCCTTTTGTTTTGTCATAGACATCAAACCAATTACATCGAAACAAAATCACCCTTCTACCCGAGATGAATTGCAACTCAAGAATATCAGTTAAAACTCCATAGTAATCCAGGTTTTCGCTACCATTATCAGTCTCACCAAATACTACCACCCCACAATTTTGAGTCCTTAACTGTTCATCATGATCTTCCACGCGGAACCTGTACCCGTTAATTAGGTAGCCCCTAAAATGTCTCACATATCCGGTGGGACCACGTGATAGTGATAGCAAATCTTCCAAAATCCGGCTATTATCTTCTTTATGCAATTGTGCAACCTATCAACAAGATTAAATTGAATATTTAGAATTAGTAACACAACATTTAATTTTTTGATGTTTGAATATCACTCACCCTGACTTTAAACCATTCAATAAATTGTCTATTCCATTCTGCATCAGATAATTGTTGCAAATGATCGGCCTGACTTTGTGCAAACTCTCTATAAAATTGAGATCAACCGCAAGTGTCATATGAAAAGAGAACTAATCCTAAAAGAAACAAGGAGATAATAAAATGATATAAAAGAAAGAGTTTTCGTACTCGAGATATGGTAGAACTTCATCACAATTCTTCAGGATATATATGTGTGCCTGTTCACGATCATTGTCTTCTAACCGATCCCCTTGTTTCCCAGCACCTAAAAGTTTTCCAGGTTGACAAAACAGAGATAAACCTCCATCTGAATTTTTTAAACCACCATCATAATTTCTTTCAGGCCGGTTGAACTTTGTGTCAACTGTATGAAGATACCTTGAACATAAGGTCATACATTCATTTGCAATGTATCCCTCTGCAATAGAACCTTCTGGACAAGCCATATTACCAATTAGACACTTTAAAAAATATAACCACCGTTCAATGGGATACATCCAGCGATAGTGAATAGGTCCAGCAATCATAGCTTCATTAGCTAAGTGAATAGGCAAGTGCACCATGACATCAAAAAATGAAGGAGGAAAAACTTCTTCCAACTTGCAAAGAGTTATGGGAATTTGGGCTTCAAGTTGTTCTAAGTCATCCTTCCTTAACTCTTTTGATCCAAGCATATTAAAGAACAATGATAACTCAATCAGTGGTTCACACACTTCTTTGGATAACATACCACGTAACATAAGAGGGAGCAGATGTTGTAGAAGAACATGACAATCATGACTCTTTAAGCCAGAAATCTTGTGGTCTTTCATATTTACACATTGAGAAATATTAGACGAAAATCCATCTGGGACCTTTAGATTCTTTAAAAAATTGCATAATTTGTGCTTTTCTTCTGTAGATAGTGTGTAAGGTGCACTTGGAACTTCGTATTTTTCTCCTCTTTGGATGGGGTGCAACTCTTGCCTAATATTCATCTCTTGCAAATCAAACCGAGCATTAATGGTGTCCTTGGTCTTTCCTTTGGCATTCATGATTGTCCCCAAGATATTATCACATATATTTTTCTCAATGTGCATAACATCCAAATTATGTCTCAACAAAAGAGTGTGCCAATACGGAAGTTCAAAAAAAATACTTTTTTTGTTCCAATTATCCTTCCGAGCATCATGTGAAATCTTGGTTCTTTTCTTTGGATCCTTTGTTAATCTTATCCCTTCAAGATACTGCACTTGATTAAGTATATCGATACCTGAAAGCACTTTTGGTGGGAGCCTTTTTTCTTTTGTGCCATCAAATGACTCTTTATCATTCCTCCATTTGTGATTAAGCGGAAGGTAACGCCGATGACCCATAAAACACTGCTTCTTACAATTAGACAATCTAGTTGAGTAAGTGTCTTTATTGCAAGATGGGCATGCCAATTTGCCTTTTGTGCTCCATCCAGATAAATTCCCATACGCTGGAAAGTCATTGATGGTCCATAGCAAAGAAGCATGCAAATTAAAATTTTGTCTAGTTGATGCATCAAAAGTCTCGATGCCAGTTTCCCATAGCTCCTTCAATTCTGCTATCAAGGGTTGAAGATATATATCAATTGCATCTCCTGGACTATCTGGGCCAGGAATAAGCATTGACAAAATAAAATTTTCTTGTTTCATACACAACCAAGGCGGTAAATTATAAGGAATTAGTACCACAGGCCAAATGCTATATGAGGTTTTTGAATTCCGGAATGGCTGGAATCCATCAGTAGCAAGTCCAAGTCTAACATTACGAGGCTCAGCGGCAAATGATGGATGAAGTTCATCAAACGACTTCCATGCCATTGAATCAGCTGGATGCCTCATGGTTCCATCATCAACCCTTTTATCCTTGTGCCATGTCATTTCAGAAGCTGTCTTTGTAGACATGAACAACCTCTGTAGCCTAGGTTTTAATGGAAAATAGCGTAATATCTTTGATGCTATCTTTTTCCATTTTTATCCGTTGTTTCTCCACTATGTTTATCCAGTTTCCATCTAGACGCACCACAAATTTTGCATGAGTCAAGCAATTTATCATCCTTCCAATATAACATGCAATCATTTCTACAAGCATCAATCTTTTGGTAAGAAAGCCCAAGATTCCGAATTACCTTCCTTGCCTCATAATATAAACCAGGGAAATTAGCACCATCAGGCAACAATTCATCTTTCAACATTTTTAGTAACATTGTAAATGACTCATTACTCCACCGACCAATACTTTTTAAGTGCAGCAATTTAATCAAAGTGGAAAGCTTTGAACTTTTAGAATTCTGATATAGTGGTGTCTCAAAATCACTCAATAGGCCATAAAATTTTTTTGCTTCAACATTCGGCTCCTCTTCAACAAAACCTGCTTGAACATTTTGTTCTTCTTCAACTATATCCTCGCGAACAATATCTGTAGTTCCTATGTCAAATTTAGGATATAAATCACTCAATATTTCTCGTATTTCATCATTGCGCTCACGCTCATCTACTTCATTATCATCTTCTTTAACTTCACTCTCCGATTCTGGTTCACCTAAAACTTCCCCATGGTGATACCAAAAAGTATAATTTTTAATTATTTCATATACTTTCAAATGTGAATCCACTGTCTGACGTGTTCCTGAATCAGTGTTAAAACATTTGACACATGGACATGGTATTTCATCTGTTTCTCCTGCTCTTCTAAAAGCATAATTCAGAAAATTATCCACCCCAGCTAAGTATGCTTCATCGAGCCGATTAACAAGTTGCATCCACTGCTTACTAGGTGCCATAACCTTGGAAGGTACATTAAACAAAAATTATTAAAAGAGGTATAGGATTAAAACAAAAGTAATAAGATCCACAAAGGAAAGAGAAAACTTAGAAAGGAGTTTTTTTTTCTAAAAAAAGAAAATTATGATCAATGATTTCAAACAGACCATGTTATAAAGATAATTATATAGGAATTATATGAAGAAAAACTTTCTTTGGACACGACAACTAGCAAGACTTATGTGATTATATTAAACTACACATACAAATATCGATATAAAAAAACAAGGATAACTAATTCAACGTGGTAAACTGAAACATTAATTCATGCCTAACAGAAAATTAAAAAAGTTGAAGCACGTCTAGTATATACACTTTTCAACTCTCTGTACTTTGACCCTTTCCTTTTTGCATCTTAATACACCTCAGAAAATCATTCTTCGATGTGGATAATCTTCCTAAAGAGTTTGGAGGAACAACATCGACTCTGAACTACGATCACGAGGAGTTTTTTTGGCAAATGGCTCAAGATGATGTGAAAGCTACCAAGTTTTGGGGTCTTGACAAACACCACCTTGGTGCTAATGGTTGCTCCACAACCAGCCACTGCCAGTGCTTAGTTAATGAGGATAATCTTATAAGCCTAGCTGAGTTTAAAATCTCTTAGGGCCAGTCGCACACATTTTGAAATTCAATTCTTTTCACTTAAATATCATGCTTTGGTATGCGGCAGAACTCCAATCCCTGATATGTTTTCAGTTCTTGCTTTTTTCTTTTTTCTCTCTTTCATGGAGTAACTAATATCAACAGCCATGAGAGAGCTACTACTTTTTACTAATAGAATACTGCAACTAGTCAATCAATAAGTTACTGAATTACATCTCAACTCCAAACTAATTGTGTTACGAATTCTTCACTTGTTTCGTGCTATATATTATATTCTTCATAAAATATACAATTGCAAAAATAGAACTGCTTTCGGAACCTCAAACATAAATCCATAACAATGTATTCTTTATTTGATTTAGGGCAGACAAACATTTTTCAATACAGAGTGCTATATGCGACATATAGCACATAATAATGATCCAACTTGATCAGTCGAGCCCACTCATAAGACTGAAAATTACCAAATAAAATCACGCGCATTTGCGGATGTGTTTTTAGGTAAATACAGAACATCACTACATCTAAAAACTATATTGTAACAAAGGATCAGTGGAAATAGAATTTTTTTTAAAAAAAACACTTCAATGGATCGTCACAACGTACTCTGTCCGATCAAATTCCCAAAATCCAAAAAATTACAGAAACGTTATCTCTTTTTGTTTTCCCTGCAACTTGTCAAGTCTTTATGAACATAAAAATTGGTATGATACAGTGACAATTTCCAATATCATCTCCATAGGTTCGAAAAAATCCACACAATTAATTTTAAATATCAAAATTCAAAATACAAAAGCACCATCCCAGGTTACTGGTGGCACTGTACTTTCTCGACTGATTCAATATCTAATCAGATATAAATAGTACACTTTGTGGTGAAAGATCAAAATTCAGCAGAGCCTAATGTCCACATATCTCAAAGTTTGCATCTCTGCTATTTCAACCAGTCGCAAACAGATCTCAAAGTTTACTGAATCACTAAAAATTTCCCAATACACCCATAAAAAACTGACTCTTCCTACAGAGCCATACGAAATTTTCCCAGTCACTCGATTCCTAAGGCTTTTAGTATAGTTCCTACAAACTCATACAAAACTGACTCTGCTCAAGCGAGGAAGAGTATACAAGCAAATTAAGATCGAAACACAACAAGGATACATAAAAACAGAACATACAAATATTTTTCAGAAATTCGACGAGGTAAAACTCAAGGCAAATCAAGACGAGACGGGATGAGATTAAGAATCAGTATATAGAAGAAGACTAAAAAGAACGAGATGATTGTTTACCTTGAGATTAGGTTGCTGATTGACGTAGAACTACAATTCCCAAACTTCTATAGCGCGCTCAACAATAGGCAATAGATGAATAGAAAAGTTTTTTCCTTTAGATACCTAGGGTTATCTTGAATTGATTGAGCGGGAGTTTTAGATACAGCGCGCTCAACAATTCTGATCTTTCTTCTTTTCGGATTAGGTTGGATGTGCTTTTTTTTGCTTTTTACTAGAGTCCGATTTTTTTTCTTTTTGCTTTTTTAAGATTGAAATATAATAGTTTTCAGATTTGGCGCCTAAAGATAATTGTTTTAGGTTTGGCCCCTGAAGTGTGCGCACTTTATTAATGTATTTAGGACCAGATTTCAATTTTTAAGAACGACCAGATAATTTCTCGTCCCTAGGTTAAAAAATAAAATCTAATTCTAGGACTAGATAAATTATTGGTCCTTATATGCAGCTTTTTAGGACCAGATATTTAACTCGTCCTAAAAACGTGGTCCCTAATACCCCATTTTCTTGTAGTGTTTTAAGCTTTAGTAAAGACTTTAGTGTCTGCAAAAAGATGAATTTCATGTATCGCGATACAAACTACATGCTTTGGAGAGAACTCTTTTTGCCCGTATTCAAAGATCATGGAGTTTATGACTTTATTGATGAAAGTTATCCTTGCCCTTCCTCAGCTATTCTTGATGATAAAGAAACCACCGTTGTTTACCCAGCTTTTCAATAGTGGAGGCACCATGATTCTATTATTCTTTCATGGATTCAAGCTACTATTTCACAAGAGATTCTCCAAGCAATCATTAAACCAATCACACTCTCACCTCTCGTGATGCATGGCTTCAAATCGAACGCTTATTTTGTGATCAAGTATCCTCTCATACTCTCCAGCTCAAAGTTCAATTTCACAACCTCAAAAAGGGCCCTATCCATTAATGAATATGTTCATCGCCAAAAATCTAGTGCTGATGTGTTAACCTCTATAGGCAATCCTATTTATGAAGCAGATCACGTTCTTCAAATCCTTTCAGGTCTTCGGCCTGACTATATGTCTGTTAGTACCTCTATCTCCACCCGTATTCCTCATCCTTCCTTTGTTGAAACTTGTTCTCTTCTTTTGCTTCATGCGTCTCAATTGCCAACTATTTCTAGTTCTGCTACTAATCATTATACCACCATAGCTTTTGCTGCAAAGCAATAATCATCAACCTCTCATAGTCGAGGTCGTGGTAAAAATTATATTGGTGATCAGAACTTTAATGGTGGACGAGGTATAAGACGTCATACTTATGGCTATTCAAAATCATTTGCTGTAATGTCTCAAAATTTCAATCCCTGACCTCGCACTCCCTTCATTTTAGGTCTGCTACCTCAATCGTTGTCTTCCCTTTTTGGCTACGTTTCTATACATTGTCAACTTAGTTTCAACTAAACCACTATGCCCGTGATTGTCCATCCCTTCACTTTTCCATACATTGTCAACTTAGTTTCAACCAAACCACTCTGCCCGTGATTGTCCATCCCTTCACTCTAAAGCTTTTCTTTCAGATACCCTACCTCCTTACTATAGCATCATATGCTTCATCAAATGATGGACATTGGTTTGTTGTTACATGTGCTTCTTCTCATATGACACCTACTGCAACCAATTTATCTTCAGTTTCTACTTATAATGGTAATGAATATCATAGGCAACGGGACTCAATCTCGAATCTCATACACGGGTTATGGTAATATTTCTACTTCCTCTTCAATTTTCTCGCTAAAAGATGTCTTAGTTGTTCCAAATCTCTCTACTAATTTACTTAGTGTTTGAAAATTTATAAAAGATAATAATTGTTCGATTGAGTTTGATGTTTTTGGTTTTTCTATCAAGGACTTGAAGACGAAGAAAACACTTCACAGGAGTAATAGTGTTGGTCGGCTTTACTTTCCATCATCTTCTTCCTTTGGTGGTGGTGCTGCTTCTACTGCTTTTGCTGCAATTCGTGCTTCTCCAACTCTTTGGCATCATCATTTAGGACATCCTAGTTTTTTAGTTTTAGCAACTTTAGTTCGAGAAAATAAATTACCTTGTACTTCTTCAATGAAGCGTTTAAATTCCTTATGTTATGCTTGTCAACTTGGAAAGAACCACAAATTACCTTTTATTAATTCAAGTTCTTTTACATCTTCTCCATTTGAGTTGATACACAGTGACATTTGGACATCTCCCGTTACCTCATTTACTAGCTTTCTCTATTACATTATCTTTCATGATGACTTCACTAAGTTATCTTGGGGTTTTCCTACAAAACACAAATGCGAAGCTTTTACTATGTTTAAGCAATCTTATGCCCATGTTTCAACTCAATTTTCTACTAAAATTAAAATGCTCCAATGTGATTGGGCTGCAGAATATGCTAAGCTTGGTATTTTTTGTTTTTTCCATAATGAAAATGGTATTTCTCTTCGAATTTCTTGCCCACATATGCATTATTCTTAAATTGATATGCTTGCTACTTTTTCAAGCTACACTTCTCTCTCAATTTTGGATAGAAGCGCTCCACACTACTATCCATCTCCTTAATATTCTTCCTTCCTCTGTAATTAATTTAAAACTCTGTTTGAACTTCTTTTTGGTTAGTCGCCTATATATAATCATTTACGTGTTTTTGGTTGTTCTTGTTATCCTAATTTAGGCAACTATTTTTCAAATAAATTAAGTATGCGCGCTAAACATTGTGTTTTCTTTGGTTATCCATCCAACTACAAAGGCTTTTGATGTTTTGATCCCTCCACTAATAAAGTTTTTATTTGACGTCATGTACATTTTGATTAATGTTATAAATCACAATCTTTAAATGAATGTCTATTATTTTGCATCAACTTGTAGGGAGATATTTGTAGACAAAATTCAATTTGGCAAGTGGCAAGATTAACTAGTTGGCAATCAGGTTAATTCAACTTGCATACAAGTTGTAACTCCACTTGCATTCCACTTGCATGCAAGTTGTAATTCCACTTGCATTTGCAAGTTGTAACCTTGTGTATTAGGAGGCAAGATTTTCTATAAATAGAGACATTTGCCTCCTCATTTCAAACACTGCAAGTATAATTCTCTCTACTTATTTCTCTAGCTACTTCTTTCAATATTGTGTCAATTTTAGTTTTATTTACAATACATCATCAGCACGAAGCTCTAATCTTCTCCAAAATAAGTTTCAATCTCTTACATCTTTGAGTTTTTCACTATGTCGGATTTATCAATGCTTGAAGTTGTGGCACTTGACATATCTGAAAAGAATTATATATCATGGGTGCTTGACACACTTGACATATCTGAAAAGAATTATATATCATGGGTGCTTGACACCGAAATACACCTTGATGCAAAAGGTCTTGGTGATATTATCAAAAAGGAAAATAAAACATCAAGCCAAGATAAGGCAAAAGCCATGAAATTTCTTTGACATTATCTTGTTGTAGGGTTAAAATTTGAATATTTAACTGTCAAAGATCCATTTGAATTATAGATTAATTTGAAGGAATGATATGACCACTTGAGACTTAAGGTATTACCAAAAGCTCAACATGAATGGATGCATTTACGGTTTCAAAATTATATAACCATAAGCAATTATAATTTTTCTGTTTTCAGAATAACTTCTTAGCTAAAATTATGTGGTGAGACTATCACCGATGGAGACAGATTGGAAAAAATTCTTTCCACTTTCACGCCTCTAATACAGTATTGCAACAACAATACCGTGAAATAGGTTTTAAAAAATATTCAGAGCTGATTACATTCCTACTTGTCGGTGAGCAGAATAATAATATGCAGATGAAAAATCATGAAGTTCGTCCAACTGGATATGTTCCATTCCCTGAAGTGAATATTGTACCATCATATGATAAGTTAGAAAGAAGATATAATTATTACCGCGATCGTGGTCGTGGCCATGGTCGGGAGAGCGGGTGATGCAGGGAATACGCGGAAAATAAAAAAAAGATAAAGAACGAGACGTGGCTCGAACAAAATCCCAAGTAGCACCGGAGAACTAGTTCCGATACACCCCGGGAGGTCGTTAAGGAACACCTTCGTTAAGCAACTACCCTTGAGTCAACTAGAACCCGCAAGTAGAATGATCGGGGCGGGGTCGATATTCAACAAGAATCCACTAGTAGAAGTCAAATCCCAAACATGGTTGGTCCATTAACCAAAGAGTTTCAACTCTTACAAAATTCATCTTCTATCAAAAACAAGCTAAGTGTAGAAATAAGCTAGGCTAAGCTATTTATAGAGGTTTCTAGGCATTAATTAAAAGGTCTAAAATGCCCACACACTAGGCTTTAAGCTAAAAGACCATGCAAGGCCAAAATAGTCATTTTACACTCAAAATCTCGGGTGTCAAGCGTTTGGACGGAGCGCCCGTTTCTTGGGCGAAGCGCCCACAAAATGGAGCAGTGGGGTGCCTTGGGCGGACCACCTGGAGGTTGGGCAGAGTGCCTGGCTCCTGTTGGTCTTAGGTGGGGCACCTGCTTTGCCTAGGCGGGGCGCCTGGCCTGGGGCCTTTTTGTCGCATCTTCAATTCACCTCCAACGCTCTTGACTTCTAGTCCTTTGCATCTTCCAAGCTTGATATATGTTGGAAAGGTGTCTTGGCACACGATTTTCCCCGCATCATCCTCCCCTTCTTGAAGAGATTTCGTCCTCGAAATCAATGCGTTCTTGTTCATGGCCTCATCTCCTCGGGGTGCCCAATGCTCTCCTCCCTTGTAATCTTCGATCGTCACTTTGACATAGGTTTCTTCCAAGATCTCCCTTGCCTTAATATGGAGCTTAGAACCTACAAGCAACGACAAGCAAACACAAGCTAACATCCTACTTTGAAAGTAGGTTAGTGCAAGAAGTGTGGAAAACACACTCTTATGGTATAACCAAGCATCAATAGTAAGCACAAATGTCACAACTCCAAGGAGATCATTAAGTACTTGGTTCAATAAAAACATGCACTCAACACAATAAAGAGCAAATAGGTCATGGGGACATGGAAAATGCAAGATCAAGCTATCACAATCCCCTTGTACCTTAAGCTCAAGATCAACAAACCAATCCCTCCTCAAGGTGTGAGCAACATGTGGAGTGGAGTGAGTCAAATAACCCATTCTACAACTAGCATCAAGAACTCCACTCCCCTTCTTTGGAGCATACTTACTCACACCAAGGGATCCCCTTTCACCTCCAATTTCATCACCTAAGCAACCCTTCTCAAAAGACAAGCTCTCAAGGAAGGTATTGATAATGGCCTCTTGTTCCTCATAACTCCAAAGGAAATAGTAGGGTCACTCAAAGAGTCATTTACTTCACCCAAGTTCTCACTCAATGGGTTGCCTAAGGAGTCAAACCCTTTACACCATGGAGGCTCAATTTTACCACCTACCCTTGCCCGATACAAGTCTTCACCACTAATGGATGCCTTCAAACAATGGATTAGTAAAAGCATGCATCTCAATACCATGATCAAGCATAGACAAGTTATCAAGACTAGGTTCACTTGAGGAGTCATCATAGACAACCTTGTCCAATTCATGCAATTTGGACTCCTCAAGGTCACTATCCTCACCACAACACATTGGTCCACCAAATAGAAGCATATCAATAAGGGTGTGATCAACTATCCCATCATCCCCTTGGTCAAAGTTTGGTGGTTGTGTCATAGCAAAGGTCACAATTAAAGTCAACTTCTAAATTTACACTAGAGAGAGATTTATTGAACAATGAGCTCACATCATGATGTGGCTTGGAATTTCTCTCAACTAGTGATACACAATTACACACAAGTTGACTATTAGACTCTTCACTAGATGCATCACAAGTTCCACCTAGTGTTGAGTCATCACAAGACAAATGGCTAGTAGGTTCATGAAAAGGTGAAGCAATACTTACATTTGTAGTACTTCCTTGATCACTCACAAGGCTTGAAGTGTCATGTGCAACTCATTCTTCATGAAGATTACTTTAAAGAATTTCCTCCCTTGTCTTTCCTTCCAAGCACATGGTTGAGGCTCCAATGGCTTGTCTTCAAATGTACCTACACATGAGCTAACACAAGAAAAAGTAGAAGATGAAGAATTGTTAGAGTAATGGGTGCCCTCACTCTCAATTTTTCTTTCCTCACCTCTCTTCTCTCCCAATTTTACCTCATGGTCAAGTGTAGTTGGTAGTGACAATCCACTGACATCACTCCTCAATTCCTCTCCTTTTTCCTCTCTTAGATTGTCACCGGTCACTCCCTCACTTCTCTCTTTCTTTTCTCTCTCATTTGAAGTAGAGTGACTCTCACTTTCATCATGCAATGGCAAGACAACAAGATTGTTTGCTTCGGGTTCAAGTACAATAGGTGACTTTGCTTTAGCCGCCTCCCTCAACTCCCTCATTCGCTTGTAGTCTTCACTAACTTGCTTGGGAGACAAGGGTTTGAGCACAAACTTCTTTCATTTATGCTTAACCATGTAGGTGTTGTCACGGCCATTATGCATCACATGTCGATCAAATTGCCAAGGCCTACCAAATAAGAGATGGCAAGCTTGCATAGGCACTACGTCAAACATGTGTTCATCCACATAGTTTCCCATTTTGAACTTAATCATTACTTGCTTTACCACCTTTAGTTCACCACACTCACTAAGCCATTGTAATCGATAAGGATTGGGGTATTTCAAAGTGGGTAACTTCAATTGGGAAACTAGTGTTTGACTAACAACATTAGCACAACTTCCCGAGTCAATAATCATGGAACAAACAATTCCCATGACTCGGCATCTAGCATGAAAGAGGTTTTCCCTTTGAACATTCTCCACCTCCTCTTCCATGAAAATGGTACTCAAGCTCCTTCTAACCACCAAGAACAATTGAGGATCTTCTTCGTCTTCTATAGCCTCCTCACAAGCAACCTCTTCATTCTTCTCATTTTCGGGCTCACTATCTTGCTCATACACCAATTCTCCTACCATAACCATGGTTCTTTTTGTAGGACAATCTTTAGCAATATGTCCATACCCCTTACACTTATAGCATTGAGTAGAAGTAGAAGTGGGATTGCTCAAGTGAGTTTTAGAATTACCCCCCCAATTGTGGTGTGGACTTCTCATATGTCCTCTTCACTTCTTTGCTAGAACTTGCACCACTTGCACTTGGAAAGTTTGCATTTGGAGTCTTCCATTCTTTTGATTGGCTCATAGGAGTAGGAGTGCTACTCTTGTAACGGTTGGACTTTTCTCCCTTAAGCCATTGCTCGGCTTCAATTGCGGCTTCCAAGAGATCTTTCTTCAACCTCAATTGAAACGGATCATGGCTTGTTCTTCACTCTCGGACTCCATATCCAATGCCATCCGGGTCTTTCCAAACTCATCATAATATTCATGAACTGTCTTGACACCTTGCTTTAGATCATAAAGCTTCTTAAGTTGCTCTTGACGATACTTAGGAGTCATGTACTTGGTATTCATGATGTCTTTCAATTCATTCCAAGTTACATTCACATGTACACCCGCTCTTCTTCTTGATCTCTTTATGGACTCCCACCAAGTAGAAGCATAAGACTCAAAAGATGAAATAGCATAAGTACCTTTCTTCTCATCGCTCATCTCATTTGTGTCAAAAACCCTCTCCATGAGTAGTACCCACTCCATGTATGCCTCTGGATCACAAGTTCCCTTAAAGATTGGAAGATTAAGCTTCATAGTATTGAGATTGTTATTGTCACGACCTCCATGGTATGGCTCCGGTTGGCCTCCATAGGGGCCACCATAAGCTCCAAATTCCCTTCTAGCAGTCCCACCAACATATCCCATGGGTGGCCCTCGACCTCGGCCTCTACCCCTATCCACATTTCGACCCCAATTCATACCTCGCCTCGGTTGATAGTGATCTTCATACCCCATAGGCGTCATTACCATACTCGGCTTCCTCCCCGTCTTGAGCTTCATCAACTTGCCCGCAATGTGTGGAATGCCCACTCGTTGGGTATTGCCCAACACTTATTCAATTATATCAAGATCTTCTTTTACCCGTTGTTGATTAAGCAACACAACAACTTGTTCCGGGATAAAGGTAGGACTACTTGAGCCTTCGCCGGCTTCAACTTGGACACTCGGGGTCCCTTTCTCAACTTGGACACTCGGGGTCCCTTGCTCAACTTGGACACTTGAGGTTCCTTGCCCAACTTGAAGACTTGAAGTCACCTTCTCAAGAGTTTCAATATTTTGGCCCATGATATCCATTTTAGCAAGGATACTAGCCAAAGCATTCTTCACAAAATCTTCACCCTCGTTGGCCATTGTACCTACAAGATGAACAAATGTTAGTGAAATCACCTCACTCACTCCCTCACTTGTGTTTCACTCGGTTCACTCGTATAGTGGTGGTGGATATTTCACTCGAACTTGACTTCTTTAGCTTCAAATAGTTGAACAACAATCCACAACTCAATCACTCAAACCACAAGTCAATTGTACTCCGAGGTGAGTGGAGTTAATGTGACTCAATAAACGATAAGCACTTTAAATTAAGGACTTGAGTCAAAAGATTCTACGATTCTTCTTGGAGTTCTACTCTCCAACTAAGGCACGAATTACCTAAAAGCAACAAAGGACTAGTGCTAATTAAGTAGGAAAGATACTTAGATAAGCACTAGTTAGAGGTTAAGCAACAAAGAAATAGGAAAACCTAGAAAAAACTACCCGTTCCCTCACCTTCAGGCCTAGGCGGAGCGCCTGGGGATGGGGCGGAGCGCCCTTAGGAGGCGGAGCGCTTGCTTCAACAAATAGTGGGAGAGGGCAGGCGGAGCGCCTGGGCTTTGGGCGGAGCGCCTGAAGCTCGGGCCCCTGCTCTTCCAACTCCGATTTCCTTCTATTTCAACCCAATTTTTGGTCCGATTCCACCATGTTTTGCACAAATCCGAGGTACCTAAAGTTGTATAATGATAATATCTTCAAACCCCAATGATTTTCACATCAAAACAACAAACTATCAAATCACAATCATCAATCAAAGTTCAAAGTTGGGGTTTCAAAAAGGGTTTCAAAGTGGGTTTCGATTCTTCAATTTTGGTGTTATACAACTCCAAATCTCACGAAATTTGTTTCAATTTGTTTTTTTTTCAATGAAGAACAAACCCCTACAACCAATTCAACAATCAACAACCATCCAACCCATGAATCGACCACAAATCATCAAGAACAAGGGTCTTGGAAGGGTTTATCAATTTTGTGTTTTCAAATTCCAAATTTCTTGATTCTAATCCAATCCACGAGTTCTTGGTACCCAAACAACGGGTTCTCAACAAGGATCAATAATCTATAACACCCATAACAAGAATCAAACACACCAAAAAGTTATGATAAATTTTTTTTTTTTTTGAATTTTTCACTTTTTAAATTTTTTTTTTAAATTTTCTTCTTTCAATAACATCAACAATAAGAAAACCAAAAGAAAAGATACTAGGCACGTAGAACCAAGGATCGGGGGTTTGTACAAAATAAAATTCGAGCCATGCTCTGATACCAAACTGATGCAGGGAATAGGCGGAAAGTAAAAACAAGATAAAGAATGAGACGTGGCTCGAACAAAATCCCAAGAAGCACCGGAGAAATAGTTCCGATACACCCCAGGAGGTCGTCAAGGAACACCCTCGTTAAGCAACTACCCTCGAGTCAACTAGAACCCGCAAGTAGAATGATCGGGGCGGGGTCGACATTACACTAGAATCCACTAGTAGAAGTCAAATCCCAAACATGGTTGGTCCATTAACCAAAGAGTTTCAACTCTTACAAAATTCATCTTCTATCAAAAACAAGCTAAGTGTAGAAATAAGCTAGGCTAAGCTATTTATAGAGGTTTCTAGGCATTAATTAAAAGGTCTAAAATGCCCACACACTAGGCTTTAAGCTAAAAGACCATGCAAGGCCAAAATAGTCATTTTACACTCAAAATCTCGGGTGTCAAGCGTTTGGGCAGAGCGCCCACAAAATGGAGCAGTGGGGTGCCTTGGGCGGACCGCCTGGAGGTTGGGCGTAGCGCCTGGCCCCTGTTGGTCTTGGGCAGGGTGCCTGCTTTGCCTAGGCGGGGCGCCTGGCCTGGGGCCTTTATGTTGCATCTTCAATTCACCTCCAACACTCTTGACTTCTAGTCCTTTGCATCTTCCAAGCTTGATACATGTTGGAAAGGTGTCTTGGCACACGATTTGCCCCGCATCAGCAGGCGTGGCAATGAACGAAATAATTATCATAATCCTGGAACAAAAATACAGGAGAACTATAAGGGTCCTTAAAATAATCCTTCATAGGTTAAAGAAAATATCTGCCATCAATGTGGCATGAAAGGGAATTGACACGTTTTTTTCGTATGTCTAAACATTTTGTTAGACTATATCAAGCTCCCTGAAAAAGAATCAAAATAATGTGGAGGCACATTTGACCTTTAAAAATAATGATGATGAGGCGAATATTGAAAACAAGCCTGATATTGCTTAGGCAAGTCTTGAATATAAAAATGATGACTTCGAAGGCCTCGCAGATTTAATTCATTTGAAAGCTGGAGACTTCTTTGAGGATAATAACTGAAGATTAATAATATTACTAGAGATGAAATTATGTTATTTTCAATTTTATATTTTGAACTAATTTATCATTAAGTATGTTTTGCTAACATATCATATGTCATTAGTTTCTACATTTCTAATTTAATTTCTAAGCACTTTTGGTATTGTAAGTCTTTTACATTTCTTTTAATGTACTCCTTATTTCTTTATGAAGAAAATAGAAAATTCCCAATCTCCAATTGGACCATAGAATAAAGATGATATATGTCTTCTGGATAGTGCTACAACACACACTATTTTAAAAGATAAGAAATATTTATCTTATTTGATAATAAAAGAAGCAAATGTTAATACAATATCTGGTAGTACAAAATTAATTGAAGGCTCTGGAAGAGCTACTTTATTACTCCCTAGGGGAACACATTTGGCTATTGAAGAAGTATTATATTGTAGTAAGTCTCAAAGAAACTTATTAAGTTTCAAAGATAGTCGCCAAAATGGCTATCATATTGAGACTATAAATAATGGATATAGTGAATATCTTTACATTACTACAATAAAGTGGGGCAAGAAACATGTGCATGAGAAATTGTCCACATATTTTTTTTGTTTGTACTACACAACTATTAACATGGTTGAAGCACATGCCATAGTAAACAAGAAGTTTACTAGTCCAAATAATTTTATAAATTGGCATGACCGGTTGGACCATCCTGGTTCTAATATGGTGCGCAAAATAATTAAGAATTCACGTGGACATTCAATGAAGAACCAGAATATTCTTCAATTTAAAGAGTTCTCTTGTATTGCATGTTCTCAAGACAAATTAATTATAAGACCATCAGTAACTAAAGTTGGGATTGATCCCCTGCATTTCTGGAACGTATACAAGGTGATATATGTGGTCTTATTCACCCACCATATGGACCATTTAGATATTTTATGATTTTAATAGACGCATCAACAAGATGGTTATATGTGTGTTTATTATCAACTCGCAACTTAGCATTTGCGAGATTGCTTACTTAGATATTAAGAGTAATAGAACAATTTCCAGACTATGCAATTAAGACAATCTTGATAATGCCGGTGAGTTCACATCTCAAGCCTTTAATGATTATTGTATCTCAATTGGAATAACAATTGAATATCATATTACTCTTGTTCATACACAGAATGGTCTAACATAATCATTTAGCAAACGCCTCCAATTAATAGTTAGACCATTACTTATGAGAACATAATATCTCATTTTAGTATGGGGACATGCTATTTTGCATGCAACAGCACTTGTGCGCATCAGGCCAACAAGTTATCATAAAATGTCCCCATTATAGTTGGCTTTTGGTCAGGAGTCAAACATTTCCCATCTTAGAATTTTTGGATGTGCGATACATGTTCCAATTGCTCCACCACAACGTACAAAGATGGGTCCCCAAAGAAGATTGAGAATATTTGTTGGATATGAATCTCCCTCCATTATTAAATATCTTGAACCGATGACGGGAGATTTATTTACGACAAAGATTTACCGATTTCCATTTTGATGAATCAGTTTTCCCAACATTAGGGAGAGATAAAAAGCAGTCTGAACAGGAGATTGATTGGAATGTATTAATACTATCTCATTTAAATCATCGTACAAATAAATGAGAACTAGAAGTTCAAAAGATTGTGTATTTGCAAAATATTTCAAATCAATTGCCAGATGCATTTACTGACCTATGAAGGATTACTAAATCTCATATTTCAGCTACAAATCCTCCAATTCGAGTTGATGTCCCAATAGGATAATCAATTTGTGCAAATGAGTCTAAGCCACACTTGAAGCGTGGTAGACCATTCGGCACTAAAGATAAAAATCATCGAAAAAGAAAAGGAGCAAGTGAAAAAGATGGTCATATTATGGAGGTAGTTGCTCAAAGAGAGCCCCAAGACATTGCAATTAATAAGAACTCATTGGATGAGGATCATGTACCTGAAAATGATGAAAATAAAGATATCTTAATAAATTATATCACTACAAGAAAAAGATAGAACCGAAATAATATAATTGTCGACAACATTTTTATTTATAATGTTGCTGTTGAAATAATGCAACAAGATGAGGATCTTGAACTAAAATATGTCTTTGAATATCGACAACGAAATGATTGGCCAAAATGGAAAGATGCAATTCAAGCAGAATTGACTTCACCTGAAAAACATGAAGTTTTCGAACTTATTATCCGAACACCTGAAGGTGTAAAGCCAGTGGGGTATAAATGGGTATTTGTGCGAAAACGAATTGACAAAATGAAGTCATTAGATATAAAGCACAACTTGTCGCATAAGGTTTTTCACAAAGACCTGGCATTGATTATATGGAGACATATTCTCCTGTGGTGGATGCAATTACCTTCAGATATCTTTATAAGTCTAGCAAAGCGTGAAAAACTTGATATGTGTCTGATGGACGTTGTCACAGCCTATCTTTATCACTCATTAGACAATGAAATATTTATGAAAATCCCCGAAGGATTCAAAATGCCCGAAACATATAAAGGTTCTAAGGAAGCTTAATCAATAAAGCTTCAAAAATCCTTATACGGGTTGAAATAATCGAGCCGCATGTGGTATAATCGTCTTAGCGAATACATGTTGAAACATGGGTACATAAATGATCCAATTTGCCCATGTGTCTTTATAAAAGTATCTGGATCTGAGTATGTTATAATTATTGTATATATTGATGAGTTGAATATTGTTGGAACTCCTACAGAGATTCTAAAACAAGAAATTATTTGAAGAAAGAACTTGAAATAAAATATCTTGGGAAGACAAAATTTGTCTTGGCCTTAGAATCGAGCATTTGACGGATGAAATTTTTATCCATAAATCAACATATACTGAAAAGAGTTTGAAGCATTTTTATATGGATACATCTCATCCATTGAGTACCCCGATGGTTGTGAGATCGTTTGACATATATAAAGATCTATTTTGCCCTCATGAAAATGATGAAAAGATTCTTGGTGCTGAAACTCCATATCTTAGTACAATTGGAGCATTAATGTATCTTGCAAATAATACGAGACCAGATATAGCTTTCATTGTTTCCTTGTTAGCAAGATTTAGTTCTTTGCCAACACAAAAGCATTGGAATGGTATCAAGCATTTATTTAGATACATGCAAGGAGCAAATGATATGGGTTTATTCTACTCAAATAAATCCAATTTGCCACTAATTGATTATGCAGATGCAGGATTTTTTTCTGATCCACATAAAGGTCGATCGCAGACAGGTTATTTATTCACATGTAGAAGTACAACTATATCATGGCGCTCAATAAAACAGACTTTTGTTGCTACTTCCTCAAATCATGCGGAGATTATAGCTATTCATGAAACAAGTTGGGAATGTGTTTGACTAAGATTAATGTCTCAATCCATTCTAAAAATTGTGGTTTACTATTGATAAATAAGATCCCGACAACATTGCAAGAAGACAATACTGCATGCATAGAACAACTTAGAATAGGATACATCAAATGAGACAGAACAAAAATAATTCACCGAAATTCTTTTTCACTCATGATCTTAAATGGTGAAATAAATGTTCAACTAATTCGTTCAACTGACAATTTGGATGATCTATTTACTAAGTCATTGCCAACCTCAACATTTGAGAAACTGTATACAATATTGGAATGCACCGTCTCCGAGATATTAAGTGATGTTTTCATCAGGGTGAGTAAAATACGCGTTGTACTCTTTTTTATTTAACCAAAGTTTTGTCCCATTAGGTTTTCCTAGTAAAGGTTTTAATGAGGCAGCAAGCAATGTGTATTAGAAGATATTTGTTCGCTTTTCTTTAAGTAAGATTATTCCCACTGGGTTTTCTTAGTAAACTTTTTAAGGAGGCATATCATTTAGTAATAGACATCCAAGGGGGAGTGTTATAGATCAGAATTGGTAAATGGATGTCTATTAATTGACATCAACTTGTAGGGAGATATTTGTAGATAAAATTCAATTTGGCAAGTGGCAAGATTAGTTAGTTGGCAATTAGGTGTAATTCAACTTGCATGCATATTGTAATTCCACTTGCATGCAAGTTGTAATTCCACTTGCATTTGCAAGTTGTAACCTTGTGTATTAGGAGGCAAGGTTTTCTATAAATAGAAACCTTTGTCTCTTCATTTCAAACACTTCAAACATAATTCTCTCTACTTAGTTCTCTAGCTACTTCTTTCAATACTGTGTCAATTTTAATTTTATTTACAACAATAAAGAAGTTTTTCCTTATTTGTATCTAAGTTCAAAATTTTCTACTTCATCCTCAGTACATCTTTTGAGAAATCCTCACAATATTAATCTCTCCTTGCCTACAAGTGTATCCATTTCTTCACGGCAACCGCAAGTCATTCCTAATCTTTCTCCTCTTAGCTCTCCCTTATCCTTATCTTCTCATTCTAATTCTAGTTCTAATATGTCCTCATGCAGTCATTTACATGGTTTTATCTCCTCATCACCTTTAATTAAATCTCCTCATTCAAATCAAATTCAAAGTAGCACACCTATAGGCTCTTTATCTTTAGCCAACCGACAGCAGAGTCCTATTTTGGCTCAAATACCCACTCCTTTACAATCTTCAAATACCTCTTCTCCTATTGAATCTACACCTAAAAATCCAACTCCCAAGCACCTAAATATTTTATACACCTTACCTTATCTCTCTTCTCTAAATAATTTGTTACGTACTGATGATTCCTATCCTTCAACAAATCAATCTCCGCCAGATTCTCCCAATCAAACTCCATGTATCACTTCAACTCCACTTCAGAGTTCTTCACAAAATATTTGTTCTTCTACTAAACTTGAGTATCCTAAAATACATCATATGGTTACTCGTAAATAGACTAGTTCTCTGAAACCACACATACTCTCATCCTTGATATTTCATATCTCTTCTCTTCCATCTGAACCATCTTCTTTTACATAACCCAACAAATGTTCCAATTGGAGACGTGCAATGAATGAAGAGTGCAACACTCTCATGGCCAATCATACTTAGGGACTTGGTACCGCCACCACCTAATGCTGATATTATTGGTTTTTCGATGGGTTGTCGATGGTTCTCTTAAGCGCTATAAAGCTGACACGACCCGAATTTTCGGCTAGGCCGTGCGGGCACCTGACATCCCGTCGTGTGAACCCTTTTGAATTGAATTCACAAAAATACACATAAAATCAATTTATAGATAATAAATAACACCTAAAAAGATACGAACATAATTATACATAAGCTGTACAAAAGAAGTTACAGCTCACTACCCAATGTACTAGGTTTAGGGCTATCCAGACAGACATCTACGAATATAAATGAAGTATAAACATCTCCTGAAGGGAGCGAAATACAACTAAGATAATAAACATAAAATTGGTCGCCATTCTGAACAAAAGCTGGCTCACCCTGACAGCTGAAGTCGTCTTCGCTCCTCAACAATGTGGCGAACTCAATGTTGGAGTGAACCTTCCGAAACGAAATAAATAGACAAGAAACAAACAGAGGGTGAGTCGAAAGGACTCAGTAAGTGGAGGCTGGCTGGCCACCTCGAAGAACCAGGTATGCTAGCCAGGAAGAAGTTAAGCAGGTAAACCAAGTTCACTTTATTTCAACTATAAAAAGGCAGAGCCAGATATTAACTAGAAATACGTATGGAATCATAAACTCATAAACAACCAGGAACATAAGATAGACAAAACATATAGGTATCCCGAACATACCATTAATCAAAAATACATGACACATATACAAAATATCACACTATAATCACACAATGCACAGCAACCCATGCAATAAAATGGAATGAATGTAGTATGCAATAGAATGAATGCAGTATGATGCAATAGGGTCACATGTGCCTGAATTCTATCTCTGGCGCGGGACTCTCATCGTCTACCAAGAGATATATGCAATAATAACCCTACAGGCGCGGGACTCTCATCGACTACTGGGAAGTATGCAATAATAACCCTTCACCGGCGCGGGACTCGGATCGACTACCGGGAAGTATATGCAACAATAACCCTTCACCGGCGTGGGACTCTCATCGACTACAGGAAATATATGGAATAATAACTCTTCACCAGTGCGGGACTCTCATCGACTATCGGGAAGTATATGCAATAATAACCCTTCACCGATGCGGGACTCTCATCGACTACCGGGAAGTATATGTCAAGCTCACAACCAGAGTTCAATGATTCTATGCTCAATGCAATACCAACAACAAGGCATAACTTATAATATACAGTGTACATCAAAAAATACGCCTATCGGCAGCTACACACGTAAGGAATATGTGGTAGAATATCCACAAGGCCAAAGGCCACCAAAGAAATGGATATAGTCACTTACCTTGTTCCAAAGTTAGCACTGCTACTCAACAACTGCTTTTTCCTTTGGATTTACTGCCAAGCGATCCCGCTCTATTCAACAAGCAAAAAAAAATCAATTAAGGCTAAAGGCTTCATTCCTTTCATCTTAGAACAAACCGGTCAGGAACCCGACACTCGATTCGCATACGCGATACACAGTCCAGGCCTACGTACATGGTTCAAAATCACATAACCAAATCTTAAATAAATTATATTTATGAGTTGCCCATAACTCTTGAGTTCGAATATATAATCAATTCTATTTTCGAGATCCAATTAACCCTTTAAACTATTAATTTAACTTATTAGAATGATGTCTAATATCCCAATTTTGACCGTTAAAATATTTTCAAACACACGTAATAAACTGAAATAATGAATTAACATCTTTACCTGGATGTTTCAGGGTGAAAATTCTATTTTTCCTTTCTCCTTTTCATTTCTTTTTCTCTCTTTTTTGTCTTTTTTACGTTCACAGCGTTATCTATATGTCATTCCTTGTTTCTGTTCGTCGTATGCTTTTAAGTTAAGGGATCCGCCTCCTTTCTCCTTATTTACCTTTTCCTTTTCCTTTTCCTTTTTTTCCTTTTCTTTTCTTTAATCCTTTTCTTTTCTTTTTTTTTTTAAAAAAATTACTATCGCGACGAAAATTAAAATGGAACTCTACGAAATTCAGAATAATCCAAAATTTCTCAGGCAAGTTATACAAAATTTATATTACATACTCGCTAAAATGGATCTCGAATCAGATTCTCGAAACTCGAGATATAAATTAAATGGAAAGAGATCAAATAATTAATTTTTGGAACTTTAGCGGAAACTATCGGAACGACCTCAGAATTTACTTTTCAAAGTTCACACAGGTCACAAATGACCATACGAACCTAACGACGCTTTCGGATTTTGAATCGGAGCTCATTCACCAAAATCAAGCTCGAAAACCTCTTTCTAAGATTTATCGCCAACAAAAACTGAAACCTTCTTCCGATACCTACCAAACGAGGTCCGATTTAACTCACATTTTACAGACAAGACTTGATGAACCTTACGGAGCTTTTCAAAATTGTCGGCACGCCACTCAGAGTCTTAACTCCCGAAATGACTAACCGAGGTCGTTTCATTCTCCCCCACTTAGACTCTCGCTCATCCTCGAACGAGCTTGAGTCTAAAGCAAAATTCACAAAGATAACAAGAGAACTTGCACGAACCTTGATAAACCACTCCACAAATATTATCTCATAATTACGGAATCAGAATTATAACACGCACACCAAACTCTTGAAATAAAATATATCTGGATAATATCATAACACCATTCCCAGCTTAATATGACTAAGCTGATCCTTCCTCGATCACGAGAGGAGAGTTCTACATTTTCGGAACAAAGATACACGGAACTCTGGATGGATTAACATGATTCTGTCGACGAATCACCTCTTCGATATACTTTTAGATATAGAACAGGTCGATGAAACTAAGAATTAGCTTACTCTTCAGCAACGCCTTAGAGATTTAATATTAGCATTCATTATTGGAGGAAGACTCCTCCACTTAGAGCATAAACTCATACAGCTAATTTGAATAGAAATAGTCATCCTCACACAGTCTGCTGGACTAAGGAAGATTTAGCTACGAACAAAATGCGGCTCAAACTTGAGCTACCAAATTACCCGCTCGAGTTGCCAAACAGCTGCAACTCTCGAGTTCACAACTCCATACCTTTTCCATAAGCACCGCCGCCTGATGGATCAACTCAGAGGTCAAATGACGCCTCTCATTACCCTTAGTAGCCTTAAAACACAACAATGTGCTTACCCGACTACCTTGACACGCATTCTGGCTCAACACAGGGAACATCACAAGCGGCTACTAACTGCCCAAACTCACCAGTGTCGGAAGAATAAGAGATGGCAATGGACTGAGTATAGGAATAATTAGAGCTTCAGGAGGCTCATTTTCTTATTTGCTTTGCTACCAGAGCTAGACATCTCTAGTTAGGCTAGCCAAAGAATCGCAATTAAAGAAATAGACATTAAATGAGGTTTATGGAATATCCATGCCAATTTATCATTCCTATAAGAAGTAAACTCTGACAATTTACCAGAAAAACTTTTTATAACCGAGATAAGCTCATAGAATAACATAACTCTACTAGCATCTTGAACCAAGGGGAGACAGGTAGATTGAATATTACTTACTAATCACTTTACACCGAAAGAAACAATGACACTTTCTGATGGTGACGAATAAGAATCCCATCATCCTATCAATACTGAATTCCAAAGAGAGAGGTGGGCTGACTTGACATAACAACAGAAGGTGCCACAACAAGATGCCAAGCAGACAAAACCGATATTCACTCCCAAATCTCTCACATTTAAACCAGATAAACTAGTAGGGTCTCACAAATGCTAGGAATAAATCATACCGGAAGCTCACCCCTCTACCACAACTGATTCGTAATAGAAACAACATCCAAGGAAACCATGGAAATATGATAAGGCAAACCATTTCCAGATTGATCAGAAGAATCAAATTTTACTCACATATAAGGGAAGAAAAAATACTTGGGTCTACTATATCGGATGCCTCAGCATTCTGCTAGAGTAGCAGTTCACAGAACTGCCTCTGTGGCTGAGCTGAGCCGCTACCCTGATAATTACTTCCAAAAGAACCACAACCAAAATGCTCTCGGCCCCTGCCGGATAGTGGCATATCTCTGGATGACTGAGCCTTAAATGAAATCCCCTGCGACTGGGCAGGTGCCTGAGGGTGAGAAGAAGGACGACTGCCTTTCTACTGAAATAAGGGACTGTTCCTCCTAAGATGATGAGGCTCACGACAATGATATCACATTTTCGGTGAAAATGGAAGCTGAACAGATTGTTGATAGCTATAAAGAGAAAACTAAGTCTAATCTTGATGAACTACTGGCGCACTCTGAGAATCACGCGCTACAAGCTGAGATAACCTGGCAGGTGACCTTCCACAATAGTCAGAACTCTTACCTCCAAATGAGATACCATGATGCCCTCTAGGGCCGTGGGATCTCTTGCTCTCCCACTCTAACTTATGGTATGCCTCATACCTCTGAGCAATATCAACGACAACATCAAATAAAGTCCTGGCCTTAATCTCTCGAGCCATCACCTCAAGGAAGGAGAAAAGTCATCAGTAAATCTTTGAACCTTCTTGAAAGGCTCATGGACTAGCTCTAGAGCATATCCAGTCATCCTAGAGAATTCAATCTCATATTCTGAAATCGACAGGCTACTCTGTCCAATCCACTCAAACTGGAGACACACTTCATCTCGCTCACTGCGCGAAAGGAACTTTTCCATGATTCTATGAGAAAACTTGCACCAAGTCAGTTTAGGCAAGCCTTGCCTAGCTGATAAAAGAGCGGTCCACTAATCCAAGGCTGGACCCTGAAGCTGGAAAGCTATATAATCAATACCATACTGCTCAAGATAACAAAGATCTTGAAGGATACACTGACATCATTTTATTTAAAAAAATACACAGGGATTATCTGATTCATGTCCTAAGGATTATCGAAAGGATCAATTGGGTAAAATAATGCAGCCTCTTCGGGAACTCGGACCGAACTGTTACCTGGGCTAGCTAACTAGCCAGAAAAATTGGAGGCACAACATATGCTGCCTTTGGAAAATAATTTACTATGGCAACATCAGGACATGGAACAGAAGCTCCCTGAGTCCGAACATCAACATCTGCGGCGATTTGATGAGCTGCCTAGGGAATAGGAGGTTCTTGCGGTATCTTAACTGTCAAGAATCTCGTAAAAGCATCGTAGAGAGCTTAGGGAGCCACAATGCCCTGCTCCCATTGCCCACCGCGAACAAGCACAACTGGGGCCTCCGCAACTAGATCGTGAGCACGATCCATAACTCTCGGGGCTTGGGCAGCGCTAGCCTAGGCTAGACTGCTTCGTCTTGAACTCCTACCCTATGCTGATTTGTCGCATGAGGGTTCCGCATTACTACGAAGGAAATAACGAAAAAATATTTTGCATCCCACAGGAAGACTGGTGCACGATTAGAAAAGAAAGAAGAGAAACTTCCTAAATGAAATCATAGCCTCTCGTAGATAAGTACGTCTACATACCCATCAGCGAGACTCTACTAGACACTGTCTTAGTCTGGATAGACTCTAAACCAGGCTCTGATGCCAACTGACACGATCCAAATTTTCGGGTAGGCCTTGCGGGCACCCGACATTCTATCTTAGACCCGTGCGAACCCTTTTGAATTGAATTCACAAAAATACACATGAAATTAACTTATAGATAAGAAATAAGACCTAAAGAGACACGAACATAATAATACATAAGTTGTACAAAAGAAGTTACAGTTGACTACCCAATGTACTAGGTTTAGGTCAATCCAGATAGACATCTACGAATATAAATGAAGTATAAACATCTCCTGAAGGGAGCAAAATACAACTAAGATAATAAACATAAAATTGGTAGCCATTCTGAACAAAAGCTGGCTCACCCTGACAGCTGAAGTTATTTTCGCTCCTCAACAACGTGGCGAACTCAATCCTGGAGCGAACCTTCCGGAACGAAATAAATAGACAAGAAACAAACAGAAAGTGAGTCGAAAGGACTTAGTAAGTGGAGGCTGGCTAGCCACCTTGAGGAAGCAGGTATGCTAGCCTTGGAGAAGTTAAGCAGGTAAACCAAATTCATATTATTTCAACTATAAAAAGGCAGAGCCAGATAATAACTGGAAATACGTATGGAATCATAAACTCATAAACAACCAGGAACATAAGATAGACAAAACATATAGGTATCCCGAACATATCAACAATCAGAAATACATGGCACATACACTAAATATCGCACTATAATCATACAATACACAGCAACCGGTGCTATGAAATGGAATGAATGTAGTATGCAATAGAATGAATGCAGTATGATGCAATGGGGTCACATGTGCCCGAACTCTATCTCCAGTGCGGGACTCTCATTGTCTACCAGGAGATATATGCAATAATAACCCTTCACCGGCGCAGGACTCTCATTGACTACCGGAAAGTATGCAATAATAACCCTTCATCGGCACGGGACTCTCATCAACTACTAGGAAGTATATACAACAATAACCATGCACCGGCTGTCATACCCAAAATTTTACTCAATTCGGAGAGAGTCAAAACTCGTGTTTGACTGGGTAACTCATTTGTGTTAAAAATCGGAGTCGCCACCTTATATGGATTTCTAAGGTGTATTGGGTCACCTACACGTCTAAGGTCAGGCCTTTTATTAAGCATGTCCAGTTTCAGAGATTCGAGGGTAAGAAGTCCAAGTGACTCGGGGAAGAAGGTGTTAGGCACTTCCCCAAGTCCCATAAAAAGTGCCTTCCACCTGAGCAATTAAATTTGGGATGTCTAAACAAGTTATAAATGTTATCGTATTCACAAAAGTATATATTACCAATTTAAAAGGGTCAAACTCACAAGCAGGTACGGAATTAAATCTATTTGTGAAAAATAATGTATAAGGGTAGCATGTGTATGCAATTGGGCTTTTATATTTGTAAGAACGACCTAAGCCCTATGCCTAATCGCGCATTTGGCTCCAAATTGGTAAACATATATCCGAATAGGCTAATTCCAAAAGGAGGTGGTTCAAATCAGTTTACTTGTGCAATTTTCAGTATCTATTTGTAATTTGCAGTGGTAACCAGATTTGTAAAGATGTCCAGCTTTGGGAAAATAGCCAGTTTTAGCGAAAACAGTTTTGGAATTTGTTAGAAAATGGGTTGAGGATTTCTTAAAATAAAATGTTCGTCATTTAGGGTCGGTGTGACTCGACATTATTTTTCGAGCCCTAACCTTAATGGCTATTTTATTTTTGGGGTCACTTTTGAAAATATATACGTATAGAGAGGCTGTTTTTTGAAAAAAAAAGCACGGAACACACAAATACACATAAGGGCAGTCACACGTAATATATATAAGTATAGGCATGCAAAATACATGATAATATTTGTCTAAACTTTAAAAAATATATAAGTGTTAGTATGGTTGACCCCAATAACCTATACACCCTTATACATTATGAGATTAGTGTACAAGAGCTTAGGAGTTGTAAAAATCAGTTAAACACAAAAAAGGGCCAGATTTAAAAAGGTCTTTTGGGCCCAGATTAATAATGCAAAAGAGGGACAGACTTTATTTGCATAAATAGTCACAGATTAGGCAGTCTTTGCACGTTTAGCCCCTGTAGTCGAAAATTCAGATTTTCATAAAATGGAATAGTTCAGACATCGAAATTCTGAGTTCTTTAGAATTTATTTGTCAAGGGCGTTATCCAGATTTCAGTTTAAACAAGTAAATTCAGATCTAAATTTTAAAATCGATGTATGATCTTATCTAATAATGGTCAGGCAACTTTAAAACATCAGTGATGAGTGATGCAGGCACATAATAAGGCAAGGGTTTAGAAAAGGGCCCCTGAGTAGCCATGTACACAGTCTATGACTGTGCACCCTATGTTAAGTGCTCAAGACAAACGGGGAAGACTCTAGCAAATACAAACGCATAGGGGAAGACTAGGAAAATTTAGAAAAAGAAGGTGAGGATAGTGCCCTGTGTGTACTTAAATATTGCTTGTTTAGGCTTGAATTTCCAAGACAGGAGGAGCTTTCAGTGGGCTCCTTCAATTATCTTAAAGAACCTGTAAAATAAACCTGGTATAGCCCTAGGCTATCCACCCATATACTACATAGGAATGTTAGCAAAAGAGGCAAGTATAGGGCCCTTGACAGATGCAGACAAAGACATAGTTCATGCAGAGAAGTTCTACTCATAGACAGTCAAGCAGAAGAATAAGTGAAAGAGCAGGATATGTTTTTTTTACCTTCTTAACAGATTAAGAACAAAGTGATAGTAGTAGTACGGGTAGGACAGAGCCTTCTTCCCAGATAGATACCCAGAAAAGATGAGAGAGAGTCCCAGAGGTGAAGGCACAGTGCTTTTGCTTTTCAATTTTCTTTTTGTGTAGAGAGTATATGCTTGTAAAGTGTGTGTGTGAGTGAAAAGAAGACAGGTTTATATAGTTATAGGGTTGGGATTCTGAATTCAAAATGGGTGATATGCAAAAGGCAAGAAAAAATTTCTTCCAAACATCAAAAGATGCCACTAGATGGAAAAAGCAAGAATAAACCAATCAAATCCACAGAATTAAGGCAAACCTATTCCTAAATCACTTTGGACTCCCTCCCCTTAGCTTTGACAGTGTCTAGGTTCAATAGACTAATCCATAAATAAGTTTTAGGCTCGGAATCTCTTAACAAATTCTAAAGAGGTTCTAGTGGGTACATGATTAATTCAATGGTCAATTTCTATTCAAAAACCATTCACACCTTCAAATCAACACAGTCGAGATCTTCTGAACTATGCAAATAATTCCCCTATTCAATGTTAACTGAACAAGTCATGAGTTCACATAGATAATGCTAGGTGCCAAGAGCATAGCCACTTTTAAGCAAATAAGCGATGATTTTAGGCTTTAGACCTAGTGAAGATGATGTGGGATTTGAACCCTAAACAATGTCAATCATATAACAGTTTCAATGTAGTGGTCAAGAAATCAACGGTCCACAGGGGTCACAAATCAAGTAAATTAATTAATTAAACATGTTAACACATGTGAGCTAGGCAAGTTCTAGGTTTTAACGGTCACATAAGCAATTCAGGAAAAGAAGACAAAAAGGCAAAGGGGTTAGGGTTACCCACATACCGGAGTCGGGTCAATCTTGACCCATCTTAAACGTGTTTGCATGAGAGATTTTCTTCCTTCTTTGATGGTAGTGACCCCTTAGGTTCCATTTAGACATGGCCGGAGACTTTTTCCGGCGACTGAAACTTTCTCTGGCGAGGGGTCGATGTTGACCCTCGTCGAAACGGCAAAAGGTCACACGGGTTTTGTAGTGGACGACGAGAGGATCATGATTGTGTAATTAATTTCAAGTTTCACTGGTGAAAATGGCCGAAAATCGCAATGAACAGTGGCGAGGCTAGGGTTCGCGTAAGAGAGAAAGGGGTGTGACGGCTGAGGGTTAGGGGGGAAATAAAAAGGGAAATAGGGTTTGGGGTGTGAAGTGTAATAAAAATGGAAACCTTAATCCTGGCCGTTGGATCAACTGCGTGGACGACCAGGATTTAGCCATGTAAGCGCGTAGGTGGCATAAGAAGCTGAGGTGTACGTGTATATGTGTATAAATTGTATATATTGTGTATCAATATGTATAAAATACATATAAATGTGTAGAAAAATTGTATAAAATACTTATAAAATTATATAAAAATAAGAAAATTGATTGTGATCGTTAAATAATTAAGAAATCCTATTATTTTAGGTTTTAAAATAATTTAGGCAATTTTGCTAAAAATACGAATAATTACAAGAAATTGTAACGAAACGTGCAAATTTTTTAAAATAGCAATCGCTTGTGTTAATGTCTTTTAAACAAAGCCTAACTGGCGTGTGTGTGAAGTAATGATTTTGAATAGGGGTGAGTGTATGATAATATCAGTGCAATTTTTTTGGAATAAAGGCTATCGAAACAGGAAGAACAAAATTAGGTGTCAACACCGGCCCCTCTTTGCCCGGGGATGATGAAAGAGTCTTCGGGCAAAGACATTGACAGAACGACTAATTTTGTCGCGATTTTTGAAGAGTGCTTATGGATTATGGCAATTTACAAAGTGCTAGATTGTAATGTTTTGCATTGTCGGATTGTATATCCTGCAGTAAAGGTGAATTTTGCAAAAACAGTGTATATATGTAAATATAAAATGTACTTTCCTGTTGGTTGGATTATCTTGCCCGGATTTATCATCATATGCTGGTGTGTTCGTCATGTTGGGTTGTATACCCCTTTGCTATGCCAAATTATCCACCACATATTATGTCGTTCTTTTCATTGGGTTGTCTACCCTTTTTCATGTCTATCCTCTCACTGTGTTGTCTACCCTCCAGGCTGTCTACACTGCAGGCTGTCTTCCTCTTACTATGCCAAACTCAACATCGGGCTGTCTACCCTCAGTCAATGCCAAACTCTGCATCGGGCTGTCTACCCTTTGACATGCCAAACTCAACATCGGCGCATCGGGCTATCTACCCTTTGTCATGCCAAACTCAACATCGGGCTCAGTCAATGGCAAACTCCACATCGGGTTGTCGACCCTTTGCCATGCCAAACTCAACATCGGGTTGTCGACCCTCAGTCAATGCCAAACTCCGCATCGGGCTATCTACCCTTTGTCATGCCAAACTAAACATCGGGCAGTCTACCCTCAGTCAATGCCGAACTCCACATCTGGTTGTCTACCCTTTGCCATGCCAAACTCAACATCGGGTTGTCGAGCCTCAGTCAATGCCAAACTCCGCATCGGGCTGTCTACCCTTTGCCATGCCAAACTCAACATCGGGCTGTCTACCCTCAATCAATGCCAAACTCCACATCGGGTTGTCTACCCTTTGCCATGCCAAACTCAACATCAGGTTGTCGACCCTCAGTCAATGCCAAACTCCGCATCGGGCTATCTACCCTTTGTCATGCCAAACTAAACATCGGGTTGTCTACCCTCAGTCAATGCAAAACTCCGCATTGGGCTGTCTACCCTTTGCCATGCCAAACTCAACATCGAGCTGTCTATCCTCAGTCAATGCCAAACTCCGCATCGGGCTGTCTACCCTTTGCCATGCCAAACACCACATCGGGCTGTCTACCCTTAGTCAATGCCAAACTCCACATCGGGTTGTCTACCCTTTGCCATGCCAAACTCAACATCGGGTTTTTGACCCTCAGTCAATGCCAAACTCCGCATCGGGCTATCTACCCTTTGTCATGCCAAACTCAACATCGGGCCGTCTTCCCTCAGTCAATGCCAAACTCCGCATCGGGCTGTCTACCCTTTGTCATGCCAAACTCAACATCGGGCTGTCTACCCTTTATCAAAACAATCTTTTCACTGGGATGTCTACCCTCCAGGTTGTCTACCTCCGGGGTTGTCTACCCTAGAAAATAAAAGCACTTGTCACGAACGAAATTTGCAGGTCGTTGTTGAGGTTAGACCCATTGTCAGTGATGATTTATTCGGGGATGCCAAATCTACAGATCATCTTGTCACGAACGAAATTTGCTACTACTTTCTTTGTCACTGACTTGTACGATGCAGCTTCCACCCATTTTGAAGCGGCAGGTTCGATTGGTCCTATGACATCCATTCCCCGGGCAGCAAAACGCCAAGGCAATCCCATAACATTCAACTAGTTGGGAGGTACTCAAATTATGTCTCAGTTGACTTGGCATTGATGACATCTCTTTGCATGCTTTATACAATCATGCTCGATTATCATCCAGAAATATCCAGCCCTTAATATCTTCTTTTGCAAGCACAAAACCATTCAATTGTGGGCCGCACATTATTTCTTCTAATAATCTCGTATCCTCTTTAGCATCTACTCATCTCAGCAAACCTAGATCAGGTGTTCTGTTGTATAGGACTTCACCGTTAAAAAAGAAACCATTTGCCAATCTCCTCAAGGTCTTCTTTTGAGAGCTTGTTGCATCTTCTGGGTAAGTGTCATCTTTGAGAAATCTCTTGATGTCGTAGAACCAAGGCTGTCCATCTACTTCTTCTTCTACGTGATATAAGTCGGTTGCTTCCTTACTGCCACGGGTATTGAGTCAATGTAATTGTTGTCAGGATGTTTGATCATGGAAGATATAGTGGCCAAAGCATCTGCGAACTCATTTTGTAGCCTAGGTACATGCCTGAACTCTATCTTGGTTAACCATTGCTTCAGCTCTTTTATGCACTCGAGGTATGGCAATATCGTGGAATTCTTTTCCATCCATTCTCCTTGGACTTGGTGAATCAACAAATCAGAATCTCCAATTGCTAACAGCTCTTGTACGTTCACGTCCACCGCCATCCTAAGACCCAAGATGCAACTTTCATATTCTGCCATGTTGTTGGTGTAAGGAAACCTTAGTTTGGCTGTGATAGGATAATGCTAACCAGTCTCAGAGACTAGTACTGCTTGAATACCGACTCCTTTGAAATTCACCGCTCCATCAAAGAATAACCTCCAACCTTCGTATTCCTCTGTGATGTCTTCCCCTACAAACATGACTTCTTCGTCTGGGAAATAGGTGTGCAGAGGTTCGTAATCATCATCCACAGGATTCTCGGCCATATGGTCTGCTAAGGCTTGAGCTTTCACCGCCTTTTGAGTGACGAAAGTGATGTCGAATTCACTGAGTAGCAGTTGCCATTTGGCCAATTTCCCAGTAGGCATTGGCTTTTTGAAGATGTACTTGAGAGGGTCCATCCTTGATATCAGCAAAGTTGCATAGGACGTCAGGTAATGCCTCAACTTTTGTGCTATCCAGGTCAGTGCACAGCAAGTGCGCTCCAGCAATGTATACTTGGTTTCGTAGGGAGTGAACTTCTTACTCAGGTAGTATATCGCTTGCTCTTTTCTTCCAGTCAAGTCATGTTGCCCCAATACGCATCCAAATGTTGAATTTACTACGGATAAGTACAAGATCAAAAGTTGCCCAGGTTCGGGTGGAACCAGCACGGGTGGATGAGACAGATACTCCTTTATTCGGTCAAATGATTTTTGGCAGTCCTCGTCCATTCAATTGTTGCATCTTTCTTCAATAACTTGATGATCGGTTCACGGTTGACTATGGATTGAGCTATGAATTGATTGATGTAGTTGAGTCGTCCTAAGAAACTCATGACCTCTTTCTTACTCTTCGGTGGCGGTAATTCTTTAATGGCTTCGATCTTGGATGGATCTAACTCGATGCCTCTTCTGCTAACAATGAAACCCAAAAGCTTCCCTGCTGGAACACCAAAACCACATTTTGCTGGATTCAGCTTCAAGTTGTATCTACGCAAGCGATTGAAAAACTTGCGCAGATTGTCAAGATGCTCTGAGCTCTTCTTTGATTTGATGATCACGTCATCCACATATACTTCAATTTCTTTGTGCATCAAATCATGGAACATGGTCGTCATTGCCCTCATCTAGGTTGCCCCAGCATTCTTCAACCCAAATGGCATAACCTTATAGCAATAGGTTCCCCAAGATGTAGTAAAAGTTATCTTCTTGGCATTTTCTTCATCCATAAGTACTTGATGGTAACCGAAAAAACAATCCATGAAAGACAGTAGTTCATGCTTCACACAATCGTCAATCAGGATGTGTATATTTGGCAAAGGAAAATCATCTTTTGGGCTAGCTCTATTCAGATCTCTGTAGTCTACTCAAACTCTGAGTTTCCCATCTTTCTTTAGCACCAGGAAAATGTTGACTAACCAAGTTGGATATTTGACCATTTTCAAAATTCCCGCATTGAGCTGTTTGGTTACCTTTTCTCCAATCTTTAGAAAGGTAGATGACTTGAAAGTTTGAGCTTTTTGCTTGGCTGGCGAAAAGCCTGGATTGATGGGCAATTTGTGAGCCACCATATCCGTGCTTATGCCAGTCATGTCATCATATGACCATGCAAACACATCCTCATATTCTTTAAGAAATTCAGTATACCATTTTCTATCTTCTGCGGTGAGATGCACACTAATTCTTGTCTCTTTTACTGTTTTATCATCTCCCTGATTTATTACCTCAGTCTCTTCTAGATTTGGTTTGGGCTTATTTTCAAATCTTTCAATTTCCTTTTGTGTGGCTTCATCGAACTCATCATAGTCAAAATCAGGTTCCTCAAGCTCTATAGTTTCGTTACACATTGCAGTTGTGGACTCAATGGAATTATTAGTTTGAATGCTGAAACATAAAACGTTGCGTAATTAAAAGATTAAAACAAAAGTGAAAGGAAATAGTGCAATATTTTATTTATGAATCTTTTCAAAACAAAGTTTGTAGGGAGACATATGAAAAACAAAAGAAAATGCAAGTACCACGACCCGAGGTCGGATTTTATTTTAGAAAGCATAAAATAAACTCTATCCCCCAGCTCTACCAAGGTCCACGATAAGCTCGAGCCACGTTGTTGGTCCAGTTATTCAGTGCAGCTCCAGATTCAGCTTTTGCCAATCCAGGAGGTTCAACATGCTCTTCTAGGATCACACAGCAGTCTTCATCAGATAGGAATAGCTTTTGCACGCCTACCAGTTAATCCTCTTCAGCATCAACAATCTTCGGCTCAATCCCTTGTGCTGCAGATACCTCCCCCTTACGACTGTCCAAGTAGCCAGACGAGACGAAAATATGCAGGAGAGTTTTGGTACTTCTCTTGTAGTATTTGAAGCCCAATGAAGCTTCTTCCATATTTTTCTCATAAATTACAATTTGCCCTATGCCAGATTTCTCGTTGTCGGGCCTCATCACAATTTGAATTGGTTCGACCATGTCATCCAGGTTTTTGCCTAAACCTTTCCAAGGTTTGTAGCCTTACCTTATCATGATGCCTACAACCCAGTCTTTAGGCCATTTTGCAGGTTGTCGGAGTATGTATGGTTCTTCAATCACTACCTCCATGGGCATAGGTTCGGGTGTTTTAGGCAGCCATACTTGCTTTCCCCTTGTCTCTTCAGAAACGCGCTTCCAGTTAGGACGAGCATTAGGTGAGTACATCGGTTGTTTCTCTATTTTAGCAGGTAAGGTCTCACGAAATTCACGTGAAGGCACACCCCAATCGGATATTACATGTTCCCAGACCAAGTTCCTCCCTTCATAGCCTTTGCCTCGTCCATCCCAATAAGCATTGTAGAAGCTCCCCTTTTTTCCTCAGTCCCTGAGGGTGTGTTGATGAGTTTGGGAGTGAAGTGTGCAGTATAGCTTCCTTGGACTGCATCAGTGGGATTCCAATCCTTGTTGTAGTTTTTGTGATATCTTCCTCAGTTGCCTTGCACTGCTCCCACAAGCTCCACAGTATAGAAGGAGTTGTTCATTGTAGATGGAGTTGTTCACTTCACCAAATACTACCACTTCTTTGTTGTCCCACTCGAACTTCACTGTTTGGTGCAATATAGAAGGCACCGCCCAAGCCATGTGAATCCAAGGTCTTCCCAAAAGTAGGTTGTAAGAAGTAGAGATGTTCATGACATAAAATTCAACAGTGAACTCCACGGGACCGACCATGATAGTTAAGTCGATTTCCACAATGGTGCTTCTTTATGAATCATCAAACGTCTTTACCTTCATGTCGCTTTCTCTTATCTTGCTTTGATCAATCCCCATTCTCTTTAGAGTGATAAATGGGCATATGTTCAAACTGGACACTCCGTCAATCAGAACTCTTCCCTTGAGACAGTCTTTGTACTTGATGGTGACATGCAAAGCCTTGTTGTGGCTCAACCGCTCTGGCGGTAGTTCATCTTCGTGGAAAGCGATTCGATTAGATTCCACGACTTGCCCGACCATGCTGGCCAGATTCTCAACTGTGGTATCTACCAGGATCTGTGCTTCATCTAACACTTTCATCAAGGCATTTTGGTGGCTCTCTGACTTGAGGAGTAAACCCAGAACAGAGATTTGTGCAGGAGTCTTGCCTAAATGCTCAACCACAGAGTATTCTTGTGCTTGAATTTTCTTCCACAATTCCTCGGACTCCTCCTCGCTGGTGCCTCGCCTACCATGAACAAGATTCTCGGGAGTATAGATCCTCCCACTCCTAGTCATTCCCTGTGCTGCAATGGTCTCGACTGTTGACTTACCCTTCTTCTCTGCTTCGTAATCCCACGACACTGCTTTGTCATTGTAGGGAGGGACTACGTCAACATAGAATTCTGGAGCCACCTCTACCTCAATAGGCTCTAGTGCTTTAGCTGCTTGGGCTACAGAAGCAGATGCTGGCATAGCCTCCTTTGCTTTGACAATAGTCTCTTCTAGGTTGCATTCCTCATCCAACTCGATCAAGTTCACCTTATTATCTCTGTGGTTAGGTAGAGGGTTATTGTGCACATTTGGTATTTTCAAGTGGATTACCTTTGATCGATCAGGTCTTGTATTTTATCTCTCAAGGCGTAAGACTTTTCAGTGTCATGACAAAGTCCTCCAGAGAGATAGGCACATGTTTTCGTTTGGTCAAAAAAGGGTGATATTCTATCAGGCATTTTGAATGGGACGGGTTGTATGTGGCCTGCTACTTTAAGTCTTTCAAACAGCTGAGTATGGAATTCGGCTAATGGGGTATAGTTTCTTTTGGGTCTTGGGTTGTTGTTTGTGTAGTTTAGGGCTTCGTGGGTATGGTGGTCTTTGTGGCGGTGGGTTTTGGAACATGGGCTGAGCGTTATAGACTGGATAGATGGATATTGGTGGAATATATGGGTATGATGGAGGTGGTGTTTTGTAGTAATGGTTATGGGTGGAGAATTGTCAAGTGATGCAGCGATGAAGGAAACGTCGTCCTTCTTTTTCTTTGATATCCCTGTGCTACCAGTTTGTAGTGCTTTGTTAGTGGCTTGTAGTGCGGCCAAGCTAACAATCATACCAGTTTTCAACCCATCTTCAACCATGTCTCCAGTCTTGATCAAATCTCCAAACTTCTTATCTTGCATGTTCGACATCTTGTCAATTTAGACATCTTTTTGTATGCGGATGAAGGTCGCCATTATCTCTGTGTCTTCTATAAGAGGTTGGACTTTGGCGGCTTCATCTTTCCGTCTAGTTGCAAATTCCCTAAAGGTCTCAGTGAGCTTTTTCTTCAGCTTCTCCAAATAGAATCGATCAGGTATGGCGTCAGTGTTGTGCCCAAAACTATCAACAAAATCTCCAGCCATTGCTTCCCAGCTTATCCACTTCTTTGTTTTCTGCTTTGATACCATACCAGTGCATCCCTAGTAAAACTACGGTTGAACAACTGAATGCGAATCTTTTCATCATGTCCAACCCCAACCAGCTTGTCACAGTAAGACATCAGGTGAGCCATTGGATCGCCACTGCCATCGAGCATATTGAACTTGGGTGTCTTATAACCATCAGGTAGCTTCAAGTTAGGGTACATGCAGAGATCTTCACAAGCTAGTCCTCTAGTTTCCTTGGTGCCCTGGAATTGCTTGAATTTCTCCACCAGCCACTTGACTTGTTCTTTGGTGCTGTCAGAGTCTTACCCTATCCATGCATACATGTCGTGATCTTTGGTGGTTGATGCAACAGTTTTGGTTTCAACAGTGAAGACAGATAGGTTGTTTTGCGGTGCTTTTGGTGGTGCAATGTAAGTGGGGTATGAAATGTCTTTCTCGAGGAACAGTGGATATTTGTCGTGAGGACGGGAAGTTTTGTTTGGTTCAGCGGTTCCATCAGTATAGACAAGAGGAATCCTATTCTCCAACTCAAACAACCTTTGATCCAACTTAGCATAATCATCGTAGGCGACTACACCTTGCTTTTCAGGGGTTCTATTTCCAGCTTTGTCAAACTCAGCCATGATATTATGTCTCGTCCTTGTTCTTGTAGGTAAAGGGGGAGGTGTTGGAATTGATCCTCTGGGGACTAAAATAACAAAAACAGAGAAAACAATGTGATTAAATGTTAGCATTAATAAATTCGAGTCCTATTATGTAGGAGACCTCTTTTGTGCCAGAGATAGGCCTATCGATAATTAAAAGTAAATTTTGCGCCGAGTACATCGTTTCATTTTCTTAAGCATAATCAACACAAGTCTAAAAATCCATAATAACACAACTTTATTTGATTTGCTTGGCTTTATTACAATCACTAATTTTGAGACAACGACTGAATGGAAAGGACAAAAGAAAAACGACTAGACTATGTGCCAAGCAAAGAGGTTCTTGAGTCAAGCATCAGTTCCAGCATCTTCTCCCTCCTTCTTTCCTTCGGTCTCTTTCTTAGGTTTGTTAGCCAGGTTTGCTGGTGAAGGGGCAACGAACATCTCTATCAAGTCTTTCCCAGCTTGCATATCACCCAAAGCCTTTGTAAAGAACTCGCAGATTTCTATTCTCATTACTTCTTTTTCTACCAATGACACTGATTTGAAATAATCTCCCCATCCCTTGAGCAGGTCTTGTAGATTCCTAGCGGCTTGTCTTGTTGCTATCGTCTTGCCTATCCAGTATTTCAGTTCGTCTCCTTTGATCGTTTCTTTGTATTTCCTTCCCATCTCACTTTCATGTGTCACCCTTACTTCTTTCTTATTTTTGTCGAACTTGTGCCACATTTTCTTGTACTTTTCTGCGATACTTGGAGTTTCATCTTTCCTTTTCAATGTAGTCTTTGATCGAAACATTTCTCTATCTTCACTGAGCCATTGAGCGTAGGTCAAAGTAGTACCGGGGTTCACCCTACTGTCTCGGCCACGGCAGAATTGCATAGTAACCCTTCATTCCCACATTGTCAATATTGTACCAACCATCGGGTGCTCAATGTCCTTTTTGTCAACGTTGAAACTTCTTCCTTTGGTCAGCCGAGTAGTTTGCTGTGTCATTCCTACTTGTCAGAGGATCCTTAGGGGAACATTAGTGATGAGTTCCTCGAAATCCAATCAATGTCAAGAAGGTAGTGTCTTGACCTTGTATGGAAACGATGAAACCAGCACAGTTTTCAATTACCCATTGCACTTCTTGTAACTCTTCAAACTTGGCATACCATCCTCGCATATTTGCAGGGTCTTCCCATACAGACGTGCCAGCTATGCGAGTGCTATGTGAGACAATGCTATCGACCCTTGACACCTTTAGTGCTATCGGACTAATAGTAACACTGTGTAAGTGTTCTATCAACCACATTTGTAGCAAGAGATTGCACTCTTCAAAGAAATCTCCTCCTTTTCTACACTTGGTTAGACCCCTATAAATTTCTTCCATGATCATTGGAATCAAACTCACTTGGCGCTTGTGAGCACTTTTGCGCAATCCTTCAACTACCCTCCTAGCCTTATGTCGATCTTTCCTTATTTCTCCAGGAAGACCACACTTCTCAGAAAAGCAATGATGAAAGCAGTAGATTCAGTCAATTCCCAATCTTGAATTTCCCATGCCCCGGTCCAATTGTGCCTAAGAGGTGGATCTCTAGATCTAGAATATAGATACTCCAAGGTAACCTTTCCATCATGCACTCCCTCGACATACGGATCATAAGGAGTGTGCAACAACTCAATGATCTCCTTAGGGTCCACGTCTCGGCGAAAAATCATGGTCTCGGGCCCAGGCTCTAACCCTGTTAATCCTCCAATCTCTTCTAGCATTGGTGCCAACTCCAAACTATTGAAATAAAATATTGCCCTTTTGTAATCCCAGAAATGTGTAGCAGCCTTGACCAAATCAGGCATAGCAGAGTAAGCCTTAAGAGCTACCAGTTCTCCCAACACCTTTTTAACATGGAGCTTACGCACAGCAGCCAAATCTTCCCACCAGAGCTTGATCAAATGGGGAGCTTGGAAGACGGTCTCAAATTGAAGTGTACATCTTGCAGCCATAGTCTGAAAACAAAATAGGAAAAGAAAAGATCAAAACAATCTTATAGTCTTAATCGCACTCAGGCAAACAATCAATATTTTGCACAAACATTTCTTTGAATCTATGCGAGGATGCAGTTTTGTCTTTTCTCGGGTTAAGAACCCTTTTCGACATTTGAACTAGGTTAACTAATGGACTATGACGTGCCAAGGACGTCTAGGCTTTCATAGGTTTATCATGATGCAAGGAAAATAAGTACGCATTTTGTTGCCAATTGTTCTCATAGATTCCCAAAATAATTTTGAAATTAATTACATGACGACCTTTTGGAAACATAGGAAATACAAAAGAAATGAAGATGACACTAGACTAAGCAACACGCTTCTCCTCCAGCGTGACTCTTTTTGCTTCCCGGGTAACCTCCTTGACTTCCTCCATAGCTTTGGTCAAGTATCCCTTGGCCGCAACTAAGTGTAAGATGTCTACTTCAGCACACTCCGAATTCCATTGTTCGAGCTTCATTTCTAATGCTTCTATCTTTCCTTCCAACTCCAAGGTATGCTTCTTCCACACTTTGATCTCTTCTTTGTTTTCTTTGTCCATTTTAGCAGCTTTCAACATGAACTCACGGTATCGAATTTGAGCCTTCGCTTCTCGGTCCCTTATGTCATTCCCTCAGCTCGGCCCTACTACCACATTTCCCTTTATGCTAGAATGCAACCAACTAATGTAGTTTGGCTCGCATCCAGTGTTGTATCTGTCTGACGCTAATGACTTCTCCCCCATGACGTCTTCCTACCCAGGATTTTATAATGCTTTTGACTTTTGGAACAATGTCTTCAGTATAGTCGAACTGGTAAGCCTTCATGTCCGGTATGAGTGGGATGATTTGCTTTCTCTCTACTTGCCTCATCACCCTTAGTGGTTGATAGGGTTGGAGATCTTGCAATCCTGTAAGTATCACAAAAGATTCCTTCTCAGAGCTAATGATAAAATCTGATGAAGGGAACCAAGTGAACATCCATTGAATTGAATCCTCTGTTATGCTTTCAAACAACCTTACCCATTTCTCTATGCTGCTCGGCTACTTGAATTTTGGAACCCCGTACCGTTCTCCAACCAAGTAGTTTGAACCAGTTGTCTTGGATAATTCTTGCGCACCATTCACCTTCCTCAAATGCTTCTTGAACCATGCTTGCAATAGAAGATTACAACCTTGAAAATATTTCGCTCCTCTTTTACAACAACCCAAAGCCCGATAAATGTCTGCCACAATCATGGGGACTATAGTGTAGCGGTAACCATCAATCCCATTGAACACCGCATCAGTAACCATGACAAGCCTCGAACATATATCGTGATTCGAGCTTTCAGGAAACACCATTATTCCTAGGAAACATACAGCAAATGCAAATGGTCTAGCTCTCCTCCAGTCACTGTAGGATTTGAACTCTTTTTTACGGTCGTCGAAAGTACCCAAATACCCAAACCTCTTGTAGAAATAGGAAAACGGTATTTTCTTATGTTGTAAAAATTCTACGTTCACACTTGCTACCATCCCTAATTTGTCACGAAACTCCTCAGGTGTACGGACGCTGGGAGCTAAAATAGGACTCCCTTGCCAAAGGTGTTTGTCTAACCCCGAGTATGATGTGAATCCTCCTATCTCTTCCAGCAAAGGTGTCAACATGACGTCCCAAAATCTAAACACATTTAGTTTTTCATCCCAAAATGACACCGGCGCTTCAATCATTTCTCTACATGGTTCCATTTCTAACAAAGAAACCAAATGACCCAAATGTTGGCGTACTTCGGTTTGTTCACCCAACGATAAATTATTCCACCAACTAGTTAACACAGGAGGTGCGCCCATAGTCACTCCAAAATGATAAAACTTTTGACTCATGATGACCTATAAGAAAAGGAAAAATAAATAATTAAAAATCCCCATCCTCTTTTGAGAACAATTGGACAAATCAAATGCGTATTTATTTTCGCCTTGCTTTTCTTTTCCCTCTCTTTTTCGTGCTCTTTTCTTCTTCTTTTTTTTTCAAAAATGCACACAAGCATGTCCAAACGTTCCTTTGGGGTTAAAAACCAGTCAAGTTGTTTGAACAAGTACAAGACTAGTCGGTGTATAGGAAGCCCTTCCTACGGCATGATGCATGCATATTACATTCCAAGAGTGGTGTAATTCTTGACACGGTTTCCCAAGGAAGACGACCAAGGGGTGGTATCATTTGAAATTGTTGGTTGTAGCACCGACCAACTATATTCCAAACGTCCCTCCTAAAGGGTTTTTTGAGGTGGAACGAACATGGGATCTACGTAATCGCCCGTGTGTGTGCAAAGTGACGTTTTCCGGGAGTGGAAGAGTATGAATAAGGTATGCCAATGTCACAAATTTTCATAATAATAAATAAATAAATAAAAACAAAAAAGGAAAACAAGTTAGTAACATAGCAATAATAACAGTAAACAAGATAATAAACCATTGAATAATAAAATCCCAAAAATAAAAACTCGTTATGGTTAGGACTTTGAATATCCCCAACGGAGTCGCCATTCTGTCATACCCAACATTTTACTCAACTCGAAGCGAGTGAAGACTCGGGTTTGACTGGGTAACTCGTTTGAGTTAAGGATCGGAGTCGCCACCTAATATGGATTTCGAAAGTGTATTAGGTCACCTAAACGTCTAAGGTCGGGCCTTTTATTAAGCATGTTCAGTTTCAGAGATTCGAGGGTAAGAAGTCCAAGTGTCTCGGGGAAAAGGTGTTAGGCACTTCCCCAAGTCCCACAAAAAGTGGTCCCGTCCGAGCAATTAATTTTGGGATGTCGAAACAAGTTATAAATGTTATCATATTCACAAAGTATACATTACCAACTTAAAAGGGTCAAAATTACAATCAAGTACGGAATTAAATCTATTTGTGCAAAATAATGTATAAGGGTAGCATGTGTATGCAGTTGGGCTTATAAATTTGCAATAACGGCCTAATCCCTATGCCTAATAGCTCATTTGGCGCCAAATTGGTAAACATATATCCGGATAGGCTAATTTCGCAAGGAGGTAGTTCAAATCAGTTTACTTGTGCAATTTCAGTATCTATTTGTAATTTGCAGTAGTAACCAATTATGTAAAAATGTCCATCTTTGCAAAAATAGCCAGTTTTTGCGAAAACAGATTGGAATTGGTTAGAAAACGGGTTGAGGTTTTTATTGAAATAAAATGTTAGTCATTTAGGGTCGGTGTGACTCGATATTAATTGTCGAGACCTAACCTTAATGGCTATTTTGTTTTTGGGTCACTTTTGAAAATATATAAGTATATAGAGGCTATTTTTTGAAAAAAAAGGTCACGGAACACACAAATGCACATAAAGGCTGTCACACGTAATATATATAAGTATAGGCATGCAAAATACATGATAATACTTGTCTAAACTTTAGAAAATATATAAGTGTTAGTATGGTTGACCCCAATAACCCATACTCCCTTATACACTATGAGATTAGTGTACAAAAGCTTAGGAGTTGTAAAACTCGATTAAACACAAAAAAGGGCCAGATTTAAAAAGGTCTTTTGGGCCCAGATCAATATTGCAAAAGAGGGACACATTTTATTTGAAGAAATAGTCACAGATTAGACGGTCTTTGCACGTTTAGCCCCTGTAGTTGAAAATTCAGATTTTCATAAAACGGCATACTTCTGACATCGCAATTCTGAGTTCTCTTAGAATTTATTTGTCAAGGGCGTTATCCAGATTTCAGGTTAAACAACTAAATTCAGATCTAAATTTTAAAATCGAGGTATGATCTTATCCAATAATGGTCAGACGAGTTTAAAACATCAGTGATGAGTGATGCAGGCACATAATAAGGCAAGGGTTTAGAAAAGGGCCCCCCTAAGTAGCCATGTACACAGTCAATGACTGTGCACCCTGTGTTAACTGCTCAATACAAACGGGAAAGACCCTGGCAAATACAAACAAATAGGGGAAGACTAGGAAAATTCAGAAAAAGAAGGTGAGGAGAGTGCCCTATGTGCACTTAAATATGGCATGCTTAGGCTTGAATTTTTAGGACAGGAGGAGCCTTCATTGGGCTCCTTCAATCATCTTAAAGAACTTGTAAACTAAACCTGGTATAGCCCTAGGCTATCCACATATATGCTGCATAGGAAGGTTAGCAAAAGGGGCAAGTATAGGGCCCCTGACAGATGAAGACACAGATAGAGTTCATGCAAAGAAGTTCTACTCATAGACAGTCAAGCACAAGAATAAGTGAAAGAGCAGGACATGCTTTTTTTACCTTCTTAACAGATTAAGAACAAAGTTATAACAGCAGTACAGGTAGGACAGAGCCTCCTTCCAAGATAGATACCCAGAAAAGATAAGAGAGAGTTCCAAAGGTGAAGGCACAGTACTTTTGCTTTTCAGTTTAATTTTTGTGTAGAGAGTGCATGCTTGTAAAGTGTATGTGTGAATAAAAAGAAGATAGGTTTATATAGTTATAGGGGGTGGGGGTTTTGAATTCAAAAGGGTGATATACAAAAGGAAAGAAAAAATTTCTTCCAAACTTAAAAAGATGCCATTAGATGGACTTACCTATTCCTAAATCACTTTGGACTTCCTCACCTTAGCTTTGACAGTGTCTAGGCTCAATAGACTAATCCATAAACAAGTTTTAGTCTCGGAATCTCTTAACAGATTCTGAAGAGGTTCTAGTGGGTACATGATAAATTCAATGGTCAATTTCTATTCAAAAACCATTCACGCCTTCAAATCAACACAGTCGAGACCTTCTGAACTATGAAAATAATTCTCCTATTCGATGTTAACTGAACAAGTCATGAGTTCACATAGATAATTCTAGGTGCCAAGAGCATAGCCACTTTTAAGCAAATAAGCGATGATTTTAGGCTTTAGACCTAGTGAAGATGATGTGGGAATTGAACCCTAAAAAATGTCAGTCCTATAATAGTTTCAATGTAGTGTTCAAGAAATCAATGGTCCACTGGGGTCACAAATCAAGTAAATTAATTAATTAAACATGTTAACACATGTGAGATAGGCAAGTTCTAGGTTGTAACGGTCACATAAGCAATTTCAGGAAAAGGAGACAAAAAGACAAAGGGGTTAGGGTTACCCGCATACCGGAGTCGGGTCAATCTTGACCCGTCTCAAATGTGTTCGCATGAGGGATTTTCTTCCTTCTTTGGTGGTAATGATGCCTTAGGTTCCATTTAGACATTTCCAGAGACTTTTTTCGGCGACTGAAACTTTCCCCGGCGAGAGGTCGATTTTGACCCTAGTCGAAACGGGAAAACGTCATAGGGGTTTTGTAGTGGACGACGAGAGGATCACGATGATGCAATTATTTTCAAGTTCACTGATGAAAATTGCCAGAAATCGCCATGAAGAGTGGCAAGGATAGGGTTCGCGTGAGAGAGAAAGGGGTGTGACAGCTGAGGGTTAAGGGGAAATGAAAAGGGAAATAGGGACTCTCATCGACTACTGGAAAGTATATGCAATAATAACCCTTCACCGGCGCGGACTCTCATCGACTACCGGGAAGTATATGTTAAGTTTACAACCAGAGTACAATGCTTCTATGCTCAATGCAATACCAACAACAAGGTATAACATATACTCCCTCTATTTCAAAATGGATGGCATGTTTCGGATTTTGAGAGTCAAACGAGTTCATTTTGACCGTGAATTTAAACATATAATCTTTAAGATTTTTGGAACGATATTTATATATTTAGAAACTACATAAAAAGTACTATAAGTCACAGTAATTAATAATTCAAAATATTTAAAAGACATATGAAAAAATTACGGTCAAAGTTAAACTCGTTTGACTCTCGAAATCTGAAACTTGCCATCCATTGTGGAATGGAGGGAGTAACATGCAGTGTACATCAAAAACTAAGGTGTAATAAGTATGCCTATCAGCACCTACACACGTAAGGAACACGTGGTAGAATCCACAAGGGCAAAGGCCACCAAAGAAATGGATATAATCACTTACCTTGTTCCAAAGTTAGCATTGCTTCTCAACAACCGCTTTGTTCTTTGGATTTACTACCAAATGATCCCGCTCTATATAATAAGTAGAAAAAATATATCAAAAAAGGCTAAAGGCTTCATTCCTTACGTCTTAGAACAAACCTGTTAGGAACCGGACACTCGATTCGCATACGCGATACACAGTCCAAGCTTACGTACATGGTTAAAAATCACATAGCCAAACCTTAAATAAATTACATTTATGGGTTGCCCATAACTCTCTGAATTCGAATATATAATCAATTTCATTATCGAGATGCCATTAACCCTTTAAACGATTATTGACACCAATTTTGTCCCGAAAGTTTTAATTGATGTCTAATTATTCTTAAAATAAGGTTAATTTTTAAAATAAAGTAAGTTCATGATTTTAAAGAGAAATTGGACAATTTCGCAATACACACCCCTCATTCTAACCTACCCGTGCAATCCTTCTATTCATTGATTTAAACCTGGGAGGGGCTAATTTTGCTCCTAACCTTAAAACCTAACCTATTTCTGTAAATTATACACTATAGGCATATACACCCATTTCCAGTTCCTACCCGACCCAATATTTTCCCAAAACCCCATGAACCCTCCCGATTCCAAAATTTTCCCCCCCAAAACCTAGCTAAACAGTCCAAAAATTGTACACACTGGTCCCCTCATGTCCTCCATATCATCTTCCCGCACTAGGATATTGCTGGATCGATCGTGTGCCTTCGTTTTGCGCTGATCAAATCTGGAGTGTCGATTTATTTTTATAACGGGCAAATCTTTAGGGATAAGAGGAAAAACGGTACAATCTTTGTGAGGTTTGACTGTTTTCTCCCTTATCCTACAGAGAAAATGTCCATTTTAACTAAATTTGAATTTCAAAAGTGGATGAAAAACCCTAGCTGGAACAGGTATAAATTCATTATTTTCTTGTTATTTTAGGGGTCCAGAGTTAAGGAGGCAGAACCTAGAGGTTAAAATATTAGAAGCAGCAGCATATACACAGGAACATTTTTACTCAGTTTTCTTTTACAAAAGATATAGCGATTACTTATTTCGGTTTGATTTGTGTCGTCACTTCAACATTTGAGTCGTCGCTCTTATTCGTGTCGCTTTTTCTCGGTTCATCGCCCCATTCAATGCGCCGCAAGAGGTAAATGCCTTAACTTCTTGTTTATATGTTTACTTTCGGCACTGCATGATTAACTTATTAATAGCATTAAGTTTCTGATATTTTTCTGTTAAAGTCATTTACCTGGTTTTCTGTGCTGTATAATCTGAAAACTTACTATAAAGCTCAAGTCTTTATGACAAATGAAGTAATTTATTTTGTTATTTTGTTTGCTTATATGACTGTGATCCTGGTTGAGTATTGAGTTCAGTTTGTATCCCTATAGCTTAAATAAGCAATTTGGTTCAAAGACGGTAAAGTTTCACTCTTTAGCTAGTTAAGGTAAAAGAACATGTTCCTTTAATCTTGAAAATTGACTTTCAAGCTTAAGGTTTTTGCTGTTAATAATGATTTAAGTTAAACTACTTCTCTTTTCGTGACTTCGCTTCCCTATGATAAAAAAATGTAATCCTTTTCCTTGTTCACTGTTAGTATTATTTCTGTTTGCTCTTTTTCTGTCTGGATGGGATATGTTTAGCGGCTATTTTTGAGAGTTATTTAGGAGGCTTTGAGGCAGTTTGAGGTGGTTTGCAAGTATTTGAGCGTAGCAGGGATTAGAGAGAGAGGTCTACAGGTTAATGTAGAAGAGGTATGGTAGCTGCAATGCATCTAGAGAATCTGTAGGAATTAGTAGGATGGCATAAGAGTCTTATTTGGTGTTGCAGTTTGTTTAGAGGGTCTGAAGTTCAGAGGCTGTCTCAGGTTCCTGGTTTGATTAAGTTGCAGCAATTCAATAGTTGTTAGGTTGAATGGTGGGAGAGTCTGGATGGTTTAGGTCTTAGAGATGGAATGTTGAGTTGCTCAGCAGGTCTGGATTGCTAGGAAAAGGGTTCAGGTTCTTAGTTTATGTTCAGGGTGTTGATCTGAGTTAAAGGGGTCAGTTTAGGAGTTTGTTTCAAGAGGGTGCAGGTTATAGAGGTTCTTGTTTGGTTGGTTGTTCAAGAAAGTATTTAAGATACATGGAGTGGTTCAGGGCTAGTCTGTGAGTGTGAGGTCGTGTGAGTTGATAGTCAGTAGCAGTAGCAGGGATGCTAGGCATTTCAGAGTATGTTCTGCAGGGGGGGGGGAGTCTGATGGGGTCTATTATGGTATGTTGTTGTTTTGGTTGAGGTCTGGTGGAAGGAGGGAGGTCTGCGTAGTTGAGAATAGAGTGCTGGTGCAAAGGGAGTATGGGTTCTGTTGTCTTGGCTGCGTAGAAGAAGTAGCAGCAGTATGTTTGAGGGAAGCAGGTTTGGTTCTAGAGTGCATAGGTTTCATGTTCTTATTTTTCTTGATCCTGATTCCATGTCCGTATTTGAGTGTTCTCTGCCATTGGAACTGGAAAAAGAAGTTTGATATCCATTTCCATCTCTTTCCTTTTAGTTCATTGTTTTCGTCTGTTAAGTGTTCATGTTTGAAATAGGTTATGATTTGGTACATTTTATTACTTTATGAATTTCTGTCCATGTTTAAATTTACCTTCTTTAAGAATGTAATGCCATCCAAAATCGTACGCTTAACTTTGGACTAGAAAAGTCAGCATTTTTCTGCTAGTATCATTTGTAATCTCTTCTTGCTAATAAAGTTTGGATCCTTTCTTTTATGAGCTTAGTCATTTGGTCTGCTTGTATTTGTTACTATTAAAGTCTTAAGCTAAAGTGGTTTATTTGTATAATCTTGGTGTGCTAAAATAGTTCTTTACCTGAATGCCTTTTTTTAGAAAATCTGTTAAGAATGAAATGAATATTAGTTCACATTTATAGTTCCGTCAACATACATATTTGTAGTTGAACCCTTCTGTTAAATTAACATGAAAGACTGATTGAGTTGTTTTCCCTAATTTCTGATTCTGTTACGTTTTTCTTTTGTGAAACTAGTATTACTATTTTGTGCATTTCTTTAATTAAGTTTGGATGTTCTATTTTGCTCGGTAGCTAATTTCCTTATCTTCTTCTCATTTTGGCATAAAATTCTTGGGACGAGTTGACTAAACTCGCAAACTGGGATTGTCTCATTTGTTTGGAGTCATTTTGGGTTCGAGTTCGGGTCTCAAGTTAAGAGGACTATTTTTCAAGGCTCGTTTACAAGTTTGCATTTTCGGGTTCTATTTTTACTCTCTCTTTCTCCGCTCCTTTAGAATCCATGTTTAGGATTCCCATAGACCGGACTAGGAGCCCTGTTGTAGGATAGAATTGCTATAACTTGTTCAAAACTACTTTGTCATTGTTTTATTATTTTCTTTAGATTTGCCAATTAATTTATGAATTTTAAGAACCAGGGTTAAGTAATGAATGCAAATAAAATTCAATTAAAATTGTACATTTTTTTATATTTATTTATTTATTTATTTATTTATCTATTTACTTATTTAATTAAATATTTATATTTATTTATTTTTCTTTTACTATCTACTTATTTATTTACTTATTTTATTTACTTGCTTATTTATTTCTTATTTATTTATCTTATATTTTCTAAATAATTTCTAAATTATTTATTTTTATTAAAATTCGTGAAAACCGTCGGACTAACCGCGTTTAGCGAATTCTCAAAACTGCTCCCATGAAAGGGACCTTCTTTCGAATTTAAAAAATCCACTTATCTAAAATCTCTTAAACTTATTTTCCTTTGAAATACGGAAAAAATGCACTCATTAATTAACTTTTGGTTTCTAATTTTCCTAAATTAGGTGGAAACCCTTTGGAGTCCCATTTTGTTTCAATATACCCGAAACATATCTTTTTTTAAACAAAGGTAATTTTTGGGGTTCAACAGCATGGCGACTCTGCTGGGGATAAGCAAATGGTTCTAACCATAAGGTTTTCACGAATTAGCATTGTTTATGTGTTTGTACGTTGAAACTGTATGATTACCTTTATTGTTTATTTGCAAGCATGCTTAGTTAATTTAATTGATTATTTGCAATTGTGTACCACGAAAAGCATGTCACTACGCCCTTATTTGTGCACATATATAAACTGGCATTCCGTTCATATTTCACCCACTCCTGGGAGCCTCTTGAATACTCACTCAAATATTTGCGAGGTGCGCTCTTGCGTACCCGTACTTTCTTTCACTAAAGAACCCTTTGAAGAGTAGGTATACCGGCGGTTGTCGTGGGAGTAATTCAACTGCGAGGCCGCTTGCCACTCACCTCTTAGCCTCAACCGTTAACTCACTCTTAGAATGAGCTTTTATGAGCATGTATGAATTTTACACTTTAGTCTGGATCCGGTCCTTGGTACCGCCTCCATAGTTAGGAAAACTTCCCTTACGTCAACGGGTTCTTGAAATCCAACGGCGATGCATATTATGTGCTATGTGATAACGAATTCTCAATCCTGGCCAAGTTTTGAGGATAATCAAATTTAGAATTTTGTCTCCCTTTTGTCTATTAGGTTAGAAAATGGAAGAATTTAGCAGAATCTATATGGCCATAGAAGTCAACAGAGAAGTTGAGATCATGTTGCAGAATTTTTTGTGAGCAAGACAGAATTGCAGTTCGGGGAAAGTTAGGTAGATTGGTTGATTTGGTTCAAGTCCCTACAAGATATGATTTGATTCCAGATTTTACCCATCTAGGTGCCCAGAATAAGCTGTATTTAAGAATTTCGAGTTGACACCAACTTTAGGGAGAATAGTTGGGATAACAGAGCTGCAGTGTCAAGACAGAGAAATGATTCTCACTAATTGGCAAAACTTGCAACGGTAGAAATGTCAATGGTATGACAAAGCTGTACACTGAAATATTTTGTGTTGATTTAAGGTTATCGAAGCTTAGTTCCAGTTTACCGGAAAGAGTTGATTTTGAAGACGCCGATATGACAAACAAGATAAATGAATCAAGAGCAGATCAAGTAATAGCAATACATCCACTTCAGCATGATGCAGTATTCAGCGAAGCTTGCAGTTTTAATTTTACCAAATGTATTTCAGTTTTGCCTTTATTATATTGCATTTTCAAGAATGATGTATTGAAAAAGAAAAAAAAAGAAAAAAGAAAAGAGAAAAAAGAGAGAAAAGAAGAAAGAAAGATGTTATTTATGAAAGACAGTTTTGCATTATTATTATTATCAACTATTGTTATTATTTATTGCATACTCTAAATTTGAATAGCTCAAAACTGGCTTTGATTGTTTTTCGTTATCGCTTATTTGCCCGTTAGGCTTACCTCTGGTACAAAAGAGTCAACGTACAGGGTAGGACGCGTTTGCATTTTATTTTCGCTCAATAACTTGTGTTTGCTATATGTCAAATTATCTGCCTAATATGCGATTACTTGCTAACTATGTGCTACTTGCCTGAAATTTGTTAGCACTGATTGCATTGTGACTAAATTTTTTCGGCGGTATGGTAAGATTAACGCTATGTCACTTCAATCTATTTTTCGTAAAAGCTAACCGCTTTAATTAGTCATTTATTCATCTATTATCTGAATTCATGCATACTATTATTTTAAAACATCTTTCAAATTTTATTTTAGTTGTCTTAACCCCTGTCTTGTCATTTTGTAAAATATTGTTTAGCATCATATTTTAAAGTATTCGCAAGTGTATTTTCTTTTGAAAATAACTTCAGAGTTAAACAAGCGTCTTGTGTCCAGTTTGCTTTAACAAAATGAGCGTCTTGCTAAAACTTTTCTGGTCTTTTCAGCACGGTCTCAATTTTTCCATTTTGAAATAAGTTGACCCGTCAGTTTCACCTTTAATAAATTTTTATTAAATTCAGTATGTGTTGCTAAAAGATAATTATTTTGAACATCAAAAGAGGACCTATGGCTCGCCAAAATGCTGTGATTGACTTGACTGAGAATGATGAATCCAACCAAGACAAGGTTAACAGACTCGAAGCAACCGTAGCAAGCTTGGAAAAGCAGAACTACGCATGGTCTGATTCTCAAGGAGGGATACGTAGGCTCCTTTTCCCAATGATTGCAACTGGGGCAGCATTTGCAAAGCAATTTGAAGTATTGAAGGTCGTTATTGGGGCAAAATTTTGCAAACCAAGTAGAAGATGTGAAAGATAGCAACTAGGCAGCTTTTGCAAAGCAAGTTGAAATGTTGAAGTCATAACTAAGGCAGAATTTTGCAAAAGCAAGTTGAAGACCTTGAGTTGATTTTGTCACTATCAAAAGTAGTTTTTCAAGAATTGGTGCAGATTGTTATTTTGAAATCAAGAATCGATAGTCGAGCAAAGCATTGATGCTTAAAATAAGCTGACTATTTTAGCAATTTGTGCCAAAATGGCCTAGCACACATACTGATTTAGTAAAAACTTTCAAAGTTGTTTTTCTCAATTCATATCTTGAAAGATCAAATTTTGTCGGTCATTAAAATTTTGTAGTCTCAAATATTTTACTCCTTCGTTGAGTTGGAATTTTAGTCTCATCTATTCGGCCTAATGGCCTATTTTATACTTAAAATCTTATGCATGCATTGCCATTTTACGTATTAACTTACTTTTGTTCAATGTGTAGAATTCATTTGTTAAAAGTTGGCTAACATTGAACACTAAAATGGCTGAGAATCTGCATCAAGGACGAAACAACATGGCAAAGCAGCTTCAGGCAATCGGTTCTGGTATGGGTATCTTGCAAGCACAGAATGATGACGTTGAAGAACATGTGCTGCAAAGGAATAGAATTGTTAACTTTGAGAACACTAGCAAAACCTTGCAAAACACAAGCTTTACTCCTAAATTATCCTACTTAACCATGCCTCCTTACCCAATTCCTATACATTTCATATATCCGTAAATCCCATAAGAATACCTGACTAATCCAAATGTTGGGCCAACCGCAACCTTATTCAGTATTCAACCGCCTTTTGCCAATATGCCTGTTGTAGGGAATCAATGGATAGTGCGTTCACCAGAATTGCCTGAGAAAGAAGTTGAGACAGCTTATTTTCACAACATGGATGAACAGATTTTGAGAAAGATCATTGGAAAGAATTGTGCTCTAGGAATATTCATAGCTTATGCTATAAAGACCTATGCATTCACCCGCACATTGAGTTTCCGTATGGGTACAAGATACTAAAATTCAACACTTTCGATGGAAAGGGGGACCCCTATGCACATCTGAAAGATTATTGTAGTAGATTAATTAGGATTGGCAAGAATCAAGCTTTGCGTATGAGATTGTTTATTCAGAGTTTATCGGGAATGGCACTTGCATGGTATACTAAGTAGGATTTTAACAAATGGCACATATGGGAAGACATGACTCGTGACTTTGTGGAACAACATAAGTTCAACATAGTAAGAGATCCTTATTTAATTGATTTGCACAAAAACAAGAAGATGCAGCATGAGTCTGTTGCAGAATTTTCTATGAGATGGAGGCTAGAAGCTTCTAAGATGGATCCACCATTGCCTGAAAGTGAGCTGATAGCAACTTTGATTGATCTTCAAGAAGGCATATTTTATGAAAAGCTACTCCTTGCTAATTTAAAGGATTTTTCCAGTTTAATCCGGCATGAAAAGATATTGGAGGGAAAGTTTCAAACCAGAAGGTTGATTGACTACAACTCTACAGTGCCAGCTTTAAATCGTTCTGATACACCTGAGAATATTCAAGACTCCCAGCATCCGCACGTGCACTACAATCTTAACCATTGCAATGTGCAGAATCAGAGTCATCAACATCAGCCTCTTCAGGCACCATCCAATCATCAAAGAGTGAAGAAGTTAAGACCTCATACTTTCACCCCTCTATATGAATCATTGTCAGACATATTCGAGAGATTGAAAGCAGAAAGGCTATTGCAAGCAAAGAAAGGATGGATCCCAGAAAATCCACCTCAAGGATTTGATTTATAAAAAAGGTGTGCAGATCACTCAAATATTCAAGGCCATGACACAGAAGAATATTTGGCACTTAAGCACAAAATCCAGAATATGATTGAAAAAGGAAAGATAAGTGTGAAGTAAGAGTAAACAAGCAATTATGATCCTCCAGCAGCAAATGCAATTGTCATCAAAGGTGATTCATCAAAACTAGCACGAAGGTTTTTGAAAAGGAAGCGTGAAGCCCAGCAAGAAGATTAAATGACAACACTTTTTTTATTGAAAATGGCATTTTACTGCCCGACTATCTTATGTTTTTCTACTCTTTTGAAGTTTTATGTAATGAACTATCTTGTACCTTTTATTGGATTTTAATCCCGAAATCAATGAAAATCAATTTTCCCAAATAAGCCAAGCCAAAGCAGTTTTAGATGATATCTTCTATGCAAAAGAAAGAATCTCAAGAAAATTGGACTCTCGCAGCAGCAATACATCTGATCGCCACACAAGAAAATGCAGGTTTGAAGCCACATCAGCATTCAAGCAAGCCAGCCGCTATTCGTTCAAAAACTAACAGCTTTTTCTTTGGAAACAGGGGAAAAATTTGTTCGGATGCTACCAAAGAATTCAACATCAAGACAAGAGGAGGAAAGCAAATTGTTAAGGCTCCGTCCGGTTTTAAAACTCATGACTTTTTCTTTGAGTGCAAGAATTCCAAAAAAGCAGAAGAATGAGGAGAACTAGTAACCATCAGCTTCTCGGAGATTATTCGCCTTGCACTGTTGACACCCAATTTTGTCTCGAAATTAATTTGCTGATACTTACTTTTTATATAAATCTCAAAATATAGCATTTTGTGTTAATATAAAGCCAAAAATATCCCTTTTCAAAAGAAATTATAAAATTTGATGTTGTCACAATTTGGCTATTGTTTGCAAAGTTTTTCAATATTAACAACTTGATATTTTCGGCTTTATATTACCTACAACATGTAAAATATTCCGAGCATTTATCTAATTAGAAAGTTTTTTAAATTAATTTACGAAATTAGTTAAAGCGATTAGTTTTTAGAAAATGGTTAGATATAATATGGACTCAAGTCTAGCATATCCCTGCAAAGCATATTTTTCTTTTCTTCTCTAGCCCAATTTTAAATACCCTAATCATTTTACTCATATATAACTACTTATCTATAACCCTAGCCTCACAAACCCCCCACTCATTTTTTTACCCCCACCCTCACTATTCATCATCTTTCTTACAAAAGAAAATTCAGATCTCACACACAAGAGATCCCATTTTTGAGATCTCTCTCTTCCATTACAATACCACCACATCCACACCGTATATATACATACAAGATATCCCTGAATTCTCCCCATTCCCACATATCCCGTCTGTTACTTCCGGCGAGGCAGGTCATAAGAAACCTCTCGCCGGCGACCTCGACCATGATATAAAAGGGTTTGGAAAGGGGGCTTGGAATCGTGCAAAACAAGCTGGAAATAGATTCAGATCTGAGGTCTGGTAAAGGGGTCGTCAGATTTTGGCCGGAATTTAAACTCCGGTGATGTTGGTCGAGTCAAACAAGGACTGGGGTGGTGGTGACGCCGCCGTGAAATCGACCGGTTGTCGCTCCTCTTCCTTTTGAGTGTTGCTTTGCCTTTGTTTTTATCGATTTGGTTCTGTTTTTCTTGTCACTCTGTTCGTTTATGGCTACGGCCCGTTTGGTTTACTGTGGGACTCGTTTTGACTAGTGCTTTACCACTGTGGTTGCCTTCTTTTGCTGCATTTTCCGTTTACTGCTGCTTCGTTTGTTTGTTTGTACTGGTTACTGTTGTTTTTCTCCGTTTGGGACAGGTTTTTCTTCTCTTTATTTATTGATTCTGATCTGAAACTGGGGAGAAAAGGGAGGGGTCGCAACGACGCCGCTACGGCATGGCAGTCGCTCCTCCTCCCTACGCTGGCGGTGTTGTTCCACTGTATTTGTTCTCGCCGCTGCTCTGGATTTTGTGTTGTGTTTTGTTCTATCTGCTTGTCTCTAGTCATGGCTAGTGTTGTCCCGTTGATGCTTGGTTTCCGCTTGTTTAATCGGTCTTCTCCATGTCGTTTTGCCTGGAGATTTACTCACTAGTTTTGGAAGCTTGACTATGGAATCATGATTTTTGTATTGGTGTTGTTACAACTGCTGTTCTGACGTTTACAATGATTTACCCACTTTACTATATTGCTATAGTTGCCGATATGACCAAGTTTTGAGCTGGTTATGTCCTTTTGGGAGAACATGTATTCTGGTGATGTTGTTGGTTTGATCTTACTGACTCCGTGTGATAATACACCAAAGTCACCAACTACACTTAGTTGGCCTATGAAAATATTGTAATTTGAGCCCTACCCAAGGATTTGACGGAAATAAAATGAATTGACAGATACTATTGGCTGATTTCGAATGGATACTACACTTGAACAGTCCCGTCCCCGTGTCCCTAAATCAAATAGGCGATGATGAATGTATGCACTTTAATGCAAAGCAAGTCGTGAATAGAGTGGTGGGTTTGGTACTTGGCATGGCAACCGGCTCGGGCTCCGTGTTTGCAGTCGTATCAACATCCCGAGCCTCTACGTGACACGCCATACAAACCTGAGCCTAAATTTTACAAAATAAAACCTCATTACTGCTATTATTATCATTAATATATATATTTTATCATTATTATTATTACTTTATTACTTTATTATCATTATTTTATTTTTCATTAGTTATTACGCTTTATTATCGTACTAATCCAATTTCATTTTCATGTTTTGGCGAGGTACATTTTGGCACGAACAACTTGGGAACGCGTTTGGATAACTTACAAATGCGGATATACACTGACTTGGAGTCATTTGGGATCGAGTTCAGACCCAAGCATTCAAGAAAATAAGACATTAGAAATTTTAGAAAATTCATGACTCCCGCGAGTTGATCAATTTTCCGGGTTCTATCTTTAACTTTGCCTTCATTTCCTTAAGGATATTTATATAAATAAATGTGTAAAATATTTTATTTATCAATAATATTTGATTGTTTGTATGTTGCTTTACTTTATGTTCATTACCTTTTATTGTGAAGTCGTTATTTAATTTATTGCAAATTGGGGCCATATTAGCAAATGCGTGCAAGTAAAAAAAAATATTTTGCAAATAAGCTTTTATTCGATTAATTATTATTATTATTTATTACTATTTTTAAATAATTCTTTCGCAAGAAAAGTGCGCTTGTAAATATTTGGAAACCTGTCGGATTAACCGTATTTTACAGAATTTCGGAAGTGCCTTAAAAATCTTCTTCCGAAATTAATAAAACTTATTACTTAGAATCTCTGAAAGTAAGACCGTCTTTTTATAAAAACGAAGTTTTTGCACGCATTTGCTTATTTGGTTCCCTGTTTTCCTTAAATTGGGTGGCGACTCCACAAAACTCCACAAGAGTTAGTCCATTCAGTTGATATTCCTGAATTTAGCCCTCTCGGGGTTAATTTTTTGGGGGTTCAATAGCATGGCGACTCCGCTGGGGAGCAATAAAGGTTTTGACCATAAAGGTTTCCAATTATTTGCAACTACCATGCCTAATTTATTTGCTTTATTATATCTGTTTGTTTGGTTTGTTATGGAAAGTATTTATTATATTTTATTTGTGCATAGTCCGCATTCCGTTCACATTTCCTCCCTCATGGAGCCTGTCAATTCTCTTTCACCTCCTCGATTTCATCACGGGGCACCCGCTTGACGAGTAGTTATGAAGGAAAGGCATTACCCTCCCACTCCTTTCCAAAACTAACGATTTTTCTTTGAGTGCAGGAATTTTTAAAGCAACAAGACGAGGAAACTAGCAACTATCAATTCCTCATAGATAATTTGTCATACACATTTAAAAATGTTGCCGTGATAACTTACCGAGATTGGAAGCATTATCTGATTCATTGCATACGCGAAACTATTTTATTTCTCTCTACTATTTCTGCCCTTGCTTAGTCAAAACTTTTTTGCCTAATTGACAACTTTACTTTACACTTTGCAGGAATTAAGCATTAGCTCTAGTTTTTCTCAAGGATAACACTCAACTCTTTATGGCTTCACCAAACATAAACCGGACGGCTTAAACTCTCACTTTATATCTCTTTTATCTTTGACATTTTCTGTTTATACGCATCTAATGAAAACTTTATTTTGCAGGTTATTCTACCATTTATTTTACAAGTACCAACATCAAGTCTATTGGTGACAACCGAGGACGTTTACTTATGAAGTCTACCGTATACAATTGGAAACGTTATTTGGAAGTCTACCGTAAAAAATCGGAGACATCACATTTACCAAGTCTACTGTAGACAATCGGAGGCGTGGTTCTTTATCAAGTCTATCTTATAAAATCAAAGACATTATTATTGAAGCCTATCGTAGACAATCGAAGGCCTTATCATTTGAAGCCTACCATAGACAATTGGAGGCCCTATTGTGAAGTCTACCGTAAACAATCGGAGACATTACATTTACCAAGTCTACCGTAGACAATCGGAGGCGTGGTTCTTTACCAAGTCTATCGTATACAATCGAAGACATTATTATTGAAGCCTATCATAGACAATTGAAGGCCTTATCATTTGAAGCCTACCATAGACAATTGGAGGCCCTATTATGAAGTCTACCGTAAACAATCGGAGACATCATATTTACCAAGTCTACCGTAGACAATCGGAGGCGTGGTTCTTTATCAAGTCTATCATAGACAATTGAAGGCACTTTTGTTATTGATCCTACCGTAAGCAATCAGGGCTCTTACTATCAAGTCTATCGTGAGCAAGCGAAGACATCATTATCATTTGAAGCCTACCATAAGCAATTGGAGGCATCATTTCAAGCCTATCATAGACAATTGAAGGCACTTTTGTTATTGATCCTACCGTAAGCAATCGGGGGTCTTATTATCAAGTCCATCGTGAACAAGCGAAGACATCATTATCATTTCAACCCTATCATAAACAATTGGAGGGATTATTATGAAGCCTATCATAGACAATCAAATGACGCTATTGTTATGGAGCCCACTGTAGGCTCGTTCACCTTATAATTGAACGTTTTGGGCTCGTTCGCCTTATAATTGAACGTTTTGGGCTCGTTCGCCTTATAAATGAACGTTTTGGGCCCGTTCGCCTTATAAATGAACAATTCAGGTTCATCCACCTGTAAATAGGATATGCAGATTTATTTCAAGTTGCATTGGGAGGCTGGAGGCTTCGTAACCAGATGCCTCATTGCTTTATCAAGTGATTGGAGCGCAGTCCAAGATCGCATTGCAAACTGCCTCTTCATGATTTAAAGTATTATGCTTGTCATGGTTTATCGCCGAATAGGCGGCACTTCTATCTTTAGGATTCATATTTCAAAATAAACATTATGTTGAAGCCTGCATAGATTAGAGATAGACAAGTCAACTTGAGGCACCACTTTCGGTGTGTCTCTCGATGTTGGTTGTCTTGCAATATTGGCATAATCTATTTGAAGTAGATGATAGCGATAGACAAGTCGACTTGAGACATTATGTATCGTTAGTCAACTTATCTTTGTGAAAGCCTTGCATTTTACAATTCATTCTCGCTTTACTTATTGTCTTGCTTTACTGTTTCAGAATAAGGATCAGCCTAGAGGTTCCCCGGGCGGAGCGCCTCGTCAGTTGATCGAAAGAAGAACTTATTGATGATATCACAATTCGCATTTATAATTTTATGTTATCACTTTATTTATTTCTTATTCCAATTATTACAGTTTAATAGCAGTTGCTCGCTTACTGTTTGTTGAGATTATCACAGGATTTTTAGCAGCACCGCAGCAGCGTTTGGAGCATAATGTGGAACTTTTTCTTAGCAGTGAACTGGGGCAATCGTTGATATGAGCTAGACTCGTCAACGAAGACCTGAAGAATCCCACCCGCATAAGTCATCAACCCTAGAGGTAAGTCTCTTGTTAACCCTGAGTCTGAGGTTTGAGATTGAAGACAAGATGGCTCGGTTATTGAGATGCAGTGGAAGCTATGTCCGTGTAAATCCCTCTTTATGGGTGTGTTGTCGACCACATTTTCATAACTTGGGTAATTACAAACCTCTTTTCCCGCGCTTGAGTAGTCGTTGCTATCATGTCTTTGATTTTCAAATTGCGTCGAACTACATATGGCCTGATTTTCTTTCATCCCGAGATATGTAGGCAACTCGAAAATCGGAGTTCGGCCATGTCCATAAGCCTCGCATTTTGATCCCACGAATAAGAGTCTCGGCTTTACCGAGACAAAATTGGCTTTCACGTCAACTTTCTTAACCCTGAAAACTCTTTCATCCTTTTCGGGTAAAGAGGGGCAGCTGTTGACACCCAATTTTGTCGCAAAATTTCGAAATTAATTTGCTGACACTTACTTTTTATATAAATCTCAAAATATAGCATTTTGTGTTAATATAAAGCCAAAAATGTCCCTTTTCAAAAGAAATTATAAAATTTGATGTTTTGTCGCAATTTGGCAATTGTTTGCAAAGTTTTTCAATATTAGCAACATGATATTTTCAGCTTTATATTACCTACAACATGTAAAATATTGCGAGCATTTATCTAATTAGAAAGTTTTTTAAATTAATTTACGAAATTAGTTAAAGCGATTAGTTTTTAGAAAATAGTTAGATATAATATGGACTCAAGTCTAGCATATCCTTGCAAAGCATATTTTACTTTTCTTCTCTAGCCCAATTTTAAATGCCATAATCATTTTACCCATATATAACTACTTATCTATAACCCTAGCCTCACACACCCCCCACTCATTTTTTTACCCCCACCCTCACTATTCATCATCTTCCTTACAAAAGAAAATTCAGATCTCACACACAAGAGATCCCATTTTTGAGATCTCTCTCTTCCATTACAATACCACCACATCCACACCGTATATATACATACAAGATATCCCTGAATTCTCCCCATTCCCACATATCCCGTCTGTTACTTCCGGCGAGGCAGGTCATAAGAAACCTCTCGCCGGCGACCTCGACCATGATATAAAAAGGTTTGGAAAGGGGGCTTGGAATCGTGCAAAACAAGCTGGAAATAGATTCAGATCTGAGGTCAGGTAAAGGGCTCATCAGATTTTGGCCGGAATTTAAACTCCGACGATGTTGGTCGAGTCAAACAGGGACTGGGCTGGTAGTGACGCCGCCGTCAAATCGACCGGTTGTCGCTCCTCCTCCTTTTGACTGTTGCTTTGCCTTTGTTGTTACCGAGTTGGTTCTGTTTTGCTTGTCACTCTGTTCATTTATGGCTACTGCCCGTTTGGTTCACTGTGGGACTCGTTTTGACTAGTGCTTTACCACTGTGGTTGCCTTCTTTTGCTGCATTTTCCGTGTACTGCTGCTCCGTTTGTTTGTTTGTACTGGTTACTGTTGTTTTTCTCCATTTGGGACAGGTTTTTCTTCTCTTTATTTATTGATTCTGATCTGAAACTGGGGAGAAAAGGGAGGGGTCGCAGCGACGCCGCTACGGCTTGGCAGTCGCTCCTCCTCCCTACGTTGGCGGTGTTGTTCCACTGTATTTGTTCTCGCCGCTGCTCTGGATTTTGTGTTGTGTTTTGTTCTATCTGCTTGTCTCTAGTCATGGCTAGTGTTGTCCCGTTGATGCTTGGTTTCCATTTGTTTAATCGGTCTTCTCCATGTCGTTTTGCCTGGGGATTTACTCACTAGTTTTGGAAGCTTGACTATGGAATCATGATTTTTGTATTGGTGTTGTTACACCTGCAAATCGGATGTTTACAATGATTTACCCACTTTACTATATTGCTATAGTTGCAGATATGACCAAGTTTTGAGCTGGTTATGTCCTTTTGTGAGAACATGTATTCTGGTGATGTTGTTGGTTTGATCTTACTGACTCCGTGTGATAATACACCAAAGTCACCAACTACACTTAGTTGGCCTATGAAAATATTGTAATTTGAGCCCTACCCAAGGATTTGACGGAAATAAAATGAATTGACGGATACTATTGGCTGATTTCGAATGGATACTACACTTGAACAGTCCCGTCCCCGTGTCCCTAAATCAAATAGGTGATGATGAATGTATGCACTTTAATGCAAAGCAAGTCGTGAATAGAGTGGTGGGTTTGGTACTTGGCATGGCAACCGGCCCGGGCTCCGTGTTTGCAGCCGTATCAACATCCCGAGCCTCTACGTGACACGCCATACAAACCTGAGCCTAAATTTTACAAAATAAAACCTCATTACTGCTATTATTATCATTAATATATATATTTTATCATTATTATTATTACTTTATTACTTTATTATCATTATTTTATTTTTCATTAGTTATTACGCTTTATTATCGTACTAATCCAATTTTATTTTCATGTTTTTGCGAGGTACATTTTGGCACGAACAACTTGGGAACGCGTTTGGATAACTTACAAATGCGGATATACATTGACTTGGAGTCATTTGGGATCGAGTTCAGACCCAAGCATTCAAGAAAATAAGACATTAGAAATTTTAGAAAATTCAAGACTCCCGCGAGTTGATCAATTTTCCGGGTTCTATCTTTAACTTTGCCTTCATTTCCTTAAGGATATTTATATAAATAAATGTGTAAAATATTTTATTTATCAATAATATTTGATTGTTTGTATGTTGCTTTACTTTATGTTCATTAAGTCGTTATTTAATTTATTGCAAATTGGGGCCATATTAGCAAATGTGTGCAAGTAAAAAAAAAATATTTTGCAAATAAGCTTTTATTCGATTAATTATTATTATTATTTATTACTATTTTTAAATAATTCTTTCGCAAGAAAAGTGCGCTTGTAAATATTTGGAAACCTGTCGGATTAACCGTATTTTACGGAATTTCGGAAGTGCCTTAAAAACCTTCTTCCGAAATTAATAAAACTTATTACTTAGAATCTCTGAAAGAAAGACCGTCTTTTTATAAAAACGAAGTTTTTGCACGCATTTGCTTATTTGGTTCCCTGTTTTCCTTAAATTGGGTGGCGACTCCAAAAAACTCCACAAGAGCTAGTCCATTCTGTTGATATTCCTGAATTTAGCCCTCTCGGGGTTAATTTTTTGGGGGTTCAACAGTCACCTATGCAGAAAAAATCTAATTTTTTCTTTGCCATTACAGCCTTTGCTTTATTATTCACTCGTTTTCCAACGCATTTACTCTAAATTTTGCAGGAATTGAACATCGGATTCGATATGGACCGAGGGAAGCATTCAACGCTTTGCAGCACAATCAATACAAGCAACACGACCCCAGCTTCGCTTATTTGTTTTGCATTATTTCACCTTAATTAATCCAATTTGAAACTTTATTGTGCAGGCTGCTATGAAATGTAGGTTCGTTCGCCTTATAACTGAATGTTTTAGGCTCGTTCGCCTTATAAATGAACGTTTTAGCCTCGTTCGCCTTATAAATGAACATTTTTAGGCCCGTTCGCTTTATAAATGAACGATCCGGGTTCATCCACCCGTAAATAGGATATGCACGTTTATTCCAAGTTGCACTGGGATACTCGAGGCTTCGTGACCCAATGCCTCATTAGTTTTATCAGTTGAATGGAGCACATTCCAAGATTGCATGACAGACTACCTCTTCATGATTTAAAGCATTATGATTTATCATGGTTTTTTGCCGAAAGATGGCATTTCTATTTCCTATAGTTCTTACAAATTGTTAAACATATTCGTTTTGTTTCTATTTCGCTTTATGAGAACATTTACTAAAATTTTATTTTTATGACTTGCAGATATTGCTAAATTTGGAGAAGTGTCTGCTTTAATGAGTTTTGTGTCTTTTGCTTTACCTTATGATTTAGGCTTGTTCGCCTTATAAATAAACGTTTTAGGCTCGTTCGCCTTATAAATGAACGTTTTAGGCTCGTTCGCCTTATAAATGAACGTTTTTAGGCCAATTCGCTTTATAAATGAACGATCCGGGTTCATCCACCCGTAAATAGGATATGCAGTTTTCCAAGTTGCGCTAGGACGTTGGATGCTATGGAGCAAATGCCTCATTGGTTTTATCAATAGATTGGAGCACAGTCCAAGATTGCATTGCAGACTACCTCTTCATGATTTAAAGCATTATGCTTTATCATGGTTTATTGTCGAAAGGCCGAATTTCTATTTCCTATAATTCTTGCATATTGTTAAACATATCTATTTCATTTCTATTTCGCTCTATGAGAACACTTACTAAAATTTCATTGTTGTGATTTGCAGACATAGCTAAATTTGAAGAAGTACCTGCTTTAATGAGTTTATTGTCTTTTGCTTTACCTTATGTATTTAGGCTCGTCCCCTTATAAATGAACGTTATTAGGCGCGTTCGCCTTATAAATGAACGTTTTAGGCTCGTTTCCCTTATAAATGAATATTTTAGGCTCGTTTGCCTTATAAATGAACGTTTTAGTCTCATTCGCCTTATAAATAAACGTTTTAGGCTCGTTCACCTTATAAATGAATATTTTAAGGCTTGCTCGCCTTATAAATGAATATTTTAGGCTCGTGCACCTTATAAATGAGCGTTTTTAGGCTCGTTCGCCTTATGAATAAACGTTATGTTGAAGCGTGCTTTGAATCAGAAATTTGACAAGTCAACTTTGAGACATCACGTTCGGTGTGTCTCGCTAGTTGGTTGTCCTGCAATAGCCTTTGAACCTGCATAGATTATAGAATAGACAAGTCAACTTTGAGACACCGTGTTCAGTGTGTCTCCCTAGTTGGTAGTGCTGCAATAGCTTTTGTACACTCATAGACTATAATTAGAAAAGTCAACTGGAGACCTTATCTCTCGTTAGTCGACTCATTTTGTAATAGCCTTGTATTCTACAATTCATACCCGCTTTACATATTATTTTGCTTTACTGTTTCAGAATAATGATCAGCCTAGAGGTTCCCCGGTTGGAGCGCCTTGTCAGTTGATTTAATGAAGAACTTATCAATGATATCGCAACCCGCATTTACAAATTTATTTTATCGCTTTGTTATTCCTTATTCCGATATTCAAAGTTTTATTAGCTGATGCTCGCTTACCATTTGTCGAGATCTTACAGGACTTTAGCAGTACCGCAGCAGCATGTAGAGCATAACGTGGAACTCTTTCTTAGCAGTGAACTGAGGCAATCCTTGATATGAGCTAGACTCGTCAACAAGGATCTGAAGAATCGCACTCAAATAGGTTGTCAACCCTAGAGATATGTCTTATGTCAACCCCTTCTTGTGTCAGCTTTTGTGTCTGCCTATCCCGTATCTCCAGCTTAAGTCCGAGGCTCGAGATTGAAGACAAAATAGCCGTTGTTATCTCGTTTTTACTTCCTGAATCGCGTCGAACTACATATGGCATGATTCTTGTTTAGCCAAAGATATGTAGGCAACTCAGAGACCGGAGTTTGGCCATGTCTATAAGCCTCGCATTTGGGTCCTTGGAATCAAAGTCCTTGGCTTTACTGTGACAAAATTGGCTTTCACGACAACTTTCTTTACCCTGAAATCTCTTTCATCTTTTTTAGGTAAAGAGGGGCAGCTGTTGACACCCAATTTTGTCCCGAAAGTTTTAATTAATGTCTAATTATTTTTAAAATAAGGTTAATTTTAAAATAAAGTAAGTTTATGATTTTAAAGAAAAAATAGACAATTTCGCAATACACACCCCTTATTCTAGCCTACCCGTGCAATCCTTCTATTCATTGATTTCAACCTGGGAGGGGCTAATTTCGCTCCTAACCTTAAAACATAACCTATTTCTACAAACTATACACTATAGACATATACACCCATTTCCAGTTCCATCCCGACCCAATATTTTTCCCAAACCCCATGAACCCTAATTCTAACCCCGATTCCCTAATTTTCCCCCCTAAAACCTAGCTAATCAGTCTAAAAATTGTACACACTGGTCCCTTCATGTCCTCCATATCATCTTCCCGCACTAGGATATAGCTGGATCGATCGTGCGCCTTCGTTTTCCACTGATCAAATCTGGAGCGACGATTTGGTTTTAAAACAGGCAAATCTTTGGGAATAAGAGGAAAAATGGTACAATCTTCGTAAGGTTGGACTGTTTTATCTCTTATCCTACAGAAAAAATTTCCATTTTAACCAAATTTGAATTTCAAAAGTGGATGGAAAACCCTAGCTGGAACATGTATAAATTCATTATTTTCTTGTTATTTAGGGGTCCAGAGTTTAGGAGGCAGAACCTAGAGGTTAAAATTTTAGAAGCGGCAGCATATACACAGGAACATTTTTACTCAGTTTTCTTTTACAAAAGATATAGCGATTACTTGTTTCGGTTAGATTTGTGTCGTCACTTCAACATTCGAGTCGTCACTCTTATTCGAGTCACTTTTTCTCAGATCATCGCCCCATTTACCTGGTTTTCTGTGGTGTATAATCTGAAAACTTAGTATAAAGCTCAAGTCTTTAAGACAAATGAAGTAATTTGTTTTGTGTTTCTATTTTCTTATATGAGTGTGATCCTAGTTGAGCATTGAGTTCAGTTTGTATCCTTATAGCTTAAATAAGCAGTTTGGTTCAAAGACCGTAAAGTTTCACTCTTTAGCTAGTTAAGGTAAAAGAACATGTTCCTTTAATCTTGAAAATTGACTGTCAAGCTTAAGGTTTTTGTTGTTAATAATGATTTAAGTTAAAGTACTTCTCTTTTCCTGACTTCGCTTCCCTATGATAAAAAATGTAATCCTTTTCCTTGTTCACTATTAGTATTTTTTCTGTTTGCTCTCTTCTGCCTGGCTGGGATATGTTTAATGGCTATTCTGAAGAGTTATTTTGGAGGCTTTGAGGCAGTTTGAGATGGTTTGCAAGTGTTTGAGTGTATCAGGTATTAGAGAGAGGTCTGCAGGTTAATGTAGAAAAGGTACGGTGGGTGCAATGCATCTAGAGAAGCTGTAGCTGTTAGTAGGATGGCATAAGGGTATCGTTTGGTGTTGCAGTTTGTTTAAAGGGTTTGAAGTTCAGAGGTTGTCTCATGTTCCTGGTTTGATTAAGTTGCAGCAGATCAGTAGTTGTTAGGTTAAATGGTCGGAGAGTCTGGATGGTTTAGGTCTTAGAGATGGAATGTTGAGTTGGTCAGCAGGTCTGAATTGCTAGGAAAAGGGTTCAGGTTATTAGTTTTATGTTTAAGGTGTTGATCTGAGTTTAAGGGGTCAGTTTAGGAGTTTTTTTCAAGAGGGTGCATGTTATGGAGGTTCTTGTTTGGTTGGTTGTTCAAGAAAGTATTTAAGATGCATGGAGTGGTTCAGGGCTAGTCTGTGAGTGTGAGGTTGTGTGAGTTGATGGTCAGTAGCAGTAGCAGGGATGCTAGGCATTTCAGAGTATGTTCTACAAGGGGAGGGAGTCTGATGGGGTCTATTATGGTATGTTGTTGTTTTGGTTGAGGTCTGGTTGAAGCAGGGAGGTCTGTGTAGTTGAGAAGAGAGTGCAGGTGCAAATGGAGTATGGGTTCTATTGTCTTGGCTGTGTAGAAGAAGTAGCAGGAGTATGTTTAAGGGAATCAGGTTTGGTTCTAGAGTGCATAGGTTTCATGTTCTTATTTTTCTTGATCCTGATTCCATGTCCGTATTTGAGTGTTCTCTGCCATTGGAACTTGAAAAAGAAGTTTGATATCCATTTCCATCTCTTTCCTTTTAGTTCATTGTTTTGTTCTGTCAAGTGTTCATGTTTGAAATAGGTTATGATTTCGTGCATCTTATTACTTTATTGATTTCTATCCATGTTTAAATTTATCTTCTTTAAGAATTTAATGCCATCCAAAATCGTACGCTTAACTTTGGACTAGAAAAGTCAGCATTGGTCTGCTAGTATCATTTGTAATCTCTTCTCGCTAATAAAGTTTGGATCCTTTCTTTTATGAGCTTAGTCATTTGGTCTGCTTGTATTTGTTACTATGAAAGTCTTAAGCTAAAGTGGTTTATTTGTATAATCTTGGTGTGCTAAAATAGGTCTTTACTTGAATGTCTTTTTTTAAGAAAACCTGTTAAGTATGAAATGAATATTGGTTCACATTTATAGTTCCATCAACATACATATTTGTAGTTGAACCTTTCTGTTAAATTAATATGAAAGACTGTTTCAATTTGGATGTTTGGCATGTTGCTTGAGTTGTTTTCCCTAATTTCTAATAATGTTACGTTTTTCTTTTGTGAAACTAGTACTACCATTTTGTGCATTTCTTTAATTAAGTTTGGATGTTCTATTTTGCTCGATTGCTAATTTCCTTATCTTCTTCTCATTTTGGCATAAAATCCTTGGGACGAGTTGATTAAACTTGCAAACTGGGATTGTCTCACTGGCATTGGAGTTTTTTTGGGTTCGAGTTCGGGTCTCAAGTTAAGAGGATTATTTATTCAAGGCTCGTTTACGAGTTTGCATTTCGAGTTTCTATTTTTGCTCTCTCTTTCCTTTAGAATCCATGTTTAGGATCCCCGTAGACCGGACTAGGAGCTCTGTTGTAGGATAGAATTGCTATAACTTAATTAAAACTGCTTTGTGATTTTTTTATTATTTTCTTTAGATTTGCTGGTTAATTTATGAATTTTAAGAACCAGGGTTAAGTAATGAGTGCAACTAAAATCCAACTAAAATGGTGCCTTTTTTATATTTATTTATTTATCTGTTTACTTATTTAATTAAATAATTATATTTATATATTTTTCATTTATTATCTACTTATTTATTTACTTATTTTATTTACTTACTTATTTATTTCTTATTTATTTATCCCTTTATTTATTTATCTTATATTTTATAAATAATTTTTAAATTATTTATTTTTATTAAAATTCGTAAAAACCATCGTATTAACCGTGTTTAGAAGATTTCCAAAAGTGCTCCCATAATAGGGACCTTCTTTCGAATTTAAAAGAATCACTTGCCTAGAATCTGAAACTTATTTTCCTTTTAAATAAGGAAGAAATGCACTCATTAATTAATTTTTGGTTCCTAATTTAAAAAAATTAGGAGGCGAATCCAAAGAAACTTTTTGGGGTCCTATTTTGTTGAAATATACCCAAAACATATCTTTTTTTTAAAGAAACATAATTTTTGGGGTTCAACAACTATCAATTTAACTTATTAGAACGATGTCTGATATTTCAATTTCTGCCGTTAAAATATATTCAAACACACGTAATAAACTGAAATAGTGAATTAACATCATTACCTGGATGTTTCGGGGTGAAAATTTTATTTTTCCTTTCTCTTTTTCCTTTCTTTTTCTCTTTTCTGTCTTTTTTACGTTCAAAGCGTTATCTCAGTGTTGTTCCTTGTTTCTGTTCGCTGTATGATTTTAAGTTAAGGGATCCACCGGCCCTTTTTCCTTATTTATCTTTTCCTTTTCTTTAATCCTTTTCTTTTCTTTTTTTTTTAAAAAAACTTGCATATCGCGACGAAAATTAAAATGGAACCCTACGAGATTTGGAATGATCCCAACTTTCTCAAGCAAGTTATACAAAATTTATTTGACATACTCGCTAAGACGAATCTCAAATTCGATTCTCGAAACTCGAGATATAAATTAAATGGAAAGAGATCAAATTATTAATTTTTAGAACTTTAGCGGAAACTCTCCGAACGACCTTGGAATTTACTTCTGAAAGTTCACACAGGTCACAAATGACCATACGAACCTATCGATGCTTTCAGATTTTGAATCGGAGCTTATTCGCCAAAATCGAGCTCGTAAACCTCTTTTTAAGATTTATCGTCAATGAAAACTGAAACCTTCTTCCGGTACCTACCAAATGAGATCCGATTCAACTCACATTTTACAGAAAAGTCCTAATGAACCTTAAGAAGCTTTTTAAAACTGTCGGCATGCCAATCGGAGTCTTAACTCCCAAAATGACTAACCGAGGTCGTTTCAAAAGCGCGCCTTATAGCTCAAGGTTACAAACAATAGTACGGACTTGACTATGAACAACGTTTAGTCCCGTGGTGAAACCAGTTACCATCCGTAATATTTTATCTCTTACTTCATCTAAGAGTTGGCATGTCTATCAATTAGACGTCAAGAATGCCTTTTTACATGGAAAACTTGATGAACTAGTATACATAAAACAACCTATTCGCTTTGTTCATCCACAATTTCAACATCATGTTTTTCGGTTGAACAAAGCCCTTTATGACTTAAAACAAGCTCCAAGAGCTTGGTTAACATTTTACTTAATTTCACTTTCGTCAAGGTTTTCGCAATAGCATGTTCGATAGCTCATTTTTATTTACACTCGCAATTCTGATACTGCAATCCTCCTTTTTATTTACACTATGCAAGCCTATCATTTGCTATTGGGTCGACCGTGGCAATATGACCGAACAGCTGTTCACAATGGCAGATCCAACACTTACACTGTAAAGCTCGATGGGAAGAGTTTCATACTCAAGCCCTTGTCTCCGAAGCAAGTCACCGAGGACTATAAACGGATGAAAGAATTGAAAGAAGCGGCCAAAGCTAAGCTTCCGATGGGAGCAAAATTGACGGCCGAGGAGACAAACTCACCGACCGAAGAGAAAGGGATTTGTGCAATCATGCAACCCGGTGAGATTTTACGAGGAAATGACCACGGCCAGATGATGATTTGCCTCGTGCACAAGGGTATCTTTCTAAACTCTAATGATGATTTTTCTAATGACAACCCTTTGCCTTTGTTTGTTCGTAAAGTTTTGCAGGACTTCGAGGACATGTTTCCCGAGGAAATGCCAGGTGGATTACCTCCGTTGAGAGGAATCGAGCACCAAATTGACTTCGTTCCAGGGTCTCAAATCCCTAACAAACCTGCATACCGGTGTAATCCCGAAGACACCAAAGAGCTCCAAAGGCAGGTTGATGAATTGCTGAACAAGGGCCTCGTTCGAGAGAGCTTGAGCCCTTGCGCCGTTCCTGTTATCCTTGTCCCGAAGAAAGATGGAACATGGCGAATGTGCATTGACTGTCGAGCAGTCAACAAAATAACGGTAAAGTATCGTCATCCTATCCCGCGATTAGATGACATGCTAGATGAATTAAGTGGTTTTTCATGCTTTTCAAAGATTGACCTCAGGTCCGGTTACCATCAGATCCGAATGAAACCCGGAGACGAGTGGAAAACCGCATTCAAGACCAAATTCGGTCTCTATGAATGGTTGGTAATGCCATTTGGCTTATCCAACGCCCCGAGCACATTAATGCGATTGATGAACCATGAGCTCAAACCGTTCATAAACAAGTTCGTTGTCGTTTATTTCGATGACATACTTGTTTATAGTCGAACCATGGATGAACATGTCGAACACCTAAGGCTTGTGCTTGAAAAGCTTCGAGAAGAGAAGTTATATGCTAACTTCAAAAAGTGTGCCTTTGGTGTCGATCGTGTAGTCTTTCTAGGATTCGTTGTCAGTGCTAATGGTGTCGAAGTCGACGAATCAAAAGTCGAAGCCATCAAAGATTGGCCAACTCCAACCTCGGTATCACAAGTTCGTAGCTTCCATGGCTTAGCTAGCTTTTACCGAAGGTTTGTTCGTGACTTTAGCACCGTGGCAGCTCCTTTGACCGAGCTGGTTAAGAAAGACAATCCATTTGTGTGGGGAGAGTCCCAAGAAAGGGCTTTCCAAGAGTTGAAACGGAGGCTTTGTTCCGCCCCGTTGTTGCAACTCCCTGACTTCGGCAAAGCATTCGAAGTCGAGTGTGATGCATCTGGAGTTGGGATCGGAGGAGTGCTTATGCAAGAATCAAAGCCGATCGCTTACTTTAGCGAAAAGCTTAAGGGTGCAACTTTGAATTACTCGACCTATGATAAAGAGTTGTATGCCCTCGTTCGAGCACTCGCCCATTGGCAGCATTATTTGTGGCCTCGAGAATTTGTGATCAAAAGCGATCATGAGTCCTTGAAGCATCTCCGAGGACAGGAGAAATTGAACCGAAGACATGCCAAGTGGGTTGAATTCATTGAGAGCTTTCCCTATGTAATTCATTACAAAAAGGGAAAAGACAATGTTGTGGCCGATGCGCTATCAAGGAAATTTGCTTTAGCGACCACTCTCGCCTCTAGGCTCATGGGATTTGAAAGCATCAAGTCGATGTACGAAGACGATCCCAAGCTGAAATATGTTCGAGACGCAATCTTGAGTGGCCGAAGAGTTGAGAAATATCAGTGGCACGATGGCTACCTCTTCAAGAATGGGAGGGTCTGTGTGCCAGTGTCATCGTGGAGAGAGCTCTTAGTTCGAGAAGCTCACTCCGGTGGACTGATGGGACACTTCGGTGTCGACAAAACTCTTGGTATCTTGACCGAGCAGTTCCATTGGCCCAAAATGCGACGAGATGTGGAAAAGCTTTGCAACGCTTGTCTCGTTTGCAAGAAAGCTAAATCGAAGTCCAATCCTCATGGTTTGTACACCCCGTTGCCTGTGTCTGATCGACCTTGGGTTGATATATCCATGGACTTTGTCTTGGGGTTACCGAGGTCGGGGGGAGGACATGATAGCATCTTCGTTGTGGTTGATCGATTTTCGAAAATGGCTCACTTTATTCCTTGCAAGAAGTGTGATGATGCACAGCATGTAGCTACATTGTTTGTTTCTAATGTGTTGAAATTGCATGGTGTCCCTCGTACTATTGTGAGTGATCGAGACACAAAATTCTTGAGTCATTTTTGGAAGTGTCTATGGGGTGCCCTCGGCACCAAACTACTTTTCTCGACGTCTCACCATCCTCAGACTGATGGACAGACCGAAGTAGTTAACCGAACCTTGGGATCTTTGCTTCGGGCAATGACCAAAGGAAAGGTTGGAAACTGGGCTGATCGTTTGCCCATGATGGAGTTTGCATACAATCGAACGGTGCATCGAATGATTAACATGACCCCGTTCGAGTGTGTGTATGGATTCAACCCTTTAATTCCACTTGATTTAACCCCTTTCCCTCGAGAAGTTGTTATTGATTTTGTAGGTACTCACCGAGCCAAAGCTCTGCTCGAGTTGCATGCAAAGACAAAGAAGAACCTCGAGGAAGCCTATGCAAAGGTTGCCTTGAAGAAAAACAAGGGGCGAAAGAAGCTGGAATTAAAGAAGGGAGATTGGGTTTGGGTTCACTTCCGAAAGGAACGTTTCCTGAACCTAAGGAAAGGAAAATTGGCTCCTCGAGGGGATGGTCCATTTCAAGTGCTGAGCAAAATAAACAACAATGCTTATGTCATCGACCTCCCAGGTGAGTATAATGTGTCCAACACCTTCAATGTTACTGATTTGACTCCTTGTGTTGTAGGCCAAATATCAGAAGCAGAGGATGAATCGATTTCGAGGACGAAATCCTCTCAAGAAGGGGAGAATGATGCAGCCCAAAGTGCTGATCAACCGAGGACACTTCAACCGAAGGCAGTGACTGATCAACCAAGGAGGCCAATCACTCGAAGCCAAGCCAAGCTGCTCCATGACATGCACGTCCAACTGGCTATATCGGGAGGAAGCATGTGTTCGGAAGGAGAATTGCAAAGTGAGGAAACCGAGGGCTACATCTTCAAATTTGAGCCCGAGGACAAAGTCACCGAACAACAGCTCTTGGCACCGGGCAGCGCAGAGCCGAACACAACATCATGTGTTCGAAGCTAAGTCAGCGCCCGATGACACATGTGTTCGAGCAGACAATCGAGAACCGAAGCCAGGCTCACCGAAGCCAAATCTGCCGAACACATTTTAACTCAGCCCTGCGTGGCTTATTTCTATTGGTCGACTGTGACCTATTTACTAGTTTACCCTTAGTATTTCCTATATAAACATTGTTTCCTTTCATTGTAAGTAGCGAAGTTTTGATTATTGAAATTGAATGAAAGTGCCGAGCACATTTCTTTTGTCTCCGTCGTGAGCAAACCCCGGTGAGGGCTTTTATGGACTTGTGGCTTTCGGTTAATCCGATTGAACATTCCTCTTTGATCATTCAGTTTGCAAGAGGCAATGTTCTCTTGAGGATTGTTGCATAGTCTAGGTGATTCTTGTGTCCCTTTCGATCGAGCTTTGAGACAGGTTCCTCACTGTTCTTTCGAAAGAAGCAAGTTTTGTCTTGCTTCTATCCCTTTTCATTCTTGTTTGTCTTCCGCGTTGTGCTTAGCAATCCCTTCGGGTATTGCCTTGCACCAATAGTGCTTGCAAATTCAATTATGTTCATGATTTGAGATTGTTCAGGAACGATCATCGACTATCTTTACATAAATTTGCCTCTCTACTATTTAATATAGTTTGCATTTACCCTCAATTATACTATCGGGGCGTAGATACCCTCACCGTTAACAAAGTAGCTAAATATACCCCTATACCTAATGAAAATCCACCATGGCAAAAACCTAAGCCACATGATCTGAATTTTTGGTGAGATGGATGTCACATGGCATGCCACCTCACCACCCTCCTCTTTCCCTTCCCTTTCTTCCACTACCACCAGCCAAAACCACAACCACCATTTGTACCACCACCTAAAACCACAATTCTACACTATAAAAAGAATTTCAACCCAAAAAATAAAGAACATTTCAACATCTACCAGCAATGAAGAACACAACAATCCCAACATTGTTTCTACGAAAAAAGGCCAAATTTGCCCCTCTACTATCGAATATAGTTTGCATTTACCCTCCGTTATACTATCGAGATATATATACCATCACCGTTAACAAAGTAGCTAAATATACCCCTATACCTAACGAAATCCACCATATACCACGTGATCTGACTTTTTGGTAAGATGGATGCCACATGGCATGCCACCTAACCACCCTCCTCTTTCCCTTCCCTTTCTTCCACTACCACCAGCCAAATCCACAATCACCATTTGTACCACCACCTAAAGCCACAATTCTACGTTATAAAAAGAACTTCAACCCAAAAAATAAAGAACATTTCAACATCTACCAGCAATGAAGAACATAACAATCCCAACATTGTTTCTAAATCATTCTTTTTTCTTTTTTCCTTTTTGAAGTTGGTAACAACCATTGTTCCGATAACTTTGCTTAACGATTTTTGGTCCAAGCTCATTCATCCCTTTATGGATCGCTCTAAAATTTGATCCACCAGTTCTTTACCTTAATTCTAAAAATCCCACCAATGTTCAAGCAACCTCTGCTTCACAACAAACCTATTTGGGTATTCTTCTAACTTTTCCATACCTTCTAATTGTGATTTTAGTCTTTCTTCAACTACATTCCAAATCAATGAGTAAATAAATTTAAGTTCAACAAATTAGTTTTAAAATGATTATATCAATGGGTAATAAAAAAAATTTGTTCTTAGATTTAAAATTTAATATCCAGAATTCTTCACCTTCAAAAATGGAGTTTTAAGAGATTTCCTTCAACTTTTTCTTCTATTTTATTGACTAAATCAACAGGTAAGCCAAATTAGATTCAACCAAATCGACCACAAAATGAATACACTATAATTGTACAAAAGATCTTGTTAAAACGAAAACTTTTGAAAAGACGAAGAAAAAGAAAAGAAAATCAAAGTTAGCTAAGCAATGATGAGCTCTAGCAACAACAATGGAATTTAGTTTCAATTTTCATATAGTGAGACTTTTTTATTTGGACCAAGATGAAGAGAAGTTGGGAGGGAGGGGGAATGTGTCTCTACTCTTTAGGTGCAGGGAAGAAGATAAGTGGGGGGGGGGGGGGGGGTTGATTTAGGGATGTGGTTTGTCTTTGGATATGTGGAAAAAGTTAATATTTTTTTATGTCTTTTTTTTTTTTTTTTTTTTGTGTAAATTATAGGTGGCACTTACAATAACTTTGGGGGGTGAGGTAGCATGCCACATGGCATCCACCTTACCAAAATGTCAGGTTACATAAGCTTGGTCATTGCCAAGGTGGATTTTTGTTAAGAATAAGGATATATTTAGCTACTTTGGTAATGATGAGGGTATATATGTTCAGATAGTATAATAGAGGACAAATGCAAACTATATTCGATAGTAGAGTGACAAATTTATCCTTTTTTGTGAAATTTTTTTTGTTCTTACCCGTTTGTTTATAGATTTTGAGAACATTTTTTGGGAGTTTTTGGGAGAAAAACTGTTTGTTTATGCTATTTGAGCAAAACTTCTCCCAAAAACTCTAAAAACTCAAAAAGAGCTCAAAGGCTTTTTTTGAGCCAAAAACTAATATTATATATCAAAATTCATTTTCATAAGAGCTCAAAGGCTTTTTTTGAGCCAAAAAATTTGGTCCCAAAAAGAATGTCCAAACACTTTTTCATTTTCATATCAAATTTCACCCAAAAAATATTTTTCAAAAACTATTTGAGAATCTATGACCAAACGCTTCGAAATTTAATATCCAGAATTCTTCAGCTTCAAAAATTGAGTTTTAAGAGATTTCCTTTAACGTTTTCATCTATTTTATTCACCAAATCAGCAGCTAAACAAAATTAGATTCAACCAAATCGACCAAAAGATGAATACACTATAATTATGCAAAATATTTTGTTAAAACGAAAATTTCAGGAAAGACGAGGAAAAAGAAAAGAAAATAAAAGTTAGCAATGCAATGATGAGCTATAGCAACAAGAATGGAATTTTGTTTCAATTTCCATACAGTGAGACCTTTTTTATTCAGACTGAGATGAAGAGAAGTTGGGGAGGGAGGGGGAATGTGTCTGTACTCTTCCGGTACAGCGAAGAAGATAAGTGTGGGGTGGGGAGGGGGGGGGGGGCGGTTTTGTCTTTGGATATGAGGAAAAAGTTAATTTTTTTTTATGTCTTTTTTTTTTTTTTTAAATTATAGGTATGGCACTTACAATAACTTTGGAGTGATGAGGTGGCACATGACATCTACCTTACCAAAATGTCGGGTTACATGAGAAATTTTATTACATACCTCACACGCCATGTCATATTTGTGTGAGGCACTTAGTTACATGACAAGTGGACTCATGGGTCCCATTTATTTAAATAAAGATAAAAACTAAAAAAGGTAACTTTTTAAGATTATTAATTGCAAGACTAAACTAGTAATGATATTAAATACATATGGTAATAATATATCAACCTTAACTAGGCACGTGCTTTCCATATCAATTAACAGATCAAAGACTTAACATTGCTCTTCGCCTCTTCCTATTACTCTCTTTTTGTTTCTTTGGTTGTTTCTTTTTCATTGAGTTTTACATCATCAGTTATAAAGATTTGTCAATTTTTTTTTTTTTTTTTTACATAGTCATCTTCACTTGAAGTTCATATTTAACTAGAAAAAAATATTTAATTAACTAGTTTTCCAAACTGACAAAACTGATTTCGTATTGACGATCAATAATATTGAAGTGATTAGACAATACTAATGACCCAATATATGCAAGTTTGCACTATATGAAGTTCTATTTTCTTACTAGGCATATTTATGTGTTTCAATTTTTTTTTTTTTTGTGGTTCTAACTTTACCAACAATGTACCTATAATAAACGAATAAGTTTTTGCTAACTAGGACGTCTACAATTAATAAGACAAACTTTCAGTGCAAAAAGTGATAACAATTTATAAAATGATCAATAATTGACTTATAATCAATTTATACTGCAAACAGCGGTTAAGTTTCACTCCAACACAATTGATTCAATTATCCATAAAGTAATTAACTAAAATCAATAAAAAAAACTACGATCACAGTCAATATAGTAACAACTCAAATATTATCTAGGATACAAGATTAATTTTCTTGACCACCAAAATCAATGTTCTTTTTCCTGATGAGAGAATTTTGATTCTCAATGCAACCTCCCAATTGATTAGCCGATGCTTGACTTAACAATTGCGTGAAGCTAGTATTTGAATCTCCATATAACTGCATCGATGAATTTAAAATAACAAACAAAAACAAATGAAGACCAGTAAGAATTAATGTATAACGATTGATAACATATTTAAAAATAAAAATTTAATAGTTTAGAGAGCAAACCTCAAAGCTTAGCCTCGAGGATTCTTGATCATGTTGTTCAGTGGCTCTAGCTTTAAATGTTTTTTGTGGTGCCCTTTTTTTCCTTTGCTCAGTTTTGGGTTTTAATCTTCCATAACCATTTCCTCTACCTTTTTTCTTTACTGGATCTAAAACTTGATCATTGATTTTTGAAGAAGGTTCAATAGAGGTACTGAATTTGGGATAGCTCTTATGAGTACCTTCCACCCGCTTCATTTTGAAGATATCGAACAGCTTTTTTAGTGCGAATACCAGCATCTACCATAGAACTAAGAATTTCTTTAGTAGACTCTGTAAGCTTTCGGCCAGACGGTATGAAATGTCTCAAATTTTCCTCTATCATGGGGTGGTTATGCTCATCACAAATTTCAAATACTTCCCACACCCCATTTGAAATCTTAAACTTTATTCGAGCCATGCAACCACATCTATATCCTAATCTTTGACGTAATCTTTCCTGATAATTGGAATTCTCAGGGGATTTTCCTTCACAAGAACAAAGGAATAAACACCTTGTTAATTCATTATTTCTATTATACGTTTTTGCACCCTTTCGTACACCAAAACCTTTTGCTACAGCATAAGAATTATATGCTTCGTAAGATTCATCTTCAGTATTAAATTTCATACCAATCTTAAAAGCAAAGTCATTGTTGATGTTAGACACAATATGCACCACTGCCGGGCAATCTTGATCATTAACATTGAGATCTACATTAATAATATAATTATAATTAGAAGTGAATTATCACACACATAAAAAATAATATATAAATTAATTAAGTATTATGATCTTTCAAATAACGTGCACAACTAATGCCAGTAAGTTAATTTAAAAACTAAAAATATTGAAATCTTACCTTCGTAAACAAAATTCTTATTCGAAGAAAGTGAAGCCTCCATAGCCTTTGAGTACAAAATTTGATGATTACTTTTCTCCAAATTAGAACCGAGAAACAAAAGAGACTAACAGTAAAAGATGCAACTTGTGGAGAATAGGAAGAGCAATGTTAAGTCTTTGATCTGTTAATTGATATGGAAAGCACGTGCCTAGTTAAGGTTGATATATTATTACCATATGTATTTAATATCATTACTAGTTTAGTCTTGCAATTAATAATCTTAAAAAGTTACCTTTTTTAGTTTTTATCTTTATTTAAATAAATGGGACCCATGAGTCCACTTGTCATGTAACTAAGTGCCTCACACAAATATGACATGGCGTGTGAGGTATGTAATAAAATTTCTCAAGAAGCTGGGTCATTGCCAAGGTGGATTTCTGTTAATTAAGAATAAAGGTATATGTAGCTTCTTTGTTAACGGTGAAGATATATATATTCCGATAGTATAACGGAGGACAATGCGAACTATATTCGATAGTAGAAGGACAAATTTATCCCTTTTCAGTTACTTATATTGAACAAATGTGAACATTCGTAGCGGCTGAATATATTCTCATTTATATTGATAATAGTGCACTTTCCTAGATTTAGTCTCAATCTTAGATGACTAAATTTCCAGTTTTCATGGAAAAGAATGACAATTGGACGACAACTACTATCTGATAGGAGTAGTGGGTAACTATACGGAGTTCCTTGTCATCTTCTTACAAATGGACTCACGTCCCAGGCAGAACCTACATCCACCTTCCCATGATAAATAAATTAGATATATGCGAGATTTCCAAATTTCTTATTTAGGTTCATGCCTATCAGTTGGGTACTTCGTCACATTGCTCTTGACTTGTGTTGGTTATCCGTAGTGTTCGCTACAGCCTACATATATATAATTACCAAAATAAAAGAATCATCAACCAAACTGTTACTGAACATATGTTGATAGTTTTAAGTTTGTATAAATCCTTGCGCTGTCAAGTTAAATTAAACTACAACATTAAATTTTAACTTTAGTAATGTTAATATATTTGAATTGACTAACTGAATATATAATGTCGTAAATCGTATGGCCAAGACTCTCAAAACAAATATGTCCAACTACTACCATATGAAATGGCTACTGCCTACTGCGTATTTAAACCCTTTAGGTTACCGAGGGCTATTCAACACCGAGCAGGCCTACACTAGCTTAAATCTCAAGGAAATACCCCCCATTCCCCCAACATTTTGTGACCTGTATTTTAATAAAGTTCTTGCTGATATAGACCCACGTATGACTTGGAGTAAATATATAGGCCCAAGTTACCATGCGTGCAAAAAAACACGTAAACAACGACCTTCTTGCATTACATCAACCTTCCTGGAGGTACCTACTCGGGAAATGCACGGTGACGTACTAGTGTTACGTTGGCAAGTGTAATTGGTTTGAGAACAACATACAATAAATTTAGAGCATACAAATTTTTAATTACTTGTGTTATTACTCCTTTCTGTTTCAAAAATCGACACGGAGAAAGGAAAATTTTGGAATTAACTTAGTAATACTAAACTATGTCATAAAAACTTGCGACTTCAAATTTTTTTAAATTTTTTTAAAAAAATTTAAAATTTTCATCCTTTTGGAAGGAATTAAAATGAAAATATTGCATATAAGCGAGAAGAGAGGGAGTATCACCTTTATTTGCATGTAGTACTCAGTACTCACTATAGTTTTCACGAAGAAAAGTTGCACAGTTTTGTATTTTAAGCACCTCAGGACTATGTATTTATATTTTACAAGTCTCATTATTAAATTTTGTGAAGCAGTCAATGATACTCACTTGGTTATGAACTCATAATCACCTCCTTTTGAGGGATTATTTTGTTGTGTCACTTAGGAGTGGAGCAAGAATTTTATGCAAGGTATTCAAAAATATTTTTGCACTGTCTTTGTCACTTTTCGCGAATTGGAGCTGCAAACGATTATACGATGAGCTGAGTCTCCCTCATTTTCCCACGGTTACTGTGCCTCCACTTTTGCTTTTCATGATGGCTATGATGGTAATTTTTGTTTTTACATCATTTTTGGGGAATAGCAGAGGATTTTGTCTCGTGCATCCGAAATCATTCTTGTATTACAGAGGCTTAGAAATACTGCTGGTGAATATAGCTTTCTTTTGCATGAAATCTTATGCATTAATATTAAGAATGACGATATTTTAGTATAATGTTTTTCAGTTATGATATACCTTTATTTTGCATGAGATCTTATGCATTAAGGACTCGTTTTGGTAGGGTAGTGTATTAGGCAAAATAAGTATGGCATTAGAAATGGTACCCATTTTATCTATTGTTTGGTACAATTTTGAACCAGATATTAACAAATTAATTCATCAATTTGGGTAGAATTTTATACTCAACCCATCATGGTATTACTAATATATGTATTAGAATCCATGGATAAGGAAAATATAAAGACAAAAGTACCCTTGCCAACTGATGCATGGTAAAATGCGGAAGCAATAAAGTAAAGATAAAAGCAAGATGAAGCTTCAACGATTATGTAAGTAGCACCAAGGAACTAAGTCTCGATACACCTCGGGTGAATGCCAAGGGTCATCTATACTAAACAACTATCCTCGAGAAACGCTCGGCTCTCGCAAACAGAATGATCAAGAAAGGATTGGAGTTCAACTTAGATTCTACCAAGTGAAATCAAGCCCACACAAGGGGTTTCTTCATTGAGATTCTCTCAAATGTTCATCATTCAATATTCAAAGTCTAGGTTAGGTAAATAAAATAAATGCCTAAGGGAAGCTTTTATAGTGCTTCCTTACATGTTTGTGAAAGGTCTAAAAGCCCACAAGAGGGGTAAAAACAATAAAGGCCTCGTAGGGCTAAAATAAGAATTACACGCAAAAACTAACAAATCCCGTAATGTTGTCAATAGGAGTAGGCGGTCAGCCTACTAGAGTAGACGCTCAGCCTACCGGTCTGACCCTTTTTGAAGTCCTGAGGGTGCTGAAAAAAGTAGGCGGTCCACCCGTTTACAGAGGCGGTCCGCCCATTGCTGTGTCATCCCATGTGCTCACTTGAAAGTTCATCCACTCATCACCGAAGCCTCCATCTTCAAAGCTCTTCCAAACTAAGTGTGGGTGAGCATTTTGGATCTCTATTGCTTGACTCCGAGCAAATGATCTTGAGGCAACTTGGATTGCATCTTCTTCTCCTCCTCCTAAGCTCTTGATCTCGCATCCCATGTGTCCTTCAAGCTTGGCTCTTGATGGTTGGTGCTTAGGCTCAATTTGGTGCTGCATCATCCACCCCTTCTTGAAAGGATTTCGTCCTTGAAATCAAACCATCAAGACCTACAAGCAAAGACAAACACAAGCAAAACTTCCTACAATGGAAGTAGGTTAGTGCAAACCGTGTGAAAAACACACTCTATGGTATAACCAAGTATCAATAGCAATGAAAGGGTTCATGTCTTCAAAGGAAACAACAAGTATTTGGCTTATTAAAGGAGTGCATTGATGTTAGGCTAAAAGTGCATATATTTTATTATTAGTTACATCATATTTTGGTGCTTTTGTGGATTATTTTAGCGTGAACAATAGTATTTTGTGCTTATATTGGGTGTTTGAATGTGTAGGAATCAAGTAACATGAAAAAGTGTTAAAGTTTGATGATTTGGAGCAAAATGGAGTTAATTTACAGCGTTGTAAGGTGCCAAGGCCGTGGATTAGCCATGAAAGGAATTTGAAGACGAAGTGTCACGGCCCAGCCATCGTAAAGCCATGATTCAGCCATGAAGTTGAAAGCAGAATTTTGCAAGTGCATGGCCCAGGCATCGTAAGGCCATGATCCAGCCATGAGGCAAATTTTCTGGCGAAAACTGGCGAGGGGCAAACTTGTCCACGAGTTTCACACGAGGTATAAAAGGTTTTCTAACCTATTTTCAGCCCCCATCTTGACTTGGGAGAGCAAGACCACCATTGTGGAAGCACTTTGGACTCTTGGAGGCAAGGAACACACAAGGAGGCGTGGGATTAAAGACTTGAAGATTAAGAGTTCTTTCTTCCATTATTTCTTCTCCTTTGTAGTTTATTCATTCATGATTATTCTTGATTTATTTTTGATGACCATGAGTGGCTAAATTACCCATTGTATGGTTGATTGAACCACTCCAATACTATGTGAATTGATTAATTGATTTTGACGAATGAAACTTGATTATTCTTCCTATCTAAGTATTTACGTTTTGTTTGCTAATTGATTGGAAGGGCCCCCAATTGATTGCTCCCTTTATCCTTGTGCGTTTAGGAATAAATTCACGAGTCAGGGTTAAATGCTTAGCAATATTTCAACCTAAAACCCAGGAATTACTTAGGTTGTCAATAGGGTGAGTTGTGACCACCGAGCCCGATTGTGAACCATACTTGTAGTTCTAATCATCTTCAGTAATTAATTGGAAGATTAGTTAGTGAAAGTCATAGCTAGTGCACAGAAGTGGTTAGTTGTGAATTTGGAGCAAGTGTTCAATAGGAAGAACCAAGTTGAATTCGTTGATTCATTAGTCAATCACATAGGTAGGAGTCGGTGTAAATCAATTCTAGGCTTTTAATATCCTTGCTTGATTACTTTTTATTATTTTGCTATTTACCTTATTGTTATTTAGTTTCTATTTTAAAACCATCATTAAAATATAAACTCTTGAAGTTGGTTGATTAGATAAATTAGTTAGATTAACGACTGAATTACGAGTGTTCTCTGTGGGATTCGACCTCAGGGCTTTAAATACCGAGCTATATTTGCCGCGACCGCTTAGTCCCTTTTATAGGGCGTAGTTGGGCGTGATCAAATTTTGGCGCCGTTGCCGGGGCACACGGTGTTATTTTAGTTGTTAAAATAACTAGTTTTATTTCTCAATTGACTTCACTTTTGTCATCTTGAGTTAACTCTTTGGAATTTGTGTGTTTCAGGTGTATGCGTAAAACAAGATCTCAGTCTGCAGAGTTGAAACCGTTTGACCCAGAGATTGAGAGGACATTCCACGCCTTAAAAAGGGCGAATACTGTTGGCAATACACTTAGAAAATCAGAAACCAAAGATATTGAGATGGCTGAAGATTTGGCACTTAATGCTTTTGCTCAGCCTTTGGCTGGAAACTTGGCTTCCGCTATTCGGCTTCCGGAATTTGAAGCTGAAAGTTTTTACATCACCCAAACTATGGTCAGTCTGTTGTCCAATGCTGGACTTTTTGCGGGTAAATTGACGGATGATCCTCAAAAGCATTTGAAAAAGTTCATGAGGGTGTGTGAAACTCAGAAGCATGCTCGAGTTCCGGCTGAGGTCGTGCGATTGATGTTATTCCCGTTTTCTTTGACGGATGCTGCTAGTGACTGGTTTGATTCTTTGCCAGTCAATTCTATCACTTCGTGGGATGAGTTGGTGATCAAGTTCATGAAGAAATTTTTCCCACCAAACAAAACTGCGAAGTTGGTTGATGAAATACTCATGTTCAGGCAGACCCCGCTCGAGACCCTGCCAGAAGCTTGGGAGAGGTTCAAGAGCTGTTTGCGAAAGTGTCCCCATCATGGAATTCCTGATCAGATGTTGGGACAAAGAATTTACATGGGCATGAGTGATCAAATCAAGGGAAATTTAGATGCAGCTGCTGGAGGAGCATTCTTGAGTAAAACATTTACTGAAGCAAAAGCTCTCCTCGATACCATGGCTCAAAATTCAGGCTGGTTGACTAGAGATGCATCTGCTGGTTCCGGCCAAAAGGTTTTGGCTGCTGGATTTGATAATAGGGTTGAAGAGCAAATGTCAAGGCTGCAGACTACGCTGGATGTGGCTTTGAAACAATTTAATGAAAACATGCTGAAACCCGTTAACCAAGTGAACACACCTGATCCTGGTAATTTTGCTGACTCTGATTTATTGGGTTATACTGAAGATGTGAATTTTCTGAATTATGGGCAGAGGCAGCAATACAATCAACAGGATCCAGTTAGACAGGCACAACAACCAGCTCCATACAACACTGCCAGACAGCAGGGACAACAAGTTCCTTACTAGAGACAAGTAGCTTATAATAACCAGCAGGTAGTATTACCTACACAGCAAGCTAATGACATAGCTGACATTAAGAGTATGGTGCAGTCTATGGTGGGAGTACACAAGAAGTTGCAAGATCAAGTTGCAGCCCATGACACTGCCATTAAGGGGATAGAGACGCAGTTGGGACAACTAGTCATTGCTCTGAACAATAGACCTCAGGGTACCTTACCAGGAGACACAATGGTAAATCCTAAGAATCCAAATCCTTATCAATTGATGGCAGTCACTTTGAGGAATGGCAGAGACTTGGACAAGAAGCAAGAATTAGCTAAAGGAGCACTACCTACCATGCCAAACATTGAGCCTGCTGATGACTCTGCCAAACTGGCTGGCAATGATCATGTTGAGAAAGAAATCACTCCAAAACCTTTCCCTGGTACTGAGAAGGTAATTGCTAAAGAACCTAATATAGAATCTGATAGGGTGGTTGAACAAGGTAAAGTGTCAAGGGAGCAGAACTCCAAGGCAAAAATACCACCACCTCCTTTCCCTCAAAGGTTGGCAAAGCAACAAAAAGGTTTGAAATTTAATAAGCTTTTTGATTTGTTGAAACAATTAAAGCTTACTATGCCTTTCATGGAAGTTATGCGAGAGGTCCCTGGATACGCTAAATTGTTAAAAGACCTTCTGTCTAAGAAGGTTGACTTTAATGAGGTAGAGATGGTCGAGCTGAATAAGGTGTGTAGTATTGTCATCACAAAGCCTGTTGCTAAAAAGAAGCAAGATCCTGGTAGTTTTACAGTCCAGTGCTCGATTGGGGATCTCACAATTGGTAAGGCCTTGTGTGATTCTGGTGCAAGCATTAATTTGATGCCGCTGGAAGTATACAATAATTTGGGTTTGACTGGCATGAGAGAGACTTCAATGCGAATCCAGCTAGTAGATAGAAGACAAAAGCACCCAGTTGGAATAGTTGAGGATGTACTTGTGCATGTGGGTAGTTTCATGTTTCCAGTAGATTTTGTGGTTCTTGACTGCCCCGTTGATAAAGATGTTTCAATTATCTTAGGCCGTCCATTCTTGGCTACTGGTAGAGCAGTGATTGATGTTGATAAGCGAAAGATGACCTTGAAGCTGTATGATGAAGAAATAGCTGTTGACATTGGCAAAATGCTGAAGGGACATTGTGATGATGTGAATTGTTCGTGTGTGCATACATGCGAGCCTGGATGAGCCATGGGTTGAGTTGATTGAAGTCGTGCCACGACTTTAAATAAGGCGCTGTTTGGGAGGCAACCCAAAATTTTACTGCTTTCTATTTAGTTTTAATTCAAAGTTAAAAAAAAATAAATACGAAAATACAAAAAAATTAAAAAAAAAAGAGTTAGATTTTAGCACATTTAATGTATTAATATTTGTTTTTGGAGGTGTTTTTGCAGGTTGGAAGATAATTTGAAGAATAGGGAATTGATGGTTTTTCAGGTGCAATGAAGGAAAAAAAAAAAAACTCATGGCCCAGGCATAGCCTTACGATGGTATGGCCATGAGGAGTAAACAATTCAGCTGCGAAAAAGGCAAGGAAATAATGTTTTTACAGTGTAGGGAGGCCAAAACGCGATGGGTATAGCGATGGGTAAGGTTATTTCAAATTTTTCTCTAAGGGAAAAGAATTTGGGACATAGTCCAGGCATGGCTTTACGATGGGTTAGCCATGAGGAGTAGAAAATTTCAGCTGAGTAAGAAAAAAAGAAAAAAAATTTACAGCGTTGTAAGCCTAAAAATCGATGGGAAAAACGATGCCTCAGGTAAGTTTGGGTCAAAATATTTTCTAACTCCTAAAATACCCACTATACATTGCACACAAAAGAAACAGAGCACAGAACAAACATTCAAAAGCCCTTCCCCTTACCCCTGCGATCCCCGACGCCCGTTCCCCCACCCCCACCACAGCACCGGCGGCTATGCTCTCGCCGGCGACGACAGTTAAGGCCTTCTCTTTTCTCTCTCTTCGTCTCTTGTTTCTCTCTCATCTGTTCCCGTTCCCTTACCCCGTTCCCCAGTCGCCACCCTCCCTCTCCTCATTGATTCCTTCACTCCTCTACAAGTCTAAGGTATGAGTTTCACCTACTTGTGTTGGATTTCAATGGTGCCCTAGCCTTCATATACATGTTTTTGTTCACTAGTTCAACTAGCACTTTATCTTGCTTTTGGTTTATTAGGTGCATATACAATTTGAATATGTTGTTCATATGGTTGGAGAGTGTGGTAATACACTAATTTTGATAGGAATAGTAAGCTCCCAGAGTTGGGAGGTGGAATCATAAACAAATTGCACATATAGATGTTATACATCACAGAGCATGCACGGTGTTTGACAAAATGCCCCAATGAGCTTTTTTTGTGAATTCGGCCAAGTCTGAGTAACCGAATCAACCACGGGGCATATGTTGAATACATTAGGATTAAAATTTCAAGTTTGGGGGCTCGTCAGGAGCATCTAGCCTCGTGGGATTATTTAAGGCAAGTTCTTTCAAATGACTACACTTCTATGAGATACTTGCTATGTGCACATCGTTTGATTTTCCCATGAACGCAATTGTTTGATATGCTGGTTGCGGCTTTTATTTTTGCCTTCGTTGTCGCTATGGCTTCACTTCTAAGTGTGGGGTGCTTGCATCCCATTTGAGCACACTAGCCGATTTAAATAAGTTTGTTTGCTTGAAAAAGAAATTGCACGCTAGTGAGGGAAGTCTGAGTACCTCGTTTACCACCCCTGATTAGTTGGCTAAGTGCATTGAGGACATTGCACAATTTTAAGTGTGGGGTGGGGTATCTTGATTTGTAGCTGTATTTTTACTGCTTTAGTTTTTTTTGTTTTGTTTAGATTAGTGGCTTAATCTTTGGGTTTTCTTTTGACCACGGTTCTTTCCCGATGATGCCTTTTGTTTTGAACCGGGTACTTTTGATCATTTTTGAATAGTAGTTAGTTGTAATAACAAAGAGAAGAAAGAATAAATTGCCTAGTTGGATTCATTGTGTCGGAAGCCTGATGACACATTGTACGATGGAAAAAAACGAACCATTATGAGAGTAGAGAAGGGCCTGATTCCTAGCATTAACTCAAGCGCACTTGACTAAGTTTAGGGTGTCCACTATGGAATTATTGAGCACTTTGTTTTCCCCTATGTATGTTGGTAGTGTAAACATGACCTTTGATTAGCGAAGATGAAGAGAGTGAGCTTAAGAAAAAAAATCTGAGAGGTAAGTGAGCTAAAATGATTTAAAACAACCATTTGAGAGCCTATGAAAGGGTATGAAGCAAGGGGGTAGATGAAAATGAAAAAAAAAAAAAAAATTTAGAAAGAAATTGTGCAAAGAAAGAAAAAGTAGAGATGAACAAAGGATGGGGGCAATGTTCCTATGCTCGGTTAAGGGTGAATACAAAAGCCTCGAGTATGAACACGCCAAAGGCACCCTAGTGAGGTTGAATTTCTAGGGCCCCAATCATCCAAATATTGTGAAATGTATGAATAATACCCCATTGTTGACCCTTGAGGCTTGAGATGGATATTGTAATTTGAGCGTGTGATTATGAGTAAAAATATGTTGAATTGAGCGAACTCTCTATACACTTGCCGCTTAGGTCCGCTGTTTCATTATTGAAATTGTAGGGGGGAACGAGCACACATACACTGTGGACCCTTGAATGTATGGTACTTGCGCAAGAGTTAAGCTAGTGCATCAATCTTGTTCTCGAATGTGCTTGATGGTTTGTGATCTTGATATTGCTGAGGGCTTTAGCATTTTGAGTTAGACTAAGGTATGTGAAAGAAGAACTCTTGGGTATTGAGCATGAATGAAGCCTGGTGTGTGGTAATATCGTTTGGAGTCTTGTATTAGTGTTTGATTTGTCCAAGTGGGTTGTGAATTAGATTGCTCGAGGACGAGCAAAATCTTAAGTGTGGGGTGGTGATGTTAGGCTAAAAGTGCATATATTTTAGTATTACTTACATCATATTTTGGTGCTTTTGTGGATTATTTTAGCGTGAACAATAGTATTTTGTGCTTATATTGGGTGTTTGAATGTGTAGGAATCAAGTAACATGAAAAAGTGTTAAAGTTTGATGATTTGGAGCAAAATGGAGTTAATTTACAGCGTTGTAAGGTGCCAAGGCCGTGGATTAGCCATGAAAGGAATTTGAAGACGAAGTGTCACGGCCCAGCCATCGTAAAGCCATGATTCAGCCATGAAGTTGAAAGCAGAATTTCGCAAGTGCATGGCCCAGGCATCGTAAGGCCATGATCCAGCCATGAGGCAAATTTTCTGGCGAAAAGTGGCGAAGGGCAAACTTGTCCACGAGTTTCACACGAGGTATAAAAGGTTTTCTAACCTATTTTCAGCCCCCATCTTGACTTGGGAGAGCAAGACCACCATTGTGGAAGCACTTTGGACTCTTGGAGGCAAGGAACACTCAAGGAGGCGTGGGATTAAAGACTTGAAGATTAAGAGTTCTTTCTTCCATTATTTCTTCTCCTTTGTAGTTTATTCATTCATGATTATTCTTGATTTGTTTTTGATGACCATGAGTGGCTAAATTACCCATTCTAGGGTTGATTGAACCACTCCAATACTATGTGAATTGATTAATTGATTTTGACGAATGAAACTTGATTATTCTTCCTATCTAAGTATTTACGTTTTGTTTGCTAATTGATTGGAAGGGCCCCCAATTGATTGCTCCCTTTATCCTTGTGCGTTTAGGAATAAATTCACGAGTTAGGGTTAAATGCTTAGCAATATTTCAACCTAAAACCCAGGAATTACTTAGGTTATCAATAGGGTGAGTTGTGACCACCGAGCCCGATTGTGAACCATACTTGTAGTTCTAATCATCTTCATTAATTAATTGGAAGATTAGTTAGTGAAAGTCATAGCTAGTGCACGGAAGTGGTTAGTTATGAATTTGGAGCAAGTGTTCAATAGGAAGAACCAAGTTGAATTCGTTGATTCATTAGTCAATCACATAGGTAGGAGTCGGTGTAAATCAATTCTAGGCTTTTAATATCCTTGCTTGATTACTTTTTACTATTTTGCTATTTACCTTATTGTTTTTTAGTTTCTATTTTAAAACCATCATTAAAATATAAACTCTTGAAGTTGGTTGATTAGATAAATTAGTTAGATTAACGACTGAATTACGAGTGTTCTCTGTGGGACTCGACCTCGGGGCTTTAAATACCGAGCTATATTTGCCGCGACCGCTTAGTCCCTTTTAAAAATATGAGGCGTGTCCCCGGCAACGGCGCCATAATTTGAGCGTGTGATTATGAGTAAAAATATGTAGAATTGAGTGAACTCTCTATACACTTGCCGCTTAGGTCCGCTGTTTCATTATTGAAATTGTAGGGGGGAACGAGCACACACACACTGTGGACCCTTGAATGTATGGTACTTGCGCAAGAGTTAAGCTAGTGCATCAATCTTATTCTCGAATGTGCTTGATGGTTTGTGATCTTGATATTGCTGAGGGCTTTAGCATTTTGAGTTAGACTAAGGTATGTGAAAGAAGAACTCTTGTGTATTGAGCATGAATGAAGCCTGTTGTGTGGTAATATCGTTTGGAGTCTTGTATTAGTGTTTGATTTGTCAAAGTGAGTTGTGAATTAGATTGCTCGAGGACGAGCAAAATCTTAAGTGTGGGGTGGTGATGTTAGGCTAAAAGTGCATATATTTTAGTATTAGTTACATCATATTTTGGTGCTTTTGTGGATTATTTTAGCGTGAACAATAGTATTTTGTGCTTATATTGGGTGTTTGAATGTGTAGGAACCAAGTAACATGAAAAAGTGTTAAAGTTTGATGATTTGGAGCAAAATGGAGTTAATTTACAGCGTTGTAAGGTGCCAAGGCCGTGGATTAGCCATGAAAGGAATTTGAAGACGAAGTGTCACGGCCCAGCCATCGTAAAGCCATGATTCAGCCATGAAGTTGAAAGCAGAATTTCGCAAGTGCATGGCCCAGGCATCGTAAGGCCATGATCCAGCCATGAGGCAAATTTTCTGGCGAAAAGTGGCGAGGGGAAAACTTGTCCACGAGTTTCACACGAGGTATAAAAGGTTTTCTAACCTATTTTCAGCCCCCATCTTGACTTGGGAGAGCAAGACCACCATTGTGGAAGCACTTTGGACTCTTGGAGGCAAGGAACACACAAGGAGGCGTGGGATTAAAGACTTGAAGATTAAGAGTTCTTTCTTCCATTATTTCTTCTCCTTTGTAGTTTATTCATTCATGATTATTCTTGATTTGTTTATGATGACCATGAGTGGCTAAATTACCCTTTCTAGGGTAGATTGAACCACTCCAATACTATGTGAATTGATTAATTGATTTTGACGAATGAAACTTGATTATTCTTCCTATCTAAGTATTTACGTTTTGTTTGCTAATTGATTGGAAGGGCCCCCAATTGATTGCTCCCTTTATCCTTGTGCGTTTAGGAATAAATTCACGAGTCAGGGTTAAATGCTTAGCAATATTTCAACCTAAAACCCAGGAATTACTTAGGTTGTAAATAGGGTGAGTTGTGACCACCGAGCCCGATTGTGAACCATACTTGTAGTTCTAATCATCTTCATTAATTAATTGGAAGATTAGTTAGTGAAAGTCATAGCTAGTGCACGGAAGTGGTTAGTTGTGAATTTGGAGCAAGTGTTCAATAGGAAGAACCAAGTTGAATTCGTTGATTCATTAGTCAATCACATAGGTAGGAGTCGGTGTAAATCAATTCTAGGCTTTTAATATCCTTGCTTGATTACTTTTTATTATTTTGCTATTTACCTTATTGTTATTTAGTTTCTATTTTAAAACCATCATTAAAATATAAACTCTTGAAGTTGGTTGATTAGATAAATTAGTTAGATTAATGACTGAATTACGAGCGTTCTCTGTGGGACTCGACCTCGGGGCTTTAAATACCGAGCTATATTTGCCGCGACCGCTTAGTCCCTTCTAAAAATATGAGGCGTGTCCCCGGCAACGGCGCCATAATTTGAGCGTGTGATTATGAGTAAAAATATGTTGAATTGAGCGAACTCTCTATACACTTGCCGCTTAGGTCCGCTGTTTCATTATTGAAACTGTAGGGGGGAACGAGCACACACACACTGTGGACCCTTGAATGTATGGTACTTGCGCAAGAGTTAAGCTAGTGCATCAATCTTGTTCTCGAATGTGCTTGATGGTTTGTGATCTTGATATTGCTGAGGGCTTTAGCATTTTGAGTTAGACTAAGGTATGTGAAAGAAGAACTCTTGTGTATTGAGCATGAATGAAGCCTGGTGTGTGGTAATATCGTTTGGAGTCTTGTATTAGTGTTTGATTTGTCCAAGTGGGTTGTGAATTAGATTGCTCGAGGACGAGCAAAATCTTAAGTGTGGGGTGGTGATGTTAGGCTAAAAGTGCATATATTTTAGTATTAGTTACATCATATTTTGGTGCTTTTGTGGATTATTTTAGCGTGAACAATAGTATTTTGTGCTTATATAGGGTGTTTGAATGTGTAGGAATCAAGTAATATGAAAAAGTGTTAAAGTTTAATGATTTGGAGCAAAATGGAGTTAATTTACAGCGTTGTAAGGTGCCAAGGCCGTGGATTAGCCATGAAAGGAATTTGAAGACGAAGTGTCACAGCCCAGCCATCGTAAAGCCATGATTCAGCCATGAAGTTGAAAGCAGAATTTCGCAAGTGCATGGCCCAGGCATCGTAAGGCCATGATCCAGCCATGAGGCAAATTTTCTGGCGAAAAGTGGCGAGGGGCAAACTTGTCCACGAGTTTCACACGAGGTATAAAAGGTTTTCTAACCTATTTTCAGCCCCCATCTTGACTTGGGAGAGCAAGACCACCATTGTGGAAGCACTTTGGACACTTGGAGGCAAGGAACACACAAGGAGGCGTGGGATTAAAGACTTGAAGATTAAGAGTTCTTTCTTCCATTATTTCTTCTCCTTTGTAGTTTATTCATTCATGATTATTCTTGATTTGTTTTTGATGACCATGAGTGGCTAAATTACCCATTCTAGGGTTGATTGAACCACTCCAATACTATGTGAATTGATTAATTGATTTTGACGAATGGAACTTGATTATTCTTCCTATCTAAGTATTTACGTTTTGTTTGCTAATTGATTGGAAGGGCCCCCAATTGATTGCTCCCTTTATCCTTGTGCGTTTAGGAATAAATTCACGAGTTAGGGTTAAATGCTTAGCAATATTTCAACCTAAAACCCAGGAATTACTTAGGTTTTCAATAGGGTGAGTTGTGACCACCGAGCCCGATTGTGAACCATACTTGTAGTTCTAATCATCTTCATTAATTAATTGGAAGATTAGTTAGTGAAAGTCATAGCTAGTGCACGGAAGTGGTTAGTTGTGAATTTGGAGCAAGTGTTCAATAGGAAGAACCAAGTTGAATTCGTTGATTCATTAGTCAATCACATAGGTAGGAGTCGGTGTAAATCAATTCTAGGCTTTTAATATCCTTGCTTGATTACTTTTTATTATTTTTCTATTTACCTTATTGTTATTTAGTTTCTATTTTAAAACCATCATTAAAATATAAACTCTTGAAGTTGGTTGATTAGATAAATTAGTTAGATTGACGACTGAATTACGAGTGTTCTCTGTGGGATTCGACCTCGGGGCTTTAAATACCGAGCTATATTTGCCGCGACCGCTTAGTCCCTTTTATAGGGCGTAGTTGGGCGTGATCATGCATCCAACACAAGAACAAACAAAGATGTCATTAGGACATGGAACATACAAGATCAAATTGTCAAAGATCATATTACCTCTAAGTTCATGATCATCATACCCAACCTTCAATGCAATATTTTCACAATATGGCATATTAGTTTTGGTATGCTCAATTCTCAAAGTGTGGTCAACATATGGAATGGAGTAAGCAAAATAGCTCAACCTACATCTAGCATCAATTACTCCACTCACGTTCTTAAAAGCATTCATTCTCACACCAAGAGATACCTCCTTACCTCCAAATTCACCCTTAAGACAACCCTCCTCACAAGGTGAACTCTCAAGAAAGGCATTAATAATGACTTCTTAATCATCACAACCCAAACACCCAAGAGTAGGGTCACTAGAAGAATCATCCACCTCACTTGAAATTTCAAACAAAGAGTTGTCTATAGAGTCAAACCCTTTACACCATGGAAGTTCTAACTCATTCTCAACTCTAGTTCGATACAAATCACTACCACAAATAAAGATGCCCTCAAACAAAGGATTAGTAAAAGTTGACATCTCAACTTCATTTTTAAACAAACGTGAAGTATCAAAACTAGGTTCATCACTCATATTTGAGGAGTCATCATAGATAACCCTATCCATCTCATGCAATAGAGACTCCTCAAGGTCACCACCTTCCTCACTACAACACATAGGTCCACCAAAGGCAATTATATCATCAAGGGCATGGTCAAACAACTCATCTTCTCCTTTATCAAAAATTGGTGGTGTGTCATAACAAGGGTCACAAGCAAGGTCAACTGCTACTTCTTCACCAAATAGAAGTTCTTTGAATATCGGGCTCACATCATGATGTGGCTTTTCAATCCTCTCAACTAGTGTTTCACATGCACACACAAATTGACCATTAGACTCTTCAGTAGTTGCAAGTTCAGTAGATGCATTACAAACACCAACTAGCATTGAGTCCTCACAAGTCAAGGGACTAACATGTTCATGAAAAGGTTATGAAACACATACACTTGAGTTGCTTCCTTGAGAACTCATAGCACTGTAAGTATCATGTTCAACTTCTCCTTCATGAAGCTCAGAATGAAAATCTTCATCTCCTTACCTTCCTTCCAAATCACATGGTTGAGGCTCCATTAGCTTGCCTCCAAGAGTATCGACACAAAAGCTAAAACAAGTAGAAGAAGAAGATAAAAAGTTAGTGTTAGAATAAGTGGTGCCCTCACTTTCATTGATTTCTTTTCCCTCTTTCTTCTCCCTCATTTTTCTTTCAAGGCGAAGTATAGATTTGGGTGACAATCCACTCACATCACTCCACACATCCTCTCCTTTTTCCACTCTAGGATTGTCACCGGTCACTCCCTTACTCCTCTCTATCTTTTGTCCCTCATGTTCAAGCACAATGGAATGAGGTTCAAGAACTTCCTCATTTGGAGTAGAGTGACTCTTCCCTTCAACTCGAGATGGCAAAACAATAAGGTTTACATCTTTGGGCTCAATCACCATGGGTGACTTAGCTTTAGCCGCCTCTTTAAGCTCCCTCATAAGCCTATAATTATCACTCACTTGCTTGGGTGGCAAAGGATTAAGAGCATACTGCTTGCCCTCATGCATAGCCATGTAAGTATTGGTTCGGCCATTATGAATCACATGTCTATCATATTGCCAAGGCCTACCCAACAAGATATGGCATGCTTGTATAGGCACAACATCAAACATAAGCTCATCTTGATAAGTCTTAATCTTGAACTTAATCAAAACTTTCTTAGTTACCCTCAACTCCCCACATTCACTCAACCATTCCAATTGATACAGTTGTGGATGTTCAAGAGTAGGCAACTTTAATTGTGACACCAACGTTTGGCTCACCACATTAGTGCAACTTCCGGAATCAACAATTAAAGAACACACTTGTCCCTTCACTCTACACCTAGCGTGGAACAAATTCTCCCTTTGCACATTCTCTTCCTCCTCAAGACTCATGGTACTCAAACACCTACGTACCACAAGTGTCATGTTTAGCTCATCATCCTCCGCTACTTCCTCTTAACCCTCAACTCCCTCATCTTCGAGTTTACTTTCTTGCTCACACCCTTCCATCATCCATGATCATCATAGTTCTACTAGTGGGACAACCTTTACCAACATGATCATAGCTCTTACATTTATGACATTGAAAAGAAGAAGGACTAGGAGTATGAAAATGAGTTTTAGAGTTACCCCCCAACTCCTTAGAGTTACTCCTTGGTTGTACCTTCTCAAAGGGCTTCTTCACATCTCGGCCTCCACTAGCACCAACGGTACTCGGGCTCTTCCAATCATTAGTTCGGCACATGGGAGAAGATGAAGTGTTGCCTCTATAACGAGTATCACCTTGGGGAATGCCTAAGTTGTGAGGAATGCCCATCAACCAATCTTTACGGGCTACACCTTGGGAATGCCCACTTGTTGGGGATTGCCCAATGCCCTATCACTATGGGCTTCCTTTTTTCATGCTTCTTTTGGGACACTCGGGGTCCCTTCTCTTTCAAGGCTCTCAAGCCTCAAACTTATGGACTTTACCTCGGCCAAGAGGTAGGCCAAAGTGGACTCCGGTTCCTCAATGGTCTCATCAACGTCTCCAGCGATGTACCTATAAAAACCAAAGACTAAAGAAAGAGGTTATAGTAAAAATCTCACACGCTCCCTTAATTTTGAATGTCACTCGGATACACTCAATTTAGTCGGTAGGATCACTCAAGCTTGATTCCAAAGGCTCCTCGTAGTTGAACAACCTCCTCAATAATCAATCAAGTCTACAAGAACCAAATACTCTTCGGGAAGAGTGGAGTTGATACGACTCTATGGACGAATGACTATATGAATGAGCACTTGAAGCAAAAATGTTCTATGAGTCTTCTTTGAATTCTAATCACCACTACGCTTGAATGTCCTATAAGCTCAATGAACTAGTACTATTCAAGTAGGAAAATTACTCTACAAGTACTAGTCGGAAGTAATGGAAGCAAAGAAAACACGAAAACCTACGAAACAACTACCCGGAGAACCTTCCCAGGAGTGGGCGCTCCGCCCTTGTAAACAGGCGGTCCACCCAGTGCAAAGTCCAGAGAGGTGTTTCAGAGTAGGTGGTCCGCCTGGTACCGGATACTGCAGCTTCGCAAAACGCATTTTTGGTTCTTTTGCACCCAAATTTTCCCACAATTTCAAGTTCTTTCTCAAATCCAATGGTACCCAAAGTTGTATTCAACTATTGCAAAAAATCTCCAATGTTTTCAACCCCAAACAATCAACACAAGTGCTTCGATTCAAGTTCGACCAAATTTTCAAGGGTTTCAAAAATTTTTGGATTTGATTCTTCAAATTTTTTATCCACAACTCCGAATCAAGATATTTTGGTACCAAATGAACGGGAAAAAAACATAGATCAATCCCCAATAGTTTTTAACTCCAAACAAATAACAAGAAGTTGATTTTGATCTTGAAGCAAAATTTTCTAGGGTTTTAAAGATTTTGGATTTTTATTCTCCAGATTTTGATTCTCAACACCAAATCACATTTTTATGGTATCAAAAGAACGGGAATCAACATAGAACAAACCGCAATGATTTTTAATGTAGGGGGATTAAAATCCAATAAGTTCTATCAATTTTTTTGAAGTTTTCTAGTTTTTCAATTTTTTTCTTCTTTTTCAAGATAACAACAAGAACAATAAGAACAATATGAGGTGTTTTTTATGAAGAAGAAGATTATGATGACATGGACCTAATGTAGCTACTGGTGTATGTATGAGGTTGATATTTTTTTGTGTAACTAATATCTATCACAAAAGTATAATTATTGTGTAATTAGAAAGTTTTGTTGGGTTTGAAGTGTGGTGTGAATGGGAAATGGAGAAAAATGAAAAGGCATTTTGGCTTTTTGTACTTTGACCCTCATCGGTTAAAGACAACTAGTTTGTTGGGTATAAATATAAAATCACTTCCTTTCGCTCTTAAAAGAAATTAAAAGGAAAGGGCCTCGCGTCGTCAATGTCGTCGTCATCGCTCGCTTAGCTTCAGCTTCGGCTTCGGATTCAATTGATATGATTGATTGATATCAAAATTTCTTCTGACTTCTCTCCCTTCTCTGCATTTTGTTTTTCCAAAGCAAAAAGTAAGTGTCTGAGTCAGTGTAATTTTCTACGGTTCTTTGAGTTAAGCTGTTTACTATGATTTGAATTACCGCTAGCACAGTAAGGTTAATTCCAGTCTATCTTGGGAGAAATTAATCTGCAACATTGGGTAACTGTGAGGGGATTAGATTTCTTAAGGACATGCAGTGTATACTGTTGACTTGGAATTCTTTCTACTTCATCTCTTTCTGGTTTACTGTCTATCTTTGAAAGTGCAGAGAATAACAATATTAAGAAATCTATTTTTTATTCTGGCTTTTAATTAATAATAGACTTTTTGTGGAGATTATAATCTAAAAATATTTTCTACTCTAAACTATTGTAGAGACTAAAATCAGAAAAGATTTTCTACTCCAAATTTAATATTCCATTTTAAAGATTAAAAATTTCAATAGATTATTATAAAATATCTTCTGTTGTTACATAAAGTTTGAAGATTAAAAACATCACTGTATATTAAAGCAGATTATTTGAATCTAACTGTGTCATTTTTGTTGTACAGAATAATGACGAACACAGAAAATAATAATGGTGTTTTTGGTACACCAAATACTTCAAATGTTGCAAGTTCAAGCTGCACTGCTTCGGTACCGGCACTTGCGCCAGCACCGACTAAAAAATGGGAAAGTTTGGCGGGATTGATTTCAAAAAGTGGTTGCAAAAGATGTTCTCTTATCTGACCACACTGAGTTTGCAAAGGTTCATAAAGGAGGAGATTCCAATCCCTGTAGACAACACCCCTGATTATATGAACGTTTTATTGTTATTGAGGCTTGGAAGCATTCAGATTTTCTGTGTAAAAACTACATTCTAAACAGACTGGAACATGACTTATACAACGTCTACACTAATGCTGCGACTTCGAAGGAGCTTTGGTTGGCTCTTGAAAAGAAGTACAAAACTGAAGATGTTGGAATAAAGAAATTTGTTGCCGCCAAATTTCTTGACTTTAAGATGGTGGACAGTAAAACCATCATTAGCTAAGTCCAAGAGTTGCAAGTGATCATTAATGATCTCCTTGCGGAAGGTATGGTCCGAATAATACTTATGTTAAAAGTATTAATTATATAATTACTAATGAATTTCTCATTGAACGTTTGGTCATCAATAAGGCGTTTCAAGTTGTTGCGATAGTTGAAAAGTTGCCACCTTTGAAGAAAGACTTTAAGAATTACTTCAAACACAAGCGCAGGGAGATGTCGCTCAAAGATATCATTGTTCGTTTTAGGATCGAGTAGGGGTGGACACTAAACCGAATAAACCGAAGTACCGAACCGAACCAAACTAATTCGGTACTTCGGTATTGAAAATTTCAGAACTTCGGTGTTCGGTTCGATTTTTGATTTCGGGTAACTAGTAATTCGGTTACCCAAAGAACTGTCGAACCGGTTCACTTACACTTACACTTTTGCACACTTACACTTAATTACACACTTCCACATTTACACTTCTCACCCAAATAAGAAATAACCCTAATAACACATTTTCATCAACTTCCCTGCTAATATTTCACTTCACCGTCTCTACTCTCCACTGAGTTCCAATCTCTGTCTCCAGTTCGATCCATTTCACTTCGTCGCCTCTATTTTTCAATGCAACTCTTTATATACCTATCACTTGCTCTTTTAGAGTGTACTCGCAAATAATTTTTCAGGATGAATTGTGTGAATAGGCGAGGTAGTACTGACTTCATTTGGTAAAGATAATTCAAATAATATTGTCTCACTTGTTAGTGCAGTTCTTCACATAGTTTCGTCAAGTCACTTCAAAGAATTATCAAAAATAAGAATTATGTGGTTTTTGTAGTTAGTTTGGTCAATGTAATTTCAATAGTTACCTTTGAGTAATCCAAATAAAATGACTTCAATATATAATTTACTAACACTTACCTTTAAGCATTATGTGGTTTCTGTAATTAAATTTCTATTAGTTATGTTCTGCCTAGTTATGTTCCTGAAGGGTTTTTACTGTGCTAGTAAATTTTGCTTGTTGATCACGCCCAACTACGCCCTATAAAAGGGACTAAGCGGTCGCGGTAAATATAGCTCGGTATTTAAAGCCCCGAGGTCGAATCCCACATAGAACACTCGAAATCTAGTTGTTAATCTAACTAACTTATTTAATCAATTAACTTCGGAAGTTTATATTTTAATGATGATTTCAATGTAACAAATAATTAACAACAAAATAAATAGAAAAGTAGAAAGAAATATATTAATTCAAAGGTTTAGAGGCCTAGGATTGATCTTCCCAACTCCTACTCATGTGTTAGAACAATGCTTTAATGGACTTAACTTGTTTCTTCCTATTGAACACTTGCTCCAAAATCAAAATTATTCACTCCCGTGTAATAATTGTAACTTTCACTAACTAATTTTTTAATTAATTAACGAAGATATGTAGGACTACAAGTATGGTTCACAATCAGGGTCAATGGTCACAAATCACCTTATTGACAACCTAAGTAATGCCTTTGTTTTAGGTTGAAATATTGCTAAGTGTTTAACCTTGACCTATGAATCTATCCCTAGATGCACAAGAATAAAGGGCACAATCAATTGGGAGCTCTACCAATCAATAACATACAAATCATAAACACTTAGATAGGAAGGTTAAAAAGTTTCATTCAATAACGCAAGAATTCATAACACATAAGTATTGGAGTGGTTCAATCAACCCTAGAATGGGTAACTTAGCCACTCATGTTTATGATAGTCATAGCAATATAATTCATGAATGAATAGATTACAAAGAGGAAGAAAGAATTTTAGGAAAAACTCTTGTCTTCCCAAATCTTCAAAGCTCTAGCCTCCTTGTATGTTTCTTGCATCCAAAGTAGGTTAATTCCCCCAAAAATATGATTACAAGGCTTATATATGGAATAGAATAAGTGAGACACGTTTTTGGCCTCTCCCAAGTTGTCTAGGACAAAGTTCCAGTTGAAACACTCGCTCATGCCCCCCGCCATCCTCTGTTTCAACTGCTGCTCCTTTGTATTCTTCCGTTCTAGCTTTTCCAGGTGAAACACCGAGCCATGCGATGCATGGACGGGTGTTTCAGCTGCTCCTTCCTTATTTTTGTCCCAAATGAGCTCTAATCTACTTCATTTCATTCCTACAACATTCAAACACATCAAATTAGCAATATATCTCTCTTTGATCATTGTTGGGCACCTAATTCACGCAAAATAAAGTCAAGAGTGGTAAGAAATCTATGCTAAAATATACAATTTATGCGCAACATCAACACCCCATACTTAGACCTTGTTCGTCCTCAAACAAACAAACCCAACATAACTTACTTAATCAAGCTCATCCTACCAGACCAAGAAATTCAAGGAAGCGCATACCTATGACTTTGGTTGATACCAACAATTAATCACCAAACATACAAGCACACAACTTCCCATGTTTACAAATTATCCATTTTGCAAACATAGAATTATCAAAACAATCACGTAGTGACATCCAAACCTCAAGAATCGACTCCACTCACCAACTTACTCAAGACATGCTCACTCGCTCAAGATTACGGAGCCTAATAAAAGCTCCTATCTCTCATAATTCATGTGCCCTCACCAATCAAAGACTAGTCCCAATCACACTCAAATAGATCAATTTATTTTTAAGGGACTCTAAGATAGAAAGAATTCGCTCACACTCACAAAGAACTTCAAGTGCTACACAACGGTACCATAGGCTTGCCCATCTTGTAATTCTCCATTAATGTAGGTACACTCGGCCTAGAATCAAATAGGACTTTATCAAGGTTGTAATGTTGTCTAGGGGACGGTTAGGATAATTATATGGATAACAGTGACTTCACCTCCCTAAGCACTTACAAAACATATTTAAACCTCAATCACCACTGTTTTCTTTCATAGAATTCTTCCTTTTTCAATTTCAACCAACACCCAAATCATTCCTTTTTTATTTACTCCAATGAATATATATATTTTTTCAACTCAACAAGAATGCTTTTTTTTTCTTTTTTTTTCTTTTCACACGCACTCCTTTTACATGACACTTGGCACCACTTCATAAACCAACCAACCTTTTTCTCCAACTTTGGCTCTTCAGCTCATTGTGCATATAAGTTCTTAAGGAGATAAGGTATTCAAAAGATAAGAAATTCGAATCAAACATGTCAAGGCTTGTAATATGGCTACCAATAAATAGGCTAAAGGCTCAAAGGGGCTGACTAGGGTAATATCATCAAGGAAAGGTGTGAAAAGATTTCAGACGGGCCAAAGAAGGCCTACTATCATTTTCTAAGCCGAGCACATCCTAGAATTTCGTCTCGAAAGCAATCAGGGCAAGTTCTAGACTAATTATGCAAGCACCAGAAACAATAATAATACCTCACAACACATGGCACATGAACTACTCAAGACGGAACAATTCCAACTCCTAACAAGAGCAAGCAAGACAAAGTCATAAATTCAGTCAACAAGTAAAGTCAGAAACTTGAGCCGAAGAGTCACTAACAAGATCATCTATCAATCCAATTTAAAACTCACACCAAAAGTCTCTAGGGAAGTTCAACTTGCATCCAAGGGACTAAATATGTTAGTATCAAACAAGCCGCAAAGATAGTACAAGTCCTTCACCACTTATCTACTTCTATTTCCTAAATTTTTTTGTATTTTTGAATATTTTGATTTTTTTATTAAAAACACCCGGTTCAAAACAAAAGGCATCCTCGGGAAAGAACCGTGGTTTGAAGAAAACCCAAGGATTATGCCACTAATCTAAAAAGATATAACAATAAAAACAGTAAAGGTACAATTGTAATTCATGATACCCCACCCCACACTTAAAACATTGCATGGTCTCCATTGCACAAAAAAAAAAAAATAACAAGAGTGGGTATCAAGAAAACTCCCTTAAGCTGTAGAGTCTGGAGCTGCTGTAGGCCAGTCTGAATCCGCGGTCTGAGCAGTGGACGGATCTAACAATGTAGTGCCAACTACATCCATAGCCTCGATCAACGAACCCTCCTCAGTGGTGGTTCCAGGAGCTAACTCTACAGTAGTTCCATCAGTAGCACTCAACATGTCGATCACGAGGTACTCAAACTTCCCTCACATGCACCTCTTTGTTTCAAACAATTCATGCAATTAAAATTTTTAAAGTGTGCAGAATGGGGTTCCTACACCCCATACTTATGCAAATATCTATCACAAAAACATGGAAAATCCTCAGTTAATCAAGACAACGAGAGCATCCCTTAAATTGTACAATGGGACAGCCATCCATGTAGCTAGGATGCAAAGCGACACTCCTATTGCACGTGCGACGTGTAATGAGTATTCCTCAAGCTAATGTGCCCTAAATGGTGCCCCCAGACCGTGATTATAACCAAACTATGTTTAACATTCGTCCCATAACAGATTGGATTACTCAAAGTTGGCCAAACATCTCAAACATTCATTGAGGAATTTCATCGAACACATTATGTGCTCTGTTCTTGACATCTTGTATATGAGAGTTTTGGTCGTGTTTTAGCCTCCGAACTCTGGGAGCGTTCATGTTTCAATATTAACAGTGTATCACCACACTCCCCACTCTCAAATACCAGTTAAATCAATGTATAACTTCACCACAAACTCATGGTAACCATATGAACTTATAGTTTAAACTAAGGGGAAAGAGGATGGGGAAAAACACATTGTAATGAGAGAATACTAAGGAGAGACAGTGAGAGAAAGAAAAGGGGACGAGAAGCATACCTGGTGACGCTGAGGATTCGATCAAGAATCAAAGGATGAGTAACAAGAGAGAATAGGAAGGGCGGAAGAGGGCAGGGAGCGTTGTTGCTCTGTTTTGTGTTTTGTGTTGTGAGATTTTGTGAAGTGTGTGGTGTGTTTAATTCAAAGAAGAATACTTACCTAAAATTTGAAACACCGTTGGGTGCCTTTCATTTTTGCCACTGATCAAACTCTCATTGCTTCAATTAAATTCGAAACAGCCTATGGCGCGACGCCTCGGCTGGTGTTTCACCCTTTTTTGTTTGAAAATTGAGTTCCAGGCGAAACACCCGTTGGCGCGCAACATGGGTGACTGTTTGGAAAATTATTTTTCTGCCAAAAATTTTAACATTCCGTGCATGCCTTGACAATTGCACACTGGCCACAATCACCAAAAATTTTGTCAAGCCTAAAGGCTGAAACAGTCCTCCATACAACGCATAGGAGGCTGTTTCGCCTGGTATCCTTATCCAACAAATCTTTTCTCTAGTGCAAATTTACTTCCACTAAATTTTGCTCACCCAATGCTCATTCATCTCATATATTGGTCCTCCATCACCTGTATAAACACACTACAAGAACACATTAATACTCACAATAATCCTTTTTTTTAAATAAGAACATGGATTAACTAACTATAGAAAGCGATAAAACATGGGTTGCCTCCCATGAAGCGCCTTAGTTATAGTCGTGGCACGAATTCAATCAGCTCAACTCATGGCTCATCCAGGCTCGCGTGTATGCACACACGAACAATTCATATCATCACAATGTCCTTTATCAATTTGCCAATGTCAACAATAATTTCTTCATCATACAATTTCAAGGCCATCTTCCCCTTATCAACATCAATCACTGCTCTACCAGTAGCCAAGAATGGACGACCTAAGATTATTGGAACATCTTTATCAACAGGGCAGTCAAGAACCACAAAATCTACTGGAAACATGAAACTACCCACATTTACTAGTACATCCTCAACTATTCTAATGGGGTGCTTTTGTCTTCTATCTTCCAGCTAGATTCGCATTGAAGTCTATCTCATGCTAGTCAAACCCAACTTATTGTATACTTCCAGTGGCATCAGATTAATGCTTGCACCAGAATCATACAAGGCCTTACCAATCTTGAGATCACCAATAGAGCACGAGACTGTAAAACTACCAGGATCTTGCTTCTTTTTAGCTACAGGCTTTGTGATGACAGCACTACACACCTTATTCAACTCAACCGTCTCTACCTCATGAAAGTCAACCTTCTTAGACAGAAGATCTTTTAGCAATTTAGCATATCCGGGTACCTCTCGCATAAGCTCCATGAAAGGCATAGTAAGCTTCAATTGTTTCAATAAATCAAAAAGCTTGTTGAACTTCAAACCTTTTTGTTGCTTTGCCAACCTTTGAGGGAAAGGGGGTGGTGGTATTTTCACCTTGGAGTTCTGCTCCCTTGACACTTTATCTGGATCACCCCTCTTCTCAGCTTCTTTGATAGGTTCCTTGGCAATTACCTTCTCAGTACCAGGAACAGGTTTTAGAGTGGTCTCTTTGGCAGAGTCGTCAATAGGCTCAATGTTTGGCATCATGGGTAGTGCACCTTTAGCTAATTCTTGCTCTTTGTCCAAGTCTCTACCATTCCTCAAAGTGACTGCCATTAATTGATAAAGATTTGGATCTAAATGACTTACCATAGTGTCGCCCGGCAAAGCACCTTGAGGTCTATTATGTAAAGCTAGGGACAATTGTCCCAACTTGGTCTCTATACCCTTTATTGCAGTGTCATGGGCTGTCACTTGATCTTGCAACTGCTTATGTATTCCCGTCATAGACTGCACCATAGTCTTTATCTCAGTTATATCATTCGCTTGTTGCAGGGGTAAAGTAGCATGTTATTGCGCTGGCCTAAGTTGACCCTGTTGATTGTATTGTTGGCGTTGCCCATAATTCACAAAGTTCACATCTTCAGTATAACCCAATAAATCAGAGTTAGCAAAATTATCAAAATCGGGTGTCTCCACTTGGTTAACAGGTTTAAGCATGATTTCATTAAATTGCTTTAGGGCCACATCCAGTGTATTTTACAGCTTTGACATTTATTCTTCAACCCCATGATCAATTCCAGCAGATAAAACCTTTGGGCCTGAGCCAGCAGATACATCTCTAGTCAACCAGCCTGACTTTTGAGCCATCACATCGAGCAGTGCTTTCGCGTCAGTAAATGTTTTGCTCAAGAATGCTCCTCCAGCTGCTGCATCTAGATTACCCTTGATATGATCATTCATGCCCATGTAAATTCTTTATCCCAACATCTGATCAGGAATTTCATGATGGGGACACTTTCGCAAGCAACTTTTGAACCTTTCCCAAGCCTCTGGCAAAGTCTCGAGCAAGTTCTGCCTGAACATGAATATCTCATCAACCATCTTCGCAGTTTTGTTTGGTGGCAAAACTTTCTTCATGAACTTGATCACCAACTCATCCCATGAAGTGATAGAATTGACTGGTAAAGAATCAAACCAGTCACTAGCATCATCCGTCAAAGAGAATGGAAATAGCATCAGTCGCACAACCTCTGCCGGAACTCGAGCATGCTTCTGAGTTTCACACACCCTCATAAACTTTTTCAAATGCTTCTGAGGATCATCATTGGATTTACCCGCGAACAATCCAGCATTGGACAACAGACTAACCATGGTTTGGGTGATGGAAAAACTCTCAGCTTCAAAGTCCGGAAGCCGAATAGCAGAAGCCAAGTTTCCAGCCACAGGCTGACCAAAAGCATTAAGTGTCAAATCTTCAGCCATCTCAATTTCTTTGGTTTCTGATTTTCTAAGTGTATTGCCAACAGTATTCGCCCTTTTTAAGGCGTGGAATGTCCTCTCAATCTCTGGGTCAAACGGTTTCAACTCTGCAGACTGAGATCTTGTCTTACGCATACACCTTAAACACATAAATTCCAAAGAATTAGTTCAAGATGACAAAAGTGAAGTTAATTGAAAAATAAAACTAGCTATTCCAACAACTAAAATAACACCGTGTTCCTCGGAAACGGCGCCAAAATTTGATCACGCCCAACTACGCCCTATAAAAGGGACTAAGTGGTCGCGGCAAATATAGCTCGGTATTTAAAGCCCCGAGGTCGAATCCCATAGAGAACACTCTAAATCTAGTTGATAATCTAACTAACTTATTCAATCAATTAACTTCAGAAGTTTATATTTTAATGATGATTTCAATGTAACAAATAGTTAACAACAAAGTAAATAGAAAAGTAGGAAGAAATAGATTAATTCAAAGGTTTAGAGGCCTAAGATTGATCTTCCCAACTCCTACTCATGTGCTAGAACAATGCTTTAATGGATTTAACTTGCTTCTTCCTATTGAGCACTTGCTCCAAATTTACAATTATTCACTCCCATATAATAATTGTAACTTCCACTAACCAATTTTCTAATTAATTAATGAAGATATGTAGGACTACAAGTATGGTTCACAATCAGGGTCAATGGTCACAAATCAACTTATTGACAACCTAAGTAATGCCTTTGTTTTAGGTTAAAATATTGCTAAGTGTTTAACCCTGACCTATGAATCTGTCCCTAGATACACAAGGATAAAGGGCACAATCAATTGGAAGCTCTACCAATCAATAGCATACAAATCATAAACACTTAGATAGGAAGGCTAACAAGTTTCATTCAGTAACGCAAGAATTCATAACACATAAGTATTAGATTGGTTCAATCAACCTTAGAATGGGTAACTTAGCCACTCATGTTCATGATAGTCATAGCAATATAATTCATGAATGATTAGATTACAAAGAGGAAGAAAGAATTTTAGGAAAAACTCTTGTCTTCCCAAATCTCCAAAGCTCTAGCCTCCTTGTATGTTTCTTGCCTCCAAAGTAGGTTAGTTCCCCCAAAAATATGATTACAAGGGTTTATATATGGAATAGAATAATTGAGACACGTTTTTGGCCTCTCCCAAGTTCTCTAGGACAAAGTTCCAGTTGAAACACTCGCTCATGCCGGCGCCATCCGCTGTTTCAACTGCTGCTCCTTTGTATTCTTCCGTTCTAGCTTTTCCAGGTGAAACACCAAGCCATGCGACACATGGATGGGTGTTTCAACTGCTCTTTCCTTATTTTTGTCCCAAATGAGCTCTAATCTACTTCATTTCATTCCTACAACATTCAAACACATCAAATTAGCAATATATCTCACTTTGATCATTGTTGGGCACCTAATTCACGCAAAAAAAAAAAGTCAAGAGTGGTAAGAAATCAATGCCAAAATATATGATTTATGCGCAACATCACTTGTGTGGCCCAATTTTTTTTTTTTTTTTTTGGACTAAAAATTTTGGTTTAAACCAAAAAATCAAAGTACCCAACTGAAACTGAATTAAAATAAACCAAACCGAAGGATAAAATTATGGTTTTTTCCTACACTTCCAAAGAACCGAATACCGAAGTACCGAACCGAAGTACCGAGCGTCCACCCCTCGGATCGAGGAAGACAACAAGAATGCAGAGAAGAAGGTTGCTCGTGGAAATTCAACACTAATGGGAGCAAATGTTGTTGAGACAAATAATTCACCAAATCAGAACAAAAGAAAGAAACCTTCTGGACCAAACAATTGCCCGAAGAAGAAGAAATTCAAGGGTAATCGACGCAACTGTGGAAAATATGGACATAAGGCTGAGACTATCGTGCCCCAAAGAATGTAAAAAATAAGGATCAAGCCAACATGGTAGATGAAAATATTTCCAAAGGAGTGCAAGAAATGGATCTTTGTGCAATGATTTCTGAATGTAACTTTGTCAGAAATTCCAACGTATGGTGGATTGATTTTGGACCCACCCATCATATTTGTGCAAATAAAGACATGTTTATTGGATATGCTTCCGCTGGACCCGATGAGACATGTTTACGGGAAATTCTGCAACAACAAAAATTGAAGGTTATGTCAAGATAGGCTTAAAGATGAATTCGGGCAAGGTGGTAACTCTCAACAATGTTCTTCACATTCCATAAATACGTAAGAACTTGGTATCAGCCGCACTTCTCGTCAAGAGCAGGTTCAAGTGTGTATTTATTTTTGCTAAAGTTGTATTAAGTAAGAATGATACTTTTGTAAGAAAATGTTATCTAAGTGAGGGCTTTTTTAAGCTGAATGTAATGACAGTTGCAATTAATAATAAAGTTCAAGCTTCATCTTAGTTACTTGAGTCAAATAAATTATGGCATGCACGTTTGGGACATGTTAATTATAAAACCTTACGAAAAATGATCTATTTAGAAGTATTGCCTAAATGTGAATGTAATAATTGAAAATGTCAAATATGTGTTGAGTCTAAATTTATGAAACATCCTTACAAATCAATTGAAAGGAATTCTGAACCGTTAGACCTAATTCATATGGATATTTGTGATATGAAGTCAATACATCTCGCGGTGGAAAGAAGTATTTCATAACTTTTATTACCGATAGCTCTCATTACTGTTATGTTTATTTATTTTGTAGCAAAGACGAAGCTATAGATGCATTCAAGCAATACAAAAGTGAAGTTGAAACATAACTTAACAGATTGGTTAAAATGATAAGAAGTGATAGGGTAGCGAATATGAATCTCGTTTTGAACAAATATGTTTGGAATATGGCATTATTCATCAAACAACTGTCCCATACATGCCACAGTCTAATGGGATTGCGGAAAAGAAAATCAACTGTTAAAGGATATGATGAATGCCTTGTTGATAAGTTCGGGTTTACCCCATAACTTGTATGGGGAAGCTATTCTTAAAGCTAGTCGAATACTTAATCGTGTGCCCCATAGCAAAACACAATTTATTCCTTATGAAAAATAGAAAGGAGGAAAGCAAGCTTGAATTACCTCAAAGTGTGGGGGTGTTTGGCAAAGCTACAGGTTCCTAAACCTAAAAGGAAAAACATAGGACCAAAAATTGTTAATTGTATTTTCATAGGATATGCAAATAATAATAAGGCATATCAATTTCTAGTTTATAAATTAGAGAATCCTGAAACTCATGTTAATACGGTTATTGAATCAGATAATACAGAACTCGAGAACATATATCCATATAAAAAGGAATATGAGTCATCAAGTGTAAGTTCCAAACAACCTCGGGATGAAACCAAAGAAAGTATACCAAACGGTGATAATCCAAGACGTAATAAACGTCAAAGGACATCTACTTCTTCGGACCAGATTTTATGTCATTTCTAATGGAAAATGAGCCTCAAACTTACAAAGAAGCAAAGGCTTCTTCTGAGTCTCCGTAGTGGAAAGAGGCAGTCAATAGTGAGATAGAATTCATATTAAGCAACCACACGTGAGATTTGGTTGATCTTCCTCCTGGGAACAAACCTTTAGGTTACAAATAGATTTTCAAAATGAAAATAAAAGATGATGGTACTATTGATAAATACAAGGCTAGACTGGTCGTTAAAGGTTTTAGACAAAAAGAAGGCCTTGATTATTTTGACATATACTCTCCGATAAGAAGTATTACATCCGTACAGATGTTTATTGCTTTCGACAATGTGTGTGGTCTTCAAATCCATCAAATAGATATTAAGACAACTTTTTTAAATGGAGATCTGAAATCTACATGGAACAACCCAATGTATTTGTGGTTTTTGGTAAAGAAAAGAAGGTACGCCGACTTGTTAAGTCACTTTATGGACTAAAAAAAGCAGCCAAACAATGGAATGCAAAATTTGACAGTGTAATATTGTCAAATGGCTTTCAGATTAATGAGTGTGATAAATGTGTTTACATTAAGAACACTCCAAATCGTGTAGTCATTGTTTGCCTATATGTGGACGACATGTTAACAATGAGTAAAGATATTGCCGATATAAATGCTTCTAAGCATATTCTAACTAGCAAGCTTTACATGAAAGACATAGGAGTTATTGATTTAATCTTGGAAATTAAAATCCATAGAACTCCTCAAGGTCTGGCATTATCTCAAACTCATTACATCAAAAAGGTCCTTGAAAAATTCAAGTATTTAGACTTCAAAACTTCAAAGACTCCAATAGATGTGAATATTTCTTTTACAAAGGACAAAGGACAAAGTACGTCTCAACAAAACTATGCTAGAGTGTTGGGAAGTCTAACGTACATCATGAATTGTACACGACCGATATAGCTTGTGGTATAAGTAAACTTAGTCGGTACACATGTAATCCAAACAAATGTTGCTTGCTTGCTCTACAATGAATGCTGAATTCATAGCCTTATACAAGGCTGGTAAAGAAGCTGAATGGCTCCGAAACTTCTTGGAAGATATTTCATTGTGGCCTAGGCCATTGACACCTATATGTATACATTCCTATAGTCAATCAACAATAAAAAGGGCTGGGAGCCTTATGTATAATGGTAAAAATTATCGTATACGGTGAAGATATAAAACCATTAGACAACTTCTTTCTAGAGGAATTATCACAATTGACTATGTCAAGTCAAAGGATAATGTATCGGGTCCTCTTACAAAAGGCCTAACGAGAGACGATATTAAGATATCATCAAGGGGAATGGGACTATGGCTGAGGACAAGTCGTCACAACGGTAACTCTACCTAGAAGACTCGAGATCCCAAGATCTAGGTTCAAGGAGAACAAACAAAGTTATATACGACCGCTCCAATATTGTGAAACAACTCAACCCATTCTCATAATAAGACAATATTCAGTACCAAGGATAAAACGTCAAAAATATTTTTTAATGATTATCCATGTTTCATATGAGAATTATCAAATAGTATACATCTACAGGATTGCATATTTAGAAATCTCATATGTGATTGTGAAGTGGAAGCCGCTTCAAGGAGAATTCTGTAAGCCCAATTCTCTATGCACTCATGATCCAGGTTGTGTTCATAACTGAAACAAACTCAATAATGAGAACCAAAGATGGTCAAGAAGTAATTGTGTGACTTATATTGTCTAGGTATACACCAAAGCTCGACGGTTCAAAGATATCAAATATACCGATTGACCGAGTATATCCAATATATGTTCTCTATGGAAACTTCAATGGGAAACCTACATATGCCGATGCGATTAATTCTTACTTGCGAATCACACAGTTTTTGCATGTTTTCTTCATCAAGTCATTCCCATTCATGTGGGTGATTGTTGGGTTTGAAGTGTGGTATGAATAGGTATAAATATAAAGCCACTTTGATAAGAACCAAACCCCCACAAGACCCTTCGCCCGGAGCCAAGCTAAGGAGATCAAAGGAGTGCACTTACACTTGGTGAGGAAGGGCCTAGAAGAAGGAAGCGATTGGAAGCCATTCCGGGTGCTCAAAGCGCAAGGGGAGCAGCCCAGTGAACCAGGCGCTCCGCCTGCATCTTAGGCGCCCTGCCCAGAGAGCAAGGGGGCCAGGCGCTCCGCCCCACATCCAGGCGTACCGCCCAGCCACCCCCACTGGCCAAAATTGCACAAAATGCGGGCGCTCCGCCCCAAACTTAGGCGCCCAGCCCGAAACGCTGAAGCACGTGGATTCTTAGTGTGTTATGTCTATTTTGACCCTACGTGGTCATTTATTCCTAAGCCTAAGTGTGGTCACTCTAGACATTTTACTTAGTGCCTAAAAACATCTATAAATAGCTAGAGTGCTTTTTTCTTTCATTAGCTAACTTTGATGATTAAAAAACCTTGTAAGAGTTGAACTCTTTTGTTGAATGAAACCTTGAATGGGACTTGTTCTTCCTCTAGCGGATCTAGATGAATTTTAATCCCCCCCGACCATTCTACTTGCGTGCTCACATTAGCTCGAGGGTAGTTGCCTAGTGTAGGTGTTCTTGTCATTCTCTCGGGGTGTAACGGAACGAGTTCTCCGTTGCTACTTTAGATTATTGATCGAGTTATGTCTCGCTCGTTATCCTTTTTACTTTCCGCGTTTGATTCTTATCAGTTTGGTATCAGAGCAAGGCTCGGGTTTTGTTTTTACAAACCCCCGACCCTTGATTCTTCGTGCCTACGTTAGTTTCTTTAGATTTCTTGTTGTTGAAGTTATTGGTAGAAGAAAAATACAAAAAAATAGAAAAGTGAAAAAAAAATACAAAAATTATCGTAACTTTTTGGTGTGATCGATTCGTGTTATGGGTGTTATAGATTTGTTATCCTTATTGAAATCCCGTTGATTTGGTACCAAAAACACGTGGTTTGGATTGAAATTGGGAGAGTTGGAATTTTTAAAACCCCAAAATTTGATAAACCCTCTTAAACCCTTGTTCTTGATGGTGTTGGATCGATTCATGGATTTATGGGTTGTTGATCGTTGATTTGAACATCGGGGTTTGATCTACTTGGGAAAACGAACCATTTGAAACAAATTTGGTGTGAATCGGAGTTGTATAACATTGATTTTGAAGAATTGAAACCCACCTTTTGACCCCTTTTGAAAACTTGTGAAAACCCAACTTGAAACATGAATCATGATTGTGCCTTGTTTGTTGCTTGGTTGGGTGTAAAAATTATTGGGGTTCGGAGGTTGTATCCATATTCAACTTCGGGTACTTCGAATTTGGGAAAAACACGTTGGAATCGACCCAAATAGTAGATTGAAAACGAAGAACACGTTGTTGAAAAACCCAGGTGTTCTTCGTCCAGGCGCTCTGCCCAAAGTCTGGGCGCCCCGCCTGACCAGTGCTTAGTCCAGGCGCTCCGCCCCATCCCTGGGCGCCCCGCCTGACCCACCCCACTGCCAAGTTTGTGAGGCGCTCCGCCCCAATACACTGGGCGCTCCGCCTGAGGTCTGAAACTTGGGAATCTGGTAGTTTCTTCTAGGCTTTCTTGTTTCTTTGTTGCCTAACCTCTAATTAGTGTTTATGTAAGTAATATTTCTACTTAATTAGCACTAATCCTTCATTGCTTTAGGTGATTCGTGCCATAGTTGGAGAATAGAATTCAAAGAAGACTCGTAGTTTCTTTTGGTTCAAGTCCTCACTTCAAAGTGCCTAGCGTTCATTGAGTCCCATTAATTCCACTAACCCCGGAGTGTGCTTGACTCGTGAATAGTTTGGTTGAGTTGAAAAATTGCTAGTCATCTACGTGAAGCTTTGGAACTACAAGTCGAGTGAAATATCCACCACCACTAAACGAGTGATCCGAGCGAACACAAGTGAGGGAGCGGGTGAGGTGATTTCACTAACTCTTGTTCTTTTTCTTTGTAGGTACAATGGCCAATGAAGGTCAAGATTTTATAAAGGAGGCCTTGGCTAATCTTCTTGCCAAGATGGATATCATGAACCAAAGGATTGAGTCTCTTGAAAAAGGGGTCTCAAGTACCCAAGGTAATCAAGGGACCCCGAGTGTCCAAGTTGAGAAAGGGACCCCGAGTGTCCAAATTGAGACCGGTGAGGTCTCAAGTAGCCCAACCTTTACCCCGAAACAAGTTGTTGAGTTGCTTAATCAACAATGGGTGAAGGAAGATCGTGAGAGGATTGATCAAGTGTTGGGAAATACCCAACGAACGGGCATTCCCCGTATTTTGGACAACCCCTAAAGAAACATTCCACTTCCAAGATCCATTCGAAATGTCCAAGCTCTTGAGCAAGCCATTGAGGCTCAAAAAGGGGAGGAAGCCGAGTATGTTGATGAGGCTTATGGGTATGATGATCACTTTCAACCAAGGCGAGGTATGAGTTGGGGTCGAAATGTGGATAGGGGTAGAGTCCGAGGTCGAGGGCCACCCATGGGGTATGTTGGAGGGAATGCTAGAAGGGAGTATGGTGGTTTTGAAGATCACTATGGAGGCCAACCGAGCCTTACCGTGGAGGTCGTGACAACACCAACCTCAATAGTGTGAAGCTCAATCTTCAAGGGAAATTGTGATCCGGAGGCCTACATTGAATGGGTTCTACTTATGGAAAGGTTGTTTGACACAAATGAGATGACCGACGAGAAGAAAGGTACTTATGCTATTTCATCCTTTGAGTCCTATGTATCTACTTGGTGGGAATCCGTCAAGATATCAAGGAGGAGAGCGGGAATCCCCGTGAATGTGGGTTGGAATGACTTGAAAGGTCTCATGAGTATCAAGTACATCACTCCAAGATATCGTCAAGAGCAACTCAAGAAGCTTTATGATCTAAAGCAAGGTGTCAAGACGGTTCATGAATATTATGATGAGTTTGAGAAGATTCGGATGACTTTGGATATGGACACCGAAGATGAGGAACAAGACGTGATCCGTTTCAAGAATGGCTTGAGCTATGGTATAGCTTCACAATTGAGATTGCATGCTTATCTTTCACTTCAAGAAGTCCTTGATGCCGCCATTCAAGCCGAGCAATGGCTTACAAATGAAAAGTCCAACCGTTAAAAGGCCAACACTTCTACTTCCATGAGCAAACCAAAGGATTGGAAGGCTCCTACTCCAAATGCAAGGTTCCCAAATGCAAGTGGTAGAAGTGGTGCCAATGCTAGCAAGGATGTGAAGAAGTCCTATGAGAAGTACACACCTAATGTGGGAGGTAACTCTAAAACCCAATTAAATGCTCCTACTTTTCTTCTTCAATCCAATGCCACAAATGCAAGGGGTATGGGCACTTTGCCAAAGAGTGTCCTGCGAAAAGGACCATGATTGTTGTTGGTAATGATGCTTATGAACAAGAGAGTGATCCGGATGATGAGGGAGTAGAGAGAGATGAGGGTGTAGAGGAGGATGTGGAGGATGACACGGTGGAGGATGAGGATCCTCATACTTTCTTAGTTGTGAGGAGGAGTTTAGGCGTCATGATTGTGGAAGATAGTTAAACCTTGCAAAGGGAAAATCTTTTCCATGCTAGGTGCCGAGTTAAAGGCGTTGTTTGCTCTATGATAATTGACTCGGGAAGTTGTGCAAATGTGGTGAGTCAATCACTTGTTTCCCAATTGAAGTTGACTACCGTGAAACACCCCAACCCTTACCGATTACAATGGCTTAGCGAGTGTGGGGAGCTAAAGGTAGTGAAGCAAGTGATGATTCGATTCAAAATGGGGAGTTATGTAGATGAGCATATGTTTGACGTTGTGCCTATGCAAGCATGCCACCTACTCTTTGGGAGGCCTTGGCAATTCGATAGGCAAGTGGAGCATGATGGTCGTGTCAATACTTACACGGTCAAACATGAAGGAAGGAAATTTGTGCTTAAACCCTTGACTCCTAAGCAAGTAAGTGAGGATTACAAGCGAATGAGGGAGTTAAGAGAGGTGGTAAAGGCTAAGTCGGTTGTGGAGACTAGTCCTTTGGCCGAAAGTGTGGTGGCGATCCCACCAACTTCTACCGGTGGCATATGTGCCATGATGCAACCGGGTGAACTCTTGAGAGGAAATGATGGCAACAAGCTACTTCTTTGCCTAGTGCACAAAGGTATGATTCTTGCATCCGATGTTGATTCTTTAACTAACCCTTTACATAGTGAAATTGAAAGTGTTTTGAAGGTGTTTGAAGACATGTTCCAGGATGAAATGCCAAGTGGTCTCCCTCCCTTGAGAGGGATTGAACATCAAATTGATTTCATCCCGGGGTCTCAAATCCCAAACAAACCGGCTTATAGAAGCAATCCGGAGGACACAAGAGAATTGCAAAAGCAAGTAGATGACTTGCTCACTAAAGGCTTGGTCCGGGAGAGTTTAAGTCCATGCGCCGTACCGGTCATTCTTGTGCCCAAAAAGGATGGGACGTGGAGAATGTGCGTGGATTGCCGGGCCGTGAATAAGATAACGGTAAAGTACCGTCACCCTATTCCATGACTTGATGATATGTTGGATGAATTGAGTGGGTCATGTGTCTTTTCCAAAATCGACCTTAGGTCCGGTTACCATCAAATCTGGATGAAACCCGGGGATGAATGGAAAACCGCATTCAAGACCAAATTTGCTCTCTATGAATGGTTGGTAATGCCCTTGGCTTTCCAACGCACCTAGCACTTTTATGAGGCTCATGAACCATGTTTTGAAACCTTTTATCAATAAATTTGTGGTTGTCTATTTTGATGATATCTTGATTTATAGTAAGTCAATAGATGATCATATTGGCCACTTGAGTCAAGTTCTTGAAGCGCTAAGAGCCGAAAAGCTCTATGCCAATTTGAAAAAGTGTGCCTTTTGTGTGGAGAAGGTTGTCTTTCTTGGGTTTGTTGTGAGTGCCCAAGGAGTGGAGGTGGATGAGTCCAAGGTGGAGGCCATTCATAATTGTCCCAATCCTACCACCGTGACTCAAGTGAGAAGCTTTCATGGTCTTGCTAGTTTTTATAGATGATTTGTGAAAGACTTTAGCTCTATTGCCACTCCACTCACCGAATTGGTGAAGAAGGACCAACCATTTGTGTGGGGAGAGCCTCAAGAGAAGGCCTTCCAAGAATTGAAAAGTAGGTTGAGTACCGCCCCTCTATTGCAATTGCCCCACTTTGGAAAGGCATTTGAGGTTGAATGTGATGCCTCGGGGATGGGAATTGGTGGTGTTTTAATGAAAGATGGCAAACCCATAGCCTACTTTAGTGAGAAGTTGAAAGGGGCTTCCTTGAATTACTCTACGTATGACAAGGAGTTATATGCCCTAGTGAGAGCTCTTGCTCATTGGCAACACTACCTTTGGCCTAGGGAATTTGTGATCAACAGTGACCATGAGTCACTCAAGCATCTTAGAGGCCAAGAGAAGTTGAACAAAAGGCATGCCAAGTGGGTAGAGTTCATTGAGTCTTTTCCCTATATCATCCAATATAAAAAAGGGAAAGACAATGTTGTGGCGGATGCGCTCTCTAGGAAGTTTGCTCTTTCCACTACTCTTACCTCCAAGCTCATGGGTTTTGAGAGTATCAAGTTGATGTATGCTCATGACCCTAAGCTAAAGAACATCCATGAAGCTCTAGAGAAGGGGGAAAGAGTTGAAAAATACCAATGGGTTAATGGATACATCTTTAAAAATGGTAGAGTGTGCATACCCGAGTCCTTATGGAGGGAATTGCTTGTGCAAGAGGCACATTGTGGAGGACTCATGGGTCACTTTGGGACAAGAAAGACTTTGTCTATTCTTAAAGAACAATTTCATGGCCAAAGATGGGGGTGCATGTTGAAAAGTTTTGCAACAATTGCCTTGAGTGCAAGCATGCTAAATCCAAAGCACATCCCCATGGGTTGTATACCCCTCTCCCCATACCTACTAGTCCGTGGTTGGATATATCAATGGACTTTGTCATAGGATTACCAAGGACTAGGGGGGACCATGATAGAATTTATGTTGTTGTGGATAGGTTCTCCAAAATGGCTCACTTCATTCCATGTAAGAAATGTGATGATGCACAACATGTTGCTTCTTTGTTCATTGATAATGTTTTAAAGTTGCATGGTGTGCCTCAAACCATAGTGAGTGATAGGGACACCAAGTTCCTAAGCCATTTTTGGAGGAGTTTATGGGGTGCCCTTGGCACCAAGCTTTTGTTCTCTACGTCTCACCACCCCCAAACGGATGAGCAAACCGAGGTGGTGAACCGAACTTTGGGTGCTCTTCTTAGAGCCATGACCCGAGGTAAGGCCGGGACTTGGATTGATAGATTGCCTCTTATGGAGTTTGCCTATAATCGCACATTGCATAGCATGATTGGCATGACTCCCTTTGAGTGTGTTTATGGTTTTAACCCCTTGATTCCCCTTGATCTAACCCCTTTGCCAAGGGAAATGGTTGTTAATTTTGAAGGTAAAGCTAGAGCCAAGGCTTTGGTTGAACTCCATGCAAAGGCGAAGAAGAACTTGGAGGAAGGTTATGCTAAGGTTGCCTCCAAGAAAAACAAAGGACGCAAGAAGGTGGAACTCAAGAAGGGTGACTAGTGTGGGTGCACTTCCGGAAAGAAAGGTTTCCTAACCTTAGGAAAGGGAAGTTGGCACCCCGAGGAGATGGCCCATTCCAAGTGCTATCAAAGATAAACAACAACGCCTATGTGGTCGACTTGCCAAGTGAGTATCAAGTTTCTAATACATTTAATGTTTGTGACTTGGTTCCTTTGGATGTAGGTGATGAAGAGGGTGTGGATGATGTTGCCTCAATTTCGAGGACGAAATCTTCACAAGAAGGGGAGGATGATAAGAACCAAACCCCAACAAGACCCTTCACCCGGAGCCAAGCTAAGGAGATCCAAGGAGTGCACTTACACTTGGTGAGGAAGGGCCTAGAAGAAAGAAGCGATTGGAAGCCATTCTGGGTGCTCAAAGAGCAAGGGGAGCAGCCCAGTGAACCAGGCGCTCCACCTGCATCTTAGGCACCCCGTCCAGAGAGCAAGGGGCCAGGCGCTCCACCCCACATCCAGGCGCACCGCCCAGCCACCCCCACTGGCCAAAATTGCACAAAATGCGGGCGCTCCGCCCCAAACTTGGGCGCCCCGCCCGAAACGCTGAAGCACGTGGATTCTTAGTATGTTATGTCTACTTTGACCCTACGTGGTCTTTTATTCCTAAGCCTAAGTGTGGGCACTCTAGACATTTTACTTAGTGCCTAAAAACATCTATAAATAGCTAGATTGCTTATTTCTATCATTAGCTAACTTTGATGATTAAAAAACCTTGTAAGAGTTGAACTCTTTTGTTGAATGAAAACCTTGAATGGGACTTGTTCTTCCTCTAGTGGATCTAGATGAATTCCAATCCCCCCCCCCCCCCGACATTTCTACTTGCGTGCTCACGTTAGTTCGAGGGTAGTTGCCTAGTGTAGGTGTTCTTGTCATTCTCTCGGGGTGTAACGGAACGAGTTCTCCGTTGCTACTTGAGATTATGGATCGAGTTACATCTCGCTCGTTATCCTTTTTACTTTCCGCGTTTGATTCTTATCACACTTCCTTTAGCTCTTAAAAGAAGTTAAGAGGAAGGGGTCTCGTGCCTTCGTCGTCGTCGTCTCTCACTCGGCTCGGCCTATTGGGATTCGAATTCGGATTCAGATTCGGTCAATTGATATGAGTGATTGATAAATTTTCCCGCCTGATTTTTTTATAATTAATTCCCAACAGAGTGTCTTCTCCAAAAAAGGCACCGTGACACCTCTTCAAAACTCGAACTCTGTGGCTATAAATACAGAGGCATTCTGCCTCATTTCTGCATTGAAATTTCTTCTGAATTCTCTTCCTTCTCTTCATTTTATTTTTCCAAAGCAAAAAGTAAGTGTCTGAGTCAGTGTGATCTGCTATCGATCTTTGAGTTTGTTGTTTACTGTGATTTTAATTACCTCTATCACAATATAATTAATTCCATTCTATCCCGGGAGAAATTAATCTGCAACATTGGGTAACTATGAGGGGATTAAATTTTTTAAGGACAGGTAGTGTATACTGTTGGCTTGGAATTCTTTTTACTTCATCTCTTTCACTGTCTATTTTCGTGCCAACAATAATAATTTAACTTTAATATCTTAGTTGTGATGACATTAGAAATGTTGCCTACTGTATCATTATGATGAATGCCTGTTTTTTTTTTTTTGGGGTTGCCATCCTAATACAACTACTACTCCAAGGTGAAGTGTTCATTTTGTACATTAGTAAGGTTTGTGTTGAAGACTAAATTATTATTTTGGTTGATCATACAAGATTACAATGAGAACAATTTACATGGGATATGGTTGTATGAGCACAAACTATAATTTTCCCTTTTGTGTTTTCAAAGAGCTACTTGAAAATGATCTGCATATATTTTTATGTTTGTTCTATAGTTTTTCTATTTTCAATGAATTACATAGAACATGGTAAAAGAAAAACAACTTATCACTGATGGGTATCATTTACAAGAGAATTAGATTCAAGGAAAATGACGAAAAGAACATTGTGATTGCTAAACTCGTTAGTCATGACTAGGAGATGAAGTATAAAAACCTAATAGAAGTCCAAAGTATAATTGTAAACAAAACTTTATACAGTTTTAAATCAAATAATGGATTAAGTTATACCTTGTATATCCAATTTTTAATACAACGAACCAAACACTGGATAAAAAAAAAATTCCTGCATTACTAATTCCTGCATTACTTATCCCTGTATAGCTCATTTCCGTACCAAACGACCCCAAAGAATGAAATTATTTTAGTATGATGTTTCAGTTATGAAAGACTGAAAGTTAAGAATTTTGAAGTGATGTTTCTAAAAAGTATTTTGATATATGTAAGGCTCGAAAAACTAAGTTGATTCGTTCAGTAAAGTTTAATTATTGAGTATCGATCATGTCAGTTTAACAAAACGATTTATGCCAAACAGGGGCGGATCTACATTTTGTAAAGCGGTGTCATTCGACCACACTTGATCGAAATCATTTTCTAAATATAAGTACATAAAATATGAGACAACATTAATACAAAAGAAATGACACCACTCAAAAAACATGAATGTAACTTGTGCGTAACTAGTAAATCTACTGTATTTCCTAAAAATGTATTTCAGGTTTTACAATTAAATTTATATTTAGTTGAGTCTAAGGCGACCGTTTATATCTTAATTCGATCGATTGATAGGCAGTTTACGTTGACAAGTAGTCAATTTTTAGGGTTTTAATTCGAAGACAATGCAAATATCAGTTTCGAAGATATAAATAGGCAAATTCGATGTTGTAGTTAGAATGAACAATTCGAAGGCAGATGTAAACAGACGAATGAAGGCAAATAATGAATTGGCAATTTACGATAATCTAATTTCGGGCGAGTTTCTATCGAAGATGACCTATATGTTAGTTTCGTTCGATGCTGAATATTTGATTTTAACCAGATTCGATGATAAATTTAGGTATAACGATAAATAAATGCGGTCAATGGAAATGCAATCAATCAGGTAACAATACGATCGGAAAACGACAACAGCGATTCACTTGATGTGTTCGATATTAGTAAGCAAGTTAAATAATGGACCAACTATACGACCAGGGCAATGATTACAAATTAATGAGATCGATTGTGATGAATTATAGTATCGAATGATGGAAATAGCATGCAAACAAAGGAGTAAATAATAGTAAACAAATAAATAAAGTGGAAAAAGCTTATTGTATTGAAGAATCGGAGGTTGGTGCTTCGATGAAAGAGATGAATCTTCCTCCACGTTTGAACCAAGCCACGATTGATGTTGAATACAATAGTTGCTTTGATAATGACAATAGATTAACAGCGGTGTGATGAGCAAACAACAATAGTGTAATGAGCGACTGTATAGCTGAAGAAAATATAAGGTGGTGTTCTGATCAACGTCTCTCCAAATGAAGAAATAGAGTCCTATTTATAGGTTGAAATGACAAGAGTTCCCAACCCTAGAAGAACTCCCACTTCCTCACGTCTCTCTTTCAGCAGTTGCCCATTTTCACCCACTTCCGCCGAATCCGCTAGATTTGGTCCGATAAATTTGGGATGACGACAACCTAAGTTATCCGTTGGAACAACTGTCTTCGAAACTCTCCGATCTCGACATGGCATAATCGATCACACCGTCAAGCGAAGCTGCTTCTTCTCGATCGTAAATGTCTTCGAAATCAATTAATGTTTTGCCACATAAACGAGTCCGTTACGTTCTTCTTGTGATCGAACAGAAATCGACCAATACAGATAGTCCCCCCACTTACCGAGTCGTGTGTTCGTAAAACTTGGCAAGTGGCTTGAAATTTTTAGGCGGGAAGACACGTGGGACGTTTGCGTCCCTTCATTTTGAAACGTCAAGCTGTCGCCTCAACTTTCCATCGCCGCACGTGTCGGAGATCGTGCGGGCGGCAGTTTTCATCGGTTTCCGAGGCAATGATGGCTCTTGCCCTGTAAATACTATCTTCAAACTCACTTTACAACTTTGAAAACTTTCAAAATTTTCCAACTTTTCTAAACAAATCTCAGGAATTTCTTGTTGATTTTCGTCAATTTCTGCTTCAGATCTTTTAAGTTATTTGTTCAAATCGTTGATTTTGTGCTTTGACAATGTCTTCTTCTTCCCAAAACGTAACTGATGCTGAACATACTTCTACCGCGGCAGTTGCCGCCACAGCCCCGCCGCAGTCTAGCATGGTGGCGGAGCAGACTTCCACCGCCGCTGGCACTTCAGTGGACAAGAAAGGCAAGAAACGAAAAGAAAGGAAAGTGAAAGATTTTGGTCCCAAAAAATCGTATTCGGAGATTCTTCCGAAGAAGTTTACTTATGAGAATAACTGCAAGGTCAGTGCTCAGAGCGAAGCGGAGCAAAGTAAGAAGAAGAATATTCCGATCGACTTGGTATATTGCGAAATCACACCGGAGGCAATACCACGAGTTCGAGAAGAATGTGGTTGGAAGGTTGGTGACATCGATGTGATGTGTCCTCCGAGGAAATCGACTCTGGCTACTCACGTCGAAGATCACTCAGTAGTGCTGGCCTACCCTTTTACCATCGGTTTTACTCTCCCAGTCGATAACGTGATCGAGGAGTTTTGCAGGATGTACAACGTTTGCCTTGGGCAACTTTCTCCATGGAGAACGATAGTGATTATGAGATGGATTGCGGATAGGGCGGAAGTAGAGTTAACACATCACCACATTCTCAACATCTATTCCCCTCGAGTTTACAAATAAGGGGTGATAAACTTGGCTAAACGAGGTCAGCGGGCCCTGATATCCGACAACGATGATGATCTTCAGGGGTGGGATCAACGCTTTGTCTTCATCCCTACGGAGCAGTTAACTGACCCCGGAAAAGAGTTGCTCCCGAGCGTTTGGAACCGAACTCGTAAGTGCTTTGTTCGTTTCTCCCTCTTTTGAACGAATCCGCAGTTTTAACCTTAAGTTTTTTTTTCCCAAATTTTTCAGCTGATAAGGTCTTGTTCGATCAAGTTATGGATATCATACCGTGGTTGATCAGAGTGCTTGATAAGACGACCAACGACCAGAGGGCTTGGAAGCCGGTCGCAGCCCTGAAAACCCTTAAAGCCAAAAATCATGGTAATTTCTCTTTCGAACTTGTGTTGAACTTGTAACTTGACTCGTACCTTTGATAACTTTGAAAATTTTCAAATTCTCACAGGTATCAAAGGTGCCGGAGGTGAGCCAAGCGATGAGGAGGCTGAAATCGAAGGCGGTGAGAAAGTCGATGACGCTCCTCCTCCGAAGAAGAAAAAGAAGTCCTTTCAAGACTTGAAAAGCAAGTATTTGCCCAAGGTAGTGGAGAAGGGGCAAGGGGGTAGCTCATCGGCTACGCCCCGAACCATTGAGGATGTGATAGCTGGAACAAGTTCAGCGATCGCAGCGGCGAAAGCCGCCGAAGGAACGACCTCGATTATTGACATCGAGGGAGAAGAGACTGGGGACGAATCGGGATCTGACCGATTAGTGAGGTGTCCCAAAAAACCTGTGAAGGAAAGGCTTCAAGAGACAGCCATCCAACTCAAAGTGGCTGAAAAGGGGGATCTTTCAGTTGATGATTATCACCTCTCCCCTGTAGCCTAAGAAGTTAATTCAGGCTCAGGAGGCCTGCCTAGCAGAGGAGGTTCCATCGTTTCTTTGGGCGCCGTGCCTGAGACTCGAGGGGAAATGATCGAGGCCTTTGATCGTGAACTCAAGGAAAGGGACCCACCAAATGGTAAGATGCCAGCTTTGGATCGGCCGCTAGCGACATTGAAGTCTAAATACGATGAAGAAACAGGATCGTTGTTTTTCGGTGCGGATCATGTTGACCCGATCGTACCTCTTCCTCAAGGTGAAGAGGCTGCTGCCTTCGCTGCTTTGGGCAAGTCGGAGACATTGGGCCCTAGATCGCTAAAGATAGAAGTGCCGCCCAATATTGATTTGCTTAGATGCCCAAAGCGGCTTGCGGATTACCTATTCGAAGTCATTGGTCCGATGGAGCAGGCTCGCCTGAATACACAGGAAGATCTGAGCCTACCTTCTCAGATTTCCTTTGGCGCCTTTAGGGTAAAAACTTCACTTTGCGTAAAATTTCTTTGTTCTTTTGCTCCTTTTTTGACTTTCAATTGTGTTGTTTTAAGAATTGCATAATGGCGATCGAGACTGCCGATCAGATTCGCCAACTTCAGGATGGGGCCAAAGTCTTAAACGAGCAAATTGTCCATCTTACTTCAGCTGGGGAGGAACTGCATCGGAAGCTGAAAGCTGCAGAGGCCAAGTATGCTGAACTTTTGGCCAATTTTGACAAGAACACGAAGGAGCATGCCCTTCGTCAATCGGAGTTGGAGTCCCAAATTCGAGCTTTGAACGAACAACTAAGCGAGCACGAAGCCAATTCTGATTTTAAAGTGGCCGAACTCAGCTCTGCTTTAGAGAGCAAAGATCGGGAGCTGGCTGACAAATTCGAGGAGCTGAATGCCCTTCGCAAAGGCAACGAGGACTTAAAGGTTCAGGCTGACAGCCTATCGGAAAGGAACTTGTTGCTTCAAAAGGAATCCAACACCTTAAGGCACGATCTCGAGGAAGAGTTTGAAAAGAAGAAGGATCTGATCCTTGCCGAATCAAGGCGCGACGTCCTTAGGGAGATGTTGGATCGAAATATTGATGTTCCTACCGAACTAAATGATGCCGTTGCCATTGCGCGGTTGGCCCGCGAAGATCTTGGTCTTCCAGCAAGTTCCTCCGATGAAGGTTCTGATGGAGATGGTAATGAGTGAACTAAAGCTGTTTTCGACTTGTTGTTTTAGTCGTTTTGGGTTTTGATGTAATGTGGTCGTTCGACGGACTCTAAATATTTTTCAATGAATGAATTATTTTTGACTTCTCTTATCGTTGTATTGTCTCCGAAGATGACTCAATTTAATCGTTCGAAAGTTTTGATGTTTAGCGACAGTCATCGGAAGAAGTGTGATTGGGGCCCAATGTTTAATGCGTAGTAAAGAATGACGTCTCACTTTTACGTAATGCACTCCTCGAACACTTTTAGGTTCGGAATGAAAAATTACTTTGAACACCTGATGAAAATTTTGGAATTGTAAAATTCGCCAATGTTTAGACCGATAACACAAGTCAACAAATGTGAAAAGTCGAAAATATAACCAAGTGTAATATATCAATGAAGTGTTGGCCGCTATCGGGCGTTTAATACACTTTACGATCGACTGACTCGATCGGTTACGAAATGTGGCCGTTTAATGGCACTGAGATCTTTGATCGCTAATGGATCGTTTACATATTACATGACTTATCTAAACGAATAGCTCCCGCTTCGAGTAAAGGCGTTGGGGTTTGAAAACTTTGCCAGACTTGGATCTCTACTTCGATTTGAAGTACGATCGAGTCCCCAGTTCGAGTGAGCGCTGGGGTCTTGAACTTTGTCGAATTTTGAACGAGTCCCCAGTATTGTCTTCAACCGTCTTCGTTTCAACTTTCGATGGGAAGTCCCCGAAATCTGGGCAGTCCCTAGTATTCAACTGTGATCATCCAACTAACTCCATCCCCCCCAGTGTTTGGGTGTGAAGTATGAGCAGTCGAACACTAGTCCTCGATTTCGATATCTGAAACGAAGTCATTGAAAGACAAAACCGAAAAAGCCGTTATAGATGAAGACCACGTTAGAATGTTCGTCAGACTTATCGACCCCGATTGGAGCGTTTTGAGCTCAAGTGTTCGTGGGTGATGTTTGTCATCATTCGATTCTAACTATGCCTATCATCTAAAAATGTTAGTACCACATAATCGATTAAACAATTATTTTCCGATGGAAAGGAAATAAAAGAATAAAAGAAACTAGAAAATGAAATTTGATGATACCGTAGAGTTTAAAAGTAGTATTTCTTCAATTGTGCGATATTCCAATTGAAGTCGACTGGCTTGGAGTCCATTGTTTCGAGTTGGTATGAACCTTTTCCGACTACCGCCTTGACCCGATAGTGTCCCTCCCAATTTGCTCCCAATTTACCTTCGTTGGGGTTCATCCTTCTTCGGTCTTTTGATCTTTAACACATAGTCACCTACATTAAAAGATCTATACCTGATTTTTTTGTTGAAGTAATTTTCTGCCCTTTGTTTCTGTGCTTGTATTCGAATGAATGTCATATCTCTTTTTGCCTCGATCAAGTCTAATTCTATCAACATAGCTTCCTTGTTTGATTCGTCGGTGGAGTGAGCGAACCGAAGACTGGGTTCCCCCACTTCCACCGGAATCAGTGCCTCTGCTCCATAGACAAGTGAGAACAGAGTTTCTCCGGTGCTGTGTTTCACCGTTGTTCGGTGAGCCCACAGCGCTCCGGGAAGCTCGTTCGCCCAATTTCCCTTTAATTCATCCATCCTCTTCTTCAAATACTCAATTATTGTCTTATTGGAAGACTCAGCTTGTCCGTTTGCACTGGGGTGATAAGGTGTTGATGAAATCCGCTTGATCCCCCACTTTTCGAAGAAAGTTGTGATTCGTCTCCCTACGAACTGTTTACCATTGTCGCAAGTGATCTCTTTCGGGATCTCAAAACAACAAATGATATTTTGGTGAATGAATTTGATAATTTCCTGTTCACGAATTTTAGCCAAGGCAATTGCTTCTACCCATTTGGAGAAATAATCTGTCAAAATCAAAATAAACTTTACCCCACCAGGCGCTGTTGGAAGCGGCCAGACCAAATCCATCCCCCACTTCATGAATGGCCACGGTGACGTGACCGAATGAAGGGGCTCTGCTTGTTGATGTATGAGATTGCCAAATCGTTGGCATCTATCATACTTACGAACAAAGTCCTTGGCGTCTTCTACGATCGTTGGCCAACAATATCCAGCTCTGATTATCTTTCGAACCAACGATTTGCTGCCGGAGTGATTGCAACATTCGCCTTCGTGAACTTCTCTCAGTACGTAGCTTGTTCCATCTGGCCCAATACACTTTGCTAAAGGACCATTAAATATTCGCCTATAGAGTTGGTTATCTAAAAGGCTATATCTGGCCGCTTTAGCTTTGAGCGATCGGGCAGATTTCTTGTCTTCGGGTAGAGTACCTGCCTGCAAATAAGACAAGAATTTGTTTCTCCAATCCCAAGTACGATTAACATTATTTACCTCTTTGATGCTCCGACAAAGTGGTGATTCGAATAGATGAACCACTGTTTCGTCGAGTTCTCCTTCGACTGCAGCAGCAGAACTGAGGTTGGCCAAGGCATCGGCCTCGATGTTGTCTTCCCTCGGATCTCGAACATGGAAATCCCCTTAGACTTGGTTCACCACTAGCTGGGAATCGCTTTTGATATCCAGCCGTTCGATTTTTAAGTCCTTTGCGATCTTTAAACCTGCAGTGAGGGCCTCATATTCGGCCTCGTTGTTAGTTTTTGCATGTAACTTGATCGCATACCTGAGTTTTTCACCGGTAGGTGCTATCAATAGGATTCCAAGGCCGGTTCCTTTCACATTGGAAGCTCCATCGGTGTACATCATCCAAACTTTGGGGTCGGGGTCTCTCATCATTAGCTCCTCTTTCTTTGCTTCCGGCAAGATGTTGGCGCTAAAGTCTGCTACAAAATCAGCTAAGACTTGAGATTTGATGGTGGTACGAGGCTGGTAAGTGATATCGTACTCACTCAGCTCGACCGCTCATTTCATTAATCGACCGGAAAGATCCGGCTGATGTAAGATACTTCGTAATGGGAAAGTAGTTACAACGGATATTGAATGACATTGGAAATATGGTCTTAACTTTCGTGCAGCAGTAACTAGTGCGAGTGCCAATTTTTCTAGGTGTGGATACCTTGTCTCTGCGTCTAATAATGTTTTACTAACATAATAGATAGGAAATTGGTTACCTCCGTCCTCGCGAACGAGGACAGCGCTTACAGCTACTTCGGAAACAGCCAGGTAGACCAGCAACATTTCTCCTTCGATTGGCTTTGACAGAAGTGGAGGGTTGGACAAATATTGCTTCAATTCTTTGAGAGCTTTCTTACAGTCTGGTGTCCAATCAAAGCTTTTATTTTTCCTCAGCACCGAAAAAAACTTATGACATCGTTTAGATGACCTTGAAATGAACCTACTGAGATAGGCTACTCGGCCGGTCAGTTGCTGAACCTCTTTCTCCGTTGTCAGGTCTTCGGAAATGCTTTCGATCGCCTTGATTTTGTCTGGATTGGCCTCAATTCCCCTTTGCGATACGATAAATCCCAAGAACTTGCCGGATCCGACCCCGAACGCGCATTTCTCCGGGTTCAATCTCATGTTAAAGCGCCTTAGTATCGTAAACGTTTCCTCCAAATGACTCAAATGATCTTTCCTCTAACGATTTAACCAACATATCATCAATATATACCTCCATCATTTTTCCGATCAAATCTTTGAACATGGTGGTAACCAAACGTTGATAAGTAGCCCCAGCATTTTTAAGACCGAAGGGCATAACTGTGTAATAATAAGTCCCCGTGTCTGTGATGAATGAAGTTTTTTCCCGATCTGTTGGATCCATCGAAATTTGATTATAGCCTGAATAGGCGTCCAAGAAGCTTAACATTTTGTGCCCTGCCATTGAATCAATCAATCTGTCGAGCAATTTGCAAGCTTTGTTGAGGTCGGTATAATCGGCGCATACTCTCCACTTGCCATTTTTTTCGGTACTACGACAGTATTTGCAAGCCATTATGGATACTTAACCTCTTTGATAAATCCATTCGTTAGCAATTTTTCTACTTCATCGTTGATTACTTTCCTTCGGAACCCTCCATTCGGCCGCTTCTTTTGCTTTACCGGCCGATGCTTTGGATCGATGTTTAACTTGTGTGTGGTAACCTTTGGATCGATTCCCACCATATCTGCGTGAGACCAAGCAAAACAATCAGAGTTATCCTTGAGAAAGGATATGATTTTTGCTCTCACTTCGGGATCCAGTTCTGCTCCCACATAGACTTTCCGATCAGGCTTATCATCGAATAACATTACTTCTTCTAATTCTTCTATCGTAGAGTCTCCGGCTTTTTGTTTGTACGGTTCTCTCACACATGGTGGAACCTGTGCGAATTATTCTTCAACTTCGGACTCCGCTAACTGTGACGGAGCACATGACGGAGCCGAAGTGAAGTCTTCGGCCACGGGTTCCACAAGCTGTGATTGCTATTTTCGAAAGCCATCCTGAACAGCTACTGAGTAACATTCTTTAGAAGCTTGCTGCTCACCTCTTATTTCGCGAATTCCCCATGGGGTAGGGAATTTTACAACTTGATGTAGAGTCGAGAGGACCGCTCCCATAGCGTGAATCCACGGTCGACCCAGTATCACGTTGTATGCCATCTCGCCTTTCATCACTTGAAATGATGTCTCACTTTCGATGCCTTCTGCATACGTCTTAATTACGATTTCTCCAACGGTTACTTCGCTTGAGTTATTGAAGCCCGACAACACCGTTGAGCGAGGTACGATCTTATCGCTCAACTGCAATTGTTCAACTACTCGTACATGTATTATGTTAACCGAACTGCCAGCATCGATTAATACCCTCTTTACGTCGGCGTCGTCGATCCTCATCATTACTACCAATGCATCGTGATGGGGATGAATTCTTCCATCGAAGTCGAAATCCCCGAACACAATCTCGTCATTCATATCCTCCCGCGTTCGTTTGTCTCGTGTGAACGAGACCTTTGCATATTTCTTTGTAGTGTAAGTCACTCCACAAACGTCATCTCCTCTGGTAATAACATTCACCGTTTTCCTAGGAGCAGGAGGTTTTGGCGGCTCATCGTCTTTTTTCTTATTAAAATTGTTTCGCCCTCTATCAGTCAATAGTTCTACCAAGTGCCCCTTCTGTAGCAAGCTGGCCACTTCGTATCTCAATGCCTTACATTCTTCCGTTGTATGGCCGAAGTCATGATGAAATGCACACCATAGATTTTCATACCTTGTGTTTGGATTTGTTTTTATGCGACCCGGAAACTTTACGACCTTATCACCCATCCCCTTCAAGCGATTTACCAAGTTCGGTGTCGATATGTAAAAATTATACTCCGTCACTCTTGGAGGCAGTGGTCGATCTTTTGGAACCGAAGATGCGTTCGATTGCCCTCTCTTCAGCTGATTTTTTGAACTACCAACTTCGTGGTTGTTGCTTTCTATTCGAGGGAAACTGTAGGGTTCCCATCGTTGGTCCCTGTAGTTTTGCCTGTCGTTCTCGACTCTCCGTGGTGGCGGTCGATCATACTGATGATTATTTCGGGCCAGCTGCAACTCTTCCTCCTCAGCCCTAATCCTTGGTTCGCACTCACGATATAGATCGTCGAACGTCCATGCAATTATTTCCCTAAGACGATCCTTCAACTTCCACACCTCTATTGAATCAGTGCGCAAGTTATTAGCAAAATTCAAACAAGCCCACCTTTCTTCGAGATTTGGGATGTGAATCTTTTCATCATTAAATCGTTTCACAAATTGTTTGATAGTTTCCCCGGGCCGCTGCCTAACGTTCAAGATATCTTCCACCCTTTGCGCTATCTTTTTTGCTCCAGTATGTGATCGAATGAACTTAGCCGCCATATCATCGAAATTCAGTATCTCATTTTCAGGTAGCTACAAATACCACTTCAGTGCTGCCCCTTTCAACGTTTCACAAAACTTCTTAAGACTGACCGAATTGATCTCCTCCGAAGTCAGGTCGTTCGCCTGAACTGCAACCGAAAACATGTCAATGTGATCCCTCGGATCTGTGGTTCCATCGTATCTTACACTTTCTGGTAACTTGAAGGTTTTAGGAATGGGTAGTGGGGCTGCACTTGCTGGAAACGGACGCTTTGAGATCGATTTCTTAGCGACCTCATCCGTTAACTTCGGAACACCTGGCAATTTCTCCATAAATGATTTTATCTCATTGAACTTTTTATCCACTGTGTCATTCAGCAGAGTTTGCATCACATCCAACATTCTCACCTCTGTCGTAACGGAGGTCGGAGCTCCCGTAGCCACGGCGGCCGTACCCGATCCTCCAAATCCGACCCCGGCTGCAAGTCCCCCGTTACGGCGCCCTGAGGAACCGAAGTCGGAATGCTTGCGGGGGGTGTGATCGGGGAGGTGGGCGCTCTGTTTCCGATAGAGCTAGACAGGACCTACAACTGTTCTTGTATCATTTCGAACTGAGCGTCATGCCTTTTCAAATACGCCAACAGTGCCGCATTTGCATCTCCTAACTCAGCTTCGACCGCAGGTTCCTTACCGGGTCGTCGTCCTTAGGGCGCGTTCAGCTGTGAACCAATAGGAATGTCGTCCTGAATCGGATCCTGCTCGTGATTGGTAGACTCATCGACCGCTTCAATGGTGGCCGGAACATGAACCCCGTCATTGGGATTGAGCTGTTGTTGACCGTTCAAAGCGGTGGTAACATCGATTTTACGTTCATCTGCCATTTCAAGAAAAAAAAAAAGCAAACGTAAGTAGTATCAAACGATTCAAATTTCGGAATAAATCGATTGTCTAGACCCCACGGTGGGCGCCAAATTGTATTTCCTAAAAATGTATTTCAGGTTTTACAATTAAATTTATATTTAGTTGAGTCTAAGGCAACCGTTTATATCTCAATTTGATCGATTGATAGGCAGTTTACGTTGACAAATAGTCGATTTTTAGGGCTTTAATTCGAAGACAATGCAAATATCAGTTTCGAAGATATAAATAGGCAAATCCGATGTTGTAGTCAGAATGAACAATTCGAAGGCAGATGTAAACAGATGAATGAAGGCAAATAATAAATTTGCAATTTACGATAATCTAATTTCGGGCGAGTTTCTATCGAAGATGACCTATATATTAGTTTCGTTCGATGCTGAATATTTGATTTTAACCAGATTCGATGACAAATTTAGGTATAACGATAAATAAATGCGGTCGATGGAAATGCAATCAATCAGGTAACAATACGATCGGAAAGCGACAACAGCGATTCACTTGATGTGTTCGATATTAGTAAGCAACTTAAATAATGGACCAACTATACAACCAGGGAAACGATAACAAATTAATGAGATCGATTGTGATGAATTAAAGTATTGAATGATGGAAATAGCATGCAAACAAAGGAGTAAATAATAGTAAACAAATAAATAAAGCGGAAAAAGCTTATTGTATTGAAGAATCGGAGGTTGGTGCATCGATGAAAGAGATGAATCTTCCTCCACGTTTGAACCAAGCCACGATTGATGTTGAATACAATAGTTGCTTTGACAATGACAATAGATTAACAGTGGTGTGATGAGCAAACAACAATAGTGTAATGAGCGACTGTATAGCTGAAGAAAATATAAGGTGGTGTTCTGATCAACGTCTCTCCAAATGAAGAAATAGAGTCCTATTTATAGGTTGAAATGACAAGAGTTCCCAACCCTAGAAGAACTCCCACTTCCTCACGTCTCTTTTTCTGCAGTTGCCCATTTTCACCCACTTCCGCCGAATCCGCTAGATTTGGTCCGATAAATTTGGGATGAGGACAACCTAAGTTATCCGTTGGAACAACTGTCTTCGAAACTCTCCGATCTCGACATGGCATAATCGATCACACCATCGAGCGAAGCTGCTTCTTCTCGATCGTAAATGTCTTCGAAATCAATTAATGTTTTGCCACATAAACGAGTCCGTTACGTTCTTCTTGTGATCGAACAGAAATCGACCAATACATCTACTAAATCGCCTCTTCTTTTTTGGAGAGGTCTAGGGTTTGACCCTCCCTAATGACGATGTGTGTGTGTGTTTTTATTTTTAATTAATTTTAGCCTTTTGTGTGGATGTTTTCATCATGGTTTGAACAAAGTAACAACTAAGGAGCTACAAAATCAAGTTCATTTTCTCATAAGAATTGACTTAAAAAAAATGTATTGTTGTAGAACGAAATTATTCAGGAGAATTTGAACCTAATCCGGAGAATACTACTCATTCTCCTCTTCCGTTAAACGGTATTTTATACTAAGATTTGAATTGTCTTTTCTTATATGAGGTTGTTATGGTGATGATACAAACTCAATAAACGCACATGGTTAACATTGAAGTAAATGGAATAACCTTCAGTATTACAAACTCAGATAGTAAGGGAACTATGAAGCGGGATGAGAGAGATAGGAAAATACACCGATAGAAGAAGGGGGTGAGAAGTCTAGAGAGAATGGGGATGAGAGGAAACAGACTTCGCCCAAGGCAACATTACAATATGCATGCCTCCTCTTTTGCACAGACTGGAATTTATAACAAATAGTCCAATAGCCTTGCATTGGGCTGTTTAATTCCTGGACTCTAGTGTAAATCAGTTGCAGGCCCAAGTGCCTCATTATATTCTATCCAGTTCACAACAATACCTCCCTCCTCAATAAGAACCTTGTCCTCAAGGTTCGAGTAGAGCATCACTGAAATCAAAACAATGAAACTCGTGGTTGTCCTCTTTATATTAGAGCTGAATTGAGAATTGAAGTTTCCTCCTGGGTCAAAAGGGAACTGAGACAAATCTGCCCCAATTTTCGACATGTTTTTGTCTACCGTAGCACAACAATCCTCAACATATGTCATAGAGTCTTGATCTGCTCCTTATCCATCAGTTAACAGTTTCGGAAAGATATTGCTCTCTCCTAGCAAGCACTCATCTCGTAGATGTCCATTTAGACCAATGAGTTGCTGACACCCCTTTGAGAGAACACTTTTGAAGTTTCTACTCCAATCACCAACAAGCCGAATATAAATACTACCATAGCCATCTTTGGGAGTTACAGTACGAGAGGAGTGCCAAACAAACTGTGAAGCTGCAGCACAGTCAACAAACATGCAAAAGCGCACACAGCAATGCCATCCGGGATCCCACACTTTAGTCATAGAATTTGAATTCTCAAGTGAGCAGAACTCCACAGTAAATACCAACAATAGTTTTGTTGCCATCGTCTCTACATGACCCTTTGAGCGTATCCTGGTGAAATTAATTTTTGGAACACATATGCAAATAACCATCATATGGGTGTCAAATGGGTATACGAGTCCGGGTTCGGGTTGTAAAATTCTAACCCCGCAGGTTTCGGGTACGGGTCCGGGTACGGGTTTAAATTACAGGTTTTTAACGGGTCCAGGTTTAGGGTAGGAAAAAAAACATGTGCGGGTTCGGGCCTTAGCGGGTACGGGTACGGGTTCGGGTCTTAACAAATCGGGTTTGGGTCCGGGTTTTAATTTTTTTTAATAATATTATTTTAAATACTTAAAAAAAAAAGATGAATGATAAAAAAAGCTGAAAGACTTGCTTTATTTAAGATACTTGAACTATTAAAGTCTTGAACATTAAACTTCTAAATTTGAAAAGTGCAACATCAAAACTAGATAATGAAAATTCAAATTACAAATTTAAATATGCCTAATTCTTTGTGTAGTTTCTTCCATGTCATTTCCCTCATGCTCCGGTGTAGGTGCCATTGATGGTGCTTGATCACTTAACAGAATTTCTTCAAGGTTATCATCTTGTTCTAGTGCGTCTTCAATTCCTTAGTTTCTTCGCTCCGATATAATCCAGTCTCGTAAACAAACTAGAACATCCAAAGCATTATTACCCAAAGAGTGGCAAGTATCTCCTATCATTTATCTTCTTTGGCTAAATGCACTTTCTGATACAACTGTTGAAACTGGTACAACTAAAATATTTTAAATAGTGAATTAAGTAATTATATTTTCTAATAATATACGTCCAATAATTACTTTGCCCGACTCCAAGTAGCTCATTTTCTGAGGTATATATCGAAGTTAATAGTTGAAGTTCTATACCATATTTGAGTAATATATATTCAAATTGTTGATTTGTTATGGAATATCAAGTTTCTTTTTTAGTTAAATAGCTAAATTTGTTTCTCTTGAACATATTTCAGTAATAACAATATGGACACAAAACGAATTAAACCATGAGTGGAAAACTTGTGTATACCTTTCTCTCCACATACAAGTTTTATTACTCAGTTTATTTTAACGGGTACGGATACGGGTATATCCAATAATACCCCATAATTTTGACGGGTCTTAACAGATACGGGTATTTGTTAAGGAAAAAAAAACCCGTTCGGGTAGGGGTATTTTAGGGGGTTTACGGGTCCGGGTTTTTGCGGGTCCGGATAGGGTCGGATTTTAATGAGTACGGGTCCGGGTTTTGACGGGTAGACCCCTACCCGTTTGACACCCATAAACCATCACCATTCTATAAAAGGTAACGATGGACAGAGTTGCACTGGAATTGCCAAGTGGAGCACCATTGTAACTTCTAACAGTATCATAAGCAGCTACAATTCCGTAATCTCGATTAACTTCTAGAGTAACACCACAAGAAAAATTAATACACTCTCCAGCCTCGTCCCAACAATCAGCCCAATCGAAAAGACACTCTATGAAAACAAGATAAACGGTGAAAACATAGTGAACTAGTGATGATTGAGAACCAAATATTTTAGTCGCAAACAAGTGTCCATCACATTCAGCCTAAACTATCGGTCTATAAGCCTGAAGAAACTTACAAAGGCCAAGAACTCTTCCACTCCTAAAATGCCTCAACTGATCACCTGAGAATTGCGTCTCAATAGAAAAAGGAGCATCCTCAAAAGAGCAGAATAATGAATTGGCTAAATACTTTTCCAATAGCTTGTAAATTGCACAAGAAGTATTATAAGTACCACTGCTTTCAACACCTAGCTCGACTTTATTTACGCACTCACAAGCACACAACTTTGCAACCAAACCAGGATCAAATGGGAAATGAATCAACATACATTGAGCAATCATGTGTCGAGGTACCACCCTACACCTAGATGGTCCATTAGTTTCACGCGAATGATCGAGCAAATAAGAAGCAGCCCCATGTTCCTCCAAGTTCGAACTCATTGTCATCCCCGTGAGGAAAGGGACAGTACGCCACTCGGGCTCTTTAGCGGAAACATCCAGCATATAGCGTTTATTAGCAAAAATAGTAAGGAAAACTATGCCCATACTCTGTAAATAATCAGACTTGTAAAGTCGAAAGTGACTTGGTGTGGACAGCAAAATAGGTTCCCCCTGTGGAGGCGATTCGTCAAACACCTTAACTTCGTGTTCTTGTGCATTTTTGTCATCGCCAGTTTTAGTTTCTAGCGGTGTATCTATAGTTCCAATGCAACCAATTGAAAGCACTAAGGGAGCAAATGGAATTGAGTTAGAAGAATTACCAATCGAAATTTCGAACCTCTCAAGAGGGGCCTCAGGATTGGCTGCAGAACTTGAGACTCCATCGACCAAATCAAAATTAATCTCTGATTCTACATCCTTCTCTGATTTGACCTTATCTTCCAAAGATGCAGGCACATCGAAACACGCTTGAGCTTCATTTATCTTTAGGGAGCACGCAGACATGGAGTTCTGGAGATTGTCGAATTGGCGAAGCATAAGCACTGTCAGCCAATTTTTGTACCAAATCACGGAGGATTTTTAAATCATTGTTGATCCCGGGGTAAAGTTGAGGGTAACAGTAATCCATGAAGAAATTGAGTACGATCGATGAAAGCACCAATGATACAAACTCAATAAGCGCACATGGTTAACATTGAAGTAAATGGAATAACCTTCAGTATTACAAACTAAGATAGTAAGGGAACTATGAAGCGGGACGAGAGAGATAGGAAAATACACCGATAGAAGAAGGGGGTGAGAAGTCTAGAGAGAATGGGGATGAGGGGAAACAGACTTCGCCCAAGGCAACATTACAATATGCATGCCTCCTCTTTTGCACAGACTGGTATTTATAACAAATAGTCCAATAGCCTTGCATTGGGCTGTTTAATTCCTGGACTCTGGTGTAAATCAGTTGCAGGCCCAAGTGCCTCATTATATTCTATCCCGTTCACAACAGGCGATGTGTTTTTTTTTTCTTTTTAACTTCTTTAAATGTTAGACATCACTTATTAGAAATCGTGCCTACACCATTAGTATCCAAATAAGAGGAGAGAGAAAAAAAGAGAGTGGTAGGGGTCATTAAGTTTATTCCACTTGTGAAGCGGATGACTATTTACAAAATATAAAGGGGTTGAACAGTAAAAGAGTAAAATATTCAGGATTATAATTTCATATATTTAACGGATAATAATACCAAGGTTTATTAGGATATTTCATCTTATTTCTCCTACCAAATATGAAATAAATTAATTCTGAATTTGTTTTCAAAATTATAATTTGTTATTCCTCTTACCAGACGACCCAAAAACTCCGAAGAGTACTGGTACCAGTAGTAACACTTCTCTTGTGCTCACCGCCGTTGTAGTGCCTTTTATCCTCTGGTCTATCTGGACTAATCATAACCATAATCTATTTAACCACACTAATTATTCTGTTTCTTCCCATACTATCTCCGCCTTGGCTGCGGACTATTACTTCTTCATTACCCACGTTAGTCCCCCACGTCCTAGGTTTTTCATCCAGGTTTCATGGCTTCAACCTCTATTAAACAATTTTAAACTCAATATTGATGGTGCTTGTCATAACCTAACCCATAAAGGTGGTGCGGGTGGTTTAGTTCGGGATCATTTGGTGCCTGGTTTATTAGTTATGTTAAACCTATTTACTTAACTAATCCACGCTACACGTAGAGCTGCTTGCTCTCTTCTACGACCTCCAACTTGCTCGTACCTATCATCGTTACCCACTTATAGTCGAAATCAACTGTCAAGTATTATGTGCTCTGCTTAATACTTCTCACTCACAGTATTCACATATATTATTTTGGATTACAGGATCTTGACGAGTTGGGAGCACAATATATTGTCCACACATTTCGGGAGGATAATGTATTGGGGGACGTACTTGCAACTCATGGGAAGCATCTTGCTTTGACAAACAAACTAGATGTAGCCTATTATGATTTTCCTCCGACCTTTATTTTTTGACGCTGACTAATGGTCTCGACGGAATTGCAACATTCACGTTCAGTTCCATCTTGTATTTGCACTATTGCTGTTTAAGTTTCAATAAAACGAAGCACCCTTCCCGAAAGAAAAAAAAAACGGTTAAATTTTTCGTGAGTTCACTCAACAACGTCCAATCTTTTTTATAGATTTAGAAAGAATTTGGTGAGAAACGTGTGTCTTGTAACAACAGAGAGCAAGGTCAAATCATTTATAAAGTGTCATCTTAGCTGTCCCCTTTTGAAAAGCTTCCAAACCAAAAGAAAATCTCCTTCCAAATTTCTCCTATCAAATCTTCTGTCTAACCAGTTAGGACTACAAACAAATTTAGTTGTATAACAGAACAAATACGTTAAGCTCTCCCACGCATTGCAATTTAGTGCCCAAGTAAATACAAGTACCATTTTTGAATAGTTTAAATTTTTAAAAAAGATGGTAATATAAAAAGAAAAGTTCGATGGTACGTTATTAGGAGTAACCATACTCTTATGACCCCAAATACAAATGTAACAAATGGAATTCACATGAAATGCCCATTAATTTATTAAAAGGAGAAAATAATCATTAAAATGGATTTTCCTTTGAATACAGAAGTTATGTCAACTCACACCCACCTTGTTTCCTAAAAAATCATGTCTTCTATCATTTCTTGTCTTTTTGTTTCATACTCCAATTATCACTTCCATCATTACCACACTTTTCGCCACAACTCTCCGTCCCTTCAACCATGAGTTACCTATAGCTAGGGCTGTACAAACCAAACCGGCGAACCGCACCAAACCGATAAACCAAACCAAATCGAAAAAAAACCCGACTAGTGGTTTGGTGTTGGAAGAAAAAAAAACCGACATATTTGATTTGGTTTGATGTTAACAAAGAATAACCCGAACCGACACCAAACCAAACCGACATTACATATATATTATTTTAAATTTTTTTATATATAAAAAATAGTGAAATTAACATAAAATACCATCTCCAAAGTAATTCTATTTATTATGTACCCAACACTTTAAAATATTCTCAGTAATACAATTTTTGAGAATTTAATACTATATTTCTGTAGTTTATTTTTAAAAATAGTACTTTCATAATCTCGAATAATCTCCTAAATCAATGTGTATTAGATATCCCTATCTTTTAAAATCATCTTCTAATATCTCGCTAAAAATAGATATCCTAGTCAACAATCCACAAGTCATCCTAAAAAAATATTTCAAATACCATAAAGGACACCGAGTATAATTATGTATTATATACCTATAGTATAATCAATATATATTATTATTTAGATAGTTTATGTTTAATAAAATCTATTTGTACAATTAGAATATGTCACATATACTATCTTAATTTTTTTTATGTTAATATTTTTTACAACTAATTTTTTTTATTGTATTCTTTGCTTGAAAAAGCACCATGAAATTGTTGCTTACCAATAAAAAACCGAAAAAAACCGTATAACCCGAAAAAACCGAAAAAAACCGAGAAAAACCGAGATAGAAAAACCGACTTTATTTGGTTTGATTTGGTTTATTGATTTAAAAACCCGACATAATTGGTTTGATTTGATAAACTAAAAAACCGGACCAACCCGACCTATGTTCACTCCTACCTATAGCTTTTGTTCCTTAAGTACTTGATTCGATTTATTCGTTAATTTGGAAATTAATTAAGAGAAGAATATTACACGTAAATTATTGAGAACTCTTTCTATTGTTTCGTGTTATGTGATGTGATGGGTCAACTAATGAATGTATTTAAAGTAAGTACAATACTTTTCAATCATCTTGTTACTTGATATAAATATTGTTATCATCACATAGTCCCTTCATTTTAATTTGATATAATGATCATATCACAATTAGTCCCTTCATTTTAATTTATGTAACATAATGTAACTCGTTAATAAGTTTGAATAGATCTTAATCATTCACATACTGAGTAGAGTCTTAATATGTTTAAGAGGTACTCGATGTATTAGCCTAAATCAGATTGGGATAACAATTGAATTTGTACGGGATTTACAAGCAATTTGATATAACAAAGTTGACAAAACCAAGGAATTATCAAAAAGAAACGAATAACAAGAACAAAAAGTAATGATTTCAATATGAACTGCTTTGGAGATTACAATTGGACAAGGTTTTGTCTCTCTATTTGTGAATGTCTTTACAAGGTAAAATGAATGCTATTTATAGTTAATATAATGAATTAGAGAAAATTAAGGGTATTAATCAGCCCACTCTCCCATATCTAAATCATGGTCTACCCACGATCTTACCCATTAAATGGTGAGATAATGGGCGGAGATCGTGGGGCGACTCTTGCGCTGGAGCTAAACTTTTCTCCCGAGAATAAGCTCGTTCCACCTCGGGGTGACGAGCCATTTGTTCTCCGAAGCGATCATACTCAAAGGCTTACAGCTGATCTTGATCCCGAGGCTTCGTGGCTTATTCCACCTCGGGAGGCATGTTGCTAGCCTCGTGGCCAATTTATGAATCTTGCACGCAACATCTCGAATCCCGCACTCGGGTTGCCATGTGTGTAAGTCATATTTTGCCCAATACAGATAGTCCCCTCCCCCTACTCCTTGAGCAATTACTAGAGTGCCCCTAGGAGTGGAATGAAAAACAAGCCGGAGAAGTGACATGGACACAAGTGCGTCTAGTAATTCGAAAAGGCAGCCATCACTTCGCCTTCCCATTCGTTACACGCGGCGACTGTTGAACGATCACACTATTTTGTCCTCCTTCCCAAGGTAATGATGATCTCTTCGCCTATAAGTATCCCACTTGCTCACTTTTTCATTTTGATTCCCGAATTCAAGTAACTTTAGCACTTTCAAAGCAAGAAATTTCTATCTTCTTCATCAAATCTGTAATCAAAATTGCAATTGCAAGCTCTTTTATGAAAAAATGTCTGCCACCAATTCTGCTCAGAACTCCAGCAGTCCTTCTAGCGATGAAATTCCTGACGCCACCGCCACCACCGTGATCATTGGTGGTGAAATAGTCAATTTTGCCAACCCATTAAATGTCATTGCACCGCCTGCAGATGATAGTGAGGCGACGTTTGAGGCGAGTGGCTTGATACCAAAGCGGCACAAAAGCCACCGCTGGCCACAATAAATCCGATGAAGTAAGTTGTGGAGATGATGATGTTGGAGGTGCTAGTGAAACCGAAGGGGGTGAGGAGGAGTCCTCGAAATTGAAAGAAATTCCCATTGAGATGGAGCTTGAACCTCACCACACCACGTCATTCCCACAAGCTTCGACACAGAGAAAGATTTCAAGTCGAAGGAACAATGTGCTGCCCAACAAGAGAAAAATAGGAATATCCCAATGCAAACTACACCAACTCTGATAACCTAGGCCCACGTGGCTCTGGTTCTGGAGGACTACAAATAAGGGCCCGAAGTCCAAGTCATCGTCCCAGACCCGTACAACAGCAACTCCGACCACGTGGGGGGGCTTTCCTTTGTTTGCACCTACCCATTAATGGTAGGATTCTCCCTCCCCGTACATGGGTTGATTGACACATTTTTCCGAACATATAATCTTTGTTTGGCTCAGCTAGGCCCCGGGCTGTGGAGGGTCGTTGGATGCCTCGATTTTCTGTGTCGAAAGGCAGGGGTGCCTTTCACCTTTCAGCATTTAATTTCTCTTTTCTACCCCACCTTTCGCAAGGGAGGGATCGTGGTCTTGAACAGTAGGGGCAAGTGCTCCCTAATAACAAAGAGCGAGGACACGAGCGATCGAGGCTGGGATGACCGCTATGTTCTCCTTCCAACGGATCAGATATCTACCGACCTTGGGTTCCCCGAGGTATGGAACACCGAATGTAAGTGATCTATTCTATGACTCAGTTGCATTTTTTAACTTTAACCTCGAGTTTGTTCTTCATTTCCTGCTTTTGCTTCCTCAGTGAAAAAAGTCTCAATTAATCGGGTGATTATTGAGATTCGAACTCGGCCTGAGAGGACTTGTGCGAGCATCGCCGCTCTGGAGGAGAACAACTAGGTATGCAAGAGACACAGTGAGTTTCTTATCACAACTTGGATTCCTTCGGGGAGTGTTCGAGGTCTCCTTCTTTGTTAACTTCACTCTTCCTACTGTAGGTTTCCCTTGCACAGCGGCCACTCCAAAACCCAAGGAGGAGAAGAGAAAAAAGGGGAAGAATAAGGAAAAGGAGGTCCCCGACGTTGATGCTAGCTTAGCTACGATAGTGAGCTTGGCTAGCACTTTGAAGAAGTCCAAGCCCTCAAAAGCCTCGAAGGGCTCTCCTGGTCAGGGAACTTCTTGAGGTGAAGCGGCCACTTCAGAATAGTTACCAAATCTTCCATTGTCACCTCTAAACCTCCAACTTACCCTTCTGCAGATCTAAAGAGGAACAGAGGGGCCTCAGAGAAATCAACTCAAGAGGTGCGCCCTCGTACTGAGGCAAGATCTGATAGGCCTGTTTTTACGTCCCAATCCAGGCTTAGGGATGAAACAGATGACGAGGGGTATGAGGTCCCTAAGAATGTTGAAGTGGTAGACCTCGAGGGTCTTACCATACAACTGATAAGGCCTAGGGCAAAGCCAAAGTTGGTGAGTCCGAGCCTGCTTTCCCCCCATCTGTGGAGAGGATGACCACCATTGCCCCCCGTGCCAGCTCCGAGCCTCCCAATGCCTCAGCTTCTAAAAGGGCCATAAGGAGAGTCAAAGTCCCTGCCGATTTGTGTCTATTCGACGACACAATTGATGTCCCCATGAACCTCACTCAACTGGTGGAACCAAAAGAAGAGGACCATGTCAAGACTCCGTCCCCGGGGGCGATGATGGCTCGCTCTGCCGCTAGCGCAGTTCGGGTAATTTCCAATGCTCGTAATTTTCCTTTTCAATTAACAATCTTGCTCTAACATTTCCTTAAACTTTTTGCAGAGCTTTTTGTATTTTCTCAAGATTATGCAAATTGAGCATCATCGAGTCGCGAAGCTTTAAGACATAGGAAATGCCTGGGACCGCCAAAAAGCAAGGTACAAGGCTGAAATTGCTTCTCTGAAGGCTCAATTGGCTAAGCCTAGCTCTGATTTGCGTGAGGCCACCGCCTGAGGCACAGATGCAAGCTTTGAATGAAAGCCATAGGCTTGAGAGCTCGAGGCTGACCGCTGAGGTCGAGGGGCTTCGCAGTGAGCTGGATTGTGCCAATGCCAAATTTGCTGAGGCTGCTCGAGGCTATCAAGATAAGATGGCCAAGAGCATACTTAAAATAAAATGATTGGAGGGCCTGGCGGAGAGGGTTCCGACTCTTGAAGCTGAAGTTGTACGTCTTCGTGACGAGGTCACAGCCTTACAAGAGAACGCCAAAGCAAAATCCACGCGAGCTGAACTAGACAATAACTGGGTCGTGAGCCAAACTCGGCTCAAGGCTCTCGAGCAATGCAATACTGTGGAGATAAACTTCAGAAAGGAGATTGCCAAGGCCAAAAGTAATGTAGCTCAGGCCCAAACTATCATGGATGAGCTTCCTACAAGTGAAGGCTCGAGCGATGATGAGGCCGAGGATGATGAAGAAGAAGAAAATGAGGATGGGGCCTCCGAGGGTGAAGATGGTTCACCTTGGGATGATAACCCCGATGCTTAGATGTTTCCTTTTCTTCTTATTTTTTGTCTTTGCTATGGCCTTCGGGCCTAAAAATGTAAATAACTTTTAAGGCCTTCGGGCCTATTTTAATGAAGTTCAATTTTTTTTCGAGTGTTAGCCTTTATCTTGTTGAGAAGCACGACTGAACACTTAGGATATTTTTTGCTTGCAAGACTTTAATGAAGTTTATAACAAATTGATGCTAGCTTAGAACGACATCTCGTTCCCATGCTGTGGCATGAAGGAACAATCTTAATTGAACAATATAACTTTGGGAGTTAGATATTGGAACAAAGAGATATCGAATCGAATTCATTTCATTGATTGTAATAAGCCGTAACTGGAATTTACATAAAACCTAGTCGTGGTTAGATTTGGGAAAATTTCTAAAACAACCACTATCGGGAAATAAATACAATATCGCTAGGCTAATCTTCGGGCGACAGTCCCTGGTGTAATATTGCTAGTCTTTGGGTCTGCTTGCATTCTCCGGTATGAGAGGCTTCAAGTTAAATTTGACTACACACCGTCCCTTCCATCCCCTCACTGTTTGGGTGCGAGGACCCGAGGACCCGAGCACTGTACTTCGTTCCCTCCGCTTCCTGAAAATGCCAAGAAAAGAAAAATGGGGTGTTAGTTGATTATTCAACCTAAGCATTGGAGCGCTTGTGGCTCGGCATCGTAGGTGAAAATTTGTTGACACAGGGTAGCGTACCTCGGTGTCAGAAATAATACCACTTTAAATTGGAAACATTATATTCGAGAGTTCCAGCTTGCCTTTCATATCCTCCAACTGATAGCATCCGTTGCCAACAATTTCTTTGAACCGATAGGGTCCTTCCCAATTTTGTTGCGAGCTTGCCAGCATTCTTTTCTTTAGTTGTTTGATTCGAGGCTTTTCACACATAGTCTACTAGGTTCACCAACCTCTACGGGGATCAATGAATCCATTCCGTATGTGAGAAAAAATGGAGCTTCACCCATACTATTCTTTTTCAGTAGTGCGCATTGCCCATAATACCCCGGGCAGCTCGTCGGGCCACGAGCCTTTTGCTTCATCAAGCCTTTTCTTAATGTTTTCAATGATTATCCTATTCAAGGATTCGGCTTTTCCATTTGTACTTGGATGGTATGGGGTTGACACTACTCTCTTTATACCCCATTTTTTGAGAAAAATTGTGACATTCAAGCCGAAAAACTGAGAGCTATTGTCACATGTTATTTCTCTTTGGACACCGAACCTGCAGATAATGTTTTTCCAGATGAAGCTGATTATTTCCTTCAATGTAACCTAAGAAAAAGACACTGCTTCATCCATTTAGTGAAGTAATCGGTGAGCACAAGGATAAACTGAACACAGTCTTTAGCCTTGGGAAGTAGCCCAATTATATCATTAGAGCGTGTCGTTGGCACTTGTCACATCTCTTTACAAAGTCCTTGGCATCCGTGCTGATATCTGGCAGATAGTACCGAGTGGTTGCCACACTCGCCCTCGTACACTTCCCTCATTACATACTCGATCTGCCCCGGACCTAAACATTTGGCCATCGGGCCGCAATATAATTTCTTGTATAACAGTCCCCGAATCATCGAATAGGAGACCGCTTGTGTCCTGACCTTCTTGGTTTCTCTCTTATCAGCTGGTAGAGTCCCCGAGTTTAGATAGGAAATAAACTTGGTATGCAAATCCCAAGTATTGCTCACTGAATTGACCTCTGGCTTAATCCTCTCTACAGTAGATGTGAGGAAACGAACCACCAAATCAGTCCTCGAGTTCTCTTCCTCGATGGCAGAGCCCAGATTCGCTAAGGCGTCTGCTTCGGCATTTTCCTCCCAAGGAATTTGCTTAATTTTCCACTCCTAAAAGTTGGCAAAAATTTGTTGAGGTCGAGCTAAGAACTGTTGCTTCTTGGGCTCTCGAGCCGAATAGTCCCCGAGTATTTGATTCACCACTAGTTCTGAGTTGCTCCTCAACTCGACTCTTTCTACTCCCATTTCCTTAGCTAGCTCTAACCCCGCTATTGCAGCCTCAAATTCTTCTTCGTTGTTGGTCACTTGCTTAAATCTAATGGAGTGTCTCACTCTTTCCCCGGTAGGAGCTACCAAAAATATACCAAGCCCCGGGCCCTTTGAATTAGTGGCCCCATCAGTATAGAGTGTCCAAATCCCAGAGGTTGGTCCCTTGGATACTAAATTTTCCTTCTCCGCCTCGGGGAGTATTTTGGCATTAAAATCAGCCACGAAGTCTGCTAGCACTTGGGACTTTATGGCTGTACGAGGCTGATAAGTGATGTCATATTCACTCACCTCAACTGCCCACTTAGCCAACCTTCCCGACAACTCAGGTTTATGCAATATATTCCTCAAAGGGAAGGTAGTAACTATGTATATGGGATAACATTGAAAGTAAGGCAGTAAATTATGAGCAGTGACAAGTAAGGCAAGTGCCAATTTCTCTAAATGTGGGTACCTGGCCTCATCATCTAGGAGTGTCTTGCTCATATAGTATATTGGTTGTTGTTTCCCATCCTCTTCTCGAACCAGGACTGCACTTATTGACACCTCCGACACTGCCAAGTAGACCAACAACGTTTCTCCATCTTTTGTCTTGGTGAGCAATAGTACATTAGCCAAATAGTGCTTCAATTATTTTAACGCTTCTCTTTACTATGGGGTCCATTCAAAGGCAGTGTTCTTCTTCAAGACTGAGAAGAATTTGTGACATCGCTCATAAGACCTCGAGATAAATCTACTCAAGGCAGCGATCCGGGTAGTTAAGCACCACGAGAGGACCTCGGGAATTTCTTCAATAGCCTTAATCTTTTTAGGATTCGCCACGATGCCCGCTCGGAGACAATGAATCGCAAAAACTTTCCTGAACCAACACCAAAAGCACACTTCTCAGGGTTCAACTTCATGTTATACTGCCTTAGGATGGAAAAGAGTTCTCTTAGGTGGTTCAGATGATCCTCTATACGAATCGACTTCACTAGCATGTCATCTATGTAAACCTTCATCGACTTCCCAATATAATCCTTGAGCATGCGACACACTAACCTTTGATGCGTTGCCCCGATACTTTTATGGCCGAAGGCATCACTTTCTAGCAATACGTGCCTCCGTCAGTGATGAAAAAATTGCTCTCTTCATCCTTCGGGTCCACCAAGATCTGATTGTACCCTGAGTATACATCTAAGAAGGTTAATAGTTTGTGTCCAGCTGTGGAGTCTATCAACCTATCTATTTGTGGCATAGGATATGAATCCTTGGGGAAAGCTTTGTTCAAATCCGTGTAGTCCATACACATCCTCTATTTTCTATTCTTTTTTTGCATGACCACAACATTGGCGAGCCATTTCGGGTATTTAACTTCTCTCACGAAGCTGTTGTCTTACAGCTTCTTTGTTTCCTCCTCGATTACTTTTCTCCTAATGCCAGCATGTGGCCTTTTCTTTTACTTCACCAAAGTGTGGTGAGGATCCACGTTGAGCTTATGAGTCATAATCTCCGGGTCGATCCCAACCGTATCTGCGTGGGACCTAGCAAAGAAATCATGGTTGGACTTCAATAATGCAACTATAGCCAGTTTTTACTCCGAGTCCAACTCCGAGCCAACGAACACTTTCCTATTTGGGAACTCCTTTAGTAGTGCGAATGATTCCAACTCTTCAATAGTTGAATCTTTCGCTTTTTGCTTACGAGGCTCTTGAATGCTGCCGGGATCTTATCAATCACCTCCTTCTGGGGGGTCTATTTCAAGCACCGAACCTCCTCCTTCTTCAGATCTCGGATACATTGATTGCTATTTTGAAGGTCCACTGGGGACGACTCCACTCTTTATAGCAACCGAATAGCACTCCTGATGCAATGGAAAATACGCGGAAGCTAAACACGATACAAATATGCGGAAGCGATAAAACAAGATACGAGATATCTAAAAGATATCGAGAAATGCAAGACTAGGAAGGCAAGAAATAGAAGAAAGAATCGAATTCAATTTACTAACGTTAATTGAATCCAAAAGGGAGAAGGGAAACTCGAACCTTACAATGGAATCAAACTAGATGTCGATCTCCATAGGTTCCAAGTCGAGACATACACAAGCCTCGGGCTCAAACAAGAAGGGCTCGGCCTCTTCAATGTTCTCTCACAAGATTCTCTCTTCAATAATAGCTGACTAATGAAATGAAGCTAAAACTAGCTATATATACATTTACATTGAGTTTTGGACAAAAATGGCCCTGAAGCTGATTCTGGTCCGCTGCTTAACTTTAACCCTTCGCGATCGCACAAGGGAGATCGCAATCGCGCAGACACCAAGCCAAAGCATCGCGATCGCGCCTAAGGGCTCGCGATCGCGCAGGCCTCCTCCAACCTCGACTTCGCCATCGCGTGGACTGGGCGCTGTCGCGCAGGCATAAGCAATACCCTTCGCGATCGCGCAGTGATGCTCGCGATCGCGAAGAACACTTGTTCTTCCTCAGGCAGTGAGCTCCCAGAATGCTCCCCTGTTTTGCCCTGTTTTGGGCTGCCTGTTTTCCTGCCTTGTTTCCTCCATCCGTTGGCGCTCCAATGCATGATCTTTAAGTTGTTTCCGGAGGCCTTGACTCGTATCCGTTGTGCTCTCGAGCATGGCTTTTGATGGTTGTCGTTTAGGCCATTTTATATTGCATCATCCTCCCCTTCTTGAAAGGATTTCGTCCTCGAAATCGAACCATCAAAACCTACAATCAAAACAAGCACAACCAAAACTTCCTACTTCACAAGTAGGTTAGCTTAACAAGAATAAGTGCAAGTAGTGTGGAAAACACACTCTTGTGATAGAGCCAAGCATCAATCCCAATTAAAAAGCGTATGTCCCCAAAAGAGACGACATAGTCTTGGCTCGACAAGAACAAGCACTCATCGTCAAAACTAGCAAAGAGATCAAGGATATGCATGTGGCAATTAAATTCCCCACGACCCCTAAGCCCATGACCAACACACCAAGCCTTCAAATCAATTTTATCACAAAGTGACACATCGGCTTTGGCATGCTCAACACTCAAGGTGCGCTCAACATATGGAAGGGAGTAAGTAAGATAGTTCAAGCGACATCTAACATCAAATACTCCACTCCCCTTCTTAAGAGCATTCCTACACACACCAAGAGGTACCTCCTCACCTCCAAATACTCCCTCAAGACAACCCTCGTCATTAGACAAACTCCCAAGGGAGGTCTCAAACAACAGATTATCTATAGAGTTAGGCATTCCAATCCATGGAGGTCCAAACTCGCACTCCACTCTAGTTTGATACAATTCACCATTTTCATTGAAGTGGCCCCTCATACAATGGATTAATATAGGCACACTCCTCTAGTTCATTGGCAAGCAAAGGTAAAGTTCTCAAACTAGAGGTATCAACATCTACACTTGAGGAGTCATCGAACACAAGTCGATCTATCTCATTCTCAAGAGACTCCTCAAGGTTACAACCTTCCTCACTACGACACAAGATACCACCACTAGCAAATAAGCAATCAAAGGGAAGAATAGGATAATCATGCAATTCATCTTCTCCTCTATCAAACATGGGTGGGGTGTCATAACAAGGTTCACAAGAAAGGTCAACTTCAACATTTTCACTAAAGAGAGGTTCAATGAAAACCGAGCTCACATCATGATGTGGCTTTTCAATCCTCTCAACTAGTGGTTCAATTTCACACACAAGTTGACCCGAAGGCTCTACACTAGTTGCAAACACATTATACTCATGCAAATCATTAACTAGCATAGAGTTGTTACAAACAAGATCACAAGACAAGGAAGTATCATGCTCAAGGGAGGAAGAACTAACACTTACACTTGAGTCGCATCCGGGCTCACTCAATGTACATAAAGCGTCATGGGTAGTTCCTTCACCTCGAAGCTCACATTTGGCATCGCCTTCACCTTGTCTTTCCATCTCGGGACATGGTTGAGGCTCCATCGGTTTGCCTCCAAGAATCCCTACACAAGAACTCAAATACATAGAAGAAAAAGATAAAGGGTTAAGGTTAGAATAAGGGGTGCCCTCACTCTCAATTTTTCTTTTTCCCTCTTTCTTTTCCCTCATTTTTTTTCCAAGGTCGGGTGTAGATTCGGGTGGTGACAACCCACTCACATCACTCATCACAACCTCTCCTTTTTCCACTCGAGAGTTGTCACCGGTCGCTCCCTTACTCCTCTCTATCTTTTGTCTCTCAAATTCGGGCGAATTGGGACGAGGCCCGAGAATGCCCATAGCCGGAGTAGGTGGACTTTTTACATCAACCCGGAATCTAGGACTTGGAGACTCATCACTTGAGGTCTCCTTCTTCTTTGTTGGTGAACCACTTGATTTTGCAACTTGTGGTTGGTTCACCTTGTTGATTTTTATCAACCCTTCACTTGAACTAGTCCCACCACTTCTTGTCATTGTAGGACTTCTTGTTTGCACATTATTGCCCATGGAATGAAGTTCCCGATCCTTGCTCCTTTGCCTAGCCAAAGAAGGGGTACTACTAGTAGGCACTCGGCTCTTCGCCCGGTAAGGCACAAAGTCATAGACTCTTTGCCCCACGCCCACAAGATATGCACCCTTCACCACACTATATTGCACCTTCTTCCCCTCCAACCACCGGTCACCTATCCACACATCAATATGACGCATGGGATACACATCATACCACACATAGCATTTATAGTTCCTATGAGATACGAGTACCCGAGCCTCCTTAGAAACCCACACTCCATCATACTCATAAGGATGCTCTAGCTTATGGCATGGTATCCTAAGCCTATCAACCAAAGAGGTGCTAATACAATTGGCATCGGTACCACCAATCTTGAGCAAGTATCCTCCAATACCATCTACCTCAACAACGAACCTACATCTACCCAAGTTTTGTAAATTGGCATCCAAGTGAGAACTTGAACGCCCACAAGTGTCAACTCCGACAACTTGGGTCTTCCTTATCCCTCCACTAGTGGCAACACCACTAGAACAATCTCCACTTCCCGTCACTCTCCCAACATTAGAAATGTTGTTGGAAGTCAAGGAAGGAACCTCGCCATGGAACCCATAAGTGCCTCTTGCCTTGGTTCCATAGCCCATAGTACTACTCCTACTACAACCATCCACGCCCCTCACGGCATACAACCCCTTTGTAGCAAAAGCAACACCATTTTCCAAACCAACCTCAACATGGGAATTAGAAGCATTAGGCCGCTTAGCGTACCTAGAAGATGGAAGCTTCTTCCTTCCCACGGAACAACCACCACCACCACCTCCCATACTAATGGAAGGTCCTCCACTACTCCCTTGTACTCCATTAGCGACACTAGGAGAAGATGCATAAGAATAACCCCTATGTTCATCATCATCATCAACTCTACCTATGTCACCATCATCAATATCAAATTCTTCACAAGAAGAGTAAGTAGGATCATCATACCTTGAAGCGTCACCATTTTCGATTTCTTGACTAGAAGCATAGGCATCTTCACATTCTTCATCACAAGCTTCGTAGTCATCATCAACCTCACGATCATCATAGTGAACCGCTTCATCATCATAGGAGCCATGGCTTCCATCATCATAACAATGGCCATCATCTCCCTCATAGGAGCCATAGTCTCCATCATCACCATACGAGTCATAGCAACTCGCATCATCGCTACATGAGCCACAATCTACTCCATCATCATTGTCCAACATTGTTGCAATCACCAAAGACAAAACCTCCCGAAAGTCACTCCCTCACGTGTATCACTCAATATATGTACACTCAAGAGCGAGGCCTTATCAACTCGGGAACCAAGGTAATCACAACTAGCATGTCCAAGTTAAAGTTCGGAATAGAATTAATGAGACTCGATGTACGGACGGCTATTTAAAGTGCGCACTTGAGGCCAAAAGGAGTTCTACGACTCTTCTTTGAATTCTAATCTCCTTCTAGGCACGATTATCCTATTCGCACAAGGGATTAGTACTAATTAGGTAGAATTGTTACCCTCAAAGTACTAACCGGAAGTGACGCGATCAAATGGAAAAAGATCGAATCGCCACTAGATGGATTCGGAATTGGATGATTTTTGGTTAGTGATCTACAAACTCACCATATTTGATGATACAATTGAAGTTTTGGTGAGTGGAAACTGTTTCGAACGCTTTGCGAACAATCTGTCCCAATTCAGGATTTTCTGGAATTGATTACCCTTCGCTATCGCATGAAAGGGCGCGCGATCGCGATGACTGAATTTGGGAATTGGTCGCGATCGCGTGAGGATGTGCGCGATCGCGCAGGCTTGCAGTCCAGAACCAGAACCCCGACTGTAAACACAGTTTTTGGCACACAAATCACACCAATTCAACTTGTTGTTCAGTTTTAAAGCTTCCAAAGGGTGTTTTCAATTGAAGTAAGCAATCCCCAATGGTTTTATCAATTAAACGATCAACGAACAACTTGTTTCACGGAATTGGAGCAAGTTCTTCAAAGTTCTTCAAGAACTTCAAAGTTTCAAAATATCGATTTTCATTCCGCTACTCCAAATGATGATATGGGGATATCAAAATAACGGAAAAACTTTAAGGAACAATCCCCGATACCCAACAACCAAGAATTCACAACACAAAACAAGTTCTATCAAATTTTGTGAATTCTCAACTTTTGAGATTTGGTTTTCAAGATTTTGATTCACGACTTCAAATCGTGTTTCGAGGGTACCAAATCAACGGGAATATGATAACAAACAATCCCCAGTAACGAACAACAACAAAATCGCTACAACAAACGATTTCTAGCAATTTTTTTGTGATTTTCAAATTTTTGGATTTTTTTTTTGTTTTTCTTCAAATCAAGAACAAACAACACAAGGATAACAACAACAAGAACAAGACCGAGGATTCGTAAGAACGAAGCCTAGCCATGCTCTGATACCAACTGATGCAATGGAAAATACGCGGAAGCTAAACACGATACAAATATGCGGAAGCGATAAAACAAGATACGAGATATCTAAAAGATATCGAGAAATGCAAGACTAGGAAGGCAAGAAATAGAAGAAAGAATCGAATTCAATTTACTAACGTTAATTGAATCCAAAAGGGAGAAGGGAAACTCGAACCTTACAATGGAATCAAACTAGATGTCGATCTCCATAGGTTCCAAGTCGAGACATACACGAGCCTCGGGCTCAAACAAGAAGGGCTCGGCCTCTTCAATGTTCTCTCACAAGATTCTCTCTTCAATAATAGCTGACTAATGAAATGAAGCTAAAACTAGCTATATATACATTTACATTGAGTTTTGGACAAAAATGGCCCTGAAGCTGATTCTGGTCCGCTGCTTAACTTTAACCCTTCGCGATCGCACAAGGGAGATCGCAATCGCGCAGACACCAAGCCAAAGCATCGCGATCACGCCTAAGGGCTCGCGATCGCGCAGGCCTCCTCCAACCTCGACTTCGCCATCGCATGGACTGGGCGCTGTCGCGCAGGCATAAGCAATACCCTTCGCGATCGCGCAGTGATGCTCGCGATCGCGAAGAACACTTGTTCTTCCTCAGGCAGTGAGCTCCCAGAATGCTCCCCTGTTTTGCCCTATTTTGGGCTGCCTGTTTTCCTGCCTTGTTTCCTCCATCCGTTGGCGCTCCAATGCATGATCTTTAAGTTGTTTCCGGAGGCCTTGACTCGTATCCGTTGTGCTCTCGAGCATGGCTTTTGATGGTTGTCGTTTAGGCCATTTTATATTGCATCAACTCCCTACATGTTCGTTGCTCGCCTCAAATCGAACGAATACCCCAAGGAGCAGGGAATTTGATGACTTGATGAAGAGTGGATGGCACAGCCTCCATCACATGTATCTAAGGCCTCCCGAGGGTGACATTATAGGCTATGTCATTGGGAATTACTTGGAACATGGTCTCTTTAACAACTTCTTCTACATATATAGTGAGTGTAATCTTACCCAATGTCTTTTCACTAGAGTTGTTAAAACCGGTCAAAATGGTTGCCTTCGGGACTATAAGGTCCTTCAACCACATCTTTTTCACTGCTTAGTAGCTAATTATATTTACAGAGCTCCTGGGGTCAATCAAGTCTCGTTTGATGTCCGAGTCATTGATTCTAAACATAATAACGAAAGCATCATGATGGGGAAACATCATCTCATCACAGTCATCATCATCAAAGACAATTTCTTTACCTAAACCTCCAGTTCGAGTTCTCTTCTCCATCTTAATGGATAGCTTAGCAAATCTCTTTGCAGCGGAGAAATTCACACCGTGCACCTTCGTACCCCCCGTTATAACATTAACAACCCTTTTGGAAGATGGGGCCCTCGGCGGCTGTCCATCTTTATTTTTCGTGAAATTCTATTTTCCATTGTTAGTTAGAAATTCCTTCAGTAGCCCTTCCTCAGCAGATAGGCCACCTCGAGGCATAATGCCTTACAGTCCTCGGTAAGGTGCCCATAGTCCGCATGAAAATCACAATAAAGGTTAATGGTTCCTCTTCCCAAGGGCCGTTCTCATATCCTTCGGGAGTCTCACTCCCTGATCTGTCATTCCTTTTAACGCGTTCACCAACTCAGCGCTAATACATTGAAGTTATATTCAGAAATACTGGGTAAGTCCTTTTCCATAAACACTAAAGAAGGTCCCGTAGTGTTCCTCTGACTCGAAGTGGAGCCAACTTTACGCCCAAGCCTAAAGCTCACAGGCTATCCTCCGAGCCTTTGACTTACATGTTATCTTTGAGAATTGTAGGGGTCGTAACGGCCCTTTGTGTTCCCTCGTGGCGCATCAGCGCGTTGAGTTGACTTGGGGTGACTCCTGTAACCAGAGCTTCGACCAGCTGCTCTCCCCTCTACTTCTTCGAGTCTAACCTGAGGAGTAGCTCTATCGTGCAACTCGTCCCAGGTTCGAGCTTGGCATTGTTGGAGATCTCTTTAACTCGGCAGCGGCCTCAGAGTTATTGACATTAATATTTCTTTCGAATGCCATGATTGCCAAGTTGTCCTCAATTTTTGGCAACTCCATCCTCTCCACTTGGAAGCGCTCGAGAAAATCTTTGAACGGCTCTCTGTACCACTGCTTGATCTCGAACATGTCCTCCTTTCGCTTGAGGATCTTTTGAGCTCTGGTATGTGCTTTGATGAATAAATCAGCCAATTCATCGAAGTTTGAAATTGACTCGGAGGGTGGATGCATATACCAATGCAATGCTCCCTTCTCAAGAGTATCCCCGAACTTTTTTGAAAACATGGATTCTTTCTCCATCGGGGTCAGGTCATTGTTTTTCACTATGGCCATGTATTCAGCCGCGTGATCATGTGGGTCAGTCGTGCCGTCATCCTTCTTCAGAACCTGCAGCTTGAATTACTTTGGTATAGGTGGGGGGCAGCCTTGGGCTTATAAGCCTGCTGCCTACACTTTTTAATATCTAAAACCCTTTGAGTCTTCCTGACCCCGAGGACATTCTTGAGCCGCTTTTCAAATTGGGCCTCAAAATCTCTCTTCTACTTCTCGAAGTCTATCGAGACGCTCGTTTGCGCCACCGTAGGGGCTGTTCCAAAAAGTGAAATGCCATGTGGAGCAGTCCCCAAGCCTCAAGACGCAGCACCATTTGGAAGTCCCCCTGTTGTTGCGCCCAGAGGAAAAAAGGCCGGGATCCATTAGAAGCCACGGGTGGAGTATTGGTGGGAGTGGTATTAGTTTTCATGTTACCTGAGATGGTTAGTAATGAACTATACAACTCATCATTAATCCTGCTTTGTTCGGCAAGTTTCCCTTGAACTTGTTGCATGAAGTTTATAACATATGCATTCCAAGCATCATTTGACCCCAAAGAACAGGGGTCAGCTGGAGGCGGAGGAGGTGGAGGTACAAATGCTCCATCAACAGCTTCAGTCTGCCCATCAGGGGTGGCTGATTCCCATAAACACTATCATTGTTATCAACCATCGCTGAAAATTAGAAAAGAGAAACATGAACAAACGTGTTGCGCCACTTTGGAACACAACGTAATTGTCTGAGCCCCACAGACGGTGCCAAATTGCATTAGTCTAAATCGGATTAGGATAGCAATTGAATTTGTACGAGGTTTACAAGCAATTTGATGTATCAAAGTTGACAAAAACAAGGAATTATCGAAAACAAATTAATAACAAGAACACAAAGTAATGATTCCAATATGAACTGCTTTTGAGATTACAATTAGACAGGGTTTCGCCTCTCTATTTGTGAATGTCTTTACAAGGTAAAATGAATGCTATTTATAGATACAGATTTGGAGAAAATTAAGGGCATTAATCAACCTGCTCTCCCATATCTAAATCATGGTTTGCCCACGATCTTAACCATTAAATGCTGAGATAATGGGCGGAGATCGTGGGGCGACTCTTGCGCTGGAGCTAAACTGCCCTACCAAGGCTAAGCTTGTTCCACCTCGATGTGACGAGCCATTTGTTCTCCGAAGCGATCATATTCCGAGGCTTCATGGCTCATTCCACCTCGGGAGCCATGTTGCTAGCCATGTGGCCAATTTATGAATCTTGCACGAAATATCCTGAACTCGCTCGGGCTGCCATGTGTGTAAGTCTTATTTTTCCCAATACACTTGAAAATTCTTGTGAAGCTAATTTTTCAAAACAACTTTTATAACCACAACCAACAACCCATGTATAACTACAGTCTGCGCAATAAAATTTGTGGCCTAAAGCTAAGTTTTAATAAGAGGCCTTGATTTTTTTCCAATCTATATACATAATATGTACACACACTTATGCTTGGAGTTTTTTCTTACGTTTTTGAGATACAAAGTTAACATAGTTTTATTTAATTATATTTTTTGTTGAGACATTGTTGATATTAAGACTTTATTAATTTAATTTTAAAAAATTACTTTGACACGATCTGGATTTTTGGATAGGTCGTATGGGCACGCAACATCCTCCCCTAGACCCATCGGGCAAACTCTATTGAAATTAACCAACATGAAGGACATATATATATACACACATACACACACACATATATACCAGCTGCCAAAAGAAGAAAATGCATTTAACTACACAAAATACAAGGTTTAGGTACAATTCAGATCTGACATCCAAGAGTAAGAAAGATATATACAACTCTTGCAAACTAAGGCTAGCGGCTACCACAGACAAGGGTTGGTTCACAACTGACAGCTGAACGGCTCTCACTCCTCAATCACGCTTCGAACTCGGTCCTGGAGCGGTATCTTCCGAAATACACAAAAAATAAATGAGGAGTGAGTCAAAAGAACTCAGTAAGTGAGGGCTTGCTAGCTACCTTTATACACAGGTAAGCTAACTATGGGATAAAGTAAACAAGCAATATCAATAAACAGATAATGAATGCACAACATCACATTGCATATAAGCCACGTACTCATCAGTAAATGAAATAGGATAAAATGAGATGCAATATGATGCAATGGAACGCAACCGGGTCATATGTGCCCAAAAACCCTCACCGAGGTCACCAGAATAGAATACTCCTGCTACCAGGGATATCAAAACTGGAGCAGAATACTCCTACTACCGGAGAATGTCTGAATTGGAGTGGAGTACTCCTACCCCTAATAAAATATTACAGGCCAAATCATGAAAATGTACAATCAATAATGCAATCCAAGGCAGCAGTATATTAAGTACGTCCTATTGGCAGCTACACATGTAAAGAACACGTGCGTAGAACATCCATAAGGCCTAAGGTATAAAATAAGTGGATTTTACTTACCTCAAGTCTTAAGCTAACCGGCTACTAAATTACCTCATTTCCCTTGCGGATCCTTTCAGAACGATCTCGCTCTAAGCCATGAAAGGAGAATTGCACATATAAGTGTTAAGACAAGGGATATATACAATTAAGCGATAATCGAAGGAAATTCTCAAATTTTCCTTGGGCCTACTTTGCTGAATATCAATAAAACATATATATTTGGACTCTTCATGGTCCCACGATACCAACTGTGCTATTGAATCGCTATTATGAATTTATTTAACCCAAATTCCTTAATTTTTTTAGACTTAGGGTTCCAACTCAATTAAATTAAGCAAAAATTCATTGATTCATAGCCCTAAACCTTCAATCGCGGCTGGACTCCTTCGGTCGTACCGCCTAGTTCATAGTCGCATAGGCCAAGGGACCCAGTCCATTTCATGCCTTGACCCTCGCGGTTGCGTTGGTTAGCTGGTCTGGTACACCAACAGCTTTGGCAACATTGGTTGGTGCTGCATTTTGAGTTCGAATTGGACCTACGCTGTCCGGAATCATATTAAATTTCACACACAAGTCCTAAAACACTTTTAAGACTTACTCTGATCCTGAAATTAACATCAAATATGCTAAACGAAGCATGAAACCAAAAAAGGAAAAATTCCTACTTCCCAAACACAGGTCGAAATCAATCAAACAACCTCGGAATTCACATATGGAAGTTAATACAGGTCACAAATGACCATACAAACCTAACGATACTTTCAAATTCAAAATAGGAACCTATTCATCAAATTCCATTAAATGGCTTTACCGACACTTGGAAATGATAACCGTTCTCTAAGACCAATCAAACGAGGTCCAATGCAGCTCAAACTTAACAGACAGGTCACAATGGACCTTATAGAGCTTTTAAGACTGTCGGTTCGCTTATTAGAGTCTGAACTCTCAAAACGACTGGTCAGAGTTGTTTCATTCTCCTCCACTTAAACGCTCGTTCGTCCTCGAACGAAGTTAAAAATTTTACCCGAGTAATCATACTCAACACAGAGGATATTCCAAATTGACCCTTGACAACCAGTCAACCGATATTATTAAACAATTACTTTAACCGCAAATAAGCGCTTATCGATATAACGATACTCTTTAGCTTAGAGGTCTATACCATACCTGAATTATCAGAAAAGTGGGGATATGTCTTTCGTATACTCGACTCGAGCTCTCAAGTGTCCTCCTCGTGAGGACGGTTTTGTCATCATGCTTTTACCATCAAAATTCCTTCGATCGTAATTTCTGAATCTCTCTTCTTATAATGGCAGTTGGAGCCTCCTCACAAGCTAAATTCATATTTAGCTCAGCTGGATTCACCTCGATAACGTGAGAAGGATCCCAGATACACTTCTTGAACATAAACACATGGAATGCTGGATGAACTGGCATAGATTCTAGCAAATCAAGCATATAAGCAACCTTAACGATACACTTCTCTGTTCGGAAAGGACCGATAAACTTGGGACTTAACTATCCATTCTTCCCAAACCTCTTCACAGCTCGCATCAGTGATATCTTTAAGAATACCATGTCATCGACCTCTGATGAGCACGCAAAACACATCTCCGATGAGTAGTGACACGATCTTCGCAATAGAATCACCCAATGAGTCAGGGTTAAATTCACAGGGAACAATGTGGTGGGATTAAGATAGTGAGGAACTAAACATATCGAACTAAGCCAAACGAGAGGTGATAACTAGAGAATGATGCTATTAACTACGACAACAATAAGAAAGCATGTAAATATGATCAATGACAACTCAGTCAGGGGTGCAAGACAGTATAACTTAGGAAATGCAAATGACCCTATGTTAATCAATTTCACATAAAGAGCCCCAACCAATTAAGCTTAAGCGTGCACTATGACACTCGAGCTATTTTACCCTTATAGCCTCTCTCGATGACTACCAAGCCTAACACCCCTCACTCTCTCAGTGCAAAGAGGTATTACATGAAGCTCAATCGATGTTGTGTCCAAGTAAGGCATCTCCCTCTCGGTGTCCAACCTGGTAAGTCGGGGTAACCGCAACAACACCTACCTCCAATACCTTGTTAATCACTATCCCATTCCTAGAAATACCCTCTCGATGTAAGTCTAGTACTTTAGGGCTAGAATTAACATTTGCAACTACTTATTCATGAGAAGTAAATCATGTAGTAATTAAATAGCCAAACACTCAAATCAATAATGGTAAAGGGTACTCAATACCTCAAAAGCACAAAGGTATTAATTTACAAGGACTAGCTCTACCAATCAACTACACATGTTTAAAATGGCAAGATTACACCAGCAAGCCAAGATAATGAAATACAAACCAAAGAAATGAAGAAAAGGTAAATCGGTTGAACAATTTAAGCTCCTAATCTTCAAACCCTTTACTTGGTTGATGAACCCTTGTCCAAAAGCTTGAGAAATAAGTCAAAGATACTCTCAAAATTGTCCAAGTAGCTATTTATATGTTGCCTCATTTTTCTGAACTAAAATTTCAATTCTGTCCAAGCCTGCCCAGTTGCGCTATAGCGCGATCGCGTCTCAACAAGCGCTGTCGTGCTAAAGACTTTCCATAAACCATAAACCATCGTGATCGCGTTGACTCTGGCGCAGTCATACCCGTTCCTCTGATTCTTCTACGCGATCGAGTTGACTCTAGCATTGTCGCACCCGTTCCTCTGATTCTTCTGTGCGATCGCGCCTGCACACCTGCCAACACGAAGAACATATCTTCAAACGGATTCTGCAGCTTCATCACTTGGCATTATTTTGACTTGTGTTAATCCAATTCACTTCCGTAGCTCCATTATCCTGCAATATGCAACTAAAACATGGTAAGTGCGCATATTTAATCCATAATATGCAACAAAAGCTCAAGAAATAGAAGGTGATGTGTGGTATTTTACCCACACATCAGCCTCAAACTCTAACTCATGATTCCTCTCGTTCAAATATGATATCTGCCTACTCTAAGCAGTCTGAAGACGACTCTGAATAACTCAAACCGTATTGAAATTCTGACGCACCATATCTGAACCCAATACCTCAATATCGCGGGACTCGAACCAACCAACGGAAGATCGACATTGACGTCCACACAATGGCTCGAATAGAGCCATCTGAATAGAAAATTGATAGCTATTATCATATGCAAACTCCGCTAAAGCCCAATGATCATCCCAATGGCCTCCGAAGTTCAAAGCACAAGCCCTAAACATATCTTCAAAAATATGGATAGTCCGGTCAAATTGGCCATCAGTCTGCAGATGAAATAATGTCCTAAGCTGAACTTGAGTACCCAATTCTCTTTGGAAAGCCTGTCAGAACGGAGAAGTAAACTAGGAACCTCGATCTATATATAATAGACAAAGGAGTGCCATGCAACTGAGCCACCTACTCGATAAAGGTTGGAGCCAGCTCCTTCAGTGAATGGTCGTCTTTATTGTAATGAAATGAGCAGATTTAGTCATTCTATCTATGATAACCCAGGCTGAATCATGGCGTCTCAAGGTCTTCGGCAGACCAACCACAAAATCCATGGTGATATGCTCCCATTTCCACTCGGGCATGGGTAATGCTTGAGCCAAACCTGCAGGCCTCCTGTGCTCGTACTTGACTTGTTGACAATTCAAGCATCGAGACACATAATCGAAAACATCTTTCTTCAATCCTTTCCACCAATATAGTTCTCGAAGATCCTGGTGCATTTTAGTAACACCGGGATGAATGGAATACCGTGAACTATGCCAACCCTTTGCACCTCCTCATTGGAACATCTGTGGACCTAGCATTACCAATTACTCGCACCTTCTCATTGGAGTATCTGTGCTCCTCTTCACATGTCTTAACCATCGTAGCATCTCTTCTCGCATCTTGTTCACCACAGATGTAACTCCCACCATGTCACGTATAACCTTATATCTAATCTTATTCATTCTAGTATGACAAAACATCCATCCGTTACTCCTAATATTGTCCAAATTATTAGGCTTAGCTAAAAAAAGAATTTAAAAATAAGGAAAAAAGAATCAAGGTTTTAGGGTTGAGGGTTGTCAGCATTGGATTGGCTAGGGAGTGGGGCCAGCTGGATTGTTGCTTTTTGTGACAGTAAGGGAACAGGTGCTTTAAAGTGAGCTGCTAAGGCTGCCGGGTTGGCAGGTTGTCATTTGGACAATCCCCCATGTGTTGTCATATAAGACAATCAACACCCCATCCCCCGTCCCCTCTTAATTTCTCCAATCACTATATTCATAAAAAAAGTTTAATCACGCTCCCTTAATGTAAAAAATTTATTGGTACGTGACATCTTCCTAATAAAATATCGCGTGGATTAAGAAAACACTTCAACCTCGGCTTATACAACCCCTGACTTCTGAGAAATTTTGGATTTATTAGAATGGTGTCTGTCATTAGTTTCTTATAATCTCACTTAAGATTAGTTAATTAGAAATTTAATGATTAGAACGAAATCCGGCCGGACTATCTAAGGCTTTGGTACTTTCAACTTCATGGGTGTAAGCGTACGACTTTCCTGGAAAAAACTTATTTGCACTTACCCTTTCATCCATTCAAAATTATAAAAACTTACCCCTTCGTTTGAATTTTGCTAATGTGATTGAGGGCAGTCTAAGAAAAAAAATTGAAAATTGTTCTAAACAAGTTATATCAGCTGTGTAATATAATATATGTTTTGACTTTATGTATAAACACAAAATATTTTCAATATTTCTAAACTTCAACCTAAAATATTCTGTTTGTCACAATGAGGATGTGGTTAATCATGAATTTGCAATCCAGATGAAGATATTCGGCCGGCTGTCTAAGACGAGCATTTTAGTGGGACCTAGTCCGTTTGGCAAAAGGCTTTACTACGTAAGAAATGATGTGTACTAATATCCTTCTATCAGAGCTCAGCTAGTTTTCCACTTTTTAATAATTGACTTGATTAAATTCAAAAGCGAACTAGATTTTTAATGAAAGAATAATAGAATAAATATTTTCTGAACATGTGATAATATAGTTTGAACTTCGCATACATAAAATGATAACGATATTTTAGGTAGGGTAACAATATGTCAATATGGATGAGGCATGTATATAGTTTTTCATTGATCAGAAATAATTATTATTACAGAAGTATTACAGTTATATATATTTTAAAGCCTTTAGTTATTAGATAGTGAATACAAAATTTTAAATTGCCCAAATGTTCAATAGAGTATTAACGTAGTTTGATTTCCTAAGAAGAAGTGACAAATTAACATCTTATAACAGCGGCTAGTAATGTTTTATCTTCTTTACCTTACTCTTTTATATTTAAAACATGTTATGCTAAATTTTCGTTAAAATATCCACTAGCATAAGTAACATTATTACAATAACATATATTCACGATATAATTAACTCGGACAAGAGAAGTGAACAAAATTTTGTGGTTAACTCTTGTATCATCTCTCTTTATATATTTAGTGCTCCAAACATGAACCATCAATCTACTTCATCTACTCCTAGATCAGCAATACTTGAGAATCATTGAAATTCAAATGGCATGTCAAAAATTTTATATGCATGCAATTGTTGTAAAAAAGAGAAACCAGTAAAAAGTTGTTTAGCCAATAATGTGAAGTCATTTTGTATATACATTTTTTTTTTCTTCCTTACATACTACTAGTAGCATTCTATGAAACTCTACTGCTCCTACGTCGACCAAAATCTCGAGGGGGAAAAAAGAATTGGTCACGCTGAACTATAATGGTGTTATCAAAAGTAATCAAATGGTTGCGCACTTTGCTCCCTCAGACCTCTACAATGCGGCATTGTTTTCCCTCTTCGAATTCCCAGTGCAGATAGTGGTGGTGCTGATGATGATGGTGGTGTCACAGATCGTATAAGCGCAAAATTCAATCCTTTGAAAAACGGGTGGGTTTTAACATCAGCTGCCCCGCGCCTCGACCCGAGTCTCATATTCGGATCCTTGTTCAACAGACCCGAAATCAAGTCCCGCGCGTGCATCTCACTTGTACTCCCAGGCGCGTTGGTAGGAAAAGTCAATGGTTTTTTCACAATGTTCCGCAGTGTAGCTTCATTGGATGCACCAGCAAATGGTGTCCTACCATAAATCATTTCGTAAATAAAAATACCAAGGGCCCACCAATCCACGGCATTACCGTGGGACCAGCCAGATGCCACCTCAGGTGCCACGTACTCATGGGTCCCAACAAATGAACATGACTTGGCAGTGACCGGTTCAGCCACAAATAACCGGTTGGTTGAAAATGTTTGTATCTTTTTGGACCGGAAAAGTTTCTTGGAGATGCAAAAGAATGGAGTAGGAGGTGACATGGACGGCTCAGATTGAAAGTCAGGAGATTCAACGGCTGCGATTGAGTCTGAACACAGTGATAGATCAAAGTCAGTAAGCATAATGTGACCGTCTGATCTAACCAGCACATTTTCTGGCTTTAAGTCTCTGTAAATTATCCCCAACATATGTAGATATTCAAGTGCTACCAATACTTCAGCTGCATAAAACCTATACACAAAATGAATATAAATTAATTTCTAATCCAACAAAAAAAAGGCAATAATATATTAGTGTAATATCGCAAGTGGGTCAAAGAAAATTGAAATTAGAAAAACACATTTCAAGAATACAGAAAAAAATGTTACTGATAGCTTAGTTGACAAGATAAGAAATAAAAGACCCTGATTTAGTAAGTTCCAGTTGGAGATTTGAGAAATGACTGAAACAAGAAAAACCCAAAAGGAGAAATTTTTCATTAATGGAAAATTGCGGCTTATTTTCCAAGATAATCAGAGGAAAATGTGAGAAAATAATGGAAGTTTTTCAATTTTTTTTGTAAAATGAAACAGAGAGCACTTTTAATAAAGAATAGACTTTTATGACATAAACAAACAAAGTAGATAACAGAGTGTCAAGTTATGGACAAAACCACAATCTAGTGGTATGTATCAGTTCCATTTAGCCATTCAAGAAAACCCAGTAAAATAAAAAATCTAAATATATATGAAACAAATTATATATGCAAAATTATTGGGGAAAATAAGTGTGAGATCAATTTTCACGTTAAAAGTTACCTAGATGTGCTGAGAGAGAAGCGTTTGTGTGGTTGCTTATGTCTAAGAGAATGCAAATCACCACCAGAACAATACTCCATAACAACACAAGAAAAATGTGAAGCTTCAAATTCAGCATGTAGAGTAGGCAAAAAAGGATGGTCCAACATTCTCATAATTTTCCTTTCAGTTTCAGCTCTTTGAACCTTTTTCTTCAAAGCCAAAACTTCATTATCCACAACCTTCATGGCATACAACCTCCCTTGGTCCGCCTCATTATCGGCAGCCTTACGGAGTCGGCAGAGGTACACTTTGCCTATATCTCCGCTGCCGATTTGGCGGACTAAACTAAAGTCCCTGAAACACAACCCGTTCTTTGAACGGGAACGTATCGCCTGAAAACAAGAATCCGACGACCTATGTGGTTTTAACGTCGGATTCTGTTCAGGCGAGCTCATCGGGAGCTCAAAAGATAACCTGCTAAAACTTGTACTATGACTATGATCACTGCTTGTACTCATTGATACTTTACTAAAATTCAACTCGCTAGCGTGCCCAAAAATGTTATTTGACATAGTTGGTATGTATAAGAATCTTAGAAATGGAGAAACATAGTTGGCTTAGAATAAGATGCTGAAAATTTGTGGAAACATATAAGATGAATGAACAGTGAAAGAAAAGATAAGAGAGGAATCAATGAGAGTTGTTTGTTTGTTACTTTGAGTAAGAAGTGAAACAAAGTCAAATGTTTCACATTCAAGAAAGAAAGATCCTAATACAACTATATAAAGAAAAAAATAGAAGAGCTTTTTTATTTCCGTACACTTATGAGATAGAAAGAAGAGGAGAAAATAAAGCTATGGTTATAGCCTCTGATTTTTATCAGTGTACTTTTGTGGTTTTTATGAGAGGGGGATGGGTAGTTGTGTGTATTTAAACTACTATAGTACGGAGGAATGGGTAAGTTTTATTTTATTTTTTTACTTTTTTACTTAGGGTGAAATAACTTCTTTTTTTATTGTTGGGGGTTGATACGTGAGTTACTGAACAGCACGTGCGATGAGGTTTTGATGACGTATGCTTCGGGCACGTGTGGGAAAGGTGGTCTGTAGGAATTGGCACGTGGCAAATGAGATAAGAGTTGCTTATAGAGTTGAACTTCAGACAGAATGTACAGTACGCGTGGCTAGGACTTTGGTTTTCGGAATTAACTGACCCAATAACCATTTTGTTGCTTGTTAACTTATCTTTTTATTGATTTAAGAGTTCTTTTTTGTTTTCTTTAAATTGATTACACAAATGTGATAAATTCTATCTTTTTAACTTTTTATAGATATGATAATAGAATAGTTACCAATACATTTGAATTTAATTAAACACTGATAGACTCTAGTGGTAATATATACTTAACTTGTGCGTAACCTCGTTTATTACATTAAACTAGTATAGTACTCGCGCGATGCGCGGTCGGTATCAACATAAACTTATCGCAGCAAATTTTATATATCAAATTAGCAAACATAAGTTGTCATAATTTTTTTTTTTTTGGTTACATTGAAACCTACATGGTAAATGATACCCCAATAAAAAAATATGGAACCATATAATGATGCATTCATTGAAAAGACAAAATAATGAGAACACAAAACAATCATGTAGTTTGTGATACAAATTATTTAATGATCATATTGTTGTGATACAAATAATATAAATTGACTAATTAAATCCATCATATAATAACACATAATGAAAAATAGATTCAAATTGTTATTTAGTTCAGATGCAAAACATCTCCTTTTCTGAGAGATACTTTTTCGGTTAAAATAGTCTGATGAGAAAGCATCTCTTCACCTTCGTAGTTGCAATAAGTTTTCTTTTTTGAATCGAGATTGGCTTGGTCTTCAGTCTACCCTAATGAAAGCGAAAATCTCACTCCCTCGCTTTCAAAAAAATAATGTGCATGCTCATCTTGCTTTTGTTGAACCATCTTGTCAAAACTTGAATCCTTCTGTACTTGCTTCAATCTTCATAAAGAATGACGATAATTGATGAAGAATGGATAAAATCTCAAGCAAATGTCCGTTGTTAGATGTAACCATTGTTTGCTTTTATGAATTGTTGCACTAAAACAATGCATTTTATTTATAGATATGATAAAGGAATAACACAAGTAGTAAAACAACACTAACGTATGGGTTAAAACATCTATTTCCCCTTATCTAATGTATATAAGTAAGCTAAAGTTGAATTGAACCATTCCAGTGACTAAAGAATATAAGACTTAGCTTGCTCGTCTATTCTGAAACGAAACTTCCATATATCATGAACTTTAATTTAGTTGCACGTTATTATTCTGACCCTGCATACCAATTAAAGACATTATCAACCAATTTATTCATTTTAAATGCCAAATCTCTCAAAAAAAAAATTTTAGAAAGGCATGTCAGAAAAGAGAGACAAAGTTTATGATAGTAGTGATATTAACATAGCTGGTATAGCATATGTTGTTTGAAACAGTCATCAAGCAAGAATTTTTTTTCTAAAAACTTATAATACAAACTAAGTCTGACTACTTGAGAGTTATAGTATTGAATCAAATTCAACACACATTTCCTTGAGTCCATACTCTATACACCATTTGACACCAATTAACATTGCCCTCCGTACGCGCCATTGGTGGAAAAAAGAAGAAGCGAATACTGTGATGAACTTTCTCTCTCTATTTCTGAGGATACCACCACCTCCATTCGCATTTTAATTTTTAGCTGAACGCAGTAGGTCTATGTCGTTTTACCACTTTAACTTCAAACCAGGACCCAAGAGCTACACAATAACAATGGTGCTCTCCTGCACATAAGATTGATCTGTAAATTCAGAGAATAGTATACTTTATGAAGAACTTATAAAATAAATAATAAGAACAGCTTCCTCATTTTTCAGTTATATAATGTGGTGTCTTCAATATACTCATCTCAGAACATTCTAAATTACTTTGAATATAGCAGAGGGAAGGTTTCCAACAAAGGATGAATACTTACGACATGTTTTGGTTTGGGGATCGTTATAATTGAAATAAAAGTTCTGAACTTCTTTTCAAGGTCATTCTATAATTAACATGTAAAAAAAGAAACATAATTAGAAGAAACCTTAATACTGCAGTATTAGCCATATGAATATTCCTCCAGACCTTCACGTTCACACAGACTCCAACAATTCCTGAGAACTAATCCATTCATAGAACTACGATAATAACTCCATGAAACTAAGGGATGGCAATTAGGAAGGTAACAAATAAACTTGCAACTAACATATCAATCACCTCATAAAAAGACTATCCAATTTTACTTAATCATGTATCTCTCTAATTTGTCACAAATAAGAATCCAAATATGAGCATAAGCATAAGATATTTAATCTAAATAGAAAACTTTAATGAATGAAAAGTATTAATCCATGGCAAAAATTCGTTACTTTGTCATTGGCTACGTAAGTGAGAGCACAATATTTATCATTTATTTCTAGGACACTTTTCTGCATGCATTAAAACAGAATTCATTTCACTTGTTCATTTCAATCGCAGGTGCTTTTTTTTTCCCATGGCATTCACTTTTCTTTCGTTGTCATTGCTATTTCAGATATCACTTATAAGAAACTAAATGTGGCTAAGAAAGATGTTGAAAATTAATCTATGCTTACTGTAAACAATAACCTAGAAAATTTTCTAATAAGTTGATACAATATACAATTTTCTGTCTACAAACCAATAACTTTTTTATTATATTATGCTCTTCAAAATAACTTTTGTCATTTTTTACTGAATCATCATTCTCTATTCAAACAGAAACATAGAAGAGTGGGTTAGATATTACCAAAATCCTTGAGCTTTGTTGGTTGTTTCATTTTATACTTTCCCCATTAGAAATTACCACATGTGAAGTTTTTAAGGAAATTTACTTTTCAAACATGCAAGATTATCTCCACCAAATATAATCCTATTTGTAGTCTTATCTCCTCTTATGATTTGGTATACTGGGAGGAGAGTTATGGCATATGTCTTCCTATAATTTAAATTCGCAATTTTTTTAACTTATTCAAATAAAACTTTATTTTTCAATCTATTAATTATTTTTCTAAACAAAAAATTTGTTCTTCCTCGATCCAATAGTATTTGGATCTGAAAAGAATAAATAGGCCATCACTATAAATATCTTTTTCTTAACCAATAATCTATTGATGAACCAAAACACATCACAAATTAATCAACACGGAACAGCGAGAAAGAGCCACTAATGACTTGCTAAGTGAAGCATACAAATGAAAATACCTGCCATAGAATGCAGTGCAATCTTCTAAAACCTGCGCAGAAACCTGCATTCGCACAGTTGAACACTTGCACTCTACCATCTTTTCTTCACTCTTAAAAAATCTTTCAGTTATCAATATCTGCTTTGTTTGTCCAAAATCCAAACAACATTGAAAGTTCATATGATATATATGTTTGCAAATCACTTTGCCTCTTCAATTTTTGAAAGAAAAAAAAAACTAACTTTGAACAATTATCATTTCCTCCTCTTTACTATGTTGAAATAGACATTAGATTTAAGAATAGACATTAGATTTAAGTTCACGTAAGAGAATTCTTAGGAGGAGAAGATAGGAGGACATCATTCCATCCAATCTATATTAAAGAGTTACTGTATAAAAATGAGAAGTAAACCCTTACCCGCGGATGCACCACTACGAACCACCCACAATGCAGGCAAATATTCCATTTTATAGTCATATATCAACCTATACACATACACAACAACAAAATCAATATACATCTATTCAACAACTATTTACAACAAATATATAATCATCCATCTGCATATAAAATATTACAGCATGTGTAGTCTTTGTTATGTCGGAAGAAGTGCATAAAATAGACTTTTAATTTAGTTCTATGGTCTAACCAAGAAGTGCATCAAATTGATAGCCCAGTATACATTCTTATCATTGCACAATTTGTATCTTTGAGAGACCTGCAAAACAATCACAACAAATAATGTGAAGATCGCGATTGGAACCTGGACTTTACTAATCATGATAAAAAATGAAAATACATGGTGTTAGAAGCTTACGGTTATATGGGTACCAATATATTTTCAACACCTTATTCATTTAAATCACGCTGTTTATATTTTTTAAGAATTTTGCAATTCAAATGCTGGTTTGACACCCTATCTGTTTCTAGTGTTAGTTTGTCTTCATCTTTAGAGAGAGGTATTAGTTTTAATTTTAAATTCTTTTAGAGCGTCGTTTACACTACTTAAATATCTTCTTTATTATCATAATGGTTCGATCATTGCAATAGGGGTTGGAAAGTGGCGAGAACATATGTAAACCACAATATTTTTTTACTTGAAAAAATATTTCTTGCTTTATTGATTCTAGACTTATATAGTACCAAACACAATCTAAAGAACATTATGTGTTTCTTAAACTTGTACGGAACTACATTAATATCAAACAATCTTATATGCATCATTATGAGGAGAGAAGACTGTTTACCAAGTATTTCACTAACCTTAGAAAAATTGAGGGCACGTACACGTCAACGTTGGCAAAAGTTGAAACAGGACAACCAAACTTGAGTAGGAATCCTATGTTAAGAACCTGTATTTACATCACATGAATAGCTGGTAGCCGAAACCCATAGACATCTGCAATAAAATCCATGATTTGTAAATAATAATGTACAATTTTGTTATACATATATTATTGAAATAAAACAAAATTACTCAGTGCTCATTTGAATGGCCTTGCAAATATTTAATCAGCAAAGACATAACACATCATTAGACATAAATAGAGTGAAAGCATTGCACAAGAATTGAATACTCCAAAGTAAAGAATAATTTTTCAAATAAAGGAATTACCCAACCTGGAGATCTCGGCTTCCCGATACCATCTTAAATATGAGTTCAACTACATTTCTTACTCGTAGACACATGAATTTTCTCTCACAAGATTTTTCTGGTGATTTTGAATCCGTAATTGGTCTTCAAAGAATATACATGGAGTCGGAAACTCTATGGAATAGAAAGTTATGCTTTATGATTTTGATAGATATATGCAGATCCTCAAATTTAGCATTTGCTCCCTTTCAGTTACCATAATTTTAGGAGATAAATCAAAACCCACTATTTCATTCTGAATGTATTTTATTCAAATATCTGAATAGGTTAGTATCTTAACAGAACGTGATTTTCTCATTTTCTTTCTAGAATTCTCTAATACCACAAATTAAGACAGTTTCTTTTGCTAAACCTACGGATTAAAAATAAAAACCTCCAAAGGACGGATGTTAACCGCACGGCTAAAAAACATGGTGTTGGTTACAATCTATTTTTAAGATTAGATAAGATTGAGTTGTTTTTTTTTTTCAAATTTAAAACTTTTAACCACACGGTTAAATTAGGTTTTAATCACCAACAATTCCAAAGCTAATATGTGGGTTGATATCAGTTACTAACTAAATAACCTAATTTAACAACTTTGTCCTAAATTTTCCAAATGGCATTTTTCTAGGCTACCACTTGGCTATTTTTAATAGGCTACTACATTCCTTTTAATATATATATATAGATGTTTTACTTCATATCAACTTATCAATAGGTGTCCGATAATTCTATGCACAATAACTTAGACAATATTTCTTTCCTCCAAATTGTCACATTATATGTTCTCTCTTTCTTAATTTAGTATTAGTAGTGTTGAGTTGAATGAAATTTGTAACACTTTGAGGACGCCATCACTGAAACAGATGTACGAACTTTTTATTCGAAGGAAATTTACGAATGCCTCATTTCTGTATGCATGCCAACTCAATAATGTTCAACAATGACTCATTTACAACTAGTAAGAATCTACCACTAATGCCTACAAGATAGGAGAAAACACTCGTGTGATATTGGTGGAAGTTTGACATAATCAGTTTTTCTAAGCTTCATCTGCTCATTACAAATGCATCATCTCGTGCAATCCTTTTTTCTTATACTACCAAAAGGTTAGGATGCAACCCTTTCACAGCTAAATAAACGCGTTCGCTAAGCAAAGCTTCCTAGACTGGTCAACTCACTACTTCATTGCATAGATATCAATAAATACAACATCATCTGAACTTTCAAAACGTATGCCAAAACCAGTCAAATTATGTAGAGGACCGAAGAGCAAAGAACAAATTGGAGTGAAATTTTATGCGTATTATTCACATTCTCAAACTCCCTATTTATACAACTGATAGACTACATTAAAGAGAACTAGTTAAACTAAGTTACAAACTCTATCAGGTAAACACAAATTCTGAAACATACTGCACTTTCAATCTTCTTCTTTGTTCTTGTCTACTGAGGTTCCAGTTCCAACACCTTCCCTCAAGTTTGAGGGGAGAGAAGTGACACCCAACTTGCCAATTATATTCTGATGAGAAGGACCACGCAAAGATTTTGTAAATATGTCAGCAAGCTGGGATGAAGATGGTACAAATGATTGAAAAATGAGCCCAGATTGAAATTGTTGGCGGACGAAGTAGCAATCGAGCTCTACATGCTTTGTCCTTTCGTGAAAGAAGGAGTTTCGGGCGATATGAAGAGCTGCTTGACTATCTGAGTGAAGAGGAATAGGAAGTGACGGAGGTACCGAGAGGTCATCAAGAAGGTGCACAAGCTAGGTAAGTTCAGCGACAACTCTTCTCATAGAACGATATTCGGCCTCTGCCTATGACAAAGATACAGAGGGTTGTTTCTTGGATTTCTAAGAAATTGGAGACCCTCCTAGGATGATGAAATACCCACTGATAGAGCGACGATTGTCGGGATAAAATCCCCAATCAGAATCACAAAATGCTAACAATTGTAATTCTGGAGTTGCTGTAAAGAAAAGTCCCTGGCCTGGATCTACTTTGAGGTAGCGCAGGACATGAAGAGCAGCCATTAAGTGAGGATGACGAGGGGACTGCATATACTGGCTTAAATATTGAACTGCAAAACCAAGTCTGGGCGCGTGTGAGTCAAGAAATTAAGTTGTCAAATCAATCGTCGATACCTAGTGGGCTTAGATATGAGTTCTCCCTCATCAGCTTTCAATTTTACAGAAGGATTGAGTGGAGAAGAAGCTGGAGAAGAACAATCAGTTGCATATTCTGTAAGTAAGTCAAAACAAAACTTTCTCTAATTCAGAATAAGCCCATGAGGTTCTCGTATTACTTCCATTCCCAAAAAATAGTGAGCATTCCCCAAATTTTTTATTTTGAATTCTGTATGTAGAAAATCTTGCAACTCTGATAGTTCTTCAAGATTATTCCCTGTCATAAAAATATCATCGACATATACTGCGACCAAAGAAATTGAAGAATCTGATTTTTTGTAAAACAAAGAATAATCGTTTAATGAAGAGATAAAACCTTTAAAATTCAAGGCCGTTGTGAGTCGAGCAAACCACTGTCTGGATGCTTGCCTTAATCCACACAGTGATTTTCGAAGCTTACATACATGGTTGGGAGAAGGAGGAGTCATGCTTGGGGGAAATTTCATGTACATCTCCTCGTATAAATCACCATGTAAAAAAGCGTTGTTAACATCCAATTGTGAAATTTCCTACCCTTTCTTTACTGCCACTGCCAGGAGGGATCTAATGGTGGTAATCTTTACCACGGGTGAGAAGGTTTCAGTGAAGTCGATACCTTCTCTCTGAGTATCTCCCCTAACTACAAGTCGAGCTTTTAGCCTCTCCACACTATCTGAATTGTGCTTCACCTTGTAGACCCATTTACAAGGTAGAGCTTTTATTCCCTTGGGTAATTCAGTTACCTCACAAGTTTTATTTGACACCAAAGCCTCAAACTCATCTGTCATAGCTTGTTGCCAACCAGGGTGCATGACTGCTTGGTTAAAACTGTGATGTTCAGATATGTGGGAAATAGAGTTGATAAGATTTTGGTTAGAAGTGGAAAGAGTTGAGAAAGGGTAGGTTATTGGCTGAGTAGGACAGAGGAAACAAGAGGCTGTCAAGTCAGTTAGATAAACTGAATTGCAGATAAAATCCTGCAAATATAAAGATTGTTTATGTGTTCTGTCAGACCTCCTTAGAATAGGAGAAGGAGACGTTTGACTGGAATGAGGAGATGAGTAACTGGAATTAGGAGAACTAGTAATTGCACTAGGAGTAGAACCTGGCTCATTAGGCTATAATGAAAAAAAATGTATTAGACTGATTTGGTTGAGGAAAAACAGGCAGAACATTAGGATTTGTAGAAAAGGATAAACTATTTCGTGAAAGATTACATTTCTTGACACATGAATTTTTCTAGAGTTCAAGTCCATTACTTTATAACCCTTTTTTCCAAATGGATAACCTATGAAGATACAAGCGGAAGCTCTAGGTTCTAGTTTTGATCTATTTTGAGAAGGTGTGGACATATAATACAAAAACCTAAAACATTTTAAGAAATCATAAGAAGGAGTTTTTGCAAATAGTATTTCATAAGGTGTTTTCTGCTTAAGTACTCTAGAAGGATGCCTGTTAATAAGAAAAGTTGCAGTTAAGAGACAATCACCCCCAAAATGAAATAGGGACCTTGGACTGGAAAAGTAATGCCCTATAAGTTTCTAGAAGATGTCTATGCTTACGTTCTACCACACCATTTTGCTGTGGAGTGTTAACACAAGACGTCTGATGAATGATTCCTTTAGAGGAAAAAAATTAAGAAGCTATGTTACTAGATCCTAGTTCCAAAAGGATTTCAAAATTGAAAATGCATTACTTTTAGTGGCGAGAAGGTACGTCCATACCTCTATTGAAACCATCCACTATAGTTAGAAAATACCTATATCCATTATAGGTAGATGTTTTATAAGGCCCCCAAGTATCGATATGAATTAATTCAAAAATAGACTTTGTGGTGATTGAACTGGAATTGAAAGGTAATTTAGCTTGCCTGGCCAAAAGACAAATATCATAAGGTAAATCACACTGAGACAGAGAATGAGAAGGAAAAGACTTGATATTTTTCATTGATAAATAAGGCATATGCCCCAACCTAATGTGCCATAGGCTTACATCAACATTTTTGCTTATAAAAGTTGAAACATTATTTGAAACATGAAATTTACTAGAACTATCACTAGAGATTGGAACACTAGTATTTCCACTAGTTACATCAATTTTATTCCTAGATAATTGATTGGACGAAATTCTAGAAGCTTGAAAGAGATAGAGTCCATCTTGTGCACTACCAAGTTCCACTGGGCTCTTCAGTGAAGGGCCCTACAAAAGGCGTCCAGAGGAAGAAAAAATTAGTTGACAAGAATATTGTTGACAGAGTTTTTGAACTGGCATCAAATAGAATTTGAAAGCTGGCACTACTAGCACATTTTTTAGAGTTAGATTAGGAAGAATGCATACATCTCCTTTATGTGTAACCTTAACTTTATATGAATTGGGTAAATTTACTGTCAAGGGAACAGGTAAAGGCTAAATATTAGTTAGGATTGAAGAATCAGATGTTATGTGTTCAGATGCCCCAGAGTCTAAAATTCAAGAGCTATGATTTATATGTGTGAAACAACTAACACAATGATTATATTTGTTTTCAGGTTTGAGATTACCAGCACAATTGATTGCACTAGCAGTGACTTCAGAGTTTGGGGCACCCTGCTGTCCAACCTTCACTTGATTAAGCAATTGAATTAGTTGGGAAACTTGGTCCTGAGAAAATTACTGACTAACAGAGTTGTCAACAGAGGTCAGCCCGGGTTGATATGCACCTTCCTCTGCAAAGGCTGCATTTCCATGCACATTGCCTTGGTATTTCTTGTTCTTTGTGAATTTAAAATCCGCAGGAAAGCCAATAATTCTATAGAATTTATCCATTGTATGTCCTTGTTTTTTTACAATTTGAGCAGATAGCATTATTTCTCCTTGGTTCATACTTACCTTTCCCTTTGAAGTCTGAATTTGCATACCTTTGATTCCCATTGGGTGGATTTGCTACCAGAAAAGATGAGGACTCACCAAGGTACTGATTGTTGACATAAATTTCCCTTTGTTTCTCATTCTGCATAAGAAGTGAGTAAGCATGGTTTACACTAGGAAGGGGAGAAATCATCAGAATGTTGCTTTTCACAGCAGAGTAAGTATCATTCAAACCCATCAAAAATTGAACGAGTCTTTCATCTTGAATTGATTTAGTCATCTTAGCCTTTCCTTCACACTTACACTCACAGCTACACTTCACCTTGCTGTTTAAAGTGTCAAGCTCATCCCAAATCCTTTTTATCTTAGTAAAGTACCCTGCTACATCGCTTGATCCTTATACTAAATCATTCAATTCTTTTTTAAGGTGATAGAGTTTTGCATCATTGGATTGTCCTAAACGAGTCTCCAAGTCAGTCCATAAGTCCTTTGCAGTGCGAGAATAAATCACATTGTCTGCTATGTCCTTGGAAAGAGAATTTAACAACCAAGAGATAACCATGTTATTGCACCTACTCCACTGTTGATAGTTTTCAGATTCAGCATCTGGAGCCTCAACTGAGCCATCGATAAATCCCACCTTATTTTTGGCTGATAGTGCAATTAAGACAGATCTCCTCCACCCTCCATGTCCTTTTCCATCAGAGACAGAGTTCACAAGGTTTATTTCGGGGTAATCAGAAGGGTGAAGAAAAAATGGATGAGTGGAATCCATGGTGTTGTTCTTGGTAGAAAGTTTTGTGTTCTTTGATGATTCGGTTGACATGACTTCAAGAATTTAAAAAAATGAAGAAGTGATTTTTTTTTTTGGATCAAGTAAAATGCTCTGGTACCATATAGAGAACCGTAGAGCAAAGAACAAATTGGAGTGAAATTTTCTGCGTATTATTCACATTCTCAAACTCCCTATTTATACAATTGATAGACTACATTAAAGAGAACTAGTTAAACTAAGTTACAAACTCTATTAGGTAAACACAAACTAAATAAAATCTCTATAACTTATCCTAATCCTAACAAAACTTACCTACAGTGACTTGATATATGTAATGAGAAAGAACAGGCCAAAAGTGTACATAGCCCAAAAATAAGAGAAAAGCCCAACAACTAAAACATTAGACCCGAACCACTAAGGTGTTTTCTGAAACATACTGCACTTTCAATCTTCTTCTTTGTTCTTGTCTACTGAGGTTCCAGTTCCAAAAATTATTCATACAAGTCATAATGATATGATTCGAAATATACATGCAGCAGAATAGCAAAAAAACGATAATTGAAAATAAATGCTAAAAATATATTTCAATAAAAGTAGTCAAAAGATTTTTGAAAAGTATATATAATAATAAGAAGAAATCTAAACCTTAGATAAACGTATTAAAGAACAATGGATATAATAATCCAATTGTCTCTCTCGAACCAAGTAGTCCTAATTCTCTTTTAGAAGTGTTCTATTCACAAAATATCGTAAACTAAACTTATAAAAGAACCAAACTCTACTTATTATAGTAAAGGCAATCCAATAGAAAGACAAACTTGTCCCTAGAATTAAATCAGGACCGTCCACGGGGTGCGAAGAGCGTGCGCACATGCAGTTACTCCATCCCCTTAGGCGCATTCATGTGCGCTATCGAAGTGGGCACGCACACGAGGGTGCGCTAAAATATGCATCTTGTGTACCTCCTGGCTAGGCGTGCACGAGGTTGCGCATAATTTTGATATCCTCTGTCACTTCCTTGACTATGAACATGCTCCAAACAAGTGAAAATGTCATTCCATCATAACTCGAACTTTTAAAACTCTCGCAAATCATAAGTTAATGATAATGAAGTTCCCTTGCTTGCAATCCGCGTACTTCTTTCGCCTTTGGATGCGTCAACGGCTCACTTGATAGTTCATCTTTTGTAATTGGTGCAGTATTGCTCGGCTCCAGAGTTGTGAGTTGTATGCGCCAAAATTTGGTGGTGCCAAAAAGTTGGTAACGCACAACTACGTCCTATAAAAAAAATTAAACGGTCATTGCAAACATTTCCAATTTAAATCCGAATATGAATCCCACATGAGCGTATATCTAGAAAGTAATAATTATACTAGTCAAATCTCTAGATTCAATCAACTGCAAAAGATGAAATAGAATTTATTAAGAAAAATTAAATAACTAGAAGCTAATGTAAATGGAAAATAAAGAATATATAACTGGTCATAGTTAATATGAGAGAGCCTAAAGTTATGATTTCTCGGATAAGAGAGGATAAGAGAGGTGATATGCAGTCAAATCCCTAAAATCACGTCGTCTTTTCCTTTATTAGCGGTAAATGCTAGAACTACGACAACTTTTTTTTTAAACTACCACAACTTTCTTCCAAACAATTATGTCTTTCACCTAGATTTATCCTTCTGAACTATATCTAGGCATTTAGATAGCTATTACGTGTCACAATCAGATTCGTTATTTCTAACCTTCCTAACGTCTCTCTAATTATCTTCCAATCAATCAGAGAGAAGTATTGTATTCAACTCTAACTTAACACTATATCCTCCTCTCAGCTACTGTCGATCAAGCAACTATCACAGTCATGCAGTTAATCACAAATAAAGATAGAGAAGAATAAATAGAATTATGAAAGAATGACATGAATTATAATACTTTTTTATAGCATTGCACCCATAAAAAGGTACATAATCACCCTAGAAATAAATTTACCTACTCATACTGAAACTTAAAACATAATTACAATTAGAATCATAAAATAGAGGGAGAAGAAACTCTTGAAATTCGTTGTCTTCGGACCTCTGGATTAAATGCTTTCACTCTATTGCCTAAAAAATCTTGTTCCCCTTTATAATGTGTTTTAAGATGTACTTATACTGTTTTCGATTGACCTGGGCCGACCCTTGGAAAGCCCATTAAAACCAAAATGGATTCAGAGGCACTAAATTAAGCTTGGCGCGCTGTGGTAAGCCTCTTTTACTACGAGTTTGATTTTTCTCAAATTTTCTAACTCTCTGAAGTTTTAGCTTACCTCGTTGCAATAGGCCATTTTTACTACCGGTTCAGAAATTTTGTCTCCAACTCGTTCTTCTCGTGTCTCGGCTCTTTACTCAGACTTCAAAGCCCGATTTCTCCTCTTTTAAGTTTGAGACTGATCATCCTTTGCTCATTTCATTCTTACACAATAAAACATATAATATGAGCACAAAACACATAGAATATTACTCAAGCAACAAGTAAAGTAGCAAGATATGAGGCGAGACAAAGACAAAGAACGTGCACTTTTCGTCGAATATCAATAGTATAAATAACACTAAAACATGCTTAATTACTAAATTGGAATGCAAATATATAAAACAAGAGATCGGTCACCGTTGTTATACTCTCGAAATAGAATGGAGAGGCAATCATAGAGCTCACGGAGATAATATTAGTGACCAATCAATAGCAAAAATGTTTGTCAAGTGTGATCATCTTATGATTATGACGTATTTTGGTTTGTGTGTGCGCATTTTTGTTTTATGTGTTTTTCGGTCGCATTGTAAAATTAAAAAATACTTATAAACTATATTTCTTTCTGTTCATGTTAAGTGTACTTTTAGTTCCAAAATGTTCCAAAATATTGGTCACTTCAGAAAATCGATAGAGAGAGTTAATTAATTAGTACTTATTTTTCTTCCAACCTTACCTATACAATTAAATAGGTAAAAAGTGATTAGTAATATCACTTCCCAATAGTAATAGCTCATAGTCAAGAATAAAGAAGAGCAATTTACTTAGTCAAAAAAACTTAACGTTTTTGACATGTTAAAATCTTGAACGATACTTAGATGGCACTTGTGAATATTGATGACCTATATGGAGCATTGTGGGTGCTTTATTTTGCTCATTACTTTGTCTCATCTTGAATTGAAATCAATTGTTGAAGCAACTAGCCATTATCTAGCTGTCACTACTAGAAATATAATGTTTTGCATCTCACTTTGGATACTGAATTCTCTCTCTAAAAGGAGTTTAGAAATGGAATTCCGTCTCTGCGCGTCCTTCGCCATTTGGCGCGTCGTTGGTCAGTAAGTGCTTAGAGACGGAATTCTCTCTCTAGCAAAATAATTAATTTAATGCTTGGAGAGGGAATTTCGTCTCCAACATGACTTGTAGAAATTATTTTTATTGTTTAGAGACGGAATTCCCTCTCCAGGAATATAATTAAAAATTATTTTTATTGTTTAGAGACGGAATTCCCTCTCCAAGAAAATAATTAAGAATTATTTTTATTGTTTAGAGAAGGAATTCCCTCTCTAACTATATTAACCCCGCTAAATAAAAACATTAGAAACTCGATACAAAGCAACTAAAAATCAGAAAAACACCACTAAAACAGTTATACAACCTGTTTAACATAAAACAAAGCCACCACGGGCAATTAAATAATTCAACATACATGTTTCATCATTAAGCATTCAACACGAATAAAACCTAAAGTGTTTAATTAGTAACATGTTCGACAAACTTACAAACCATGATACTAATCCGCCCTTTGGGAGGAGCCACTGCCTTGCTCCTTATCCCTCCAAATCTTTGCCACAATTTCCTCTAATTTCTTTACATTATCACGATCAGCCAAACGTTGCCTTTCACTATCCAGTATCCTTTACTCCATTTCCGCCAATTTAGAGCGCAAATCACCATCCACAACTTGTGGTGCAGGTGAAGAAGAAGAAGAAGATCAATTAGCATTGACAATACCTACACGAGAAGGCTTCTTGTACCTCGAAGGACCAAGGCCATAGGCTCGGTTTTTGCTAGTATAGCCACCACCCGCCTGAACGAACATTGCATTTTCTTTTTTCGGGGTGGGTTTAGGAGAGCCTTCAACAACCTGTGACCCTTGGTTCTCAAGCCATTCTTGGTGTAGAGCTTTGCAGTTTTCCTAAAACACAAGACACGATTAGAATAATTAATTAAAGAATAATTTAAAAAAAAAATAAAATAAAATTATTTATGACATCTCACCTCTAGTTGTTGTACACGTGGCTCGAGCCATCACACCTCATTTTCTTGTTCGTCATATAAATAATGGAATGGACGGAAAAATTTATAATCACTAACTTTTCCATGTACCGCTTCCTACACAATACAAATGTGTTAATGCTAAATCAAAATGGTGTTAAGTTTTTAATTTAAATAAAAATTAGATTGACTTACATATCGCGCCCGATGGGTGGCCAAACTAACTGAACCACAAGTGTGCTTCGATCCTCCCTTTGCCGATGCTCTGTTTTTCTTAACCTGCTCGCTCTGGGCTAAGAATTCAGGTGTTTGCCAATAAATTTTGAGTTTTTCCTAATTCTGTTGATAAATCCATTTGGGAACTTTACCCCTTTGCCTATATTTTGATAAGGAATCACTTAGCCTTTTAGCATTTTTTTCTCAAAAACTGCTCGGATTTCATCATCATATATAACATCCCATGAACACTTGTGCTGAAACAATTAACAATATAATAAGTAAAAACTAATAAAACACATGGAACAATCAATGACAAAAGCTTCATAAGTATAGTTAATACCATAAAAGCTTGAAACATGCGGTTTCTAACAGGTACTGGCACCTTTCCCCACGACGGCCAACCATCAGTAAAGTGTGGTGTCATAGATTCAACAAGTTTCACTGCCTTGTCCGATGGAATAAACATGCATTAAATTTAACATACAAAATTATGTTGATAAATATATATTGCATTCAATTCAAAAGTTTATAATTTAAGGGTTAATGAATAAATCTTACCCTTCTTTGCTGTCAGGCATGATAATCAACCTACCAGACTCATCGAGAGATCCAATACCACCAGGTAACTGAACTGTAGCACTAGTACACTTTTTCTTATCGTTTCGCGCTGTAGTGGTGACAGATGGAGAGGATTCTGGCTGAGTCTCTGGTACGGGTAATCCAGACCCCGAGGGTGTACTCGAACTGGGGCATGCCGATGATGATGCAGATGGAACAGTACTCGAAATGGAAGGTGTAGCAGATGGCAAACTATGTGGATGCATACTAGGAATAGGTATCATCATCATCTGTGAAGGGCCCGGTGCGCCGAATGACTGAAATGTAGGGGCCCGTACATGCACAGACTGAGGGGATGTGCCTACTATAGGCATTGAATGGAAAGAGGGACCAACAAGCTGGCCAAACTGATAGTGTGGCCCCGGATGTGGCATGGTCTGTGCAGATATGCCAGGGGCCTGTGGCTGATGGAATAGTGGGGTACTAGGGAGACCAGCGAAAAATGTACTCGGATAATTACCTAACTGTAAGAGCAAGGCAGAGGTAGGGGTCAATACCGGAAGTGGAGAAGTAGTATGACCTGTGGAAGTATGGCCAGCATGGGTCCTAGGTCCTTTCCTACCTCGAGATGCCATATCCGCAAAGTAATACTAAATTCAATAGAATTAGATATTTAATAAAGTGTATCATCGTTAATAAAAAAATATTATGCAAAATATTAGTCACAAATACCACAAACAACCAATATAATGCACAAATATTCAACTACTAACATCAATCATCATCGCTTCCTTCTAGTTCATCAAGCAATTCATCCTCAGTTGATTCATTTTCATCTATGTACTCCCCTTCTTCATTTCCCAAAGACATTTCCATGGTTTGTTTGAACACCGTCATATCAAATTCTTCAAAATAATCCACATCCTGATGCAACTCTTCGGGTAATTCTTCATCTACAACTTCTTGAACAGTTGAAATGTCATTTTGGTATGCTTCATCTTATGCATCATCCACCTCAATTCTTCCAACCGGTTTGGCTTTTAAAACAACCCACCAATTTGCTTTTGCCTTGTTCTTCAGTTTATTTTTGCACTTTGGATAAGGAACGTAGTACACTTGTTTCACATTTTGAGCAATGATAAATAGATCATAATGTGCATACGTTCTTTTGTGATTGACTTCAACTATTTTATATACTGGATGCACCTTTGTACCCCGAAGTGGTGTTGGATCAAACCACTTACACCGAAAGAGCACCAACTTTTTCTTTGGATGACCATTAAACTCTAGCTCTAATATTTCATATATTACACCATAATAGTCAAAATCTCCATCACCAATGCCTGCATTCACCCACGCTCCGCAGTTGTATGTTTTCTTCCCCATGGACCATTCTTCAGTATAAAAATTAAAGCCATTGATGAAGTGCTTAGATATTTGTCTGTACTTATAAACAGGACCCAATGATAAATCACAAAAAAGTGGATGATTGACGCCGTTTTCAGGATTGTGCACCTAACATGCATACAATTAAATTTATAAGTTAAAACATACTTGCGTATAGTATTCACCAACGGGATATGTGTCACTAAATAAATACTTACGTATTCTCTAAACCACTCTGAAAATTTGTCCGCAACAGCATCGTGCCCAAAGTAACTGACAAATAAACTGCTATGCTCAAAACAATATTCAGGATGTAAAAATTAATATATGTATTAACCTTTTTTGTTATTTATAGAAAGTGACAAATACCTATAAAAAGAGTGCACTTCTGGGCAATTCAGCAGTACATGTGTCGTAGCAACTTGTCTATCAATGTCGCTGAATGATTTTGTGCAACCTTTTTCTGATCCTCGACCGGGATGATTGAATATGGAAAAATGAGGATACAGTGCATTGCCGCTCCCACCACCATCATACCGATTAGGCCTGCTCCTTAGAGAAGGTACCTCGGCCCCAAAATAATAAGAACAAAAATGCGATGTTTCCCTAACAAAATAAGCCTCACATATCGACCCCTCAATTCTATTCCTATTTTTTGCAGTCCGCTTACATTTGCCAATAGTCATGTATAACATAGATAGCCATATAATTTAAAAATAAATTAAAAAATATTAAATATGGGAGGAAATATTTGATATGCATTACCTTTCGGTAGGATACATCTACCTTCCCTGAACAGGACCTCCAAGTCTTGCTTCTTCAACAAGGTGCACAGGCAGATGTTCTATAACATTGAAGAAACCAGGGGGAAATATCTTGGTCAATTTAGTAGAGGTCACATAAATATTGCTTTCCATCAATTGTAGATTTTTTTCCCTCAATGTATTAGAACACAAGTCCTTGAAAAACACACTCATTTCAGTGAGTGGTTTCCAAATTGTATCAGGCAAGCCATTGAACGAAATTGGCAACAAATTTTCCATGAAAATATGACAATCATGGCTTTTCATTGCCGTAAGCTTACCTTCTGTCATGTCGACACATTTGGATATATTCGATGTGCAACCATCAGGAAACTTAATATTATGTAGCCACTCACAAATCATTCTTCTATCCTCTAAGTCAAAAGTGTAGTTCGCTGATGGCTTGCGCACCTTAACTCCATCTGATTGTAGGTGCAATTTAGGTCGCAGACAGTATGCCTGAACGTCTAACCTTGCCTTCAAGTTGTCCTTTGTTTTGTTAGTGACATCCATCACAGTGTTAAAGACAGCATCGAAAAAGTTTTTTTCAATATGCATAGGATCCAGATTATGCCTAAGAAGATTGTCCTTCTAATAAGGAAGTTCCCAAAATATGCTTTGCTTTGTCCAATTATGTGTCACACCAAAACCTGCTATTCTAGGCAATGGTTGTTGCTCCGTTGCCTTGGGATACCCCTGAACCCGGGACCAAACTTCATGGCCCGTCAACCTCTGTGGAGGATCGTCAAAATCCTCCTTGTTCTTCATGAATGCACTAGTGTTTCTCCTAAAGGGATGGTCATCTGGCAGAAACTGGCGCTGACAGTCGAACCATGTGTGCTTACACCCATGTTTCAAATAAAATGCTTTTGTATCTTCTATACAAATAGGACAAGATAGCTTACCAGTAGTGGACCAACCAGACAACATGCCATATGCAGGGAAATCATTAATTGTCCACATCAAGCAAGCATGCAATCTAAAGTTTTGTTTCAAGAAACAATCGTATGTTACAACACCGTCACGCCATAATATTTGTAACTCATCAATCAAAGGCTGTAAGAATACATCAATAGAGCTTTTTGGGTTACTAGGACCAGGGATAATACAAGTTAGGAAAATATATGGACTTGTCATACACATTTCTGGGGGTAGATTATACGGTGTGACGAATACAGGCCAGAAGAATATGGTGCAGCATAGACATCAAACGGAGTAAACCCATCAGAACTTAAACCCAACCTGATGTTTCTAGGTTCACTTGCAAATTCAGGATACACTCTGCCGAAATGCTTCCATGCTTCTCCATCAGACGGATGACATAGAATACCAGATTGTCGTGTACGTTCATGATGCCATCTCATATGAGGAGCAGAACTCATTGATGCATACAACCTCTTTAACCTTGGTATAAGGGGTAAGTAATGCATCGCTTTAACTGGGACCTGTTTCTGTTTAGCATTTTGACTGGCTTGTAGCTAGCCTCACCGCAAAATGTACAAAATTCCTTATCTTTGTTTTCTTTGTAGTATAACATGCAACCTTTTTTACAACAGTGAATTCTTTCTGAAGATAGCCCTAAAAATGAAACCAACTTTTTTGCATCGTAGTACGAGGAAGGCAATCCTAATTTACTTGTGTTTAGCTCATTCAAAAGTCCAATGATCTCATCCATGCCTCATTGAGATATCTTATAATCTGTTTTAATACTAAGCAACCTAACTGCCACCGACAACTTTGAATGACTTGCCCCCTCGTAAAATGGGCGACTTGCTTCTACCAACTATTCATAGAAGAGCTTCGCCTCATTATTGGGAATCTCCTCAACATTCGGTTGAGAGGGTTCCCCTTGGTATATTCCAAAGGCATCATTTAACATCTCATTCATAGGATAGTTATACCCGACATAGTCATTTTGGAAGTTCTCTCTATAGACACTAGGGTTACACTCTCCATGTGCAGTCCACACAAAATAATTTGGCATAAATCATTTTCTATAAAGATGCAGCACGACATTTTCAATTGGTTGCACGTGGCTACACTTGCACTTTTCCTCAAACCCATATTTTCATAGAACATATTGTACATCCAACTACGATTTTCATCATGTTCCATCTACAAAAGTTACAAACAAATAAATATAAATCAATGCAACAGAACATAGCAATTTTTCTAGCAAACTATAGGTGTATAGCCTTTTTGTTAAATTATGTTGCATATTAACTTTTTAATTAACTAACTAAATCAAACTCCCTAAATATTTTACGGATAGAGATATTTAATTTTTTTTAGGATGCTAACATAAAAAATAGCTTCTTTCCAACTATACTTCAAGTCAAAGCAATATCTTAATTCTAGTCTTGTTTTGTCCAAACTATTTTCCTAACTACTATCCTAACAAATATAACTACTACTCTCCTTTTATATATATATATATATATATATATATATATATATATATATGTTGAAATTCTTGTAGTATCCTTACTATTTTTCACTTCAACATTACAAACTATACAATATTCACTTATGCTAATTCCAAATTGAACCTGAAGAAAGAGTCCCTAATAGATTGGGGTATCGAACTTTGTTCATAAATTATGTGCTTTCTAAGAATTACCAATTTAATTTATACTATACATAACATTTTTCTATAGTTCTCTAAGATCACTTTCCCTCACGAAAAGCCCATGGAAACCATAAGGCACTCGACGAGGTAATTTGACAGCAGCAACAATGTTAAGATTAGGAGACTTGGCATCCTATCGAAATCAAAGAAAGGAATAATAATCACTATTTCCAATTTTCCTACTCCTAGTTTCTCTTATTTTCCTAAGATTCCAAAGTATAGACTGATGCAAGCAAATCTGGCAAGAACGAACACAAAAGAAATGAGGTGGGGGAAAATGGGGAGGAAAAAATAATGGGGAAGACGAAATGGGAAAATAATGGGAACTTACTTGATACGAAAGTGGTGTTGCAATGGTGGAGAAAATGGGTGCCTCTGGTGCCCCTGTGGAGAGGGAGGGTTTAGAAATTTTTTAGTGTGTGTGAAAAATTTGGGAGTCCACTGAAGTAAAATGGAATTGTTAGGATTGGAGAGAGAATTCCATCTCCAATCAAAAGTAAAAAAAATTGTCAGGTGATTGGCGACGGAATTCCTTCTCCATCACCTGACACCTTTTTTACTTTTTGACTGGAGAAGGAATTCCGTCTCCAACTTTTCCAATTTAATTTATTTTAACCGCAAAATACTGATTGGAGAGGGAATTCATTCGCTAACTGATTGGAGAGTGAATTCCCTCTCCAACCATATTGTAGCTTTTTACTCATTTTCTAGTAGTGTGTTTGATCAACAACTATACATATACTACTTTGGATAGCCACAAATGATAATATTTTTGGTATCACAACTTTCTTATAACTTTCACATATGTCATTTCATATCAACCCTTTTCTTCTCCTCATTTTTCCTATTAATGGGTTGTCCTGGTTCAGTTAAATTTTGTTTTCTACTTTTAAACTAGAAGAGTTTGTTGACTTATGAGGAATACACTTAATAATTTGTGTATGCAAAATATCAGCAAAGATAGTTTTTGCACGCCTCAAGCTTTGATCGTTTTTTATTCTCCATATTATAAGTATTTTTCGATAATTATATTATATATGACTGTATATTAATAATAGGACCTTACATTCAATTCATCTCTTCCCAACAGTACCTTATGGTCCATGCATGAGATTCTGGATAAAGAATAGTGATTCGTCATATAAATGCTAAACGGCCTTTTATTTATTGTAGCACTTTTTGGTTATAATAGCATACGTTTCATGCTTTTGTTTGTAATCAAACAGAACTTTTAGCTCTGTTTCCCCCTTACTCTCATGTCCCACAGTATCATGAGCTGAAATAGTCACCAATCATTGAAAGGGAAAAAAGTTTATTTTGAGAAATTATTTTTATAATAGATTTTATGTAATATAATTTTATTAAGTGTTAATTATGGCTTTTTGAGAAAAACTCATGTCAATTAGTTCAAAATAAGAAAGGTTAATTAAAGGAAATATTCCTGTAAAAAAGAAACGATAACTGAGGAATGATGTTAGATTGAAGACTAATCAAGGAAGCCAACTAAGGAAAGAGATCAAACTCAAGATGCGGGAATTAAGTTCTACCTAATTAGCGGGATATAACGTGAACGGAATCGGTGTGACAATACACATCTAGCTCATCCTTATTCTCAAAAGATTCTTCCAAAGAATCTTTGAGGATAAGATCTCTTGGGTCACAGTATCTCATTTGCAAAAAGGACTTTTGCAAGCACTCACAAGGAAAGGATTTCTCAATCAAATCTCATATCAAGGCAGCAATCAAATTTTCTCAGCGACACTTCCTCAATGGCACTTAAACTCACCTATAAAAGGACTGCTCAGACTCAACACAAACTTACGTTTTCCATTTATTGTCTACACATTTTCTAGCTTTTACTTATAGTCATCCCTGTATTCTTGAGAGATTACGAGTGTTCAAAAAGAAAAGAAAGAGAAGATCAAGGTAGAGGCAATAGTAAGGTGAAGTTTGTCTGATTAGCTATAAATTAGACCTGGTCGTTTGTTGGTCAGCGCAGTATCAAAACTATACCTGTCAATCGGGCCAGGACAGGCCCGGACCGGCCCGTTAAGAGTCGGATCACCGATCCCGGTACTGGTCCTGTCCGAACCGGTCTTTTTTTCAAAAAATTGAAGCCTGGCTCGGCCCTTAGCCCATTAAGCACCGGAACTTCCAATTGCAAGTACAAAGTGATAGGTTTAACTAAAATATGGAAAAAAAAAGAAGAAAAAAAACCGGACCTGTCTGGTCCGATTTTTTTTTTTTTTTTTTCATACTTTAGCTAACCTGATCACTTTGTACTTGCAATTGGAAGGACATATAATCCTATATAAAAAGAGAAGGAAGGTGAAAGCAGGAAAGAAAGGATCAAACATTTTGAGAATCATATACTTTGACTCATTGATGGAAACCAAGTTTAATCACTATGTTAATTTGATGCACTACTCATGAAGTAAAAGAGCATTGTTATTATTTTAAGTACTATCTCATCATTATTATAGTATGCTTAGTCAAATAGATACAACTTTAATACTACAACTCAAGGGTGAAAAATTGAGACTATCAAATTCTCTTACAACCAAGAAGATAATTAAGTTGTATAAAATACTTAATTAATATATATTCTTGATTAGCAATGAAAAAATAGTAAATGAATATGTTCATTCGTTGTACTTAATGAAGCTAAAAATATCTTTGATACTATTGCATATTGAGGGATTCTAAAAGGGATTAAATGCTACATTATATTTTGTATGATTCTTGGCAAAAGCATGTCTCAATTTCCTTCGATATATAATATAATTTTTTTATGAAAAAACCGGTCCGGTCCACCGGTGGGCCAAAGACTAGTCTTTTACCGGTCCGGGCTAACCGATCTATTTTCTTAAGCCCGGCTCGGCTCGCAACCCGCTTCCTCCTTGTCCCGGACCGCTTATAATGAACCGGTCCGGTCCGGTCTTTTACCGGTCCCGTTCGGTCCGGTACCGGGCTAGCCCGGCCCGATTGACATGTATAATCAAAACCAATGAGAGAACATTAGTGGTGAACGATAAACCACACGGTGTAACTTACTTAACAAAGAGCTAGAAGAGATACACTCCCTTGTGACCCAAGGGGACTGGATTAGGAACCACATTGATTCTTAACCAGTATAAAAATCATCTGTGTCAAGCTTTAATTTCTGCACTTACTTTATTGCTTAATTTCTGTTATCGCCTTCAATAGTCAACTGCTAAATAGTCTAAGTCGACTAATAAAGATTAAAAAATAACAATTAACCCCCCATACTTTCAGTCAGTGTCTATTTTAGGTTAATTAGTCTTTTGGTCTTAAAATTAACGACCGAGCTAAACATAGATATTGTAGTGTTTTGAGTCGAGAGAATAGATTCTAAAATGTTTATCTAACCTAGTTATATTTGTTCTATATACGTGTACATATACACACACAAGATTTAACGCCAAAGTACTGTAGTTGGACATAGTTTACAAAGAGCATTTATTCCCTTTTGACATTTTTCCAAAACAGAACGACACTATAAGTTATAACTTATAACTCTACAGTTACGAAACAAAAGCAAATACAGAAAGATGGAAAACAACTGAAGAGACGACATACATTATTAATCCACTTGGCCTACAACAGAACACATTATGCATGCATGACATGCCATCAAAATTGGAAGCAAAACGATGCTCTACAGTTAGACCATATGATAAGAGGTCCACATTCACATAATGGGATTTATTGGGTCCCATGAACGAACTAGTCCTAGAATGCCAAACGAGAAAAATATATTTTTATTGAATTACTTAAGATAAATTAAATTATTTTACATAGCTATATAATATAATGTAATATAAGATGAATAGAGAATAATATTACAAGAATCTACGATTTTTGTTCCCAAAATTCTTCGTTTTCTAGTAGACGAGTTGAAAATATAAGCCATGAGGTCCCACAAGAGTTTTTTGTTTTAATTAGAAGATTTTTAAATAAGAAAAGATATATTACAAAATGGGATTCTCCTACTAAAAGTAGTTCAAGAGAATCCAAGACAAATAAAGTAAGCACAGGTCAGCCGACTGAAAGTTTTCTCCTCTATGGAAGACCAAACTTTTCTAGGTGAAAACCCTAGGCTTCTTATAAAGCGCGCTTAGTCTCATGGTGACGTTTATATATTTGATCTTGTTCAAGTTTTTTTTTTTTTTTTTTCGGAAAATTGAGTTGCTTTTTGATACCACGATCACAGAGATACACTTTATATTCATATATTAATTAGTTTATATTTTGAAGAAATAACATAGTTTATTTAAAGATATACAGTAAGTTTTAAAAGAGATATGTATGTTAGCCTACTCAAAACTCATGACAAGTTATTGGGTGCGACATGAGTCTCAGTGATGAGTTATCACTGAGTTATGGGGTGAAGGTGAAAATATGTGTAAAAGATTCCTGTCAATTCATACATTTCTTTTATATATATATATAAAAGAGTGACAAAAAAATATTTCGCCATCAAGCCCTAGAGAATGTGGTGTACCAATTACTTGGAGAAAAACTTGCTACTCCTATCTATTTTAAATAATAAAAAAAAACAAGGCTATTCATCCTATGGCAACTACGTATCGAAATAAGCCCTAGTCAACTGGGGTTTTTTGGTGTTTGACCTCGTAAAAATTTCGCGTAGGAAGCTGTTTGGCGCGCGCTAATTGATTTGTAACCGTCAAAAACAAATTCGCTGAGAAATAGCCACCTCCGGACAAGTCCCAATATAAAATACTGCGGCTTTGAACAAGTTTTGTTCAAAGCCCCAATATTTTATTATGGGACTTTATATAAAGCTTCAGTAAACTAACTCCAGTATACAATACGGGGGCTTTGAACAAATTCAAAGCCCCATTATTTTGTTATGGGACTTTATATATAAAGCTTCAGTCCCATAACAAAATACTGGGGTTTGTTCAAAGCCCCATTATTTTGTCAAGGTCCCATTATTTTGTTATGGGACTTTATATATAAAGCTTCAGTCCCATAACAAAATAATGAGACCTTTGTTATGAGATAAATTCCATTATTTTGCTATGGGATAAAGTCCCATAATAATATAATTTTGTTCAAAGCCCCAGTATTTTGTTATGAGACTGAAGCTTTATATATAAAGTCCCATAACAAAATAATGGGGCTTTGAACAAAACTTGTTCAAAGCCCCAGTATAAAATACCGAGACTTGTCTGGGGTGTTTTCCAACGCTAATGGAGCGTAAGTGTGCGCATGAATTTTTGGCTATTTCTCAATTAATTCTGAAACGGTGGATAAAACTTATTGATCACGTCCAAAAATGGCTACACATCAAAATTTCCCGTTTGACCTCCCCCAAGTCTTCAATTAAAAGAATAACCTCCAAGTTTTAAAAATTGGGTAAATGACCTCCTCTTTTTTAATCATGATTAGGACTTAATCATTCTTTAAAAAATAAAAACACCCCAACCCCCCAAGTTCTGAATATGACAAAATGGTTCATCTTCATAAATTTTTTTTTTACCAAAAATAGAAAATTTCTTCCTCAAAAATCCACCCGCCCCAAAAATTTCTCCACCTCGTTTTAGCTCGAAAACATACCAAATCCAGTGTTTGAGCTCACAATTTGTTTCAAACTCTTACAAATCTTAGTCCCATCTTCCTTATTTCACAATTTTTGTTTGTAAGAAAGCTTGATAATTTTTTTTATTTATTTCAGAGCAAAAGCTTCAAATTTTTGATTTTGCAAGGTATTTTGTCACTACATTTGGTTGGGTTTAGTTCTTTCAAGATATGCATTGTGTTTTCTTCATCTAATAAGCTTCAAAAGCTCTGTTTTGTTGCTTTGACGCTGCTCCATTAAATGTCTGATTTTCAGATCTGTAGTTTTCTGATCTGCTGTAATAGTTTATCATCAACCAATCATAGTCAATTGTAGACCTTATCGCAATTAATAGACCATTCATGGGGCGCTATGCAGTAGTGGATGCTTATTTCTGGGATCAATGGGGAGAGATGGCAACATATTTGCTTGACATTCCATGAGAAGTGCAACAATACATATCCTCTTAAAATTAGACGCTATGTATAACAAGTTAGTTAACAATGTCGTTGAACGTAGTTAAACATATTTATTACAGAAAGGTTCAAACTTCTAATTTGAAACAATTAAAATAAATATATATATAAAAGAATAATAGCACCTTACTAAATTAATAATTAATTATTGAAAGTTTATTAATAGATTATTGTAAAGAAAATATAAGATAATATAAAGAAGGACTACATGTGAACACTTCAAATTTGATACCATAAAAATAAATATATATCATAAAAATACTAATTCTCTACTAAATACATAATCAACTACCTATAGTTTATTCATGGATAATTATAGAATATAAATTAGTTAATATTAAGAAGGATGACGCGTGTCCATTTCAAATTTGATACAAAAAAAAAAAAAAAAACATACATTCAAATATCAGAAGGAATATCTCTGCATCGACATAATAATCTTTTTCATCAATCAATAATATAATGTCGTTTGATTAATAAAAGATATACATTCAAAGAAAAAACTAACACTTTGCTAAATTAATAATCAACTGTCCTAAGTATATTACACATATCACATGAAAATTGATATAAATAAACGTAAAGAATCATTTCAAAAAAATACCAAGTTTTTGAACTTGATAATCAACAGTTCTTGGTATATTAACATTTGCATACATTAAGACGCAAGTCCACCAGGTTTACTAAATGCACCACTGAAAATGATTGAAGAATCTCCACCAAATTCACCAAATGCACCCGGTTCACCAAATGCACCCGTTTCACCAAATGGACCACTGGATATGATTGAAGATTCTCCATCAAATTCACCCAATCAACCGAACTAGTCGTTTGTTATTGGTCTGTTTTTTTGGTTTATGTTTTAATGGTCTAGACCTTTTAATTATGTAATGTTGCTTCAGTTGGTAATATTAGTTTCAGTTGTGTTTTGATTATCCACAACTGTGGTCTATTGATATTATTCATATCCCTGTTTTAAGTTTGATTCTGTTGTAATTTTGATTGTCTACCAAGTATAGTCTATTAGATAAATTGTGGAAACATAGGAAAAGCGCTCAGAGTTAACAGTTATCAAACCAATAAAATAACTAAATTACTAGAAAAAAATACTTTTACATTAATAAAATTAACTAGACCGACCATCCCTATTTAGGCATTTACAGACTAAACTGATTGGAAGATACGAATCAACCTCTATTTGGTCTATTGTACACTTATTGAAAAGCTGTGCGTTGAAGTTTTACCATTCAGGATATTTTCATGCGCGCGTTTGGCATTTAGGGTTTGTGATGTTTGGAGTTTAGGGTCTAGGGTCCACGCGCTTGGGGTTTGGGCTCTAGGGTTAAGGTAGATCATTTTGGCTTGTGGGTATATTATCAACAATCCGAAATTACACTGTTTTTTACTGTCAACATTGCTCAGGTTGATAATATACGCTCATGATTTTGCTTAAAATAATATAAAATTCCTATATTAAACTCTAGTAAGGGGTAATTTAGTAATCTACAAACTAGGAAACCACTCAAATGATAATTTTATTGCATAATGTACCTTAATGATGGTCAATAATATTGATAAGGAGTGACATATATAACATAATGTATACTAATATTAAGGTTCTGAGAAAGCAAGACATCTTTCTCTAAGCATGGAAAAAGATCACATTGCTTGCTTCTCACGTTATAGTCATGTACCACTCACATTGTTTGCTTCTCACATTATGATCTTCTTCACAATGTGAGAAGCAAGCAATATGATCTTCTTCCATGCTTAGAGAAAGGTGTCTTGTTTTCTCAGAACCTTAACATTAGTATACATTATGTTATGTATGTTATCCAATGTCACTCCTTATCAATGCTATTGACCATCATTTAAATACATTATGCAACAAAATTGTCATGTGAGTGGTTTCCTAGTTCGTAGATTACTAAATTACCCCTTACTAGTATTTAATATAGGGTTTTTATATAATTTTAAGAAAAATCATGAGCGTATATTACCAACCTGAGCAATGTTGACAATAAAAAACAGTGTAATTTTGGATTGTTGATAATATACCCACAAGCCAAAATGATCTACCTTAACCCTAGAGCCAAAACCCCGAACCCCAGGCGCGTGGACCCTAGACCCTAAACCCCAAACAACATAAACCCTAAATACCAAACGCGCGCGTGATAATATGCTGAACGGTAAAACTTCAACGCTCAGCTTTTCAATAAGTGAATAATAGACCAAATTGACGTTGATTCGTATCTTCCAATTAGTTTAGTCTGTAAGCCTAAATGATCTACCTTAACCCTAGAGCCCAAACTACTATCCGGATGAATATGGAGATGAATCTGATGTTATAATTATTTCATTAAAAAATGTGACAGTCATATTAAATCAAGTTTAGCAGTGATGATTGTCAATCCTAAATACTTGATTATCAAGTTTTATAGAAATCACAGTAATTTTAGAAAGTGTACTGTACTATGTTATGGCATATTGAATATTTATTTTGGTTGTTTGTATACTTGACGTGGGTTATCAGTTTAAATGCCAAATGCACGCGTGTTATATTCTCAACGGTAATAATAATAATAATAATAATAATAATAATAATAATAATAATAATAATAATAATAATAATAATAATAATAATAATAATAATAATAATAATAATACTACTACTACTACTAATAATAATAATAATAAACACATTACCTGAGTGATAGGTATACAATAGACTACAGCCAGGTTGTGCATAGACTTTTTATTGAATTAGTATTTAACTTAGTTTGTAAATAGACCAAAGTTAAGTTGATGAGATATTATAATAGACCATAATTGAGTAGTTAAGATGTTGCTTATTTATTAATTTAATGCTAAATATTTTAAATCAAATATATTTTTCTAATAGTTGATAATCGGCTGTCTACTGCTTGAGTGTAAACCACTCGCTAAATATTATCAACCACTGTGTTCCATAATCAACTATCTTTGTGATGGTCATTAAATAATAAATTGAGTAGTGGATAATTGATTAAGTATAAGAATTTTTTGGTTGAGTGTCGTTCAAGTTCAATTTAGAAATTTTAATGGAAGATATTACTTTGTAAATTGGATTAAATATACCAAAAGTCTTATTTAACTAACAATAATAACAATAATTTTAAAGCTTTCATTACTAAAATTTTTTTTTGATACATAAAAGATACAAGATTATACAGGGACTCTTGGAAAAGTTGGAAGGGTGATGTAGTTTTCTTCTTGATCGATTATTCAATACATTAGTCTTCAATCAATCAACTTGCATTTTATAACCTAAAGCAACAACTCAAGCACAACTAAATAGACATATCAACATCCATCTCGCTTTCAAGATTATTTTTCTAATGCGATGGTAAGTGATAATTTCACTTGTCTTGGAATGTCAAGCCAATATATTGCCACCTCCACCAATTGATCCAAGAAATCACTATCCGCTACTGCATAATTGCCCATCAATGGTCTATTAATTGTCATAAGTAAAGTCAATCATCGACAGGATTGGTTGATGAACTGTTACAACAGATCTGAAAAATCAAACCTCTAATGGAGCAACGTCAAAGCAATAAAACAGAGCTTTTGAAACTTATTAGATGAAGAAAACACAATGCATATCTCGAAGGAGCTATATCCAAACCATTGTAGTGACAAAACACCATGCAAAATCGAAAAATTGAAGATTTTGCTTCGAAAAAAAATAAATTGGAAAGAAGAAGAAACTAAAATATAAAATAAATAGCGTTATCAATGTCCATCTCGCTTTCTATGTTATTTTCTTAGACGTGCTGCGAAGATAAGTAATAATTTCATTTGTCTTGGAATGTCAAACCAACATGTTGCCATCTCCACCCATTGATCCAAGAAATTAGTATCCGCCACTGTATAGCTCCAATCAATGGTCTATTAATTGCGATAAAATCTACAATCGACTAGGATTGGTTGATGATAAATTGTTATAGTAGATCTGAAAACCACAGATCTGAAAACCAGACCTTTAAGCTGAGGGAGCAGCATCAAAGCAACAAAACAGAGCTTTTAAAGCTTATTAGATGAAGAAAACACAACGTATACCTTGAAAGAGCTAAACCCAAACCGATATAGTGACAAAACACCTTTCAAAATCAAAAAATTAAAGCTTTTGTTCCGAAAAAAAATAAATGGAAAAGCTTTTGAACCAGAATGACATGTTAGATGTGTGTGTGGGGGGGGGGGGGGGGGGATGGGGAGGCAAAAAATTATGGAAGAAGATGAAAGGGTTTCGAAAAAATTGGAAGAGAGGATAAAGAAACAATTTAAAATGGTGCAATACCCGTTTTTCTTTTTTACCCGGAAAAAATAACCCATTTTTTGGTGATTTATATACTATCCTACAAGTTTCAAAACCACCCACAAATTTTTCTATTTCTAATTAGGTTCCCAACCCCCACTTAACAACACTTAAGATTTTTCCCCAATAAAAATATGTCAAAAAAGAAAGGAAGAGGTCATTTAGTTAAGTCAAGTTTTTGGAGGGTTTTTAGTTAAATCTTCTCTAGTCAACTGGAGGTAATATTTTCTAGAGGCAATCTGTGGGGTTAGACAAGAGGATCTCCAATATGATTTCTTATCTGAATTTTTCAGTTATGAAATCCTTAGGGCTATACCCTAAAACCTATAAACAAAGTAATAATACTAGCTTATAAGAACTAATTAGCATACTTCCAGATTAGTAGATTCAGGTTGCTAATATAATCCCACTTAGATGGATTTTCTGGGATCTTCTTTCTTCTTTTTCTAGATTTGGGTCTTTGTCATATCTAATTTTGTTCCTAAAACGAGATCAACTTAGGACTAGTAAATATCAATTACGTATAAGCCAAAGGATCTTAACTTAAACACTAGCTATCACATCTACAAGATCATAATTGAGCAAGCAGCATTATGCTTATATAAAACCTTCAACGGATCAACTTTTTTTTACAAACAATTACTCCATCGGAAAGGGACATAATTTGCAACATCCTGAAAAGTAAAGAGGATATGAGGAAGTATGATTTTTATGTTTATATTTTCTACTTATGGTTTCACTTTTCAGTAATAATCAGGTGAAACAAACTGAACTATCATCAAAGACTAATTAATTTATAGTCCCAGCTCTGAGCTCTATGATTTTCCACGAAAAACAAATTGATTTGATTTTGAATGGCTAAGTAAATTAGATGAAAAGAATAAAGAAGCTTCCGTTTTTAGCTTACTGTAAGAAAAGCTTGTTCTATTATATAAAGTGCAAATAAAATTTTTAATGCATAGATGTATAAATTAATATAATCTTTTGTGGCAATGTCATCATCAGCTACGTTTGTTTAATAAGAATCGACACAGGTACTAAATTGTATAAAATCTTCCTATCCGAAACCTATGCAAATACCACACAAAGAGGGGACAATGATAAAGTAATGATAGCTAGAAACTAATAAAAATCTAACACTAGCACTATAAAACTATTCTAAGTAAAGTAACAATAATTAAAAAGAAGGGCATAATTAACAATTAAGGAATTAGATATACGGAAGAATCTAAGAAAACATATGCCAATATTCTCGGTGTTTTGATAGGGTGACAAACAGACAAAATGTGTTGTCACATCGACAAAATCCTCTTCAAATCAGCAATTTTAAATGGATCTTAACAAAAAATTAACGTAGCATATTCTGGAAAAACTAATCACTGCATTCGAAACAGCCGAAAATAGTAAAAACTAGGTTAAGAATCTAAAGGGTAGAAAGTAGAAACCAAAGTTAAGCAAGCTTAAGAACTAAATAAATAAAAAAATGTCTGGGACTATCATGTAATCATTATAAATTACGAAATTCAATAGCTAATGCTAGTTCACATGTTATTATGTTTTGGAGCAAGACTATAATAATTAATTTGTTCCACCGGTAAAATTACATATTGATGGTGTATAAATTCATTTGAAGTATAGGAACCATGATGGTCTCGCGGAACAAAAGCTCAAGTCTTGATGTTCCTTGGTAGGATAAAAATGTCAGTTTAATACATGCAACAACGTTACCAGAACTGTTCACTTTGTTTCTATGTCTGCTTGACAAAATGGTATAAACAATATGTAGTAGTTCATCTGATTCTGAAATTGTCTCTCCAGCTAATTTTCTAATCAGCCATGTTATTATTTAAGTTTCATGATTATGTAGAGGTTAACGATCTGGCATAACTATTTCTTTATCATTGAAGCATGTCAATGGAAAGTGCAACGTAAATGTCAACTGTGCAGATCTCTAGATTTCTAAAACCTTTGAAATGTGGCTGGCTGATGATCTCCAGAACTATTGAATCTTCACGTATTTCGTTGTAGTTATTTGATTTAAGCTACGTGAAGCCATAAACCTTTAAACGCTAAGATGGAAAAATATTCCACTAATGATGTATAGTATTTCAAGTGTTTGAAACTGATAACTCCAATTTTGATGATTACAATATGGTTAAATTTCATGAGCAACTAACTTAACAACTATTGCATTTCATGACAGGAACATAACGGATTCAGTCGGCTAAATCTGGAAGGATCTTGGAGTCGCTGATTTTCAGGTCTCTGTGATTGAAGTATATTTCGCATATCAAGTGGTTAGAGAAAAATCAGGATCTTTTATGGCCCTTACCTTATTTTCTCTAACCACTTGATATGCGAAATATACTTCAATCACAGAGGCCTGAAAATCAGCGCTCCAAGATCCTTCCAGATTTAGCCGACTGAATCCGTTATGTTCCTGTCATGAAATGCAATAGTTGTTAAGTTAGCTGCTCATGAAATTTAACCATATTGTAATCATCAAAATTGGAGTTATCAATCTCCCCCTTTTTGATGATGACAATTCTTGAGACTTATGATACTTCCCTGTTCTAAGGATGTGTTCATAGCTCCCCCCTGAGTATATGCTCCCCCTGAGTATATGAGTACCTGCATTTCTAATTTTCTAGAACAGATATGTAGTCGACTCAAAGAAGAAGTTAGTTAGTCGACTTAACAGGTTAAATTTCAGGAAATTCAGACACTATTCACTTAGCACAAACAACAGCAATATTCACATAGCACAATCAACATTTGTTCAGAGCATTCAGCATTCATGCATATACATAGCCAGTTTTAAACATAGAGTTTTTCTCCCCCTTTGTCATCAACAAAAAACAGGGGAGTCACAAAAGACAGTCTTAGCCATCTAAACAGTCACAGACAGCTATCGCCTTCCCAGAAAGTATTTCAAGGTATTGATGATGTTGGTTCCCAGAGTGTCAATACGAGAGTGCAAGGTAGAGAGACTTCTGCGAGCATCCTTGGCCACAGTGTCAATGGAAAGCCTGAGGAGGGCAACATCAGCCTTGGTGGTTTTGGTGTCATCCCTGGCTTTCTCAAGATTGTATTGAGAAGAAAGACAAAGATCAAGCAGAGTGGAGAGCTGTTCTTCAACTGCAGAAAGACGACTGAGCACAGTGGAGTTATCAGGAGCAGGGGCAGGAGCAGGCATTGAGGGAGGTAGATCCAGGTCAGGCTTTTTAACCCAAGTGTGATCAAGATGCACATATCCCATACTGGTAAATGCGCGAGAGTTATAGCATTGAGAGACAGTGATGGCAGAGTGACCAGAAATTGGAACATGCATGAGATCCAGTATATGGGAGATAAGCATCCCATATGGAAGGCAGCCAGATTCCTTAGAATCCACAGCACATTCGTGCATGTAGTTAAGGATCCACCAAGAAAGTTTGACCTTTTGTTTAGCAACAAGACAGTAGACAATAAAAGTGTCCCTTTGGGAAAGGGAACTGAAAGAGCCTGTGCGAGGAAGCAGGGTAGTAGAAGTAATATGAGCAAGGACACGATTTTCAGAATACAGAAGATGAGGACCAAGCTGTCCATCAGGAATTGCATGAGAACCTAGACCAGTGATACAAGCTTTGGCCTGGTCAAAGGAGACTTCAAAGTCGGAGGGCCAGGAATTTTTGAAGCAATCAGAGAAGCCAGATGATTTAATCTTTAAAAGTTTTTCTAGGACTTTACAGGTCAAGAAAATACGTTGACCCAAAACCAATGATTCAATGCCATCAGTGCCACAGGTGCGAAGATTTGCATAAAACATTCGAACCAAATCAGGGTAAATGACAGGAGGGTTGATAGAGAAAAGATTTGACCAACCTTGGAAGTCGAAAAGAGCTTTGATATGGCAATCAAGATTTTCCATAGATTCAAGGTCAACAATGCGACGATTTTTGAGTTCTTCAAACTTTTCTCTTCCATTATCCCAAAAATTCTGATCACAGTCAAGAGAGATGCAAGGTTTGGTAACTTTGAGTTTCTTTGGAGAGGATTTTTGAGGAGTATCAACCATGGGTCGTTTTCCACGCTTTTTGCCAGAACAGGTGGAGTTGAAAGAGGCAGATTCGCTGTGCTGAGACATGGTGGCAGAGTCGGAGATTTCAAGATTAATGGGAGACCCAGGAGAACTGTTTTTGGAGCGGTTTCGAGAACTTTTCCTCATAGAAGGGATTATTGGTTTTTGAGATTTACCCATTGAAGAAGGGAAGAGGCAGACAAGTACTTGCACTGAGTAAGGAAGAATGGAGTGAGCAAGTAGGGTTTTATGGAGATGTGAAGGAGGAAAGACGTGACTGAAAAGGTGAAAGGACGAGGGCTGTCCGCGAGAGAATCGAGGCGACACCTTTACACACGCAAATCGAGCAGTAATAATTAGAGGAGTTTAGAGATATGCATAAAAAGATATTCACATATACAAGAAGGAAACATAATTAATTTTGAGATATAGGATCCTCTACTACTCTTAATCTTTCACGAAGTTCACAGAAATGTTCCTCATGCAAAGGTTTAGTAAAGATATCAGCAAGCTGATTTTCAGTAGTCACAAATGAGATTTTAATGTTGCCACATAGAACATGATTCCTAATGAAGTGATGCTTAACTTCTATATGTTTAGCTCTAGAATGATGCACTGGATTTTTTGAAAGACAAATAGCACTAGAATTATCACAGAAAATAGACATAGGAGTAGGATTAATATCATAATCATTAAGTTGATAAGACATCCAAAGAAGTTGAGTGCAGCAATGTCCAATGGCAATGTATTCTGCCTCAGTAGTAGATAAAGATACTGAGCCTTGTTTTTTGCTATGCCAAGAGATGAGGGATTGCCCCAGAAATTGACAAGTCCCACTAGTGCTTTTACGATCATCTTTATCACCTGCAAAATCAGCATCAGAGTATCCTTGAAGATGAAAATTAATAGTGCGTGGATACCAAAGCCCATAGGAAATAGTGCCAGAGAGATATCGCATAATGCGTTTAACTGCAGTTAGATGTGATTCCTTAGGTTCAGATTGAAATCTGGCACATTTGCATACACTAAACATTATGTCTGGTCGACTAGCAGTGAGATAGAGTGGTGATCCAATCATACCTCGATACGTGGTCTGATCTATATTTTTACCTTTGCCGTCTTTATCAAGATTTGTTGAGGGACTCATAGGAGTTTTCATGATCTTGGCATTATGCATACCAAATTTGGCAAGTAATTCCTTGGTGTACTTAGATTGATTGATGAAAATCTCTTTATCGTATTGTTTGATTTGAAGTCCAAGAAAGAAGGTAAGTTCTCCCATGAGACTCATTTCAAACTCATTCTGCATTGTCTCAGCAAATTCCTTGCACAAGGAGGGATTAGTACTACCAAAAATAATATCGTCGACATAAATTTGAATAAGAAGATTTCCAACAGATGATCTCTTAATGAATAAAGTAGTATCTATTTTTCCTCGACTAAAACCATGATTTGAAAGAAAGGTGCTTAACCGATCATACCATGCTCTTGGAGCTTGCTTTAAGCCGTATAGAGCTTTGGTCAACTTAAAAACATGCGAGGGAAATTTCAAGTTTTCAAACCCGGGAGGTTGTTTAACATATACCTCTTCTTTGATGAAACCATTTAAAAATGCACTTTTGACATCCATTTGAAATAGTTTAAAATCTTTGAATGATGCATAAGCAAGTAACATGCGAATAGATTCTAACCTTGCAACTGGAGCGAATGTTTCATCATAGTCTATACCTTCTTGTTGCGAGTAGCCTTGAGCTACAAGTCGAGCCTTGTTTCTAGTGACTTCTCCATCCTCATTAAGCTTATTTCTGACGACCCACTTTATACCTATGATAGAGGTATTGTGGGGTTTAGGAACAAGAGTCCATACCTGATTCTTGTCGAATTGAGTCAATTCTTCCTTCATAGCTTTTACCCAGCATTCATCATTGAGAGCTTCATCGATCTTCTTAGGTTCAATTTGAGAAATGAGGGCAACATCTGCATTCAGTTTGGAAGAACCTCTAGTTTTCATCCCCTCAAGAGGATTTCCTATAATAAATTTATGAGAATATCCAGGTTCGCCTTTCCACTCATTTGGAACCACTGAAGAGAGATTATCAGTCGACTCAATCTGAGTTTCTAAGACTGACTTAGATACTTCGTTAGTCGACTTGGTTTCAGCGGCTGAAGATGTATTTCCTGCACTTAGTAATTCTATATCTGCATTTTCGTCTTTCTCAAGAATCTGATTAGTGTCAACAAATACAACATGCATGGATTCTTCTACAGCTAAAGTGCGTTTATTAAAGACTCTGTATGAACGACTGGAATTAGAATAGCCAAGAAAAATACCTTCATCGCTTCTGGGATCGAACTTACCAAGATTGTCCTTTCCATTATTATGGATAAAGCATTTACAACCAAACGTATGAAAATAGCTGATGTTAGGACGTTTACCTTTCCAGAGTTCATATGGTGTTTTCTTAAGAATGGGATGGATAAGACATCTGTTGAGAATGTGACATGCTGTGCTAACTGCTTCTGCCCAAAACTTGTTGGGTAGAGACTGATCCAAAAGCATTGTTCTAGCCATATCTTGTAAAGTCTCGTTCTTACGCTCCACGACACCATTCTGCTGAGGAGTCCTGGGAGAAGAAAAACTATGCGAGATACCTTGTTCATTGCAGAAAGATTCAAAAGCTTTGCTTTCAAATTCTCCACCATGATCGCTTTGGATAGAGGAGATAAAGTATCCTTTTTCTCTCTGGACCTTTTTACAAAAATACTCAAAATTCTTTTGAGTTTCATCCTTATGAGACAGAAAAATGGCCCAAGTAAAACGTGAGTAATCATCAACAATAACAAAAGCATACCTTTTTCCACCAATACTAGCAGTTTTTGTGGGACCAAACAAATCCATGTGCAGTAATTGAAGTGGCATAGAAGTGTTAACAATGTCTTTAACTTTAAAAGAAGACCTAGTTTGTTTTCCTAGTTGACATGCATCACATACATGATCCTTTAAGAATTTTAGTTTAGGAAGACCAATGACTAGATCCTTTTGAGATAGTTTTAGAATGAGATGCATACTAGCATGTCCAAGTTTCTTATGCCATAACCAAGGGTCTGAAGCAACAGAGGTTAAACAGATATATTCATGAGAGGATGAGACATTGTCTAGTTTATATATGTTGTTATCTCTGGATCCTGTGAGAATTTCATTACCTAATGAACCAGATATGATGCACTTAGCTGCTTCAAACTTAACTTGATATCCAGAGTCACATAGTTGACTAATACTGAGAAGACTATGCTTTAGACCACTTACCAACAGTACCTCATTCATGTAACAGGATTGATTTAAGAAAACTTTCCCAATGCCGATGACAATACCTTTCCCATTATCACCAAATTTTACCAGTCCACCGTCTATGCTTGTGACTGATTTGAACCAGCATTTGTCACCTGTCATGTGTCTGGAACACCCGCTATCTAGAATCCATTTACCTTTGCACGCTCCTTTGGGTAGGTGTTCCTGCAAATAAACAATGCTACTGATGTTTTGGTACCCAAGCTGTCTTGGGTCCTTCATGGTTAGCAATATAAGATTTTAATGAAGTTTTAGGGATCCATTTCCACTTCCTAGAGACAGCTTTTCTGAATCTACATCTAGCATTTTTGTGGCCGAGGTTTCCACAGTAGTAACAGGTAATGGGAGGTTTAGTTGCAGTTTTAGTCGACTCACTACTGATAAATCGCAGGCTTCCAGGAATAGCCTCAATAGAGGCTGGGGATAGGGGAGTTATGTTGGATCTAATGGAACTTTGACTTGTGGATTTATTTATACTGTTGAGTTGGAATTTTAGGTCCTGAACTTCTTGTTCAAAAAAATCACGTTCTAGTTCACATACTTCAAATTTAGTTTTCCAAACTTCACCATCTCTTTTTACTTTAGACAATTCTCTTAGAATATTTTCCATTTCTTCTAGAGCGGAGTCTAAATCCTCTTGTAGAAGATTGCAATTTTCACAGTTGTAGTTACGTACCTTGCTGGATTCAGCATCAGCCATGAAACATATATTGGCTTCTTCTTCATTGTCAGATCCTTCTTCATCACTCCATGCAGACAGGGCCTTCTTTTTATTTTTGAATTGCTTCTTCTTTGCCTCATTACAGTTGGCTGCAATATGTCCATATTTGCCACACTCGAAGCACCATCCATCGTTCTTGTCTTGATCATTGCTGGGAGTGTTTCTTCTAGAATTAAATCTAGGTCTTCTTCTTTGTCTGTTTCTTCTCAGCAAATTTCCAAAGTTCTTTGACATTAGTGCCCATTCTTCTGCAAGATCATCATTGTCGCTAGGAGGGTCTGTATTTTCAGCATTGAAGGCGACTTCTTTCTTCTTTTCAGAGATTTGAGAACTTCTTTGGAGATGAGTCTTTTCAAAAGCAATGAGGTCATCACGAAGCTCATCATAGGATAGAGAATTTAAATCTCCACCTTCAATATTGATCACCTTGGGTTGCCATACAACAGGTAAACTGCGAAGAATTTTCCTGACCTGTTCTCCACTGGTGTAAACTTTCCCAAGAGACTTAAGTTCTCCTATAACTTTACTGAATCTGGCAAACATGTCTTCAATGGTTTCTCCCTCTTTCATTTGAAACAATTCGTACTCATGAACTAGAAGATTAATTCTAGTTTCCTTAACTTTGTTTGTACCTTCATAAGTTACGACAAGTTTGTCCCACATCTCCTTGGCTGTTTCACAGCTAGAGATTTTCTCATATTCTTCTCCACTTATAGCATTATATAAAAGATTTTGAGCCTTTGAGTTCAGTTGTATGACTTCTCTTTGCTCGTCATTGTAATCATCAATATCGAGGGGGATCTTAGTAGCTTCTTCTTCTGATTTCTTGTTTTTGTCTGGAGGAATGTCATAGGGGCCCTTGGTAATTACTCGCCAAACTTTAAAGTCAATGGATTTGACAAACGTTTCCATTCTCACTTTCCAATGACTAAAGTGTTGTCCATTGAAATATGGAGGACGAGCAATAGAGGTTCCTTCTTGAAGTAGTGCTCCTGTAACAATATGCCCAGACATGATCTTTTCTCACTTGCTGCAAAGCAAAAGATAAAAGATATGTGAGACCTGCTCTGATACCAATTGAAGATGTAAGAGGGGGGGGGGGGGTGAATTATATTTTTCAGAAACCATGAACTTTTAGATCTAATTAATTCCCATCCGAAGTATCACAACTAAAATTATCAAAAACTCCGGAAAATTACCCCTGGCTGAAGAACTTATAAGAATTTCTGATTGCTTTTCCTGACAGAAAACTCGCCAGTTATAGAACTTAGCTCTGCAAAATGAAATATGATTTAAGTATGAAAATGATTAAGATGTATTTAGCATTGGATTTTTTACACAAATATACAAACTTGCACTCCTATATTACCAATAAATAGCAACGTTATACAAATTACCAAGCATAGCAATATTTTTTTCTAGCGCATTTCACAACCATAAAAGATAAAGAAGGACATAGGCAATAATTCTCAAACATTTCAAGCACGAAGAGAACAAAATAATTCCAAAATTTGTCAATAAAATCTGCAAGGTTAAAATAGATCAAACAAATCTAAAGCAATCAGCGAGGAAGACGACGGTGCCACAGTGGTACATTCTTGATAACAACAAGAATCGTAGTGGAGGACCGACTGCCGATTAGCAGCATCGCTGCCACTCCATCCTCTACTTTCTCTTTTACGGTTCCGTTATCCTCATATTCTAATCTCCCCTTCGATCTCCCTCCGATCACTGGTTTCTCCACCGTCTATGGTGGTGTGTGTATGTATCTGCTATTCCCAATCTAGGTGTGTGTGTGTGTTTATCTTTCACTGGTTCTCCCATTGTCTTTTGACTGGTAATGGTGCAAACTCCTTCCCGTTAACACCGTCACGCGCCGGTGTGTTTCGTTCTTACCTGAGGGAATAGCAGAGTGTTGATTTAAATTACTGATACTACCCTACCAAGCATAGACCCTTCCGTTTCTCGAGCATTTACTGAAGTACTGACAGGAAACTGTACTCATATTGTCACTGCAACTTGCTTGAGCAAAGAGGTTGCATCTTCGATGTATTGTAGTCGGAAAGTATTGTGTAGTGATGTTCTGTTTATTTTTTCATTTTTTTTATTTTTGGCAGACATTGTTGATGTACTGTGCTTTATGGAAATCGAAACTTTGAAGGTCGCATTCACCCTCTAACAAGAGCTACTTACCTTGCCTCACCACCGTTAGTTGTCGCATATGCACTTACAGTCTATACATAAGCAGGGAAATGTTATTTTTCTTTTTCTTGCGTCCACAATATCAAATAATGTAGTATTTTTTTTAGCCTGAACCACGCCGAAACAATATGAAATGACATTGAAACAGACTGAAAAAGTGCTGAAACGGTCTGAAACGGTGCTGAAACGACTCTAAAACAGTCTGAAATAAAATGTAGAAAATAGTGTGAAACAACGCAAAAAAGGGTGAAATAGTTCAGAAACAATGAGAAACAACGCACAAACAGGATGAAACAATACTGAAACAGCCTAGAAACAACTAGATACAATGCAAAAACAGTTAGATACCATGCAGAATCAATGCAAAAACCCAGAAATAATGCAGATATAGTCCAGAAACAGTTAGATATGGTGCAAAAACAATGCAGATACAGCGAGATACGAGGAGGTTGGTAGTTGAGAGACAACAAGAGACAACGAGATGCAGCAGTAAAATCAGCTCCAATCTACTGCTGCTTCTATTGAAAGAAGATGGGAGGAAGTGAAATTTGGGAAGGAGAGGAGGAAAAGTGAAATTGGGTGAAATGGGAGGAAAAATGTAAGGTTTTACTATGTTATGCTATTTTTTGGTTTGTTTTGTAATTAACTTTCCTTTCCTTTATGTTAGGTAATTTTGCTAAAATGTTGCTATGTTTTGTAAATAATTTCTCAAAAGCGTACTTTTCTGTAAAAATTCTTTTAGCATTTCAGTATATCTGAGGTTTGATTGCTCCTTAGGAAAATTCGTTAGGCGATATTGTCGCTCCAAACGCACACGCAAGTATACGCGGTCGATCAAGTAATAAAGTGATAAGAAAAGTATCGTTCCTACGAGGACTATTGATTAACTATTAACTAGACAAACTTCAATTCAAGTATTGTTCAAGAGAGTTTAACCAGATTTCAAGTTGTGTTTAATTAACTAATTAACTAAAAGTAATTAAAGTAAATGGAGTGCAAGACAATTCAAGAGTTCTAGATATCAGTAAGAGGAAATATTCCAGGATTATGGGACGATCACCAATCCAGTTGCACTCATCCGCTAATTGAACTAACTTTATTTACCTGAGTTGTTAATCACAGGGTTAATTATACTCACAGAGCTCTTTCGATACCCTGCTCGCCTATTCAAGTCAACCTAATGCCTATATGTCTATGGAATTTGAATTAACAAGAATGCATGTGTTTCTCCTGTAAATGGATTAAGCGTGACTGTTAGGTATATTTCTATCCTAACCGTGAAACTATTCCCCGATGCCCGGGTTCAGGAACACGCTTTATTTAATTCTATTACAACCTACGGTTCCCACTTTCGAGTTCAACCTTTGGTTCATGGATAGTACTTAACAACTGGCCAGGAAATTAAGTAATTCAGAGCAGAATTAAATAAACAACTCAATCTGATAAATTTAATAGAATTCAACCAACTTCAGAGTACAACTTTCATGGTTAACCCAGAACCCTAGAATAATAGAGTTTAGCTACTCATAGACAAGTTAGCTATCTCACAAAATAATCTAGAATTCATGAAACAATAAAGAGGAAAGAAGAATTACAACTCAATTGATGAATCTTGGTTCTCTAACCTCCACTATGGTTCTTGCCTCCAAAAATACGTAATAGAATCAGAAAATAGCGTTACAAGGGTTTTAATCCTCAGAAATATGCCTATTCCCACGTTTTTAGCTAGTCCTGGCAGCTTTGGGACTAGTTTACGGCGCATACACCGGAGCATGCCAAGCATCCGTGGCTGTATGCACTCCTTTTCTCAATTTCTTCAATGTTTGCACTCTTCCCAGTCCATACAGCCTAGCATGCCAAGCATCCAACGCTGTACCCATTGCTTCTTCCTTGTTCTTGTCCAAATCAAGCTCCAATTTCCTTCAATTTGCTCCTAAAACATCCAAACACCTCAAGTTAGTATTTTACTTTAAATCTCACATTGTTGGGCACATAATACACTGAAAATAACTCAGAAGCTATAAGAAATCAACGCCGAGATATAAGATATACGCCCAACATCAACACCCCACACTTAAACTTTGTTCGTCCCTGAACCAACAAACCCAACACACTTATACTCAATAGGTCTTAACTACCCAACTCAAGAACTTCAAGGAAGCGCACCTATGAAATAGGTTGATACCAACAATTAGCCACTAGACATACAAGCACACAACTCCCCATATTTGCACACCACACATTTAGAAAACAAGGATTATCAAGCAGTCAAGTAGCAACAACCAAGCCTCAAGAAACAACTCTTCACACCAACTTACTCACGACATGTCCACTCGCTCAGGATTAGGGCCTAATAAAAGCTCCAACCTCTCATATTCCATGTGCCCTCACTAATCAAAGTCTAGTCCCAATCACATAAAAATATATCAAATGAATTATAAGGGACTTTCAAGATAGGAAGAATTCTCTCACACTTGAAAAGGAATCTTAAGTGCCACACAATGGTACCATAGACTTGCCCGTAGTGTAGGACTCCACTAATGTAAGCTCGCTCCTATTCGGGATTAACTAGGACTTTAAGGGTTGTAATGTAGGCCAAAGGATGGGTAATGGTTAAATGACTACCTCCCTAAGCACTTTAATACATCACTTCCACTTTTTATAGCTCAACTCTTCGCAAAAACAACTGAGCTACCATCCGAACATCAACTCAAACACTTCCCTCCCTTTAAGTATTTTTTTTAATCAATGTGCACAACACTAGCAAGGATTGAGAATTCTTTTCTTTTGCTTTATTTTTATTTTTCACTTTTGATTTTTTTTTCTTTTTCTTTCTCTTCTTTTTTTCTTTCACCATTTGTCAATTTTTCCTCAACCTTGCCAATGTACTTTTTCCTCAAAAATACCATCATAAATTGATTCTTATTGACTCCCCTCAAAAGCCATCAATTTCCACCAACCACAACTCCACTAACAATAATATTTTCAATTAAAGTGCTCTAAGGAGTACGGGTTCAAAAAGAAGGTAATTAAGAACAAAGGGAATAGGCTTGTAATGTGGGTGTCAACAAAAAAAACTAATAAGCTCAAACAGGGTTACAAGGGATATATATGAACGGGTAGGCTAATCAAGGCTGCAAAAGAAAGGTTTATCAAAGAAAGCCTGTATCATCTCCCGACTAGACCAAACCTAGGATTTCGCTTCGAACACACGCGGGCAAGTTCTAGACCAATAATGCAATCACGAAAAGAAAGAAAAGCACCTCACCACTCATGGCACATGAACTACTCAAAGCGGAACAATTTCAACACCTAACAAAAACAAGCGAGACAAATCATGCTATTCAGTCAGTACTCAGAGTCAGAAACTTGAGCCGAAGAGTCACTAACAAGACTGACTATCAATCCAATATACAACTCACACAAATTTTTTTAGGGAAGTTCAACTCGCATGTAAAGGACTAAATATGTCAGTATCAAACAATTCACCGAGAAGGCACAGCTCCTTACCACTTAGCTACTATTTCCTAATTTCCTAATTTTTTTTTTCATTTTTATCTAAAAACACCTGGTTCAAAACAAAAGGAATCCTCGGGAAAGAACCGTGGCTTGAAGAAAACACAAGGATTATGCCACTAATCTAAAAAAAAAAATTAAATGCAGTAAAAATATACAAGTACAAATCATGATACCCAACCCCACACTTAAAATAGTGCATGGTCCCCACCGCACAAGTACAAAAATAATAACAAGAGTGGCTATCAAGAAAGCTCCCTCAAACTGCAGAGTCTGGAGGTGTTGCTGACCTGTCTGAACCCGCGGTCTGAGTAGTGGAAGGGTCTAACAAGGTAGTGCCAGCTGCATCCATCACATCAATCAGCGACCCCTCTATAATAGTGGCTGGAGCCGGAGCTGTCTCTGCAGCAGTGCCATCAGTAGCACTCAAATCCACAACCTCCTCACTGGACCCTGCATCAGTCTGGATGCCAATGGAGCGCGTCACTCTGGAACTCTGAACAGCGGCAAGTATCTCTGCCAGTGTGTGCTGCATCAGGGTATCTCGAGCTGCCTTGTCTTAACCGGGTCAGCTCTGCCTGCTGCTCCTGTCTCAGCTGGGTCAGGTCTGCCTGCTGTGCCTCTCTCAGCTTAGCTAGCTCGGCTTCAAAGCCCACAAGTCTCTCTGATGTAGTTCTCTTATCTGCTTTGGCTGCGACCGGGTCATGCACTGAAGTGATGTCATGGGAATTGGGCACCTCTAAAAGATCATCCTCCGTATAGAAGGGAACCCCATGCTTCCTCATCAAAGCTGTCAGAGTGTGCACAAAATACAGCTTCAATGTCTTCTCCTTACGAGTCCGTATAATCTGCTCGTACATAAGCTCACACAAGTTCAGTACTATTCCATTCATCAGAGCATAAATAAGAAGCACCCGCTCCCGAAGGACATTCGTCTGATGGTCAGCCTGCATAATTCTGTTAGACACCTAATTGAGCCAAGATCGAGTCTCCCTCGACATAAACCTCTAAGGTAAAGTGGCATATTTTCTCTGCGTGTTGTTCAACTACGCAGGCTTCGAAGATTCACGATCATCCATAACAGCTGGTGGGTCACACAGTACCTCAATGACATCCGCAAAATCTGGCTCTGCTAGCATCTTCTTATAATCATCCATGGCCACTTCAGTCACCCTGTAATGTGCATTAATAGCTCGGGTAGAAATATCAACATCAACCTCTCGAACCCGCACTATGCTGCTCTTCGGGTTCTCCCAGTTCGCATATAGCTCCAGCACAGCAGTAACATTGCCCTTGCACTTGGGACCCTGCATAAATCTGTCCCACTTCCTATCTTTAACAACCTTCAGAATAGCCGGGCACGCATTCTCACACGCATTCTCACACGCATGATAGTTAAGTGGTCTTTCCTGTGTAATCTGCTTCTTAATGATCCACTGATAGGCCAGGTATGCACTCTCGCTCTCAAAGGTGTCCTCCCACAACGCCTGTCAATCGGGCCACTGGTAAAGGGAATGTCCAAAGGCTCTAGAATAGGAGTGTACTCCTTCTCAGCATCATCATCCTCATCATCCTGCTCCATTGGTTTCTTTCCCTTGCCCTGAACTGCTCTCCTTTTCTTGGCCGGTGGCGTAGAAGCACCACCTTCACGGATCACCATGGGCTTTTCCTTAGCAATGGTTGATTTCCTCTTGCCCGTGGTTGCCTGAGGAGCGGGAATGGTCATATCCGGAGCAGGTGTATCTTGTTTCTTCTTTGAGCGTTGCTCCCTTTTATCCTTGCCCTCGGGTTGATTCCGTGGTGGTTGGCCACCGTCCCCGCTTCCACCACTCTTGGATGTTTGCTTTGCAATCGCCATTTTATAATAGAATACCTGCATCCAAACAATGTGAAATTAGCCAATGAATTACTCCCGAGCTCTTTAAAGTAGCTAGAAACTAAGCCAATTCAAGGTAGTCGTCTACTTCTCATTGGTGCGCATGCACCCCACACTTAAAGCTCAAGTGTAATCTACAATTAATCAAGTTTTGCTCATAGTACTCTCATTGTAACATTCGCGAGGTATCCAGACTTCCCTCGATGCACACTTCTTTATTCAAAACAATTCTCATGGTTAAAATTCACCAAAGGGTGCAAACGGGGTCTCCACACCCCATACTTATGCTCTATTTCATCTCAAAAATATGGAGAAATATTATCTTAATCAAAACAATAAGAGCAGCCCGTGAATTGCACAACGGGGCATTGGCTCGCTCAAGTAAAGTGCAAAACAACACTTCTAGTGTATGAATAATGTGCATTGAGTGTCGTTCATAATAAAACACTTTAAAATCAGCCCCATGCCCTAATTCTAACTAATATATGTTCAACTTATGCCCCCTAATTGATTTGGCTACTCAGACTTCGCCAAGTACTTCAAATTGTTCATTGGGGAATTTTATCAGACACATTATGTACAGTAAATTGGACAGCTTGTGTATACACTTTTTGTTAATGTTTGGACTTCCCAACTCCGGGAGCTTACATATATACACATCGTGGTGCATCACCGCATCCACCACAGCAAATACCAATAAAAAACAATCAAGATTCGATATGTTTTCACCAAAAACTTGAAGTAAAAAATACTAAAGCTAAGGGAAACAGGGATGGGATTTTCAGCGCTACCAAACATTAGATAAGGAAGAAGGGTAAGGCTAGAAGAGACGGTGAGAAGAGGAGAACTCATACCTTGGACTTTGAAAGCAAAAACTCAAGCCGTTGAGGTTATGGTTTTTGTTTTGCCCCGTTTCCTGTTCTGTTGTTTTGTTGCTGTGTTCTGTTCTGTTGTTTTGTTTTGTGTATTTGTGTCGTGTGTGTGTGTTTAAATATCATAAGGAAACAAAAACTTACCTCCAAAATAGTGGCCCGTGTTTCACACCCGCAACACTGTTGAATTTTTTTTTTTTAAAGATTCAGCTGCGCAAACAGGCCCTAGCGCGACGCGCAGGGCACTGTGTTGAGGAGAAATTCAGCATACAGCCTCCAGCGTTTAAGTGGTGCAACACTGCCTCCTCTCAAAAAAACAATTATCACAAAAACTGAGGCGCAAACAGTGGCCTGTGCGACGCGTAGGGCACTGTTTTGGCTAGAAATTCTGCAAACAGTCCCTAGTGCTTCCCCTTCACAACACTGCCTCGTGGCTGTTTTTTTTTTTCAAAATTTTTCACTGAGCACAGCCAAGCATGCGACGCATGCAAGGCTGTGCTGGCCTCAAAGCAGGTTGTCTTTCTTTCTTTGCTCCATTTTGTTGTCCGGGACAGGCTATTTCGTTGATCCAACCGATTTCGAGCATCGGAATCCTGTAAAAACACTACACAAACACGTTAAACACATCAAGCTCCCATTCTTTTGTTCTTTTCTATTTTTTTATTTTTTTATTTTGTTTTATTTTATTTTAAATGAAAATGCGGATTAACTAACTCTAAAAACGATAAACATGGGCTGCCTCCCATGAAGCGCTTGATTTAACGTTGCGGCACGACGAGTACAACCCTCTTTCAAGGGTCGACTAAAGAAATGGAGGATTTAAGCCTATCGACTTCACCTCCCCAATATCGCTTTACTCTTTGCCCATTCACTAGAAACGACTTATCCGAGCCCGGCGCTCGCAATGCAATAGCTCCATGGGGCATCACCTTAATAATTTCAAATGGACCAGACCACCTCGACTTGAGCTTACTAGGGAAGAGCTTCAACCTGGAGTTAAATAAAAGAACTAGTTGGCCCTGCTCAAAGTGACGGTGCTGAATACGCTTATCATGCCACCGCTTAGTCTTCTCCTTATATAACTTGGCGTTTTCATACGTGTGCAACCTAAACTCATCGAGTTCATTGAGTTGCAACAATCTCTTCTCACCCGCCAAGCCCATATCAAAATTTAGCTTCTTAATCGCCCAATAGGCCTTGCGCTCAAGCTCGACTGGCAAGTGGCACGCTTTCCCACCAGCTTGTACGGTGAAGTTCCAATTGGAGTCTTATAAGCTGTCCTATATGCCTAGAGTGCATCATCGAGCTTGGTAGCCCAATCCTTCCTATTCGCACTGACAGTCTTCTCAAGAATTTGCTTCACCTCTCTATTTGATACTCAGCCTGCCCACTAGTTTGCGGATGATAGGCGGTGGCGACCTTATGCTTAACCCCGTAGTTAGCTAAAAGGTTGTTTAACAACTGGTTACAAAAATGTGTACCTTCATCACTAATCAAAGCCCGTGGAGTTCCAAACCTAGTGAAAATATTCTTCTTGACGAAACTCACCACCACCTTCACATCATTAGTAGGAAGAGCAACAGCCTCTACCCATTTAGACACGTAATCTACTGCCAGTAAAATATACTTGTTATCATTCGACGAGGGGAAGGGACCCATGAAGTCGATCCCCCACATATCAAAAATCTCCACCTCTAGAATGCTTTGTAAAGGCATCTCTTGCTTCCTGGTGATTGTGCCAGTCCTTTGACACCGATCATACTTCTTTACAAAAGCGTGAGCATCTTTGAACAGTGTCGGCCAATAGAAACCAGACTGAAGTACTTTGGCGGCTGTTCTATCACCACCATGATGACCCCCATAAGGAGATGCATGGCACTCTTGCAGAACAGCCTCCGTCTCTTCCTCAAGAATGCATCTTCTCACCAACTGATCTGCACACACTCTAAACAAAAACGGCTCATCCCAAACATAACATCTCACATCATGAAAGAACCGATGCTTACCTTCTGCAGTCAGATGTGGTGGCACTGCCTCACTTACCAAATAGTTGGCATAATCAGCATACCATGGATCCGAGTGATTGGTGATGGAAAAAAATTGCTCATCTGGGAAGGTTTCTCTGATCAGACTTCCCTCATCCACATTCTTGTGGTTCTCCAACTTAGATAAGTGGTCAGCTACTTGATTTTCCGTTCCCTTATGGTCTTGGACTTCCAAGTTAAATTCCTACAGCAATAACACCCAACGAATTAGTCGAGGCTTAGCATCCTTTTTATCAATTAAGTACCTGTTTGCTGCGTGGTCTATGTAGACAATAACTTTGGTTCCAACCAAGTATGCCCGAAACTTATCAAAGGCATACACTACTGCCAGCAACTCTTTTTCAATAACTGTATAATTCAATTGGGCAGGATTAAGAGTTTTGCTGGCATAGTAAATGGAATGGAACACCTTGTTCCTCCTTTGCTCCAGGACTGCACCAATAGCGACATCGCTCGCATCGCACATTAATTCAAATGGTGCAGTCCAATCAGGAGCCACTATTATTGGCGCAGAGACCAATGTCTCTTTTAGCTCATTAAAGGCCCTCAGACAGGTCTCATCGAACACAAATGCTGCTTCTTTCTCAAGTAACCTGCACAAAGGAGTAGAAATCTTAGAAAATCTTTAATAAACCTTCTATAGAAGCCAGCATGTCCGAGAAAACTTCGGACTCCCTTCACAGACGTGGGTGGGGGTAATTTTTCAACCGCCTCCACCTTCGCCTTGTCAACCTCAATTCCAGCGCTGGACACCTTATGTCCCAAAACTATACCTTCGCGAACCATGAAATGGCACTTTTCCCAGTTTAAAACTAGGTTAGTTTCTTGACATCTAGCAAGCACTAACCAAGGTTAGTCAGACAAGCATCAAAAGAAATTCCGAAGATAGAAAAGTCATCCATGAACACTTCGACAAACTTTTCCACCATATCAGTGAAAATAGCCATCATACACCTTTGAAAAGTCGCAGGTGCATTACATAGCCCGAACGGCATCCGCCTATAGGCATAGGTACCGTAAGGGCATGTAAAAGTAGTTTTCTCTTGGTATTCGGGAGCAATCCATATTTAGTTGTAGCCAAAGTAACCGTCAAGGAAACAGTAATACTCTTGGCCAGCTAGCCTATCTAACTTCTGATCAATAAAGGGAAGGGGAAAGTGATCCTTTCGGGTGGCTTTATTCAATTTTCGATAATCTATGCACACCCTCCACCTCTTTACAGTTCTTATGGGGATAAGTTCATTATTCTCATTTTGCACTACTGTCATCCCTCCTTTTTTAGGGACACATTGCACTGGACTTACCCACTTGCTGTCAGAGATAGGAAAAATTATACCTGCATCTAACCATTTAATCACCTCTTTCTTTACCACATCTTTCATGATTGGATTGAGGCGACGCTGATACTCCAGACTTGGCTTGTATCCGTCCTCCATAAAGATCTTGTGCATGTAGAAATCCGGGCTTATTCCCTTGATATCAGCTATGGTCCAGCCAATAGCACTCTTATGCTCTCGTAGCACTCTCAACAGCTTTTCTACCTGCACGTCAGACAACAGAGAAGAAATAATCACAGGTAAAGTGTTGGATTTTCCCAAATAAGCATACCGAAGATGCGTAGGTAAAGGTTTGAGCTCAAGCTTGGGCGCCTCTTTAATAGATGGCTTGGGTGGTGGCCCGAGCGGTCTATCTAGAGGCTCAAACTTGGGAAACCCTGTAATAAATTCACAAGAACAGTCTAAGAGCTGCAATATTTCCTCTATGTCAGCATCTTCACTAGTTTCTTCTCCCAACATCAGTGCTCGCTGCAAGTCATCACCAGTAGATAAGAAAGGCCGTCCCAAGATGATAGGAACTTCTTTATCTACCTCATAGTCCAGGATAACAAAATCAGCGGGCAAAATAAATTGACTAATCTGAACCAGTACATCTTCAATCACCCCCTCAGGATAAGTAGTAGACCGATCAGCTAACTGAAGTGAGATTGTTGTTGGCTTTGGAGTGCCGAGACCCAGTTGGTTGCACACAGAAATTGCATAAGATTTATGCTAGCCCCTAGATCACATAGGGCTCTACCAACTGCTACGTTGCAACATGGATAAGAATGGTGAAACTACCTGGATCCTTCAACTTCTGAGGGAGTTTGTTCTGAACTCTGGATGTTCACTCTTCAGTAAGTGCCACAGTTTCAAATTCATTGAGCTTCCTCTTTGATGACACTATGTCTTTAATATACTTAGCATACTTTGGAATTCCCCGGAGCACATCTACCAATGGAATATTGATACTAGACTGACTGAGTATGCCCAAGATCTTTGTCACTGCAGGATCTTGCAGATTCTTTTGCAACCTTCGAGGAAAGGGAGGTGGTGGTTTAGCAGCAATCGCTGCCTTTTGCTTTTCTGCCTCCTTCTCGACTTCGACTACTGGCTCTGGCTCTTTTCCTTTGTCAGGGTGAGACTGCTTTGGCTTCTTTGGCAATTCTTCCAGTTCTCTCCCATTTCGTAATGACACTGCTTGTAATTTTTCCTTGGGATTGGGATAAGTATTGCTAGGCAAAGCACCAGGTGGTCTTGTATTTTGATTAGTAGCAAGCTGCCCCACTTGTTTTTCTAGAGAACGAATGGCACTGTCTTGGTTCTGCTGGAGAGTTGAAATTTTCTGATTAAGATCAGCAGCCAATTTTTGAATCATTGCCTCTATTTTTGACGTTTCAGACTGTTGATGCTGCGGTGGATTCTGCACCTGCTGAGTATTACCTTGGGGTTGTCTGCTGCCTTGTCCGCCTTAATTACCGCCCCATAAGAAATTAGTGTGGTTGCGAAAATTAGGCGGGTAAGTGTTGCCATACTGAGCATTTTGGTTAAAACCCCTGCCCTGCTGACCCACGTAAAATGCAGACTCTGGGTTTTCCGTGCAAATATTACTTAGATGATCAGATTTACCACACACCTTACAGTACGGAGTTGCTTGCACTTGTTGAACTTGGGGTGGGGCCGGTGGTTGTGGCTGTGGCTTGCTTACCTGGACTAGTACTGCATCAAGTTGCTGCTTAACAGAGTGTTGCATTGCTGCCATTTCAGCTTACATAGCTGTCAGTACATCCACTTCCACCTTTCCACCTAGCTTGAGATTTTTACCTCTGCCTGAGTCACCATGATATGCTGAGTACCTTCTGAAATTTTGTTAAGAATGATCTCAAGCTCATCATACTGCTTCTCTAGACTTGGTTCGCCACAATAAGCATCTAACAAGATTTTACTATGCGACTGCAGTCCCTCAACAAAAATATGTCCCAACACCTCTTTTGATTGACCATGGTGTGGGCAGCTTCTCAATAATGCCTTGAATCTTTCCCATGCTTCACCTATCTCTTCTGATGAATTTTGACTGAATGACACTATCTCACCTCTGATCTTTGCAGTTTTGCCCGATAGAAAGAATTTGATCAGAAACTTCTTTGCCAATTCATCCCAAGAGTTAATGGAGTTCGGTGGTTGGACCAAGAGCCATTTCTTTGCTTCACCCAGCAAGGTGAATGGGAACATCGTTAGTCGTATATATTCATCCGACACATCAACATATTTGTAAGTGTCGCTGATCTCAAGAAAATTCTGAATGTGCTGCTGAGGATCTTCATGTGACAATCCCGCGAACTGACCATTAGACTGGAATAGTCGGATCATACTCTCTTTCGGCTCAAATTTATCAGTAATGGTGGGCCTCACAATGGCCTTGGCCATGTTATCAAGAGTAGGTCTGGCCACATAGAGTATAGCGCGGTTGTGATTTATAGCCATCTCTGCAGGTTCAGAAGTAGGAGCTTTCTCTAGCTTTGCTTTGAGTCTGGCTTCCTTCCTTAGCCTGTGAAAAAGTCTTTCAGGTTCCGGGTCAAAAGTGTAGAGTTTATCACCACTCTTGCTCCTTCGTATTCAAGCTACAACCTCAAACACCCAAAGACAACAAAAACAAAAATTAATCTTGAACAAATAACAAATAAAAGCTAATCTAGAAACTAATTAAATCTTAGTCCCCGGCAACGGCGCCAAAAACTTGTCGCTCCAAACGCACACACAAGTATACGGGGTCGATCAAGTGATAAAGTGATAAGAAAAGTATCGATCCCATGAGGACTATTGATTAACTATTAACTAGACAAACTTCAATTCAAGTATTGTTCAAGAGAGTTTAACCAGATTTCAAGTTGTGTTTAATTAACTAATTAACTAAAAGTAATTAAAGTAAATGGAGTGCAAGACAATTCAAGAGTTCTAGATATCAGTGAGAAGAAATATTCCAGGATTATGGGACGATCACCAATCCAGTTGCACTCATCCGCTAATTGAACTAACTTTATTTACCTGAGTTGTTAATCACAGGGTTAATTATACTCACAGAGCTCTTTCGATACCCTGCTCGCCTATTCAAGTCAACCTAATGGCTATATGTCTATGGAATTTGAATTAACAAGAATGCATGTGTTTCTCCTGTAAATGGATTAAGCGTGACTGTTAGGTATATTTCTATCCTAACCGCGAAACTATTCCCCGATGCCCGGGTTCAGGAACACGCTTTATTTAATTCTATTGCAACCTACGGTTCCCACTTTCGAGTTCAACCTTAGGTTCATAGATAGTACTTAACAACTGGCCAGGAAATTAAGTAATTCAGAGCAGAATTAAATAAACAACTCAATCTGATAAATTTAATAGAATTCAACCAACTTCAGAGTACAACTTTCATGGTTAACCCATAACCCTAGAATAATAGAGTTTAGCTACTCATAGACAAGTTAGCTTTCTCACAATATAAGCTAGAATTCATGAAACAATAAAGAGGAAAGAAGAATTACAACTCAATTGATGAATCTTGGTTCTCTAGCCTCCACTATGGTTCTTGCCTCCAAAAATACGTAATAGAATCAGAAAATAGCGTTACAAGGATTTTAATTCTCGGAAATATGCCTATCCCCACGTTTTTAGCTAGTCCTGGCAGCTTTGGGACTAGTTTACGGCTCATACACCGGAGCATGCCAAGCATCCATGGCTGTATGCACTGATTTTCTCAATTTCTTCAATATTTACACTCTTCCCAGTCCATACGGCCTAGTATGCCAAGCATCCAACACTGTACCCATTGCTTCTTCCTTGTTCTTGTCCAAATCAAGCTCCAATTTCCTTCAATTTGCTCCTAAAATATCCAAACACCTCAAGTTAGTATTTTACTTTACATCTCACATTGTTGGGCACATAATACACTAAAAATAACTCAAAAGCTATAAGAAATCAACGCCGAGACATAAGATATACGCCCAACATCAGATATTCCTTAATAACAGAGTGGTTTGCACAGATAGGGTGATTTCACACCACCTGTTTAGTTTTGACTCTGTTCGGAACTTTGAGTTGCGGCTCAAAATTTTCACCACAATTTCTTGCCAATTGCAAGAGTTTCTAGTGGATGGATAGGATTTTCCTTTTCACAAAGTTTTGATGATCTGTTAGGAGTTTAACACATAATACACTAAATAATGATAGACTATCGAAAATTCTCGTGGATGGTGCCTTGCCACAAGCTACCTGAGAAGATTGAGCTAAAAGACACTCCTAAGTCTTTTATGAAGGAAAAGGAACGCCATTTTTTTTTTTTAAAATCGCACGGGTGCTTAAGAGTTAATGAGGGAGCATATTAGAAGGGGCAAATTAGAGCGTTTAAAACTTTGGGGACAAAGTTAAAACTTTTTAGGGCTGAATTAACAGCCACAAAAAGTTATATTAAAAAATCAACTGATCAGTCTACAGTTGCACCAGTTATCACATCACATTTCAAAAATCGAATACCACCTTTCTTCTCTCACACAATTCTTCTCTCAACTACCTCCGGTGAAGCCGTCTGTAAACTGTCGTCTCTGACCATCAAACATCATTCCTGTAACATCAAAAGGTAAGGTTTTAACTACAGTTACAGTTACCATTATCAAGTGCATCGGGTTGTATTTTGACTGTTTTATGCTACTTTGAAAAAGCTAGGAGTTTTGTCTCTTTTACTGGTTCTGGACTGAAATTCTATTTTGTTCTTGGTTTTTTTCGTCAAATGGTGCTATGTTCTTGTACAAATAATGAAGGTTTTGCATGTTTATGTTATTTTAATGTTCAAACCACTCCTTCGATGTGTCAAACATCCTGAGACGGTGCTCCTAATGTGTGATAAGAGGTTTCAAGTTGTTGATGACAAAATTTTATTTTTTATGTTTTACAAAAAATTAGGGTTTTTTTAAAAAAAAAATATCTATTTCTAAAAATTTTTGATATTTGTTTAAAAAAAATTAAGGGTTGCATGTTTACAGTTATTTACTCTGTTCTTTCTCAAATAGTTCATCGTTGCCGTGTTATGTTCCACATATCCATTTTTCATGTTTTGAACATCTTCAGTTGATGAGTTTTACTTATGTTTTGCAGCTAAAATAGTACACACGCATAGAATGAAGTCATGTTCTGTGACTGCTAGTAAGATAAAGGAGACTACTCCTCCTCCTAATCAGCCTCCTTAGAAGATGAGACAACTGATACTATAGGACGAAGAGGAGTTAGACTATTATGTAAATGTAGGGCCACAATAATTTGTCAGGGGTAACAGGATGGTAATTTAAGTGATGAAATAGAAGCTTTGTTTGGTGAGGAAGATGAGGGAGAAAGAGAGGCCCTTTTGAATAGGGAATAAGAAGAGGAGGTTGGTAGACTTGTACATAGCCTTTCTAGAGAATTTGCATAAACTGCAGATGTTTTGGGTGATAGGGAAGTAGGGGAAGCTGGAGATGTTCAGGAAGTAGTAGATGTTATAGATAATAGAGATACTGGAGAGCTTGAAGGTAGAGAAGAAGAAGTAGTAGTAGATGTTGTAGATAATAGGGATGCTGGAGAATCTGAAGGTAGAGAAGAAGTTGTAGTACATATTGTAGATAATGGGGATGCTGGATATGAGGAAGGTAGAGAAGAAGTAGCTAGGGAAGGTAGAGAAGATGCAGTCCGTTATGAAAGAAGTGAAGGTGAACGCGGAGCAAATTCATACATGATGTGTCAGCTAAATCTGCCAAGGCACCAATAGAGGTAAAAGTTTATGGTTGTTTGGAACATATATGTAGATGTTCTAAACGTCATTGTTGGGTGTTTAAAGTTTATATTAGGGATATTACAAACATTCGTTTAGATGTTCAAAATAGCTACAACTGTTTGGATCATCTTATAGGATGTTCTTATTTTCGTGATGATTCTTTTAACTAATAAATTTCAAAATATTTTGCAGCCTGAGTACGTTATCAATGTCCTTCCGCCAATGGTGTTAAAGACTTACTTGGATAAATATGCTCATTTTCAATCGAAAATTACCGTTCGTTCGTCGCTTGTTGGAAGAATGCGTGAGTTCAGGATTTTGTTGGGTAAAAGTGATTTGTATGACAAGTTTAAGCAGAGTATATTTGGGCATTTTTCGGACTTGCCAAGGAGGCATCGTTTCCTACCAGATTTGTGCATAATATTCTATTAAGAAGAGTTTGTCCAATAAAAAGTTTGAGGCTTGGTTCAATTTCAATAGAGTTCCTGTTCGTTTTGCCCTCCGAGAGTTAGCCCTGATGACGAAGTGGAGATGTCATGCCTATCCTAGTGATGAGAGTGTAGGTGTGATAAAAGCCACAGGCAGGGAGATGTGGGAGTATATTTCAACGGCATGGGAGGATGGTAGATCAAGATCAGTTACTGGTGGCCAATTGCTAACTCTGATAGAATCTGATGAAGTTCCTGAACGATACAAGTTTGACCTATCTTTGGCATGATTTTTCACTCAATCTTGTTGTCTAAGGATTAAAAAGCTAGTATTGAGGAATATGTGGTCTGCCTTACCTATCGTCCGAACAAATCTGTAAAGTATCCTTGGGCAAGTAAAAGCTTCGAGCTAACCATTGAGTATTTGACGAAGCCAATGGGTGAACGTGTTGTTACCAAGTCTAGTGGAATGCCAAATTACATTATGTATGGGTTTCCATGGGCATTTGTGGCTAGGGCATTTGAAGCAATCCCTGTGCTTCGTCCCAAGGAGTTTCCTTAAGGAGAAGACCCTACCAAGGATCCATAGGTGGATCACTGATAAGACTGAAAGAGACTCAGAAAGGCTATTTGAGAATGTAGCGAAGCCAGTAAGAATAGTTTTAACCTACAATTTTCTAATTGGTCGAACATCTATTGTGATGCGCAGAACATCTTTGTTGATGATAAGAACATCTACACGATGTTCGATTTATTTTCTACTGACATATACCAAACATTTATAATGATTTATGATCGTGCTTTGAGATGTGAAGAGTTATTTATCTTCAACAATGTATTTTTAACAAATATTTGTTGTTATGTAGGTAGTTAACCCTTTCATTGACCCTACTAATGCAGAGCTGGAAGAAGATGTCTTTCAGAATATTGTGCCATTTGTTGATGGATTTGATGAGGTTATTGAAGATCTTATTTTTAAGTTGGAGGGGGCTAGCTCGATAGTTGGTGGTGATCGAGTGAAAATTTCAAGAATAGTCCTAGAACCCTTCCAAGAGAGGTAATTAATCATCACAGAAAAAGAGAAGTTAAGGAAAGAGAAGTTGGTGGAGATTTTGGTGGATAATTTGGTAGTGCTGGAGTTGGGAGAGGTGAAAGAAAAGACATTGGTAGTGCTGGAGTTGGTTGTTCTATTGGTGGAGGTTTTGGTGGAGGATTGTTCGAAGTTGGAGTATGCTCGATGAGGAGAGAAGCTAAAAATGTTAGACTTATTGTCGGTAGCTGCAAGTGCCATGGTTGCCTTGAATGGTGACAAGGAGTGGACTAGAAGCTCGAGGCGATCCAGTTGTCCCTTACTACTTTGGTAGCGTCGTCAAAACAGCAGCAGCAGTAACCAAAGAGGTCCATCATGTTGTCCAGGAAGCTTCAATCCCCCTACACTGCTGAGATGAATAGAGGAAAGAAGAGAACAACTACATCCAAGAAAATAAGGTTTTTTTGAGCATCCTGTTAGAAGTTTTAAAACATTAAGGGGTCGTTTGGTATGTGGTATAGGATTAATTAATTCTGGTATAAAAAGCTGGATAATTTTATCCTGTGTTCGGTTTGCAAATTCAGATAAGTATTATCTAATCCCAGTATAAACTTATCCATAATTTGATGGATAAATCAATACCCAGGACCCGATGGTATTAACTTATCCTTGTATAATTAATCCCGGTATAACTTATCCTTGTACCAAACAACCCCTAAGTGTGAAGTTATTTTTTTATTTTGAGGTTTTTAATAATCCGCTTTTATTCTGGAATATTTAAAAGGAATGTTCGAGAGAGAGCTCAAGCCAGAATTGAAGCGAGATTGCATGTGACACTCTATAAGCCACTAGACCTTGAGAAGAAAGAGGTATTCGATGACTTCATGCAAGAGAAGAAAGTGGAAAAGACTCAGTTCTTGTGTCACACGTTCAATTACTTGGACTTTGTGGAGTTGATTGATATAACAGAGTGGCTGTGTGATAGTGTAAGTTTTACGATCATCTCCTTACCTCTATTTTTAGCTTTTTATCGCAGAGAGGAACATCTTAGATAACGTTCTGAACCATATACTTTGATGTTCTTTAAAAGATATAACTAGTGGTTCCAAACATCAAATGAGATGTTTCCCTCTTATTACAGTTTTTATTAATAATTGTTTCTTCTAATTTGGCATCCCAATAAATTTGACTTGCACTGCATATGCCATCATGTTTATTGAGCATTTTTTGCCAACACCCCGATGGATGGCCTATGTGTCAATATTATGAAGGATTGTAGAGTTCAATTTGTTGTGGACATATTCCATGACAAATTGGCTCCGTAGGATGGGTTGTAATATTTAGATGATGGGTTGTAATATTTGGATGACTTTTTTTTGTTGATATGTATGGTTTAAATTAATGGATGTTTATTTTTGCTATGGATAACTATTAATTATTAAATATTAATTGTGTTATGCATTACAAATTATTATTGCTTAGACTCTGAACACCACAAGCCTTAATAAAAAATGAAACCAATATTAGAAGAACTGTTTCAAATATCTAAGTACAGTCCACATTGAACATCCCATAAGTATGTTTGGAACATCATTATGACGTTCAAGTAGAATTCCGTAAAGTGAGTAAAATTATCTATTGGAATGACAAGATATGTTTGGAATGTCATAACGGACGTTCAAAGATCTCCAAAAATATAAGTGCTGTGTTTGACTGTTAGAGTTTTGTAAAGTGAGAAAAATTATCCATTGGAACACAAAATAATTTTGGTTGGAACATGATAAAGGACGTTCAAAGATCTCTAAAAATGTATCTGCTAGGTTTGTCACTTAGAGTTCTTTAATATGAGTTAATGCATCCATTAGAACACCAAATATTTATGCTTGGAACATTAAAAAGACGCTTAGTCATCTCTAAAAAATGTATATGTTGTTATTATTTCTAGCAGAAAGGTGTGAATGCTTTCACACATTTTCATAACACACACCAATCCTTCATTAGAATCAGCGTGACCCTTTGGTACACAGACTCCCTCTATAAATACATTGTTCATTTCACTACTTTCCTATCTCATCCAATGTTAAAGAATGAATAGTCACAAAAATAAACCCAACAATGGGGCACAAACCACACTACAAGAATCACCAAATCAAGGCAGACATTGAAGAGATTAGGGAATGCCTCCGTGAAGCATCTAGGCGACAGTTGATGGATGTCCGTAGAATAGCCAAGGTTTTGCGCATTCTTATGGAGGTGTATGTGACACGACCCGAAATCCGGCTAGGCCGTGCGGGCACCCGACGTAATTAAAGTAGCCAAATTGAAGGTCTTGGAGTGTAGTTTCCAACACTTTTGACGGTAAAAATTGAGATATTAGACGTCGTTTTAATAAGTTCAATTAATAGTTTAAAGGGTCAAATGGACCCCGATAATGGAATTGATTATATATTCGTACTCAGTGAGTTATGGGCAACATATAAATGTAATTTATTTAGGGTTTGATTATGTGACCCTAAACCCTGTACATAGGCCTGGCCTGCGTATTGCGTATGCGAATAGGGTATCAGGTTCCTAACCGGATTTTCCTAAGATGTAGGGAATGAAGCCTCTAGCCTAACGTGATATGTTTTTCTGCTTATTGAATACAGTGGGATTGTTTGGCAATGAATTCAAAGAATTAAGCGGTTGTTGGGTAGCAGTGTTAACTTCAGAACGAGGTAAGTGTTTATATCCGTTTCTTTGGAGGCACCTGGCCTCGTGGATTTTCTACCACGTGTTCCTTACGTGTGTAGCTGCCGATAGGCGTACTCATTACACCTTAGTTTTGGATTTACATTATATATTATATGTTATGTCCTATTGTTGGTATTGCATTGAGGATCTGAGCATGGTACTCTGGCTGTGAGTTGGCATCTACTTCCCGGCTGTCGATGAGAGTCCCGCGCCGGTGAAGGGTTATTATTGCATCACATTGCATTCATGTGCATTATATGTCATTTATATGCATTACATTGCATATCATATTGGGTGCAGGAGTATTCCGCCCCAGGAGCAGGAGTATTCCGCTCCATTGTATCATATTGAGGGTAGGAGTATTTCGCCCCAGGAACAGGAGTATTCCGCTCCATTGTATCATATTGAGGGTAGGAGGATTCCGCCCCAGGAGAGTGCAAGAGTATTCCGCCTCAGCTTTACATTATATCGGGTGCAGGAGTATTCCGCTCCAAGAGAGTGCAGGAGTATTCCGCCTCTGGTTTATATTATATCGGGTGCAGGAGTATTCCACCCCAGGAGCAGGAGTATTCCGCTCCAGTTGGTTATCATTTTGGATTCCCCTCGAATGCTGGAGTATTCCGCTTCGAGATGGGATGACGGGCACATGTGACCCTTTGCATCATATTTCATTTCATTTCATTCATATCATTTCATTTCATCTCATACTATTGTGTAGACTTGTGGTACATAACTACTGTCCTGCTTATACGTGCATTGTTTATTTGTTGATATGTTTATGGCTCCTATTCTTGGTTGAGTTTATGGTTTCATACGTATTTTCGGTTATTATCTGGCTCTGTTTTTTATAATTTAAATAAGAGGAATTTGGTTTATCTGTTTCTTCTCCCTGGCTAGCTATCCTATTCTTTGAGGTGGCTAGTCTGCCCCACTTATTGAGTCCTTTTGACTCACCCTTGTTTGTTGTTTGTTTCTTGTCTATCTATTTCGTTTCGGCAGGTTCGCTCCAGGATTGAGTTCGCCACGTTGTGAAGGAGCGAAGACGACTTCAGCTGTCAGGGTGAGCCAGCTTTTATTCTGGATGGCCACCAGTTTATTGTTCATTATTTCAGTTGCATTTTGCTCCCTTCAGGAGGTATCTGTCTTCTTTTGTACTCTTACATGTCTGGTCTGGATAGCCCTAAACCTTGCATGTTGGGTAGTCAGCTGTAATTTCTTTTGTACAGCTTAGAGGTATCGGTATGTCTGTGTTTTTTTTAAGTCTTGTCCTTATTTGTGAATTGTTATATTTATTTTCCTGATTTAATTGGTAAGGGTTCGCCCGACGGGTCTAGGGAAGGATGTCGGGTGCCCGCACGGCCTAACCGGATTCCGGGTCGTGTCAGTATGGCAAGAACCTGGATGACTACATAACCTCCCCCCCCCCCCAAATTCACCACCACCCTCTGCAATGTAATCATTTTTTTATTATTAATGAAATTAATGAAGTATGTTTTAATTACATGTGTTTCTTCTTCTATTCCATCCCTTTTCTTTATTTTCAAACGCAGCTTGAACATCTTTGAAATATTCAGAACGACTGTAAGATGTTCAGGAAAGTTGGTTGATACTGACAAGAACTAACTGGTCTGAAGATCTAGCAGATGTTGCGAACTCTTATTAAGATGTGCAGATAAAAGTTAAGGCCTAAATTAATAGGTAATGTTTTAGTCATGGTTAAATCATAAGAACAAACTACTTTACATTACTAAAATTAATATTAAAATACTTTAAATAGGTCAAAGTTAATTATAAAGCTTATTAGTTATGGTTGAAACATCACAATATAAATTATTGTCTAGTTAAACCAACAAATTATGAAAAAAAACACTTGTGATAGCGCGTAGTTAATAACTAAAAGGCTAACTTAGTATTGAATCAATTCGAATAAGCATAAATGAGTGATCAAATCTATCATTTATGGTATAATACCTTAGAACATACATCTTTGCATGATCCAATGTCTTAATTGTGGTAGAATCACTATGAATATGTCTAAGTTGTGATTGAGAGTGAAATATTGTGTAATCGTCAATTGGGAAATGTCTAAGTTATGATTGAACATCTAAATTATGGTGGAATGCCTTAGAACATACATATTTGTATGATTTAAAGTCTTAATTTTGATAGAATCACTATGAATGTGTCTAAGTTGTGATTGAGAGTGTAATATTGTGCTCAAATCAATTAGAAAATGTCTAAATTATGATTGAACGTCTCATTTATGGTTTAATACCTTGGAACACATGTCTATGTATGATTGAATGTCCTAATTGCAGTAGAATTACTCTTAAACTTGATGAAGATTACTTATAACATACATTATTGTATAATTAAATACCTATATTTGGATGGCATCACTTCTAACATGCTTTAGTATCTAAATAAACCACTAAATATTGTTTAATCAATTTAAATATTCTTTATCTTGGAATTAAACATCTATTCTATTCCTGTTTTTTTTTTTAGAACATCGGAATGACATTACGGAACATCTGGAAGACGTTCCGACACATTTCGCAGACATTCCGGAACAACTCAATTTATGTTCTTAAATTGTTCAATATTTTGGGGTTTGGGGTTTGGGGTTTGGGGTAGGGTTTAGGCTTAGGGTTGGAACATCACTAGTAATGTTCCGAACATATAAAAGAATATTTTTATATGAAATGGGGCTTTTTTTGAAGGACGACTTAATTGGTGCACTGAACATGGTTGATTATGTTCCGAGTGTTTGAATGCGGCAGTGGATGTTTACAACATTTCTTAGGATATTCCCAATAACTTTAATAACAAGGGAATACAATATTAATTTAATAATAATGTTAAGATGTTACAAATAGGGGTATTAAAATCCTTAATACACAAATTAAAGAAGCAACAAATTGGGTGATTTGTTCAGCTCCTCTTTTGACTCTTCTTGGGCAAGTAGTTCATTTGTGGGATATCCTTTTGCAGATGCTACATCTGATTTTCCTGCTTGAAAATATTTCACCAACTGATGGAATCCTCATTTTCCTTCTTCTACTCTTACCAACCTCGTGTAAAGGAGGAAGTATTGTTCTCTCAAGTAGCTCAGGAGGAACAACCCAAAATTCTTTCGGCGACACAAGATTGATCGAATCTGTGTAGGCAAGCATATATGAATAAAAACAACAACAACAACAACATATCCAGTATATTCTACAAGTGGGGTCTGGGGAGGGTGAGATGTACGCAGACCTTACCCCCACCAAGGTGGAGAGGCTGTTTCCGATAGACCCTCGGCTAGAAAAATAAAGATATTTTAGAAAAATACATAGAAAATCAAGGCAGCAATATAATGCTAGAAAGCATAATAACGCTAAATCATAACCAAAATAAGCAGACAAGAACAGAAGATATAAAGGTGAAGACTGAGAAGTAAATCGTCAATATACACATAATATTGCATCCTACAAGAGCCCATACACTCGACTACTACTTCTCCATCATAATCCTCGACCTCCATGCACTCCTATCTAAGGTCATGTCCTCGGTGATCTGGGTCTAGGGGTGGGCGTTCGGTTCTTCGGTTCGGTTTTTAGAAGTAGGAGTCCGTTACTTCGGTCTTCGGTTCGGTTTGAAGTGTAGAAAAGTCCGTAATTTTTATACTTCGGTTCGGTTCGGTTTTTTAGTTCGGTACTTCGGTTCGGTACTTCGGTGTTTCGGTTTAAACCAAAGTTTATAGCCAAAGAAAAAAAGACCGAACAAGAAAGGGAAAGGAAAGGCAAAGTACATACCTATTCAAAGTCAAAAAATAAGATTAACAAAAATACATCAAATTACCAAATATAAATGATTGAATACTCGTAATATCATATCGCGATGACTTAACATAAATGATTTATTCAAACTAAAGGGATGTTCAGCTAATTTATCATTTCCTAATGAATTTTTAGTTCAATTATTTAATTTTTTATATATGTTGCATTTAATCACTAATTAGACATTAAAATACAATAAGCAAAAAAGGGAAATTATACGAATCAATCTAGGAAATATACGTAATATGTAATGGTGGATGTTTTTTGTTAATGGTTTTAAAAAAAAAAAAAAAAAAACTTCGGTTTTTTCAGAATTTCGGGGCCCGAAGTTCCGGGGAGCCCGAAACCGAAGACCGAACCGAAGACCGAAGTTCAAAAATTTCTAGGACCGAACCCGAACCGAAAAACCGAAAAAACCGAACCCGAAGTACCGAATTAGTTCGGTTCGGTTCGGTATTTCGGTTTTTTCGGTTTTGTGCCCACCCCTATCTGGGTCTGGGCCATGTCTTGTCGAATCACCTTAGCCAAGTTCTTCTTCGGTCTACCTCTACCTCTCCGTAGACCTAGCACTGCCAGTCTCTCACACCTTCTTACCGGAGCATCTACACTCCTTCTCACGTGACCGGACCATTGCAACGTCACTTCTCGCATCTTCTAATCCACTGGGACCACGCGCACCTTGTCGCGAATGACTTCCTTCTTAATCTTATCCATTCTGGTGTGACCACACATCCACCTAAGCAGTCTCATTTCGGCCACTCTCATCTAGTGAATGTGTGAGTTCTTGACTGGCCAACACTCTGCCCCATAGAACATAGCTGGTCTAACGACCACTCTATAGAATTTGCCTTTAATCTTAAGTGGCACTCTCTTATCACACAGAATACCAGATGCAAGCCTCCACTTCATCCAACCTACACCTATACGTTGAGTGACATCATCATCAATTTCTCCATTAAATTGGAGGATTGAGCCAAGATATCAGAAGCTTCCTTTCTTAGGAATAACTTGAGAATCAAGCCTCACTTCCACATTTGACACATCAGAAGCGTCACTAAACTGGCATTCCATGTACTCTGTTTTCGTCCTGCTTAGCCCGAAGCCTTTAGACTCTAAAGTCTGCCTCCACACCTCCAGCTTCTCATTGACACCTGACGTGTCTCATCCACCAACACTATATCATCCGCAAATAACATGCACCATGACACTTCTCATTGAATACTCCGCGTCAATTCATCCATCACTAGGGCAAATAAAAATGGGCTAAGAGATGATCCCTGGTGCAGCTCTACCTCGACCTGGAAGTGCTCTAACTCTCCTCCCACTATCCTCACGCGAGTCTTAGCCCTTTTGTACATATCTTTAATTGCTCTGATGTATGCCACTGGAACCCCTTTAGATTCCAGGCATCTCCACAACACCTCCATAGGGACCTTGTCATAAGCTTTTTCTAGGTCAATGAACACCATATATAAGTCCCATTTCTTGTCCCTATACTGTTCGATCAGTCTTCTCAAAAGGTGGATGGTTTTCGTGGTACATCTCTCGGGCATGAATCCAAACTGGTTCTCGAAAATAGACACAACCCTCCTAATCCTCATCTCCACTACCCTCTCCAGACTTTCATAGTATGGTTGAGAAGTTTGATGCCTCTATAGTTGTTGCAATCTTGAACATCTCCCTTGTTCTTATACACTGGATCCATACTACTCCATCTCCATTCTTCAGGCATCTCTGTCGACAGATACCCAAATTCTTGACGACCCTTTGAGTGTGCTAACTCACCGAGCACGATATGCCTGTCTCCCTCTGAGTTTAAGAGTTCATGGAAGTACGTCTGCCATCTCTGTCTAATCTGAGCCTCTTCCACCAATACCATACCATCCTCATCCTCATCCTTGATGCATCTCACTTGATCCATATCCCTTTATCTCATCTCCTTTGCCTTTGCGAGCCTATACAACTTCTGGTCTCCCCATTTTTCAGCTAATTCTTTATACAGAAGCTCGAAAGCTGTTGTCTTAGCTGTCAAAACTGCTAGCTTCGCTTCCTTCTTTAAATTATTATATCCTTCCCTATTCTTCCTCTTTTCTTTCTCATCCCTGCTCTTAATTAACTTCATGTATGCGGCCTTTTTGGCGTCTACTTTCACTTGGACATCCTCACTCCACCACCAATCCCCTTTGTGTCTATAGGAATTTCCCTTTGAAACGCCTAACACTTCTCTGGCGGCTCCCCAAATGCACTCCACTGTCCTAGTGACACGACCTGGAATTTGGTTAGGCCGTGCGGGCACCCGACATCCTCCCCTAGACCCGTCCGGCAAACCCTTACCAATTAAATTAGGAAAATAAATATAACAATTCATAAATAAGGACATGACTTAAAAAAAAACAGACATACTGATACCTCTAAGCTGTACGAAAGAAATTACAGCTGACTACCCAACAAACTATGTTTAGGGCTATCCAGACTAGACATCTAAGAGTACAAAAGAAGACAGATACCTCCTGAAGGGAGCAAAATGCAACTGAAATAACAACCAATAAACTGATGGCCATCCGGAATAAAAGCTGGATCACCCTGACAGCTGAAGTCGTCTTCGCTCCTTTACAATGTGACGAACTCAATCCTGGAGCGAACCTGCCGAAATGAAATAGATAGACATGAAACAAACAACAAACAAGGGTGAGTCAAAAGGACTCAATAAGTGGGGCAGACTAGCCACCTCAAAGAATAGGATAGCTAGCCAGGGAGAAAAGAAATAGATAAACCAAATTCCTCTTATTTAAATTATGAAAAAGCAGAGCTATATAATAACCAGAAACACGTATGGAATCATAAACTCGTTAACAACCAGGAACGTAAGACAGCCAGAACATATAGGTATCCCGAACATATCAACAATCAGAAATACATTCTATTGCGGCGTGCAACCCGATCCATATAATTATCCTGTTGCGGCGTAAAACCCTATCCATATATTCATACCGTCGCGGCGTGCAAACCGATCTATATATTTATACCGTCGAGGCGTGCAACCCGATCCATATATTTATACCGTTGCGGCGTGCAACCTGATCCATATATTCATCCTGTTGCGGCGTGCAACCCGATCCCCGCAACCCAGAATACGAGCCAGAAATATATAGGTAAACTGAGATATGTACACGACATAGTGTACACACCGCATACATAAAACACAACACAATACACACAATAGTCAGTATGCGGTGCAATGAGATGGGATGAATGCGGTACAATGCAATGCAGTAACATATGCCTGATACCTGTCTCCGGCGCGGTACTCTCATCATCTACCAGGAGATATATGCAAAGATGATCCTTCACCGGCTCGGGACTCTCATCGATTACCGGAAAGTATATGCAATGATGACCCTTCACCGGCTCGGGACTCTCATCTATTACCGAGAAGTATATGCAATATGACCCTTCACCGGTGCGGGACTCTCATCGCCAGCCGGGAAGTATATGCAATAATGACCCTTCACCGGTGCGGGACTCTCATTGCCAAAAGGGAAGTATATGCAATGATGACCCTTCACCGGTGCGGGACTCTCATCGCCAACCGGGAAGTGTATGCAATAATGACCCTTCACCGGTGCGGGACTCTCATCGCCAACCGGGAAGTATATGCAATACTCAAAACCAGAGTGCAATGCTCATATTCTCAATGCAATATCAACAACAGGGCTTAACATATAATATACAATGTAAATTCAAAGCTAAGGCGTAATGAGTACGCCTATCGGCAGCTACACACGCAAGGAACCCGTGGTAGAATATCCACAAGGCCAAGGGCCTCCAAAGAAATGGACACAAACACTTACCTTGTTACAGAGTTAGTACAGTTACTCAACAACCGCTTTATCCTTTGGATTCCCTGCCAAACGATCCTGCTGTATTCAATTAGCAGAAAACTATATCAAATAAGGCTAAGGGCTTCATTCCCCAGATGTTAGGGCAATCCGGTTAGGAACCTGATACCCTATTCGCATACGCAATACGCAGGCCAGGCCTATGTACAGGGTTCAAAGTCACATAACCAAACCCTGAATAAATTACATTTATATGTTGACCATAACTCACTAAGTACGAATATATAATCAATTTCGTTATCGGGGTCCATTTGATCCTTTAAACTATTAATTGAACTTATTAAAACTATGTATAATATTCCAAGTTTTACCATTAAAACATATTCAAACACACATAATAAACTCAAATAATATATTAGGATCATTACCTGAATGTTTCAGGGTGAAAATTCTACTTTTTTCCGGCCCCTTTTCTCATTTTCTGGCATTTTTTTTCCCGTTGCATCTCAGCATTTGTTCGCGTTTCTATTCTGTTGTTGTAAAACAGATATGGGACATTGCCCATGGTCATCTACTCAATTTTCCTTTTCTTTCCTTTTTGTCTTTTTCTGTATTTTTTCTTTTCTCTCTTTTTTTTCTTTTTCTTTTAAAATTCGCTGTTACGGTAAAAATTAAAACGGTACTCTACGATATTCGAAATAATCCCAACTTTTGCATACAAGTTATACAAAAAATATGTAACATACTCGCAAAGGCGGATCTCAAATTGGACTCCCGAAACTCAAGATACGAATTTAAATAGAAAAAGTCAAATTATTTAACTTTCGGCAATTTTAGCGAAGACTAGCCGAACAACATCGAAATTCACTTTTAAAAAATCACAAAAATCACAAATAATCATACGAACCTAACGACGCTTTTGGATTTCGAATCGGAACTCGTTCGCCAAAACCGAGCTCGAAAATCTCTTTTTAATATTTATCGACAAGAAAAACTGAAACCTTCTTCCGATGTCTACCAAACGAGGTCTAATTTAGCTCAAATTTTACAGACAGGTCCTAATGGACATTACAAATATTTTAAAATTATTGGCACGCCAATCGGAGTCCTAACTTTCGAAACGACTAACCGAGGTCGTTTCATTCTCCTCCACTTAAACTCTCGTTCGTCCTCGAACGAGCCTAAGTCTAAAGCAAAATTCACGCTGATAATAAAAGTACTTGCACGACCTTCATAAGGTACTTCACGGGGCCTTACTTCCTGATTACAGGATCAGAATTATAACACGCATATCGAACTTTTGGAATAAAATATATCTGGATAATATGATAATGCCATTACACAGCTTATTCTGACTAAGCTGATTTCTTCCTCGATCACGAGAAGAGAGTTCTACATTTTCGAAACAAAGATACACGGAACTTTGAATGGGTTAACATGATTCAGCCGATAATTACCTCTTCGATATACCTTTCGATATAGAACAGGTCGATGGAACTAAGAATTAGCTCACGCTTGAACAACGCCTTAGAAATTTAATATTAGGATTCGGTATAAATTGGAGGAAGACTCCTCCACTTAGAGCACAAACTCATACAACTAATTTGAATAGAAATAGTCGTTCTCGCACAACCTGCTGGATTAAGGAAGGCTTAGCTAAATAGAGAACGCGGCTCAGACCTGAGCTACCAAATTACTCTCTCGAGTGGCCAAACAGCTGCAACTCTCGAGTTCACAACTCCATACCTTTGCCGTAAAAACCACCGCCTGATGGATGGTACTTCTATTACCCTTAGAAGCCTTGAAAAATAATAATATGCTTACCCGGCGACAATAACACGTACTCTGGCTCAACACAGAGAACATCACAAGCGGCTACCAACCGCCCAAGCTCACTAGTGTCGGATGAAGAAAAAATAGAAATGGACCGAGGATAGAAATAATTAGAGCTTCAGGAAGCTCATCTTCTTATTTGCTTGGCTACCAAAGCTAGACTACTTACGAGTCAAAGTAGCCCAAGAATCGCACTTGAAGAAATAGATATTAAATAAGCTCTATGGAGCAACATCCATATCAATTTAACTTTCCAATAAGAAGGAAACTCGGACAATTTACCAGAAAACTCTTTTATAATCCAGATAAGCTCATGAGATAACATGACTTTACTGGCGTTCTGAACCAAGAAGAGACAGGTAGATTGAATATTACTTATCACTTTACACCGGAAGAAACCATGACACTCTCTGATGGTGATAAACTAGAATCCCATCATCCAACCAACACGGAATTCCAAAAAAAAGGTAAACTAATTTGATATAATAATAGAAGGTGGCACGACAAGATGCTGGGCAGACAATAGCGACACTCACCGTCAAATATATCATATTTAGACCAGATAAATTAGTAGGGTCTCATAAACGCCAGGAATAAATCATACCAGAAGCTCGCCCCTCTACCGCAACCTATTCTTAATATAAACGACATCCCCGGAAACTATGGAAATATGATAAGACAATCATTTCCAAATCGATCGGAAGAATCAAAGCTTACACACATATAAGTGAGCTAGAAATACTTGGGTGTACTATATCGGATACCTCAGCATCCTGCCAACTGCCCCTCCAGCTGAGTTGAGCCACTACCCTGACAATCACTTTCTGAAGAACCACTGCCACCACACTCTCAACCTCTACTGGATGGTGGAATTTCTTTTGCTGATAGAGATCTAAATGAAATTCCCTGCGACTGTGCAGGTGCCTGATGACGAGAGAAAGGACGGCTGCCTACTTTCCGGAGTAAGGGAGAACTCCACCAATGATGACAGGCTCGCGACAATGATAATACATTTTTAGTGAAAATGGAAGATGGACATATTGTTGAAAGCTACAAAGAGAAAGCTGAGTCTAATCTTGATGAACTACCCGCGCACTCTAAGAATCACGTGACATAAACTGAGATAACCTGGAAGGTGACCTTCCAAAATAATCAGAACTCTTACCTCCAAATGAGGTACCATGGTTACCCACTAGGGCCACGGGATCTCTTGCTCTCCCGCTCTAACTCTTCCCGCTCTAACTTAAGGTATGCCTCGTACCTTCGAACAATATCAACAACGACATCAAATGAAGTCCCAACCTCAATTTCTCGAGCCATCCGGGATCTCAAGGAAGGAGAAAGGTCAGCAATAAATTTTGAATCTCTCAAAAGGCTCATAGACTAGTTCTAATGCATATTCAGTCATTCTATAGAATTCAATCTCATATTCTGAAACACCAACAGGCTAACCGACAGGCTACCCTGTCCAATCCACTTAAACTGGAAACACTTTTCATTTCGCTGGCTACTCGAAAGGAACTTTCACGAATCTAGAAGAAAAACCGAACCAAGTTAGCTAATAAGAGAGCGGCCCACCAATTCAAGGCTGGACCCCTGAAACTGGAAAGCAGAATAATCAATACCATACCGCTCAATATAATAAGGATACGCTGACATTATTTTATTTTTAAAAAGAATCACGAGGTTTATCTGATGCATTGCTTAAGAATATCGGAAGGTTCAACCGCGTAAAATAATGCAACCTCTTCGGACACTCGGACCGAGCCATTACTCAGGCTAACTAACCAGCCAGAATGACTAGAGGCACAACACATGCTGCCTCCAGAACATACTTTACTGCGACAATATTAAGAACTGGGATTGAACATCTGCATCTGCGGTAACCTGATAAGCTGCCTAGCGAATAATAGGTTATTGCGGTATCTGCGTCGCCTAGATTCTTGTAAAAGCATCGTAGAGAGCCAAGGGAACCACAAAGGCCCTGCTCCCTTGCCCATCGCGAGCTCGTACAACTGGGACCTCCGTAACTAGATTGTCTGCACGATCAAAAACTCTCGGGGCTTCGTCAGTGCTAGCCCCAGGCTAGACTGCTTCGTCTTGAATTCATATTGTTTGCTGATTTATCGCACGAGGGTTCACAATTACAACGAAGGAATTAACGAAAATAATTTTGCATCCTAGACCGACGCACGATCAGGAAAGGAGGAAGTGAAACTTCCTAAATGCCATCATAGCCTCTTGTAGATAAGTACGGACGTCTACGTACCCATAAGCGAGACTCTACTAGACACTGTCTTAGTCTGGATAGACTATAAACCAGGCTCTGATACCAACTGACACGACCCGGAATCCGGTTAGGCCGTGCGGGCACCCGACATCCTCCCCTAGACCCGTCGGGCGAACCCTTAACAATTAAATTAGGAAAATAAATATAACAATTCATAAATAAGGACAGGACTTAAAAAAAAAACAGACATACTGATACCTCTAAGTTGTACGAAAGAAATTACAGCTGACTACCCAATATACTATGTTTAGGGCTATCCAGACTAGACATCTAAGAGTACAAAAGAAGAAAGATACCTCCTGAAGGGAGCAAAATGCAACTGAAATAACAACCAATAAACTGGTGGCCATCCGGAATAAAAGCTGGCTCACCCTGACAGCTGAAGTCGTCTTCGCTCCTTTACAATGTGGCGAACTCAATCCTGGAGCGAACCTGCCGAAATGAAATAGATAGACAAGAAACAAACAACAAACAAGGGTGAGTCAAAAGGACTCAATAAATGGGGGAGGCTAGCCACCTCAAAGAATAGGATAGCTAGCCAGGGAGAAAAGAAATAGATAAACCAAATTCCTCTTATTTAAATTATGAAAAAGCAGAGCCAGCTAATAACCAGAAACACGTATTGAATCATAAACTCGTTAACAACCAGGAACGTAAGACAGCCAGAACATATAGGCATCCCGAACATATCAACAATCAGAAATACATCCTATTGCGGCGTGCAACCCGATCCATATAATTATCCTGTTGCGGCGTGCAACCCAATCCATATATTCATACCGTCGCGGCGTGCAAACCGATCCATATATTTATACCGCCGCGGTGTGCAAACCGATCCATATATTTATACCGTTTCGGCGTGCAACCCGATCCATATATTCATCCTGTTGCGGCGTGCAACCCGATCCCCGCAACCCAGAATACGAGCCAGAAATATATAGGTAAACTGAGATATGTCCATGACATAGTGTACAAACCGCATACATAAAACACAACACAATACACACAATAGTCAGTATGCGGTGCAATGAGATGGGATGAATGCGGTACAATGCAATGCAGTCACATATGCCTGATACCTATCTCCGGCGCGGTACTCTCATCGTCTACCAGGAAGTATATGCAAAGATGATCCTTCACCGGCTCGGGACTCTCATCGATTACCGGGAAGTATATGCAATGATGACCCTTCACAGGTGCGGGACTCTCATCGCCAACCGGGAAGTATATGCAATGCTCAAAATCAGAGTGCAATGCTCATATTCTCAATGCAATATCAACAACAGGGCTTAACATATAATATACAATGTAAATTCAAAGCTAAGGCGTAATGAGTATGCCTATAGGCAGCTACACACGCAAGGAACACGTGGTAGAATATCCACAAGGCCAAGGGCCTCCAAAGAAATGGACACAAACACTTACCTTGTTACAAAGTTAGTACAGTTACTCAACAACCGCTTTATCCTTTGGATTCCCTGCCAAACGATCATGCTGTATTCAATAAGCAGAAAACTATATCAATAAGGCTAAAGGCTTAATTCCCCACATCTTAGGGCAATCCGGTTAGGAACCGGATACCCTATTCGCATACGCAATACGCAGGCCAGGCCTATGTACAGGGTTCAAAGTCACATAACCAAACCCTGAATAAATTACATTTATATGTTGCCCATAACTCACTGAGTACGAATATATAATCAATTTCGTTATCGGGGTCCATTTGATCCTTTAAACTATTAATTGAACTTATTAAAACGACGTATAATATTCCAAGTTTTACCGTTAAAACATATTCAAACACACGTAATAAACTCAAATAATATATTAGGATCATTACCTGAATGTTTCAGGGTGAAAATTCTACTTTTTTCCGGCCCCTTTTCTCATTTTCTGGCATTTTTTTCCCATTGCATCTCAGCGTTTGTTCGCGTTTCTCTTCAGTTGTTGTAAAACAGATATGAGACACTGCCTATTGTCATCTACTCAACTATCCTTTTCTTTCCTTTTTGTCTTTTTCTGTATTTTGTCTTTTCTCTCTTTTTTTTTCTTTTTCTTTTAAAATTCGCTGTTACGGTAAAAATTGAAACGGTACCCTACGATATTCGAAATAATTCCAACTTTTGCATACAAATTATACAAAATATATGTAACATACTCGCGAAGGCAGATCTCAAATTGGACTCCCGAAACTCAAGATACGAATTTAAATAGAAAAAGTCAAATTATTTAACTTTCGGCATTTCAGCGGAAACTAGCCGAACAACATCGAAATTCACTTTTGAAAAATCACAAAAGTCACAAATAATCATACGAACCTAACGACGCTTTTGGATTTCGAATCGGAGCTCGTTCGTCAAAACCGAGCTCGAAAATCTCTTTTTAATATTTATCGACAATAAAAACTGAAACCTTCTTCCGTTGCCTACCAAACGAGGTCTAATTTAGCTCAAATTTTACAGACAGGTCCTAATGGACATTACGAATATTTTAAAATTATCGGCACACCAATCGGAGTCCTAACTTTCGAAACGACTAACCGAGGTCGTTTCACCTAGCCCACATAGTACTCGCACCCCTGCAACTCTCCCAGGCACCCATGGCATCCAACCTCCTACCCAGCTCCTGAATCTTCTCCACGAATAGAGCTCCTCATTTAATCCGTAAGCGCTCTGACACAACCCTCTTCTTCCTTGGCCTTACAATATCCAGCTCCAAAACTAAGAGCCTGTGCTGAGTAACAAGGTTTTCACTCGAGATAACCTTCCAATCCCTACACACGCCCCTATCGCTCTTTCTTAGGAAAAGTTAATCTATTTTGGTCTTTGCCCCCGAACTACAGAAGGTGACCAAGTGCTCCTCTCTTTTATGAAAACTTGAGTTAGCTATCGCCAAATCAAAAGCGTTAGCAAACTCCATAAGAGCAACTCCTCATTCATTTCTATCACCAAAGCTGAACCTTCCATGCATCCCATCATAGGCCCCCGAAGATGCCCTGATGTGGCCATTGAAGTCTCCTCCGATGAATAGCTTCTCGGATACAGGGACACTCCGCACCACCTTGTCCAAATCCTCCCAAAGCGCCTCTTGGTTTCTTCATCCAACCCTGCTTGAGGTGCGTAAGCACTTATAATATTGAAGGTGAGCCCTCCCATTATAAGCTTGATAGCCATCAGCCTATCATTCACCCGCTTGACCTTCACCACTTGCTCGTCCTGAGTACCACAATTTAAACCCATCTACATATCGCGCCTTAGTTCCCACCCATCTGGTCTTATGAACACAGGCTATACTAATCTTTCTCTTCTTAAAAATCTTAACCAACTTTATCAATTTCCCCGACAAAGACCCCATATTTCAAGACCCAATCCTTAACCTAGCAAAGTCCCTACCACCCTCTCCTCTTACCCCTAACCCCGACCGAGAATACGACCTAAATCTACCATCATACACAACCGCCATGCTATTAGAAACTAGACTAAGTCAAAATGGGAACTTAAAGGGGCAAATATAGTACTAGCAATACAAACTAACGACAAGCACAATAAGCAACGATCTAAGCAAGAATTATACTAAATGACAAAGAGATAAACACGCTGGAAAAATAGAATATATGGCAGATTCAAGGAAACTAGAATATATGGTAGTCAAAGGCAATAAAGAAAAGTCAATAAAAGACAATGAAACTGATGAAGATAATGCAAGTACAAGACAACAAATTGTGGAAAAGAGAATAAAGTCAAGAAAGCAAACCCAAGGCAGGATGTGTGGTATCCCGCACTAATCTAATAGACGGTGTCGGTGTGGCTGTTAATCGCTGCGATTGTGCCCCTGCCAATGCCTGTAATGTTTCTGCAGTTGGTAGACACAGGATCTGTACTTTATTAGCTGCTGGTTTGCGCCATGTGATACGAGGCTAGATATTACTATATTTTATATACTTTCGCCTCATATTCATGCTTCTATTTGGAATATTTATCAGTACTTTGAACTGAATTTCTCTCATTCAGTGTGTTCATGTTGTATAAACAATGTTGATGATATATGGCATTCATTGAGCATAATTTAATGACAACAAGGGTTTCGAAGTCTGAGTAGAAGCCCGAGACTTGACCGGAAACTAAGGTAAGGATATAAAAAAGTGAACAAGCAGTAAAATATGCCTGTCGCGCCGCGCTGGGTGTTGAGCTACGCGACGCGACAGGGCGAGATCCAGAGAGTTGATATTTTAGAAAACATGCAGAAAAAGCCCTACCGCACCGCGCTATGCAATGCACTGCGTGACGCGTTAGGCTTAATTTCCTGACATTTTGAATCCGAGTTTATTTTGGATTCCCAACTTGTGTGGCTCCATGGGAACGGTATAAAAGCCCTAAAACATGCCCCAAAATAGATCTTGGACCTATTCTACATCAAAGGGAGGCAAAGAATAGAGAATATCAAGATTCAAGGGTCTACTTCATCCAATCATACATATTCTTGTGGTTTTGTATGCTTATAGTTATTTCATTGATTTGAACATGACTATGAGTGGCTAAATCACCTATTTAGGGTTGATTGAACCACTCCAATACTTATGTGTTACGAATTATTGCTTTAATGAATGAAACTTGTTAACCTTCTATCGCACTCCATTTTTACCCGAACCGGTTAAGATTCGAAATAGGGCTCGACTTAGTGGGTAACTCACGGGTAAAGAGTTCGAGTCGCCACCTAACATATTTTTTAACTAGACGTATTAGGGCACCTATTTTGTTTCTAGCCAATTTTACAATTAACTCCGAAACTTAGTCTACGAACCAGAAATTATAGATAAGAGGTTCAAGTTAACTCGAGAGGAAGGGGTTAGGCACCTCTTGAGCTCCACCAAATGTGGTTACCGGCCGGACTTTATAATTGGGATTCAAATAACTTAAATTAAATACTAAACAAAGTCTACTATAATATACGAATTGTACAACAATGAATAAATTGACGAGTTTCTTCTTCCTTAAAGAACTTCAACCAAATAGACCTCGCAAAAGATATGAGAATTAATTAGTAGGACAATTAATAAAAATAATAATGATGATAACTAGTGACAATAAAATGTTAGCGATAATAATAATAATAAAATAAAAGTAATAATAATAAGAATGTCAATAATGGTAAAAGGTTCCTCTTAATTTCTTCCTTCAAATCTGCTTTCCATCAAAATTTACCTCGCAAAAATATAAAGAAATTATGTTAGAATTCATAATAAAATAAATAATAATAGTACAAAATATCAAGATTAGTCATAAAAATAAAATAAAGGGGGAAAGGGGTTTATCAAAGTGTAGGCTCAGGTTTGTATGAATCGGACGGAGGATAGAAACGTCGGTACGGCTGCAAACACGCCGGTCGGTCGTGTTGCCATGCCAAGTGTCGGTCCCACCACTCCATCACCAGCTCGTTTTGCAATCACAGCTCATACACGTCATCATAGCCTATTTGTTTTTAGGGACTCAGGGAATGTAACGGGACTGATTTTTAGGCCTCCAAACGTCCTTGGCCTAAGTGTAATATCAGTCCAAATAAGCCTCAAATTCAAATTAATTATTGAATTATTTTCATCGGTTATAATCTGTATAACGTCCGTCAATTCTTTGTATATCCGTCAATTCCATGTGTATAGGCCTCAAATAAATTATTATTTTTACTGGCCAAATTCAGCGTATACTACGTAGTGTCCAAATCCCAGCGTAATGTCTCAAACAAACTATAAATCTGCAAAACTCGGCAAAAGCAAACAACCCAGGGGTTAAGAGAATAAATACAATAGAATTAAAGACAAATGTTAACAGCTGCACATCACTATGGAAAATTAGTCCAACACGATATAGAGCGTCGACAACAATTAGAAACTAGTGGAAACCCATAACGTCAATAAAAGACAGGTGACCGGAAGACAGAATTCCGGTGAGTGTCGATGATAAAACAAGACCAAAATCAAGTTCTCAGTCATCATCGCAACAACAACGAAAGGGAGGAGCGACACCAATTTGCCTAACGGCGTCACTACCACTCCAATTCTCTACTCTCTGATCAAAACCCTCGTCTCCGGTGAACAACAACAGCGGTGGTGCAGATGAGAGGGAGGGTACGACTTCCAACGATTCTTGTTTTCAAATAACACAGCATAGTCGCCGCTACGCCAATGGTGGTGCTAACACCACTGTATCTGCCCCTCAATCTCTCATACTTGTTTCGATCGGTGGCTTCCACCGCCATTGATGGTGATGGTGTTCCCACCACTGCCTTGGATCCCCTCCCCAATTTCCCCTTCTTTTCTCACTGTTCCCGATCTATTTTTATGTGATGGTGGGTATTTTGTGGGCGTGGAGAACGGAATATATCGGTGTGTGGGGTGGTATGTGTTATGATACAATCAAGAGAGAAAAGGTTGTTGATTTGTGTATGGTTATATGTTATGCTGATCCATTTATGTGTGTGTGGGTATGTCTATATTTGCGTGTGGGGGAGAAGAAAAGGATTGTGATGCTGTGGAGTCTGCTAGTTTGGAGAAGAGGAAGACTGTGGGGTAGGCTCATGGTGTGTGTCCTGTGTATTGTGTGTGAGCAAGGAGAAACAGGGAGTGTGGGGTCGGCTATATGTATTTTTTTTTAAGAGGGAGTATGAGTGTGTCCTGATGTCTTATTCTGTACGTGAATATGTATAAAGTTTTTTAAAAAAAGAAGAGTTAGTTGGGGAATGGGAACAATTTTGGGTATACTAGAGTGATTCAAGGGATTTGAAAGGATTTGGGAATAGATGTGGGAGATTATGAGGATTTGGAGGAGATTAGGGAGTGATGTATTTGGTATTAAAAATGAGGATTAGGAGTGATAATGAAGTTGGACTGATATAAGGTGTAACATGAATGTATTTGTTTAAGTTTTTGGTCTAGGTTCAAAAGAAGATTTAAAACTTTAAATCATGAAATGAAATTAGTAATAAAATTGGACTAACCAATAATTAAAGATATAAATATGTATATATTGTATAAAAAAAGACAAATAAAAAGCAAAAACACACACACAAAAAGAAAATTAGGATACAAATTAAATTAATTTAAATATAAATAACTACAAATATTTATTAAATGCATTAAATTGCACAAAAGTCATAATTATCTATTAAATGCTATAATTGTACTAAAACTGCACAAACAGACACATTTTGACAAATAACCTAAGTGATGCAAAATTACGTAATATAGCCACATTTAAGTATGTCATGTATAAGCAGGGGATAACGCACAGAAATGTATGTTTTCTAATGCACATTTTGCACAAATAGTTAAATTGCACCTTTAAGTTAAATTATAGCCAATTTTGAAAAAAAGGAGAGATAAAATTGGGTGCCAACAACTGCCACTCTTTTGCTGGGGATGATGAAAGAGTCTTCGGGCAAAGATAGTTGACGGAATAGCCAATTTTGTCACGACTGGTAGGCAAAATGATTGAAAGGGGAAAATGGGAGTTTTGGGGTGTTTTTGGCCGAACCCCAGTCTCTGAGTATCCTACATATCTCAGGTTACACGAGAAGACTAAACTTATCCGAGTACTTATCCGAGTATGTAAAGTTTAGATTCATTTTTGCTTTGCCTTTTTGCGAGATAAATGAGGAAATCAGGCAAAGGTATTATAGAAGATGAGATAACATCAATAGATCGAGCGTGGGAAAAGAGGCTTATAATCATCCTAATTATGAAAATGTGGCGCGCTACACACCCATAAAGAGGAGTTTATACGTACGTAGTTTCCACTTCATCTCGATAAATAAGTAATCTTACCTTCGCTATTACCTTGACTGAGCTTGGAAATATTTTGGGGGAGTGAGTTTTATGAATGCGCACGATTCAAGCAGACGGACACGATTAATCATGAAAATACGAACGATTGACGCAGATGGGTATGAATAGGAAGGACTACGAAACTGACACCCAATTGACTAGGAAGTATTAGGTAGACTACTGGTGTGAGTATGGAATTATTTCTTTGAGCGCTTTTGAACTCGGCAATATAGACAGCTTGCGGCTGTAGCAAAAGTATTGTCGGTAGGATTAGGCTTTTTGAATTGGGTCATGGGATGATGCTTGAGGTATATTTGAGGCTTTGTGGTTGCACAATTGGTAGTGATTTTGGGAGCAGGCTTGAGAGTATGGCACAGGGGTTTGTCGAGAGATCGGGGAGTTCCCTGCAGTAAAATCAGGATAAATGCAAATAAAGATAAAGTAAACTTCCCCGTTGAGCCGAGCCTTCTTTTGTCTAGTCTGCTTTCAGGTGTTCAACGCTAGGAAATGTTCGCCTCTCCTCTGGGGGATATCCATTTGCTGAGTGCTCCTTGTCAGAAAATAATTGCTTCGTCGGTGCCGAGCTGTCGTTGGGCCATCTTGCCAGTGCAGCGCCAGATTGTATGTCCTGCTATAAAAGTGAGTTTTGCAAAATAGTATGTATGTAAATGCATAAAGAGACTTCCCTGTTAAGCCGAGTGGTTGTTTTGTCTTATGCTTGTTTGATTGGTGTCTCATCCAAGTATTTTTCCAATGCTATGCCCACCGATGCGGACCTTACTCTGCTGCAAATTGTTGTCATGTTCATCACTGCGAACCCTATATATATATATATCTGCCGATGCAGATTCTATGCTCCTTCAAATGCTGTCATGTCCACCGATGCGGACGCTATATATCCACCGACATGGATTCTATGCATGTTATGCCTACCGACGCGGACTCTATATATCCACCGATATGGATTCTGTGTCTGTCACGCCCACCGAAGTGGACCCTATATATCCACCAACATGGATTCTATGCATGTCATGTCCACCGACGCGGACCCTATAGATCCACCGACATGGATTCTATGCATGTCATGTCCACCGATGCGGACCCTACATATCCACCGACATGGATTCTATGCATGTCATGTCCACCGACGCTGACCCTATATATCCACCGACATGGATTCTATGCCTGTCAAATTGATGAATGTTACTTTGCAAGAGTTGTTAGGTATATTCGGTACCTGTGTAAACCTACGATCAAAGATAATTTGTGAGTTTTCTAGGGGAGGTCGACTTGCGTATTTGTTGTGTTGCACTCTGCTGCTATATCTTGTATAATTGTCCCCTTGTCATGTTGTTTCTTCATAGGGTTGTCTACCCTGCAAGCAAAAGTAAAGTAATGTGCGACAAATAGAATGCCATTGTTATGCCATGTAATGTGCTAAGAAGGCTATCGTGTCGCTCTTATAATGCCTTTCTTGAAATTTTTTAGGGGATCTCAAAAATTTCTGCCCCAGTGTCGAGCTTGCGTCTTTTGGAATTTTTGAGGGGATCCTAAAAAATTCTGCCCCAGTTTATTATTTATGACAGATCACTGAGAAAAGGTGGTTGCATTGCACTGAACACCAATGTATTGGTTAAAATCTGCATTCGTCCGTTAGTGTGAGGATTGGATATATCGACAACTCTGATTATGTGGATATTTGGATACCCAGACTGAAGTTCGGTGTTTGGATTTTGCTGGATTTGGAGGTAGCCCAAAATTGTATTTGTCTTAGGTTGTGATGGGATGTTCTCATGCTTTGTGCTTTTCAAAAGTTATGGAGCTAACTTTGATGGATTGGTCTTTGTAGAAGGTGTGTTTGTGGTTTGGGAGTTAGAGTTTACCTTTGTTGGTTTTTGTTGTACCGTTACCTTGCTTTGGTCAATAGGACTCTGAACTTTATTTTGGATGTCTTGCAGTGTCGTGGTATTAAATGTGTAAGTGATGAGTGTAGATCTTGTTGGTTCTAATTTAGGAATGTATATCCAAAAGTAGTTTGTTTGTTGGGTGCGATATATTTTGGTTGAGCCAAGGAGTAAAGACGTGAGATTTTGTCTTTTTCTTTGATTGTGTCGAGCCTAATAAGATTGTTTTTGCAAGTCTTGACGGGGAAGGGTTGTTTATTGTGTGAATTGAGTGCAGTGTGAGGTTGTGAATTTTTCGGCTTTGTTGTATAGTGATTGGATTTCTTTGTTGTGACTCTTGTGTGAGTATAATGCAGGTTATACGGTATTGGGATTGTCTGAATGCCTTTGCTGTCATATGCTGGTGGTCCAAAGGACTTTGTTGTCTGAAAGGTGTTCTCAGCTTGGCTTTCTATTTCGGCTTTCTAAATGCAAACTCTTGACCAACTTCGGTGTTCAAGTACAAAGCAACCGTAACAAAGCGGTGAAATGCACAACACTGTGTGGGCACATTAGCAAAGTCTTGAAGCAAAAATGACACGTAAGCTTAAGAGAATGCCTAGACCGCGGATGTTGGATTAGAGCTTGAATTTGGAGGTTGTGATAGAATGCACATGTATCAAAACAGATTGCCTAAGTGCTTTATGTAGCAGTCAAGTCAAGGATTTTGATCAAACTATCGATGCTTGTTTAAGCGGGAGATGAGGAGTTGGATGTCAATGAAAAGTGATAAAGATATTGTGTAAGGAATAGATTGTGTTGTGCGATAGAAAATATCTTTTTCCTTGGTATTCGACTTAACCCAACCTTTGGATAATAGGTTTTGAGTTGGGTAGTGAGTTAGAGATAGTTTGGACATGTGAAAATTTTTAGATATCAGAATTTGGGTATAGAGTAGGGAGATGAGATGCCTACCTGGGGAGGAGATGGGATTTGGGAAGGGATTCCTTTATAGATTGTGTATGCTGATCCATTTATGTGTGTGTGGGTATGTCGATATTTGTGTGTGGGGGAGAAAAAAAGGATGGTGATGCTGTGGAGTCTGCTAGTTATGAGAAGAGGAAGACTGTGGGGTCGGCTCATGGTGTGTGTCCTGTGTATTGTGTGTGAGCAAGGAGAAACAGGGAGTGTGGGGTCGGCTGTATGTATTTTTTTTGAAAGGGAGTATGAGTGTGTCCTGATGTCTTGTTTTGTACGTGAATGTGCACAAAGTTTTTTAAAAAAAGAAGAGTTAGTTGGGGAATAGGAACAATTTTGGGTATTCTAGAGTAATTCAAGGGATTTGAAAGGATTGGGGAATAGATGTGGGAGATTATGAGGATTTGGAGGAGATTGGGAGTGATGTATTTGGTATTAAAAATGGGGATTAGGAGTGATAATGAATTTGGACTGATATAAGGTGTAACATGAATGTATTTGTTTATGTTTTTGGTCTAGGTTTAAAAGAAGATTTAAAACTTTAAATCATGAAATGAAATTAGTAATAAAATTGGACTAACCAATAATTAAAGATATAAATATGTATATATTGTATAAAAAAAGACAAATAAAAAGCAAAAACACACACACAAAAAGAAAATTAGGATACAAATTAAATTAATTTAAATATAAATAACCACAAATATTTATTAAATGCATTAAATTGCACAAAAGTCATAATTATCTATTAAATGCTATAATTGTACTAAAACTGCACAAACAGACACGTTTTGACAAATAAACTAAGTGATGCAAAATTACGTAATATAGCCACATTTAAGTATGTCATATATAAGTAGGGGATAACGCACATAAATGTATGCTTTCTAATGCACATTTTGCACAAATAGACAAATTGCACCTTTCAGTTAAATTATAGCCAATTTTTTAAAAAAAAAAGGAGGGACAAAATTGGGTGTCAACACCTTCCTATCTAAGTGTTTATGATTTGTATGTTATTGATTGGTAGGGCTCCCAATTGATTGTGTCCTTTATTCTTGTGCATCTAGGGATAGATTCATGAGTTAGGGTTAAACACTTAGCAATATTTCAATCTAAAACAAAGGCATTACTTAGGTTGTCAAAAAGGTGATTTGTGACCATTGACCCCGATTGTGAACCATACTTGTAGTCATACATATCTTCATTAATTAATTGAGAAATTGGTAAGTGAAAGTTACAATTATTATACGGGAGTGAATAGTTGTGAATTCGGAGCAAGTGTTCTATAAGAAGTAGCAAGTTGAATCCATTAGTGCATTGTTCTGACACATGAGTAGGAGTTGGGTAGATCAATCCTAGGCTTATAACCCTTGTGTTAATTTATCTCTTACTACTTTTCTATTTACTTTATTATTAATTAGTTGTTACATTGAAACCATCATAAAAATATAAACTTTCGAAGTTAATTGATTAGATAAGTTAGTTAGATTAGCAACTAGATTTTGAGTGTTTTCTGTGAGATTCGACCTTGAGACTTTAAATACTGAGCTATATTTACCGCGACCGCTTTGTCCCTATTATAGGGCGTAGTTGGGTGTGATCAAATTTTGGCGTCGTCGCCGAGGAACACGGTGTTATTTAGTTGTTAAGATATCTATTTTATTATTATATTAACTTCACTTTTGTCATCTTGATCTCGTTTCTTGGTTTTTACAATTGAAAATTCAGATCCCGAAGAATTCAGGATGGCTCAAGATTTGGCTCTTAATGCTTTCGCGCAATCTCCGGCTAAGAATTTAGCATCTGCTATTCTGCTCCCAACAATCGAGGCAGAAAATTTTTACACACCCAGACGATGGTAACTTTGCTTGCTAATGCTTGTTTATTTGCAGGTAGAACTACTGATGATCCTCAAAAGTATTTGAAAAAATTCATAAGGGTTTGTGAAACTCAAAAACAGGCTCGAGTGCCAGCAGAGGTTGTGAAATTGATATTGTTCCCGTTCTCATTAACGGAAGATGCCAGTGATTAGTTGGACTCGTTGCTAGTTAATTCTATTACGTCGTGGGATGACTTGGTGATAAAGTTCATGAAGAAGTTCTTTACACCCAATAAGACTGCAAGACTAGTTGATGAGATACTTATGTTTAGGCAGAACCCGTTAGAGACTTTGCCAGAAGCTTGGGAGAGATTTAAAGGTTATTTGAGAAAGTGTCCTCATCATGGTATTCCTGACCAAATGCTGGGGTAAAGGATCTACATGGGCATGGGAGATCAAATTAAGGGCACTTTGGATGCAGCAGCTGGAGGAGCGTTTTTGAGTAAAATATTTTACTGAAGCGAAGGCCCTGCTTGATGTGATGGCTCAAAACTCAGGCTGGCTTAGAAGAGATGCATCTAGTGGCCTAAGTACGGGGACTTTAGCTATTGTACCACTTCTGGAATGGAAGAACAGATGTCAAAGTTGCAGACTACACATGATGTTGTGTCGAAACAACTAAACGAGAAGATGCTGAAATCTGTTAACCAAGTGGACTCACGGGTTCAGACTCAAGTGCTCGACCCTGGTAATTTTTCTAATTCTGATTTGCTTGCTGGTACTGAAGATGTGAACTTTGATAATTATGGATAACGCCAATAATACAATAAATAGGGTCAATTTAGGTCATTACAACAACAAGGAACTTTACCCCTGCAACAAGTGATTGATATAGCTGAGATAAAGACTATGGTGCAGGCTATGATGGGATTTAATAAGCAGCTTCAAAACCAAGTGACAACAAATGACACTATAATAAAAGGTATAGAGACCAAGTTGGTACAATTGTCCCTAGCTTTATATAATAGACCTCAAGGTGCTTTGTCGGGCAACACTGTGGTGAATCCTAAGGATCCAAATCCTTATCAATTGATGGCAGTCACTTTAAGAAATGGTAGAGACTTGGACAAGAAGCAAGAATTAGCTAATGGAGCACTACGCACTGTGCCAAACATTGAGCCTGTTGATGACTCTGCCAAACTGGCTGACAATGATCATACGGAGAAAGAGACCACTCCAAAACCTGTTCCTGGTACTAAGAAGGTAATTGCGAAAGAACCTGCTAAAGAAGCTGAGAATTTTGTTGAACAAGGTAAAGTGTCAAGGGAGCAAAACTCTAATGCGTAAACGCCATTACCTCTTTTCCCTTAAAGATTGGCAAACAAACAAAAAGGTTTGATAATAAGCTTTTTGATTTGTTGAAACAATTGAAGCTTACTATGCCTTTCATGGAGGTTATGCGAGAGGTACATAGATATGCTAAATTGTTAAAAGATCTTCTGTCTAAGAAGGTTGACTTTCATGAGGTAGAGATGGTCAAATTGAATAAGGTGTGTAGTGTTGTCATCACAAAGCCTGTAGCTAAAAAGAAGCAAGATCCTGGTAGTTTTACAGTCTCGTGCTCTATTAGTGATCTTACAATTGGTAAGACTTTGTGTGATTCTAGTGCAAGTATTAATTTAATGCCGCTGGAAGTATACAACAAGCTGAGTTTGACTGGCATGAGAGAGACTTCAATGCGAATCCAGCTCGCTAATAGAAGACAAAAGCACCCTTTTGGAATAGTTGAGGATGTACTTGTGTATGTGGGTAGTTTCATGTTTCCAGTAGATTTTGTGGTCCTTGACTACCCCATTGATAAAGATGTTCCAATTATCTTAGGCCATCCATTCTTGACTATTGGTAGAGCAGTGATTGATTTTGATTAGGGAAAGATGACCTTGAAGCTGTATGATGAAGAAACAGTTGTTGACATTGGCAAAATAGTGAAGGGACATTGTGATGGTGTGAATTTTTCGTGTGTCCGTACATGCGAGCCTGTATGAGCCATCGGTTGAGCTGATTGAAGTCGTGCCACGACTATAACTAAGGCGCTTCTCGGGAGACAACCCGTGATTGTAATTTTATACAAGTAAAAAAAAGAAAGAGAAAAAAATATATTTTGAAGGATATTACTTGGTGAGTTTCTTTGTTTTTGCAGGTTTTGACTAGTTTGAAGTCTAAGTGTGGGGTGCTTGTAATTTAGTACGATTGGATGAGGAAGCTCTGCTTGGAGGAAGTCAGAGTACCTCGTTCCCTAAGGAAGCTCACAAGGATGTTTTTCGGGCTTAGAGCTCCAGAGATTTTCTCTATCACCTTTAGTTTTATTTTAATGCATTGAGGGCTATGCATGATTTTAAGTGTGGGGTGGGAGTCTTCCTATTTGTGCTCTTTTTCCTAGTTGTGCTAATGATCCCCTTTGGTTTTTCTTTGTGTATCGGTTCTTTTCCAAATGAGATAGTTTGAACTGGGTATATGTAGATTTTTTTTTTAGAATTAGAGTGTAGCAACTGGATGGGGCAGAGTGTTGGCCAGTCAAGACCAAACACATCCAGAAGATGAGCCTTGCAGAGATGAGGATGCTTAGATGGATGTGCGGGCATATGAGGTTGGATAAGATTAGGAATGAGGTTATTCGTGACAACGTGGGAGTGGCATCAGTTATGGACAAGATGCGAGAAGCGAGACTGGGATGGTACGACCATGTTAAGAGAAGGAGCACATAAGCTCCAGTGAGGAGGTGCGAGAGGTTGGCAGTACTAGGTCTGCAGAGAGGTAGAGGTAGACCAAAGAAGAATTGGTCCGAGGTAATTCGACAAGACATGGCTCACCTCCAGATCACCGAGGACATGACCCTTGATAGGAAACTGTGGAGGACGCGGATTAGGGTAGAAGGTTAGGCTGTCGGCGAGAGATTGATGTCATATTAGCTTTATTATTCCTATATACATTGTAGTTTTATCTTCAACTGTTGATGTTTTCTATTTGCTCCTGGTTGTTGTTTTTTATGTGAGTATTTGAGCTATAGTAGTATTTTTTGTCTTGTTTGTTTTCAAACTTATTTTCAAAATATTTTCTAGCACAGGGTCTATCGGAAACAGCCTCTCCACCTTGGTGAGGGTAAGGTTTGCGTACATCTCACCCTCCCCAGACCCCACTTGTGGGACATTACTGGGTATGTTGTTGTTGTTGTTGTAGTGTAGTATCTGGATGAGATAGTCTTGGCTCCACATTGACTAGTTTTATATAGATACTTGATTTAGGGTATATCAACTTCACGCATCTATTCTGTCAGGATCCACTTTGCCTTGAGGAACATTGAGTGCATTGTTTGAAGCCTATGATCATGATTTTGACTCTTGATTTGCTTGAGAGTTTGCTTGTGTTTGCTTTGTTTAAGAGCGCGAATTGAGCCATTTTGAGTAGGTTATGTGCCATGTGTGAGTGAGGATTTTGTTTTCTCCATGTCTAATACTCGATGTCTAGAACTTGCCCGGTGTGCGTGCAAAGCTAAATGAGAAGTTTGCTCTGTTAGGAAGTGATATAGGCATTCCTTTCATAGCGAATTTATTTGAAGCCTCAGAATTAGATATTTACCAGTGAAATTTGACCTTAGCTAACCCTTTTGAGCATGTAGCCTTTTCTTTGATAGCTATTAGGATTCCTATTTCTTGTGTTGAATATCTGTGTGTTTTATTTGTGGTGTTATGAGCCTAAAAGGGCTAGTTAATGAAGTGAAAAACTTGTGGTTGTTGGAGGAACACAAAAGGTGCTTAGAAGGATGCTATTGGAGGAATTTACTTTAAAAAATAAAACTTGAAATATTGTGCGATAATTGAAATATGAAAAAAAAATATTGTGTTTGAAAGATAGAAGAAAGAAAAAAAGTAGTCCCTATCATTAGCTCCTACCTTTGCTTAAAGAAAAAGGTTGGTGAAAGTTGACACTGTGATGGTAAAAGAAAGATTGGTTGGGAGGAAAAATGTTTGAAATAATTGTAGAGTATTAAATTGCTTGTGGTGGTTAGTCACTATTATCTATATGTATCTTACATGTCCCATTGCCTACATTACAACCAGAAGAAGTCTTAATTGATCTTAGCCGAGTAGATGGACATTAGTCGAGTCCCACACTAAGGGCAAGCTTATGGTATGTCTTGTGTTGAATGTGAGTTCTTTTCTGAGAGTGAGTATTTCATATATATGTGAACTTTTTATTCATGATCATTCTCTTGAGTGAACTCCTGCTCTAAACTTTGATTTGATTGTGAGGGCACATGATTTACAAAAAGCGGGCTCTTTTATTAGTCTCTTGAATAGAGTGAGTACTTACATGACTTATTGAGTGTGTCTGAAGTTGATATGGCATTGGGAGGTTGATTTGGTGCACTTGATTGTTTTTAAATATTCTTGCCATGGATTTTGTGCAAATAAAGCATTATGAGTACATATGCAACTTGTTAAGTGCCTATATAAATCCAAGTCACTGTGTGAATGGTTTTGATGTGTCTTGAGTTCAAGGTATAAGTTGCTCAAGGACGAGCAAAGGTTTATGTTTGGGTGTTGATACGAGGCTAGATATTACTATATTTCCTATACTTTCGCCTCATATTCATGCTTCTACTTGGAATATTTATCAGTACTTTGAACTGAATTTCTCTCATTTAGTGTGTTTTATGTTGTAGGAACAATGTTGATGATATAAGGTGTTCATGGAGCATAATTTAGTGAAAACAAGAGTTTCGAAGTATGAGTAGAAGCCCGTGACTCGACCGGGAACCAAGGTGTGGATATAAAAAAGTGAACAAGCAGTAAAATAAGCCTGTCGCACTGCGCTGGGCGTTGTGCTATGCGATGCGACAGGGCGAGACCTAAAGAGTTGATATTTTAGAAAACCTATAGAAAAAACCCTACCGCACCGCGCTATGTAATGCGCTGCGTGGCGCGGTAGGCTTAATTTCCTGACATTTTGAATCCGAGTTTATTTTGGATTCCCAACTTGTGTGGGTCTATGTGGACAGTACAAAAGCCCTAAAGCACGCCTCAAAACAGATCATGGACCTATTCTACATCAAAGGGAGGCAAAGAAGAGAGAAGATCAAGATTCAAGGCTCTACTTCATCCAATCATGCATATTCTTGTAGTTTTGTATGCTTATAGTTATTTCATTGATTTGAATATGACTATGAGTGGCTAAATCACCCATTCTAGGGTTGATTGAACCACTCCAATACTTATGTATTACGAATTATTGCTTTAATGAATGAAACTTGTTAACCTTCCTATCTAAGTGTTTATGATTTGTATGTTATTGATTGGTAGAGCTCCCAATTTATTGTGCCCTTTATTCTTGTGCATCTAGGAATAGATTCATGAGTTAGGGTTAAAAACTTAGCAATATTTCAATCTAAAACAATGGCATTACTTAGGTTGTCAAAAAGGTGATTTATGACCATTGACCCCGATTGTGAAGCATACTTGTGGTCCTACATATCTTCATTAATTAATTGAGAAATTGGTTAGTGAAAGTTACAATTATTATACGGGAGTGAATAGTTTTGAATTCGGAGCAAGTGTTCAATAGGAAGAAGCAAGTTGAATCCATTAATGCATTGTTCTAACACATGAGTAGGAGTTGGGTAGATCAATCCTAGGCTCATAACCCTTGAATTAATTTATCTCTTACTACTTTTTTATTTACTTTATTATTAATTAGTTGTTATATTGAAACCATCATAAAAATATAAACTTTCAAAGTTAACTGATTAGATAAGTTAGTTAGATTAGCAACTAGATTTCGAGTGTTCTCTGTGGGATTTGACTTCGGGACTTTAAATATCGAGCTATATTTGCCGCGGCTGCTTAGTCCTTTTTATAGGGCATAGTTGGGCGTGATCACCTTGGCCTTACCAGAAACTGGTGTTATTGTTCGGAGAAGGAGAAGGAGACGTTAGGTTAAGATAGGAACGTTGAGAAAGGGAGGGTATATGAATCTACCCTTTAATATGGAGAAGTGTAGTCATAGAAGCTCGCTCTATAATCTACTCCACAGAGAATTTTGATAGCTGCCATAGCAGTTTTACAGGTTATAAGGTCAATCTGAAACTCTCTACACGTACATGTCCTGTTGCGTAAATCGACTTGTCTCCTGGCCTAGACTAATGATTGTGAAATCACAGGTACCTTTTCGACTAGTTGCGAGCTTATTGCCCTTCTCCATGTTCAATCTTCTTTTTTTCTCAATTGAAGGGACACATATGGTTGTAGCGTCGAGAAACTCCGTAGCCCTCTCATGAAATTTTTCAGCAAAGGTCCTACTTGTTTGATTCAATAGGGGAACAACAAGATATTCTCTTTCCTCCCTCAGCATTGCGTTAGTGGACTCGGCAATGTTTCAGCTCATTACTGCAAACCTAAGATAGTAACAAAGAAACAACATATACTCTAAGAATCTAAATACAAGTTAGAACATCTATGAAAGGCGATCTAAAAACCTATAATATTTGTTCTACACATCATGTGTAATGTTCCAAATGTTAATTCAATTTTTTTGAGTTCTCATGAGTTATAAATATAACATCACACACTTTATGTTCGGAACATTAATAGGACATTCAGAGCATTGTCACCAGTGTTCTGAACATCTATGTGGATGTTCATTGTTGTGTACCTATTTCCTTTGAAAAAAGGCTCTGCTCCATTTATGGAACCCCACGTCATCTTGAAGATATCTGGCAACTCTTTGATCCTTATCTTCGATTAGCTTAAAGTGTCTTTTGAAATTCGGAACACGATATGCATCTACTGCCAAATAATATAAATTAAGGTGGTCTCCAAACTGAAACCTTGTGCAGATATTTTCACCAAGGTACCTCGTGCAAATTCTGTAGTGAGTTGAGGGAAACCACTTAGCAACTGAGTTTCTATACTTTTATACCTATCAGAAATTACACACAACTCATCATTGTAGTCGGCTATGTCAAGCAATTGTTCAAAAAAATAATCATAGGAAGCATCACAATCTTTGTCCATAATACAAAATGCCACAGGGAATATGTTATTCTCTGAATCATGGGCGACGACAGACAACAACACCCCGTCATACTTGTCTAACAAATGAGTCCCATCAATAGTTAGCACTTTCCTCATATGCACAAAACTTTTAATCCAGGATCCATAAGATACACTGAAATACTTAAACCCCCCACAATAATCAACCTTTAAAGTCGTCTTGCTTTCAAAATTTTGGGTCCTAACCATAAAACGGTATGCATCCATAATTGCATAACTATGTTCATGTGTCCCTCTTCCTAGGGCCTCTGTAATCTCACTTCCCTTTAGACATTTATAATAGCTAATGTTGCATCCCAATTCTATGTTATAGTGGCTTTTGTTGTCGTGCCTTTTCCCTCAATATACTTATCTTTCATGTATTCACAAACAACGTATGCTATGGCTTGTTTTTGGTGGCTTACAAGATGTTGTACATCACACGTGTGCTCGCCATTGTGAACTGTGATATAAAACATAGCACTGCTATCATACCTCAATGCTCGAAGCCACCACTTGCAATTTGCATCTACATATCGGGTATAAAATAACTTTTTTGTATTCTTCGCCTGTTTAAGAGAAAAAGGCTTCCTCACTGTAGCAAGCCTCAATTTCACGGCTAATTAACACTTGTCCTTGAAAGTCATACCTTTTACAAAACTTATGTCGTCTTCTCAAAAGTAATCGTTACGACTACTTTGTGATGGAACTCTTGATTAATGGTGCGGATTAACAGGAGTCTGTCCTCCTTCTTCTCCAACTTCTTCACCACCTTCTTCATCTGCCTCTCCTCCTTTTAATGTATCTTCATCCATTTAAAATTTCATATATTGTTCATTTTGACTTAAAATTCCTTCAGGCCTTGGAATCATAGTAAACCTTAGTGTTGGCCTAGCACTAGATGGGTCAACATCAACAATATAAAGACGAACATCATCGTCATTCCTAATTTTTGATGGAGCAGTCTTTTGCTTTGCGGCAACACTCAACATATATGAAATGCAAAGATCCCTAGGATCATCACTTACCCCCCTCCACCCCAACTTCTTATGATTTTGTTGACCAGTTCATCATATGTAGCATTCCTACTCACTAGGATATGTCTTTTCTCTTTCACCCTAGGAATCTAAGCATAACATATTGTGCGCTCCACACACTCACCGAGATAATCAACTCCTAATAGTACCTCCACCATTAGTAACAATATCTGCAAGACATGATAAATATTCATCAAATGGTAGTCAAGCCAGCCCAAGATACTGGAACTTCCTACAAACAGTTTCGAACATCTAACATGATGTTTAGGAGTACTAACATCTAAAGTCAGAACCTATACTACAGTCCCGATCATCTAAACAAATATTCCTACTCTATGATTAGCATATACTAAACATGTTGTAAGATGTTACGATCATCTAACCGTATGTTCCATAACTTTGACTAGGTCATTTAATACATCTTATAGACTGCTCTGAACATCCAATAAATATGTTCTTAAGGTCGACCCAGCATTTTTAGAACATTCTATAGGATGTTTCGATCGTAAAGATAAGATGTTTCAAAACTACAACCTACTATTTGGAAACCTGGGTTTCTTCGAAAATTAGAATATTAGAGATGAGGAAGAAAGAAGCTTACAGTTACAAGAGATAAGGGACTTGTCAAGCTTTCCAATCTGAAGTAATGCCCAGCAGCAAACATTAATCAAAATTTCAACTTATTCTCTACAAATTCTTTTCTCAGTTATGGTAAGTTATACTCAATAAATCAAAATGCATTTAGATCTAAGAATATATTGTGTTAGGGGGAGTTGGAATGCAGCCAAAAACTAAGAGAGATAGAAGAAAGAGATGGCTGGCGTAGCAGCTATGGTGTTTTGGGGTCTAGAGGAAGAAGAAAGAAGAGATGAGAGAGAGAAAGGATGGAAAAAATGGCGGTGAACAAATGTGGAGGGAAAAATGTTTTCATAATTTGCTAAAAAGTTCCTTTATATAGAGGACCTAAGTGTAAGAACCAAAACTTTGGAGGTGAAGGAAATGTATCATTAAGCCCACTAATTATTAGTGTCCCTTATACTACATTCTTAAAGACTTTGTCCATTTTACCTTATTAAAGTCTTGAGTGTCCCTTTTACCCAAAGGACCCAAGCTACTTTCTTCCTAAAATCTCACCAGCATTTTCTTGCTTACAAGTCGATCCAATATTTTTAATCAACTTCAAGTGACTTAAAATGTTATATTCAACCTTTTAACACCAACCCTAACAATTCCCTATGGTTGTAAAAATCTCGTAAATTTTTTTGATGGAACTCTCTTACATGTATGTTGATTGTTGGGCTAAACCAACGAAATATAATCTTAACATGGTACAATATTATTTGCTTTGTGCTAAGCCCACATAATTTTACCTGTCTCACACCATTAAGAGAATCCTTGTCACGACTTTGCTAGGGCCATGATCGGTGCTAAGGAATACTAAGTCTACTCGACAAGCCTATACCTATTCATGCAGCAGATTTTTCCCTATACCGGGAGCAACCCAATATTTTAAACTTGTCAACAATCAATAGCATTAATCCAATAGTTAACTATCACATATTATGCATGAGTAAAGTCTAAAAAATATCCATAATATCAAATAATATGTCTTCCACTATTACTAGTTCCTTAGCACTAACATTAATCAAAATAATATCCCTAAACTGACTTAAGGAGTAAAATTATAGATTAATCAATATAATAAATTAAAATAATCTAAGAATAAAAAAATGGCCCATGTGAAGAAAGTGTAGGGCGTACTGGATCGATTTTCAGCTATTTCGCTCGCACTGACTCGAAGTATCATCCTCAACTAAGTAATCTGTGGGTGGGGAAGAGGGAAACTGGTTAGTCACACAAATTATGTAAGTAGTACTATTGCTTGTTTACATGAAATTAAATCAATTTGACTAAAATAGTTTTAATGCAAGAAAATAAGTTCAAGCATGCTATAGTTGAAAATCAATCAAGGAAAAAGTCATCATTCATATTACTCCTACCGAGTTATTCCAACTTGTTTCCAACCATTTTTTTGTTGAAGAGTTAATAATCTAACAAGACGTACAATATGATGTGTGGATATTAGTTATCCCTAAAACTCATGGACTTTAAATTATTTTAGCAATAAAATTGATAAATTCTAAACCCTAGTTAATTGTGATCTAAGTTAGACTTTCCTCCCATATTTTAGCTTGCATCTTCATCACTCCTATCTATATTTCCCTTGTAAAAAGTTTCCAAAACTTAATTATTTAAGTAGTGGGTACTAGTTCATAAGATCTTGTATGAATAAATCCAATTCACTATTGTGCTACTTCAAAATGTTGATCTAAGTACCAAGACAAACTCATTATCTTTTAAATAATTTTTATTTTTTTCTCATAAGGCTGCCCTAGCTGGTTGTCAAGTTATATATCAACTTCAAGTTCCAACTCCACAATTTAAACATCCCTAAAACATACGTTGGTGAACCAATATTAGTACCTCTGTTTCACTATAGAATCTAGCATTAATTCATCTCAATTATCCAAGTTTATTAGTTCCTTCTCAATTTCTACTGTCTTACCTTCAAAAAGAAAGTTTGAATTAGTTGATGAATAGAAATTAACGAGACACACCTGAAGAAGTCCAGAACAGAATAGGAGACTGGATCTTCTTCTATTAACGTATTATCAGGGTTATCTATCTTTTTCTTCATTTGTTGCAAATTTTCTTTCTCCTATTAGCTCGCATTCTACCGCTAGGACTTACCCCTAAATCTAGCATTGTTGTTGTTGGCTTTTTTAATTAGCATCCCTTTCTTGAAAAATAATATAAAATAAAAGAACTAATATGCCAACAACTTAAGACTATTTGGATAGGCATGCGGCCCATGTCTTCCGGTCTTACAAACTTCCCCTTAAAAGAATCTGGTCCTTGAATTTAAAATATAGGTGCATCTGATTGGAACATGTGAAGATACTTGGCTCGCATCTCCTCTTCATCTTCCCATGTAGACTCTTCATCAGTGTAATTCTTTCATGCAACCTTCATTGATGTGATATCTTTTGACCCTAACTTCCTAAATTTCCCATCGACTATGGCCATCATTGCTCCCCATAGATTTGTTTCTCATAAAACTAGATATTCGGTGTGTCAAGCATGTGAGAAGGGAGTATGCATTTTTGGAACATAAATACATGAAATATCGAATGTATAGAAGACAACTCGAGTGAAAGTACTAAACATATATATGCCACAAAACCATTTCTATTGAGTATCTCATATGGTCCAATATATTTCAAACTCAACTTTTCCTTCTTTCTTAATATTAAGAGGTCTTTCATTGGTGATACTCGTAGGGATACATAACCTCCTATTGAGAAGTCTTAACTCTTGATGTCTTTTCTCGACATACACTTTTTTCCTACTTAGAGTTGCTAGTGATCTTTACCTGATTAATTGAACTTCGCATACCAACTTTGGACCCAAAACCTATGCTTCACCAGCCTCAAACCAACCAATGGGAGACATACGTCATCTTCAATATAAAGCCTTGTATGAATACATTTGAATACTTACTTGGAAGCTGTTATTATAAGCGCATTAATCTAACTATAACTACTTATCCCAAAATCCACTTGAATCAAGGAAAATCCCTATGAACTATAATCTTTATTTAAGTTTCATACTTTAAACTATGCCATGTCAAACAATACCCCTAGATTATAGCATTCAACTGTTAAACACTCCCCTTCCCCAGCCTCCCCCACTCAATATTTTTTGTTATGTATAGTTCACGCTCTTAAAATAGTTTTAAAAAGTGGAAAGATGCATTATGAAACGACCCCAGGAAGCCATTTCGGGAGATAGGACTCCGATTATCGTACTAATAGTTTTAAAATCTTTGTAAGGTCTATTAGGACTTGTATATAAAATTTGAGCTAAATCGGACCTCGTTTGGTAGGTATCGGAAGAAGGTTTCAGTTTCTGTTGTCGGTAAATCTTAAAAAGAGGTTTTCGAGCTCAATTTTGGCGAATGAGCTCCGATTCAAAATCCAAAAGCTTCGTTAGGTTCGTATGATTATTTAAGATTTGTGTGAACTTTCAGAAGTGAATTTCGAGGTTGTTGGATAGTTTCCGTTAAAATGCCGAAAGTTAATAGTTTGATCTTTTTCCGTTTAATTTGCATCTTGAGTTTCGGGAATCCGATTTGAAATCCACCTTAGCAAGTATGTTACATAAATTTTTTATAACTTACTTGAGAAATTTGAGATTATTCCAAATTTTATAGGATTACGTTTTAATTTTTATCCCGATATAAAAAAAAGGAAAAGAAAGAAAAAGAAAAAGGACCAAGGGCGGTGCTAAGGGATATATATATATCCCTTAGCTTGCTTACAACTGAAGGACGGAAACAAAATAGAAACAGGAAATGAAAAAGAGGAAACGAAAGAGAAAAGCCATAAAAAGGAGAAAGGAAAGGAAAAAGAGCAGAGGAAAAAATAGAATTTTCACCCCGAAATATCCAGTGGGATTGTTTGGCATTGAATCCAAAGAACAAACTGGTTGTTGAGTAGCTGTATTAACATTGGAACAAGGTAAGTATTTGTATCCATTTCTTTGGAGGCACTTGACCTTGTGGATATTCTACCACGTGTTCCTTACGTGTGTAGCTGCTGATAGGCGTACTCATTACGCCTTCGCTTTTAATTTATGTTGTATATTATATGTTATCCGCTGTTGTTAGTATTGCATTGAGCATATGAGCATTCTACTTTGGTTTTGCGCTTGACATATACTTCCCGGTAATCGATGAGAGTCTCGAGCCGGTGAAGGGTCATTATTTCATAAACTTCCCGGTAATCGATGAGAGTCTCGCGCAGGTGAAGGGTTATTATTGCATATATCTCGTGGTAGACGATGAGTGGTTTCTATCCATTTCTTTATGGCCTTAGGACTTTGGATTTGTCTATGTATGTCTCTATTCATGCATAGCTGCCGATAAATGCATACTTACTATGCGGATTTTTTTTTTTTGAAAAGCATGATTTACACTGTATGGGTTAATATTTATTGTATTTTATGCTGGTTGGTTTAGTCAGCATGTCTGCAGAGTATCGATGTTCCGATTTGATACTGTTTATGCGGATGGCTCATCCTACACGCTTGTATGAGGATGTATGCCTACATGGTTGGCTCGACCTGCACGCCGTAGGAGGTATACATCACATGAGGTTGGCTCGACATGCGTGCCTATGTGGGTTCTATATGGTTGGCTCGGCCTACATGCCTGTAGGGGATATATATGAGAGTCCCACGTCGGAGATAGGAATCAGGCACATGTAACTGCATTGCATCATACCGCATTCATCCTATTTTGATGCACCACATGCTAACTATTGTGTGTATTTTACGGTATTTTGTGTATGCGGTATGTATACCATGCTGTGTATATATTTCAGTTTGCCTATATGTTTCAGGCTATTTTGTGTCCCTAATTGGTTTATATACTTTAGTTGTATGCATTTCTGGTTTGTATTTGCTTAGCTCTTCTCCATGGCTAGCTATCCTATTCTTTGAGGTGGCTAGTCTGCTGCCACTTATTGAGTCCTTTTGACTCACCCTTGTTTGTTGTTTGTTTCTTGTCTATTTATTTCGTTTCGGCAGGTTCGCTTTAGGATTGAGTTCGCCATGTTGTTAAGGAGCGAAGACAACTTTAGCTGTCAGGGTGAGCCATTTTTTGTTCAGGATGGCCCCCAGTTGTATGTTTATTATTTCAGTTGTATTTTGCTCCCATCAGGAGGTGTATGTATTCTTTTGTACTCTTAGATGTCTAGTCTGGATAGCCCTAAACCTAGTATATTAGGTAGTTAGCTGTAATTTTTTTTGTACAGCTTAGAGGTATCAGTATGTCTGTATTTTTTCTAAGTCTTATTCTTATTTAGCCTTTAGATTTATATTTATTTTGCTAATTCAGTTGGTAAAGGTTCACTCGGCGGGTCTAGGGGAGGATGTCGGATGCCCGCACGGCCTAGCCGAAAATTCAGGTCGTGTTAGTTGGTATCAGAGCCCAGTTTAGAGTCTATCCAGACTAAGACAGTGTCTAGTAGAGCCTCGATGATGGGTACGTAGACATCCGTACTTATCTACGAGGGGCTATGATGGCATTTAGGAAGTTTCTCTTCCTTCTTTTTTAATCGTGCGTCGGTCTGGGTTTCAAAAAGATTTTTGTTGATTCTTTCGTAGTAATTTTGAACCCTCGTGCGACCAATCAACAAAGTGTAGGAGTCTAGGACGAAGCAGTCTAGCTTGGGGCTAGCGCTGCCCAAGCCCCTAGAGATTTGGATCATGTCGACGATCCAGTTGCGGAGGCCTCAGCTGTGCCAGCTCACGATGGGCAATGGCAGCAGGGCCTTGTGGTTCCCTTGGTTCTCTACGATGCTTTTACGAGAATCTTTGTAGTGCAGATATCGCAAGAACCTCCTATTCCCTAGGCAGCTCATCAGATCGCTGCAAATGTAGATGTTCGGACTCAAGGAGCTCTTGTTCCAGTTCCTGATGTTCCCCAAGTAAATTATGTTCTAGCGGTAGCATGTGTCATGCCTCTAGCTGTTCTGGATGGTCCGCTAGCCCAGGTAATAATTCGGTCCTAGTGCCCAAAGAGGATGCATTATTTTATGTTGTTGAACCTTCCGATATTCTCAAGCAATGCATCAGATAACTCCGTGAATTTTTTTTATAAAATGATGTCAGCGTATCCTTCAAGCTCTTGATTATATCGAGCGGTATGGTGTTGATTATTCTGCTTTCCAGTTTTAGGGTCCAGCCATGAATTGGTGGACCGCTCTCTTATTAGCTAGGTAAGGCTAGCCTAAGCTGACTTGGTTCAATTTTTCTTCTAGATTCGTGGAAAAGTTCCTTTCGCGCAGCGAGCGAGATGAAAAAAGTCGCCAATTTGAGTGGATTGGATAGGGTATCCTGTCTGTTTTAGAATATGAGATTAAATTCTTTAGGATGGCTGGATATGCACTAGAACTAGTTTATGAGCCTTCCGAGAAGGTTCAAAGATTTATTGATGACCTTTCACCTTCTTTGAGGTCCAAGATGGCTCGAGATATTGAGGTCGGGACTTCATTTGATGTTGTTGTTGATATTGCTCGGGGGTATGAGGCATACAAAAAGTTAGAGCAGGACGAGTCAGAACGAGAGCAAGAAAACCAGTGGCCCTGGTGGGAACCTATGGTACCTCTTCTAGCAAGGTAAGGGTTCTGATTTTCGTGGGAGGTCACATTCCAGGTTATCTCAGCCTGTGGCGCATGATTCTCAGAGTGCACCAGTAGTCTGTCAAGATCAGACTCAGTTTTCTCTTTAGCTATCAACAATCTGTCCAACTTTCTTTTTCAGCAAAAAGGTGTTATCATTGTCGTGAGTCTGGTTATCCTTTGTGGAGTTTTCCTTTACTTCGGCAAGCAGGCAGTTGTCCTTTCTCTCGCCCTCAGGCACCTGCCAAGTCGTCGGGGATTCCATTTAGATCTCAATCATTCAGAGATATACCACCATTCGATAGAGGTTCAGAGTGTGCTGGCAGCGGTTTTTCAGAAGGTGATTATTAGGGTAGTGGCTCTGCTCAGCTGCAGAGGCAGTTCTATGAACTGCCAGTCTGGCAGGATGCTGAGGCATCTGATATAGTAGACCCAGTGATTTCTTCTTCCCTTATATGTGACTAAGATTTGATTCTTCCGATCGATCTGGAAATAGTTTGTTTTATCATGTTTCTATGGTTTCCTTGGATGTTGTTTCTATTAAGAATCGGTTGTGGTAGAGGGGTGAGCTTCTAGTAAGATTTATTCAAGGCATCTGTGAGACCCCACTAGTTTATTTGGTGTAAATATAAGAGATTTGAGAGTGAGTGGTGGTATTTTCTCCTTGGCATCTTGTTGTTCAACCTTTTGTTATTATGTTAAGTCAGTTTACCTTTCTCTTCGAGATTCAGTATTGGTGGGATGATTGGATCCTAATTCGTCACCATCAGGAAGTGTCATTGTTTCTTCCAGTGTAAAGTGATTAGTAAGTAATATTCGATCTACGTGTCTCCTCTTGGTTCGAGATGTTAGTAGAGTCATGTTATTCTATGAGCTTTTCTCGGTTATAAAAGGATTTTTTGGTAAATTTTTGGAATTTTGCTTTTTATTAAAAGGGTAAATTGGCATGGATGTTGTTCCATAAAGCTCATTTAATGGCTATTTCCTTAATTGTGATTCTTTGGCTAGCCTGGCTCGGTAGTAATCTAGCTCTGGCTCAGTTCACTGCCATCTATCCTTCTTCCGGTACTAGTGAGCTTGGGCGGTTAGTAGCCGTTTGTGATATTCCCTGTGTTGAGCCAGAATGCGTGTCAAGGTAGCCGGGTAAGTACATTATCGTGTTTTAAGGCTACTAAGTGTAATGAGAAGCGTCATTTGGCCTCTGAGCCGATCCATCAGGCGGTGGTGCTTACGACAAAGGTTTGGAGTTGTGAACTCGAAAGTTGCAGTTGTTTGGCAACTCGAGAGGGTAATTTGGTAGCTCAGGTCTGAGCCACATTCTGTTTTTAGCTAAGTCTTCCTTAGTCCAGCAGGTTGTGCGAGGATGACTATTCCTATTCAAATTAGTTGTATGAGTTTTTGCTCTACGTGGAGGAGTCTTCCTCCAATACTGAATGCTAATATTAAATCTCTAAGGCGTTGCTGAAGCGTGAGCTAATTCTTAGTTTCATCGACCTGTCTATATCGCAAAGTATATCGACGAGGTGATTCATCGGCGGAATCATGTTAATCCATCCAGAGTTCCAGGTATCTTTATTCCAAAAATGTAGAACTCTCCTATCGTGATCGAGGAAGGGTCAGCTTAGTCCTAATAAGATGGGCAATGGTGTTATGATATTATCCAGATATATTTTATTCCAAGAGTGCGGTGTGCATGTTTTATTCCAAGAGTGCGGTGTGCATGTTATAATTCAGATTCTGTAATCATGAGAAAATGTCCGTGGAATAGTTGTGAAGGTCGTGTAAGTTCTCTTGTTATATGTGTGAATTTTGCTTTAGACTTAAGCTCGTTTGAGGACGGACGAGAGTCTAAGTGGAGAAGAACGAAACAACCTTAGGTATTCGTTTCGGGAGATAGGACTCCTACTATCGTGTTGAAAGTTTTAAAATCTTCGTAAGGTCCATTAGGACTTGTCTATAAAATTTGAGCTAAATCGGACCTCATTTGGTAGGTATCGGAAAAAGGTTTCAGTTTCTGTTGTCGGTAAATCTTAAAAAGAGGTTTTCGAGCTCGATTTTGGCGAATGAGCTCTGATTAAAAATTCGAAAGCGTCATTAGGTTCGTATGATAATTTGTGACTTGTGTGAACTTTCAGAAGTGAATTTCGAGGTCGTTCGGATAGTTTCCGTTAAAATACCGAAAGTTAATAGTTTGATCTTTTTCCATTTAATTCGCATCCTGAGTTTCATGAATTCGATTTGAGATCCACCTTCGCAAGTATGTTACATAAATTTTGTATAACTTACTTGAGAAATTTGAGATTATTCCAAATTTTATAGGATTACGTTTGAATTTTTGTCACGATATAGAAAAAAGGAAAAGAAAGAAAAAGAAAAAGGACCAAGGGCGGTGCTAAGGGATATATATCCCTTAGCTTGCTTACAACTGAAGGATGGAAACAAAACAGAAACAGGAAATGAAAAAGAGGAAACGAAAGAGAAAAGCCAGAAAAAGGAGAAAGGAAAGGAAAAAGAGCAGGAAAAAAATAAAATTTTCATCCCGAAATATCCAGTGGGATCGTTTGGTATTGAATCCAAAGGACAAAGCGGTTTTTGAGTAGCAGTGTTAACTTTGGAACAAGGTAAGTGTTTGTATCCATTTCTTTGGAGGCACTTGGCCTTGTGGATATTCTACCACGTGTTCCTTACGTGTGCAGCTGCCGATAGGCGTACTCATTACGCCTTCGCTTTGGATTTATATTGTATATTATATGTTATCCCATGTTGTTGGTATTACATTGAGCATATGAGCATTCTACTTTGGTTTTGAGCTTGATATATACTTCCCGGTAATCGATGAGAGTCTCGAGCCGGTGAAGGGTCATTATTGCATATACTTCCCGGTAATAGATGAGAGTCCCGCGCCGGTGAAGGGTTATTATTGCATATATCTCCTGGTAGACGGTGAGTGGTTTCTATCCATTTCTTTGTGGCCTTAGGCCTGTGGATTTGTCTATGTATGTCTCTATTCATGCATAGCTGCCGATAAATGCATACTTTGCGGATTTTTTTTTAAAAGCATGATTTACACTGTATGGGTTAATATTTGTTGTATTTTATGCTGGTTGGTTTAGTCTGCATGTCTGCAGGGTATCTATGTTCCGGTTTGATACTATTTACGCGGATGGCTTGTCCTACAAGCTTGTAGGATGATGTATGCCTATATGGTTTGCTCAACCTGCACGCCGCAAGGGGTATACATCACATGAGGTTGGCTCGACATGCGTGCCTATGTGGATTCTATATGGTTGGCTCGTCCTACACGCCTGTAGGAAGATGTATGCCTACATAGTTGGCTCGACCTGCACGCCACAGAGGGTATAGATCACATGAGGTTTGCTCGACATGCGTGCCTATATGGGTTCTATATAGTTGGCTTGTCCTACACGCTTGTAGAAGGATGTATGCCTACATGGTTGGCTCGACCTGCACGCCGTAAGGTGTATACATCACATGAGGTCTGCTCGACATGTGTGCCTATGTGGGCTCTATTTGGTTGGCTCGACCTACACGCCGGTAGGGGATATATATGAGAGTCCCGCGCCGGTGATAGGTATTAGGCACATGTGACTGTATTGCATCATATTGCATTCATCCCATTTCATTGCACCGCATGCTAACTATTGTGTGTATTTTGCGGTGTTTTGTGTATGCGGTATGTATACCATGTTGTGGACATATTTCAGTTTGCCTATATGTTTCAGGCTATTTTGTGTCCCTAATTAGTTTATATGCTTTAGTTGTAAGCGTTTTTGGTTTGTATTTGCTTAGCTCTTTTCCATGGCTAGCTATCTTATTCTTTGAGGTGGCTAGTCTGCCCACACTTATTGAGTCCTTTTGACTCACCCTTGTTTGTTGTTTGTTTCTTGTCTATTTATTTCGTTTCGGCGGGTTCGCTTTAGGATTGAGTTCGCCACATTGTTAAGGAGCGAAGACAACTTCAGCTATCAGGGTGAGCCATTTTTTGTTCAGGATGGCCCCTAGTTGTATGTTTATTATTTCAGTTGTATTTTGCTCCCTTCAGGAGGTGTATGTATTCTTTTGTACTCTTAGATGTCTAGTCTGGATAGCCCTAAACGCAGTATGTTAGGTAGTTAGCTGTAATTTCTTTTGTACAGCTTAGAGGTATCAGTATGTTTGTGCTTTTTCTAAGTCTTATTCTTATTTAGCCTTTGAATTTATATTTATTTTGCTAATTCAGTTGGTAAGGGTTCGCCCGATGGGTCTAGAGGAGAATGTCGGATGCCAGCACGTCCTAGCCGAAAATTCGGGTCGTGTCACATTACACGTGTCATTTTAACTTATTATTTTCAGATGTTATTTGAACTTACAAGAAATATTATTCGATATAAATTTTAATAAATCTTTAGTTAAATTGTTAAAAGTAAGTAAGATGATAAAAAGGAAAATCTAAAAAGAACAATCATTTTTATCCAATTTCTTGGTTATGGAGATAATCAAAGCAAATCTAATTGGTTTTCTTTTATCATCAAGAATATGTGAGTTTTTGAAAAATCTTTAAAAACAAAATTGTTCAAGAAGTTTTCTTTTCGAAATTCAAGGTTTTAGGAAGAATGGAGAATAAAGAGAAATTTAACATTAAAACTCACATATACATACCTAGATATTAGAGAAAGTGAAGAAGATGAAAAAGTCTTCATTTCTAGAAAAAACAAGAAATAACAAAATAAAAAACATCTGGTTTTGTGTCTTATAGTCGTTATAAAAGCCACGTGGATGACTTATCCCCCCCCCCCCCCCCCCACATGTAGATGTCTGATTTTGCCATATGTAAGGTGTCTGCACCCTATTTTTTGAGCTCGGATCGAGTTCAATAGTTGGGTTTGACTAGATGACTCGTTTGGAACGAGTTTTGGAGTCACCATCTAATAAGTTCGTCTAAGGCGTATTAGGTCACCTAATATGTCTAAAGGCATAAATTAAACTCCGGGAAGTCTTACCTATAGAGATTCTAAGGTGAGAAGCCCTTGTGACTCGGGAAGAAGGTATTAGGCATTTCTCTAATCCCACGAAAAGTGGTTCCCAACCGAGTTTAAAGTTTGGAATTTATAGACTAAACATGTAAGCAAGCTTACCAAAGATATTTAAAGTGGTTCTCAAGGCCAAATATCTAAACCACCAAAAATATGACCAGAAGACTAAGGCAGGCGCAAAAGGGGACATTCTGCGCAAATCAACTTAAAAGCCTAAGTTACTGTCATGGGGCTCTAACTGTTTTGGGCTTCTACTCAAACAGTCCAATTATCCACCTATCTTGCAGGTTTAACCTCATTTTTCAATTATATCTTTTAAAGAGGCAGAAATATCAACTGAATCACGAACTAAGATCATTTCTGCAAAACAAATATTGTAATTGAACCAGATTCAAGAGCACAGAAACTTTTTTTTAAAAAAAATTCCCCAAATCACACTAAATTCCTTAAATATAAAGACAGGAGGAATTATAATGTTTAAAGGGGTGTTAGCCGTTTTTGGACAATAATTTTGACATTAATTATCAAAACACCATTGTCCTTAGGGCTTTTTATGTGAGGTCATGTTTTAAGGAAAATACATATATAATATTTCTGCAAAACAAATATTGTAATTGAACCAGATTCAAAAGCACAGAAACTTTTTAAAAAAAAAAAATTCCCCAAATCACACTAAATTCCTTAAATATAAAGACAGGAGGAATTATAATGTTTAAAGGGGTGTTAGCCGTTTTTGGACAATAATTTTGACATTAATTGTCAAAACACCATTGTCCTTAGGGCTTTTTATGTGAGGTCATGTTTTAAGGAAAATACATATATAATATAACTTTTTGTACAAAAAAAATAGGTTTCGTAAAGGTATATAAATATGTAAAAGTAACACAATTATATGTATAAAAAAAAGGATTAGTAGGGAAGATAGTAATAGTGCCCCCAACCTTTGCACTAAACAATCCCTGTTCTAACAGAATTCCAAATTTTAGACTATTTTCAGTTTCAATCTTTTGCACCAAGTTCAGTTTATGTGACAAAAGTAACCACATAATAGAAGGGAAATGAAAAAGGCCCTTGTTTAGCCTTAATCATATTGCCTTTTTCTCAACAATCTTACCATGCATTTATACTTGTTCCGAATTCTATTAGCGCTTTATAGTGCTTTTACAAATCAATGAACTTAAATAATGCATAGACATAATTCACCAATTACATTCAAGAAAAAGGGATAGTAGTAGTTGGGCTTGGCCCCTTTAGTTTTTGCTGTGAATTATCAATCATTCTCACAGAAAACAAACAGCCTGCAAAGAGAAGGCTAGTGCAAGGCATGGTTTTCTTTAAACCCCATCGTCATTTGTAACACCTGTTAAAAGGAAGCTTGGTATAGCCTTGATGACTATCCATAAAATGCTGCAGAAAAAGGTTAGTGAAGGGCCCGACTTGGCCAAACAAACACACGTAATTGCAGATCAAGAAATAAGTCAACAAAGCAATAAACAAAGAGCTTATTAAGCCAAGAATCACATTATTTTAAACTCCGAAATTCTATACCTTAGTAATAAGAAGTGCAAGTAGGAGGTGAAGTAGATTGAGAGAAAACACGTAAGCCAAAGCTCCTTTGTAGACTAATGAACAAACAGGACATTAGAGTTTTTTCTTAGCGTTGCTATTGCTTTTTCAGAATTTTTTAGCATGTGTAATAAGAGAGGGGGGCTTCCCTTTTATAGTTGTAATTTATGGCCTTTAAACTTTGGTGTGAAAGTAATATTCCCAGAATAAAGAAAAAAATAATAGGCTGTCAATTAGCTTTTAAAAAAAATTAGGAGAGAATCCTGGACTGATTAAACTTCCCAAAAATAGACTTTTTTTGGATAATTAAGGATTCAAATAAATACAGGAATATATCCCCCCCCCCCCCTTTTCCTTCTTTCCTTTTCTTTCGAAAATTCTGAAAAATCCCAAGCAATATGTACGTATTCTCAGTTAATCAAATAAACTAAAAATAAGAGAGGAACATAGTGTTCACATTGGATTTGCTTAAACATGGTAAGAAAATATCTCACTTTTCCAGCTTAATCATAACATTACCAGTCAATCAAAGATATCTCCTTTTTGTAATTCAAGAAAAAGACAAGATTCAAAGGAAACAAAGCAAATCTACCAGTTTTAAACCTCAGAATGCACCATTTCAAAATTGAAGGATTCTGCTCATGAACATGTCAACCAAAGGGGTCTCGGTTCAAAACCAGCGCAAAAAAAGGGTATCCTTTAACAGTTTCAAAGATTAAATTCTAAAAATATTTCCTTTTCCTTAGAAGACACAAACTGCAATTACGCCAAATCGCTTAGCAGGCTGACTGATTTTCTCGTGATTCTCTCTTAATACCACTCGAAATTCCAATGCCAAACTACAAAACTTTCTTCCCTAGCATGATGCATATAACCTAATATTCTTCATTGAGCAGTTTTAGATACATTCAGAGGTCAAAATGGCTTATTATCTCTGCTCTAATTAAATCAGTGAATGCCCTCTAATAGGTCGGAACAAGATAAGCAGAGTAAGGTCCGAATAATCATTTAATCCACTTCAGGGAATTGATCAAAAGCAGCGCAACTATTAGAATACAATGAGATGTTCATGTTATGATCAGTTCTGTGCATTTATTGGTGTCGAGTAGCGACTACACTCATCCTGAAATTTCGAATAAGGAGCGAGGTCCTAAAACCAACTAATATAATTTAAAGGACTAATTATGCTAGTATGAGCATGCGCTCTTACAAAAAAAATTTAAAAAAATACCACTAGTATAAACATGTACGTAAATGTGCAAAACTTCCAATGTAACGAATGGGGGTACTTTGAGCTCACAAAGCATTACTATTACATCAAGAAGTGCCAGATCATTATGAAGTTTTGTATTTACAGTCTAGTCCCACTTTTTCAAGTTCTTTTCAGTTATATACCTACTAGTTATTAATTAGGATAGTGCGTCACCAAGGTCCACGTGTCCCAGACTCCTATACTCTTTATATTCCATTGTATTCACCATTTTAGGGCATGTTGAATGAAATGAAATTTATCTTTTTATCTTAATTTTCCTTTCTCTTTCTTTATAATTTTGCTTAGTTTAATTTCATGGCTTTTCCTACCGGGGAGTTGCTACAATTGGTATCAGAGCCGACGATTCTCGGCACACATTCCGCTGTCATGTCCGACAAAACCCTATCTTTTGCTGCCATGTTTGATGAACCATTGGTCGAGAGTGTTGAAGACGAGTGTCAGAGGTTGGGGCTTCTGCTTCAGACCTACATCACCGAACTTAACAATCGATTCGAGCAGTTTGAAACTCGTCAATCCCAACTTTAGATGAAGCTCGCAGAAAGTTTCGAGCGAACTCGTCACAATCTTTGCAGAGTAGAGCAGTTGCTCTCTACGACGGAAACACATTCTCCATCAAACCAATATGCTACTCAGTACTACAATTCAAATCCAAATCCCTACGGTCATGAGCATTACCATGGGTATTCTTATCCTTACTTTCATAAGGTTTGTGCTTCTCAGGTTGATTATTCCAATTCAGGTTCTGTTTTGTTCAATTTTGTGATGGTTCGGTTGTGTCGATGACTGCTGCTGGGCTAGACGACTTTCTTAACTCTAGCTATAGGTATTTTTAGAATAAAGCGATAGAAGTTGAGCCTCTATTTGTTTCAACTTTCGGAAATATGGAAGCCAAAGGATCTATCTTGTCAAGGAGTGAACCAGATTCAAGTATCAGGAACTTGGAGAATCGGGTCGAATATTTGCCACTGGAAAGTGAGGGTGAAAACGCATACAAGATGTTTGTTGAAAGTTCTCTTACAAGGGGAAGACTCTGAATCACCACAAGTCGTTGTTCCCGTGAGCATTTCCAACTCAGATGTCATGAAACCAAGTGATGAAGACGAGGAAGAATCAAAAACACTTGTGGATCAGGTTTTCAACAAAATACCTGAGAAGAGAGATGAAATGCTTAATGACACGCAGTCATTGCTAGAGGGAGAAGCGCTATTGGAAATCAAAGATGGAGATGCTAACGCTTCAGACAACAAGGGAGGCATAGTCTTTGAAAAATATTCTCCAAGGGATGAAATTGTTTTGCCAATTGCTGGGCCAAGGCTAGGTGCTGGAATTTTGGAGGTATACAAAACATTCCTTGCGTTTTCTAATTGCAGCAAAGACAAGATGCTTGATAAATGTTACAACGAAGATAAATTTGGATTTCTCGCTACCATGGCATTGACTGATAGCTTTCTTAGAAAAGCTCAAAATGAACTCAATTGTGAGAGTTTTGTGTTAGCTGGACTTCGGGTTAGTGAGTTAAGAGGAATATTTTCTATTGTTAATGATCAAGCCATGTGGAAAGAGTCGAACGAAACAGAACGACTTAATGCATTTACTCGCATTAGCTTCAACTATAATATGAGTTGGGTCATAACAATTAAGCTGGTTGGTGACAAGTTAGTTAGTGATAGTTTGGCAAGTCGAAATGAAGTTGTAGCTAAGGGTCCATGTGTGGGAGAAATCCTTGAAGATACGTCTGGTGCCAATGAATATATTTGGTTCTTCCGACGTGACTTGGACATGTATAATGATAATCTTCTAGTGAATAGGGTAATATCAATTCAGCACATGGGTAGTAATTTGCTTGACACAGGGCAAGAAACAAAGTTACCGGTGAATATTCACTCCAAAGATGGTGTGGTTGAAGAATTCATTACTAGCTTTATATTCTTTTGGATTCACAATTCACATTTGAGAGAATTCTTTGAAGAGTTAGAGAAGCAAAGTTTAATGGATAATAGAGTTAATGTGTCGCTTGATAGTTGTTTTGGTTTACTTGATACTGGGCAGGGAACAAACGTGAGAAAAAGGTCACCTACTCATCCTTGGGAGGTCATGTGCATTGCCTCTATTTACTTCACCAGGGGCGCCTGAAGTTGCTCTTGGTATTCAGCTAATCGCCGAAGTATTTATGGAAGTTTTCATGTTTTCTGAAATGTTTTATCCATTTGATACTTTGGTTTGTTTGAAGGACTTATGTGCTGAAATCATGAAATTCTATGTTTACTGGCTTGGTGTTAGGGTGAGGAGAGAATATTCACTTTTGGCGAACCTTTGTGTGGCTAAACTTCCTATGGTATTCGATTATCTTAGTGAAGTTTGCCTTAATCTGTTTCCTAACCTCCTATCAAATCAACCTTCGTCTTATTTAGTTGAAGAATCACTTATCATGGTTACTGGAAATGATGTTGGCAAGTTATTCAGGTGCTTGACAAATTACAATGAAAGAGGTACTGGGTTATTGTCTACTACGCTTGTAGCCCTCTTTCAGGCTTCTATGAGCAGGGCAGTAGATATCTTGACGCCAAAGGATTTAATTATCTTCTTAGTTGATACCTTGTTTCTTAAGTGGTTCTATATAGTGGTAATGAAGTACGACGAGGACTATTTTCAGCATTGTCTTGTAGCAGACAAGCCGATTACGGTCTCTGAAGGAATTCTTGGAGTACACTGTTCCTATTGCACAGTAGGCCTCATTCAATTTATGGTTATTCCTAAGGATGATCTTTCAAGACATTTCCAGAATCTTATTTCATTTATTGATATTGAGTTGTCCATTAGAATTGCACCGGACAAGAAGTCATTTGCATTGCCAAGGATCTGTCCTATAATTGGGGTTGCCAGTTTATGTTACGGAGGAGTACGAATCAGTGGTGGAGATTATAGGAAGACCACAGCTTCATCATATTTGCACGTGCAGATATTTAATGAACTTGTCGCTGTCACACCCCCTTTTTTCTTAATTTTCATTTGAATCTCGAAAGATTATCAATTTAATGATTTCTTTTGAAAACCTTTAAAATTCGAAAATGTAACAAAAAGGGCTTTAATCATTTTAAGTGACAAAAGACGTGAAATTCAAAAGGGATCTTATTCGGAGTAGCCACTTGACACTGAGTTTTGGCTAGGTGTGCCAAGTCCCCTAGTTTTTGTTGAAAATTTGCTTTTTGAAATAACGACTCCGAATTGATCCGCGTTCAGAGATTCCAAGTTAGGGGGTTCATTTAACTTTCGGGGAAGGTATTAGGCACCCCTTAAATCCTGTTGGAACAGTAACTCACTTATGTCTTATTGGCTTTTCAAACACTTGATCGAGATTGATACACATGCAAACACACGCAACAAAGGATTGGGGAGTTTATTACAGACCAATTGCTAAAATAATTAAAAGATCCTATTCTATCCTAACTAAGCAAATCCCGACATCCCGGGTCTTCTCAACGGACATCTTCCGAAATTACATACAATTCGATAAGTCGGGACATACCCCGAGCAAAGATAATACAATAAATACCAAGGGGGAATCACGCCACAAGCACACAATTATGATTTATTTGTCAATTTCCGTTGTTCGTTTCCATGCAATCCGTGTTAAATAAAAAGCCGTATTCAATTGTTTACCAGTATAGCCATTTTTGCATATGAGTAAATATTAGGCACTAAAAATCTATAGCAAAGCGAAGCAAACACAAGGCTGAAACATGACACTAACCCAGTAAAATTTGATTGACAACTCGACAAGAGCAAAAATTAGGAGAAATTGTAACTTACGCCTAACAAATAAGCTAAAGAAACTGATACGGCCAAGAGGGAAAGGAAACTAGCGAAACCAAGAGCTCTAATATTTGTAATAGAACAAAATTTTTAAAGAAAGTGACTCTTTTAATAAAAATTGTAAAAAATGAGCTCTTAAGGAAAATCCATGGAAAGGGAATACTGAAACAAACCAGAAAGAGATATCTTAGAAGCAATTTAATTTTTTAATGAGCAGAGGCCAAAGACAACATTGAGGAGAAGATGATAACTTAAATATTAACTCAACTCTAGATTTTGATCCTATACACATCAGTAGATCCAAGAGTATTTTTTTTTTATAATCGCACTTGTACTAAGGAGAAAAATGCCATGTTTCAGCCCATTTAACAATATACAAAATATGTATAATAAGAAATAAATTAAAGCGAAGATGAGATAGGAACCTGAAACTGCAAAAAGTCCTTTTGATTAGAAAATCCGGCAAATACAACGATCAAAACAACAACGATATACGCGGGCTAAATGAACAGGAACCACCGAACGAAAAACCAAGAACGAAATCTTCGAACCCAGCTCCAAACTCCAACAATCAAAGATAGTGTCGATATGTATGTATATATATTTTTTGCTACTTTAAAAACAACATAAAATTATACCTCTAACTCATTTTTCTTAAGTATCTATCGGTTTTATATATTTCTCAGTTTGATTTTATCTTTGGAAAAATGGAGGAAAGAAAGAGCAGTTTTTCTCCTCAATTGCTGCCTCTTCCATCGCCCCCTAGGGTTTTTCATCCCTTTCTCTTTTATAGACCTTTTAAGAAAGAATGGAGCGTATGGATTTAATGGACTCAAATCCAACGCCTCCCATTCCATCCCCCAAAGTCTTGGAGAGCAAGGAATAAATTCTGATTTTTCAATTTTTGTGAAAAGTTAAATGAATGGGATAATGTTTAGCGAAGATTCTAGGCTTGTACGGATGGAGTGATGTGGAAGAAGAGACAAAAGGTATGGGGGACCAGCAAGTGACGTGGAGGGTGAGTTGGCCGAAAAAAAAAATCCGGTGAGGTGAGGTGTAAAGGAGGGGCGCAGCTTTTGGGATAAAAATGTGTTCAAGGGTTTTTGGTTATAATGTTGATTATATACTAAGGGAAATTAGAGTGTAGTAGGCTGTTGGACTTTAAAAGGAATGGGCTAATGAATCAGGGCTTGGTTGGGCTAGAACTAATGCAATATATGACTGATGCTGCAAAGAGGGAGATGTAAGCTAAATGAAACAAAAATCTTTAAAATGTGTTCTTATGCAAATAATAAAATAAAGCTATCGTGACAGAAAATTGACAACGTGAGGGGAGTGTGCGAGTGCGAATCCAGAAACAGGCCTACTTGTGCAAAACTCTTAAATTGAAAACGTACTGGAAGATGCAATGTTTATTTGCAAAAAATGTCCCATTTTGGTGTTGCAGCTTGACAAAAGATCCTAGGCTCAAAAGCACTAACATAAAACTAATGCAAAGGCGATGAAACCATTTATTATTATTTTTTTATTTTATTATTATTATTTATCTATTTTCTAATTTTCTTAAAAAACATAAACTAGCTAAATGAGAAACAATATTGATTATCAAATATTTAACGTAAAATGATTAATTAAATCCTAAAAATTGTAAAATCACTAAATGTAGGGTCAAAAATAAGGTGATTACAGCTGCCCCTCTTTGCTCGAATACTCGAAGAGTTTCCGTGCAAAGAAGTAATCAACGTAACCTATTTTTGACCCGACTCATTCGGAAGAAAAACAAAATTGAGAAGAAAGACGATGGAGCTGCCGAGACAAAGAGTCGAGTCGGGTATCGTCGAGATTCTGGTCCGTGATTCCTGTCCTTACAACGAAATAAAAGAAAAATTACATATCCTTATTTATCTTGACTTGAAACTTCAGTTGCTTTTCTACTGTCTTCGCTTAGGTGCTCAAACTTGAAAGGAAATACCCGCATTTGTAAGTGAGCGCCTGAACTTGAAGGAAAATACCTGCATTTGTAGAGGGGCGCCTGAATTTGTAAGAAAATACCCGCATTGGAAGGTGGGTGTCTTGGACTTGAAAGAAAATATCCGCATTTGAAGGTTGGCGCCTGAACTTGAAAGGGAATACCCGCATTGGAAGGTGGGTGCCTGACTTGAGAAGAAATACCCGCATTTGAAGGTGGGCGCCTGAACTTGAAAGGGAATACCCGCATTTGTAGGTGGGTGCCTGAACTTGAAAGGGAATACCCGCATTGGAAGGTGGGTGCCTGACTTGAAAAGAAATACCCACATTTGAAGGTGTGTGCCTGAACTTGGAAGATAATACCCGCATTTGAAAGTGGGTGCCAAGACTTGGAAGATAATACCCGCATTTGTAGGTGGGCGCCTGAACTTGCAAAGAAATACCCACATTTGTAGGTGGGCGCTTGAACTTGAAAGGAAATACCCGCATTTGTAGGTGGGCACCTGAACTTGCAAAGAAATACCCGCATTTGTAGGTGGGCGCCTGAACTGAAAGGGATTACCCGTATTGGAAGGTGGGTGCCTGACTTGAAAAGAAATACCCGCATTTGTAGGTGGGCGCCTGAACTTGCAAAGAAATACCTGCATTTGAAAGGTGGGCGCCTGAACATGAAAGGAAATACCCGCATTTTTGGTGGGTGCCTGAACTTGAGAGAAAATACCCGCATTGGAAGGTGGGTGCCTGGACATGCAAATAAATACCCGCATTTGAAGGTGGGTGCCTGGACTTGAAAGAAAATACCCGCATTTGAAGGTGGGCGCCTGAACTTGAAAAGAAATACCCGCATTTGTAGGTGGGCGCCTTAACTTGAAAGAAAAATACCTGCAATTTCAAAAAACACAAACAAAACAAAAAGAAAATTTTCCGCCCCTGTTTTCCCCTGTTTTAAAACAATTAGCTTGCCAACGATCCTTTCTGGAGTTTTTTTTTTCTATTTTATTGACTAAGGCAAATTAAAACAATCATAAAAAAAAATCCTAAAATTCTGAGGCATAAGCCTATGGTGTAAGATTCTGAGGCATATAGCCTTTTTGCAAATTTGAAATTCAAAGACACAGAGTCTATGAAATTTAAATGCAACTTGTCATGTTAAAAATACAATTGCATGAACCAAACAAAAACTGCCCCTGTTTAAAAAGAAAAAACATATGATTTTTGAAAACTGGCTGGCTTGTGACAAACTGCGCGCTACATTTGAGCTTGATTAGTGGGCGTGGATTGGTGAGATGGTTGGCCTCGATTAAAAGGTTTTGGTTTTCGGGCTTGACACTGATGTTTAAGAATGGCTTAAAGGAATAAGCTAAAGGCCAGTGAGCTTTATGCATTGCCTTGAAAAGATCCGCCAGTGGGATGCAATATTCACTAACTTGGGGAACGTTATGCAACTACTTAAGACCAGAGAGGAATCTGACTCCATCAGACCATAAACAAGCAAATAAATATTTAGCATGAGATGTCAAAAACTTTCAAAAGTCCAAAGATGATCCTTTATCATTTATCACTTTACACTGCTTTTGGGGATTTTGTAGAGAACAACCAACATGATTTCGTTTGACCTTGACCCCAAAAATCGAGGCAAAGAAAATGACGACCCTACTAGTGGAAGGGGTTTGACCCTAACGACTCAACCAAGAAAAGAAAAAGAAAAGAAATAATTTTGAACTGATGATGACATATTTGAACATGACATGCACTTGGACCTTTCAATCTTTAGATATCTGACCTTGGCGGATTCTCTTGTGATGCACATTCTATTGCATTTCACTTTTGCTATTCAAATGATCACATGACAAATTTCTCGATTCTCATGCTCATAGTCGCCTTGTAGTGCCCGTACGGGTTTTCACCAACAAGACTCTCTCATTTTTTCTTCTTTTTTTTTTTCATGCAACCTTGTTTAGTACTGTCAGGAACTAGCATGTATCCCTTGACTTGACATCTTCAAAATTGATCAAAAAGGACTTTATTTGGACTGTAATGCAAGCTTTTGGACAATGGTTAGAAAGAAAGGGTGTAAGGATCAAAATTTAACATGAGTGCAACTAATCTATTTATAACTTTTGGAATCTTTCCAAAAAAAACATCTGCCCCAGTTTGCGAGATTGGGAGTATGGAACCTTCAAAAAATTACCCCTGTTATTGAATTGAGAAAATTCTAGATCTTTTATTGGTGTGACCGAACCCCAGAGTAAGGCTGCCTACGTATCATGCAGTAGCAAGAATCAGGTCAAACGTAGTTCAGACAAAGGATGCTTATGCGACATGTCTTCTCTTCTTTTTTTTTTTTCCTTTTTTTTCTTTTTTTTTCCTTCTCTTTTTTCTGTTTTTTTTTCACTCTTTTTTTTTGTTTTTTTTCGTACAGCAAAACTAAGAAAAGACTTAACAAAACATGTTTCCATTTTCTTCTTCTTTTTTTTTTTTTAAACATTGATTCCAAAAGAGGGCTCGGGAAATAAACATTTAGGCTCAAAGGGCTGATAAAGGATGCAGTGATGTTTAGGTAGTAGAAAGACAACCTTTCGTCATCCCAATCTTGAAAATGCCTTATCAAGAGATTGTGCATTGTTGTCATAGCTGAACAATAGAACCTACGAGACATTGCTAATGTGGAGTAGAAGACTCCTTTTTTTCGCGCACTTATGTTTCCAAATGCCAGGGATGAGATTATCACTTAAAAAAAAAATCTTCCATTTGGATCTCTTTCCTGGCCGCACTGCTCTCAATTCTTTCACTGTCAAGGCTAGATTGTGTTAGCTTCTTGTAATTGATTGATCTTTCATGCATGTCAGTTCAAAGCAAAAACGAGTCCTTGCTATAGGACAAAGAATTAATAGAAAATGAAAGTAAGATGTTCATTAATAATATTAACTGACTTGGAACAAGACCAAAATAAAAAGGGATCGACGTGACGTGACGTGACTTGACTCAAATAGACCGACATTTAAGGCGATATAAGACTATAAAGGTAAACTCATGGGAATAGATATGACACGACTCAATACTGACACTTTAAAACTACGGACCTACCGACTCAATTTTGGACACTTTAAAGGAAAAAACCATAATGAGGCTCTACATAGTAAAGGCATGATGCCGAAATGACAAGCTAGGACTTGAAACAAGACTTCAGGGTTGGTCAAATTGAGAACCATGCCATTAGACTCCAAAAATCCCTTAAGCAGCGAGAGATTAATGATCCTCGAATTCCTCATCAGATGACTCCAACTATTTCCCCAAACAAATGGTATAGCGGTATGCTTCTTAGTCCCAATCTGCTCAAAGGCCTTTTCCTTTCCTTTATGCATCGCACCAGTGTATTGAGCGCTCCAAGGAATAAAACGACCTTTCTTTTATTTTCTTTCTGGAATTGACTGAGCCAAAGTTGTGATTGCTGCTTTGATACGCACAATGGGCAATCCAATAAGAGTGAACCTTGGGGTGGCATCAACATTAACCAATGATGTAAGCAATTCCCTATCAGCTAAATCAGACATTTCTACTTTTATGTACCCTTGATAGATAACGTCTTGGATCAAATTCTTCAAATGCGTACAATGATTTGTATCATGACCCAACATATTGGAATGGAAAGTGCAATGCTTCATAGGGTCAAAAGATTGGATTTTCTCACATATGCCTTGGCTTGAACGGGACAAAGAAGATTAGAAGACTGCAATTTCTCAAAGATGCCCGATTGAGATTCTAACAAAAGGATGAATACCCGTGAAGGCTTAGGTTCCCAAACAAACTGAGAGGCCCGAACAGGATTTCCTTGAGGAGTCTGATATTTTGAGCAAGGAAAAGACTGAGTAGGCTGCTGAAAAGCATTGTGTGGAAAGTGGCTTGGATGGTTTGTAGGAAGAGGCTCTAAATCTATCTTCACCAGACCCTTATCAATCACCTTTTGAATGTTGCGCTTCAAATCAAGAAAATCTTCAGTATCATGACCACATGCATAAGAATAGTACATACAACGTTTTGAAGCATCAAGATGGGCAGTGTAGGGAGTCTTTTGATCTTTTACTCCCAACATTCCTTTAGCAAATAACTTTCCAAAAATACTTTCCAGCGATTCAAGCAAAGTGACGACTAGGCGACGATCTCCTTCAGTTGATAGTTCGAATGATGAGCTTAAATGATGAAGAGGTGGTTGGATTGGTGCAGAATGGTATGGAAATGTGGGGTATTTGGATTGGGATGGAGCTTGTTGGTACTGGACATGGTTAATCAATGGTGCGACCACTCCTTCTGTAAATTTTCCCTTGTCACCATTCATTGTTCGTATAGCCTCACTTGATTCTACCTGAATGGCCAGTGTTGCAACCCTCGACTCAGCAGAGCTAACCAATAAACCTGATTTTAAACATTCTTTCCCCACATTACCCTTTTTCAATACCTCAATGAAAGACTTTCCCATCATTGGTGACAAATGCTGATAATAGTCACCATCTTGCGCTAAGATAAACACACTACTCATCTCTTTTGAGTCTATAGATGGCCTAACCCTAATTGCCTGGTTAAACCATCGAGAGGCATATTCATCAAAACTCTAATTGGCCTTTTTCTTAATCCCCAAAAGTGACCGTTTGGTAGGAGGGGTGACCGCATGCTGACAATTCTCATGGTCCAAATGTTGAGATGGTGTACCAATAGTCAGACTTGTGCTACTAGAAGAGGGCTTGGTGGTGAAGTGATGATCCTGGTCATGTGGCTGGGCTTGGGGAACGGTAGGTGATCGGTCAGATGCTGACTTTTGGACAGGAAGAGAAGTCTTCACGTTTGTAGGCATAGTGGAAAGTGGAAGGGATGGCAGACCCAAGATTTGGCATATGCAGGCTATATGATATTGCAAACGGGCTTGATCTTCCTTTGTGAGAGACTCTTTAGCAACTACTGGGATGGTGAAGCTGGAAGGAATTGGTATGTTGGGATCCATTGGAGAAAAACTAGATTGACTGGAAGAGGATGCTTGACTGAAAAGCTTAGTTTGTCACAGGTCAACCTTTGATTTTTCCAGAATATTTGCAAGAAGAAAATAAAACCACGAGTCAGCCTTAAAACTTGAGAATGATATTTACAAAAATGTTATGCAAAAAGACTCAGCCAGGGACAGTAAAAATAATTTTAAAAGCAAAAGAAAATATTTACAAAAGAAAGCCGAACCCGATAAGGGTTGCCTATGTATCTCGCCTAGAGAACCAGGCTCGCAAAATTTTAGCAAATACGATAGAAAGACTATAAAGCACATTTTTTTTTCAATTTTCACTTTTTTTTTTAAGTGAACCGGACCCTATATGGGTTGCCTACGTATCTCACCTAGAGAATCAGGCCCGCGTAGTTCGTGCAAATACTTCTGAGAGCAAAAGGAAAACACGCACACTTTTTTTTTTTTTTTTTTGTAAAGCTAAAAAGCTAAAACTAGAAACTAAGAAAAACTCTCTTTTTCGTCCTTTCCTCCATCTTTCAAACTCACAACTCACTCTTGCTTCATAACACACCCTTTGAAAATCAGAGAGCATATGGACCTTTTTACCCATAAAAAATAACACATAGAAGATGCAAAGATGTCTTGGGGTCGGGGACCCAATAGACAATTCAGCAGGCTCTCCTAAAATGGACTCGATACACAGGTACCGAACCAACTAAAGCCTTAAATAATGCATGTCCTAGTCATTGGGTTCCAAGCGCTCTACGCTATCGTCAACTAGAGTGGGTCAAGACTTGTGGCCCCAAGCGGACAACTTGGAGTGAGAGAGCATCGGGTCGCACGGCTAACACCGTAGTCCGGCTAACCCAGATATCTGACTCTATCTCGTTTCAAAGGATGATTTCAAAGTGCGGTAGCGCATCACGTTCCCGCGTGAGTGTGTGCAAAAAGTGAAGCCAAATATTTTTTAGGATATGCAATGCAATACAATGACAGTTATATCAGAGCGGCAACAGAAAAATACGTAACCAAGCAACGAACAAGTAACAATATCATCCAAGGCAAACAAACAGTCCCAACCAAGTATTTTAAAAGCCGACAAGACAAAGCATTGAGCTTGAATCCTCAAATTTCCCCAGCGGAGTCGCCAAGCTGTCACACCCTCTTTTTTCTTAATTTTCATTTGAATCTAGAAAGATTATCAATTTAATGATTTCTTTTGAAAACCTTTAAAATTCGAAAATGTAACAAAAAGGGTTTTAATCATTTTAAGTGACAAAAGACGTGAAATTCAAAAGGGATCTTATTCGGAGTCGCCACTTGACACTGAGTTTTGGCTAGGTGTGCCAAGTCACCTAGTTTTTGTTGAAAAGTTTCTTTTTGAAATAACGACTCCGAATTGATCCGCGTTCAGAGATTCCAAGTTAGGGGGTTCATTTAACTTTCGGGGAAGGTATTAGGCACACCTTAAATCCTGTTGGAACAGTAACTCACTTATGTCTTATTGGCTTTTCAAACACTTGATCGAGATTGATACACATGCAAACACACGCAACAAAGGATTGGGGAGTTTATTACAGACCAATTGCTAAAATAATTAAAAGATCCTATTCTATCCTAACTAAGCAAATCCCGACATCCCGGGTCTTCTCAACGGACATCTTCCGAAATTACATACAATTCGATAAGTCGGGACATACCCCGAGCAAAGATAATACAATAAATACCAAGGGGGAATCACGCCACAAGCACACAATTATGATTTATTTGTCAATTTTCGTTGTTCGTTTCCATGCAATCCGTGTTAAATAAAAAGCCGTATTCAATTGTTTACCAGTATAGCCATTTTTGCATATGAGTAAATATTAGGCACTAAAAATCTATAGCAAAGCGAAGCAAACACAAGGCTGAAACATGACACTAACCCAGTAAAATTTGATTGACAACTCGACAAGAGCAAAAATTAGGAGAAATTGTAACTTACGCCTAACAAATAAGCTAAAGAAACTGACACGGCCAAGAGGGAAAGGAAACTAGCGAAACCAAGAGCTCTAATATTTGTAATAGAACAAAATTTTTAAAGAAAATGACTCTTTTAATAAAAATTGTAAAAAATGAGCTCTTAAGGAAAATCCATGGAAAGGGAATACTGAAACAAACTAGAAAGATATATCTTAGAAGCAATTTAATTTTTTAATGAGCAGAGGCCAAAGACAACATTGAGGAGAAGATGATAACTTAAATATTAACTCAACTCTAGATTTTGATCCTATACACATCAGTAGATCCAAGAGTTTTTTTTTTTTATAACCGCACTTGTACTAAGGAGAAAAATGCCATGTTTCAGCCCATTTAACAACATACAAAATATGTATAATAAGAAATAAATTAAAGCGAAGATGAGATAGGAACCTGAAACTGCAAAAAGTCCTTTTGATTAGAAAATCCGGCAAATACAACGATCAAAACAACAACGATATACGCGGGCTAAATGAACAGGAACCACCGAACGAAAAACCAAGAACGAAATCTTCGAACCCAGCTCCAAACTCCAATAATCAAAGATAGTGTCGATATGTATGTATATATATTTTTTGCTACTTTAAAAACAACATAAAATTATACCTCTAACTCATTTTTCTTAAGTATCTATCGGTTTTATATATTTCTCAGTTTGATTTTATCTTTGGAAAAATGGAGGAAAGAAAGAGCAGCTTTTCTCCTCAATTGCTGCCTCTTCCATCGGCCCCTAGGGTTTTTCATCCCTTTCTCTTTTATAGACCTTTTAAGAAAGAATGGAGGGTATGGATTTAATGGACTCAAATCCAACGCCTCCCATTCCATCCCCCAAAGTCTTGGAGAGCAAGGAATAAATTCTGATTTTTCAATTTTTGTGAAAATTTAAATGAATGGGATAATGTTTAGTGAAGATTCTAGGCTTGTACGGATGGAGTGATGTGGAAGAAGAGACAAATGGCATGGGGGACCAGCAGGTGACGTGGAGGGTGAGTTGGCCGAAAAAAAAAATCCGGTGAGGTGAGGTGTAAAGGAGGGGCGCAGCTTTTGGGATAAAAATGTGTTCTAGGGTTTTTGGTTATAATGTTGATTATATACTAAGGGAAATTAGAGTGTAGTAGGCTGTTGGACTTTAAAAGGAATGGGCTAATGAATCAGGGCTTGGTTGGGCTAGAACTAATGTGATATATGACTGATGCGGCAAAGAGGGAGATGTAAGCTAAATGAAACTAAAATCTTTAAAATGTGTGCTTATGCAAATAATAAAATAAAGCTATCGTGACAGAAAATTGACAATGTGAGGGGTGTGTGCGAGTTCGAATCCAGAAACAGGCCTACTTGTGCAAAACTCTTAAATTGAAAACGTACTGGAAGATGCAATGTTTATTTGCAAAAAAGTCCCATTTTGGTGTTGCAGCTTAACAAAAGATCCTAGGCTCAAAAGTACTAACATAAAACTAATGCAAAGGCGATGAAACCATTTATTATTTATTTTTTTATTTTATTATTATTATTATTTATCTATTTTCTAATTTTCTTAAAAACATAAACTAGCTAAATGAGAAACAATATTGATTATCAAATATTTAACGTAAAATGATTAATTAAATCCTAAAAATTGTAAAATCACTAAATGTAGCGTCAAAAATAAGGTGATTACAGCTGCCCCTACATTGTTTGATGAATTTGAACAAAAAAATAAGAAAATTATTTTTGTTTTTGATCCTAGAGATGGCAATATTTGTGGATTAGTTTTGACAAAATACTCATTATGCATTGTCGATACCTTGGTACCTTCAACTGGTGCAGCAAGCGCTACTCTGATGAGTTATCATGTGTTCGAGTATACTGGTGCTTTGAATGCTACGATAGCTGCACCTGAATATGCTTATGGTACTTTCATCTAAGCTTTATTGGTTGTAATTGTTGGCCACTTTAAGATAGCAATTGAGTCATTGGAAAAGAAGTTCCATTCAGTTCTAGCTGCATCGGAAGACATTCCTGGATTAACTACATTGAAGGATGGAAGTAGAAGTACGGAAGTTTTGAAGAGTACAGTTCATGTTCATCTTGAACTGAGTAATCAAAAGGTAGAAGGGAGTGGGCTTCAGAAGGTTGCTGTAGCAACATTTCAAATGATTACTCATATTGACCTTCATATATGTGAGCTATCCATTCATTCAGGTGCTTCTTGTCATATAGGAGTATTTAATATTGTTGCAACCTGTTTTATCACTCTGGATAAAGTAAAGAGCTCACGACATAAGTGCAAAGTTGAACCCACAAAATATCTAACTATGTTTAGAGTTTACATGACTACAGTGTCAATCAATTGGTTCTCTGCCGAATTCAACCTTGAGGACAAGGTTTTCACAAGGGGGAAGGAATGTAACGAATGGGGGTACTTTGAGCTCACAAAGCTGTACTATTATATCAAGAAGTGCCAGATCATTATGAAGTTTTGTATTTACAGTCTAGTCCCACTTTTTCAAGTTCTTTTCAGTTATATACCTAGTAGTTATTAATTATGATAGTGTGTCACCAAGGTCCACGTGTCCCAGACTCCTATACTCTTTATATTCCATTGTATTCACCATTTTAGGGCATGTTGAATGAAATGAAATTTATCTTTTTATCTTAATTTTCCTTTCTCTTTTTTTATCATTTTGCTTAGTTTAATTTCATGGCTTTTCCCACAGGGGAATTGCTACATCCAACATATCTTATAATTTAGGCAACAAATAGGAAAAACAAAAAAATGCAAAGAAAAAAAAAAGGTACCTTTCAGGATCCGGGTCAGGTCGAACTGACCCGATTCATTTTTTGCCTGATTTGCGAGATTCAAGTTTGACAAACTCCATTTTTTGCCATGTATGTATTGTATCCATTTTCATTTTGTGTTGATTGGTTCGAATTTGAAAGGATTTGCTTGATTTCTTGCTTTCCTTTTCGGGTTCGAACTAGTGACGAGGAGAGAGACACGGGGAGTGTCGAACGGGCGCGGAGGGCATGAATGGTGGAGAGGTGACGGGTCTAGGGTGTATTTAGATAGAATATGGCGAAAAGGAGAGAGACGAGAAAGGGGGTGGCGGGTGGTGTTTAGGGGAAGGGAAAGGGGGAAGTGTTTTAGGGCTTATTTTGTGTGAGAGGTTGTTTGGATAAAGAGAAAAAATAAAAATAAAAATGGATAGAGTAATTGGTGGGCGCGTGGACGGCTGCGATGTGTGTCACGTGTGCACAAGTGGATCAATCCAATTTTGATGTATATATGTAGCATAAGTATTGATTGTATATAAGTTTATATGTAATGTGTATGGGGGTATATTTATCTAATAATTAACTTTAAAATGTCAATAAATGAAAGAATAATTAATAAAATATAAGGAATAATATTGGTTACTTCACAAAATAATAATTAATTCAAAATAATTATAAATGAGTTTAGATAATATTAATTAGGTGTAAATAATTGTAAAATATGTACTTAAGTGTATTAATTGTACTAATAGTTGCAAAATTGCACAAGTATTTTAAAAACGATCTAAATGATGCAATGTTGTAATATAATCACATTTAAATAGATATGTATATAGATAGGGGATTGATGATAAGGGCGACATAGATAAATGCATGGTATCTAATGCAATTTTGTTTGAAAAATCAATATTGCATTTCAAAGTTAGATATGATTAATTGTAACAAGGAGGGACAAAATTGGGTGACTAAATAAGATAGTGGAAAAGGTTTAACTCTTGAAATTTATGGTCCGATTGGGGGTGGGGTGATATAAACCGGAAAAGATATAAAGAGCTTGGAACCTTAATTCTATCATCAAGAGCTTAAAGAATGTCAATGAAACATAGTTTGAGGATTTGAAGGTTCAAAGCTTGTTGAAGTAGAAATTCAAGCTTGTGGAAGTTCAGGGCCATCTATGCAAGTCGTAATCGTGACCTCCTCATCACATTCGCGAGAGCATCAGGCAAGACAGTGTCACAATAGCGACAAGTATTCCGCGGTCGAGTCGAAGGCCAATCTCTTTATTCGCGGTCGTGAGTTCAACGACGCGTTAGCGAAAAGGGTGTTCCATGCAGTTTTTACTACTTTAGTATTTAGTCATTTTGTAATAAACATAGATTTTACTATAAATAGTGGTATTAGGGGTAATTATTCTTAGGGCCCATTTGTTTTTATTAAAAGAAAAATTTACACCACATGACTACCTTAATAGCTAAATTATAAAAAATACCGATATTTTTAACATATTACAAAACATAATGACACTTTTAAATATATTACAATACATACCATTTTTTCATTTCACTCTCTCTCCCTACCATAAAAACCCTAATTTCTCTCTCTTTCTTTCCCCTCCTCCACCCACCCACCTACCCACCCACCCGCCATCCTTCCCCATCTCCGGCGACCTGCCGGTGTCTTGCTCCTCTATCTCCGGCGACTAGCACCCCCCGTCATCCTTCCTCCATTTTCGGCCAAGCAACTCGAGTTTTTTGGTGTTGCTGTTGCTGTTTCCTCCATCTCCGGCCAAGCAGATCTGGTGATAAGACCCAAATCGAGCAACCATCTGAAGACATCATCCAAGGCCAAGGAAGAGCGTATGCATTGGAACGCCATGGAACGAGGAGTCTAGGAGACACATTTCGGCGCGTTTCAAGTGCAAAGGAGAGTAGGCGGACCGCCTAGTCAAAGGGGCGGCCGCCCACTTTTGGTTCACTCTCTGGATCTGAGGGCCGCCTACTGCAGAGGCGTATGCCTAGACAGAGTAGGCGGACCGCCTAGTTGGAACAGGCGGGGCGCCTAGTTGCTACACAAGCTGCGGGACTTTCTAGCTTTTAGCTTATGTAATTTCTATTATGCCCCTACGTGGCTTATGTCTTTAGAACTTACTTGAGGGTACTTTTGGGCTTTCACTATGTATTAAATGAGGCCTATAAATACTCCCTAGCTTAGCATTATTCCTTAGTTAGTTAGCTATTATGATGAATGATTGATTGATTGTCAATGACAATGTTCAAGAGAGGATTCTCTTTGAATGAAAACCTTTGAGTTCGGTTTGAGTTTACTAGTGGATTCTAGTTGAACCCCAAACCTCCCCCGACCATTCTACTTGCGAGTCCGTTGTCGTCTCGAGGGTAGTTGCCTAGCGTAGGTGTTCTTGGCCTTCTCCCGGGGTGTAACGGAACTAGTTCTCCGTTGCTACTTGGGATTAGTGATCGAGTTACGTCTCGTTCCTATCTTTTATCTTTCCGCGTTTTTGATTCTTATCATCTTGGTATCAGAGCAAGGCTCGGGTATCGTTTCTACGAACCCCCGACCCTTGATTCTTCGTGCCTTAGGTTGATTCTATCTTTAGTTTCTTGTTCTTGTTATTGGAAAGGAGAAAACAACAAAAAAATTGAAAAATTGAAAAAAATACCAAAATTTGTTCTATCTTGTGTTTTGGATTGATTCTTGTTGTGATTGATATTGGGGTTTGTTCCTTATTGGAAACCCGTTATTTTGGTACCCAACACACGTGATTTGGAGTTGTATTCCATGATTTGAGATTTGAAACCCTTTGAAAAATTTGAAAAGCTTGAAACCCTAGCTATGAACATGATGAACATGGTAGATTGTTGGATTTTGATTGGGGTTTGATAAAATTGATTGGGGTTTGATCTCTGTGCTTGAAACAACGTTTGGGTACCTTCGGATTGATAAAACAACGTGTGAATTGTTGGATTTTTGGGTGCCAAAGGCAAGAACAACGAGTTTGAACAGTGCTGGAAGTTGCACTAGGCGGGGCGCCTAGTAGAAGGGGCGGACCGCCTGATTTTTGCTCACTCTCTGGACTTTGCAGAGGCGGACCGCCTGATTTAGTAGGCTGACCGCCTACTTCAAGTAGGCTGACCGCCTACTCCCCTCTGCAGAGGACCAGGCGGACCACCTACTCAAAACAGGTGGGGCGCCTACTTTTCTGAAAGTTGGGAATTGGGTAGTTCTTCTAGGTTTCCTTGTTTTGTTGTTTGCATTGCTTCTAATTAGTACTATTAGAGTATAATCCTACTTGATTAGTGCTAATTACTTTGAGCTATTAGGATCATCGTGCCTTAGGAAGGAGACTAGAATTCAAAGAAGATCCGTAGTATCTTTTGATTCAAGTCCTCACTTAAAGTGCTTATCGTTCCAATCGAGTCCCATTAACTCCACTCACCCCGGAGCGCATTGGACTTGAGAAGTTGAGTGATTGAGTCGTGGTTCGTTGATCAACTACTTGAAGCTTTTAGACTCAAACTTGTGTGAAATATCCAACCCCCACTAAACACGAGCGAGCCGAGTGAAACACTTGTGAGGGAGTGGGTGAGGTATTTTACTAACGTTTGTTGCCTTTTGTAGGTACCATGGCCAATAAAGGTGATGACTTTGTGAAGAGTACCGTGGCTACTATCTTGGCAAAATTGGATAGTATGAGCCGAAGGATTGAAACTCTTGAAAGAAGGGCCTCAAGGGCCAAAGTTGAGAAGGGGACCCCTAGTGTCCAAGTTGAGGCCGGAGGAGGCACAAGTGGGTCAACCTTTACCCCGGAACAAGTTGTTGAATTACTTAATCAACAACGGGTAAGGGAAGACCGTGAAGAAAATGAGCAAGTGTTGGGCAATCCCCAACAAGTGGGCAATCCCCACCCTTTGGGCAATCCCCAAAGAACTACCCCACATCCAAAACCCATTCGAAATGTCCTATCTACGGATGATGTGGAGAAGGATACGGTAGGGAAGGAAGAACCTCATGTTTCCCTAGTTGTGAGGAGAAGCTTGAGTACCACTCTTATGGAAGAGGAGGTGGAAAATGATCAAAGGGAAAACCTCTTTCATGCTAGGTGCCGAGTGATGGGCCAAGTATGTTCAATGGTTGTTGATTCCGGGAGTTGCACCAACATCGTGAGCCAAACCTTGATTGACCAATTGAAGTTACCTACTCTAAAGCATCCAAAACCATACCGATTACAATGGCTAAGCGAGTGTGGTGAACTTAAAGTGGTGAAACAAGCGTTGATTGAGTTTAGCATGGGAAGTTATAAGGATAAGATCATGTTTGACGTGGTTCCGATGCAAGCATGCCATTTATTGTTTGGGAGACCATGGCAACATGATAGGTTTGTAGCGCATGATGGCCGGACCAACTCCTATACGGTCAAGCAAGATGGGAGAAAATATGTGCTTAGACCTTTGACTCCAAGGCAAGTAAGGGGAGACTACAAGAGGATGAAGGAGTTGAGGGAGGCGGCTAACGCAAAGTCCCCCATGGTACTTGAACCCGAGGCAAACAATCTCATTGTTTTGCCATTGCGTGATGAAAATGAGAGTCACTCCACTTCAAATGAGAGAGAAAAGATAGAGAGAAGTGAGGGAGTGACCGGTGACAATCCAAGAGAGGAAAAAGGAGAGGATTTGAGGAGTGATGTGAGGGGATTGTCACCACAAACTACACTTGACCATGAGGTAAAATTGCGAGAGGTGAGAGGTGAGGAAGGAAAAATTGAGAGTGAGAGCACCCATTGTTCTAACCCTCCTTTATCTTCTACCTTTTCTTGTGAAAGTTCTTGTGTAGGTACATTTGAAGACAAGCAATTGGAGCCTCAATGCGAGCTTCATGAAGGGGAAGTTGCATATGACACTTCAAACCTTGTGAGTGACCAAGGAAGTACTACGAATGTAAGTGTTGCTTCACCTTTTCATGAGCCTACTAGCCATTTGTCTTGTGATGACTCAACACTAGTTGGTGGTTTTGAAGCATCTAGTGAGTATGCCACTAGTGAAGAGTCTACTTGTCAACTTGAGCTTGATTGTGAAACACTAGTTGGAAGGGATGCTATGCCACATCATGATGTGAGCTCATTGTTCATTGAACCCCTCCCTAGTGTAGATTTGATAGTTGACCATGATTGTGACCTTTGCTATGACACCCCACCAACCTTTGACATAGGGAAAGATGAGGTAGTTGACCATTCCCTAATTGATATGCTTCTATTTGGTGGACCAATGTGTTGTGGTGAGAATGGTCTTGACCTTGAGGAGTCCAAATCGCATGAATTGGACAAGGTTGTCTATGATGACTCCTCAAGTGAACCTAGTCTTGATAACTTGTCTATGCTTAATCATGATATTGAGATGCATGCTTATACTAATCCATTGTTTGAAGGCATCCTCATTAGTGGTAAAGACTTGTATCGAACTAGGGTGAGTAGTCAAATGGAACCTCCATGGTGTGAAGGGTTTGATTCCCTAGGCAATCCATTGTTTGAGAATTTGGGAGAGGTAGATGGTACTTTGAGTGACCCGGCTATTGCTTGTTGGGGTTATGATGAAGAAGAGTCCATCATCAATACCTTTCTTGAGAGTTTGTCTATTGGGAAGGATTGCTTAGGTGATGAAATTGGAGGGGAAGAGGAATCCCTTGGTGTGAGTATGTATGCTCTAAAGAAGGGGAGTGGAGTACTTGTTCCTACTTGTAGGTTGAGTTATTTGACTCACTCCACTCCACTTGTTGACCACACCTCGCGGATTGATTGGTATGTTGATTTTGAGCTTAAGGTCCAAGAGGGTTTTGATAGCTTGATCTTGCATTTTTCATGCCCACATGACCTATTTGCTCATTATCTTGTTGAGTGCATGTTGATCTTTAACCAAGTACTTATGGTTCTCTTTGGAGACTTGATATTCATGATTGTTATTGATGCTTGGTTATATCACAAGAGTGTGTTTTCCACACTTCTTGCACTAACCTACTTTCAAAGTAGGACGTTTGTGTGTCTTTGCTTGTCGTTGCTTGTAGGTTCTAAGCTCCATGCTAAGGCGGAGGAGATCTTGGAAGAAGCCTATATCAAAGTGACGACCAAGAGGGATAAAGAAGGAGCGCTTTGGCCACCCCGAGGAGTTGTTGATGCTATGAGAGACCAAGCCTCGATTTCGAGGACGAAATCTTCTCAAGAAGGGGAGGATGATAAGACCCAAATCGAGCAACCATCTGAAGACATCATCCAAGGCCAAGGAAGAGCGTATGCATTGGAACGCCATGGAACGAGGAGTCTAGGAGACACATTTCGGCGCGTTTCAAGTGCAAAGGAGAGTAGGCGGACCGCCTAGTCAAAGGGGCGGCCGCCCACTTTTGGTTCACTCTCTGGATCTGAGGGCCGCCTACTGCAGAGGCGTATGCCTAGACAGAGTAGGCGGACCGCCTAGTTGGAACAGGCGGGGCGCCTAGTTGCTACACAAGCTGCGGGACTTTCTAGCTTTTAGCTTATGTAATTTCTATTATGCCCCTACGTGGCTTATGTCTTTAGAACTTACTTGAGGGTACTTTTGGGCTTTCACTATGTATTAAATGAGGCCTATAAATACTCCCTAGCTTAGCATTATTCCTTAGTTAGTTAGCTATTATGATGAATGATTGATTGATTGTCAATGACAATGTTCAAGAGAGGATTCTCTTTGAATGAAAACCTTTGAGTTCGGTTTGAGTTTACTAGTGGATTCTAGTTGAACCCCAAACCTCCCCCGACCATTCTACTTGCGAGTCCGTTGTCGTCTCGAGGGTAGTTGCCTAGCGTAGGTGTTCTTGGCCTTCTCCCGGGGTGTAACGGAACTAGTTCTCCGTTGCTACTTGGGATTAGTGATCGAGTTACGTCTCGTTCCTATCTTTTATCTTTCCGCGTTTTTGATTCTTATCATCTGGGCTCCGATATGCTTTTCTCCTTCTTCGTTTTCTTATTCTTTTTTTGTTTGTTTTGGAAGTGTATTAATGTGTATATATGTATATACTTTTTTGTATTAATGTGTATGTGTATTTTTTGTGCCTAAATATACATTAAAATCTTTTCAAATGGCTATTGAATTTTTTGTATTGTTATTGTATATTTCTTTATTTTTACATTTTCAATTGTTTGTTTTGAAATATTTTTTATTGTGTATGTGTATATTTTTGTATATATTCGTATTTAACTGTATGTGAAAAGTGTTTTGCATATCCCCAAATTCATTTTTGTATGGCTTTTGTATGTTGTGGGTGTATATAAATGTATGTTTTGTATATTTTAAATTTTATGTATGTTTATGTATTTTTTATTGGTTAAATATATTCTTTTTAAAGTATGAATTTGTATTTTTGTATGTTTTATGCTTGTTTTCCAAATTTACAAAAAAAAAAAAAATAAATAAATAAAGATTTCCGGCGACCTGCCTCCAGCGGCTGGCCACCGGCGGCATAGCTGAAACTGAAGCAGTGGGTTGGGGAGAAGTAAAAGTTTCATTTCCATGGTTTTGTTGAATCTTGTATATGCTTTGTAAAAAAAATATTGATATGTTTTGTAAAATGGAATAGTATCGATATTTTTTGTAAATTTACTGTTAGGATTGTATATTTGTGTAATTCTCCCTTATTAAAATTAAAATGTTTGAATCTGAATACACATCTGAATATTAAGATGTTGTCTCTGGATATGAATCATATACTATTAAGACTGTTTGTTTTTGAAATATGAATATGAATAATTTATCTATATTTATATATTATAATATATAACCAAAATAAAATAATAACTAAATGTTATACTATGTCAATAAAGGGCAAATTATCCTCTGGTGAGCTTCCACCAAAAATTTCAAGAAACTCAATTTGCAGATGAGTTTCTTTAGTTCGTTTCCATCAATGTGGTCATCTCCTTTCTTACCAAACATATCAAAAACTTCATTTATTATCTCAAACAAAACCTTTTTATAATCAAGCAAATCTAAAACCTCATCTAATCCTGCCTCATTATCAATTTTCTAATTTTGTACGGAGGAAGATCTTTTTTGCCAAACTAAAATCCTCTGTAAGTAATACTAATTAAATCTTTTCACTTATAGGATCAGTCATATTTTTTGGCAATAATATTCTATGAGTTCATCATAAACAATTCATGAGACCAAGATCTTGTGACTTTTACAAAATAATAAGCAAATACCTACTAGACTGAAAATGTAGAGAGGCTTTGATAATCTGAGGGAAAGAGTTGTGAAGTTTTGAGTTGACGGAGAGAGAGATGGGAAAGAATGAAGTGTGAGAGAGTCGATTTTCTGTGAATGTGTTTTCGAAAAAAGTGTCGCTCCAATTTTAAGATCTGTACAGTATAAAGACTTGGCCGCGGATCTATTTTATTAGGAGGCGTTAAACTCTATTACTCCCTCCGTCCCAATTTATGTGGCACCATTTGACCGGGCACGGAGTTTAAGAAAATAGAGGTTGACTTTATTAAGTATCAATTTTACCCTTAAAAAAGTAAGAGAGAGAAGATTTGAGTAATAAAAAAGTTGTTGGTAGATTTAAAAGTATGTAGGGCCCAACAAGGGTAAAGTAGAGATGATACATTAAATAGTTGTCAAATAAGGAAAGGTGCCACTTATTTTGGGACAAACAAAAAAGGAAATGGTGCCACATAAATTGGGACGGAGGGAGTAAGTGTTTTTTGGAAAGAGTTTTTTACACATATATACAAATATACCTCCTATATTACAAAAAAATAAAAATATTTTACAAATTACAACATATAACAATATTTTTCTTTAGCATATTTTCCTCATTTCCAATTTCTATTCAAAATTATGACATTTTCACTACGGTTTGTTCTCACACACACTCTCTCTCTCTTCGGTGTTTCACTTTTCCACCACCACCATTTCCCCTTCTTCCTCCACAAACCACCAGCACCGCAGCCGCCCTCTTCTCTCCACCTAAAATCCATAGGCACTGTCTCTTCGCTGCTGTTCATCTTTCAACAACAACAACACGTAGGTAGTACTGGCGGAAACAACGACGGTGGTTCTGACGATGACAATGGTGGAGACTGGTGGAGCAACAATTTCTTAAATTTCAATAACAGAAAATCATTTCTCCTTCTTCCATTTACAATCTATTATAGTAAGAGGTTGAGGGAGATATGTTACAATTTCAATATCCATTGGTAGTTGAGGGACTAATGAAAGAGATTAGAAAGCAAACACAAACCTCTTTGTCGATAAGATCAATTTCAGAGAGTTTGCGAGCTAATTTTTTCCTAAAAGAGCCAAACTTCTCTTTCTCAATCTCATATGAATCCATTTTCTCCTACTCACAATCTGAAACACACTAAAGGCTCTCTTCCGTTAACAAGTACAATCTTAGATAAACTCCATGGAGTCAAAAATTGTATTACTTGTTATGCTTCCAATTCTAGAGTTTCAATTAAATTTTGAGCAATAGAAACAGAAACCAGTCCCTCATGTACAATTAATTGTCTATTACTCCCTCCGTTTCAAAAAGTATGAACCTATTACTATTTGAAGGGTCAAAACAGATTATGTTTGACCACATGTCTTACAAATATTTTCTAACTATTTTGAATTGTTAACTATTGTGACTTATAGTATTTTTCATGTAGTTTCTAAATATGTAAATTTTATTTCAAAAAATTTAAAAATTCGATGTGCAAATTCCCGGTCAAAATTAGTCAATTTGACCCTCGTACTCCGCAAAGGTTCATCCTTTTTGAAACGGAGGGAGTATCAGTTTATGGCCACTGACAAACTTAGTTGACAACAGCTGTTTACACACGTCCCTAATAGGCATTTGTTTCTTATTAAAAAAAAAGAGTACTTACTTTTTGAAGTCTAATAACAATACATAATTTGTCATAATTATCTTAGTAGTATATAGCTGAGAACAGCGTTCGACAATGGCGACTTCGATAGTTTTAGTGCAACACAAAACCTTCTATGGTCGCTTGATGGTTGTGTGTTGTTTCATAGTTGTATGTAAGAGCTAGAGGGGTTGATTCATAATTTTCCATGGGCATAATACATTTTTTTTGGGTTTAAATCAATTTGTTTATTATTCTGGTTGTACTGTTTGCCCATTTATGTGCGAAAAAAATAATTTAGAAACTGTTAGCTACGGTGTAGGAACAATGTAAAAAATACAAAAATAGTTAGATACGATGCAAAAATAGTGCAGATACAGCGAGATACAATGCTGAAACAGACTGAAACAGGTAGTGAAAAAGTTTGAAAAAAATATAAAAAATAATGTGGAACAATGCAAAAAAGGTGATACATTTTAAAAATAGTTTGAAACGGCGCTGAAACAATCTAAAACGGTGCTGAAAAAGTCTGAAACATCGCAGAAACGGTCTGAAACATCGCTGAAACAGTCTGAAACGGCACAGATACACCGAGATACATTGAGATACTGTGTGGATACAGTGAGATACAGCGCTGAAATATTCTGAAACTGCTAGTAAAAAAGTTCAAAACAAAATGTAAAAAATAATGTGAAACTATGCAAAAAAGGTGAAATAGTTTAGAAACAGTGAGAAACAACGATAAACTGTTAGATACGAGGTGGTTGGTAGTTGAGATACGGTTAGATACGATATGGTTGGTAGGCGATATATGGTTAGCTACGAGGTGGTCGGTAGTTGAGATACAATGAGATACGATGTGGTTGGTTGACGAGATACAGTTAGATACGAGGTGGCTGGTACTTGAGATATAATGAGATACGATGTGGTTGGTAGTTGAGATACAATGAGATACGATGTGGTTGGTAGGCGAGATATGGTTAGATATGAGGTGGTTGGTAGTTGAGATACAATGAGATACAACGAGATAAGATGTGGTTGATAGTTGAGATACAATAAGATACGACGTGGTTCGTAGGCGAGATACAGTTAGATAAAGGTGATTGTTAGTTGAGATACAATAAGATACGATGTGGTTAGTAGGCGAGATACGGTTAGATACGAGGTGGTTGGTAGTTGAGATACAATGAGCTACGATGTGGTTGATAGGCGAGATACGGTTAGATACGAGGTGGTTGGTAGTTGAGATACAGTGAGATACGATGTGCTCTGTAGGCGAGATACGGTTAGATACGAGGTTTTGGTAGTTGAGATAAAGTGAGATACAATGAGATACGATGTAGTTGGTAGGCGAGATACGGTTAGATACGAGGTGGTTGGTAGTTGAGATATGGTGAGATACAACGAGATGCGATGTGGTTGGTAGTTGAGATACAATGAGATACGATGTGGTTGGTAGGCGAGATACAGTTAGATACGATGTGGTTGATAGTTGAGATACAATGAGATACGAGATAGTTGGTAGTTGAGAAACATCGAGATACAGTGAGATACAACAAGATACATTGAGGATGGGATGAGGAAAAGTGAAATTGGGGGAAATAGGAGGAGTAAAAGTGAAATTGGGAGAATTAATGGGAGGAAAAGTGAAATAAGGGAAAATGGGAGGAGCAAAATTGATAGTGGGGGAAATAGGAGGAAAAATGTAAGGGTTTGGTATGTTATGGGAAAATATTGCTATGTTTGTAATTAACTTGTGTTTTTCTCTATATAGGGTTATTTTGCTAAAATGTTGCCATGTTTGGTAATTAAGTTCTAAAAATTGTACTTTTGTGTAAAAATTCCTTTTGGAAAAGAAAAAAAAATGCACTTAATGGGCTCGAATCTAGCCCATTTTGATTCAGACTCCGACTAAGTGCAAATAAATAAGGATTTTTTACATAAAAGTACAAGTTTTAGAGCTTAATTACCAAATATAGTAACATTTTAGTAAAATTACCCTATATAGAGGAAAACACAAGATAATTACAAACATAGCAAAAACATAGCAATATTTTCTCATAACATACCAAACCCTTACATTCTTCCTTATATTTTCCCCACTATCACTTTTGCTCCTCCCATTTTCTCCTTTTTCACTTTTCCTCTCACCATTTCCCCCCAATTTCACTTTTACTCCTCTCATTTTCCCCAATTTCACTTTTCCTCATCCATTCTCAATGTATCTCGTTGAATCTCACTATTTCTGCACCGTATCAACTATTTCTGCACCGTATCTAACTGTTTCTGTACCGTTTCAACTGTTTCTGCAGCACCGTATCTCAATTGTTTCTGCACCGTTTCAACTGTTTCTGCAGCACCGTATCTAACTGTTTCTGCACCGTTTCAGCTGTTTCTGCAACACTGTATCTAACTGTTTCTGTACTGTTTCAACTGTTTCTAACTATTTCTGCACCGTTTCAACTGTTTCTGCAGCACTGTATCTAACAGTTTCTGCACCGTATCTAACTGTATCTACGCTGTTTCAGCTCTGTTTCAGATTATTTCAACACCATATATAATTATTTCTCGACTGTATCAAGTTGTTTCTTGACTGTTTCAGTATTGTTTCATCCCGTTTGTGCATTGTTTCTCACCGTTTTTAAGCTATTTTCACCTTTTTTAGCATTATTTCATATACTATTTTTTTTTTCGACATTTTTCACAAGCGGTTTCAGACTGTATCATATTGTTTCATCACCGTTTCAGACTGTGTCATAGTGTTTCAATGCCGTTTTGAGACTGTATCATATTGTTTCAATGTCGTTTTAGACTGTTTCAATACCGTTTCAGACTGTATCATAGTGTTTCAATACCGTTTTAGACTGTTTCAATACCGTTTCAACTCCGTTTCAAGCTGTATCATTATGTTTCAATACCGTTTTAGATTGTTTCAACTCCATTTTAGACCGTTTCAACCTATTTAAGACTGTTTCAACGGCGTTTTAAAGTGAGTGAAAGCATGGTGATGGTAAATGCAAAGGTGCCCGGTACAACTATTACGTATTAATAAAAGGTTATATGGTTATCGTGATTAGAAAATGATTAAATATGATGGTGCAGTGCTGGACTTGTCTGGGGGCATCTCTTTCACAAAGCTTGAATCAGATTGGCTAAAGGCACTGGATTTGTTTGGCATGCTTCCTACCTAGTCCCCAAATATAGTAGTCTTTATCTCCTTTCCTCTAAACTCCAAAATTGCAACAACATTTCCTTTGATTTCTGTGTAGTAAAAAAGAGAATCTTAAACACTATCGTTGTTCAGAAATCATTAACTCAGACAAAATCCAAATTACCAAAGGTTTAAGCATAACCACAAACAAAATCACTGTACCCGACCGACGTGGCGTAGTTCATCATTTACTCGGCGAATTTGACTCCAACTTTGACTTTTCTCCTTCTAATTCCAGTCAATAGTTGGTCGACGCATTAACTTCATTATCAATCGCCATAAACTCCCATTCCTCGTTGGTGGGTCAAACTCATTTATCTACGCTTTATTAACAAACCGGTTCAACCCAGTTCACTGTATATCAAATGAGCTTCGTTATCACTATTGTTTTATTTGGGTCGATGTATTAAACCCGATTTTGAACGAGTATTTGGATAAACGGGTCGATGAGATGATGAACTCGGGTATGTATGAAGGGAATGGGCAGAGTACGACAGCGGTATGTATCTCTGTTTCTGTTTGGATCAATGATGGTGGTGGTGGATTGAATGGGCGGCTCCGATGGTGTTGGAGTAGAGTTGTATGTTTGGATCTGAGAGAAGGGAATGGGGGTGGGGGTTGATTTGGTTTGTGGAAGTGGAGAAAGTATTTTAGGATTTTTAGGAGAGTGGGGTGTGAGTGTAATTATAAAAAATAAAATGTCTTGCTAATTGTAAAAACGTGTTAAAAAAATATTGTTATGTCTTGTAATTAGAAAAATATTGCTATTTTTTTTGTAATTAAGGGTGGAAATTTGTATATTTGTGTAAAAAAACCCAATAAATAAGGCCTTAGACTAGTTGGATGGCTGATGATTAAACTATTTTGAGAGTGTGTGGGGGCTATAACCCTTTATCTGTTCTTGGGTCTCTCTTGAATTTCTCATGTGTGAGATTATCCATGGTATGAGTTCAAGTCTCTTCGCCTTTTGATGCAATCCAATTTGGGAATAGGACCCAACCATCAAGAGCCGAGCTATGAGGGTGTGAGGATGCAAGGGCGAAAGCTTTGGAGAGGAGACGAGGGCCGCAAACCATGTCATGCTGAGGAGGGGCGCCTAGTTCCAGGAGGGGCGCCTAGGAGGAGCCTAGATCAGGCGAGGCGCCTAGCAGCCATGCAGTGAGCAGCCAAGCTGGTGCAGCCAAGCACCAGCTCAGGCGGAGCGCCTAGCAGCCAAGCACTCCAGGCGGAGCGCCTAGGAAGCCAAGCAGTGAGCACATAGCCAACCATGCGGGGCGCCTAGAACGCTGAAGCTTCATGATTTTTGTATGAACTTTCTATTTTGCCCCTAGGTGTTGTATATTATTTTAACTTAATTCGAGGGCATTTTAGTCATTTACAAGGGGATAGGAAACACTATAAATACACCCCTTAGTTCATTTCATCAGAATTTAGCTAACATTGAACATAGAATCTAGAAGATAGAACGTTGAAGAGGCCGAGCCCTTTGAGTTCGAAGCTTGAAGCTTCGTGAATCTTGTATAACTCGGAACCTATGGAGATTCAGCGCTAGTGTGAACTCCTTGTAAGTTTCGAGTTTCCATTTCTCCCTTTGGTTAATAAATTCATGTTATGAATCGTTATCCATTCTTTCTTCTATTTCTTGCCTTCCTAGTCTTGATTTTCTCGATATCTTTGATATCACCTATCTTATTTTTAATTGCTTCCGCATTGTTTGTATCGTATTTGCTTCCGCTAGTTTTGCATTTCATCAGTTGGTATCAGAGCGAGGCTAGAATATCGTTCTTACGAATCCTCATTCTTGTTCTTGTTGGTTTTATTGTGTTGTTGTTCTTGTAGAAAAAGGAAGAAAACAAAAAAATTGAAAAACTTGAAAAGTTGAAAAAATTTTGGTAGATCGGGTTGGATTCGAATCCCCAAGTGTTAAAATATATCAGGGCTTGTTCCATTATGTATTCCCGTTGATTTGATACCCACATTACGTATTTTGGTGTTACGATTCAAAATTTCGAAAATCAAAACCCCAAAATTTGAAAATTTCTTGAAAACGCGTCAAATTCGAATCGAAGCTTGTTGTTGTTTGTTGGAGGTTGAAAACCATTGGGGATTGGTTATAATAGTTGTATACACCTTTGGGTATCATTGATTTTGTGTATCGGGTTGAAATCGTTCGAAAAAGTTCGCCAAAAATCGCCAAAACCCGTTCTTGAAAGAAAACTGAAATAGGCCGAGGCGCCCCGCCTACATCCCAGGTGCCTCGCCTGATTTGGCTACTGCCTAGGCTGCTGGAAGTGACCAGGCGCTCCGCCTAGCACCCAGGCAGTCCGCCCAGACACTGTTTGGTCCACTTTACTTCTTTTCGTAGTGTTTTGTGTTTGTTTCGCTTTCTAATTTCTTGGTTAGTTTTTCTAGGGTAATTGGCCTACTTCATTGACACTAAATATTGAGCTTATTAGGACACTCGTGCGTAGAGGAGAATAGAATTCAAAGAAGAATTGTAGAACTCCTTTTGTCCTCAAGTGCGCACTTAAATAGCCGTCCGTACATCGAGTCTCATTAACTCCATTCCAAAATTTTACTTGGACATACTAGTTGTGATCACCTTGGCTCCCAAGTTGTAAGGCCTCGCCTTTGAGTGTTCATATATCGAGTGATACACGTGAGGGAGTGACTTTTGGGAGGTTTGTCTTTTGGTGTTGCAACTATGTCGGATGAAAATGGTGGAGAGTATTACTCGTGTGTGTTGACACCCAATTTTGTCCCTCCATTTTTGCAATTTGGCTATATTTAATTAAAATTGATAGTAGTGATTTTTCAAACAAAATTGCATTAGATAGCATGCATTTTACGTGTGTACTACTATTATTAACCCCCTATTTATATTATTCTTTATTTAATTGCGACTATATTACGTAATTGCATTTATTTAGGCTATTTTTCTAAAATACGTGTGCTATTTATAATTTAATGCATTACGATATCATTTAATAATTATTTGCGGCTATTTATATATAATTAGTATTATTTGTGGTCATCTATATTTATTTATAATTAAATATATTTATTTATAATTATTTACAATTTTCCTTATTTTTATACTAATTATACATATTTATTATCATTTTAAATAAATACTAGCCAAATTTATCAATTTACAACTCACTCCAGCGTATGGTACAACCCCTTAAAGCACCCACTTATCCACTTCATCACATATGCTACTAATACACACACACGCGCGCGCCTACGTGGCTAAATCTGAGCCCTCCACTCGTTTTATCCAACGGCCCACGTTATTTCCCCCACCTACATCTATACACACACACCCCCATCTTCCTAAACCCTAAATCATAATTCCCATCCCCTCACCCTTAACAGCCGCCGGATCCCATCACTCTCTCTCCCCCTTCCTTCTCTTCCCCGTCCAAATACACCCCAAAATCCGTCCAAAGCTCCGCGTCTCTTCCGCCATCTACGCCATAAGCTCCGCTCACGCATCCCCTCTCTCTCTCGTCGTTTTCGCATGGAAAAAAGGGAAACAAATCCATCTTATCCCTTTTTCTATGGAAGCCGAAAAGAGAAAGAACGGATCGAGCAAATCAAGGCAAATAATCAATGATTCACGTTTGAAACGTCGAAAATGAACAGAAACTGAATCGGGTCAATCTTGACCCGACCCGACTTGGATTCAAAACGGGTAACTCTTTTCCCTCTTTATTTTTCTTTTACTGCTTTGCTTATCTGTTTCATTAAATTCTCATAGAGATAACATGTCAGTTACTTGAATCTAAATCCATGATAATATACGTGCGTTTGTTTCTTGAAATCTTGTTCGCTGTCATGATTATTCATATTTCAGCTTGTTGGTTTATGGGCATTTGAAATAGTTGTTCGCTTGACATATCGCTCGAATTAGTATAACGTCGAGTCACTTTTGAAACTGAGTATTGCTGAATTATTAGGAATTTGGTATTGTGCTCTTACGTTCATTAGGTTCCATTGCTAAAATCATCTCGTTTGATAGAATGGATCTCAGAATTTAAAGTTATAAAGAAGCATTCAATAGTATGTGTATCTGATTATGACACTGTGGTTATTCCATGAAAGGAAAATATGTCATTTGATTTCAATGTTTAATTTATTAGCTTAATTCCAGGAATTGTATAATCTGTGATATCTTCCTAATTGATAGAAGGATCCTTCATTTCCTTCCCTTTAAAACTATTGATCACTCCTGCCTTTCATAACTATGATTTGAAATTTAAACACCCTACACCTCAACTATATAAACCAGTCCCTCCTCCCCTTTATTTCTCACGCTTAGACACTTGAAAAACACCTTGGAAAACTCCTTCACAGGCTGAATGCAAAAACAGTACACTACCCTACTCTTTTCTTCTCATTCTTTACAGTCTATACACTGAAATACAAGGCGGAAGATAGCCCCCCTCACTCTTTTACACCTCTACAACACTGAATACACATTGATACAGACCTCACACACATATACACCTATAAACTTAGACAGAGAGGATACACTCTTGATACCTCTCACACACTGGTCTACACTCTTACGGAATGGCCTCACACACTGATACACTTGGCTGGATAAAAGCCTAGACAAGGCTGCCTAATCTGATTGCTGGTCTGCACCTTTTAAAAAAAAAAAAAAACTTAGACAAGGAGCAGGCACCATCTTTTACACTGGTATGCACTGTATGCTCTTTGGGATTTTGGCATTGGATTCTTCTCTTTGCTTGTTAGTAAGCTGAGGCAAGCCTTGGTTGTTCATCTCCTTTCTTTGCTCGTTTAAACGTATAAGGTATCTCTAAAACTGATTGAATGAACTCATTGATGCTGCATATCTGTTATAAATCACTTTCTGGCTGCTGCTTGTTATTGTACTGTTTGCTTGTCATTGGCCTCTTTTGGCCCCTCTACTGACCCTTATTATGCAGTTTTGGATAGCCTCTAAAGGGGTTATACCATTTGTTAGTCACATACAGGTCTTACGGTCATGTAAACCTTGCAAGAGGTTATAATGGTAAAGGTTTTCTCTTTTGGTGAGAGGTGGGGAGTTCTGGAAAAGAACTTCTCATGATCCAAGGGACAAGGCCCTTCTCTTCTCTTCTTTTTTTTTTTTCTAAAAGTTGTTATGTAACTAGACTTGAATGTTTAAACTATGTATTTGTTAGGACTAAGGATGGTTTGTATAAGCACCATAAGGTGCCCATAGTATAGGATAGGTGCAGCAGCTACAGTACTGCTACAGGCAGCGAAAACGGCTAACAGGGGCCATTCTCTGAATCCTACTCCTTCATTTTCTTGTATGTTACGCGCCGAATTCAAAATGTGGTCATGTACGCAAAACTAAAACTAAACTGCAAGTCTGATTGTGTATATCATCGTTTTAAGTCTTATTTAAAATAGGACAGGTTTAAAAGAGACTGTTTTGCTGAAAATTAGTGAAAAAGGCTGAAATTGCAATATCTGCTGAAACTTGGCCTATTGGTGCAAATGGTAAAACTGAATATAGTGGTCATATCTTTGCATGGTTTTAAACTAAAAATGGATAGTATTTTAGACTATTTGCGCAATTCTAGTATGCTGGAAGCTAAACTTTTCTTTAGAAAGGTTATAAATACAAAACTATCTGAAATAGGCTCATTTCTGCAATTGTTATATTCTGAAACGTTCCCAGTATGCGACTCTTATTCTTTTAAGAAATGGGTAGAACTAGAATTAACCTATTACTGCAAATTTGATGTAAAGGTATAGTGTGGACGTGGAATCTCACTTGTTTTCTTTCTAAAGCTATTTAATTTGGAGGCTCACTCTTTTAAGTTTATATTGTCTTTACTTGTTTTTTGCGTGATTAACATGATTGTCCATTTATTTGACGCTTAGTCCGAGTCTAGATTGGGGCACTTAATATATACTTAGGATGTCTAGATACTTAAAGTAGTATCCCAAAAGCCTCCGGGACTTTAAGTGGGACGTTAATAAATACTTTAGGACGTGAAAATATTAGCATGCGTTCTAGTTTAAACATTAAAGAGGGTATGGGGGTTAAGGGGATTAAGCCCCTCGGATATGATGGAAACTACCCGAGCTCCATTTGATAGTGGATTCTGAAACTATCGTCCCTTACGAAAGCCGGGTTCTGATCCGAATAGGATAATAAAACCTAGGGTCATTTATTCAAAGTGATCAATTAGTGGCTATTTGTGCAACATGACTATTTGTTTAAAATTATTTATGCAAATACATTAAATTGCCCACTTTACTTGTTTTGCAGCCCATATCTCTTTTATTTATCTTATTTAGTTATTGTCCTTTTCTAAAGCAATATATTTGAACCCAATATAGAAATCGGCCGGGAACCACGTTAGTGGAACCTAGAAGGTGCCTAACCCCTTCCTTCTGGGTTAACTTGAATACTTACCCGAATCTCTGATTAGTAGACTAACCCCGAGTTAAGATTTTAATTGAATTAGAAATTAATAGGTGACCTAATACGCCTAGAATAATTTATTAGGTGGCGACTCCAAAACTCTAACGGGTTACCCAAGTTGGACACCACTTGCTTATTATTATTTGAAAGTGGGGTGCGACAGAATGGCGACTCCGCTGGGGATTAAATGTTCTAGCCATTACGATTTTTTATATTGGGTTTATTATTGCTTTTATTACTTTGTTCAATACTAACTTTTTCTCTTTGCAGGTGGGCAATCTTTTACATTTTGTATTTTTTTATTATATGATATTTAGTATATTATTGAATTTATTTGTTGCATTTCGTTCATATTCCTCCACTCCTGGAAAATTGACACTTACACACACACAAACGATTACGTGGATCTCACGGTCGTTTCACTCTCAAAAAACCCTTTAGGAGGGACGGTTGGGATAAGTTGGTCCGTGGTACAACCAACAATTCCAAACGTTCCCACCCCTTGGTTGTCCGCCTGGGGGAACCATGTCCTTGTCTAGATTAGCCAACTCTTAATGAAGACTCCTTTTAGGGATCATTCATCATAGCATATCTAGGACCATTTTTGACTTCGGCTCATCTCTAAGTCTACTAGTTCACCATATTTGAATGAACCGAATGGGTTTTCAACCCTAAGGGACATCTAAATGTGTTATGTGTGCATCTATTTAACATTTAACGTGTCTAATGTAGACCATTTGTTCTCAAAAGTGTGGATCATCCTTTAAATTGATTTTTCTACTTTTGCATAACAAAATCAATTATTTATTTCTATAGATTGAAATCGTTATGGAAATCAATTATTTATTTCTATTTGCATATGAAATTTTTTATTTCTACATGTACGCAAAATCAATTATTTTATAAAATTATTATTTAGGTTATGAGAGAAATTAATTTTTCTACTTTTATGAAAACGAAATCATAGACTTTACATTAATTTCTTCTACTTTTAATGTAGCAAGATCAATTATTATTCCTATTTACTTAAAAATGTTATTCCACATTTATACAACAAAATTATCTTTCTGTTAACTTTGGGTTATGAGAACAAATGGGATGACGCACGATACACGTTCAATTTTGAATATCATACTCAAACTTAGGAAGACTTAACATCCTTGGCATGTTAAAGTCCATTAGCCAACCTCGTCCAAATGACGCCTATCATGCATCTTATGTGTGGTTGTCTTGTTAGGCCTACCTCTGGCACAAAAGAGGTTCCTTGCATTATAAAACATGATATGTTTTGTATATAAAAATTATTATCTCAACACTGACTTGTTTTTTCATGTGTTAGTTTTACTCCCACTCCCGAGGTTGACTTGTGCATTCTGGCCGAGCATCAGTACCGGACGAGAACTAAGGGACCAGTTACAACCCCTCCCCTCTCACAAACTAGAAGAAGAGGAAGGCGAAATATTATGTCTGAGTTGAATAATGCTGCTCTTAGTGACGATAACATTGGGAATAATGGGACACCCCGCAAGCTTGCCCCAGTTGAGTATAACGAACATGTTGCTACTTTAGAGCAAAGAATTAAAGAACTTGAAGAGAAACTGACAATGACCAGTTTACCCGTTGTTAACTCCGCCCATTCAGGAGAGCCTGTCGATCCAAGTGGGTCAGCCCGCCCTAACGGAAAGGACCCTATACACCCAACCGATCCACCCGTTGTTTATCAAACTGTACTACCAGCCACATACCAAACAGCACTCCCTGCTACTTGCCAGACAGCACCACCCGCTATCTACCAAACAGCACCAACTGCTACTTACCAAGCAACCCTACCCACCAGTTATCAAGCACCACCTCCTGCACATCCTACTTACATAAACACAAACTTACCTCGCACCAACACCGCATACCCGCAGCCTTACAACCCCATGTTCACTGCTGAAACCAAACAACTCACTTCGCCAGTCAAAAACCATGAAAACTATGAATGGGCGGAAGATGAAGCCAATGATGATGGGACAAAAGAGAAAGTTCGTAAGCTAGAGGCAGCCTTTAAGAAGTTTGAGTTAGGCAAAACTACTAAAGGTTTAGCTTATGAAGACTTGTGCATCTATCCAACTTTGAAATTGCCAGAAGGATACAAGATACCAAAGTTCGACCTGTTCAATGGAACTGGAGATCCTATGGCACATCTGAGAACATATTGTGACAAGTTGATTGGAGCAGGGGAGGATGAGAAAGTACGAGTGAAGCTGTTTAGTTGAAGCTTGACCGGAGAGGCTTTGAATTGGTTCTCTAAGCAGAAGCCTGGCACATGGCTTGGTTGGGAAGATATGGCAGCAGATTTCATAGAACGATTTGGGTACAACACTGAAATGGTACCAGATCGTTTCTACTTGGAAAAGTTGAAAAAGAAACCCACAGAGACGTTTAGAGAATATGCTACAAGGTGGAGAGCAGAAGCTGCCAAGGTGCAACCCGCTATGGATGAAAGGGAAATAGTGAATATATTCATCCGCATTCAAGAGGACGTCTATTACGATAAGCTGCTGCATATGAAAAATCAGAAGTTTGCTGATGTAGTGTTGATGGGAGATGACGTAGAAGAAGGACTGAAAAGTGGAAAGATTATTAGCCTAGCTGCACTACAAGCTACTAATAAGGCTATCCAGTCAGGAAATGTGAGTCTCTCCAAAAAGAAGAAAGACGAAGTCTCTTTTGTGGCAACCATTCAAGACCCTGCCTTAACCCACTATTACCAAACACCACCACCATACCACCTGAATATTCCGTCTATAACACTCAGCCCACTCGGCCTATATTTCACACCCCAGCACCAAGCCGTCCCCCATACCAGCAAAATACTCAACCCAACTACCGAAATGCACCATCATACCCTCCCAGGCCTCGCCCCGAGGCAAACCAAAAATCAAAAAGAAACTACACTGCATTAGCTGAATCTCGCACCCAATTGTTCGAGAGATTGAGAGCTGCTGGGCTTATTGTTCCAATCCCTCAAAAGGTTCCAGACAACCCTTCACCTAACTTTGATTACAGTAAAAGGTGTGCATATCACTCAGGTGGACCGGGGCATGAGACGGATAGATGTTTTGCACTAAGAGATAAGATTCAAGACCTAATAGATGAAAAGGTCATTAATTTGAAAGCGCCAAATGTGCACAAAAACCCGCTACCCAATCATGGGGATGAGAAGGTGAATATGATCGACTTCAGCAAAGAATGCAATCTAGAAGGCACAATCATAAAAGAAAAAACAGTGTTTGATGAATACAAGTTTAGCACGGGGTACATCCTGGTTTGCAAAGCAAAAGATACAAGAGGTTATCATTCACTAGAGTAGTTTGTTCCAACTCTGAAACAAGCATTCATCTTTTCAAGCTACATGAAAACTCTCAAGGGAGAAGGATTTGCTGTTCACGGAATAGAAGATGAGCTGACCGGTCTAAAGGAGCTATTCATGGAAGAATATGATGCGGCTCTTGAAAAGCATATTGAAGCCCCGAAGTTCTAGAAAGCTGAAGCAGAACAACTGAATCTGCATCACATTCCGAGCATGCCGAGAACCTTAGTGGAGCTGGGGCATTAGTTATTTTCTTAAATAAAACACGACTCCGAGTCGTTAGCTTTTGCTTTCTTTGTTTTTCAACTTTGTTGCAACTTTCGAATACTACTTCTCAAGTCCAATAATAAAAGCATTTCCTTTTTTTTATTTTTGAGCATGCATCATTCACTATTTTTAAAATCATTTTAATTCCATTGAATCTGCGACTGCAATGTGAGGAAGCAGTCCAAAACGACGAGTACAAGCCAGACTATGGGGATTCGACAGAGAACATTCAAGGAACTTCATAGTTAATCGTGGAAATCTTATAGCAGACAAGTGAGGCAAGAACATATTGAGGAAGATGACTTACAATCCAAGGTGAAACAGTAGAAATACATACAAGGAGCAAAATTAGACAATCCCAAATGGACTAAAAGCATACTCAAGCAAGTGATGCTCATAGATAGCGAAGAATGAGCACAACAAGCAATAGAATGACAAAGGTGTTTACCAAGAAGATACAATCATGAGATACTACGAATCAAGCAACATTCATCTTTATTAGATTTGAACTACGTAGCGACCTGATTCCCAAAAGGGGATACGTAGGCAGCCTACTCAGGGCACGGTCACATCGTAAGAGAATTTTGTTAGACACTGGGGCAGAATTTTTTGAGTTTCCCTCAAAAAATTCAAAGAGTACATTATAACACACTGGGGCAGAATTTTTGAGGGACCTCAAAAATTCAAAGAAAATACAAGCAATACACTGGGGCAGAAATTTTGAGGTTCCCTCAAAATTTCAAAACGGATGATCTTGGAGCAGCAAATGGACATAGAAGAGATTATGTCCAAACAACACGTCGCAGTCTATGATTCAATGGAACAAATTTGCATTACTCTTTAAAAATAATTTTCACAAAACACTGCATATCCCATTTCCTTACCCCTTTTGCCCACAGCTCGACTAAGGTTCGACGTTCGAAAGGGAGATATTACAAGGAGGAGATTATACAAGAGACGACGACAGAGTACGACACAGCGAATGCGCAAGTCAGCCTCCCCCTAAAAGACTCACAAATTTTCTTTGATCGCAGGTTTACACAGGTACCGAGTATACCTGACAACTTTTGCAAAGCAATATATATCAATTTGACAAGCATAGGATCCATGTCGGTGGATATATAGGGTCCGCGTCTGTGGACATGACATCTTTTGGGAGAAGCATAGAATCCATGTCGGTGGATATAAAGGGTCCGCAGCGGTGGACATGACATCAATTTGACAAGCATAGGATCCATGTCGGTGGATATATAGGGTCCGCAGCGGCGGACATAACATCAATTTGAGAAGTATAGGATCCATGTCGGTGGATATATAAGGTCCGCAGCGGTGGGCATGACATCAATTTGAGAAGTATAGAATCCATGTCGGTGGATGTATAGGGTCTGCATTGGTGGACATGACAAGCATAGGATCCATGTCGGTGGATATATAGGGTCTGCAGCGGTGGACATGACATCAATTTGAGAAGTATAGAATCCATGTCGGTGGATGTATAGGGTCTGCATCGGTGGACATGACAAGCATAGGATCCATGTCAGTGGATATATAGGGTCCGCAGCGGTGGACATGACATCAATTTGAGAAGTATAGAATCCATGTCGGTGGATGTATAGGGTCTGCATCGGTGGACATGACAAGCATAGGATCCATGTCGGTGGATATATAGGGTCCGCAGCGGTGGACATGACATCAATTTGAGAAGTATAGCATCCATGTCGGTGGATGTATAGGGTCTGCATCGGTGGACGTGATCAAGTATAGGATCCATGTCGGTGGATATATAGGGTCCGCAGCGGTGGACATGACATCAATTTGAGAAGTATAGAACCCATGTCGGTGGATATATAGGGTCTGCATCGGTGGACATGATCAAGCATAGGATCCATGTCGGTGGATATATAGGGTCCGCAGTGGTGGGCATGACATTAATTTGAGGAAGCATATTTGGTCTGCATCGGTGGACACATTCAACAATGAAAATGATCTAGGGTTCGCAGTGGTGAACATGACAGCAATGACAACAGTGTAAGGTCCGTCTGAGGACGTGACTTCAAATCTGAGAAGCATAGAATCTGAGTCGGCAGATATATAGGGTCCGCGTCTGTGGACATGACAACATTTGACAAGCATAGATTCTGCATCGGCGGATATACAGGGTCCGCGTCTGTGGACACGACATCAATTTGAAGAGCATAGAATCTGCGTCGGCAGATATATAGGGTCCGCGTCTGTGGACATTACATCAATTGGAGAAGCATAGGATCTGCGTCGGCGGATATATAGGGTTCGCAGTGGTGAACATGACAGCAATGACAACAGTGTAAGGTCCGTCTGTGGACGTGACTTCTAATGAAATAAGCATTGAATCCATGTCGATGGATATATAAGGTCCGCATTTGTGGACATGACAACAATGAAATAAGCATATAACCAATGTCGATGGACATATATAAAGTTTGCATATATGGATAGTTCAGCAATTTGGAGCAGTAAGGTCCGCATTTGTGGACAGACCAACTATTGATCAAGCATAGAATCTGCGATTGTAGATAATAGGGTCCGCGTTTGTGGGCAGTTCAACCATTGATGGAACACAGGATCAGTGCCTATGTATACAGTTCAACATTGAAAGCAACATAAGATATATAAGGTTCGCAGTGGTGAACATGACAACAATTTGCAGTAGAGCATGGTCCGCATCGATGGGCATAACATTGGAAAGACATTTGGATCAATCAATCAAGTACCAGACAAAACAACCACTCGGCTCAACAGGAAAGTTTACTTTATCTTTATCTTTGTATCTGTTGCATTTGTCATAATTTTGTTGCAGGGTACTCCCCGATCTCTCGACAAACCCCTGTGCCATACTCTCACGCATGTTCCCTATATTACTACCAACCATGCAACCTCAAAATCTCTAGCACATACAAAGCAAAGCCTAACCCTACAAACAATGCCTTTTGATACACCCGCAAGCTACCTATCTTGCCGAGTTCCAAGCTACAATTCCATACTCGTACCAGTGGCCTACCTAATCCTTCCTTGTCAATGGGATGTCAGTTTCGTATTCCTCCCTATTCATGCCCATCTGCGTCAATCGTGCGTATTTTCGTGCTTAATCATGCCCGTCTGCTTGAATCGTGCGCATTCATAAAATTCGCTCCCCAAATGTTTCCAAGCTCATTCAAAGCAAAATTGAAGACGAAATGACTCATTTATCGAGATGAAGTGGAAACTATGTCCGTGTAAACTCCTCTTTATGGGTGTGTCGTGCACCACATCTTCATAACTAGGATGATTATAAGCCTCTTTTCCCACGCTCGATCTATCGATGTTATTTCATCTCCGACAATGCCTTTGCTTTATTCTTTATTCGTCTTGCCAAAAGGCAAAGCATACACGAATCTAAACTTTACATATTTGGATAAGTTTAGTCTTTACATCAAAAATCGCGCGTTATAAACATCTCACACAGGCAACATGCCATCCTAGAACTACACACGGCCTGATTCTCGTGAAACCCGAGATATGTAGGCAACTCAGAGAACAGGGTTCGGCCAAAAACTCCCCAAAATTCCCATTTGCCTTTTTCAATTGTTTTGCCTTCCAGTCGTGACAAAATTGGTTATTCCGTCAACTATCTTTGCCCAAAGACTCTTTCATCATCCCCGGGCAAAGAGGGGCAGCTGTTGACACCCAATTTTGTCCCTCCATTTTTGCAATTTGGCTATATTTAATTAAAATTGATAGTAGTGATTTTTCAAACAAAATTGCATTAGATAGCATGCATTTTACGTGTGTACTACTATTATTAACCCCCTATTTATATTATTCTTTATTTAATTGCGACTATATTACGTAATTGCATTTATTTAGGCTATTTTTCTAAAATACGTGTGCTATTTATAATTTAATGCATTACGATATCATTTAATAATTATTTGCGGCTATTTATATATAATTAGTATTATTTGTGGTCATCTATATTTATTTATAATTAAATATATTTATTTATAATTATTTACAATTTTCCTTATTTTTATACTAATTATACATATTTATTATCATTTTAAATAAATACTAGCCAAATTTATCAATTTACAACTCACTCCAGCGTATGGTACAACCCCTTAAAGCACCCACTTATCCACTTCATCACATATGCTACTAATACACACACACGCGCGCGCCTACGTGGCTAAATCTGAGCCCTCCACTCGTTTTATCCAACGGCCCACGTTATTTCCCCCACCTACATCTATACACACACACCCCCATCTTCCTAAACCCTAAATCATAATTCCCATCCCCTCACCCTTAACAGCCGCCGGATCCCATCACTCTCTCTCCCCCTTCCTTCTCTTCCCCGTCCAAATACACCCCAAAATCCGTCCAAAGCTCCGCGTCTCTTCCGCCATCTACGCCATAAGCTCCGCTCACGCATCCCCTCTCTCTCTCGTCGTTTTCGCATGGAAAAAAGGGAAACAAATCCATCTTATCCCTTTTTCTATGGAAGCCGAAAAGAGAAAGAACGGATCGAGCAAATCAAGGCAAATAATCAATGATTCACGTTTGAAACGTCGAAAATGAACAGAAACTGAATCGGGTCAATCTTGACCCGACCCGACTTGGATTCAAAACGGGTAACTCTTTTCCCTCTTTATTTTTCTTTTACTGCTTTGCTTATCTGTTTCATTAAATTCTCATAGAGATAACATGTCAGTTACTTGAATCTAAATCCATGATAATATACGTGCGTTTGTTTCTTGAAATCTTGTTCGCTGTCATGATTATTCATATTTCAGCTTGTTGGTTTATGGGCATTTGAAATAGTTGTTCGCTTGACATATCGCTCGAATTAGTATAACGTCGAGTCACTTTTGAAACTGAGTATTGCTGAATTATTAGGAATTTGGTATTGTGCTCTTACGTTCATTAGGTTCCATTGCTAAAATCATCTCGTTTGATAGAATGGATCTCAGAATTTAAAGTTATAAAGAAGCATTCAATAGTATGTGTATCTGATTATGACACTGTGGTTATTCCATGAAAGGAAAATATGTCATTTGATTTCAATGTTTAATTTATTAGCTTAATTCCAGGAATTGTATAATCTGTGATATCTTCCTAATTGATAGAAGGATCCTTCATTTCCTTCCCTTTAAAACTATTGATCACTCCTGCCTTTCATAACTATGATTTGAAATTTAAACACCCTACACCTCAACTATATAAACCAGTCCCTCCTCCCCTTTATTTCTCACGCTTAGACACTTGAAAAACACCTTGGAAAACTCCTTCACAGGCTGAATGCAAAAACAGTACACTACCCTACTCTTTTCTTCTCATTCTTTACAGTCTATACACTGAAATACAAGGCGGAAGATAGCCCCCCTCACTCTTTTACACCTCTACAACACTGAATACACATTGATACAGACCTCACACACATATACACCTATAAACTTAGACAGAGAGGATACACTCTTGATACCTCTCACACACTGGTCTACACTCTTACTGAATGGCCTCACACACTGATACACTTGGCTGGATAAAAGCCTAGACAAGGCTGCCTAATCTGATTGCTGGTCTGCACCTTTTAAAAAAAAAAAAAACTTAGACAAGGAGCAGGCACCATCTTTTACACTGGTATGCACTGTATGCTCTTTGGGATTTTGGCATTGGATTCTTCTCTTTGCTTGTTAGTAAGCTGAGGCAAGCCCTGGTTGTTCATCTCCTTTCTTTGCTCGTTTAAACGTATAAGGTATCTCTAAAACTGATTGAATGAACTCATTGATGCTGCATATCTGTTATAAATCACTTTCTGGCTGCTGCTTGTTATTGTACTGTTTGCTTGTCATTGGCCTCTTTTGGCCCCTCTACTGACCCTTATTATGCAGTTTTGGATAGCCTCTAAAGGGGTTATACCATTTGTTAGTCACATACAGGTCTTACGGTCATGTAAACCTTGCAAGAGGTTATAATGGTAAAGGTTTTCTCTTTTGGTGAGAGGTGGGGAGTTCTGGAAAAGAACTTCTCATGATCCAAGGGACAAGGCCCTTCTCTTCTCTTCTTTTTTTTTTCTAAAAGTTGTTATGTAACTAGACTTGAATGTTTAAACTATGTATTTGTTAGGACTAAGGATGGTTTGTATAAGCACCATAAGGTGCCCATAGTATAGGATAGGTGCAGCAGCTACAGTACTGCTACAGGCAGCGAAAACGGCTAACAGGGGCCATTCTCTGAATCCTACTCCTTCATTTTCTTGTATGTTACGCGCCGAATTCAAAATGTGGTCATGTACGCAAAACTAAAACTAAACTGCAAGTCTGATTGTGTATATCATCGTTTTAAGTCTTATTTAAAATAGGACAGGTTTAAAAGAGACTGTTTTGCTGAAAATTAGTGAAAAAGGCTGAAATTGCAATATCTGCTGAAACTTGGCCTATTGGTGCAAATGGTAAAACTGAATATAGTGGTCATATCTTTGCATGGTTTTAAACTAAAAATGGATAGTATTTTAGACTATTTGCGCAATTCTAGTATGCTGGAAGCTAAACTTTTCTTTAGAAAGGTTATAAATACAAAACTATCTGAAATAGGCTCATTTCTGCAATTGTTATATTCTGAAACGTTCCCAGTATGCGACTCTTATTCTTTTAAGAAATGGGTAGAACTAGAATTAACCTATTACTGCAAATTTGATGTAAAGGTATAGTGTGGACGTGGAATCTCACTTGTTTTCTTTCTAAAGCTATTTAATTTGGAGGCTCACTCTTTTAAGTTTATATTGTCTTTACTTGTTTTTTGCGTGATTAACATGATTGTCCATTTATTTGACGCTTAGTCCGAGTCTAGATTGGGGCACTTAATATATACTTAGGATGTCTAGATACTTAAAGTAGTATCCCAAAAGCCTCCGGGACTTTAAGTGGGACGTTAATAAATACTTTAGGACGTGAAAATATTAGCATGCGTTCTAGTTTAAACATTAAAGAGGGTATGGGGGTTAAGGGGATTAAGCCCCTCGGATATGATGGAAACTACCCGAGCTCCATTTGATAGTGGATTCTGAAACTATCGTCCCTTACGAAAGCCGGGTTCTAATCCGAATAGGATAATAAAACCTAGGGTCATTTATTCAAAGTGATCAATTAGTGGCTATTTGTGCAACATGACTATTTGTTTAAAATTATTTATGCAAATACATTAAATTGCCCACTTTACTTGTTTTGCAGCCCATATCTCTTTTATTTATCTTATTTAGTTATTGTCCTTTTCTAAAGCAATATATTTGAACCCAATATAGAAATCGGCCGGGAACCACGTTAGTGGAACCTAGAAGGTGCCTAACCCCTTCCTTCTGGGTTAACTTGAACACTTACCCGAATCTCTGATTAGTAGACTAACCCCGAGTTAAGATTTTAATTGAATTAAAAATTAATAGGTGACCTAATACGCCTAGAATAATTTATTAGGTGGCGACTCCAAAACTCTAACGGGTTACCCAAGTTGGACACCACTTGCTTATTATTATTTGAAAGTGGGGTGCGACAGTGTGGAGACGAGGGAGACTATGGTTCCTACGATGGTGACGATGGGCATTGCTATGATGATTCGGGGAACTATGGCTCGTATGGTGATGAAGCGGGTTACTATGATGATCATGAGATGCAAGAAGACTATGAAGCTTGTGAAGATGAATTTGATGATTCTTATGCTTCAAGTCAAGAAATCGAAGATGGTAACGCTTCAAGGTTTGATGTTCCTACTTACTCTCCTTGTAATGAATTTGAATATGAACATGGTAACCTAGAGAATGTTGCTGAAGATTGTTATTGTGATTACCCATGTGCATCTTCTTCTCTTGGTGTTGCTCCATATGAACAAGAGGGTAGTAGAGGTCCTTCCATTAGTATGGGAGAAGGAGGTGGTTGTTCCATAGGAAAGAAGAAGTTTGCATCTTCTAGGTACGCTATGCGACCTAAAGCTTCTAATTCCCATGTGGAGGTTGGTTTGAGAGATGGTGTTGATTTTACTACAAAGGGGGTTATATTGTTCTAACGCCGTGAGGGACTTGGATAGTTGTAGTAGGAGTAGTACTATTGGCTATGGAACCAAGGCGAGAGGTACTTATGGGTTCCATGGCAAGGGTCCTTCCTCGGCTTCCAACAACATTTCTAATGTTGGGAGAGTGACGGGAAGTGGAAGTTAGTAAAGGAGGGATAAGGGAGACCCAAGTTGGTGGTATTGACACTCGTGGGTATTCAAGTTCTTCTTTGGATGCCAATCTTCAAAACTTGGGTAGGAGAAGGTTTTTTGTTGAGGTAAATGGTATTGGAGGATACTTGCTCAAGATTGATGATACCGATGCCAATTGCATTAGCACCTCGTTGGTTGATAGTCTACGGATATCATGCCGTGAGCTAAAGAGTCCTTATGAGTATGAGGGAGTGTGGGTTTCCAAGGAAGCTCAGGTACTTCTATCTCATAGGAATTATAGATGTTATGTTTGGTGTGATGTGTATCCAATGCAACATATTGATATTTGGCTAGGTGAGCCATGGTTGCATGACAAGAGGTTGTAATATAGTGCTTTGAAGGATGTGATTCTTGTGGGCGTAGGGCAAAGAGTCTTTGACTTTTTACCTTATCGGGCGAGAGGCCAATTGCCTACTAGTATACCTTCTTTGGCTATGCAAAGGAGCAAGGAGTGAGCACTTCATTCCATGGTCAAAAATGTGCAAACAAGGAGTCCTACAATTGCAAGAAGTGGCGGGACTAGTGCAAGCGAAGGGTTGGCAATTGTCAACAAGGTGAACCCGAAACCACAAGTTTCAAAGCCAAGTGGTTCACCAACAAAGAAGAAGGAGACATCAAGTGATGAGTCTCCTAGTCCTAGATTCCAGATTGATGTTAAAAGTCCACCTACTCCGGCTATGGGTATTCTTGGGCCTCGTCCCAATTCGCCTGAATTTGAGAGACAAAAGATAGAGAGGAGTAAGGGAGCGACCGATGACAACTCTCAAGTGGAAAAAGGAGAGGTTGTGATGAGTTGATGTGAGTGGGTTGTCACCACCCGAATCTACACCCGACCTTGAAAGAAAAATGAGGGAAAAGAAAGAGGGAAAAAGAATTGAGAGGGAGGACACCCCCTTATTCTAACCTTAATCTTTTATCTTTTTCTTCTACTTGTTTGAATTCTTATGTAGGAATTCTTGGAGGCAAACCGATGGAGCCTCAACCATGTTCCATGATGGAAAGGCAAGGTGAAGGAGAGTCCAAATGTGAGCTACAAGGAGAAGGAACTACCGATGATGCTTCAAGTACATTGAGTGAGCCCGGATGCGACTCAAATGTAAGTGATAGTTCTTCTTTCTTTAAGCATGAAACTCCCTTGTCTTTTGTTGGTGTTTATGATAACTCCACACTAGTTGATGATATATATGAATACAATGTATTTGCAACTAGTGTAGAGCCTTTGGGTCAACTTGTGTGTGAAAATGAACAACTAGTTGAGAGGGTTGAAAAGCCACATCATGATGTGAGCTCGGTTTTCATTGAACCTCTCTTTAGTGAGCATATTGAAGTTGACCTTATTTGTGAACCTTGTTATGACACCCCACCCAAATTTGATGAAGGAGAAGATGAATTGCTTGAATATCCCATTCTTCCCTTTGAATGCTTACTTGGTAGTGGTGGTCTCTTGTGTCGTAGTGAGGAAGATCGTGACCTTGAGGAGTCTCTATTGCATGAGATGGATCGAATTATTTTCGATGACTCCTCAAGTGTGGATGTTGTCTCTAGTTTGGATACTTCACCTCTAGTTGCTATTGAGCTTGAGAAGTGTGCCTATACTAATCCTTTGTATGAGGCCGACTTCGATGAAAATGTTGATTTATGTCAAACTAGAGTAAGGTGTGAGTTTGAACCCCCATGGAATGGAATGTTTAACTCTATAGATAATCCATTGTTTGAGACCTCCCTTGGGAGTTTGTCTAGCGAGGAGGGTTGTCTTGGAGGTAAAAGTGGAGGTAAGGAGGTACCTCTTGGTGTGTGTAAGAGTACTCTTAAGAAGGGGAGTGGAGTAATTGATGTTAATTGTGAATTGAACTATTTAACTTACTCCATCCCATATGATGATCACACCTTGAGTGTTGACCATGCCAACGCCAATGTGTCACATTTTGATAAAATTGATTTGAGGGCTTGGTATGTTGGTAGTAAGCTTAGGGATCATAGGGAAATTGATTGCTACATCTTGCATGTTTCACGTCCTATTGATTTCTTTGCTTGTCTTTGTGATGGATGCACTTTATTGGCGAGTCAAGTACTTGTTGTCTCCTTGGGGGGCAAGGGCCTTTTAATTGTCATTGTCGCTTGGCTCTATCATAAGAGTGTGTTTTCCCACACTTTTGGCACTAACCTACTCTTGTAGTGGGAGATTTTTTGTTGTATTTGTCTTTGGACGTAGGTTTTGATGGTTTGATTTCGAGGACGAAATCCTTTCAAGAAGGGGAGGATGATGCAATCCAAATTGGGATTAGGACCCAACCATCACGAGCCGAGCTATGAGGGTGCGAGGATGCAAGGGCGAGAGCTTCACAGAGGAACGAGGGCCGCAAACCATGTCATGCTGAGGAGGGGCGCCTAGTTCCAGGATGGGCGCCTAGGAGGAGCCTAGATCAGGCGGGGCGCCTAGCAGCCATGCAGTGAGCAGCCAAGCACCAGCTCAGGCAGAGCGCCTAGCAGTCAAGCACTCCAGGCGGAGCGCCTAGGAGGCCAAGCAGTGAGCACAAAGCCAACCAGGCGGGGCGCTTAGACTTAGGCGGGCCGCCTAGAATGCTGAAGCTTCATGATTTTTCTATGAACTTCCTATTTTTCCCCTAGGTGTTGTATATTATTTTAACTTAGTTCGAGGGCATTTTAGTCATTTCACACGGGGATAGGAAACACTATAAATACACCCCTTAGTTCATTTCACCAGAATTTAGCTAACATTGAACATAGAATCTAGAAGAGAGAACGCTGAAGAGGCCAAGCCCTTCGAGTTCGAAGCTTGAAGCTTCGTGAATCTTGTATAATTTGGAACCTATGGAGAATTATTGCTAGTGTAAAATCCTTGTAAGGTTCGAGTTTCCATTTCTCCCTTTGGATAATAAATTCATTTTGTGAATCGTTATCCATTCTTTCTTCTATTTCTTGCCTTCCTAGTCTTGATTTTCTCGATATCTTTGATATCACCTATCTTGTTTTTAATCGCTTCCGCATTGTTTGTATCGTATTTTCTTCCGCTAGTTTTGCATTGCATCACCTTTGGATGTTATTCCTGTATTTGATTGCTAATTAATAGGGCTAAGTTGATGCTTAGTTTGATTAATTGCATCTTTACTTGATTTCTATCATTTATTTCTTCAAATCTATCTCATATGTCTTTTATCATTAATTGTGTTGTTACTTTTGTCTTTTAATTTCAAATAATAGATTTTAGGAATCAGGTTTATATTATTTGGTATCAGAGCTCGGATCAATATTTGTTCTTACAAACACTGCCTAGGTTTTAATTTTCTATACCGAAAATCCAAAAAACATAAAGTAAAAAGAAAAAATTCCAAAAATATAGAAACTATTCCATTTTGGTTATTTACACCTCATTATTACCGTATGTGATTAGTGATCAGTGTTTGATCTTGGATTGCTGCTTGGGGTTTGTTGAAGGAAACCAAACCCACAATTGTTGAGTTCTTAAAGCTTGGAAACTTGAATATGAGTTTTGATGATTTCATGGATGTTTCACAAAATTGATATCTCGATTGATTCACAATACTGTAAGGAACATGTGGTCGAATTTATACATTTTTGGAGCAGATTTATGTGAGGGATTCGAATTGAATAGATGGGTTTGTGAATAACTTGTTGAAGGAGCTAAAGAACACCTTCAAATTTCTGGATTCGCTGAAGGAGATCGTGAGCACAGCGCTTTGAACGCGAACGAGAGATTGAAGCTTCTGAGTTCTTCATGAACGCGACCTGTATTGCACGAAAGCGAGCTATATGAGCTATTAGATTTACGCGAAAGCGAAGAACTTTGGCGCAAATGCGAAGGGAAAATATACCTGAAAATAGTGCTTGGACCAATTGTTGCTTAATTCATTTTTAATTAAATGGTGGATGATTAGTTTGGAAGTTTGAATTGTATTTTTGGTTGAAAACTGCTGAAGAAGACGATCAACAGTGCTGGAAAATTTCCAGAATTTTATTTTGTAGAAATAGTCACTTTAAGTGACATATTTTGAACAACTAGCCACTTTCACAAAGTGACCAGTTTTCTATCTAGCTATAGAATATAGCCTTTACAGATTGTTTACTTTATATTTTCTTGTTTATTCTCTAATTAGTTAATATTAGTATTAGTTCTTCTTATCTTAGTCTAGTTAGTTTGTGTCCGTATTTCATTTCGTGCTAATTCCTTTTGTGCTTTTCTCTTATAGTTTCATTGTATATTTATATATTTCTTAGTCCTTTAGTGTGTCTTTTTCTATTCTTTGGTTTCATATATATTCTACTCTAAACCGATACTTGAAAACTTGTTTTGAAAATTTGGGATTGAAGCCTTGAAGAGGTTAAGGGATACCCTTGTGTTGAAAAAGGCTTGAGTGGTGAGATCATTTGAGTGGGTCCTAAAAGTCAACGACCTTTGAGTATAAAAATGAGTGGAGTAAAATTCTACTTGACTGAAACACGTGAGGGAGTAACTTGTGAGCTCCTTTATTTTTACTAACCACTTTTATTGTCTTAAATATGTCTTTTGTAGGTACAAGGGGTTACAACGGAGGTTTGGATGGTTATGGTGGTGAGTCATGTGGGATGAATGCCTCTTGCAGTCCAACTACTAATGAGGATCCATTTGGCCATTACTATGAAAATGGACAAAAGAAGAAGCTAAGTAGATTTACCATTAGTGTTGAAAGATATGGAGGTTGTATCCTACAAGTGGATGACATTGATACGAATTGCATTAGCCCTACTTTGATAAAGGAGATGAGTATACCTTGTTATAGCTTGAGAAATGGTTATGAATATAATGGAGTATGGGTTGATAAAATGGCAAAGGTTTGCATTTCCAAAGGGAGATATAAGGAATATGTGTGGTGTAAACTATATCCTTTGACCTATGCATTCTTGTCATGTTTGGTTGGAAATACATTGGATGTAAAACAAAGAGTTTCAATATAATACAACAAGAGATATTTACTATGTGGGGATGAACGGAAGATGTTTTGACTTTTCCCTTAGAAAAGAAGTCAAGAAATGTGACTTGAAGGTTGGTGGAAAAAATGGCACTTCAAGTGGTGTCAAGTTGAAATTTAAGATGAAGGGTCATCCTAATGAATCAAAGTCCTTGAAATGAAAGAAAAAGAAATGAACAAGAGTAGTGAGGGAGAGAAAAGTGACAACTCTAGAGTGGAAAAAAGAGAGTAGTGTTAAATGAATTGAGTGAGTTATCACAAGAAAAGAGAGAAGAGCTTGAAAATAAAATGACAGAAAAGAAATAGGAAAAACAAAAGAGTGAGAATGAGGATTTTCCTTATTCTAACAATTCTAACATTTCTTCTTTCTCTAGTATTCTAGTGTCTTTTGAAGGGATTTTTGGAGATGCTCGATTGGGGTATACTTCTTTGGAAGTGGTTCCATGGTTGGAAGAAAAAAGAGAAGACCAATGTGAAGTCTCCAAATGAACAAATGTGCTTAAATTTGAAAATCCAAGGTAAAGAAGAATATTTAGGTGTGGTACAATATAGCAAAGCTAATCCTAACTCTTGTATTTCTGTGGGTGAGCTTGATAGAGAATTGAGTATGGTTGATAGCTTTACTTTTTATAGGGTTGATGATTCTTTATCTTGAACTGAAAGTCAAGTTGGTTGTTTGGAGCATACACTAGTTGAGTTTAGTAGTGTAGCTAAGTGTGTTATTGATTGTGAGCTTGAATTTTATCAAACTAGTGTCAATGCCCATTCTTGAAAATTATGAGATAGAAAGTATTTTCTTGAATTCTTGTCGTTAAGATGAATTTAATTCGTCTTTATATAATAGGAATACTATTCTCGGTGTTAATTTGTTAAAGAATGATCGTCTTTTTGCAAGTAAATTTGATTATTTAGATTCCTTAACTTGAAAAGGCATGAATTCTAGTTGTGCAAGCAACAACAAAGTGAAGATTGAAAATGTAAGTACCATGTCATGTACTAGACAAAGTGATACAATTGATGATTTTGGAAATTAAGAAAGCATGACTAAAATCTATTCCTTATTTTATTTCACGAGTTCCATAAAGAATATAGGATTAGATGATGATTCTGTTAATTATTCTTATGGTGAAATTTATCTTTCTCTTGTGAATAAAGAAAATTCGTTAGTTGAAGAAGAATGTGTCTAGCTAGCTTATTTGAGAAACTCGGCTAATGAGTATTCTTCTGGTGTTGACTTTGGACATAAATTGTGGTATTACACCCCACCTTTGTTTGATGAAGAAAAAGAATTGCTTGAACCTTGAGATATTTTGAGTAGTAGCATTCTTGATGTGGTTGGTGGTTTGTCTCAAGTTAAGAAAGCTTGCATTGTAAAAGAAGTTGAACCTTCTTGAGAAGTGAAATTTCTTCTTTGGGTTATCCTAATCATGATTGTGTGCTTGATAGTGTTTCTAATTTAGAAAATGAGCTTGAATATGTGGACACCATTGATGATATTTTCTTGAATGATACCTTTCTTTTGGACTTGTTTGAACTTGATGAAAATAATGATCTGATATTTAAAGAGTGGATAACTTGTGAACACGATTCTTATGATTTGCTTAAAAGTGCTAATTATGTGGGTGTTAGCAAGCTAGATTCACATCTAGCTGAGCAGGATCTAATTCAATCACTTCGGAAGGATCCCAAATTCACTTCCAGAGAATCGATACATGGAAAACCAACTGACACGACCCAGATTTTCAGTTAGGTCGTGCGGGGACCCGACATCCTCCCCTAGACCCGTTGGGCAAATCCTTTTGAATTGAATTCACAAAAATACACATAAAATCAACTTATAGATAAGAAATAAGACCTAAAGAGGCACGAACATAATTATACATAAGCTGTATAGAAGAAGTTACACCTGACTACCCAATGTACTAGGTTTATGGCTATCTAGACAGACATCTAAGAATATAAATGAAGTATAAACATCTTTTGAAGGGAGTAAAATACAACTGAGATAATAAACATAAATTGGTGGCCATCCTGAACAAAAGCTGGCTCACCTTAACAGCTGAAGTCGTCTTCGCTCCTCAACAACGTGGCGAACTCAATCCTGAAAAGAACCTGCCGAAATGAAATAAATAGATAAGAAACAAATAGAAGGTGAGTCGAAAGGACTCAGTAAGTGGGGGTTGACTAGCCACCTCGAAGACGAAGATATGCTAGCTAGGGAGAAGGAAAGCAGATAAACCAAATTCACCTTGTTTAAACTATAAAAAAGGCAGAGCCAGATAATAGCAGGAAACATGTAAGAAACTATAAACTCATAAACAACCTGGGATACGAGCCAGAAACATATCAACAATTAGAAATACATGATACATGCACAAAACATCGCATTAAGTCACATAATACACAACAGCCAGTGCAATGAAATGAAATGAATGCAGTATGATGCAATGGGGTCACATGTGCCAAATGAATGGAGCGGAATCCTCCTAATATGATGCAAGGAGCGGAATCCTCCTGCTCCAAGGGTGAAATCCTCTTACCCTCAATATGATGCAAGGAGCGAAATCCTCCTGCTCCAAGGGTGAAATCCTCCTACCCTCAATATGATGCAAGGAGCGAAATCTTTCTACTCCTAGGGCGGAATCCTCTTACCCTCAATATGATGCAAGGAGCGGAATCTTCCTGCTCCTAGGGTGGAATTCTCCTACCCTCAGTATGATGCAAGGAGTGGAATCCTTCTATCCCCAATATGATGAAAGGAGCGGAATACTCTTGCTCCTGGAGAATAATACTCCTACCCTTAATATGATGCAATAATAACCCTTCACCAGCACGGGACTCTCATCGACTACCGGGAAGTATATGTCAAGCTCACAGCCAGAGTACAATGCTTCTATGCTCAATGCAATACCAACAACAAGGCATAACATATAATATGCAGTGTACATCCAAAACTAAGGCGTAATAAGTACGCCTATCGACAGCTACACACGTAAGGAACATGTGGTAGAGTATCCACTAGGCCAAAGGCCATCAAAGAAATGGATAATATCACTTACCTCGTTCAAAAGTTAGCACTGCTACTCAACAACCGTTTTGTCCTTTAGATTCATTTTCAAACGATCCTGCTCTATTCAATAAGCAGAAAAATATATTAAATAAGGCTAAAGGCTTCATTCTTTACATCTTAGAACAATCCGGTAAAGAACCCGACACCCAATTCGCATACGCAACACACAATAGAGGCCTACGTACATGGTTCAAAATCACATAACCAAACCATAAATAAATTATATTTATGGGTTGTCCATAACTCCCTGAGTTCGAATATATATTAAATTCCATTATCGGGTCCAATTAACCCTTTAAACTATAAATTTAACCTATTAGAACGATGTCTAATATCCTGATTTTTATCGTTAAAATATATTCAAACGCACGTAATAAACTGAAAGAATAAATTAACATCATTACCTGGATAATTCGGGGTGAAAAGTCTATTTTTTTCCTTCTCTTTTCCTTTCCTTTCTCTATTTTTTGGCTTTTTTTTCGTTGCGTTCTCTCTTGTTCTTGACTCTGTTCTCATTTTTGTTTCGTTCTATACGCTGCTTGGAAACATAAGCTAAGGGATTAATATTCCTTAGCCCATCGCCTCCCCTTAATTTATTTTTTTTTTGAAAATTTACTATCGTGAAGAAAATTAAAACGGAACCCTACGAAACTTGGAATGATCCCAAATTTCTCAAGCAAGTTGTACAAAATTTATGTGACGTACTCGCTATGACGGATCTCGAATCAGATTCCTGAAACTCAAGAGGCAAATTAAACGGAAAAGAACAATTCTTAACTTTCGGGACTTTAGCGGAAACTATCCGAACGACCTCGGAATTCACTTCCGAAAGTTTACAAAAGTCAGAAACGACCATACGAACGTGATGACGCTTTCGGATTTTGAATCAGAGCTCATTCACCAAAATGAAGCTCGAAAACCTTTTTTAGGATTTATCGCCAACGAAAACTGAAACCTTCTTCCTATACCTACCAAACGAGGTCCGATTTAACTCAAATATTAGAAACAAGTCCTGATGAAGCTTACGGAGCTTTTAAAAATTTTGGCACACCAATCTAACTCCTAACTCTCGAAACGACTACCTAAGGTCGTTTCATTCTCCTCCACTTAGACTCTCGTTCGTCCTCGAACGAGCAAGAGTCTAGAATAGATTTCACAATATTAATGAGAATGCTTACACCAATTTTCAGTGACATTTTATCAGATATTACTACGCTACTACGGCACTAAAATCATAAATAATGATAAGAATTTTTAGGCTTTAAAGATCAAGATCAAACATGAATCGTCGAAGAGGTGAGGATACCTCTCACGCAAACTAGACTCAAGCTCCCAAGTATCGTCCTAATAAGGAAGATTATGCCATTGCATTCGAAGTATCAAAATATGCTTCGAACGAAGCTTCTGGACATCACGCGCAACTATAGCAACTGGAACTCCTTGTAAGCTAGATTCACATCTAGATGAGCAGGATCTAATTCAACCACTTCGGAAGAATCCCAAATATACTTCCAGAGAATCGATACATGGAAAACCAATTGACACGACCCTGATTTTTGGTTAGGTCGTGCGGGCACCCCACATCCTCTCCTAGACCCGTCGGGCGAACCCTTTTGAATTGAGTTTACAAAAATACACATAAAATCAACTTATAGATAAGAAATAAGACCTAAAGAGACACGAACATAATTATACATAAGCTGTATAGAAGAAGTTACAGCTGACTACCCAATATACTAGGTTTAGGGCTATACAGACAGACATCTAAGAAATACGAATGAAGTATAAACATCTCCTGAAGGGAGCAAAATACAACTGAGATAATAAACATAAAATTGGCAGCTACACACGTAAGGAACACGTGGTAGATCATCCACAAGGCCAAAGGCCACCAAAGAAATGGATAATATCACTTATCTCGTTCAAAAGTTAGTGCTGCTACTCAACAACCGCTTTATCCTTTGGATTCATTGCAAAACGATCTCGCTCTATTCAATAAGCAGAAAAATATATCAAATAAGGCTAAAGGCTTCATTCCTTACATCTTAGAACAATTCAGTCAAGAACCCGATACCCGATTTGCATACGCGACAAACAGTCCAGGCCTACGTACAAGGTTCAAAATCACACAACCAAACCATAAATAAATTATATTTATGGGTTGTCCATAACTCCCTGAGTTCGAATATATATTCAATTCCATTATCGGGGTCCAATTAACCCTTTAAACTATCAATTTAACTTATTAGAATGATGTCTAATATACCAATTTTTACCGTTAAAATAAATTCAAACACACATTATAAACTGAAATAATAAATTAAGATCATTACCTGGATGATTCTAGGTGAAAATCTATCTTTTTTTCTTCTCTTTTCCTTTCTTTTCTCTATTTTCTGTCTATTTTTCGTTGCTTTCTCTCTTGTTCTTGACTTTGTTCTCGTTTCTATTTCCTTCTATATGCTACTTGGAAACGTAACCGCCTCCCATTAATTTATCTTTTCCTTTTTAAAAAAAAAATTACTATCGTGAAGAAAATTAAAATGGAACCCTATGAACCTCATAATGAACCCAAATTTCTCAATAAAGTTATACAAAATTTATGTGATGTACCCGCTAAGATGGATCTCGAATCACATTTCCGAAACTCAAGATACGAATTAAGCGGAAAAGATCAATTCTTAACCTTTGGGACTTTAGCGGAAACTATCTGAACGATCTCGGAAATCATTTTTGAAAGTTCAAAAAGGTCACAAATGACCATACGAATCTAATGGCGCTTTCGGATTTTGAATCGGAGCTCATTCGGCAAAATGGAGCTCGAAAACCTCTATTTAAGATTTATCGCCAACGAACACTGAAACCTTCTTCTGATACCTACCAAATGAGGTCCGATTTAACTCAAATATTACAGACAAGTGCTGATGGACCTTACGAAGCTTTTAAACTGTCAGCACATCAATCAGAGTCCTAACTCCTGAAACGACTACCTAAGGTCGTTTCAGGGAGGCACTAGTGATAATAGTGGTAAAGTATAAGATGCTAGTTTTAGTGTTAATTTATTTACTAGCTACATTCCTAGTCTTAAGCATACAATTGGGGTTGACTACGCTAAAGCTTCTAATGTAAAGAATGGAGAATTTTCAATGGAAGCTTGGCATGAGTCGCATGAATCTGAAATTTAAAATCTTCTTTTTGATAAGTCTACAAGATTTCTTGGATCATGTTTGAAGGTTTTTCAAAGGAGGTTCTTTAGCGTATCCCATGTTGATTGTGTGATTTATGGTCAAGTGTTTGTTCCTTATACTGAGAATTTGTTCTTTATGAATATTTTTGACACTTGGCTATACCATAAAAGTGTGCATATTGAGTTGAACCATATGGGTCTTTTTTTATTTTCTTGGATATGTCATAATGCTTGGATGATTGTTGGTTTAATACTTATTCCAGTTATGGCATTGTAAGATACAAATTTGAGGAAGAATTCTTTTAAAGAAAGAGGGAATTATATGAACCAAAAAAGCCATCAAGAACTTGGAACCTTAATCAGATCATTCAAGAGCTCAAAGGATGTGAATGAAACATATTTTGAGGATTTGAACGTTTGATACTTATTCCAGTTATGGTTTTGCACGATATAAATTCGAGGATGAATTCTTTTAAAAAACGAAGGAATGATATGAACCGGAAAAGAGAAGAGCTTGGAACCTTAATCCTATCATTCAAGAGCTTAAAGGATGTAAATTGAAACATGGTTTGATGATTTGAAGGTTCAAAGATTATTGAAGTGGAAATTTAGGCATGCGGAAGTTGAAGACCAAGTCGCGATTGCGACCTCCTCATTGCCTTCGCGAGAGCATCAGGCAAAACAGTGTCGCGATAGCGACAACTATTCCACGGTTGCGTTGAAGGCCTATCTCTTTATTCGCGGTCGCAAGCTCAATGGCACGTTAGCGAAAAGGACGTTCCATTCAGTGTTTACTACTTTAGTATTTAAAGGCTAATTAGTCGTTTTGTAATAAACTTAGGGTTTACTATAATTAGTGGTATTAGGGATAATTAGCCTTAGACTAGTTGGATGATTGATGATTATACTCTTTTGAGAGTGTGCGTGGGTTGTAACTCTTTATCTCTTCTTGGGACTGTCTTGGATTTCTCATGTGTAAAATTATTCATGGTATGATTTCAGCTCTCTTCCCCGTTGGATATTATTCTTGTATTTGATTGCAAATTAATAGGTCTAAGTTTGAGTCTTAGTTTGATTAATTGCATCTTTACTTGATTTCTATCATTTCTTTCTTCAAATCTATCTCATATCTCTTCTATCTTTAATTTGTGTTGTTAATTCGTGCCTTTGAATTTCATACTGTAGATTCTAGGAATCAGGTTCATATTAAGAGGGATTAATGGAATCAAGACATTTTAAGAGGTTGTTTAGTCAAGTTGAGAAATTAGCTTATTTTGATAAGCACTTTTATATCAAAAAATTATTTTCCAAGAGTATTCAGTTCATATTTGGCACTGAATTTTAATATGAACAAACAACAAATTAAGTAAACGCTAGGGAGATTGACGAAAAGGAGAATAAAAACACGTAACTTTTCTTGGAATACTTTCATGGCTACGCCGCCCACTGGGCAGCCCTCTACTGGAGTTGTCCAGTCTTCTACACCTATTGTGCTACCTTTACAGCCTGGAAACAATACTTACGCTTCTATCTTGAACCCTCATGCAGAACCTTATGTAAAACCTACTGTACCAACGGCTAATATGGAGTTGCATCATGGTGAACCTTCCTTTGTGTGGGATGATTATGATGTTGAGAAGATGGTAGTTACTGAAGAACTACAATATGCAGTGGTGGGAAAATATTCTTATGGAATGCCAGATTATCAAGAATTACGAAAACAAATTCCCCTATAGTGTGAGATTAAAGGTGGATGCACGATTGGTTTTCTTGACTTATGCAATCTTTTGATTAGACTATCTCTTTTGGAGGATTATGTTCACTTGCTTTCAAGACCTACTTTTTATCTTACGGTGTGCCATCAATTTCATCAGATGAGAACCATGAAGTATGATGTTTGGTTTGATCCAAATGAAGAAACCTCGATAGCAGTGGCATGGATTTCATTCCCTGGATTGCCACCCGTGTTTTTTAAGAAAGAGGTTGTTTTCTCACTTGCTACAGCTGTTGGAAAACCTTTACAATTAGATGATGCGACTAGATCAAAGACTAGACCTAGTTGCGCCAAAGTTAAAGTGGAGGTAGACCTTCTAGCACATCGACCTCAAAGAGTGCGGATTGGTATAAGGAACTCAAAAAGTGGGAAGGTAAGATATAAATGGATTCGAATAAGATATGATTATCTCCCCAAGTATTGCAAAGAGTGTCGATTGCAGGGACATAATGAAAAGGACTGTTTTATTCTACATCCTGAGTTAGCTCCAAGAAATATAGCAGATGAGGAGGAAAAGAAAGAGCAAGCTGGTAATGTGAATCAGCCTTTGAAAGTGCTGCAAAGTGGTAAAATGGTGGGCAATGTTAATGCTAAGGTTGACAAGGTAAAAGAATCAGCTGCTTCACAAGCTATTCCAAGGCAGGAAAGAAATAAGCAGACATTCAAGAAGTTTGTGCACCCAAATATAAATCCAAACGCTTGGTCAAAGAAGCAGCAACCTCGAGGAACTGATGAACAAGGAACAAATAAGGAGCTTATTACAACTATGAATTCCTTTGCTGTGTTGAATGATTAACATGAGAATAGTGATGAAGATAATGCAGTGGATGATGATCGTGTACTTTCAACAAAGGAGACTGATAATGTTTCTGGTGTTGCGCGTCAAGAAGGAATTTGTGTTGTAGCTGGAGAAACTAACAGTGTAAAGAATAATGTTGGGGATGAGTTTTCTCCCCTAGTTCCTAATCCTATGCAACCTGGGACAAGCGAGTGGGCATTAAGTAATATTAAAGACCATCCTTCAGTTATGGAAGTAGGGGTATCTGTTGTTTTAGGGACTAGTGCTGCTATCACGCCGTTGAAGGATCAAGTTGTTATGGGTAAAAACATCGCATTAGCTTCTCGAGCTTTGGTTCGAGCTAGGAGTCCACGAGATATTAATGCAGAATCTATGGGTTCATTACAACCTGGTGTGAACACATTAAATATTGACGCTGTGGGAAATATTAACGGCTCTAAATCTAAAGAATTGGGTAAAGTTATTGGTAAAGAAAGGCAAATTTTTAATGGGAATATGAGTCCTGAAGCATTGAATGCTTTTAACGCTGAGTATAGCAAAGGGAATCAACCCTCAGCTTCTCTTACTTCAGTTAAGAGTGGAAAAATATTGAATGAGGCAGCTTTGACTCCTATAAGAAATAGAGAACATGCAGCTTTAATGCTGCGACAGTTAAGGTGGTCAATCAGCAGATTGAATGCATTAAAGCTGGAGGTTTGGAGCCTGATTTTCAACGTGATAAGGCTCATAATTTAGTGTAGGTTTCAACTTTTAATCAAGCTGAGGGTGGAGACAATTTTAATTCAGCAGCTCATGCAATTACAACTGGTGCAGCCTATGGAAACGCGTTAGAAGCTGGGAACAAATTTACCAATGGTTTACTGGGTATTAAAGACACTTTAAAGCAGCTAGAGATTATTAATCCTGAGGCATCACAGTTAATGAAGCAGGCTATGGGTTTGTTATGCAAGTCAACAAATGAATTATTTTCTTCTTCCTAAGTTATTGGAAAAGAATTAATTCCTAATAGAGGAGTAGATATTGTTATGTCGGATTCTAGGTCGCCATTGCTAAGTGAAGATGATGCAGCTTTAATTTCTAATATGCCTTTGGTCCCAACAATTAAAACTGCTTTGGAACATGAGGGTATCCAACTTGTTGATGATCCATTGAGTCCAGGTAGGTTGGAATTTGAAGAGCATGATGAAGATTCAACGGCTCACAATTTTGATCAGGTAGCTTGGGAAGGTGATTTATCCCCAAGAAGTAGCAAGTCGCTGAAAAATTTGATTTCTCCAGCTCCTTTAGAAAAACCTGAGCCGCCCAAGCAACAAAAGAGGCATAAGAAGACCTACAGTCAGGATCCAAATAAAGCTCAGTCATTGAGGTCTGCCACAATAAAGAAGAATTAATTGATGGATAAATTTCTTATTTAGAATATCCATTCAGTTAGTACTCAAGAAGCCTTTGATAGGTTGATTACGCTTAATCATAGGAACCATTTTCAATTTATTGGTCTCATGGAGCCATTTCAGAATGTGACTACCATTGAAAGATATTGAAGAAGGCTAGGCATGGAGCAGTGCTTTTATAATTTAAATGGTAAGATCTGGGTGTTTGTTACTAGAGATTATGTAATTTCAGAGATTATGAATGATGAGCAGCAGCTGACTCTGAATTTTTATCATGAGCAATATGACCAAGAAGTGATAGATACTTTTGTGTATGCAAAAACAAGTGTTATTGAGAGAATTCGGCTCTGGAATGCTATGCAATATTTTTCAGCAGATAATGGAAAGCCTTGGCTTGTTGCAGGGGATTTTAATGTTATATTGTCTGATTCAGAAAAGTATGGTGGCTTGCCTGTTTATTCACAGAATATGATGAGTTTGCAACAACAATTGTCAATTGTCAGATTATAGACCTGGGCTTCTCTTCTGGTAGTATTTTTACTTGGTGGAATGGAAGAATTGAGGAAGCTTTTATCCTCAAAAGGCTTGATAGATGCTTGGGTAATAAGCAGTTGATGGATTTGTTTCCTAGAATTGAAGTTGATCATTTAGCAAGAGTAGGGTCTGATCACTCACCTCTCTTGGTTAAGTGCTCCCTGGAAACAACCGCAATTATTAAACCCTTTAGAGTCTCGAATTTTTTGGCCAGCCATGATAATTTTATGGAATTTGTTCGTGGAGCTTGGGCTATGGAGGTTCGAGGTGATCCTTTTGTGGTGTTTCATGCTAAGCTGACGACTCTAAAAAAGGTGTTGGGAAAATAGAGCAAGGATACTTATGGGAATATTTTTCACCAAGTTGCTTCACTTGAAGATATTATTTTGGCACATTAAATTCAATTAGAAACAGCCCCTACCCCTGAGAATCGAGCATCTTTGAAGAATGGCAGAAGCGGAATTGAAACATTTTTTTTTTTTTGGAAGCTGAATTTTAGAAACAAAAAGCTAGAATGCAATGGTTCAAGGAATGTGATTCTAATTCAAAGTTATTCCATGCGCATGTTAATGGTAAGAGAAAGAGGCTTCATATTCATAGAATTCAAAATAAAGATAGTGCTTGGATTAATTCTCAGGAAGCAATGGGAAACGAAGCAGCTTGGTTCAATGAGAGGCAATTTGCTAGGGAGCCCCATGATCGTAACTTTGATTTATTAATGCATGTCCCAAGGCTGGTTACTGAGGAGCATAATGAAGAGTTGGTTAGGCTATCATGTAGTGATGAGGTTCGGGCAGCTGTGTTTGGTCTGAGTGGAGGTAGCACTAGTGGTACGGATGGATTCACTGGTAAATTTTTTCAGGTGTGCTGGGATATTATCAAGGAGGATCTTCTACAGGTTGTTTGGGCTTTCTTTTATGGTAGGGCTCTTCCAAAGTACATTACACATACTAATTTGGTCTTGCTTCCCAAGAAGCCAAATGTTATATCATTTAATGATTTGAGGCCAATTAGTTTGTGTAATTTTATTAACAAGGTTTTGTCAAGAGTTAATCATGATCGTCTCTCAGGACTTCTTCCTATGTTGATTTCTCCTAATCAGGCTAGCTTTGTTAAAGGGAGAATTATTGTGGAGAATGTGTTACTAGCTCAAAAAATAATTCATGATATTAATGATAGGGTCGGGTTCCTAATTTTGTTATTAAATTGGATATGATGAAGGCGTATGATAGAGTTTCTTGGCCTTTTTTAACAATGGTACTGAGTCAGTTTGGATTTTGTCATGAATTTGTGGATGTTGTGTATCAATTAGTTTCTTCAAATTGGTATACAATACTTTTTAATGGCCAGCGTCATGGTTTTTTTCACTCTGAGAGGGGGTTAAAGCAAGGAGATCCTCTTTCTCCTACGTTTTTTATTATTACGACAGATGCGCTCTCGAGGCGGTTGAATTATTTGCATAGCCATTGTCTTTACAAGAGTTATGTCATGCCTAAATGGAGTCCTTATATTAATCATTTGTCGTATGCAGATGATACCATTTTATTCACTTCGGCGGATGATGATTCATTGCACTTAATTATGGGAGTTTTGACTGCCTATGAAGATACTTCTGGCCAAAAAATTAATAAAGAAAAAAGTGTAGTCTACCTTCATGATTCAGTTGCTGTGGATGATGTTGAGAAGGTTGAGAGGATCACTCACATTCATGAAAATCCTTTTCCTTTTACTTACCTTGGCTGCCCTATTTTTTATGGTAGAAGGAAAAAGATTTATTATGAAAATTTGGTTGAGAAAGTGGCTTCGAAAATTCATGGCTAGAGTGCCAAGATGCTTTCTTTTGAGGGTAGAACTGTTCTCATCAAGCATGTATTACAAAGTATGTCAATTCATATGCTGTCAGCTTTGAATCCTCTTGATTGTGTGCTTCATCAGTTGCACAGATTGTTTGCCAAGTTTTTTTGGGGCAATTCTCAAGAGGGATCGTTTAGACATTAGACATCTTGGAAGAACTTGTACTTGCCACATGATGAAGGAGGTATGGGTTTTAGATTCTTATTGATATTTCTAGTGCTTTGTTTTCCAAGTTGTGGTGCAATTTTAGAACTAAAACCTCCCATTGGGGTACTTTCATGGCAAACAAGTGCTGTAAGAAGTTACATGTTGCAATTGTACCTTTCAAAAAGGGTTCTTATGTGTGGAGAAAAATGCGGATTGCAAGAGCTGCTATAGATCATGAGATACTTTGACAACCAAGAAAAAGAAATGCGCACTTTTGTTATGATAACTGGACGGGGTTGGGTCCATTTTATTTTGTTGTTCCTTCTCGGTTTGAGTGTGATTTATGGTATAATACGGTCAAGGATGTTGTGGTAGATTGCCAGTGGGACGCAGATCTTCTTCATCAGCTCTTGCTTAATGATATTGCATGTCATATTATTGATAATGTTAGTTTGAGCAGGGATGTAGACCAAAGGGTTAAGGCGTGGTGGCGCCTCACTCCTAATGGAATTTTCACAGTGAGTAGTGCTTGGGAATATATTCGATACAAATGCACCAAGATTCATATTTCTAAATTTATTTGGTGCAAAGGGATTCCTATAAAAGTTTCTTTTATGATGTGGAGAATGTGGAAATTCAAGCTCCCGCTTGATGATGTTTTGAAAAAAATGGGCTATAATTTTCCCTCAAAGTGTGCTTGTTGTGAGAATCCTAGCATTGAGACTAGAGAGCATCTCTTTTTAACTAGTCCAACTGCTTGGAGATTATGGAGTTTTTTTGCAAGAGCAGTCGGCATTCAAATGGTGGGTTCTTCATTGAATGAGGCATGCTTGTTATGGTGGAAGCAATAGTCGAAGCCACGGATTGAAGCCACTTATCATACTATACCATCATTCATTGTGTGGGCATTGTGGAAGCAAAGGAATGTGATTCAACGTGGAGGTTAAGTTTTCTTTCATAGATTAATTTATGAAGTAACTCATAATTTATCTTCATTCATTAAGACAAGATTTCCATGGATTAATGTGGCCTCGAATTCTTGGCCTAAAATTGTACAAGCATTGGAGAGTTGTGTTCCTAAATTTAAATATACAAGGGTTGCTTGGCAAAGACCGGTGAAAGGTTGTATAAAGTGCGATACGGATGGATCATCAAGAGGGAATTCGGATCCTAGTGCTATTGGTTTTTGCATTAGAAATGGAGAGGGTGGTATCTTATTTGAATATGCTAAACAAATTGGGGAGCATTCAAATACCTTTGCAGAGGCAATGGTAATTTTAAAGGTGATGAAGGATTGTGTTTCTCATAATCTAGGCCCTGTGGTGTTGAAAACTGATTATTTACTTCTAAAGAACATTATTGAGGGGCGCTGGCCAATTTTATGGGAAGTAGTTGCGTTAGTTGATGAGATTTCATATTGGAAGGGTCATGGAGTGTTTGAGTTCATTCATATGTATAGAGAGGGGAATAGGTTAGCTGACTATTTAGCTAATCTCGCACATCGCACATCAACTTCAAGAGGTGACCTTTTCTTCGTTCAATGAGTTGCCTTCTCATGCTAAAGTTTTGTTGAATCTTGACAAGGCAAATTGCAGCACCATACGTGCTCGTCCTGCTAGGTGATGATGGAGGAAGTAAGAGTGTTGGAGGATATACAATGTGGAGGATGTAGTAATGCAGCCTGTTATGATGAAGTCGTAAGGGAGGAGATCATAACAGGTTTTTTTGCTATATGTTTGTTCATTTTGCAAGTACTTCAAGTATATTTTCAATAGTGTGTATCATTTTTGTTCCAGGAGAAACGATGCCTGGAGCATTGTAGCAAGGTCTATGTATGCTGGAGTTCTTATTCTATTTTAGGCAGTGGCAAATTCTCAAAGCACCACCCGTTGTTTGGAATTGGTGGAGCAGGAGTCGCATGGGAATGTCCAGTTACACATTGATGGATACAGGTTTTTTGAGCAAACATAAGCAGTTTATTCATCATATTGATAGTATATGCTTCTTACAATTTGTAGAATCTGCTTCAATTATTTGTTACTATGATATTGCTCAATCTGATGGACTTGATTTGGAAGCAAAATGGATCTCGTTACTGTACTTTGTTGGGATGAATCCGCCCATGCTCTACCGGTCATTGCAATGGTTGTTCAAGCTCGTGACAAGGGAGGTGATGGAGTCTGCGGTCTCATTGTTCCATACATTGTTCCAAGGGCTATTCCTTAGCCTGTTCCAACTCGTACTCTCTCCTTGGGACAGTTCCTCTACATATTCCAACTTTAAGCTTTTTTTCCCAATTGATGGATGTATTTTGGAAGCATTTTGGCTCTTTTTCCTATCACATTGCAGTTGCTGGCCTAAGTGCTACTTATTGCCATGTAATACTCATTTGTTTGACCTTTGCACGATGAGGAGAAGGAGCTTCTTTTGGTTATACTTTTGCTCGCTGAGGAGCTTGCCAGCGTCAATGAAAAGCTACACTATATTTTTTCTCAATCAGGAAGGACAAATCATGAAGATGGATATCAAAGCTGCATCACATAAGAAGATGATTATTTTAGTACAAGACATATCAATTCTTTATCATTTAATTAGTACACTAGCTAGTTTTTTTATATTATGTAAAGTACTATGACTATGCATTATTATTATTTCACTTGGTGGTATTAGTGTCAAATGGTGCTCATTCCAAGAAAATGGGAGTAGTATATGGACATGGTGCTATCTTTTTCCTAGCTAGATTTGTTTTAATTTTGCATTTACAATGCAATCAAGTTGTAAATACAATATTGCTTTTTAATTTATTATTAATAAAAATGGTCACTAAACAATATGTCTAGTTGACTCTTTGTTTAAAAAAAAAAAAGAGTTCTTGTTTGGCCACGTAATAGAGAACTGCTTTTGTTATAGTTTTTATTTGTCCAATATTTTTTAAAAAAGTACTATGTGTATAAGCATGTATATAATTAAATATAGATGTTTGATGTGGTCATTCAAATGTTCCAAATAATCAAAAATACTTATTTTTTGAAGAAACAATTTTATCAGAATCTATATAAAAGTAAATACTTCTGGTACTATTCAAAATCACTTATTTCTTCACTGAAAGGTAGGCCAAACACTTATTTTCTAAAAAAGTATTTTTTTTGTGTGAAAATAGATACTTTTGACCTTCCAAAAATTTAACCAATCGAGCTGTTAATTTTGGGCATTTTTTTCCTATTAACTCTGTAATTAATGTAGACAAAACGGCTATAAATTTAGAAAGAAATAATCTGAAATAATCGAGTTTTAAGATTTTACATATAAAAGAGATTTTTAGCAGCTTTGTTTTCTAAATACAAAAGAAAGCTAAGCAAACGAAAATTTTGGTTCTCCAGAAATCAAAATCATACCAAATTAGCACTAGTAATATAGCATAAACTCTTTAATTATCGTAATTCTTTTGTATTTGGGCTGTTTTTCTCCATTTTGTATTTTGGATAGTTAGTCATCAAACTTCGGCTTTATAATTGGGTGAAGTGCACAAAAGGCCACTTTTGGCACTGATCTTTTGGAAAAGTTCACTAATACCAAAATATTTACTTTGTGGCCACTTACATTACACCCATCATAAACTGAAAAAGGAAAAAGACTAAATTACCCCCCAGTTCATATATAAACAACACAGTTCGTTATTTTCCTTCATCTCTCACTTCTCTGTTCCCGTGTTGTTGCTGCTGAATTCTCTTCACCAATTTCTCTTTTCAATTTTCTTCACCAGTTTCGCTTAAAAATTGTGAGTATTCTACGTTTCAATTTTACGTTATGCTGTTAGGACTGAATTTGAACTAAGTTCAATCCATGTGAACTGAATTTCAGAGAAATTCGATTGAATTTTAGTAGTTTTAATACCTCGATGAGACGTTGATGGCTGAACTTAAGTGCTTAAGTCATGAAAGTTCATTTATAAAACTGAAATAGCAACCTCAGGACTTGCTGATTACTTATTGCCATCATATACACACCAACAAAATATTGAAATTAAGAACAGACCAACAGGGGATTTAACCAACTACAACTAATATTGCAACTGCTACATTAATCAATAATAACTGGATCACTAGCAGTTCCTGCACATGGGGGATTGCTGGAACTTCCTTCATCATCTCATCCTTCATCATCTCGGCAACAAGAATGACAAGATCCACATGGGGGATCAAAATCATTGGAGTCAAAAACAGTGACAACAAACTTCTCAGACTCAACAGTTAATCGCCTGTCTTCAGATTGTTTTCTATTACAAATTTTACTCACCCCTTGTTTAACATTCGTCAGCCATCTTTTCCACCCATAAGCTTAATAACCCATTCCTTCCCATTACACTCTAGAATGGTAGTTTTCGCATCAGGAGGAAGATATCCAGTGGAAGAATCTGCGAAAAAATAAATGTATACATTAAAATGATAATTAGTCAAAAATTTACTCTAAAGAAAATATAAAATTTCAAATGGCAAGGTTAACTACAAAATCTGTGAGGCTAACACAGAAAAGGATCATCTTCTTGTTGTTCTTCATGGCCAAAATGAGGGGTAGAAGAAAATTAGAGAGGCTAAAGAAGGAAGAAGAATAGACAAAAGTTAGGCGGCTAAAAGAAAATGAAATAGAAGGGTAATATTTTAGGGTTAAAAAGAGGAGAACATCGTGGGACCCGTATTAAAAATAGAAGATTTTACATAAAGTTCTATCCTCAGGATAGAAGTTAAAGTTAAACTTCAATCCTTGAGGATAGAAGTTAATATTGGTCTATAAAAACTTCAATCCTTGAGCAGACTGAAAGCATTTTTTGACATTTTTATAACTTCAATCCTTATGGATAGAAATTCAATATGAGCATATGAAAAAAATTTCAACCCTTAAAAGACTGAAGTTGCATTTTTTAACCTTTTAATTGAACTTCAATCCTTATGGAGAGAAGTTCATCCTTTAACTATGAAAACTTCAACCCTTAAAGACTGAAGTTGTATTTTTTGAAGTTCAGTATATAGGTATAGAACTTCAACACTTGAAGGTTGATGTCATATTTTTTGACATTTTTATAAAAACTTCAATCCTTATGGGCAGACGTTCAACTCTTAAAGACTGAAGTTGCATTTTTTTGAAATTGTTCAGTAAATAGGGATACAACTTCAAGGCATTTACATTCCAATTGTTAAAAATATAAGTTCAATCCTTAAGTTCAAATTATGGTTCAAATTAATCACAGAATACAATAACCAGAATTAAGGAAATGCAAACATGAACATACATTCTATTACTTAGAAAATGTCATTTCCAAAATACAAAGATCTAATTACTTAAAAACATAGGATCATTTACAGACCAACAAAATACTGAAAATTAAGCATTTATACACCAAAATACAAACAGAAATTTAAACTTCTATTACAGACAGATATTTAAACTCCTAATATAGACCAACAGGGGATTCAAACTCCTACAACTGATATTTCATATGCTCCATTAAACAATCATGACTAGATCACTAGAAGTTCCTGCACCATTTAACGAATCATCATCAAATTCGCCTTTGTTGGGCCTTCCTTCATTGTAACGATAAATTTCACATTCAGAATAACAATCATCTTCTGGGCCAGGGGGTCAAAAATTGTAACGACAAATATCACATACTCGAAAGTACTTTCAACAAGTTTAAAGTTCACATAATCGCGCGTCTTCAGATCATTTGCTGTTACAAATTCTGCCCACCCCTTTTTCAACCTTCGGCGACCATGTTTTCCACTCAAAAGCTTCATAGACCATTGCTTCCCATTACACTCTATAATGGCAGTTTCCACCTCAGGAGGAAGATATCCACGGACATCCACTGGAAGAATCTGCGAAAAAATAAAAGTATACATTAAAATGACAATTATTTAAAAATTTACTCTAAAGAAAATATAAAATTTCAAAGGGAAGGGTTAACTACAAAATCGTCTCTAAGAGTGTATGAATTAGTCAGAGTAATTTCAAACGCTGGGATCCCGGTTGAAATATAGAACATGATCATATTTTTCATTCCTATCATTTTCTGGTTTTTCATGGTGGAAGAACAATAAACAAACTAAAACAAGGAAGAAGAATAGACACAGGTTATGGATGCGGCTAAAGAAAATGAAATACAAAGGTAATCTTTAGAGTTAAAAAAGGAGGACATCGTGGGACCAAGTCTGATTTAATAAAATTGGATGGCTCATATTAAACTGGGTATGTTGTTGTTTGTGTTGGATGGCTCAGATTAAAATAGAAGTGATTACGTTAACTTCTGTCCTCAAGGGTTGAAGTTAAAATTCAACTTCAATCCTTGAGGATAGAAGTTAATATCGGCCTATAAAAACTTCAATCCTTGAGCATAGAAGTTAATTTTATCCTATAAAAACTTCAATGCTTAGAGGCTGATATATGGTTTTTGCACATTACCATAAGTTAGGAACTCATATTCCATCCTTAAAAAAATAGAAGTTCAATCCTTCTGTGTAGAAGTTCAGTCTCATAAATTATAAAACTTTCATACTTAAATACAGAAGTTCAATTCTTATGGTCAGAAGTTCAAACTCATAATATATAAAATTCTACCCTCAAATACTGGGAAAAAAGTTTAATCATTATTAAATTATTTGGATAGCACAGAAACTTCAATCCATATGGGTAGAGGTTCACAATCCTTATGGATGGAACTTCAGTCCATATGGATTGAAGTCCAATGCTCATTTATTAAACTCAGTCCTTATGGATAAAATACATCAATGCTAAAAAAAATATCACTGCAACAACATGACATTTACATAAATCTGTGCATAATAATCTGTTCATCTGTGCATAATATCTGTTTCACCATATATTACGTAAAAAAATTACACAATACTGCTAGGAATTCTGAAGGTAAAAACAAAAATATCTATAATTGACACATGTCTTCATTATATTGTCCCTAATTATGGTCAACCAATTCAGGAAGAGTCTCAAATCCATTCCTAGCCTTTGCACGGCCATGAGCCCAAAGCTGACAACCAAACCGCGCCCTATAATTATGAAATTGATCTGGTTGAATATCTTGAACATCTTTACCTCTGGACAGTAGATCAGCATACCATATTACAAAAGCGCCATAAGTAGTCCTAAAAAAACAAACCAAAATAAAGAGTAAGACATATAAGTAGGCAGGGGGTTATAAATTCAGTCAATTATATCTAATTTGCACTAAAACTTGCACAAAAATGACAAGACTTACCCATCTAGTTGATTTGGTGATACTACCCACTCAGTTCTATAGGCCCTATTGAACTTATCATCTTTAAAAGAATCATGTAGCTCGCCAAAATTGACATACTTGAAAAGATGTGGGAGCACAACAGCATAACCCTTCATGTGGTCAAATTTCTTCTCTTATGGCTTCTTTGTGGTGACCATAGAATCATATACACGTATTTTCTTCTCGTTCATATCCAAGACTGCCAAAAAGTAATGTGTCACTATTTCACCAGGTGCTGCTTGCAATCGGCATGGAAAATAGACTTTATCAACTCCACCCCATGGAATTGAACACCTCCGTTCCAGGCTATGAAGGTAATTGCACATACACAATCAAAAACCATCAAGCCAGATTTCATTACCCGATCTGTTTTTGCCTTTGAAATTTAACTGATAAAAAGAGCACATATAACTATCAAAATCTATATCAGTAATCGAGAGTGTATGAGGAAACTAGAACAAATGATAGTATGCCCTCTTTTTGAGATAATACATAGCAATATCGACATGCTGCAAAGAAAAAAGGGAACCTGTTTAGTCAACACACAGAAAAGTAATAATGAACACAGAACAAACCAAAAACAGAATATGCACTATCATTATTAGTCAGAGGGTAGAAAAAATTTACGAACTTCAAAAACCACTGCTTGTATGGCTTGATAGTTTCCAACTGATATGGATCACTGTCGTAATCATTATCCGGTATATAAGCAGCACGGTTGTCCCTAATTAAAAAGATACAGGATACAAAAACATGTTACTTTTCCATAAGGAATGAACTTAAGAATATCATAGGCAATGAAGTTCAGTCCATTGGGATTGAACTTCATCTCTTTTGGAAACTTTGAAGTTCATCCCCATTGGACTGAACTTTCGAACACTTTTTCTCCCCTGTATATGGACTGAAGTTCACTGCATATGAGAAGGAACTTGAGAAACTCATAAGATGATAAGTTCAACATCCTGAGGATTGAAGTTCAGTACTTAAGTCAATATGCACAGAACTTCAATCCTATAGGGACAAGACTTTCCACATCCTTGTGGACAGAAGTCCATGGCCATTTGATTGAAGTTCAATTCTTATGGATAGAACTTAACTCCATATGCACAGGACTTAAATCAAAAGAGATAGAAGTTCACGGCCATAAGATTGAAGTTCAGTACTTATAGATGGAAGTTAAGTCAATATGCACAGAACTTCAATCCTATAGGAGCACTGGACTTAAAAAACTACAGACAAGAAATCATAGCAATACAAATAGACTCACTGTTCAATTTCAGTGTCATTTCTTTGAAATAGCAACCAAGTTTCAAACTCTACCAACACTGCTGGATCAATCTTCAAGTAGTGGAATGGAAAGCTACGTCTATAACTATCCTTCCAGTCAGTTATCTTTTTTTTCGTCTTTCCAGCAAAATATGGAGATAGCAACCACTGGCTAGGCTTTCGGTCCCTTTTCCCTAGAAGATGATGCTGCTCCGACTGTTTCTCGCCTTGGATCAACCGTTCTATCCCTGCTGGATGACTTGCCTCAGCATTTACCTTATTACTTTCAAGAGCTTGTTCTTGTTTAGTCTCTTCTCTTCCTGCTTGCTCACTTGCCTCAGCATTCTCCAAAACAATCTGAAGAGGCCTCTCCTGTTCTTGTGTCATCACCTCTTCTTTTCCCACTTCGTCGTCTGACTGACCTTTGCCCACAAGACTTCTAAGAGCCTGTTGTTCTTCAGTCAGGTCCCCTTCTCTTTCTGCTTGCGTACTTGCCTCGACATTCTCCATAACAATCTGAACAGGCCTCTCTTATTCCTGTGTCATTACTTCTTTTTCGCCCACTTCGTCGACTGACTTCCGTTTGTCCACAAGACTTTTAAAAGTCTGTTGTTGTTCAGTCAAATCACCTTCTCTTCCTGCTTGCTCACTTGCCTCGGCATTCTCCATAACAATCTGAAGAGGCCTCTCCTGTTCCTGTGTCATCACCTCTTCTTTGCCCGCTTCATCAATTGACTGACCTTTGCCCACAAGACTTCCAAGAGCCTGCTGTTCTTCAGTCATGTCCCCCTCTCTTTCTGCTTCCTTACTTGCCTCAACATTCTCCATAACAACGTCAAGAGACGTCTCTTTTTCCTGCGTCATCACTTCTTCTTTGCCTACTCGGTCGATTGACTGCCCTTTGTCCAAGAGAATTTCCAGAGCCTATCCTTGTTCAATCAACTCCTCTTCTCTTCCTCCTTGATAACTCGCCTCAACATTCTCCATTACAATGTCATGAGTCCTCTCCTGTTCCTGAGTTATGCCTTATTCTTTCCCCAGTTCATTCTCAATATACTGCTGCTGATTTTTTTGACATATCTTGCTGAATTCCTTCAGCCCTTGTTGTATCTTCAGCATATGAACCCTCACTACCACTTTCTTGACTCGGTGAAAGTATATTAAATGTAGGCATATCATCAAGACGTTGTTTCTTCAATTTCTTCTTTTTCCTTTGATATGTTTTTTCCTTGGACAGGTATAGAAACTACATTTGATGAAAACTCAATAGCAGGACGAGTCGACGCGTCAACAATAGACATAGAAATTGCACCTCCTTTCCCCACACTCATAACCTTAGGACTGACACCAACTGCTTCCAGATCAAGGTCTCCGCTAACAAGTTGCAAGGAAATTTCAAGCACTTCCTTCTGTGCCGCATTCAACTCACCATACATATCCAATTCACCTTCTGCATGCAATTGTGCAGGTGTTTTGCTCGATAACTCTCCTTGCGATTGTCCATGCAATTGTGTAGCTGAATTTTGACCTACACTGCCATCACTGCCTTCTTTTCTTACATCTGAATGAGATTTTGATTTTGATTTTCTGAACATAACGGACTTTCTCTTCCCCAATTGACTATCACCAACTCCAGCATTAACATCCCCGCCACTATAGACACAGATATCCCTCCTTCCAATGCTAGCATTGCCTCCATGAGAATACAATTTTAAGGAATGGCCATAGCTGCTAGATTGCTCCTTGTCCCTTCTTACACTTCCACTTTTCCGCCCATTTTCCTCCTGTTCCTCGAATTTTTTACTCAACTTCTTCATAAAATCAAGAACAGAGTCAACCTTATTCTCTAGACCACCAATATACCCCCTTATGCGGCGTCACTGACTACGTAACCTCTTCCGAACTTTCATATTCACCTTCTGCAAAAAAAATAAACCAGTGAAATTCATAAAACTAAAACAAAAACACAAAAAGATGAATGTACATGATACTTCAAAACTCACTTTAACAATTGCATCAACTAAATCTTGATCAAGCTGCACACCGTGAGAAGTATACTGCCTCTCATCACCAGTACCCTGACTCTCATAACCAGTATCCTGACCCTCATGACCATTATCCTCACTCTCAGCACCACTATCCTCACTCTCAGCATCACTATCCTTACTCTCAGCACCACTATCCTCACTCTCTTCAACACGATCAGCAACTTCTTTTCCTTTTCTTTGTTTAAATGCAACTATAAGAGCTGCTTCTGTCATATTTGTTTCTTCCTCAGAAAGTACAATTGGAACCATTTTAAATTTTTCAAACCTCTATTAAAAAAGAAACCATGAAAAATATATTAGCACTTTAGTAAAATAAGAATAAAACTTCTATATGCAGAGATCCTTATGCATAGAACTTCAATCCATAAGGGGAGAGCTTTATGGATAGAAGTTTCAGGACAATAAAGATAGAAGTTCAATCCTTATGGACAGGATAGAAGTTTCAGGACAATAAAGATAGAAGTTCAATCCTTATGGACAGAACTTCAGAAACATAGGATGTGCAGAGATAGAAGTTCAGTAAATAGGAAATGGAAGTTCAATACTTATGCATAGAACTTCAATCCATAAGAGGAGAGCTTTTATGGATAGAAGTTCATGGTCATAAAGATACAAGTTCAATCCTTATGAATAGAACTTCAATCCATAAGGGGAGACCTCTATGGATGGTACTTCAGGGCTATATAGATAAAAGTTCAATCCTTATAGACAGAAGTTCTATCCATAGTAGGAGAATTTCAACAGGCTTAAGGATTAAAAAGTTCAAGACCATATAGATAGAAGTTCAATGTTTATGGATAGAACTTAAGTATTATATAAAGAGAACTTCAATCCATATGTACAGCACTTTAACAACATTATGGATAGAACTTCAAGATCATATAGATTGAAGTTCAAATCCTTTTTGACTTACAAATATAGAAACTTACATTAACATTATGAAAATACTTCTCAACCAAACTGTTATACTGAGTATTATTGAACTTAATAAACCTCAACATCCTTGGAAAGCCATCACTGTTAAACCTACAGAACTTAGAACCAACTTTTGGAAATAATTCAACGAACCAAGCGCACAACACCAAGGGGAATCCAAGCACAGTATAGTATGCATCTTTTCCTGAACTTGCAACACTTTTAAGGGGGGTCGTCACAGACTTAACAAGTGTTTCAAAACCCAGACTCCCCCAGGATAAGCTGCACAAAGATCCTCGTTGTCAATGATATCCAGATAATGAACTTCCACAAAACTATTTTTTTTCTTACAACACAAAATAATTGATTGGAGAATATAAAACTCTGCAATCTTTACTGCATCGTCTTCGTTGACCAGAGATAACGTGCTTCTTGATACCAAAAATGCACGAACGTCCGACAACTGAAGATTGCTTTTACCACCAACGTACTGCTTCAGAAGCCTCCTATCCATATTCATAGAAGGCCTATCAAACAAATACCCACGATTTGGAGAAAATCTCAAACCAGTGTAAAGATAGTATTCTTCAGGACCAAAATGAATTACAAGACCAAAAACATTGAAGCTTAATCTATTTGGATCACTGCTCACAATACGTGACAACAGTAAATAATGCAGTAACCTCATAGAAGTTTTGTACGACTGCAACTTCACAAAGCTTCCAAACACACCCTTTGAAAGCTTCTTAAACTATGCTACACTGAACCTTGAAATTAATTCATCCAAGTTGTGCTCCCCTGCCAATATGGATTCAAGTTGAACCAGTTTTCAAATTGATACACTAGATTCCATGCCGTTCTAACATCCATATTGCAAAAAGCTAACAATAAAAACAAACTATCAATCACACATACAAAATAAATAAATGTAGCAAACTTCAAACCAAAAACCTCAAATTGTGTATATAAAATAAAGTATAAAGCCACACACAAATTGAATAAAATAGTATGACTAAGTATAAAACTGAACTTCAGCAGAAATGAATAGAACTTGAGTACGTAGGGTCGGGGGGTTTCAATCCCTTGTGGACAGAACTTCAGATAAGAGAGATAGGGAAGTTCAATCCTTGGGGATAGAACTTTAGTACATAAGGGTAGGGAGTTCAACCTTTTCGGATAGAACTTCAGTCCATGAGGGTAGAGGAGTTCAATCCTTATGGATAGAACTTCAATCACTACCATTTCAGAACTTCAATCCAGTAATTGGAATGCACTTTAATACACCCATTCTTATGCATACATTCACTAGTACACGGACACACATGCACACAGACGTAAGCAAGTTGCGTGGCATAGGGAGAGAGGAGTTCAACCCTTTCCGATAGAACTTCAGTACATAAGGGTAGGGGAGTTCAATCCCTGTGGATAGAACATCAATCAATACCATTTCATAACTTCAGTCAAGTAAATGGACTGCACTTTAATACACCCCCAGACTCCCACATAGATTCACTCATACACACAGACACACACACACATAATGGGTAAAGAAGTTCAGTACATGAGGATAGAACTTCAGTACATAAGGGTAGGGGAGTTCAACCCTTTGGAGAACTTCAGTCCATAAGGGTAGGGGAGTTCAATCTTTGTGGATAGAACATCAATAAAAACCGTTTTAGAACTTCAATCCATTAATTGGATTGTACTTTAATACACCCCAGACTCCCACATACATTCACTCGTACACACAGACACACACACATATAGGGTAAAGAAGTTCAGTCCAAGAGGGTAAAGAAGTTCAATCCATGTGGATAGAACTTCAGTCCATGAGGATGGAACTTCTAAATTTTACCCCAATCGCAAACATACAAAATACGAAAAGTAACAACTAACTATCAAACATACAAACACACAAAAACATACAAGCCAGTAGCATTTGAAAACTTCATTAAAGTAATCGTACTCAACTTTATTACACCCAATCAAAACTTCATTCCAATAACAATCTAAATTTTACCCCAATCGCAAATACACATACACAAAAACATACAAAATTAAACTTAAATAACGTTAAGTAACTTAATACGCACAAATTTAACACATATGTTTTTAAAAAAATACGAAAAAAACGTCATACCTGGTTATATAAATTTCAGACTGCTTGTATAATCAAAATATGTTATTCGATTACGTAGTACAGTTAATACGAGCAAAAAACACTGGGTATACAAACAAACGGGACAAAAATCGAAGAGGAATATGAAAAACTGAAGTAAATTGCAGTTTTTTGCATGAATGCACAGTGAAAATTTATGACAACCGTTGCATGAATTCACAGTAAAAACTGTGAGAAATGGTTTTGACAAAGCCCTGTAAATTCGAACAAGCTGAGGGGTAATGTAGTCTTTTCAAGTTAGGCGTGTTTAATGAGCTTATTTAGTAAAGAGCCAAAAGTGGCCTCTAGTGTAAGACCAAAGAAAATAGTGGCCTCAAAGCAAAGACCAGTGTCAAAACTGGTCCTTGGACGAAAATTTTACTTTATAATCGTGTCGTAAAAGTTTTACTATGCAGCCCATTTTACATTTATATTTTTGTCACTCTTAAAAATTATTCATAAATTTAGCCACTCACTTTCAAAACATGAGGAATAAAAATTATGAGCTCATGGTTTGAAGTTAACTCAACTTAAATTTTTTTGATATGAAATAAGCCATATTAAAATCAAAAGTGTGAAGTTGGGCTCACTTTCAAACCAAATTAAAATCTTTGGCTTGAAGTTAAGCTAAAAAAATTCAATTTAAGCCAAAAGGCGCTAAAGTAAGGTTAATTTAGCTTGAACTTCACCTCAATAGTCTGGAGATAGGTAAAGTGGCTGACTCTACAAAAGTTCGCTCACAAGTAGCTTAAATAGAAATGGCAGGCCAAAAAGCAGCTAGTTCCACACTTTCCCCAAGAGAGTCCAATATATAAAGGGGGATTTACAAAAATACACATACATCCTATTTTATTTACATGGCTCTACCCCTTATATTTATACCCAAAACTTATTTACACTCTATACCCATTAGCTAACTACCTTCTTATTTTGAGGCATAAAATAAGGAACTCAAGTTCCTCTCTCTCCTCATATCTTGTATTATTTTTTTCTCCTTTTTTTTTTGTCATTCTTTTATTATTCTTTTCTCCTTCTCCGTTTTCACTATTCTTGTTTTTTTCTTTTTTCCTTTTTTTTCTTTTTTCTTTCTGTTTTCTTTCTTTTTTCTTACTCCTGTTTCTAGCACTATTCATGTCTCCCCATGTTTTTAATTTGTAATTTATTTTCTTTCTCCGTAATCTTATTATACTCATTTTTTTCTTTTTCTTTCTCCAAAAAGGCATACTTTGTTCACAAACACAAAAACTGAAATATTTTATTTACTCGATAGTATCTCACACTTTTATCCAAACATAACAAGGTATACTGAAAGAGTATACAGTGTACCAAAAAGGTATATTGTGTTCAAAATAACAATAATTGAAATACTCATTTGCTCGATAGAATTGCACACTTTGATCCAAACACAAAAGGGTATAGCAAAAGAGAATACAATATACCAAAAAGGTATACTTCTTTAAAAATAAAAAAAATTAAAATATATATGTCTTCTGAAATATTTTGCACTTCGATCCAAACACAAAGGGTATACCAGAAGAGTATACAGTATACCAAAAGGGTATACTTTATTCAGAACAACAAAAATTGAAATATTTATTCGCTCGGTAGCATCGCACACTTGGATTCAAACACAAAAGGGTATACCAGAAGAGTATATATCAAAAGGGTATACTTTATTCAAAATAACAAAAACTGAAATATTGGATACAAACACAAAAGGGTATACCAGAAAAGTATACAGTATACCAAAAGGGTATACTTTGTTCAAAACAACAAAAACTGAAATATTTATTCGCTCGGTAGCATCACATAGTTGGATCCAAACACAAAAGGGCATACCATAAGAGTATACGATATACCAAAAGGGTATACTTTGTTCAAAACAACAAAAACTGAAATATTTATTCGCTCTGTAACATCGCACGCTTGGATCCAAACACAAAAGGGCATACCAGAAGAGTATACAGTATACCAAAAAGGTATACTTTGATCAGAACAAAGAAAACTGAAATATTTATTCGCTCGGTAGCATCGCACACTTGGATCTAAACACAAAAGGGTATACCAGAAGAGTATACAGTACACCAAAAAGGTATACCTTGTTCAAAACAACAAAAACTGAAATATTTATTCGCTCAGTAACATCGCGCACTTGGATCCAAACATAAAAGGGCATACAAGAAGAGTATACGATATACCAAAAGGGTATACTTTGTTCAAAACAACAAAAACTGAAATATTTATTCGCTCGGTAACATCGCACGCTTGGATCCACACACAAAAGGGGATACCAGAAGAGTATACAGTATACCAAAAGGGTATACTTTGTTCAAAACAATAAAAACTGAAATATTTATTCGCTCGGTAGCATCGCACTCTTGGATCCAAACACAAAAGGGTTTACCAGAAGAGTATACAGTACACCAAAAGGGTATACTTTGTTCAAAACAACAAAAACTGAAATATTTATTCGCTCGGTAGCATTGCACACTTGGATCCAAACACAAAAGGGTATACCAGAAGAGTATACAGTACACCAAAAGGGTATACTTTGTTAAAAAATAACAAAAACTGAAATATTTATTCGCTCGGTAGCATCGCACACTTGGATCCAAACACAAAAGGGTATACCAGAAGAGTATACAATATACGAAAAAGGTATACTTTGTTCAAAACAACAAGAGCTGACATGTTTATTTCCTCTACAACATTGCACACTTTGATTCAAACGCAAAAAGGTTTACCAAAAGAATATACAGTATACCCAAAAGGGTATAATTTATTCATTACAACAAAAACTGAAATATTTATCTGCTCGGTAGCATCACACACATTTATCCAAGCACAAAGGAGTATACCAAAAGAGTATACAGTATACCAAAAGGGTATACTTTGTCCAAAACAATAAAAACTGAAATATTTCTTTGCTCGGTAGCATTGGACACTTTGATCCAAAAATAAAAGTGTATACCAAAAGAATATACAGTATACCAAAAGGGTTTGTTTAAAGTAACAAAAACTGAAATATTTATTTGCTCGGTAGTATCACACAATTTGGTGCAAACAAAAAAGGGTATACCAGAAGAGTCTACAGTATACCAAAAGGGTATACTTCTTTCAAAATAATAAAAACTAAAATATTTATTTGCGCTGCACACTTTGATCCAACCCAAAAGAGTATACCAAAACGAGTCTACAGTATGCCAAAATAGTATATTTTTTTCAAAACAACAAAAACTGAAATATTTATTTGTTCGATAGCATTGCATACTTTGATCCAAATACAAAAGGGTATACTAAAAAGAGTCTACAGAATACCAAAATAGACTGATTTTGTGTATCTCTATCGTATCACATATGTTATGAGTTATTTTCTCTTTCTTTTTGTCATGCGAATATGAGATTCTTTGATTCACATGCATTTACACTATCTTGTCGTCTACCTTTTATCATTGTATATTTGTATTAGTGGAGAAGAAGAAATGCATTCAAAAAACAATTTCCTACAAGATCAATTGCCAGCATTTTTATTGTTAATTGACAAGTATCTAATAGGTGGGAAATCTTGTCTTCTACCCTTTATCACTGTATATTTGTATTAGTGGCGAAGAAGAAAAGCATTCAGAAAACAATTTTCTACAAGATCAATTGCCAGCATTTTTATTGTTAATTGACAAGTATCTAATAGGTGGGATTAAAGAAGCAGTAGGTCGACAGGTCAACATGCCGACTTGACACTTTGAGGATTATTTGGCTTACCTCGGTGCAATGTTTGCTTGGCTGCAATTACTCCTAATAAAGTTCCACTAGATAGAAAATTATGAAAAAGCGTCACAGGAGGCTCTTGGTTCACCGTGAACCAATTTTTAGCAGTAAGGAAATGGAAACTAAAGGTTCATATCCTATGAAGAACAATGCAATATGGGCTTGTGTTCCCGAACTTGATACTTAGCAAAACTAGGAAAATTAGGCAAGCTATAAGTAGAGAATTATTCTGTAGCAACTACTAGACGTAGTACACAAATTATGTATACAGGTGCCACTTGAAGAACATCTTAAACAAATAATTATTGGTAAATACTAAACATACCCAAAAGATAGTCTATTAAGGTTTTAAAAATTTTATGTCTTCTCTGTGGAAGACTTAGCTGAAAATATTTTCTGTCCATACAAACACCCAAATGAAAACCAAGGAAGTCGCACGGGCAAGTAGCAACACAAACGCATAGAAAATGAAGGAAAAAAACCTCAGAAAATTCCAAACACACATTGAACAAAGGGATAATGGATGGATAGTCGTGAAATATGAGAGCAGAATTAACAACATAGTCTGAAGCTAACTACAAAAGCTAACCAAGACAATGGAAAACCAAGGAAACGCCAAGCAAACATCACTATCACGGCATCAACAACACTGCTGCGTCGATATAAAAATGACAATAAAATCATCACGCCATCACGTCGCCGTATTTGCATCGCCACTGTCATAAATACGTACCGCAGCAGTGGAAAATAGAAAGAATTTGAGGTGCTTTTCAGGAGAAATCACGCCCAGAAACGTGTAAGGGGTAGTGAGAGGAAACCACAGATATACATAGTGACCGGAGAAAATGGGGGTCGCCGGAATTAGGGCTCCGTCCATCATTAAAGTCTCGATCTGCGGCGAAGGAGAATCGCAAGAAGGTTTTGGTGAAATTGATTTCGTATATAGAGAGAGAATCGCAAGAAGGTTTTGTGAGGGTATAAATATTGGTGGTTAGCGGTGGTCGGCCACCATTGACTGAAGGCTGACGGCGGCTTCTAGCTGAGGAAAAAAATTTTGGCAGATTACTCTCTCTAATAATTTAGGAGTGAATGGAAAAAATGTGGGGTTAGGATCTTTATACTCTGGGCTTGAATGAGTCATTTTTGGAGTTGGACTCTTATTGGGTATACAATATAAATAAAATGGGCCTAATTGGTATATAGTGTAAATAAAATGATCTGAATGGGTATTGTGTGTAAACTAACGGCCTAATGGGTATATTGTGTAAATAAAATGATCTGAATGGGTATTGTGTGTAAACAAACTTTAAATGGGCACAAAAACGTAAATATTTTACTTTTGTGGACAGCTCATGTAAAAATCCCATATATAAAGGGAGAATTTAACTGGGGAAATTTTCAGAAATAGACAGCCCACTACCCAAAATTACAAATGAGGGGTCATATTTCATTCATAGCACCTCCTTATTTTTAAATTACATAACATAGCACCCCCTTATTTTTAAATTACATAACATAGCACCCCTTTGAACTCTACCTCAAATAAAAAATACTAGGTGCCGCTCCCTCGCCCTCCCCCACCACTAACCTACCGCCGCCGCCGGTGGCTGGAAAATTGAAAAGTCACTGGATCTCATCGGATTGCTTATTTTATTGGTGGTTATATTTAAATAATTATATTTCGATAATTTTATACACATAAATCTATCACAAAATAATAAATTATACATGTAAATACATAGAAAAATATGTATGCAAAAAGAAAAATACAAAAATATACACAAAAAATATAAATTTTATACAAACATCCATAAATAGTGCACAAATCTTAAATTGTTCATACATGGGTATACAGCTTTATACAAATTTACAGAAGTGCATAGATTATAGATTATGTCTATTCACGTATATACACACATATACAGATTTATACATTTTATACACGTTTACAGAATTGTATAAACTTGTATAAAAATGTATAAAATTGTATAAACTCGCAAAAATAATTTTATACAGTGTTTCGGACAACTTTTACACAAAATCTTAACAAATATCCAAGATTTATACAATTTTATACAAAAAAAAAAATAATACTAGATCTAAACATTAAAAAAAAGTTTTAACCAAAAACTAATAGATCTAACCTGATTTTTATGAAAAATGTGAAAAAAGATGAAGAAACATGATAAACAAACCCCTCACTGAGGTTTTGACCGAAATATACAACGAAAAATCGACATTGTTATTTAAAAAGAAAAAAGAAACAGTGGCGGCAGTGGCGGTGACATGACCCGGAATCTGGTTAGGCCGTGCGGGCACCCGACATCCTCTACTAGACCAGTCGGGCGAACCCTTACCAATTAAATTAGGAAAATAAATATAACAATTCATAAATAAGGACAAGACTGAAAAAATACACACATACTGATACCTCTAAGCTGTACAAAAAAAAATTACAGCCGACTACCCAACATACTAGGTTTAGGGCTATCCAGACTAGACATTTAAGAGTACAAAAGAAGACAGATACCTCCTGACGGGAGCAAAATACAACTAAAATAATAAACAATAAACTGGTGGCCATCCGGAATAAAAGATGGCTCACCCTGACAGCTGAAGTCGTCTTCACTCCTTCACAACGTGGCGAACTCAATCCTGGAGCGAACCTGCCGAAACGAAATAGATAGACAAGAAACAAACAACAAACAAGGGTGAGTCAAAAGGACTCAATAAGTGGGGCAGACTAGCCACCTCAAAGAATAGGATAGCTAGCCAGGGAGAAGAAATAGATAAACCAAATTCCTCTTATTTAAATTATAAAAAGGCAGAGCCAGATAATAATCGGAAACACGTATGAAACCATAAACTCAACCAAGAATACGAGTCATAAACATATCAACAAATAACCAATGCACGTATAAGCAGAACAGTAGTTATGTACCACAAGTCTACACAATAGTATGAAATGAAATGAAATTAAATGAGACGAAATGAAATAAAATGAAATATGATGCAAAGAGTCACATGTGCCAAATGAATGGAGCGGAATCCTCCTGCTCCTAGGGTGAAATCCTCCTACCCTCAGTATGATGCGATGGAGCGGAATCCTCCTGCTCCTAGGGCGGAATCCTCCTACCCTCAATATGATGCGATGGAGCGGAATCCTCCTGCTCCTAGGGCGGAATCCTCCTACCCTCAATATGATGCGATGGTAACCCTTCATCGGCGCGGGACTCTCATCGACAGCCGGGAAGTAGATGCCAACTCACAGCAAGAGTACAATGCTCAGATCCTCAATGCAATACCAACAACATGACATAACATATAATATACAATGTAAATCCAAAGCTAAGGCGTAATGAGTAGGCCTATCGGAAGCTACACACGTAAGGAACTCGTGGTAGAACATCCACGAGGCCAGGTGCCTCCAAAGAAATGGATATAAACACTTACCTTGTTACAAAGTTAGCACAGGCACTCAATAACCACTTTGTCCTTTGGATTCATTGCCAAACAATCCCACTATGTTCAATAAGCAGAAAAATATATCACATACGGCTAACGGCTTCATTCCTTACGTCTTAGGGCAATCCAGTTAGGAACCTGATGCCCTATTCGCATACGCAATACGTAGGCCAGGCCTATGTACAGGGTTTAAGGTCACGTAACCAAACCCTAAATAAATTATATTTATATGTTGCACATAACTCACTGAGTACAAATATATAATTAATTCCATTATCGGGGTCCAATTGACCCTTTAAACTATTAATTGAACTTATTAAAATGATGTCTAATATCCCAATTTTTTACCATCAAAATATATTCAAACACGCGTAATAAACTCAAATAATGCATTAACATCATTACCTGAATGTTTCGGGGTGAAAATTCTATCTTTTCTCCGGCTCTTTTCTCATTTTCTGGCATTTTTTTCCTTCTCCGTGTTCCCCTTTGATTTCTATTTTTTTTTCTTGTTTCTCGTTCTCATGTTTCTGTTCTCGTTTATCTTGTTACATAGGTGGGAATGCCACCGCCTAACTTTTATCATACCTTTTTCCTTTTGCTTTCTTTCTTTTCTTTTCATTTTATTTTCTTTTCATTTTATATTTTCTTTTCATAATTGAAAATTAAAACGGTACCCTATGATACTCGAAATAATTCCAACTTTTGTATACAAGTTATACGAAATTTATGTAACACAGTTACTAAGATGGATCTCAAATCGGACTCCCGAAACTACATATGCAAATTAAATGGAAAAAGGTCAAGTTATTTAATTTTCGGCATTTTAGCGGAAACTAGCCGAACAACCTCGAAATTTACTTTAGAAAGTTCACACATGTCACAAATAATCATACGAACCTAACGGCGCTTTTAAATTTTGAATCAGAGCTCATTCGCCAAACCTGAGCTCGAAAATCTCTTTTTAATGTTTATCGACAATAAAAACTGAAACCTTCTTCCAATGCCTACCAAACGAGGTCTGATTTAGTTCAAATTTTAAAGATAAGTTCCAATGGACATTATGAAGTTTTTAAAATTATCAGCACACCAATTGGAGCCCTAACTTTCGAAACGACTACCTAAGGTCGTTTCATTCTCCTCCACTTAAACTCTCGTTCGTCCTCGAACGAGCCTAAGTCTAAAAAAATCACACAGATAACGAGAGAAATTATACGACCTTCATAAACTACTCCACGGACATTATCATGATTGCAGAATCAAAATTATAACACGAACACCGAGCTCTTGGAATAAAACATATCTGGATAATATGATAACACCATTGCCCAACTTATTTTGACTAAACTGACCCTTCCTCGATCACGAGAGGAGAGTTCTACTTTTCGAAACGAAGATATACGAAACTCTGGATGGATTAACATGATTCAGCTGATAATCACCTCTTCGATATATCTTTCGATATAGAACAAGTCGATGGAACTAAGAATTAGCTCACGTTTGATGCAATAGGGGAAGGTTTTGAAGTACCTTGTCACTACACACTATAGAAGATTTGATGCAAGCTATATTATTTTTACGAATGCACTATGCAACATCTCAGTTGATGTTAGTGTTGTTCCGCAAGCTCCTTGTGGGAATGTAGTTACTCATATCCTAATGTATGTCAAAGATTCATCTTAACAGGGTCTATCATATAAGGATAAGGATCATGCAAATACTACTGGATAGTATGATGCAGACCAGGAATGATCTTCAGACTGAACATCTACTTCAGGGTATTGTCTTTGAATTGGAAATATTATGACTTGAAAAAGTGAAAATAAAAGAGACATGTAGTTGGACCATGAGCTGAAGCAGAATACCAGCAACAAAGTTGATTACATGTGCACTTATAACGCTAAAGTAACTTCTCAAAGAGTTAAGGTGTGAAGGAGATATGCCAATGATGGATGGACGACAAGCTGCACTAGACCTTTAACTCTAAATTTTCATGAAGTAAAACAGCGTCAGTATGAGGATCTAGTCATAGTTGAATACAGACAGATAGCCAGAAGAAAACTGGAGTCACAATACAGGGTTACTACTGATGGTGTTCTCATGTATAAAGATAGACTTTATGTTCCTGATGTTACAGATTTACGTGGATAGATTATGATAGAGGCACATTATTCCAAATACATGATTCATCCAGGTTCGACTAACATGTACCATGATCTTAAGAAGATTTATTGGTGGGACAGGATGAAGTGTGACATAGCAGAATTTGTGGCTCAGTGTTTTAATTGCCAGCAAGTTAAAGTCGTGTCATCTTTCCAGACTTTATGCTTTCAGCAAATAGGTACGTATATATGATCAGGTTTCCAGCTTATCTCTATCATTAATAGATTATTAGTGGGTTTAGCAATGATCGACACTCATTGTAGGTTTCTGTCGTGGCCCTAGGTTGGGTCGTGACAAAAGTGGTATCAACACCTTAGAGATTTAGTATTACCATTCAGTATTTGGAGGAAGACTCCTTCACTTAAAGCACAAAGTCATGCGGCTATTTGAATAGGAGTACCCATCCCCGCACAGTCTGCTGGACTAAAGAAAATTTAGCTAAAAGCTGAACGTAGGCAGACCTAAGCTACGAACTACCCTTTCGAGTTGCCAAACAGCTGCAACTCTCGAGTTATAACTCCATACGTTTTCTATAAGCACCACCACCTGATGGATCAAATCAAAGGTCAAATGACGCCTCTCATTACCCTTACTAGCCTTGAAAAATGACAATGTGCTTACCCGGCTACCTTGGCACGCACTCTGGCTCAACACAGAGAACATCACAAGCGACTACCAACTGCCCAAGCTCACTAGTGCCGGACGAAGAAGAAATGGAAATGGACCGAGGATAGAAATAATTAGAGCTTCAGGAAGCTCATCTTCTTATTTGCTTGGCTACCAGAGCTAGACTACTTACGAGTCAGGCTAACCGAAGAATCGCAATTGAAGAAATAGACATTAAATGAGCTTTATGGAATGACATCTATGCCGATTTAACCTCCCAATAAGAAGGAAACTCTGACAATTTACCAGAAAACTCTTTTATAACCCAGATAAGCTCATAGGATAACATGACTTTACTAGCATTTTGAACCAAGAGGAGATACGTAGATCGACTATTACTAACTAATCATTTTGCACCGGAAGAAATTATAACATTTTCTGATTGTGACGATTAAGAATCCCACCATCCTATCAATACTGAATTTCAAAGAGAGATAGACTGACTTGACATAATAAGAGAAAGTGGTACAACAGGATGCCAAGCAGACAATACCAACACTCGCTCCCAAATCTCTCACATTTAGACCAAATAAATTAGTAAGGTCATCACAAATGCAAGGAATAAATCATACCAGAAGCTCACCCCTCTACCGCAACATATTCTTAATATAAACGACATCAAAAGAAACCATGGAAACATGATAGGACACCCCATTTCTAGATCGACCGGAAGAATCAAATCTTACTCACATTTAAGGGAAGAAGAAATACTTGGGTCTACTACATCGGATGCCTCAGCATCCTACCAGACTAGCAGTTAATAGAACTGCCTCTATAGCTGAGCTGAGCCACTACCCTGATAATCACCTTATGAAGAACCACTGCCACCACGCTCTCAACCTCTACTGGATGGTGGCATTTCTCCGGCTGATTGAGATCTAAATGAAATCGCCTGCGACTGTGCAAGTGCCTGATGACAAGAGAAAGGACGACTGCCTACTTGCCAGAGTAAGGGAGAACTCTACCAAAGATGACAGGCTCACGACAATGATAACACTTTTTTAGTAAAAATAGAAGCTGGACAGATTGTTGATAGCTATAAAGAGAAAAACTGAATATGATCTTGACAAGCTACTGGCGCACTCTAAGAATTACGTAACACAAGCTGAGATAACCTGAAAGGTGACCTCCCGAAATAATCAGAACTTTTACCTCCAAATGAGGTACCATGGTTGCCCACCAAGGCCACGGAATTTCTTGCTCTCCCGCTCTAACTCTTCCCCCTCTAACTTATGGTATGCCTAATACCTTTGAGCAATATCAACGACATCAAATGAAGTCCCAACCTCAATTTTTTTTTCGAGCCATCTGGGATCTCAAGGAAGGAGAAAGGTCACCAATAAATCTTTGAATCTCTCGAAAGGCTCATGGACTAGTTCTAATGCATATTCAGCCATTCTATAGATTTCAATCTCATGTTCTGAAACACCAACAGGCTAACCGACAGGCTACCCTGTCTAATCCACTCAAACTGGCAACACTCTTCATCTCGCTCGCTACTCGAAAGGAACTTTTCAACGAATCTAGAAGAAAAATCAAACCAAGTTAGCTAATAAGAGAGGGGTCCACCAATCCAGGGCTGGACCTTGAAACTGGAAAGCAGAATAATCAACACCATCCCGCTCGATATAATCAAGAGCCTGAATAATACGCTGCCATCATTTGTATTTTAAAAATTTACGCAGGGATTATCTGATGCATGGATTAAGAATATCGGAAGGTTCAATTGGGTAAAATAATGAAGCCTTTTCAGATACTCGGACCGAGCCATTACTTGGGCTAGCTAACCAGCCAGAATAACTAGAGGCACAACACATGCTGCCTCCAGGACATACTTTACTGCGGCAATATTAAGAACTGGAATAGGAGCTCCCTGCGACCGAACATCTGCATCTGCGGCAACCTGATAAGCTGCCTAGCGAATAATAGGTTTTTGTGGTATCTGCGTCACAAAGATTCTCGTAAAAGCATCGTAGAGAGCCAAGGGAACCACAAAGCCCTGCTCCCTTGCCCATCGCGAGCTCGTACAGCTGGGGCCTGCTTAACTGGATTGTCAGCACGATCCACAATTCTCGAGGCTTCGTCAGTGCTAGCCCCAGGCTAGACTGCTTCGTCTTGAACTCATACCGTTTGCTCATTCGTCGCACGAGGGTTCACAATTACCACGAAGGAATTAACGAATTAACGAAAATACTTTCGAATCCTAGACCGACGCATGATCAGAAAAGAAAGAAGTGAAACTTCCTAAATGCCATCATAGCCCCTCGCAGATAAGTACGGACGTCTACGTACCCATCAGCGAGACTCTACTAGACACTGTCTTAGTTTGGATAGACTCTAAATTGGGCTCTGATACCAACTCACATGGCCCAGAATCCGGTTAGACCTTGCGGGCACCCGACATTCTCCCCTAGACCCGTCGGGTGAACCCTTACCAATTAAATTAGGAAAATATATATAACAATTCATAAATAAGGACAAGACTAAAAAAAAAAATACATACATACTGATACCTCTAAGCTGTACAAAAAAAAATTACAGCCGACTACCCAACTTACTAGGTTTAGGGCTATCCGGACTAGACATCTAAGAGTACAAAAGAAGACAGATACCTCCTGAAGGGAGCAAAATGCAACTGAAATAATAAAAAATAAACTGGTGGCCATCCGGAATAAAAGCTGGCTCGCCCTGACAGCTGAAGTCGTCTTAGCTCCTTCACAACGTGACAAACTCAATCCTGGAGCGAACCTGCCGAAATGAAATAGATAGAAGAGAAACAAACAACAAACAAGGGTGAGTCAAAAGGACTCAATTAGTGGGGCAGACTAGCCACCTCAAAGAATAGGATAGCTAGCCATGGAGAAGAAACAGATAAACCAAATTCCTCTTATTTAAATTATAAAAAGGCAGAGCCAGATAATAACCGGAAATACGTATGAAACCATAAACTCAACCAGGAATACGAGCCAGAAACATATCAACAAATAAGCAATGCACGTATAAGCAGAACAGTAGTTATGTACCACAAGTCTACACAATGGTATGAAATGAAATGAGATGAAATGAAATGAAATGAAATATGATGCAAAGGGTCACATGTGCCAAATGAATGGAGCGGAATCCTCCTGCTCCTAGGGCGGAATCCTCCTACCCTCAGTATGATGAAATGGAGGGGAATCCTCCTGCTCCTAGGGCGGGATACTCCTACCCTTAATATAATGCAATGGAGCGGAATCCTCCTGCTCCTAGGGCGGAATCCTCCTACCCTCAATATGATGCGATGGAGCGGAATCCTCCTGCTCCTAGGGCGGAATCCTCCTACCCTCAATATGATGCGATGGTAACCCTTCACCGACGCGGGACTCTCATCGACAGCCAGGAAGTAGATGCCAACTCACAGCCAGAGTACAATGCTCAGATCCTCAATACAATACCAACAACAGGACATAACATATAATATGCAATATAAATCCAAAGCTAAGGCGTAATGAGTAGGCCTATCGACAGCTACACACGTAAGGAACACGTGGTAGAACATCCATGAGGCCAGGTGCCTCCAAAGAAATGGATATAAACACTTACCTTGTTACAAAGTCAGCACAGCCACTCAATAACCGCTTTGTCCTTTGATTTCTGTTTTTTTTTTCCTGTTTCTCGTTCTCAAATTTCTGTTCTCGTTTATCTTGTTACATGGGTGGGAATGACACCGCCTAACTTTTGTCATACCTTTTTCCTTTTGCTTACTTTCTTTTCTTTTCATTTTATTTTCTTTTCATTTTATACTTTCTTTTCTTAATCGAAAATTAAAATGGTACCCTATGATACTCAAAATAATTTCAACTTTTGCATACAAGTTATACGAAATTTATGTAATACACTTGCTAAGGCGGATCTCAAATCGGACTCCCGAAACTCAATATGCAAATTAAATGGAAAAAGGTCAAATTATTTAATTTTCGGCATTTTAGCGGAAACTAGTCGAACAACCTCGAAATTTACTTTCGAAAGTTCACACATGTCACAAATAATCATACGAACCTAACGGCGCTTTCGAATTTTAAATCGGAGCTCATTCGCCAAAATCGAGCTCGAAAATCTCTTTTTAATATTTATCGACAATAAAAACTAAAACCTTCTTCCGATGCCTACCAAACGAGGTCTGATTTAGCTCAAATTTTACAGATAACTCCCAATAGATATTACGAAGTTTTTAAAATTATCAGCACGCCAATCGGAGCCCTAACTTTCGAAATGACTACCTAAGGTCGTTTCAGGCGGTGGCGGCAGTGGCTTGGAGGAGAGAGAATGAAGGTGAGGCAGTAGTGGAAAGGGTGGGGGGAGGAGCGGCGGTATTACTGTAAGGGGGAAGAGAAGAGAGAAAAAATTGAAAGGAGAGAAAGAGAAGAGAGGAAAAATGGGGGTTAGGGTTTTTTTCCTTTAAATAGGGGGATGCTATGTGTGAAAGAAAAAATAAAAAAGAGGGAGGGGGTGCTAGGTCAGGTAAGGTTGTAAAATAGGGGTCTTTTTTGGTAATTTTCATGGGATGTGTGTCTCTTAATGTAATTATTCCAATTTAAAAAATAGGTAAAACAGATGGTTGCCTTGAAAATTTGAGCACTTTAAAGGTGATCTTTAAAAATGGAACACTTTTACATTAAATGAAGCTGAAAGCAAAGAAATACCTTTACTAATAGAGCACTTTCTGAAAGTCATAATTATAAAAATGCTACCACACCCTATTGGATTTAAAATTATAAAACAATGTCACTGCTCCGTATAAAGTAGAAACAATGTCAATATGTCTGTGTATATTCATATAGTCACATCCATTTTGTGAATAAATAAAGTCAAGTCGTCATTGTTTCACTCATATACAAATATTAAAGCAAAACATAATATAAGGCCAATTCGACATCATTTCCTCATATATTGAGCAAAAAATCATGTTCATTTTGTAAATAAATGATGTCAAATCGTACTTACTTTATTTATTCATAAAACTACATACAAAAATGTAGAATCAAGACAATGTCTGTATTTACTTACAAGTGAGTCAAACTACTGTGTCTATTTTATATATAAATAACACCAAATCATCATCATTTCGCTTATATACAAAAATTCAAGTTAAAAATAAAATCAAGACAATCTGTTTGCATTTACTTATAAGTGAGCTTAATTACTCTGTCTATTTTACAAGTAAATGACATCAAATCATCACAATTTGCCCATATACAAAAATTCAAAGTAAAAATAAAATCAAGACAATCCGTACACATTTAGTTACAAGTGAGCCAAAGTATTCTGTTTTACAAGCAAATGATACCTAATCGTCATCATTTTGCCTATATACCAAAATTCAACTAAAAATAAAATTAAGACAATCTGTCTGCATTTATTTACAAGTGAGCCAAAGTACTATATCTATTATACAATAAAATGATACCAAATCGTTATCACTTTGTTGAACCCTCCCAAAAATGCACACAAGTATGCATCGGGATGTATGTTCAACAAAATGGGACTCCAAAAGGCTTCTTTGGAGTCGCCACCTAATTTAAGGATTATTAGGAACCAATTGTTAATTAAATGAGTGCATTTCTTCCTTATTTTAAAAGGAAAATAAGTTTTAGAGATTCTGAGTAAGTGGTTCTATTAAATTCGAAAGAAGGTCCCTAGCGGGAGCACTTTCAAAAATCCACTAAAAGCGGTTAATCCGGTGATTTTCATGAATTTTAATAAAATAAATAACTAAGAGATTTTAAGAAAAATATATAATAAATAAATAAAGAAGTAAATAATAAGTAAATAAATAAGTAAATAGATAATAAATAAATAATAGAATATTTAATAAAATAAGTAAATTGATAAAAATAAATAATTTAAATATTAAATAATGATAAAACGGTACAATTTTAATTGAACTTTGATTTGCATTCATTAATTGACAAATGTTTCTTAATATTCAGAAATTAATTGGCGATTCGCAAAGAAAAGATACAAGGCGTTCATAAGGCAATTTAAATGATTTATAATAATTATTCACAATTTCAAATACACTTTCTATCCTACATGGCTCCTAGTCCGGTCTACGGAAAAGTCCTATACATTGATTCTAAGAAGCGGGGAGAGATAGAGAAAATAGAACCCGGAAATGCAACTCGCAAAACGAGCCTTGTTAGCAATGCAATTTCAAATAAGTTGACCCGAGCGACTCAAGTTCCAATTAGTCGACCCTGATGGAGTTTTAGCCAACTCGTCCCAATTTGTATTCATGCCAAGAAAATAAAGGAAGATAAGGATTAGAAAATTGATTCATAGATAACTAGAAAACAAATAAAGAGAGAGTACAAAGTTTGCATCAAAGAACAACTTTCATTAAATGTCGAACTTCATGAAACATAGTGAACAAACAGAAAAGAAATGGGATGCCAAACGTTTACTTTTATTAGTAAAACAAGAGGTCAGGAAGCAGCTATTACAATTATAATTGATCAGGCCTAAATTCTGGCCTAAATTCTAACCAAAACCAGTCAGATCATGCTTGAAAGGAAAGAAGCAATTGAGCAAGCAGAATCCAGAACATATGCACTCTACTCATTTTCTTAGCATAAGAACATAAAAAAGTAAAAAAAAAAATATAGAAGCCTACAGCCACTTAACATGGACCTTGAGTAGACTGATGCAAATCTGCATTCAACTAACGTAGCAATTATCAGATCACGACAAAATCTAAGATTAAAGCCTATACAACACATAAATATTCAAGAGGACCCGGCATTGCTATGCACTTACTTTCATATTACAGTTTTACTAAAGCTAAGTAGCTATGTTATTAAGCGAGGAGTGAATTGATACAAGCAGCAAACTGAACATAAAATAAACCACAAGTTTAAACTAAGAGAAACAGAATTTTAATGAAATAGATTGAACCGAGCTGTCTGCAAATTAGAAATCAGAACTTTTAACTCTTAGAACTGAATACACACTTAGCAGACTCCTAGGGCAGAAACATGGCTATTCAAAGCCTCGCCTTAATATCTCCAAGCCAAGCAGAACAAGGCATACACTTTGCTATAAAACAACCACAGCCTTGAACTCCTATACACTTAAGACACTAACCTGAAGGAACAAACACCGGCCTGCAGCCACTCTCACTGCCTCACAACCCCCTAAACAACTCAACATGCCCTGAAACAAAATCCTAGGACCCCCTGAACACTTGCAAACCTTCTTGGCCACCCTGCTAACATCTGCAGCTAACACCAGCACAGAGACACATACATCAGACCTCTCTAAATTCCCTGAAATACCTTCACACATACTAAGAAACTTACCTTTACAAACAACCTGGAGTACAAACCTAGATCCTGACCAAAACACCTGTCTATCACCTGCAGGTGCCTGGAGATGACCTGGACTCAATCAAGAAGAACTTCCCCTCCACCAGTTCCTCTTAAGACAACTTCTGCTTCCTTCCTCACATAGCCTACACAGAACCAAGGACCTGAACAAAACCAGAACCAGCTAGCATCCACAAATCATGACTCCTCCTCAAATCCAAGCTAACACCAAAGCCAACTCCTATACCCTCCAAGGCCCCTGAACAAACTCATAGACAACCCGCAAAATTCAAGGATCCTCCCTGAACCTGAACAAACTCAACTACCCCCCTTAGCTCCATGCTTATCTCACCTACTACTCCTAAACATCCTACAAACTAACTACCTAAAACAGCCTCCACCATAAGCTTCCAATACACTCACTGACCTACCTGCATCTTCTCTTACCCCTTTCTACACCTATTGCGCATCAAACAGGACCTGCATAAACACTCTGAAAACAGAGAGCATCCCCAGAACTGCACAAGCCAAAACATCAACCCACAGAAAAGGAATCAGCAGACTCCTCACCTCATTGCCTCCAGAACACCTACCAGACACCCCTGAACTCAAATGCATACACTCAATATATCCCTGAAGTTTACAAGCAAACACATCTATACCTGAACTCCTCTTCCATTACCCGAACCTGCTAGGAAACCAGATACCCAAACCTGCTGCCCAAACCCTTAAACACCCAACAGCCTTTACACACACACCTAAAACCACCTAAACACCCTCAAAATACCTGCAGCAACTCCACCTTACAACTGCATCTACACCAAGACATCCAAACATCCTGCAACACCCTCATACTCTCACCTTTTACAAACAGAACCAGAACCAACTTTGAAGTTCAACTCTATTACGACATACTAAATAATAAAGTTTCAATCTTTAATCAACATTCAAATACCACATAAGCTTAAAATTTTAACATACTATATCATACAGAACTCAACACATACCATTGTAACTGATATGAAAACAAAGGAAAAAAAATAAGGAAAAAGTTTAGATTTTACCTGCTATGGTGCAGTGAAGAGGGGCGTCGATCTGAAGAAAAGTGACTTGAACAAGAACGAGGCGACAACTCGAGCACAAAAAGTGATAAACAAATCCAAGACAATATAGGAACAGTGACACTAATAAAACTTAAACTCTAAAGAATACTGCTGCTGTTGCTATCGACTTCTATATGCTACTGCATCTGTTTTAAATTTCGAACCCCCTAAAACTGAAAGAAAGGATGAATATATACCTGCAGATTTAGGGTTTAGATTCGAGATGAAATTCCCAATCGCCCCCATTTCGGTTTTTCTTTCCATTATGAAAATGAGGGTGAAAATGGTCCTATCCCACAGGGACTGTACCATTTCAATCTCATCCACAAGGAATAATCCCATTTGGCTTAACTCTATGGTTCGGATTGATTTGCATTCAAAATGGATGGATGAGATCAAATGCTTGTAATGGAGAGAGGCAAGGGAGTGGGGGGACCGGATCGTACGAGATTTTGGACTGATTTGAGGAGGGAATCGAAAGAGAATCGGGTTTTAGGGCCGGATAATTAGGTTTTCGAAATGGGAATCGGGGAAAGAGGGTAATCTGATTAGAAACTAAGGAAATGCATGTATAATGTATGTAATGTATATTTTGCACAAATAGGCCAATATTTAGGATTAGAACGATTTTAGCCTTTTCTTAAGATTAACTGAAAATGAAAGGGGTTGTGCAGGGTAGGCTGAATTTAGCTTATGTCTTTCACATTTGGCCTCTTCCTTCAAAATTAATTGAATTTATTTGATTATTATTATTTTTTAACTAATTTTAAATTTAACCCTAATTATATAATATCACAATAATTATTAATTTTAAGAAAATTTCGTGACAAAATTAGGTGTAAACAGCTGCCCCTCTTTGCCCGAGAAAGGATGAAAGAGTTTTTCGGGTAAAGAAGTTGACGGGAACCAATTTTTTTACGATAAAGCCAAGGACTTTGATTTCAAGGACCAAAGTGCGAGGCTTATGGACATGGTCGAACTCTGGTTTCTGAGTTGCCTACATATCTCGGGTTGAAAGAGAATCAGGCTATATGTAGTTCAACGATACTTAGATACGAAAACTCGCACGATCGACAGAAAAGGACGCACGAATAGGAAAGAATTCAAACTGACGTCTAATCTGGAATGAAAGATTAGGTAAGACTTGCTTGTTCGAGTACGATTCTTTAGATCCTCGTTTACGAGACTAGCTCATATCAACGATTGCCCCAGTTCACTGCTAAGAAAAAGTTCCACGTTTTGCTCCATTTGCTGCTGCGGCGCTGCTAAAATTCTGTACAATCTCGACAAACGGTAAGCGAGTAACTGTTAATAAAACTTTGATAATCAGAAATAAGGAATGAAATAAAGCGATAACATAAAATTGTAAATGCGGGTTGCGATATCATCGATAAGTTCTTCCTTCGATCAACTGACAAGGCGCTCCGCCCGGAGAACCTCTAGGCTGATCATTATTCTGAAACAGTAAAGCAAGACAATAAGTAAAATGGGTACGAATTACAGAATATAAGGCTGCTACAAAATAAGTCGACTAACGAGACATAATTCCTCAAGTTGACTTGGTTAATCTATAACCTACGCAGGTAACATAACGTTTATTTATAAGGCAAACGAGCCTAAAACATTCAATTATAAGGAAAATGAGCCTAAAACGTCCAATTATAAGGTGAACGAGCCTAGAACGTTCAATTATAAGGCGAACGAGCCTAAAACGTTCAATTATAAGGCGAACGAGCCTAAAACGTTCAATTATAAGGCGAACGAGCCTAGACCATAAGGCAAGCAAAAGAGGCAAAACTCATTAAAGCAGGTACTTCTTTAGACTTAGAAATATCGCCTTTCGGCAATAAACCATGATAAAGCATAATGCTTTGGATCATGAAGAGGTAGTCTATAATGCAATCTCGGAATGTGCTCCATTCAATTGATAAAGCAATGAGGTGTTGGGTCTCGAAGCATCCAACGTCCTAGCGCAACTTGAAAACCTGCATATCCTATTTACGGGCGGGTTAACCCGAATTGTTCATTTATAAGGTGAGCAGGCCCAAAACGTTCATTTATAAGGCGAACGAGCCTAAAACGTTCATTTATAAGGCGAACGAACCTAAAACGTTCATTTATAAGGCGAACGAGCCTAAAGCGTTCATTTATAAGGCGAACGAGCCTAAAACGTTCATTTATAAGGCGAACGAACCTACATTTGATAGTAACCTGCAAAATAAAGTTGCAAATTGAATTAATTAAGGTAAGATAATGCAAAACAAATAAGCAAAGCTAGGTCGTGTTACTTGTATTGATAGTGCTGCAAAGTGTTGAATGCTGCCTTCGGTCCATAGTGAAACTGATGTTCAATTCCTGCAAAATTTAGAGTAAATGCGCTGGCAAATGAGTGAATAATAAAGCAAAGGCTATAATGGAAAAGAATGAAATGGATTTGCTCTGCATATGCGGCAAGGCGAATAATCTTTGAGAAATTGATGGTTGCTAGTTTTCCTCATTCTACTGCTTTTGGAATTCCTGCATCCAAAGAAAAATCGTGAGTTCTGAAAGATGGGCCCAAAAGCCTCAACATTTTGTTTTGCTCCTTCTGTCTTTATGCTGAACTTTGTAGTAGCACCAAAACGAATTTGCCCCTGTTTTCAAAGTAAAAGCTGTTAGTTTTTTTAACAAATAGTGGCTGGCTTGATTGAACACCTAGTGCGGCTTCAAATCTGCATCTTCTTGTATGGAAATCAGATGTATTGCTGCTGCGAGAGTCTGATGCTCTTGAAATTCTTCTTTTGTACAAAAGATATCATCTAAAATTTCTTTGTCTTGGCTTATTTGGAAAAATGGATTTTCATTGATTTCGGGATTAAAACCCAATAAAGAGTACAAGATAGTTCATTACATAAAACTTCAAAAGAGTAGAAAAACATAAGATAGTCGAGAAATAATTCCTTTTCAACAAATGAAGTGTTGTCATTTGATCTTCTTGCTAAGCTTCACGCTTCCTTTTCAAATGCCTTGGTGCCAATTTTGATGAATCACCTCTGACAATAATTGCATTTGCTGCCGGAGGATCATAATTGCTTGTTTGCCCTTGCTTCACACTTATCTTGCTCGTTTCAATCATATTCTGGATTTTGTGCTTAAGTGCTAAGCATTCTTCTGTGTCATGGCCTTGAATATTTGAGTGATATGCGCACCTCTTTGATAAATCAAATCCTTGAGGCGGATTTTCTGGGGTCCATCCCTTCTTTGCTTGCAATAGCCCTTCTACTTTCAGTCTCTCAAATATATCCGACAATGATTCATATAGTGGAGTGAAAGTACGAGGTCTTAAATGCTTCGTGCTTTGATGACCAGATGGTGCCTGATAAGATCGACGCTGACGACTTAAATTCTGCATATCATGATTGTAGTGCATTTGCGAAGGCTGGGAGTCTTGAATATTTTCAGGTGCATCAGAACAATTGAAAACTGGCACTGTAGTGTTATAGTCAATCAATCTCCCGGTTTGAAACTTTTCTTCCAAAATCTTTGCATACCGGATTAAACTGAGAAAATCCTTTAAATTGGCAAAAAGTAGCTTTTCATAAAATAAGCCTTCTTGAAGGTCAATGAAAGTCGCTATCAGCTCATCTTCAGGCAATGGAGGATGCATCTTAGAAGCCTCTAGCCTCCATCTCACAGCAAATTCTGAAACAGACTCATGCAAGATCTTCCTGATTTTACGCATATCAATTAGATAAGGATCTCTTACTATGTTGAACTTGTATTATTCCACAAAGTCTCGAGCCATGTCTTCCCATGTGTGCCATTTTGTAAAATCCTGCTTAGTATACCATGCAAGTGTCATTCCTGATAAACTCTTAATAAACAATCTCATACCCAAAGCTTCATCCTTGCCAATTCCAATTAATCTGATGCAATAATCTTTCAAATGTGCATAGGGGTCCCCTTTTCCATTGAAAATGTTAAATTTTGGTATCTTGTACCCACTTGGAAGCTCAAGGTCCAGGTGAATGCATAAGTCTTCATAGTATAAGCTCTGAATATTCCTAGAGCGCAATTCTGTTCCCATGATCTTTCTCAAAATCTGTTCATCCATATTGTGAGGATACGTTTTCTCAACTTCTTTCTCAGGCAATTCTGGTGAACGCACTATCAATTGATTTGGTTGACTCCCCACAGTAGGCTTAGTGGCAAAAGGCGGTTGAATATTTAATAAGGTTGCGGTTGGCCCAACATTTGGATTAGTCAGGCATTCTTGTGGGATTTGCGGATATATAGTATGTATAGGCATTGGGTAATGAGGCATTGTTAAGTAAGGTGGATTGGAAGTAAAGTTTGTATTTGGCAAAGGCTTGCTATTGTTGACAAAGTTGACAATCATTCCTTTGGATCACATGTCCTTCAACATCATCATTCTGCGCTTGTAAGATACTCATACCAGAACTGGTTGCCAGAAGCTGCTTTGCCAAATTGTTTCGTCCTTGATGCAGATTCTCAACCATTTCAGTGTTCAATGCTAGCCAACCTTTAACAAATGAATTCTGCTATTGAACAAAAGCAAGTTAATACGTAAAATAGCAATGCATGCATAAGATTTTAAGTATAAAATAGGCCATTAGGCCGAATGGATGAGACTAAATTCCCGACTTAACAAAGGAGTAAAATATTTGAGAGTTCGAAACTCACTGATCAACAAAATTTGATTTTTTTTTCAAGGCGCGAGCTGAGAAAAACAACTTTGAAAGTTTTACTAAATTAGTATGCGTGCTAGACCATTTTGGCACAATTTGCTAAAATGGTCGGCTTATTTTGAACATCAATGCTTTGCTCGACTATCGATTCTTGTTTGTAGCATAACAATCTGCACCAATTCATAGAAAAAGCTGCTTCTGATAATTATCAACTCAATGTCTTCAATTTGTCGCACAACTTTGCCCCAGTTACGACTTCAACATCTCAACTTGCTTTGCAAAACTGCCCCAGTTATGACTTTCAATACTTCAAGTGGTTCTGCAAAAGCTGCCCCTGTTGCAATCTCTTACGTCTTCTACTTACTTTGCAAAATTTGCCCCAGTTTCTATCTTTGAGAAAATTAAAATTTTAATACTAAAGGGTCGAGCCCGATGGAGGAGCCTACGTATCCCTCCTTGGGAATCAGACCGTGAGTAGTTCTGCTTACATAGAAGAGATTTTCCAAATGCTGGTGTAACTGAAACTCGATATGAGATGCCTACACTTCCCGCCTTGGGAAACCGGCTACAGTAGTTTGCTTACATAGAAATAAATTCAAAAATTCATAATTTGATATTCTTTCTTTTCTTTTCATTCGACAAAACTAACAAAGGGAAATTACAATAATTACTTCCTAATAATGCAAATAAACTAACTTCTGCTTCTGCCACTCTACTGTTTTTCTGGAACTTGACTGGGATCTAAATGCCATTCTTCGAGGGATCTCCCTTTGCATATGGAAGGATTGCGACAAAAGGTTCGCCAATGCCGTTTGTAGCTAGAATTTTGACCTGGCCAGAGTTAATCAAACTTTCCACTTTCTTCTTAAATAAAGTGCATTCTTCAATACTATTTCCCTGCATCCCTAAATGGTAAGCACAAAATTTTCTAAAATTTTCAGGCTTGCGTGGTTCATACGGCTTTGATGCTATAGGTTGTACCAAATCGGTCCCCACAAGCCGTTCAAACAATTTTGCATAAGATCCTGGTATCGGTGTGAATGCAAAAGCGGATCTTTTGGTGCGGCTTGATTGCAAACTTGGATTGACAACTGTTTGCTTGACTGCATTAGGTCTCACCGCTATGGCTGGAAAAGGACTTGGCATAACATCTTTTCCTTTATCTTTGGATTCTGCCTCGACCAAGCTACACATTATTTTGTCAGATATCAAAGTCCTCTCATCTGGCTTTTCTTGGAGCTCTACAGATTTTCTCTTCAATGGACTGCCTCTTGCAAAGGTCAGGTTTGGGAGTTCGTGCTGCTTGACAAAGTTACGAGCTAAGTCATCCCATGTAAATCGCTTTCCAAGATCTTGTGTTGCAAACCACGTTAAAGCCGGCCCCGCGAGCGTCTAACAAACAACCTCAGCTTGATTCCATTGCTTTTCCCAAATATTGCCACCCAATCAACGAATGCTTTCAAATGATCATGAGGGTTTCCTATTCCATCATACACTGGTGGATCAGTCACGTCAAGAACATTGACATTCCCCTTTTCTACCTCACATAAGCCTTCATGAGATGGTAGAGCGTTCCCATCTGCCATTGTGTCATTGCTCTCTTCAGCCCTAGGAAGCCCTTCCCCGTTACTTTTCTCATTGCTTGCCTTTGAGAAGCCACAAAATTCCTTTTCCAGCAGGAATGCATGCAAATTAGGGAACTGTTGAGCATCACACTCAAATGTTGGAGCTACTTGCATTGTAGGAGGTGCAACAGTATAGATAGGAGCAACAGGAGCACTTGATCCTGGGCTTGGCACATTATGCAATGGGTTGCGAGCATCCATGAGCGCGACAACCAATTCAGTAAGGCTATCAAGTCTCTTTTCCAAATTTGCTATGGTTGCTTCAAGCTTGTTAACCTTATCTTGGTGGGATTCATCATTTACCGTCAAGTCAATCACATCAATTTGACGAGCCATAGGTCCTGATCTTGATGTTCAAATAATTAACCCTTTAGCAACACATACCGAATTTAATAAAAATTTATTAAAGATGAAACTAACGGGTCAACTTATTCTAAAATGGAGAAATTGAGACCATACTGAAAAGACCCAAAATTTAGAGCAAGACACTTATTTTGTTAAAGCAGACTAGACGCGGAAACGGTTGTTTAACTCTGAAATTATTTTCAAAAGGAAAACACACTTTCGAATACTTTAAAATATGACGCTAAATAATATTTTGCAAAATGACAAGACTGAGGTTAAAATAAATAAAATAACATTTGAAAGTCATTTTAAATAACGGTATGCATGAATTCAGATGATAGATAAATGATTTCATAAAGCGGTTAACTTTTACAAAAGATAGTTTGAAGTAATGTAACGTTAATCTTACCAAACCGCCGAACAAATTCATAGTGCCAACAAATTTCAAGCAAGCAGCACATATTAGCACGCAATCGCATATTGGACAGATAATTTGACATGTGGCAACCACAAGTAATTGAGTGTAAATAAAATGCAAACGCGTCCTACCCTGTAAGGTGCCTCTTTTGTGCCAGAGGTAAGCCTAATCGTCAAGTTGCACGCACATGTGGTTATTATAACGACACAAGCCGTTTGTCAATACAACATCTGAGATATAAATAAACCGATATAATTGTCAACTTCTCAAATTTGACATGGCAAATAGTTTGGGATTCGTTATAATATCCACACGATCACATAATATGCAGTGTCGTTGGGATTCAATAACCCGTCAACAAAAGGGCGGTTTCTTAATTCCAGGAAACTGTACCAAGGACCGGGTCCAAACTAAGGTGTATATGCATGCATGTCCTAAAATTCCTTCTAAGAGTGGGCTAGCGGTTGAGGCTGACTCGACCTATGCGGGATAGACCTGGCCTCACAACGCAGTAGAACTGGCCATGACAAAACCAGGCAACATCAATATCCCGAACTAACTTTTGGTGACACGAAAGAAGTTTCAAAGAGTGAGGTAAGGGCAATGCCCTTCCTGCGTAACTACCCGTCAAGCGGGTGCCCCGTGATGAAATCGAGGAGGTGAAAGAGAATTGACAGGCTCCATGAGGGAGGAAATATGAACGGAATGCGGACTATGCACAAATAAAAACATGCTTCAATACATTCATCCACAACAATTAATTCTACGCATACTAGTTTAGGCATGCAAACAAATAAAGAGTTAAGCTACGCATACATACAATCAACACATATATAAATCAAATTTGTGAAAATCTTTTGGTTAGAACCATTTGCGTATCCCCAGCAGAGTCTCCACGCTATTGAACCCTCCCAAAAATGCACACAAGTATGCATCGGGATGTATGTTCAACAAAATGGGACTCCAAATGGCTACTTTGGAGTCACCACCTAATTTAAGGATTATTAGGAACCAATTGTTAATTAAATAAGTGCATTTCTTCCTTATTTTAAAAGAAAAATAAGTTTCAGAGATTCTGAGTAAGTGGTTCTATTAAATTCGAAAGAAGGTCCCTAGCGGGAGCACTTTCGAAAATCCGCTAAAAGCGGTTAATCCGGCAATTTTCACGAATTTTAATAAAATAAATAACTAAGAGATTTTAAGAAAAATATAGGATAAATAAATAAAGAAGTAAATAGTAAGTAAATAAATAAGTAAGTAGATAATAAATAAATAATTAAATATTTAATAAAATAAGTAAATTGATAAATAAATAATTTAAATATTAAATAATGATAAAACGGTACAATTTTAATTGAATTTTGATTTGCACTCATTAATTGACAAATGTTTCTTAATATTCAGAAATTAATTGGCGATTCGCAAAGAAAGGATACAAAGCGTTCATAAGGCAATTTAAATGATTTATAATGATTATTCACAATTTCAAATACACTTTCTATCCTATAGGACTCCTAGTCCGGTCTACGGGGAAGTCCTATACATTGATTCTAAGAAGCGGGGAGAGATAGAGAAAATAGAACCCGAAAATGCAACGCGCAAAATGAGCCTTGTTAGCAATGCGATTTCAACCAAGTTGACCCGAGTGGCTCAAGTGCCAATTAGTCGACCCTGATGGAGTTTTAGTCAACTCGTCCCAATTTGTATTCATGCCAAGAAAATAAAGGAAGATAAGGATTAGAAAATTGATTCATAAATAACTAGCAAACAAATAAAGAGAGAGTACAAAGTTTGCATCAAAGAACAACTTTCATTAAATGTCGAACTTCATGAAACATAGTGAACAAACAGAAAAGAAATGGGATGCCAAACGTTTACTTTTGTTAGTAAAACAAGAGGTCAGGAAGCAGCTATTGCAATTATAATTGATCAGGCCTAAATTTTGTCCTAAATTCTAACCAAAAACAGTCAGATCATGCTTGAAAGGAAAGAAGCAATTGAGCAAGCAGAATCCAGAACATATGCACACTACTCATTTTCTTAGCATAAGAACATGAAAAAGTAAAAAAAAAAATATAGAAGCCTACAGCCACTTAACATGGACCTAGAGTAGACTGATGCAAATCTGCATTCAACTAACATAGCAATTATCAGATCACGACAAAATCTAAGATTAAAGCCTATACAACACATAGTTATTCAAGAGGACCCGACATTGCTATGCACTTACTTTCATATTACAGTTTTACTAAAGCTAACTAGCTATGTTATTAAGCGAGGAGTGAATTGATACAAGCAGCAAAATTAACATAAAATAAACCACAAGTTTAAACTAAGAGAAACAGAATTTTAATGAAATAGATTGAACCAAGTAGTCCGCAAATTAGAAATCAGAACTTTTAACTCTTAGAACTGAATACACACTTAGCAGACTCCTAGGGCAGAAACATGGCTATTCAAAGCCTCGCCTTAATAGCTCCAAGCCAAGCAGAACCAGGCATACACTTTGCTATAAAACAACCACAGCCTTGAACTCCTATACACTTAAGACACTAACCTGAAGGAACAAACACCGGCCTGTAGCCACTCTCACTGCCTCACAACCCCCTAAACAACTCAACAGGTCCTGAAATAAAATCCTAGGACCCCCTGAACACCTGCAAACCTTCTTGGCCACCCTGCTAACATCTGCAGCTAACACCAGCACAGATGCACATACATCAGACCTCTCTAAATTCCCTGAAACACCTTCACACACACTAAGAAACTTACCTTTACAAATAACCTGGAGCACACACCTAGATCCTGACCAAAACACCTACCTATCACCTGCAAGTGCCTGGAGATAACCTGGACTCAATCAAGAAGAACTTCCCCTCACCAGTTCCTCTTAAGACAACTTCTACTTCCATTCTCACATAGCTTACACAGGATCAAGGACCTGAACAAAACAAGAACCAGCTAGTATCCACAAATCATGACAACTCCTCCTCAAATCCAAGCTAACACCAAAGCCAACTCCTATACCCTCCAAGGCCCCTGAACAAACTCATAGACAACCTGCAAAATTCAAGGATCCTCTCTGAACCTGAACAAACTCAACTACCCCCCTTAGCTCCATGCTTATCTCACCTACTACTCCTAAACATCCTATAAACTAACTACCTAAAACAGCCTCCACCATAAGCTTCCAAGACACTCACTGACCTACCTGCATCTTCTCTTACCCCTTTCTACACCTACTGCGCATCAAACAGGACCTGCATAAACACTCTGAAAACAGAGAGCATCCCCAGAACTGCACAAGCCAAAACATCAACCCATAGAAAAGGAATCAGCAGACTCCTCACCTCATTGCCTCCAGAACACCTACCAGACACCCCTGAACTCAAATGCATACACTCAACACATCCCTGAAGTTTACAAGCAAACACATCTATACCTGAACTCCCTTTCCATTACCCGAACCTGCTAGGAAACCAGATACCCAAACCTGCTGCACCAGACCCTTAAACACCCTTGCAACAGCCTTTACACACACACCTAAAACCACCTAAACACCCTCAAAATACCTGCAGCACCTCCACCTTACAACTGCATCTACACCAAGACATCCAAACATCCTGCAACACCCTCATACTCTCACCTTTTACAAACAGAACCAGAACCAACTTTGAAGTTCAACTCTATTACGACATGCTAAATAATAAAGTTTCAATCTTTAATCAACATTCAAATACCACATAAGCTTAAAATTTTAACATACTATATCATACAGAACTCAACACATACCATTGTAACTGATATGAAAATAAAGGAAAAAAATAAGGAAAAATTTTAGATTTTACCTGCTATGGTGCAGTGAAGAGGGGCGTCGATCTGAAGAAAAGTGACTTGAACAAGAACGAGGCGACAACTCGAGCACAAAAAGCGATAAACAAATCCAAGACAATATAGGAACAGTGACACTAATAAAACTTAAACTCTAAAGAATACTGTTGTTGTTGCTATCGACTTCTATATGCTACTGCATCTGTTTTAAATTTTGAACCCCCTAAAAAATGAAAAAAAAGATGAATATATACCTGCAGATTTAGGGTTTGGACTCGAGGTGAAATTCCCAATCGCCCCCATTTCGTTTTTTCTTTCCATTATGAAAATGAGGGTGAAAATGGTCCAATCCCACAGGGACCGTACCATTTTCAATCTCATCCACAAGGAATAATCCCCAAGGGAGTGGGGGACCAGATCGTACGAGATTTTGGACTGATTTGAGGAGGGAATCGAAAGGGAATCGGGTTTTAGGGTCGGGTAATTAGGTTTTCGAAATGGGAATTGGGGAAAGAGGGTAATCTGATTAGAAACTAAGGAAATGCATGTATAATGTATGTAATGTATATTTTGCACAAATAGGCCAATATTTAGGATTAGAACAATTTTAGCCTTTTGTTAAGATTAACTGAAAATGAAAGGGGTTGTGCAGGGTAGGCTGAATTTAGCTTATGTCTTTCACATTTGGCCTCTTCCTTCAAAATTAATTGAATTTTTTTCATTATTATTATTTTTTAATTAATTTCAAATTTAACCTTAATTATATAATATCACAATAATTATTAATTTTAAGAAAATTTCGTGACAAAATTGGGTGTCAACACACTTTGCTCAGATATAATATTTCAAAGTAAAAATAAAACAAGGTTAATCCGGCATCATTTGTCCATGGTCCAAATCATCATCAATTTGCCCGATTAATTGAAAATATGAGGCAGCCATTAATGTCTCACAAATCGGCGCCAAAATCCTTCTTATTATTCATCAAGCTCCAACATATATCATAAGTATATAAAACAAAAGTTTATTGTCACAAGAAAAGTAAAACAAATCAAACAGAAGAAGAGCTATTACTACCGATACCTTAATTAATTCTAATCTACACAAATAACCTTAAGAAATACTAATGAAATTTTATATTTAAGCATTACTCACGTATGCATACAGTACACAAAGTAACCTGCAATTTCTGTAACCAATAAAGGAAAATATATATTATTAATCAAGAGCAAGATTTGTAAACAAAGAGAACACACAAGTTCAAGAATGACAAAAGTGATTTACGAGAGGCAAGAAGGCTAACCTGCAACACAAGTTCAGTCATTGAATACACAGGTGGAGGCGGTGGAGGAAGACAACTGTGGAAAGTCAGTTGTTGCTACCTACCGGTTGTGGTTGTGGTTATTGTAGAAGGTGGTGGAGGTGACGACGAAATAGACGGAGAATGATTAAAGGTGATGGAGGAATTACGGATATAATTTAAAATATTTTTAAAAGTGTTCAAAAATTCAATATCCTAAAAAAAGTAGTGTTGGTTGATATTGCTAGTTTTTTATTTCCTAGTTAGCTTACATGTCATTTGAGGTAGCTAGCTAGCCCTCACTTATCGAATTATATTCTTCATCACCAACACCTCCCGTTGGCACACCTGCTATAGAGTCCCCAATTAAATTCTCAAAAATTCAATACCCTAAAAAAGTGCTCACACAATCAAGACTAGGTACAAATGCACTCAATTTCTACAAATATATATATATATATATATATATATATATATATATATATATATATATATATATATATATATATATATATATATAAGAGAAATGTGTGGGCTCATATCAAGCCCAATCGTCATTTTACACTCAATTCGTTTCATCTTCTCTCTCTCAAACCCTAAACATTCTAGAACTTTTCCACCTATAATCTCAGTATATTGCATTTTGTCTAGTCAATCGAACACATTTTTCTAAAATATTATACCACATATATAAATATAATAATATTATTAAAAGAAAAATAATTAATCTTGAGCAGCCTTGACACAATTGAGAGTGGTATCAATGATTAAGGGTTTTCAAAATATTTGGAGCATTGCAAGTTCTAGCATTTGATTACCTTTTTTCGAAAATAAATTTGTGGAATTAGTGAACACTTAAAAACATTTCTTTTGAAGTTTTTGCGTGAAATAGATAGTTTGGCACCGTTGTTATAGTTTTGAATCTTATAAGAAGAGTCTTACAAAACTAGCCCTATCAAGAAAAGTTGCTAGCGACAACCAGACGAAACATCTGGTGATCCCCAGACTTTCTCTAATAGAAATATCTGACGATCGCCAGGAACTTTTTCTACAGGAGCCAAATTTATAAGAATTGTTTTAGAGAGCTAAATTTATGATGGGGCAACAAAAGTGTCACTGTACCAATAACGCCAGTAATACAAGCATTAGATTCAACTAGAAATTTTCGAAAATAGCATTTCAACATAGGTCTAAAGAAAGAAACCAACTTTTATTACATAGGTATAAGACATTGTCTATTTTTGAATTTGGCCTCTCTTTCAAAAAGAAAAAACCAAAGCTGCCCCCCCCCCCCCCAAATCCACCGACTGCTACCCTCCTACTGCTGGCTGGTGGCCGAAAATTTTCAAATCGCCGGATTTTCACCGGGATATTTTATTTCTTTGTTGGAGTTGCTTTTTTATTTCACCGGAGTTATTTTTATAGATTTTATTATATCATTTCTTTTGAAAAGTTTATACACACAAATCTATCAAAATAATTAAATTATATATGTATGTACATAAAGAGAACCGTATATAAAGAGAGAAATAAAGAGAGACAAAATATTAAAAATTCATACAAACATCCATAATAATGCACAAATCTGAAAATATATACAACTTTATTTTTACACTATATGCCCACATTTTATAAAATATTACATATTTTTACCCTTTTTACACTTCATTACACTCCATGCCCATTTTGGCATAAATATTTACGCACATACCCACACAACAAAAAGTTCGGCTTTTAGCCACGGTCAAACCGTAACTAAAGAACCGTGGCTAACGAGTGAATTAAGCCACGATTGACCCGTAGCTAACGACTGTTTTAGCTAATGGACCGTGGCTAACGACCTGTAGATTTCAAAACCCAACTAATATTTACCACGTAAGTCCCGTGGCTAATTTAATTTTTCTATGTTACTACTTTTATATTAATTATGGTTCAACCGTGGCTAAGTAATTCCTTTTTAAAAAAATCTAATATTTAAATGGGAGACATTTGCTAAATTCTATAACACAATGAGACCCAAGCATATAAAAATATATGCTAATAATAATCAAGATCTCTTAAAGATGCAACTATAAGCTATTTGTACATATTAAACAAGATTTAACCACACCTATATACAATTTTGAAACCTTAATTATAAAAAAAATAGTAATATTATTCATATTACAAAACATAGCATTATGTTTTATATACAAGTTGTTACAAACAAGTAGAAAGGAAAAATCATAACCCTCACAGCATATCCCTCAGCCCTACTTTAATATACCCTTTTATTTTTTGATTGAAGTGTGGATGCTATCGAACAAATCAGTATTTTGATTTTTGTTGTTTTAAATACAGTATACTTTTTTGTATATACCGCATACTCTTTAGAATTATCTTTTTATGTTTGGATTGATATGTGAGTTTCTATCGAACATGTGGACATTTTAATTTTTATTATTTAAACAAAATATATCTTTTTGGTATGTCGTATGCTTTTTTGGTATACCTTTTTATGTTTAGATCAAAGTGTGAGACGTTATCAAACAAATGGAGGTTTTGATTTTTATTGTTTTAAACAAAGTATACCTTTTTTGTATAACGTATACTCTTTTTGGTATACCCTTTTGTGTTTGGATCAAACTGTGCGATGTTATCGAGCAAATAAATATTTTAATTTTTGTTATTTTAAACAAAGTATACCTTGTTATATCGGATCGAAGCGCGATATGTTACATAACACATAGATATTTTAATTTTTATTATTTTTTGATGAAGTATACCTTTTTGGTATATATTGTATACTCTTTTGGTATACCTTTTTGTGTTTGGATCAGAGTATGCGATTTAATATTTGGTGAATATATTTTAAATCGCCATTGTTGAGATTTTAAGAAAAATAGCGCAGATCACAAATGGGTTTCTTTGATTTGGTGTTTGTTTGATTCAATTTGCACTTCGCTGGGATTATGGTGTAAAAGTTGTGCTAACAATCTGAGTTCAGTTGGTGAAGATTTGAGACAGTTGGCTGAAAATTTTGAGGCGAATTTGTGTTTAATAGTGTCGCATCACCGAACACGACTTGAGTTATAAGATTTGGAGAAAGTTCCTCATTTTTTTAATTTTAGTATTTGGACTAGATATAATTTTGTATGAGTACTTTGAATCAGTTGTTAAATGGTACTCCTGTCTTGAGTTAAAAATTAGCATAAATCAGTAGCTCCAAAAAAAAAAATAGTTCATGTCAAAAATTTAAAAGTGAGGGGAAAAAAAGATAAAGATGATGATGGCTGCCAGCAATTAGCACTAGCATAGGTAAAGTTAGTACAACTTTTGGTATACTGTATACTCTTTTGGTATACCCTTTTCTGTTTAGATCCAAGTGTGCGATGCTACCGAGCGAATAAATATTTTAGTTTTTGTTGTTTTTGTACAAAGTATACCCTTTTGGTATATTGTATACTCTTCTGGTATACCCTCTATTTTAGTTTTTTTTATTTTGAACAAAGTATACCCTTTTGGTATACTGTATACTCTTCTGGTATACCCTTTTGTGTTTGGATCCAAGTGTGCGATGCTACCGAGTAAATAAATATTTCAGTTTTTGTTGTTTTGAACAAAGTATACCCTTTAGGTATACTGTATACTCTTCTAGTATACCCTTTTGTGTTTGGATCCAAGTGTGCGATGCTACCGAGCGAATAAATATTTCAATTTTTATTGTTTTGAACAAAAGTATACCCTTTTGGTATACTGTATACTCTTCAGGTATACCCTTTTGTGTTTGGATCCAAGTGCGCGATGGTACCGAGCGAATAAATATTTTAATTTTTATTGTTTTGAACATAGTATGCCATTTTGGTATACTGTATACTCTTCTGGCATACCCTTTTGTGTTTGGATCCAAGTGTGCGATGCTACCGAGCGAATAAATATTTCAGTTTTTGTTGTTTTGAACAAAGTATACCATTTTGGTATATTGTATACTCTTCTGGTATATCATTTTGTGTTTGGATCTAAGTATGCGATGCAACCTAGCGAATAAATATTTTAGTTTTTATTGTTTTAAACAAAGTATACCCTTTTGCTATATTGTATACTCTTCTGGTATACCCTTTTGTGTTCGACTCGAAGTGCAAAATATTTTAGAAGACATATATATTTTAATATTAATTATTTTTAAAGAAATATATCTTTTTGGTGTATTGTATTCTCTTTTGGTATACCCTTTTGTGTTTGGATCAAATTGTGCGATGCTATCGAGCAAATGAGTATTTCAGTTGTTATTTTGAACAAAATATACCTTTTTGGTATACCGTATACTCTTTCAGTATACCTTGTTATGTTTGAATAAAAGTGTGAAATACCATCGAGCAAATAAAATATTTCAATTTTTGTGTTAGTGAACAAAGTATTCCTTTTTGGAAAAAGAAAAAAAACAAAAAAATGAGTATAATAAGATTACGGAGAAAGAAAATAAATTAAAAAATAAAAACATAGGGAGCCATAAATAGTGCTAGAAATAGGAGAAAGAAAAAAGAATGAAAAAAGAATAAAAAACAGAAAAGAAAGAAAAAACAAGAATAGTGGAAACGGAGAAGGAAGAAAGAGTAATAAAAGAATGACAAAAAAAAAAGGAGAAAAAAATAATACAAGATATGAGGAGAGAGAGGAACTTGAGTTCCTCGTTTTATGCTCCAAAATAAGAAGGTAATTAGCTAATGGGTATAGAGTGTAAATAAAATAGGATATATGTGTAATTTGTAAATCCTCCTTTATTTTTGTGCATACGTATACAGATTTATACAAGTTTATACATATTTGCAAAAGTATATAAACTTGTATAGAACCTGTATAAATATATTTTTAAGTATTTTTGGTATATCTACATAAAAATATAACAAAATTAATTGATCTATACAAATTCCTACAAGAAAAACACCATATCTAAATATAAAATAAAAGTTCCAATAAAGAACTAGTAGATGTCGTTGAAAATTTTGAAAGAAGTGAGAAAAAGGGACGAACATTATGAACAGACCTACATTGGAACTTTGGCCGGAATTTATGGCGGAAAATCATCTTTATTCTTCAAATAGCAAAAAAAGAAGACTTAGCAGAGGCGGCAGAACAGGTACGGCGACTAAGGCTGGGAGGATAGGTGGTGGAGAAGATGCAACGGAAGGGGTGGGGGACGCGGTGGTGGAAGATGAAGGGCATGGAAGCTAGGGTTTTTTTCTTTGAAGGAGAAGGAGAAGAAAGAAAAGGGTCTGGGAGCTAGGTTTTTTTCTTCGGAAGAGGAATAAATGAGCTGATGGGGTATGTAATATTTTTTCAAATATAGCATTTATGGGCTTATTTCGTTAAAAATTTGGTAAAAATTTCGCGTAGGGGTCTGTTTGGCGCGCGCTAATTGATTTGTAGCCGTCAAAAACAAATTCGTTGAGAAATAGCCACCTCCGGACAAGTCCCAGTATTTTATACTGGGACTTTATATAAAGCTTCAGTAAACTAACCCCAGTATAAAATACAAAGCCCCATTATTTTGTTATGGGACTTTGTATAATGCTTCAGTCCCATAACAAAATACTATAAAGTCTCATAATAAAATAATAGAATTAATCCCTTTGAATGGACCTTTGTTATGGGATAAATCCCATTATTTTATTATGGGATAAAGTCCCATAACAAAATAATGGGACCTTTGAACATGTTAGTTCAAGGTCCCATTATTTTGCTATGGGACTTTATATATAAACCTTCAGTCCCATCAAAGCCCCAGTATTTTGTTATGAGACTGGACTGAGGTGTTTTTCCAACGCTAATGGAGCGTAAGTGTGCGCGTGAATTTTTTGCTATTTCTCAATTAATTTTGAAACGGTGGATAAAACTCTTTGAGTGCGTCCAAAAATGGCTACACATCAAAATTTCACTAAAAAGTTGTAATATAGGCCCATAATGATAATTATCTTGGACTCCTTGTTTCTTAATGTAAAAATCGCAGTTTAATTTCAGGTGAAATACTTTTATTTAATTTTATTTACTAATTACTAATTTTATCTTTGAACGAGTGCCTCCTCCTTCGTATTATTAATTATCCTTAACAAAACTTTGGCGACAACTACTCACTCGCGTAGTTGCATTTTTCATTTTTTTTGTTTGGGTTTTTATTTTGATTCTTTCCAGCGTAGAAGAAGACTTCCGGGCTATCCTGTAAAAGATGAGGAAAAAACCTAGTATCTTGCAATTATTCTTCTAATTAAGATACTTGTAATTTAGTTTTAAAGTTTCAACAGAGAAATATTTTCCTTAATTACTAATGAGTTTTGGTTTTCTCAGTAAAATGTCCTATAATGAATATTTAATTTTAGGGATTATATTTCATAGAGGCTTATGTAATATGAGAATATTTAAATTTATTTAGTTCACTCTATTATAAAAATATTTCACGAGATAAAATCTCATCATATATAAATGCAATATATCCGAATTGTGCTTTTAATAGAAGAATTCATAGATTTGATTTTTACAAATGTTAGTTGTGTTTTATGATTGAGCTAAACATTGTGTAGATTATTCACTTCACCATTCATTAAAAAAACCATTTACCTTTTCGAAGATTGAATACCATTCACGAAAATCCTGCCAACACCATCGATTTCAGGTTATTTTGTTCATGGAGAAAAGGGATCTTACTCAAGTAGGCACCCAAATCCACTTTTTGCATCCCCTAATCAATATGTATTGATTATATTGATCATTATATACATATATCTTATACTATATGTAGATATACATTTATTATACATTCTCTAGTTATGTTTTGTTTAAGCGGTTGGATGAGTGATTATATTAGAGCAAATGTGACATCAAGATATGAGTGTAAAATGAGCAGGTTTGGCTAGATTTGAACATTCCAAAATAGATAAAGAGAACAAATGGGAATAGGTCTAGATTTGGTCGATCAAGATGAGCTATAAATGAATTATAGAGCCTGTTTGGCCAAGCTACCAAAAATTATTTATTTTAAAAAGTACTTTTCTGATAAGTACTTTTAAAGAATAAGCTGTTTGTATTTGCCAACTCAATTGATTTTTTTTTTTTTTTGCAAAAAGTTATGTTTGGATATTCTTTACAAAAAGTGCTTTTAAGTATCAACTTACGGAAGAGGGCAGAACTAAGATTGATTTTTGGTGTAATATTACCCTAAATGTAAAATGAATTAAATTATGAAAGACTTAATTTTTTTTATTCTCATTTTAAAATAAAAAATAAAAAAATAAAAATATATTAAGGTTTCTAATTAATAAGAGCAAAGTTAAACAAAAAAAGAAAAGAGGAGAACAAAGTCTTATTAATACTTGAGAGATAAATTGGTTAAAAGAATTAGAAATAGTATAGTAAATAATTTTTTTGGGTAAGGCTATTTTAGTCTTACAAAATTAATAAACTGCTTCTGCTTCTAGGAAGAAGCAGAAACTTGTAGCTTCTCCCCAGTAGCAGAAAATCTGCTTCTACTTCTTCCCATAAGCACTTTTAAATTTTGGCCAAACACCCAAAAATTCTCCAAAAGCGCTTTTTTGGCCAAACAGTTGATGCAGCCCGTGTCCGTACTGAACTAAGATGTGTTTGTGCCATCGAGACCGGTAACACGAAGCCAAGCCAAGACTTTGCAAGATGTGCATGTGCAGCTAACGTGGCCAGTTGAAAGCAGTGACTCGAAGACTGAGTGGCCGAGTGCCTGATTTGGAAACTATACATTCGAACTTGAGCCCGAGGCAGAAGTGCTCGAACCGTGATGATTGGCGCCAAGCAGTGAGCGACCGAAGGGCTACACTTATGCCCGATGCAGAAGAGCGCCCGAGCTAGAGTTACTTAGTTTCGGCTCTACGAGGCCTTGTTTAATGGGCTGACTAGTGGCCTTATTTCTAGACTTAACAGTGGGCTTTACTATAAATACTCCACTAGTAGTTCATTTTCCTTAATTATCTTAGAATATTAAAAATAGCACTGAGCTTGAACTCTTGCGAGAATAACCCTGACGGGAACCTATTTCGGAACTTGTGTAATTTGGTGGAATCCAATTGAACTTTTTCCTCTTTGATCATTCGGTTTGCAAAGTCATTGTATTCTTGAGGATCATTGCTTAGTATAGGTTCCTATTCACTTTCTATTCCAAAGGTATCAAGACTAGTTCTTTGATATTGTTCGGGAAAAGTTGAGTTTGTGTCTTGCTTTCTATCTTTACTTTTTGTGTTTTACTTCTGCATGTGTGTTTGCTTGCATCATCTTGGTATCAGAGCACGGTTTGAATTTTATTCTTACAAATCCAATTATATTCTTCGTTATCTTCGTGTGTTGTCTTATTTCTGTTTAAATTTCGTGTTTTTGTGTCGTGTTGGGTTGTTCCTATAAAAAAGAAAAACTAAAAAAAAAAAATTGTTCCTGTTTTGATTGTTGGTTATTTGAGAATACAGCCTTGAATCCGTTGTTATCAATGACCGTTGTGCCAGAAAACTAGTGGTCGTACTTCGTTTGACGAAAAAGGTTTCGACGTGGTTTTAAAACTGTCAGTTAAAGGGTTCCAAGTTACCCAGTTTGAAGTTTGGTTGTTTTGAGTTGTTTCTGGGTTGATTTTTGTCGTGTTCTTACTTACAATTTTTGAAGCTCCGCTGTTAAACACCGTCTGTACGTCGGGAACTTGTCAAATTTCCTGACACATTGTACGGTCACGGGAACTTGTATTATTAGCTTTGCTTGGAACTCAAGTTGGTCCATTTGAGTAAAAACCAACGGAGAACAACCTGAATCTTACCTTTATTGTTGGACTATGAACAAAAGTGGGATTGACCGTAAAACGGAAAAGTAAAGTTCACTGTTCCATTAAAAAAGAAAGGGGTTTAAGCGCCGTTGCTAAACCCCGGAAAAGATTGAAAAAAGAAAAATGGAAAATGGAGTAACCCTAAAGTGGATAAGGAGGGATCACTTCCATTTTCGCACAGGAGTGGAGTGCGCGAGGTTTCAAAAAAGGGAAACCAGGGAGGGAGGGGTAGATTCTCTTAGTTTCTCTTTCTTTCTTTCTTTCTTTCTTTCTTCTTTCTTTCTTTCTTTATGTCCAATACTTCTCGTTAGTAGATCTGTGAATATTTCTCCTATTCAAGATTTTACTAATTGTTTGAGCTATTAGGAACTCGTGCGTGAGGATTGAAGTCCAAATTTTCATAGTTAATTCTTGATCTCCTGTGCGCAGTTAAATAACGTCTGTTCCATCGAGTCGATATAAATTCACTCTTCCCAACGAAGACTGTGAATCTTGTCGAACTCGAAGGATCTTGAAGGAAACTGATCAATCCGACGAAGCCATTGAGACAAGTTCTTGTGAGACTGAACCTACAAATTGAGTGGACCCGAGCGCCACCAAACAAAGTGAAGGAGTGTGCGAGGTGATTTCTAACTTAACACTTCTTTAGTCTTTGATTTTTCAGGTACAATGGCTGGAAATGGAGAAGGTGTGGATGTGCCCGAGGTGTCGTTGGCTGACCTAATGGCCACGATACAAGGCATTAGTACCGAGGTGAGAGGAGTAGGGGCTCGAGTTGCTAACCACAAGTAGGAACGAGCTTCCGTGGCTTGCCAGGGTCCGGAGCAGGAACTAGCAATTCAACTCTTATGAATCTGGTGCAATTTGCTGAGCTGGCTCGATGATAACAACTGAGGGTCGGAGCAGCTCGTAATGAGCAAAACTTGGGCATTTCCTAAGCTGATGGACCACCACTTCTAAGGCCCAGAAGGAATTCAGTGGCCATTGATGAAGAGGGTGACGTTCGAGATGGAGAATTTTTTTAGGTTGAAGCTGATTTTGAGCCACCGTTCTATCCAAGAGGATAGGCTCAACAAGGCCATGAGAAACCTTGAGGTCGAGGCCGAGGCGTATATGTTGATCGAAGTTTTGAGCGTGAGGCTGATGACTATTATGATTAGTACTGGATCAAGCCCGAGGTGCTAAAGATTCGAACTTGAACAGTGTTAAGATCACTATTCCACACTTCAGAAGAACTAGTGATCCGGACCAGTATCTTGATTGGAAGGTTCGATTGGAACGAATATTTGAAACAAATTAGATGTCCGAAGAGAGAAAGGATACACATGCCATTGCTTCGTTAGAAGCATATGCTTCTACATGGTGGGAGTCTGAGAAGAGAATGAGAAGAAGGCATGCTCTTCTTGAGGGCCTTACTTGGTTGCAGTTGAAAAGGGTGATGGATGCTAAATATGTGACATCTACGCATCATCAAGGGCAACTTTGGAAGCTCTATGATTTGAAGAAAGGATCCAAATCATTTGAAGAGTACTATGATGAGTTTGAAAAGATTCGTTTGACTCTTGACATAAAAGAAGATGAGGAGCAAGCCATCATTCGGTTCAACAATGGATTGACTCGAGAGGTCTTATCTCAATTGAGACTACATGTGTACTATACATTGGGTGAGCCTTTCCATGTAGCAGTTGATACTGAGAAATGAGTGAAGTACGACAAAGCAAATTGGTACCGAGGGAGCACTACTACTACTCCTTTGAACCGGGGAAAGAATGGAAGAGTCTGAATCCTACCAATGCCAACAGCATCCGGGATGTGAAGAAACCCTTCGAGAAGGAGTGGCCGGCAATAACTCTAAGGAGTTGGGAGGTAAAACTCAACTCAATACTCCAAGTGCTTCAAATATTCAATGCCATAAGCGCGGAGGTTATGGTCACATGGCTAATGAGTGTCCAACTCGCCGAGCTATGATCATGCTCGAGGATGGAACAATCGAAGAACAAGTGAGTGACTTCGAGTAAGAAAAAAGAGATGATTCTGACCAAGCTAATCATGATGAAGACGGTCACGAAGCAACCGAAGCTGATCGTACGGAAATATTTTTTGTGGTCCGAAGGAACTTGAGAACTATGAACATGGAGGAAGAGGAATATGTTCAAAGAGAAAATCTCTTCCATGCGAGGTGCCAAGTAAGGGGAAAGGTGTGTTCGATAATCGTTGATTCAGGCAGTTGTTCTAATGTGGTAAGCCAAACTTTAGTTTCGCAAATGGGGATGCCTATAATGAAACACCCCCGACCCTATCGACTCTAATAGTTAAATGAATGTGGAGAACTGATGGTAGCAAAGTAAGTGTTGATAAAATTTAGAGTGGGGGCTCATCAGGATGAATTGATGTTTGATGTGGTCCCGATGCAAGCTTGTCATTTGCTTCTTTAGCGGCCGTGGCAATATGATAGGGCCGTTGTTCATGACGGTCGGGTCAACACTTACACTGCTAATCTCGAGGGTAAGAATTTCATTCTCAAACCCTTAACTCCAAAATAAGTTAATGAGACTATAAAGGAATGAGAGAGCTGAAAGAAGCGGCCAAAGCTAAGTCTCCCTTGGGGACACAAATTGTGGCCGAGGACAATGCTGAAACTCTGCTCGTGGCAGGTAATATTTGTGCAATCATGCAACCGGGTGAGTGCTTATGAGGCAATGACAAAAGCAAACTGATGATTTGCCTCGTCCACAAGGGTATCCTTATGAGTTCTAATGATGATTTCACTAACGATAACACTTTGCCTAGTGTTATTCAAAATGTTTTGCAAGGAACTAGAGGACATGTTTTCTGATGAAATGTCAGGTGGATTGCCTCCATTGCGAGGAATTGGGAACCTATTGACTTCGTCCCGGGGTCTCAAATCCCCAACAAGCCAGCCTACCAGTGTAATCCCGAAGACACCAAAGAGCTCCAACAGTAGGTGGACGAACTGCTGAACAAAGGACTGGTTCAAGAGAGCTTGAGTCCATGCATTGTTCCGGTCATAGTTGTGCCAAAGAAAAATGGAACGTGGCGAATGTGTGTTGATTGTCGAGCATTCAACAAGATAACGGTAAAGTATTGTCATCCTATCCCTCGATGAGATGATATAATTGATGAATTATATGGTTCAAGTTGCTTTTCAAAGATTGACCTCAGGTCTGGTTACCACCAAATCCGAAAAAAACTGGGTGATGAGTGGAAGATTGCATTCGATACCAAATTCGGTCTGTATGAATGGTTAGTGATGCCTTTCGGCCTCTCTAACGCACCGAGCACATTCATGAGATTGATAAATCATGTGCTTAAATTGTTTATAAATAAGTTTGTTATTGTGTATTTCAATGACATACTTGTTTATAGTAAATCTGTGATGAAAATGTCGAACACTTAAGGCTTGTGCTTGATGTTTTAAGGAATGAAAAGCTTTATGCTAACATCAAAAAGTATGCCTTCTGTGTCGAGCGTGTAGTTTTCCTTGGTTTTGTTATGAGTGCTAGTGGTGTTAAAGTCGATGAATCAAAGGTCGAGGTTATTAAAGATTGGTCGACCCCTACTTCGGTGTCTTAAGTCCGTAGTTTCCATGGGTTAGCTAGTTTTTACAGGAGATTTGTCCGTAACTTTAGCACCGTGGCAGCTTCTTTAACTGAGCTGGTGAGGAAAGAGCAACCGTTTGTGTGGGGAGCATCCCAGAAGAGGGCCTTCCAAGAGTTGAAACTGAGGCTTAGTTTTGCCTCATTGTTGCAACTCTCTGACTTTAGAAAAGCCTTCAAGATCGAATGTGATGCGTCCGGGGTCGGGATCGGAGGAGTGCTCATGCAAGATGGGAAGCCGATCACTTACTTTAGCGAAAAGCTTAAGGGTGCAACGTATGACAGGGAGTTGTACGCCCTCGTGAGAGCACTGGCCCATTGGCAACATTATCTGTGGCCGAGAGAGTTTGATCATGAATCTTTGAAACATCTCCGAGGCTAAGAGAAGTTGAACCGGCGGCATGCCAAGTAGGTGGAATTTATCAAGAGCTTTCCCTACGTAATTCATTACAAGAAGGGAAAAGACAATGTTGTGGCCGATGCACTGTCAAGAAAGTTTTCCTTAGCGACCACTCTCGCCTCGAGGCTAATGGGTTTCGAGAGCATCAAATCGATATGTGAATATGACCCTAAGCTAAAAAACATCTGTGACGTTATAGTAAGTGGCCGGTGGGTAGAAAAGTATCAGTGGCCGGTGGGTGGAAAAGTATTAGTGGCACGATGGCTATCTCTTTAAAAAGGAGAGAGTTTGTATGCCCGTGTCATCTTGAAAAGAGCTTTTGGTTTAAGAAGCTCACTCCGGGGGCTTAATGGGTCACTTCGGAGTGGATAAAACTCTTGGAATCTTGTTCGAGTAGTTCCACTGGCCGAAGATGCGACGAGATGTGGAGAAGCTTTGCGATGCTTGTTTAGATTGCCAAAGAGCTAAGTCGAGGTCCAACCCTCATAGTTTGTATACTCTGTTGGTTGTTCCTAATAGCCCGTGGGTTAATATATCCATGGATTTTGTGATGGGGTTACCACGGTTTAGAAGTGGGCATGAAAGCATCTTTGTCGTGGTTGATCGTTTTTCTAAAATGGCTCACTTCATCCCGTCCAAGAAATGTGATGATGCACAACATGTTGCTACTTTGTTTATTTCTCATGTGTTAAAGTTGCATGGTGTGCCTCGTATTGTCGTAAGCGACCGAGACTCTAAGTTCTTGAGTCATTTTTGGAAATGTTTGTGGGGTGCCCTTGGTGCCAAATTACTATTCTCGATGTCTCACCATTCTAAGACTGATGGACAGACCAATGTAGTCAACTAAACATTGGGAGCTCTACTTCGAGCGATGACCAAAGGTAAGGCTGGAACTTGGGCTGATCGTTTGCCCGTGATGGAATTTGCATACAATTGTACCGTGCACAGAATGATTGGAATGACTCCATTTGAGTGTGTGTATGTTTTTAACCCTTTGATTCCACTTGATTTAACCCCGTTGCCTCGAGATGCTTTAGTTGATTTTGAAGGTACATGCTGAGCTACTACTTTGCTCAAGCTCCATCCTAAAGTAAGAAAAAATCTTAGGGAAGCCTATGCCAAGTTGTCATCAAAGAAGAACAAGTAGCGCAAGAAGTTGGAGTTAAAGAAAGGAGACTGGGTTTTGGTTCACTTCCGTAAGGAGAGGTTCCCTAGCCAAAGAAAAGGGAAATTGGCTCTGAGAGCGGATGGTCCTTTCCAAGTGTTGAGCAAGGTCAACAAAAATACTTATGCGATCGACCTCCATGTGAGTATAATGTGTCCAATACCTTTAATGTTGCTGACTTGACTCCTTGTGTCGCAGGACGAGCACCGGAAGCTGAAGAAGACGCGATTTCAAGAATGAAATCTTCAATAAAAGGGGAGGATGATGTAGCCCCTGTCCGTGCTGATCAAGATATGTTCGTGCCATCGAGACCGGTCAAACGAAGCCAAGCCAAGACTCTGCACGATGTGCATGTGCATCTAACGTGGCTGGTAGGAAGCAACGACTCGAAGACTAAGTGGCCGGGTGCCAGATTTGGAAGCTATACATTTGAGATTGCGCCCGAGGCATAAAGTGCCCAAACCTTGAAGATTGGTGCCGAGCAGTGAACGACTGAAGGGCTACACCTGCGCCCGATGTGAAAGAGCGCCTGAGCCAGAGTTACTTAGTTTCGACCCTGCAAGGCTTTGTTTAATGGGCCGACTTATGGCCTTATTTTTAGACTTAACCGTGGGCTTTAGTATAAATACTCCACTAGTAATTCATTTTCCTTAGTTGTCTTTGAATATTGAAAATAGCCTGTGAGCTTGAACTCTTGCGAGAGTAACCCCGAGGGGAACCTGTTCGGAACTTGTGTCATTTGGTGAAATCCAATTGAACTTTTTCCCCCGTGATCATTCGGTTTGCAAGAGTCATTGTATTCTTAAGGATCGTTGCTTAGTATAAGTGCCTATTCACTTTCTATTCTAAAGATATCAAGACTAGTTCCTTGATATTGTTCGGACAAAGTTGAGTTTGTGTCTTACTTCTATCTTTACTTTTTGTGTTTTATTTTGCGTGTGTGTTTGCTTGCATCAACAGGTTAATAGTCCATCCCTTCCAACTAATGCAAAATTATATATGACGGACAAAAATGTCCTTTGCTCTTTATTTCTAATAAATTCTAGGTCAAAATTTTGAACATCAATAACTGTCCTATTATTTTCACTTTTCAAGTTCAAACACCAGGACATCGTCACGGGTTTTCACTTTTTTTGTCTTGCATTTCACTGGTTTGTCCTAGAAATTTGACTCTTATAAATTCACTAGGTTCTTGGCACGTGTGTTGCACGTTGAAAATATCAATTTTAACAACATTTTAAGTAAATAATTTTAATACATTAAAGAATAAAGTACATTCATGTAACAAACAATTTGCAGCATCAAGTAGTATAATACATATACGTCGTTCTCCATCACAAGACAGAAATTTCATGCAATGTTTATCTATAAACAAATTAATAACTCTCCTTTTAATTTACCACGATATAGTAAGTTACTTTTTCAATGCATTTCACCGCTGATTGTGATCAACATTTTCTATGGTACAATTACCACAAGTTGCTTTATCATTTATAGTGTCGACTCATAATGTCCACTCTTGCGGTATATTTGCAAGAGAATACTAATACGGCTCATGTTATGATGTCTATTAATATGTATCATACATTAGAATTAACTAATTTAGTAGATTATATTATAGACATATAAAAAGACATGTATATTGTGAAAATGCTTTTAAACAGTTACCTAAGCATCATCTAGTCACTCAAAATATTTGCTCTCTTAATTTCTTTAGTTTTTTTCATTACCTCACTTACTGTGTTAAAGGTGAATCTTTTAATAATTTAATTCTTCAAAATGAATGAATATTGGCGTAATTTTTCAAAATGAGTGAAGAAGGACCCATGGCTATAATCCTTTCTTATCCAAAGTCTAACTTCTCTTTCTTTCCATTCCTCGATCGTTTTTTGTCCATGGCAATATGTATTCTTTTCCATCTTTGTAAAGAGATGAATAAGTTAACGGGCAAATCATAAAGATATTAATAAGAGCAGTTAAAAAGCAGAAAAAATGATACACACATAGGGGTACAGAATATAAAGAAACTCATGATCATACACGTTATGTATTGAATTGAACTACACATGAACTCAACATTTTCATAAAAACTCGTGTAGTTTTAGTTTACCTTTCCACTGTAACTATTTTCTCTTCTCCCGCTCCGTGCTTCTCTGGTTACACTATTACTAACATGCAAACTACACATAAAATATACTGGACTAAAGTTAGTGATAAGAATAAAGTAATTGTATATAAAAATATAAATTCACATTTATAGGAAATATTAGATAATTCTACAAAAAGAACTTGAGGGACACATTCATTAACAGTATCTAAGTGTGGTGTTAGGGAAAAGATGAAATGATAGAGTTGAGATTTGTAAAGTTCCAAACATAGAGCAGATTTATTTGTAGAAACTTATTTTAATAATTAACTGTAAATTTAGAAAGAAAATCCTTACCTTTTGTTTAATGAGAGAGTGATGATGATCATTGTTAAAGAAAGAAAGAATATTATATTAAAGTGACAAAGTAAGAACTTGAATATAGATCTTTATAATTGGTGCTAATTCAAAGTAATTGTAACAAGTAAATTCGCGTCAAGAAATAAATATCAAGACAGGAAAATATTGTAACAAGTATAGTATTTGATTTCAATATATGACTAGTACAATCTCTATAATTCCTCTGATTCGCCTTTTCAAATACAAATTTTAAGTAATGATGCAAGAGCTTTTGAGCTTGATCTTGAATCTTCCTTTTAATGCTTGAATCTTCCTTTTAATGCTTGAATCCTTAGAACTTTTAGAAATTCCTTGCAGCTTTTAAGAAACTTGTAGCGTTTGATCCACGAGCTCCTTGTTGCTTCTTGTTATGAATTCCTCTTGCTCTTGATTTCTCATCCTCAAATGAGAGGTTGACCCCTTTATATAGATATGGGATGGAGTGGGCTCCGAGAAGACTTAACGGGCCTTGGCCCGTAGACCGGCCAATCAGATTTAAGTAGTGACAAGGCCGCATTTGATTGGCCAGAACATGTCACTTGTACACATGGCACATTTTTATTGGCTATTTGGATTTGACTAGGATTGTCATGTCATTGGCATATGGCATAATCCTATTGGTTTTATAATTTGACTTGGCGCCACGTCGCTTGCACATGTGGCACTTATTTGGGCCTTTAGGATAAGATGATATCCATTAGTTTTGAGCTAATAAAGTGGGCTTATCATTTGTGGCCCAATGGATTTGGATGTTGGACCTATATAACTAACCCAATTATACTAGCCCATTTAATATATTTGGACTAATATATCTCGAATTTAATATATAGCCATTTTATTTCATGGATTTTGATCCAATAAAATTTACTTGTCTACAAATGCCCCCTACTTCAAGGCTTGTCGATGTCGAAGTTTAGACATTTGAAGACTAGGCTTGAAGTAATTTCTTTGTCCATGTTGGTTATTTCCTGTTGATACCCAAAAAAGTGGCTACTTGATTTAGTTTGTGCCAACATTTGTTATACTTTAGTGAACAGCCCCAAAGGTGGTCACTTGGTAACAAGGCGTATGAAATAGCTACGTTTCAGCTAGTGGCCCAGAAAATGACTATGAGCGAAAATGGGCCAGCCCTTCTTCCTTTTCCATTACGGAGTAGCAAGTTATATAAACAAGCTGTCTACGTTTAGTTAACATCCCTGAAAGTGGCTGCTTATTAAAATTTCAAAGTTACAGTTCTTTAAAGTCGGTGCTGATTTCAGTTGTCCAAGTAGGACCATGCCTTCCGTTCTTCAGTCCTATTAGGACTCAATTTTGTCTCCATGTTAGAGTTAAATTGCTCACACCAACAGCTATATAAAGGGTGTTCCACCTCAATGTTTTACACAGTTTCTTCAGCTTTTCAAGGATAACGACAGTCACGCAGTACCTTCATCATGTGAGTATACCTTCACATCCCACCTCTTTGTTTTAATCAGTTTTCTACCAGCTAGACAAATTAATTCCTGATTGTAATAGCACGAGATTCATGCAGTTAAGCACTGTCCGATCTTCAACAATTCTCAACGTTTCTCTTTTTTTTTTTTTTTTTGCTCACCGATTATGCAGTACCTCTGATATTGTTTGCTAAAACTCAATTTTGCACTTCATGAACTGCTGCACACGATGTTTCGTCCCTTTTAAAAGAAAGTAATATACGCCAAGTTTCATCAATGTTCTTTTTTAAAAGAAGACTGCTTCTTGCCTTTGAAATTCCTTTTATTTCTTTTGCGTTTTGGCTGCAGCAGGCAAGACAAAGGTCAACTTCCTCAATTATCGGCGATCCTTGTTTGCAAACTCGGCAGGTAATGCCTCTACTTCTCATACATTGCATTTTTTTTATTCGCAGCAACCAACTCGTGAAGAAGCCCTTTAAAATTCACAATGGAAGCTTTTAAAAGTTCGTAGTAGAAGCTCTTAGAAGTTCGAGGTGAAGCCCTTAAAAGTTGGAGATAAAGACCTTTAAAACTCACCGTGGAAGCTTTTAAAAGTTCGACTAGGAAGCTCTTAAAATTTCGAGACGGACACCTTTAAAAGTTCGCGGTGAAGACCTTTAAAATTCATCTTGGAAGCTCTTAAAAGTTCGTGATGAAGGCTTTTAAAACTCACAGTGGAAGCTAAAGTTCGAGGAGGAAGCTCTTAAAAGTTCATGATGAAGATCTTTAAAATTTACCATGGAAGCTTTTAAAAGTTCGGCATGGACAACTTTAAAAGTTCGTAACGAAGACTTCTAAATTCATCATGGAAGCTTTTAAAAGTTTGAGGAGGACATCTTTAAAAGTTTGTGACGAAGTCCCCTAAAATTCATCATGGAAGCATTTAAAAGTTTAAGATGGACACCTTTAAAAGTGGAGCTCTTAAAATTTCAAGATGGACACCTTTAAAAGTTCGCGACAAAGGTCTTTTAAAATTTATCATGGAAGCATTTAAAAGTTCAGCAAGGAAGCTCTTAAAAGTTCGAGATGGACATCTTTAAAAGTTCGTAATGAAGGCCTTTAAAATTCACCGTGGAAGCTTTTAAAAGTTCGGCAAAGGAGCTCTTAAAAATTCGAGATGGACACCTTTAAAAGTTCGTGATGAAGGCCTTTAGAATTCACCACGGAAGCTTTTAAAATTTCGAGAAGGACAACTTTAAAAGTTTGTGATGAAGGCCTTTTAAAATTTACCATGGAATCTTTTTAAAAGTTCGAGGAGGAAGCTCTTAAAAGTTCCAAGTAAACACCCTTAAAAGTTTGCGACGAAGACCTTTAAAATTCACCATGGAAGCTTTTAAAATTTCAGCTAGGAAGCTCTTGTTGGAGATGAAACTCATAGTGGAACCTTTTAAAAGTTTGACATGGAATCTCTTAAAAGTTCGAGACGGACGCCTTTAAAAGTTCGCGATGAAGGCCTTTAAAATTCACCATGGAAGCTTTTAAAAGTTCGGCAAGGAAACTCTTAAAAGTTTGAGATGGACACCTTTAAAAGTTCGCGATGAAGGCCTTTAAAATTCACCGTGGAAGATTGTAAAAGTTCGAGAAGGAAGCTCTTACGGGACATGATAGTCCATGGCGCGGAGACAATCTTCAATGGTGCACAATGGCTTATCTCCTATGACATACGAAGACATATTCTCTAATGGTATATAATCACATACTCTTCAATGGAGTGCGGTGATATACTCTTCGATGGTATACAATGACATACTCTTCAATGGCGTGCATTTACTATATTCTTCCATGACGCGCCGGGGTATTCCTCTACGGGACGCAGAGCTGTATCCTTCTACGGTGCATGCTGACGCTCGGTGAATGCAAATTATATGGAACAGTGATATACTTTATATGGAGCCATGAAGACACAATTTCACGGAGCGTTCTACAAATAAAAGCTTAAGACAGAGAGCTTAAACAAATCACCAAAGTTTAAAATGGAGGCCTTTAAAAGCTCATGATAGAATACTTTAAAAGTCCATGATAGAGACCTTCAAAGATCGTGGATGGGACCTTTAAATGCTCGTGGCGAGTTACCCAGCATTAGCGAAAAAGTATTAGGAGCAACTCATACCAAGCTTGGCAAAGTACATGAGGATCCTCATTACAACGTGGCTTGAAAAACACTTGGATGCCATTTCTGCAACCTTGGCTCAGAAACATCGGGAAGAGCTCACCCCAACCTTGGCGAATCATGCTCATGGTGTAGCACATCCATTCAAGATTCGACGTATAATAACCATTTCTTGCTCTAAGAATGTCAGAATCAGGAGCTTCTTAACTTTTTAGAACCGCGACTTCAAGAGCTTCAACATATAAAGAAATCCTATCAAAATATCTTCAGAACAAATGGAAATTAGTTTTCAAAGTTGCTACAGGCGTCTGCCATTGTGGATTTTCAGCTTTGAGCGCTCAAGCCAAAAGAATCACATCTCAAGATAGGAGCATCAAAATCGAATTCTGTTTGTTTCTACAAATTTGTAACTCAGAAGAACGCAACATATCCAAAATTCGATTTCAATGTCCTCTTAGATCAACGGGAATAAATTAATGAAGTTGATGCAGCATTTCCCGTGTTGGCCTGGGCAGCCCTGTACAACTCTGCCGCAAAATTCATATCTCAAGAGAGGAGTATCCAAATCGCGAGCCGCTTGATCCTTCAGAAACTAGACTCAGAGCACTAAGCTTAATTCACCTTGGATTGACATAGACAAATCTTGGAAGTCTGTACAGGGATTTGCATAAAATGACTTTAAGCAGCTGTTCCATGAGCTCTCTTTTCTTTTGTTCTTTTTTTTTCTCAAATTTATTTTGCAGGCTTGCAGCAAGAGCACAAATGGTCTCAATTTCGTATGAAGACGGTGTGTGATATGACACACACATATTTCAAAGTTTGGGGCAACAAGCAAAATCTCACATAAAAGAAGAAGCTTAAAAGCTCGCCATTGTCGATTGTCGAAAAACTACTTGGAGCATTCCATCCAGAGCTTCAGCAAAAGAGTTCTACTTGGAATATAGCAAATAAGTTGATGGAGTGTCATCTCTTGCAACTTTGACGTGGAGCAACCTCTTCCGGCGCCTTTGTGGATTAGTGTATGAGGCATGACTTTTAATTCTCCAAGTTTTGTTGAAGAGCAGTTAGAGAGCCTCAATCTTTTGATTATGATACACGGCTTGAGTGAATGGACGATACCCCAGCTGCTTTAAAGAGATCTTCGACAAGTCAGAACCCCTCTTTTTATAAAAAAAAAATTGATGGCATCGCCACATCGTGCCGAACCCACCCTTTTTATTTTTTATGCGATTGAACTTAGAATGAAACTCTAAGCTGCCTACGTACCTCGGTGAAGAGGATCAAGTCATTACATAGTTCGGTGCTAGTGAATTTTTTTTTTGGTGTCCTAACTTTTTCCTAGGCCGCCTCTTTTGAGGTTTTCAACCTAGCGGACTTTTTTTTTTTTTTGTGTCCTAACTTTTGCCTAGGACGCCTCTTTCGAGGTTTTCAACCTAGCGGACTTTTTTTTTTAATCGGGTGCCGTGCACAGTTTATACTCTTGTGGACCAGGAGTAACTTACAGTTTATGCTCGTACGTCAAGGAGCGATCTTCTTCAAGGATAGTACTTCTTCAAAAATTTCCCGTTAATGGGACCGATTCTTTTTCCTTTAGCATCAACAAGCTTATAAGCACCACTTGAATAGGCTTCTTGCACTACATATGGTCCGTCCCATTTTGCCGTGAACTTGCCCCCAGATTTGTGGGAGGTGATGATGGGTCTTCTTAATGCAAGGACTTGATCACCAACCTGGAAGGACCTTTGGCGAACTTTTTTATTGAAGGCACGAGATAATCGAGCTTGGTAACATTCTAGACTTTGCTGGGCTTCAAGTCTCTTTTCATCAAGAGCCTCCAACTCTTCAAGGCGCAAGCGGGCATTTTCTTCATCGGTGAGCCCTTCTTGGATGGCAAGTCGCAGCGATGGTATTTGACGCTCTAGTGGTAGGACTGCTTCAACCCCATAAACAAGTGAGTAGGGAGTTGCCTGCGTTGGCGTACGATGAGTCGTCCTATATGCCCATAAAGCTTCTTCCATCTTATTATGCCAATCTCGCTTGGACTTGGAGACAACTTTACTCAGCAAGTTGTACAAAGTCTTGTTGAACGCTTCAGCTAGACCATTCGCGGCAGCGTTGTACATAGAAGACTTGCGCTGCTTGAAGCCAAAGAGATCACAAATACTATTCATCAACCTATTGTCAAATGGCTTGCCGTTATCCGTTATTATATAACGAGGAATACCAAAGCGATAGATGATATTTACTCGGATGAAGTTCGCAACCTTCTCCTTCTTCACTTCCTTAAGAGCGACAGCTTCTGCCCATTTTGAGAAGTAATCAGTTGCAGCCAAAATGAACAAGTGTCCTTCAGAAGACTTCGGCAATGGTCCGACAATGTCTAACCCCCAAGCGTCAAATGGCCAAGATGCGACGGTCAGGTGTAACACTTCTGGTGGCTGATGTATAAAAATTGCATGGAGCTGGCAAGCTTTGCATCTTCGAGCATAATCTAAGCAATCCTTTACCATCGTCGGCCAATAGTATCCCATCCTTTTTATGTGGAAGTGGAGTTTCGGTCCAGACTGGTGTGATCCACACACCCCATTATGCGCTTCTTGCATAGCTTGAAGTGTTTCATCATCCCCTAAACATCGCAGGAGCACTCCTTCAAATGATCGTCTATATAGAGTATCCTTATAGTACAGGAAGCGCGGAGCTCGGCGACGAATTTCAGTTCTTCTTTTTGGGCTTTCTGGCAGTATCCCATGACTCAAGTAGTTAATGATAGGTTGCCGCCAGTCTTCCTCGTCGACTTCAGAAACAGCAACAAGATGTTGGACGTCATTCATTTCAACCTCGTCATTATCTAAAGGGGGCACTACCCATTTTCGACAGATAGTAACTTTCGTCTGATCAGGCAGGGTAAGTGTTGAAGCTAGAGAAGCTAAGGCATCAGCTTTCTTATTTTCCCCTCTCGGCACATGCCGAAGAGTTACGTCACCAAGCCATCCTATCAATTTCTGTGCATAGTCGTGGTACGGACGCAACTCAGGTTTCTTTACTTCATAGCTACCCAGAAGCTGATTAATCACCAACTTAGAGTCCCCATAGACTTGCAACTGCAATTGCTTCATGTCGACGGCCATCTCGAGCCCAAGTATGAGCGCTTGGTACTCAGCGACATTATTGGAGCAATGTTGAGTCAAGGTGAAAGAATATGGTAATACCTCTCCTTGGGGAGTTACAAAAACTACTCCAGCACCAGCTCCATCACGATGTGCAGCACCATCAAAGTACATCTTCCAAGACGGTTGAACTTCGACGAACATTGCATCTTCATCAGGTAACTCGTCGGTTAGCTCCCAACCATCAGGTATCGGGTGATCTGCCAAAAAATCTGTCAGTGCTTGTCCTTTGACCGCCTTTTGAGGGATGTATATGATCTCAAATTGTTGAAACTGGAGATACCATCTCGCCAATCGATCGCTGAGGACTGGTTTTGACATTACAAACTTGATAGGGTTTGCTCGAGAAACCAGCCGTACAATATGAGCTTGAAAGTAATGTTTCAACTTTTGAATGGAGAAGACTAGTGCTAAACACAACTTTTCAATTGGCGAGTACTTCAACTCATTTGGCGTCATCATTCTACTCAAATAGTATAGTGAATTTTCTTTTCCTTCACTATTTTCTTGAGCCAAAAGTGCCCCAACCGATTTTTCTTGTGCCGCAATATATAATATCAACGGCTTTCCAGGGATTGGAGATGCCAAAACAGGAGGCTTCATCAAATAGGATTTGATGCTCTCGAAGGCATTGCTGCAGGCTTGATCCCATTCAAAAGGAGTGCCCTTTTTCATGAGACGGCTGAACGGCTGACACCTCCCAGCTAGATTTGAAATGAATCTCCTAAGGTAGGCCAACTTTCCTTGTACTCTTTTCAATTCATGGAGATTTCTGGGTTCAGGCATCTTTAAAATTGCATCTACTTCTGCTTGATCAATTTCAATGCCTCGATGTCGAACAATAAAACCGAGGAATTTCCCAGAAGTAACTCCAAATGCACACTTCAAAGGGTTCATTCGAAGTTGGTACCTTCGCAGTAATTCGAACACCGTTCTCAAGTCACGCAAGTGGTCCTCTCCTTTCTTGGATTTCACCACCAAATCATCAACATAGCACTCTACATTCTTGTGAAGCAAGTTGTCAAAGATATTTTGCATGGCCCTTTGGTAAGTTGCACCAGCATTTTTCAATCCAAACGGCATCACCTTATAGCAATAAATACCCTTAGGAGTTCGGAATGCTGTGAATTCTTCATCCTTAGGTGACATGCGAATTTGATTATAGCCAGAGGAGCCATCCATGAAAGACATAGCCTCATAACCAGTAGTGGCATCAATCATAAGTTCTGGAATAGGAAGCGGAAACTCATCTTTAGGACATGCATTATTGAGATCCCTAAAATTAACACAAACTCGAATTTGGCCATTCTTCTTCCTTACAGGCACTATGCTTAAGATCCATGTGGGGTACTTGACTTCACGGATAAAACCAGCCTCGATGAGTTTGTTGACTTCCACTTCAATCAAGGGGACCAAATCTGGCCTAAAGTGACGTTGGGCTTGTTTTACAGGACGAGTACCACTCTTGACTGCCAAATGATGAACCGCCACTTTCGGGTCTAAGCCAGGCATCTCTTTGTAACTCCAAGCGAAGACATCCTTGTACTCTTTTAGTAGATCTACATAAGCACCTTCTTCATCCGCTGCTAGCAGAGCACTAATATATGTAGGCCTCGGATCTTCATTTGTGCCAAGGTTGATCTCTTTCAATGCATCAAGCCTTCACACCTTCTTCTAGTTCCGGTGGAGCATCTGTAGCATCTTCTTCTTCATGAGGATCGTCATTGTTGAAAGATATGTGGTGACAACCAGAAATATCATCTACCTCACTTACAATCCCATTTGGAGATAAAGCATTTTCCTCTTCTTGTGCAATGATGTCATAAGAAGATTCCATGATTTCTTCATCTTCATCACGCTCCTTTGTGTGGACTATAATGTGAGTCTTGGCCTTTAACACATCTTCACATGAGACTATCAATTTTTCTTCGCGCCTCATTCTTGAAGGGATAAGACTTTGACCATAATTAGAAGGGGCATGCACCTTCACACTTTTGGATTTCCTCGGAGGCTTGTTTTTCTTATTCAATGGTCCCAACCTATCAAAGACAAAAGTTCTTGAAGACGGTTTCCCAAACCGATCAAAGACAGAAGTTCTTGGAGATGTTTCTCCCAGCCGATCAAATACAGAAGTTCTTGGAGATGGTTCTCCCAGCCGATCAAACGCAGAAGTTCTTGGAGATGGTTCTCCCAGCCGATCAAATGCAGAAGACCTCTTGCTCGAAGCCTCAGAGTCGTCTTCAGCAGTGATGTAGTTGCTGCTTGCCCTTCTTATAAAGATACGAACCGGTGGAGGTTTCTCATAACCCAAGCCTTCGCGTGATTTCTTCATGGTACCTTCCGGTAAGAGCTTCCCTAGTGTAGATGGTTCATTGGGGTCATATCCGGCCTTTGCAAACAACTTGTAAGCATTCGGGTCAAATCCCTCATTCGTGCGCTTCGTAGGGAGTTCTTTATTCAGCGGTAGATTTTTAGCCACAAAACTACCAAGCAACTTCGAGGTCAGCTTCATCGCATCAATTCGCTTGACGGGGAGAGTTAATCCTTTGAGTTGATCACTTTGAAGATTAGAAGACTGGCTTTCTTCTCTCTTCAATTTTGGAACGTAGCGAAGTGTAGGACTTATCTTCTTGCTCGAAGCTGCAACATCTGCCTTGTGTACGTTACTTTGATTAAAGAGAACTTGACCTCCATCAGCTATAACTTTTTCTTTACCAGCTGCCACCTCAGCCCTTTTAGCTGCAAGCTCGGCATCTTTGGTTGTTGCTTTATTATCGGCTTTTACTCCCCCCACGACATTCTTCAAGTAGAATTTTGCATCGGCGAAGTGTGCCTCTACTTCAGTAAATGGCTTGTCATCAGCAACGACCGTCTTTTCGACTCCACCCTCATGATATTTCAGGCATTGGTGGTAAGTGGATGGAACCACTTTGTTCTCGTGTATCCAAGGCCTACCAAGCAAGACATTATATGAAGTCCTTGCGTCGATCACATGCATCCATGCACTTGAAGTCATCTCTCCAATGGTGAGATCCATTTTTAAGGCACCTATAGCTCTTTGCCCCCCTTGGTTGAATCCTTGAATCAACAAGCGACTTTGCGTTAGTTCTTCAGTAGAGATGCCAAGTTCCTTCAGCGTGCGGATAGGCAAGATGTTGACTCCAGATCCTCCGTCAATCAAGATTCTATTCACTCTTTGCTCATTAACATAGCCAACCACGAATAAGGGACGATTATGAGGAGTCTCCCCGAGCAGAATGTCATCATTTGTAAAGGTGATCTTTGCTTCACAAGTATTCGCTTCTTGGGAGATAGGCTCAATAAGCTTTTCTGATTGTGTCGGTGGCAACAACTCTGATGTCCCACTCTTCTCTTCTTCTTTATCAGCATTACAACATGAAGCCTTAATATCACCCTTAGGAATCTCCGTGCGAAACCAACTTGGAAAGAACTCTTCCAGAGTAACTGGATTGCGCGGTTTTTGATAGTGGTAAATCTCTACCCTTTCCTTTTGTGGACGTCGAAAGGCGTTTTTCTTTTCTGCGTTTTTCACCACCTTTTGCCTTATTGGTTGCTCAGCTGATTCAATTTGCGACTTCATTTTGTAGCGCCTACGCCGAGTCACTAGTATCCAACCTTCATCATCTCCTTGATCAGTTTGAGCGTCACTTTCTTCCAATGATGCTTGCTGCAAGCTCTGCATATTTAGTTTGGTGAGTTGTAGCGATTGATTTATTAAGATAGGTTCGAAGTCGCCAAACTTGATCATGATGTCGTTCTCTTCAAATCCTTCAACGAAATTGCAGATCACCACAGGGTCGTGCGAGCCAAACATGATGGAAACCTAGTTCGCCTCTTTTGTCTCATCTTGCAGTTCAATCTTCCCTTCATTGGCCAATTCCATTATTTTATCTTTGAAGACGAAGCATTTCTCGAGTGAGTGCCCCACGAGTCGATGATACTTGCAATAATTCGGATCATTCGTCTTACCAGCTTCATTGGGACGCTTCATCTCTGGTAGCTCAATGAACTTTAACTCCAGAAGTTCATCAAAAATCGCGGGAACATCGGAATCTAGGAATGGATATTCCCTTTCTTGCATCTCCTTTAAAGTCAACTTTCAACTTGGCTTATCCTTAAAGGAAGTTGCCTTCACGCTTTGCTTCTTGCTTACCTTTGTGGTGAACTTCAAAGGAGTAGTATCAACATTCATAGATTCTTTATTTTCGGCCTTGGGCGCCACCTTGCTCCATTTCTTGACTTCTTGCTTGTCTTTTCCTCTGCGAGATTCATAGACAGGCGGTCCTTCACTTCCACTGGAAGCGATGCTTAACTCCATATCATGAGCCCGTGTGGCCAGCTCCTCAAAAGTCCTAGGCTTTATTCCTTGTAGGATGTAGCGGAGCCCCCAATGCATGCCTTGAATGCACATTTCAATTCCTGAAGCTTCACTGAGTCTATCTTTGCAGTTAAGACTTGCATGCCTCCATCGATTGATAAAATCAATAACTGGTTCTTCCTTTCGTTGGCGGGTATTCGTGAGCTCTATCATGCTCACAGTACGCCTTGTGCTATAAAAGCGATTGAGAAACTCATGCTCCAACTCCTCCCAACTATCAATAGAACCAGACTCGAGGTCCGTATACCAATCAAAGGCATTTCCCTTAAGGGAGCGAACAAATTGCTTGACAAGATAATCTCCATAAGTTCCAGCATTATTGCACGTTTCAACGAAGTGCGCCACATGTTGCTTTGGATTTCCTTTGCCGTCAAACTGTTGGAATTTCGGGGGTTGATAACCAGCGGGCATCTTTAAGCTATCAATCCTTGCAGTGTACGGCTTCGCGTATGTGAGAGAAGACTTGGAGGCAACCTCGTACTTATCCTTAATCGTCCCCATAATAATCTCATTTAGCTGATCAATTGGAATCAATCCATCAGCAGAAACTTGGATTTCCTTAGCAGGTGTCGCTTGCTTCGCTGGAGTATTAATTATTTCTTGAACTTCTGGACGCTTCCCTGGCGCATGGCTAGATTCGCCCTCCATCATGCCTTCCATTTTGTTGATGCGAGCGTCTTGATCTTTGACATAGTTTGTCAAGCTATCAATCGCCTTTGCCAAGCTTGCAAGTTGTTCCTCTATTGTTAAAGTATTAGTCGCCATTGCTTGCACGGCTATTGGAGATGATGGAGAGTAGCATGAATTTTCCCACAGATTAATCCTTGACTTGCCTATGTCCGGCGATGCGGTTGGAGATGATCCAGCACTCGAATCATCATCGTGTCCTTTCATAATTTTCTTCTTAGATCCAGAAACGCTAAGCCGAGCTAAAGCTCTTTCAACAATTTCAGCAACACTGCTTTCTTCCTCCAATCCACCAGTAGAGGATCCAGCTCCTTTCGAAGATGAAAAATTAAATGTTGGAGTCAATGTGGACGGCACTTGGAGTGCTTGTTGTCCAAACAAATTTACTTTGTTCCTCGTAACTGGTCCAAAGCTTCCCTTAGTAGCATTCATGACGCTTTCAACTTCAGAGGAGAACTTAGAGTTGGCATCAAGATCATGAGGCCAAGCAGATTTTGCAGCAGCAGCAGATTTTGAGTTGGTGTTCTTAGAAGCCATCTCAATGTTATTGAACTTCGTGAGTTGAAAAGTTGAGATGAGAGGTAGAGATGGTCCCACTGGGCGTGCCAAAATTTGTAACAAGTAAATTCGCGTCAAGAAATAAATATCAAGACAGGAAAATATTGTAACAAGTGTAGTATTTGATTTCAATATATGACTAGTACAATCTCTATAATTCCTCTGATTCGCCTTTTCAAATACAAATTTTAAGTAATGATGCAAGAGCTTTTGAGCTTGATCTTGAATCTTCCTTTTAATGCTTGAATCTTCCTTTTAATGCTTGAATCCTTAGAACTTTTAGAAATTCCTTGCAGCTTTTAAGAAACTTGTAGCGTTTGATCCACGAGCTCCTTGTTGCTTCTTGTTATGAATTCCTCTTGCTCTTGATTTCTCATCCTCAAATGAGAGGTTGACCCCTTTATATAGATATGGGATGGAGTGGGCTCCGAGAAGACTTAACGGGCCTTGGCCCGTAGACCGGCCAATCAGATTTAAGTAGTGACAAGGCCGCATTTGATTGGCCAGAACATGTCACTTGTACACATGGCACATTTTTATTGGCTATTTGGATTTGACTAGGATTGTCATGTCATTGGCATATGGCATAATCCTATTGGTTTTATAATTTGACTTGGCGCCACGTCGCTTGCACATGTGTCACTTATTTGGGCCTTTAGGATAAGATGATATCCATTAGCTTTGAGCTAATAAAGTGGGCTTATCATTTGTGGCCCAATGGATTTGGATGTTGGACCTATATAACTAACCCAATTATACTAGTCCATTTAATATATTTGGACTAATATATCTCGAATTTAATATATAGCCATTTTATTTCATGGATTTTGATCCAATAAAATTTACTTGTCTACAGTAATTATGAGATTGTAATGAAGAGATAGTCTCTTTAGTTCTTGAAACGGATGTATGGATTTTGATCCAATAAAATTTACTTGTCTACAGTAATTATGAGATTCTAATGAAGAGATAGTCTCTTTAGTTCTTGAAACGGATGGTTTCGAAAGCATTGCAACATTTGTGTTATTTACATCAATTTTTTGTGTAAAAAAGAATAGTTATTTTAATTTAAAAGTTAAAATAGTTAATTAAATTGATAAGGACAATTTGGTATTTTGACTTTTGATCTTATGGAGCTTGCCGCTTATAGAATAATAGTAGATAAATAGCTTTTCTCGTTGATGATTAGAAAGTTGAATTTGTTCTTAGAAATCTAATTGATGGTGATTTTTTAAGCTAACTTCATTTTTCATTCATTGATTTGGTGGTTTGGTTGATGAAACTTTGTAAAGCACCATAGTTGAAATTGGAAAAGTTTTGAGAAGATGAAAAGTGGGCATGTTTGATCTGGAGTTATTTGATTCATTTAAGATTTTTTTTATACTAGTTGACACTTTAAACACCTAAATTATAAAATATACCAACACTTTCAGATATTTACAATACATATCAACACTTTTAAATTTATTACACTATATATACCATTTTTCATTTCTTTCCCTCCCTAATAAAAAATCCTAACTTCTTCCTCCCTCTTTCTCTCCCCTTCTCCACCCACCCACCCACCCACTCTCTCTCCGTTCCCCCTCCCCCCATCGCCGCACCGATCGCCGTTGTTGCTATTCCTCCGGCGAACAGCCACTGCTCGTTACTCCCATGCCGTCCCGTTGCCGCTGCTTCGTCACCTGAGTGGCGACACTGCTGCTGCTACAGATTTGACATCGCCGGACCTGCTGGTTCAGATTTGCTTCTTCTCCTTCTCCTTTTCTTTTTTTTAAATTTTTTTTTTATGTGTATATACATGTATCCCTTTATATTTCTATGTATCTGCATATTTTGGTGATTACAGTGGTTGTTGATGGTTGTTTGAAGGTGGAAGAAAGTGTATGGTTAGTAGTTTTCTACAGGTGTATGTATTTGTATGTTTGTGCATATACATATGTTTATTTCAAGCACACAAGTGTATGTATGTGTATATCACTGTATGAACGTGTAAATCTGAGTATATATTTGTATTTTTGTATGTGCTTTTTGTGTGTATGTCAAGTGTATTTGTGACATACATAAATTTGTATGTTTAATTTGTAGATCTGTAGATCTTTGTATGTATGTGTGTGTCTAGTGTATATAAAACTTATTTTTTTGTGTATTTACATGTATTTTTTGTTTACATATATGTTGCAAGTTTATTTTCAAAGAGAAATCAATGTATATATGTGTCTTTCAGTTTTTAGATCCAAAAAATCAAAAAAAAAATCAGTGGGTGGCCGGCGGCAGCGACCGGTGATGGCGGGCTGGTGGCAGCGGCTGGGGGTGGCAGCAGTGGGCAGGGGTTGCAAGAAGAAGGAGGAAGAAACCCTAATGTGTTAGTTCTGTTGGAAATGTATATACTATGTATAAAAAATGTTGGTATTTTTTGAAAAATATATAATGTTGATATATTTTGTAATTTTTGTAGCTAGGGTTGTATATTTTTGTAAAAAAAAACCTCATTTAATGGTTGAGGCTTTTCCGTATTGATATTACATATGTTTCAAATTTAGGATCATTTAGACCAATTTTTTCTATTTTCTAGCATTTTCACATTTTTTTATTAGCAAAAGGCAACACTAGTTTTTATCCAAATTTTGGCCATTATTGTTTTGGATGAATATTTGCCCCATATTATGGATTTGATTTATTTTATTCATGGGTAATTATATTATGTTATATATTTTACATTTATTGGCGATTTAAGAATTAAATTTTTGGATTTTGAAGCAATTTTTGAATTTTGAAACTGTGTCAAAAGCTTTTTCTATTCTTTTATGAACTGATTTATGTATCGAATTCAGAAAGGTTATCATTGGGGCAAATGATGCAATAGCTTCAGTTAGAGCAAAACCCAAAAAAGGCATAATCAAATAATTATTTTATCAATGATGGATTTCGCGCCGCAGAATGAGTAGTAGAAACATAAAGTTTTGGCGAAGAATACCAGGATATATTTGTAAAACTTATTATAAAGTGGATGAACTTAACTGAATTCCTAATTAGGAGCCTATTCTCGATGAACATATGTTAAAGTGGCTATTTATCAAAAGCATGCCATATTTCATTGGTTCATTTTCCCATTCTGCATTAGATGCGTAAAATAGAAGATTTAATGAATTCCTAATTAGGAGCCGATTCTCGATGAGCATATGTTAAAGTGGCTATTTATCAAAAGCATTCCATATTTCAATGTAAAATTTTTACCCACAGGCCATTTTTATCACTGGTATTTAATTTGAAGACACTTTATTTTATTGGTCTTACATGAGAGGCTACTCTTTAGAACTTCAATCTTTGTGGGCTGAAGTTCAAACCTTGTGGGTTGAACTTCATGCCTAAATTATGAAGTTTCAACTTCAATCTGTAAGGGCTGAACTTTTAGGTATAGATGCGTAAACTTCAACCTTTGTGGGCTGAAGTTGAACTTTAATTCTTGTGGTGGGGTGAAGTTGAACCTTGTGGACTGAACTTGTTTGAAGTTCAACCCAAAAAAATTGAAGTTCCAAAAAGTGTAAAAATTTTGCCCAGCAGCCACTTTGAACACTGGTATTTGATTTGGGGCCACTATTTTCTTTGGTCTTACACTAGAGGCCACTTTTGGGCCTTTACTAAATAAATATTGACTTAAGTTCTGATAATTGACCGAAGTTCAATCCATACGGCCCCTGGACTGAAGTTCCATCTTTAAGGACTGAACTTCAGTCCATGGTAAGATGGAACTTCAGTCAATGAAGTTCCATCTTAAGGACTGGACTGAACTTCAGTCCATATGGCCTTTGAACTTCAATCCAGCCTCTGGACTGAAGTTCTATCTTTTTAAGCAAAAGTGGCTACAAACTAAATATTTTGGTATTAGTGGCCTGTACCCAAAGATCAGTGGCCTTTCGTGCACTTTCCCTCCAAAAAGTGCGTAAATAGAAGATTTACAATATTAGGATACATAAATCAGTGGCTCACACTTTTTGACCCGCTTAACAATGTCCATAAAAAAATGACTTCGTGGGCATAATGTTTAATTAGTTTTAACGATATGTTTTTACGTATTGGGCATAGGTTTTAATTAGTTCAAATATTGTTCAAAATGAAACATTTAAAACTCCTGCCTAATAAGCAAAATTACAACTTATATCCAATGGTCAATAAAGCCATTTTTTATGTGATTTTATTTAACAGGGATAAATATTCAAACCACCCTTATGAGTGGCCTTTTCTGCATATTGTATGCCTAAAATGAGTGTTAATAAAAGATATAGTATATAATTTCGAAGCCTTAATTATAAAAAGATAGCAATATTATTGATATTACAAAACATAATATTATTTTTTATATACAAGCTGCTACAAACAACTAAAAAGGGAAAATTCTAGCCTCCACCTCACATCCCTCCCCCTACCGCCGCCAGTACCGCCTACCACCGCCAGTATTGCAGGCTGAAGTCGCCGGGAAATTAAAGAACTAGTATGGAACAAGCTGAAACAGTCTGAAATAGTGGTGAAACAGTTTGAAATAGCGTTGAAACAATATGAATCAAAATGCTAAAACAGTATGAAACAACGCCAAAATAAAAAAAAAAGGTGAAATAGTTCAAAAACAATGAGAAACAGTGTAGAAACAGTATGAAACAATGCTGAAATAGTGTGAAAAATGCAGAAACAGTATAGATACAAGTTGAAACAACAAAAATACTAGAAACATGGGAGATTTAAGTATAAACAATGCAAAAAAAAAATTAAAAACAATATAAAAAATGTTAGAAAAATATATACAACAGAAACACTAGTAATAGTGTGGAGAATCTGTAGAAACAGTATAGATATATTAAAATAAGAAGACAATGAAGAAACAACTGAAACAATACACTAAGATACATTAGAAACAATAGATATAGTAGAGATATAATTTTGATATAGTGTTGATACAGCGTGAAATAAAAAAAAGAAAAATAACAAATTTGAACTGAAACATAGATGATCAGGTCAAAAACACCATAACTAACAGGAAAATACAAGTTCATCATCGAAAAATACCACATATTCATCGGAATGACCATACCTGAACGGAATAAATAAAAAATCTTCATCGAATTGCTGAGGCGACTCCACGGAGGATCAATTGTACATCAGCAGTGTCTACTCCTACTTTCTCATTTATAAGAAGCTTCAATCTTTCACACAACCAAAAAGCAAAACAACAAAAAATGCTAACTAAAAAATACTACGAATTTGGGCAAGAAGATTAGTAGCTTCAAAATGCATCGAAACCGATACCGGAGAAGGAAGTCGATGATGGAGAATGATGAGGCGAAAAAGCAGGGAGAGAGGAAATGAAATGAGAGAAGAAGGCTAGGACTTTTACTCTTTTGCTATTTTTTACCCTAATTTGCTATGTTTTGTAATTAAGTATCTATTTCCTCGTAATTTTTCCAAAATATTTCTATATTTTATAAAAACTGTCCCTAATTTGTACTTTTGTGTAATTACTTTTAATAAAAGCCCAATCAGAAAATTGAATAAATAGGCAGCCCCAAGTATGGGCCAAAACAAAGTTGGGCTAAGTAGGTCTTGGACTTACTATATAAAGTAGACATGACAGCTTAACCTTAGGGTTTAAAGGTAGTACCACAATAGCGAATCAGGTAAGCTAAAGTTACTACACTCAGTGGCGGAGGAGCAGCTCCAATTCAAACACTACCAACATGGTTCGTTCTCTTTTTCTCCTTCACTTTTATTTTTAATTAATTAATTATGTTGTATTAAAAGATCACTTGTTCTAGATCTATAGAAAATCATACCCATTAACATTTGTTATCAGTATTTGTTCGTACATGAAATTGTTTATTTATTTATAACAATCCATGTATTGATGTTTGTTGAATAATAAACATCGTATTATAATCCTGTAATCTGTAAATAAACGAACTTGTAATTTATTGATTTGTAAATATATTTTAGGTTTGTCTAGTATCATCTTCACTGAGTATAGTGTTTGAGATATTAAATGAAGCCCTCGTGTTGATGTTCATAGATTTTAAACCATACAAGTAGCTACACCCTACAAATCTTGCTCATTTCTATTGCGAGCTATTGCTATGTTGCTTACAGTGATGAAGCAATGCGAACTGAGGGGTTATATTGCTCCATGAATGAAGCTACACATTTCATAGAAGCGTGTACTTCAAATAATATCGCCGAAAGTGATTCAATGAGAAGCAGGCGGTTCTTTTAGTCTCAACTTTGAGAAGTTGAATTAATATAGACATTTAGTTTATACTAGTGGATACTGAAATAAGTTACTTTAAATGCAATTTGATCATTATTGTGTAAAGATGTTATGCTGGGCATGTTTTTAATATCTACAGTTTTTCCAAAGAGGTGTATGCTTCTTCACCTCTTGCTTATCGCTTCAAGCCTCATGGACATTGTTGCTTTTTAGCACTTTCTGCTTTTAAAAAAGCTGCTACTGCTTGTGAGAATGACATGGTTGGGCTGACCTCTCTAGAAATGTTGTACATGCAGTAGTGCTACTCCCACATATAACCTTGTTTGATATTTATCTATAGGCGAGAGGATTGAAGAAACATATGAAGAGGCTCAATGCACCAAAGCATTGGATGCTTGACAAGCTTGGAGGAGCCTTTGTAAGTGAAACATCAGTTATCATAATATTGTTTTGAGTAATTCTTGATGGTCTCGTACTTCCTTGCTTTAACATTTTCTCTGTTTCTTCTGTAGGCTCCCAAGCCTTCTTCTGGTCCACATAAATCAAGGGAGTGTTTACCATTGACCTTAATCCTGAGGAACAGGTTGAAGTATGCTCTGACGTACCGTGAAGTCATTGCAATTTTGATGCAACGGCAGGTTATGGTCGACGGGAAAGTTAGGACAGACAAAACTTATCCTGCTGGCTTTATGGGTAAGAGTTCTTCCTTAAGATTTTGTGTTGTTTTGGCATTTCCGATTAATGCTGTTATATATATGTATATATATTTCCTGTGCTCAAGTTGAAGATGTTCACTTTGTTCCTGTCTTCAAGTTAAGGATGTTCACTCTTTCGAGATCTTTCTACATCTCTTTTGCTGAAGTTATATTTGTTTCCTGTGTTTTGGTGAAGTATTAATGCTCATTCCTTTTGTTATACAGATGTTGTTTCAATTCCTAAGACAAATGAGAACTTCCGCCTCCTCTATGACACAAAGGGTAGATTCCGTCTTCACTCAGTTAGGGATGAGGAATCCAAGGTTGCGCTTCTTAAGAATTCATTTTCCACATTTGGTTGCTTCAAGTTTGCAGTATAGTCATTTTTTGATTAATTACTAAAATTGTTAGCTATTTGCAGTTTAAGCTTTGCAAGGTCCGATCTATTCAGTTCGGACAGAAGGGTATCCCATTCCTGAACACATATGATGGAAGAACAATCCGCTACCCTGATCCTCTCATTAAGGCCAATGATACCATCAAGCTGGACTTAGAGACCAATAAGATTGTCGACTTCATCAAGTTTGATGTCGGGAATGTTGTCATGGTGACCGGTGGAAGAAACAGGGGACGTGTTGGTGTTATTAAGAACAGGGAGAAGCATAAGGGCAGTTTCGAGACAGTTCACATTCAAGATGCCCTAGGACATGAGTTTGCTACCCGCTTGGGAAATGTGTTTACTCTTGGCAAGGGTACTAAGCCATGGGTGTCCTTACCTAAGGGAAAAGGTATCAAGTTGACCATCATCGAGGAGGCACGCAAGAGGCTTGCTGCTCAATCAGCTACTACTGCTTGAAAGGCAAGGTTGAGCTTAGATTAAGTTTTTCACTGGTTGGACCTAATGTTTCTTTCATTTAGCAATACCAATCTTATTCTGTAATGACCTTCAGACATTTGTGTTTTAGGTGCTGGTGCACCTATGTTAGGTACAAGCGTTTAGACTTTAAAATGCTCTGGTTTTTGCTTTCTATGATTATTGAAATAGATTTATAAGCTTTTTTATGCTTATAATACAAGGATTACCAATTCTTGTATTATGTTATGCTATGCGTTTACATTTTCGGGGGTGTATGTTATACAATTTGTGTTTTGTTTTCAGGTGGACTAACTTTTATTTTCTAGTTATAACACTAGAAATGGCAGATGGTACAATCGACGTACAAGATGATACTGGTTTAATCATGCTGAGTTTGAAGTGATTACTTTTTATTAAGGTTTATTTTTCCTAATATGTGTGATCAAACGTAATGTGGGCTGTTAGTCTTATTAGTGGTATGATAGACTGTTAACGGGTCGTTTGGTACAAGGGAGTATTAAATGTGGGATATCCCGTAATTTTGGGATTAGTTTATTTTGGGATTGAAAGTTGGATTAAAAGTGGGATAAGTAATTCCACCTTACCTATGGGATAAGGTAATCCCATGATTTTGGGATAACTTTTATCCCAATTTTGCTAATACCATTTACCAAACATGGGATAAACTTTATCCCAAATCTTATCCCGGGATTATAATCCCAATCCCTCGTACCAAACGACTCCTTAGTATCCCCATTTACTTCATACATTGCCCAATAATGTAATTGGTATTTCAAGCATAATGTGCTTTTTTCCAAGCAGAGAAGCGAAAATCATTTCTTTTGTTCTTCAAAGCTTCATCAATGGTGGGGTTGTTCAAAAATCACCCAAATAACTGCCAATCACAGCTGGGTTTAAAGATTTAGGTCAGGTTGTGAATATTTGCAGATCTACAATGGATTAGGAAGCTTTCCATAACGGATATTTGAACTTTAATAGATGAAGAATCCACAAAGAGTGGTGAAGAAATAATGTTTATTTTTTGGTTTTGGGTTTTCACATTTTCAAATTGTAGAACTCCAGCAATGATTGAATATGGAAGAACTTTATTAGAATCTCTGAGGTTATATATGTTATGTGCATATTCTGATATGCCTTGAAAGCAGAATAGTATTAGGCGCTCTCTCTCTCTCTGTTTTTTTTTTTTTTAAATATAATTATTGTATAATAAGTTGTCTAATTTTATGTATTTGTAAAACTGCTCATATACTTATGGTCTGTCCCTAATATTTTTTCCCCTTAAATTATATTATATCAAAACATATTTGTACACAGTTCTATAGAAATTATCTTAACGTTATAGATTAAACATAAATGTCATAAAAATCTTATTCAGGCACTCTTTAAAGTTAGTGTAGCACCACATTTTTAATCAGTAAGTATATAATGGAATTCGATGATGGAATTCGTTGGAAAATGACTTGGAGTCACCGCCCAACAAATTAAATTAGGCGTGTTAGAACACGTACGGAGTGCTATATCAATTTTAAAGATCAACTCCGAATTGGTCTTTTTCTGCACTCAAAATTGTATCTTAACTTCGACTCACAATATATTACTACAAAGAAAGGCCATCATGGTAGACAAAGGTGTGTGCATAATTTCACATTTGAATCAATTGACTTTTTACTAATGCCAATAAAATACGCGTTCTTCCTGAAGTACACTGTGGGATAAGGTTATATCTCGAAGCCGTCATTATACAGTGAGATAAAAGAGACGAATCAAATGATATGGGACTAACGTATATATAGTGAGATAGGTTACAGATTAAAAAACCTAATGGGCTACAAAACTAGACGTCATTTCATATTAGGCCAAAAAACAAGAACAGGGGTCCAGTATGAAATGAGAAATAATGTCTGGTCTCGTATTCATAAATGGATTACACTACTGGACCGCAACCCACTACAAGACTGGACTGCAGTGCACTTCAAGAAGGGAGATTTTGATGCGTAGCCATTTTTGGACGCACTCAAAGAGTTTTATCTATCGTGTCAAAATTAATTGAGAAATAGCCAAAAATTCGTACGCACACTTACGCTCCATTAGCGTTGAAAATACACCCTAGACTAGTCCCATAACAAAATATTGGGGCTTTGAACAAAACTTGTTCAAAGTTCAAGTATTTTGTTATGGGACTGAAGCTTTATACAAAGTCCCATAATAAAATAATCCCACAACAAAATAATGGGACCTTGAACTAATATGTTCAAAGGTCCCATTATTTTGTTATGGGACTTTATCCCATAACAAAATAATGAGATTTATCTCATAACAAATGTCCCATCAAAGGGATAAATCCCATTATTTTGTTATGGGACTTTATATATAAAGCTTCAGTCCCATAATAAAATACTGGGGCTTTGAACAAGTTTTGTTACTTGTTCCATAACAAAATAATGGCGCTTTGAACAAAACTTGTTCCAAGCCCCAGTATTTTATACTGGGGTTAATTTACTGAAGCTTCTCCAGTATAAATACTGAGACTTGTCCGGAGGTGGCTATTTCTCAGTGAATTTGTTTTTGACGGCTACAAATCAATTAGCGCGCCCCAAACAGGCCCTTACGCAAAATTTTACCTTCAAGAATGGACCGCGACCCAATATGAGTTGGATCGCTTGATAAGAAATCATAAAACAAGCCGACTTTAACTAAAAGTTTTTTTGTTTATTAGATTAAATAAATAAAAAAATTTGATGGGTTATTTTAGATTAAAATGCAAAACATATACAATCAAATTTGGTACGAGTGTTTAATTTCTGCAGAATATGTCGAAATCTAAGGAATAGCTTGTTTATGCCTAAAATTATACGTTTAGGTTAAACAATTAATTATGGTTGGGTCACAAGCAATACAGTAACTACTATGGAAAAGTATGTAAGTGTAAGGAAAACAGTAATGAATAAACAAGACGAAATAATTAAGAGAAAGGCAGAATAATTCTTCCTCCTTGAGAATAGCCGGATTCGGTGCTGAATCACATGATGTACAATACAATGTAAGGAGAGGTATTTATAGTAGTGATACCCAGTCCTAAATAAGGTAAACTACAAAGACTAATAAGGCTATAGGCCTATAACTCAAGGCGGTGGTATATACTAAACACTAACTAGGAGACTGTAAACCCTAGGCGGCGGGATGTATACCCTGCGTCCTATGGCCGTGCCGCCTAAACGGTCGTTGGCTCCAGGAGCGGGCATGTATCCTCTGCGCCCGATGACTTATAAGATAAGTCTTGTCTCGCCAACTAGACTCGTATCTCCGTAATAGTAGGTAGCGTATTTTTGCCTACACAGTCAGTCCCCCACTTACTGAGTGCTGACACAAGCAGTCGGGAAATGAAAGCGGCGTGGATGTGAAAAGATATCTCACTGACTCCCTGAGACTCGCATTCTCTTTGACCAAGAATGACATTGATTCCTTCATGAACTCCACATGCTTCCCTCTGATTGGCTAATACCGATTCCATGCACCTTTCCAAGAACTGCTATCAACTGCTCCGAATCGTTTCATATCTCCAAGAATAATGACATCTGTTCGTTTCACATATTTATCCTTATCTCTTTCTCGCCTATAAATAGGGGCTTCATGGTAGTGGAAAAACTACAAACTCATCTTCAGGAAAAATACTCCACTTTCTCAACAACTTCTTATGATAGTGAAGAACTTTTTTCCCTTTTAAATATGCTTGCCTTCGATCCTGGTTTGATATTCCCCAAAAACCTTCTTCGCCCCAACTGGATGTTACATGAGGAAACAGTGGAAGGAAACTCATCTCTACTCACCTTCCATTCTTTCTTCGGCCGCAAAGGAGTGAATGGAGTGCCCCCAGTCATGAAATTTGATCGGGATCCTGATGATGATGTTCTTCGAAATTTCCTTGTTATGGCAGACATGTTGATTTCGGTATATCCGTCTTCACACTTGATGAATGTTGTGATATTCTTCTTGTCGTGTGGCGCACGACAACAGAGGAATGCCATCCCATTCGGGCTTCTTGTAGTTCGCTCATCTCCTAGTTGCTTGGGAATATATCCCAGAAGCAACTCATTTTGCACGAGAAGTGTGTCCTGGGATATCCTCTACTTCTTCGAGTGGTTGACGCCCGAAAACATTCTCCATACCAACAACATTCAGGGTGACTGTATAGCTTCGACCTATTTCTCAATTTTAGAGTTTGCATAAGCTTCTAATTGTTCGGGGAAGAGGGAGTATAAGGCGTTTTTGATATTCACGGGGGTTCCTCATTGGAGTCTCTCTAAGTGAATCCAAATGAAGTCTTCGAAGCCCGTTCTACTGCCTCCGCCTTTCTACTGAAGGATTTCTCAGTTGGGCTGATTTTCCCAATTTCTATGGTGCAGTGTCACAAAGATGTTGCTGCTTGGGCATCAACTTGGGAATTTTGCCTTCTTGTTGCTGGGAGAGACTTCGATACAACAGCTACAATCTAGATGAAGGGTCTCCGGCCGTGCAAATTCGAAGGAACCTACGAATTTAATCTTCCATTTTTTTTCCTCCACAATTGTTATAAACAAATATTCTATTCAGGAAGAACTAAATGTTTATTATGAGCCTACGCCCTACGTGCTATTTGTTAATAATGAAACAATCGTTCATCAATACTCTTTACACGTACTTGTGTTATACATGTTTTGTAATATATAGTCAAGCAATATGTTTGTGCACCTAAAGATTAGATGGCTTCCAGTCGTCCTGAATATTCTAGTGTTTAGAACATTTATCAGTGTGCCTTCTTTGAGCAATTATGTCCCTTGTGCACCACTGTTTGGCGGCTAGGTTGCATCTGTAGGAGATGACTGTTGCGCCCACAATAGGACGACTTTAGCCCGTGTGATAACAGACACTTTTGCGTCTGACTTCGAACATCTCTGCTTAGTTACTCGAGTATTTAAGACTTTCTGGCACTACGCGAACATGCGTCCCCAGCGGCGTGAAGGTGCAGTTTTTGAATTAACGAGTTCAACTCAGGAATAATGCCTGGTGGCTGAGCTAGACGCGATCTAGCTCTAAGCGAGTAGTGTACCCTACTTTTTGAAGCGAAAATAGAGTGTACTACTTCCACTTAGGTCTTGCCGGGGCTATGAATAGTTGGATCGTAGATGGATCTAAATAATTAAGTAAAACTGACTAAAAATAGTAGTTTTATTGATGAATAAGGCGCGAAGCTTCGTAACATAAAGAACGGGGCTGTGTGCCAGTTGTATATAGTGATAGTAAAAGTAAATAGGAGAAAAGGAAAATACATATCTCGAGTATATGGGCTTAACTGAGCCTTTCAAGAGTAGTATTTCTTTAGCCATGTGATGTTCCAGTTATTTGGAATGGTTGTTCCTTCCATGTCTTCAAGAACATACGTACATTTCCCATCTATGCCTCGAACTTTGTAAGGTCCTTCCCAATTCGGGGCGAGCTTACCTGCACCAACCTGCTTGATGTTCTGAGTGACTTTGCGGAGGACCAAGTCCCCGTTGTTGAAGGATCGTGTATTAGCCCTCACGTTGTAATACTGCTCCACACATTACTTCTGGCCGCAAGGCGTATGGCTGCTATTTCTCTTCGCTCGTCCAAAGTATCGAGAGAAAACTTCAAAGCTTCATTGTTGGGTTTTTCCTCGGCGAACGACCGCCGCAAACTGGATTCTCCAATTTCCAAAAGAATCATTTCTTTTGTTCCATACGTCAGTAAAAACGGCGTCTCTCTGGTGCTGGCTTTGGATGTGGTCACGTAGGCCCATAGGACTTCGGGTAGTTCCTGCCCACTTTTCTTTAGCTTCCTTGAGTCTCTTCGTCAGATTCTCCACTATTGTCTTGTTCGAAGATTCGGCTTGACCGTTTGCCGAAGGGTGATAGGGAGTAGAGGTGATTCTCTTGATTTCCCATTCCTTCAGAAAAGCACTGATCTTTTCGCCTATGAACTGAGGACCGTTGTTGCTAGTGATTTCTGCTGGGATGCCAAATCGGCACATAATCTTCTTCCAGATAAACTCTATGACTTCTCGCTCCCGGATCTGGGCATAGGCCGCTGCCTCGACCCATTTGGTGAAGTAGTCTGTCATGACAAGCAGGAACTTGACACCATCGGGTGCTTTAGACATGGGCCCCACGATGTCCATTCCTCACTTCATAAAAGGCCAAGGAGCTATTACTGAATGTAATAGCTCTGCCGGCTGATGAAGTACGTGGGAGAATTTTTGACAGCTATCACATGTCCGGGCGAACTTGCTTGTATCTTCTTCCATTCGGGGCAAGAAATAGTGCTCCCTGATTAATTTATGAGCTAGAGATCGCCCACCGGAGTGATTTCCACATTGTCTCTCGTGGATTTCCCTGAGCGCATAATCTAATTGAGAGGGTCCCAAGCATTTAGCCAGAGGTCCACCAAACATTCGACGATACAGCTCGCCATTAATTAAAACATAACTAGCTGCTTGGGCTCTTAGCCTTCTGCTCTCCTTTCTGTCTGCCATGAGTACTCCTTTATCCAGGTACTCAATGATCGGGTGCTGCCAAACCCATGATAATCCCACTGTGTTGACCTCGCGACGCTTGATGTCCGCGTATGTTAGCTCAATGGTGGAAACAGGTCTGTCTGTGTTTAAATCTGCAGTGGCCGCTAGACTGGGTAGGGCATCCGCCTCCACATTTTCTTCTCTCGGTATCTGATTAATCTTCTATTTCTTAAACTTCTTTAGACATTCTTCTACTCTGGCTAAGTACTCTTGCATGCGGATGTCCTTAACGGCGTAAGCCCTGGTTACTTGATTAACGACGAGCTGGGAGTCGCAATTGATACTGATCTGTCTGGCCCCCAATATGTAAGATAATTCTAAGGCTTGAATTACTGCTTCATATTCTGCTTCATTGTTCGTCATCTGGAAGCAGCTGACAGCCTTCCTGAACACGTTCTTCGCTGGGGATTTGATCACTATACCAAGCCCGACCCCTTTTACGTTCGAGGCCCCGTCGGTGTGGATCAACCATTCTCCAAGGGTAACGTCTTCTATCATCCCGCGTTCTACCTCAGCTCCCAGCATCAAATCGGTACTGAAGTCGGCCACAAAGTTCGCTAGTACCAGCGACTTGATAGTTGTACGTGGCTGGTAAATGATGTCATATTCGCCAAGTTCGACGACCCATTTTGCCAGCCTGCCTGATAGTTAGGGCTTGTGCAGAATAGTCCGTAAGGGAAAAGAGGAAACCACGATAATGGTGTGACTCTGAAAATATGGCAGAAACTTCCTCGCTACCATGACTAAAACAAGCGTGAGTTTATCTAGGTGTTGATACCTAGTCTCTGCATCCAGGAGAGACTTGCTGACATAATGGACTGGGGTTTGCACTCCCTTCTATTCTCATACCAGGACGGCGCTAACAACAACTTTGGAAACAACTAGGTATAACAATAACGATTCTCCCTCGCGTGGCTTGGTGAGCAACGAGGGATTTGCCAGATATTGCTTTAGTTCCTGTAACGCCTTGCTACACTGCTACGTCCATTTGAAACCTTTATTTTTTTTTTCAGGATATTAAAAAACTGATGACACTTCTCTAATGATCGTGAGATGAACCGGCTGAGTGCTGCAATTCGACCGTTAAGCCTTTTAACTTCAACTTCGCTTTTCAAGACATCTGGTATCGCCTCAATCACCTCGATCTTCATGGATTTGCTTCTATGCCCTTGTTGGAAATAATAAACCCAAGGAATATATCAGAGGACACGCCGAAGGCGCACTTTTCGTGGTTGAACTTCATTCCAAATCTATCCAAGATGTCGAATGCTATCTCCAGATGGATGACATGATCCTTGGTGAATTCTGATTTGACTAACATGTCATCGATGGAAACTTCCATGGTCTTGCGGATCTGCTCCTTGAACATTAGGTTCACCAACCTCTGATAAGTTGCTCCTGCATTCTTATTACCGTGAAATAATAAGTCCCCATGTCTGTGATGAAAGAGGTATTTTCTTGATCATTTGGGTTCATGAGGATCTGATTATATCCTGAGTATGCATTCAAAAAACTCAAGGCTTCATGGCCTGCCGTTGAATCGATGAGTTGATTGATGTTGGGCAGCGCGAAAGAATTCTTTAGGCATGCTTTATTTAGATCTGTGAAATCGATGCACATCCTCCACTTACCATTTTTCTTGAGGACTACCACAACATTGGATAACCAGTCGGGGTACTGAACCTCACGAATGGAACCATTGTTTAGTAGTTTTTTGACCTCTTCATGGACCGCCTATCCTTTATAGCGACTGATCGGTCGTTTCTTTTACTTGACCGGTTTAAAGTTTGGATTGACGCTCAGATTATGTGTGATGACGCTGGTTGATATCCCCGGCATGTCGGTGTGTGTCCAGGCGAAGGTGCCTGACCGAGCACGCAAGAAGTTAGCATATTCTTGCTTGGCTTTGACTGAAAGCTTAGTGAAACGACCTCGGTCAGTCGTTTCGGAAGTTAGGACTCCGATTGGCATGCCGGTAAGTTTAAAATACTCGTAATGTCCATTAGGACCTGTCTGTAAAATTTGAGCTGAATCAGACCTCGTTTGGTAGGCATCGGAAGAAGGTTTCAGTTTTTATTGGCGATAAATATTAAAAAGAGATTTTCGAGCTCGGTTTTTACCGAATGAGCTCCGATTCGAAATCCGAAAGCGCCATTAGGTTCGTATGATTATTTGTGATTTTTGTAAACTTTTGAAAGTGAATTTCGATGTTGTTCGGCTAGTTTCCGCTAAAATGCCGAAAGTTAAATAATTTGACTTTTTCTATTTAAATTCGCATCTTGAGTTTCGGGAGTCCAATTTGAGATCCGCCTTTGCAAGTATGTTACATATATTTTGTATAAGTGGTATGCAAAAGTTGGAATTATTTCGAATATCGTAGGGTACCGTTTTAATTTTTACCGTAGCAGCGAATTTTAAAGGAAAAAGAAAAAAAAAGGAAACGACAAAAATGAAAAGGATAAGAAAAGAAAGAATGACGGTGGACTTGATCATTAACATTTAAATGCTAAGGAATCACTTGAACAGAAACATCTATTCGTGAATAAGAAAACGAAACAGAGAAAGTACAGAATGAAACAGAAAATGCCAGAAAATAAGAAAAGGGGGTCCGAGAAAAGTAGAATTTTCACCCTGAAATATTCAGGTAATGATCCTAATATATTATTTGAGGTTATTACGTGTGTTTAAATATATTTTGACGGTAGAAATTGAGATATTAGACATCGTCCTAATAAGTTCAATTAATAGTTTAAAGGGTCAAATGGACCCCGATAATGGAATTGAATATATATTCGTACTCAGTGAATTATGGGCAACTAATAAATATAATTTATTTGGGGTTTGGTTATGTGGCCTTAAACCCTGTATATAGGCCTGGCCTGCGTATGGCGTATGCGAATAGGGTATCAGGTTCCTACCTGGATTGCCCTAAGATGTGAGGAATGAATCCTTTAGCCTAAATTGATATATTTTTCTGCTTATTGAATAGAGTGGGATCGTTTGGCAAGGAAACCAAAGGATAAAGCGGTTGTTGATTAGCCGTACTAATTTTTGGAAGAGGTAAGTGTTTATATCCATTTCTTTGGAGGCACCTGGCCTCGTGGATTTTCTACCACGTGTTCCTTACATGTGTAGCTGCCGATAGGCGTACTCATTACGCCTTAGCTTTGGATTTATATTCTATATTATATGTTATGTCCTGTCATTAGTATTGCATTGAGAATCTGAGTATTGTACTTTGGCTGTGAGTTGGTATATACTTTCCAGCTGTCGATGAGAGTCCCGCGCTGGTGATGGGTTATTATTGCATCATGTTGCATTCATATGCCCATTGCATCATATTGAGGGTAGGAGGATTCCGCCCTCGGAGCAGGAGGATTCCGCTCCATTGCATCATATTGAGGGTAGGAGGATTCCGCCCTCGGAGCAGGAGGATTCCGCTCCATTGCATCATATTGAGGGTAGGAGGATTCCGCCCTCGGAGCAGGAGGATTCCGCTCCATTGCATTATATTGAGGGTAGGAGGATTCCGCCCTCGGAGCAGGAGGATTCCGCTCCATCTATTTAGCACATGTGACACCATTGCATCATACTGCATTCATCCCATTTCATTGCACCGCGTGCTGACTATTGTGTGACTATCATACTGTGTTTTGTGTATCCGGTATGTATACCATATTGTGGACATATCTCAGTTTGCCTATGTATTTCTGGCTCGTATTCTGAGTTGCGGGGATCGGGTTGCACGCCGCAACGGTATAAATATAAGGATCGGGTTGCACGCCGCAACAGTATGAATATATGGATCGGGTTGCACGTCGCAACGGTATAAATATATGGATCGGGTTGTACGCCGCAACAGGATGAATATATGGATCGGGTTGCACGCCGCAACAAGATGAATATATGGATCGGGTTGCACGCCGCAACAGGGTGTATTTCTGATTGTTGATGTGTTCGGAATACCTATATGTTTTGGTTATCTTACGTTCCTGGTTGTTGATGAGTTTGTCATTCCATACGTGTTTCTATTTATTAGCTGGCTCTGTCTTTTTATAATTTAAATAAGAGGAATTTTGTTTATCTGTTTCTTCTCCCTGGCTAGCTATCCTATTCTTTGAGGTGGCTAGTCTGCCCCACTTATTGAGTCCTTTTGACTCACCCTTGTTTGTTGTTTGTTTCTTGTCTATCTATTTCGTTTCGGCAGGTTCGCTCCAGGATTGAGTTCGCCACGTTGTGAAGGAGCGAAGACGACTTCAGCTGTCAGGGTGAGCCAACTTTTATTCCGAATGGCCACCAGTTTATTGGTTATTATTTCAGTTGCATTTTGCTCCCTTCAGAAGGTATTTGTCTTCTTTTGTACTCTTAGATGTCTAGTCTGGATAGCCCTAAACCTAGCATGTTGGGTAGTCAGCTGTAATTTCTTTTGTACAGCTTAGAGGTATCAGTATGTCTGTAAATTTTTTTTAAGTCTTATCCTTATTTATGAATTATTATATTTATTTTCCTAATTTAATTGGTAAGGGTTCGCCCGACGGGTCTAGGGGAGGATGTCGGGTGCCCGCACGGCCTAACCGGATTTCGGGTCGTGTCAGTTGGTATCAGAGCCCAGTTTAGAGTCTATCCAGACTAAGACAGTGTCTAGTAGAGTCTCGCTAATGGGTACGTAGACGTCCGTACTTATCTACGAGAGGCTATGATGGCATTTAGGAAGTCTCACTTCCTTCATTTCTGATCGTGCATCGGTCTAGGATTCAAAAGTATTTTCATTAATTCGTTAATTCCTTCGTGGTAATTGTGAACCCTCGTGCGACAAATCAGCAGACGATATGAGTTCAAGACGAAGCAGTATAGCCTGGGCAAGCACTGACGAAGCCCGAGAGTTTTGATCTTGCTGACGATCTAGTTACGGAGGTCCCAGCTGTACGAGCTTGCGATGGGCAAGGAAGCAGGGCCTTGTGGTTCCCTTGGCTCTCCACGATGCTTTTATGAGAATCTTGGCGACGCAGATACCGTAAGAACCTATTATTCGCTGGGCAGCCTATCAGGTTGCCGCATGTGCAGACTTTCGGTCTCAGGGAGCTCCTATTCCAGTTCTTAATATCGCCGCAGTAAAGTATGTTCCGGAGGCAGCATGTGTTATGCCTCCAGTTGTTCTGGCCGGTTAGGTAATTGAGGTAATTATTGGGTCCGAGTGTTCAAAGAGGTTGCGTTATTTTATGCGGTTGAACATCCCGATATTCCCAAGCAATGCATTAGATAATCCCTGTGTAAGTTTTTTTTACAATAAAATGACGTCAGCATATCCTTCGGGCTCTTGATTATATCGAGCGGTATGGTGTTGATTATTCTTCTTTTCAGTTTCAAAGTCCAGCCTTGAATTGGTGGGCCGCTCTCTTATTAGCTAACTTGGTTCGGTTTTTCTTCTAGATTCGTGGAAAGTTCCTTTCGAGTAGCGAGCGAGATGAAAAGTATTTCCAGTTTGAGTGGATTAAACAGGGTAGCCTGTCGGTTAGTCTGTTGGTTTCAGAATATGAGATTGTATTCTATAGAATGGCTGAATATATATTAGAACTAGTCCATGAGCCTTTAGAGAGATTCAAAGATTTATTGATTACCTTTATTTTTCCTTGAAATCCTAGATGGCTCGAGAAATTGAGGCCTGGATTTTATTTGATGTTGTTGTTAATATTGTCCGAAGGTTCGGGGCATACCATAAGTTAGAGCGGGAAGAGTTAGAACGGGATAGCAAGAGATCCCGTGGCCCTAGTGGGCAACCATAGTACCTCATTTGGAGGTAAGAGTTCTGATTATTTTGGGAGGTCACCTGCCAGGTTATCTTAGCTTGTGGCGCGTGATTCTTAGAGTGCGCCAGTAGCTCGTCAAGATCAGGTTCAGTGTTTTCTTTACAGCTATCAACGATCATTCCAGCTTCCATTTTTCAGCGAAAATGTGGTATCATTGTCATGAGTCCGGCTATCCTTTGAGGAGTTTTCCCTTACTCCGACAAGTGGGCAGTCGTCCTTTCTCTCGTCATCAGGCACCTGCACAGTCGCAGGGGATTTTATTTAGATCTCAATCAGCCAGAGATATACCCTCATTCGATAGAGGTCGAGAGCGTGGTAGTAGTGGTTCTTCTAGAAGTAATTATCAGGGTAGCGGCTCGGCTCAGCTACAGAGGCAGTTCTATGAACTGCTAGTCTGGTAGGATGCTGAGGCATCCGATGTGGTAGACCCGTGTGTTTCTTCTTCCTTTATCTGTAAGTAAGATTTATCTTTTCGATCGATCTGGAAATGGTGTGTCTTATCATGTTTCGACGGTTTTCTTGGATATTGTCGTAATTAAGAATAGGTTGCGGTAGAGGGGTGAGTTTCTGATACGATTTATTCCTGGCATTTATGAGACCCTACTAGTTTATCTGATCTAAATATGAGAGATTTGATGGTGAGTATTGCTATTGCCTGCTTGGCATCCTGTTATGCCACCTTGTGATATTATGTCAAGTCATTTTACCTCTCTCCTCGGAAATCATTGTTGGTAGGATGATGGGATTCTTATTCGTCATCATCAGGAAGTGTCGTTGTTTCTACCGGTGTAAAGTGGCTGGTAAGTAATGCTCGATCTATGTGTCTCCTCTTGGTTCGAGATTCTAGTAGAGTCATGTTATTCTATGAGCTTGTCTTAGTTATAAAAGGGTTTCTGGTAAATTGTCAGAATTTCCTTCTTATTGGAAGGTTAAAACTGGTATGGATATTTTTCCATAAAGCTTATTTAATGTCTATCTCTTCAATTGCGATTTTTTTGGCTCGCCTGATGCGGAAGTAGTCTAGCTTTGGTAGTCAAGCAAATAAGAAGATGAACTTCCTGAAGCTCTAATTATTTCTATCCTCGATCTATTTCCATTTCTTCTTCGTCCGGCACTAGTGAGCTTGGGCGATTGGTAGCCGCTTGTGACGTTCCCTGTGTTGAGCCAGAGTACGTGTTATTGTGGCCGGGTAAGCATATTATTATTTTGGAAGCATATTATTGTTTTGGTCCAGTTGTCTCATCTTGTTATCCGTTTAACATGTTTATGTTATCAGTTTATCCGGGTATCCATTCCCATGCATAGTATAGTGCTGGTTCTGTTTTTGCGGATCATCCAGTTTCAGGGGAAACTCTGCCGAAATTTTTATATAGAAGTACCATCCATCAGGCGGTGGTGTTTTCGGCAAAGGTATGGAGTTTTGAACTCGAGAGTCGCAGCAGTTTGGCAACTCGAAAGGGTAGTTGGTAGCTTAGGTCTGCCTACGTTCAGCTTTTAGCTAAATCTTATTTAGTCCAGCAGACTGTGCGAGAATAGTTATTCCTATTCAAATGGCTGCCTGAGTTTATGCTCTAAGTGGAGGAGTCTTCCTCCCATTGATACCGAATCATAATATTAAAGCTCTAAGGCGTTGCTGAAGCGTAAGCTAATTCTTAGTTCCATCGACATGTTCTATATCGAAAGGTATATCGAAGAGGTAATTATCGGCTGAATCATGTTAATCCATTCAGAGTTCGTGTAGCTTTGTTTCGAAAATGTAGAACTCTCCTCTCGTGATCGAGGAAGGCTCAGTGTAGTCAGAATAAGCTCGGGCAATGGTGTTAGAATATTATCCAGCTATGTTTTTATCCAAGAGTTCGATATGCGTGTTATAATTTTGATTTTTTAATCATGAAAAAAATTCCATGGGATAGTTAATGAAGGTCGTGCAAATTCTTTTGTTATCAGCGTGAATCTTGCTTTAGACTTAGGCTCGTTCGAGGACGAACGAGAGTTTAAGTGGAGGAGAATGAAACGACCTCGGTCAGTCGTTTCGGAAGTTAGGACTCCGATTGGCATGCCGGTAAGTTTAAAATACTCGTAATGTCCATTAGGACCTGTCTGTAAAATTTGAGCTGAATCAGACCTCGTTTGGTAGGCATCGGAAGAAGGTTTCAGTTTTTATTGGCGATAAATATTAAAAAGAGATTTTCGAGCTCGGTTTTTACCGAATGAGCTCCGATTCGAAATCCGAAAGCGCCATTAGGTTCGTATGATTATTTGTGATTTTTGTAAACTTTTGAAAGTGAATTTCGATGTTGTTCGGCTAGTTTCCGCTAAAATACCGAAAGTTAAATAATTTGACTTTTTCTATTTAAATTCGCATCTTGAGTTTCGGGAGTCCAATTTGAGATCCGCCTTTGCAAGTATGTTACATATATTTTGTATAAGTATTATGCAAAAGTTGGAATTATTTCGAATATCGTAGGGTACCGTTTTAATTTTTACCGTAGCAGCGAATTTTAAAGGAAAAAGAAAAAAAAAAAAAGGAAACGACAAAAATGAAAAGGATAAGAAAAGAAAGAATGACGGTGGACTTGATCATTAACATTTAAATGCTAAGGAATCACTTGAACAGAAACATCTATTCGTGAATAAGAAAACGAAACAGAGAAAGTACGGAATGAAACAGAAAATGCCAGAAAATAAGAAAAGGGGGTCCGAGAAAAGTAGAATTTTCACCTTGAAATATTCAGGTAATGATCCTAATATATTATTTGAGGTTATTACGTGTGTTTAAATATATTTTGACGGTAGAAATTGAGATATTAGACATCGTCCTAATAAGTTCAATTAATAGTTTAAAGGGTCAAATGGACCCCGATAATGGAATTGAATATATATTCGTACTCAGTGAATTATGGGCAACTAATAAATATAATTTATTTGGGGTTTGGTTATGTGGCCTTAAACCCTGTATATAGGCCTGGCCTGCGTATGGCGTATGCGAATAGGGTATCAGGTTCCTACCTGGATTGCTCTAAGATGTGAGGAATGAATCCTTTAGCCTAAATTGATATATTTTTCTGCTTATTGAATAGAGTGGGATCGTTTGGCAAGGAAACCAAAGGATAAAGCGGTTGTTGATTAGCCGTACTAATTTTTGGAAGAGGTAAGTGTTTATATCCATTTCTTTGGAGGCACCTGGCCTCGTGGATTTTCTACCACGTGTTCCTTACATGTGTAGCTGCCGATAGGCGTACTCATTACGCCTTAGCTTTGGATTTATATTCTATATTATATGTTATGTCCTGTCATTGGTATTGCATTGAGAATCTGAGTATTGTACTTTGGCTGTGAGTTGGTATATACTTTCCAGCTGTCGATGAGAGTCCCGCGCTGGTGATGGGTTATTATTGCATCATGTTGCATTCATATGCCCATTGCATCATATTGAGGGTAGGAGGATTCCGCCCTCGGAGCAGGAGGATTCCGCTCCATTGCATCATATTGAGGGTAGGAGGATTCCGCCCTCGGAGCAGGAGGATTCCGCTCCATTGCATCATATTGAGGGTAGGAGGATTCCGTCCTCAGAGCAGGAGGATTCCGCTCCATTGCATTATATTGAGGGTAGGAGGATTCCGCCCTCGGAGCAGGAGGATTCCGCTCCATCTATTTGGCACATGTGACACCATTGCATCATACTGCATTCATCCCATTTCATTGCACTGCGTGCTGACTATTGTGTGACTATCATACTGTGTTTTGTGTATCCGGTATGTATACCATATTGTGGACATATCTCAGTTTGCCTATGTATTTCTGGCTCGTATTCTGAGTTGCGGGGATCGGGTTGCACGCCGCAACGGTATAAATATAAGGATTGGGTTGCACGCCGCAACAGTATGAATATATGGATCGGGTTGCACGTCGCAACGGTATAAATATATGGATCGGGTTGTACGCCGCAACAGGATGAATATATGGATCGGGTTGCACGCCGCAACAAGATGAATATATGGATCGGGTTGCACGCCGCAACAGGGTGTATTTCTGATTGTTGATGTGTTCGGAATACCTATATGTTTTGGTTATCTTACGTTCCTGGTTGTTGATGAGTTTGTCATTCCATACGTGTTTCTAGTTATTAGCTGGCTCTGTCTTTTTATAATTTAAATAAGAGGAATTTTGTTTATCTGTTTCTTCTCCCTGGCTAGCTATCCTATTCTTTGAGGTGGCTAGTCTGCCCCACTTATTGAGTCCTTTTGACTCACCCTTGTTTGTTGTTTGTTTCTTGTCTATCTATTTCGTTTCGGCAGGTTCGCTCCAGGATTGAGTTCGCCACGTTGTGAAGGAGCGAAGACGACTTCAGCTGTCAGGGTGAGCCAACTTTTATTCCGAATGGCCACCAGTTTATTGGTTATTATTTCAGTTGCATTTTGCTCCCTTCAGAAGGTATTTGTCTTCTTTTGTACTCTTAGATGTCTAGTCTGGATAGCCCTAAACCTAGCATGTTGGGTAGTCAGCTGTAATTTCTTTTGTACAGCTTAGAGGTATCAGTATGTCTGTAAATTTTTTTTTAAGTCTTATCCTTATTTATGAATTATTATATTTATTTTCCTAATTTAATTGGTAAGGGTTCGCCCGACGGGTCTAGGGGAGGATGTCGGGTGCCCGCACGGCCTAACCGGATTTCGGATCGTGTCACTTAGCCCCCGCATAAAATTTCTTATCCGGAACCTCCTCGTCGAAGATCACCGGGTCAAGATCATCGACTGTGGCTTTGGCTGGCTTGTCTTTTTCCTCTGGGTCGGAGGGCATAATGGCCGGCTACTGAGTTCTAGTCACCTTATGTGATACAATCCAGATTGGTATCCAAAGCCGTAGGGAGTTTTCACTCAACATGCGGGACTTGGAACACTTAAAAGAGAGCTTGGAAACCAAGAGTCAAGTTAAGAGATGGCCAAAAGACCAAGATGCAAGCTTACTGAATTCTGGAAACTGTTTATGCTGCGCGATAACGAGAGGAGTGGTGCGATCGCGATGAAAGAAAACCTTGTACTGCGCGATCGCTTGATGAGCTGCGCGATCGTGATGAAGGGTTGTCAGGCAGCGTTCCAGAATTAGCTTCAGGGGCATTTTTGTCCAATTATCATTGTTTAATTAGGCTTAGGGGCTTTTAGTCATTTTACACTCATGTATGGGAAAACTATATAAGCCTCCCTTAGCCTTTCATTTCATTAGTTAGTTTTGATTGAGGATAGAGATAGATTAGACCGAGCCTATCTTGTGAAAGACCGAGGATTCACGGATTCCTTTACTTGGAACCGAGTAGATATCATCCTAGTATGGATCCTCGATAGGTTCAAGTTTTTTTCTCTCTCTTGGATATTCAATCGTGTTTGAATCGAATATCCTTTCTTTCTTCTCTTTTTGTCCTTCCCCGTCCTTATGTTCTTATCGTTATGTTTACTTCATCGTTTTCGTTACTTCATCTTGCTTCCGCGTAGTTTGGTTCATATCATTTGGTATCAGAGCAAGGCTCGGGATTTTTTTTACAAACCCTCGATCCTTGTTCATCTTATCTTTTAGTTTAGTTTATTGTTATTGTTGTTCTTGGAAAAAAGAAGAAAAAAAATTTGAAAAAGTTGAAAAAAATACAAAAAAATTCATATTGTGGATTGAATTTGATGACCCGTTGATTGTTTGATATCGGGGATTGATCTATAATATTTACGCGTTGATTTGGTACCCTTGTTACGTGATTTGGTGTTGAGAATCAAAAGTTGAAAAATAAAAAATCTCCAAAGTTTGAAAACCCTTGAATTTGATTGAAATTTCTTGAATTGAATTTGTTATGGATTGGGTGTTGATCTAAATCATTGGGGATTCATTGTAGTTGTTGAAAACACAATTGGGTACCATTGGATTACAAAAACCCTTGAATGATACAATCCGGATTGGTATCCAAAGCCGTGGGGAGTTTACGCTCAACATGCGGGACTTGGAACACTTCAAAGAGAGCTTAGAAACCAAGAGTCAAGTCAAGAGATGGCCAAAAGACCTAGATGCAAGCTTACTGAATTCTGGAAACTGTTCATGCTGCGGGATCGCGATGAAAGAAAACCTTGTGCTGCGCGATCGCTTGATGAGCTGCGCGATCGCGATGAAGGGTTGTCAGGCAGCGTTCCAGAATTAGCTTCAGGGGTATTTTTGTCCAATTATCATTGTTTAATTAGGCTTAGGGGCTTTTAGTCATTTTACACTCATGTATGGGAAAACTATATAAGCCTTCCTTAGCCTTTCATTTCATTAGTTAGTTTTGATTGAGGATAGAGATAGATTAGGCCGAGCCCATCTTGTGAAAGCCTGAGGCTTCACGGACTCCTTTACTTGGAACCGAGTGGATATCATCCTAGTATGGATCCTCGATAGGTTCAAGTTTCTTTCTCTCTCTTGGATATTCAATCGTGTTTGAATCGAATATTCTTTCTTTCTTCTATTTCTGTCCTTCCCCGTCCCTATTTTCTTATCGTTATGTTTACTTCATCGTTTCCGTTACTTCATCTTGCTTCCGCATAGTTTGGTTCATATCATTTGGTATCAGAGCAAGGCTAGGGATTTGTTTTTACAAACCCTCGATCCTTGTTGTTCTTGGAAAAAAGAAGAAAAAAAAATTTGAAAAAGTTGAAAAACATACAAAACAATTCATATTGTGGATTGGATTTGATGACCCACTGATTGTTTGATATCGGGGATTGATCTATGATGTTTACCCGTTGATTTGGTACCCTTGTTATGTGAATTGGTGTTGAGAATCAAACGTTGAAAAATAAAAAATCTTCAAAGTTTGAAAACCCTTGAATTTGATTGAAATTTCTTGAATTGAATTTGTTATGGATTGGGTGTTGATATAAATCATTGGGGATTCATTGTAGTTGTTGAAAACACAATTGGGTACCATTGGATTACAAAAACCCTTGAATGATACAATCCGGATTGGTATCCAAAGCCGTGGGGAGTTTACGCTCAACATGCGGGACTTGAAACACTTCAAAGAGAGCTTGGAAACCAAGAGTCAAGTCAAGAGATGGCCAAAAGACCAAGATGCAAGCTTACTGAATTCTGGAAACTGTTCATGCTGCGTGATCGCGATGAAAGAAAACCTTGTGCTGCGCGATCGCTTGATGAGCTGCGCGATCGCGATGAAGGGTTGTCAGGCAGTATTCCAGAATTAGCTTCAGGGGCATTTTTGTCCAATTATCATTGTTTAATTAGGCTTAGGGGCTTTTAGTCATTTTACAATCATGTATGGGAAAACTATATAAGCCTTCCTTAGCCTTTCATTTCATTAGTTAGTTTTGATTGAGGATAGAGATAGATTAGGCCGAGCCCATCTCGTGAAAGCCCGAGGCTTCACGGACTCCTTTACTTGGAACCGAGTGGATATCATCCTAGTATTGATCCTCGATAGGTTCAAGTTTCTTTCTCTATCTTGGATATTCAATCGTGTTTGAATAGAATATTCTTTCTTTCTTCTATTTCTGTCCTTCCCCGTCCCTATTTTCTTATCGTTATGTTTACTTCATCGTTTCCATTACTTCATCTTGCTTCCGCGTAGTTTGATTCATATCATTTGGTATCAGAGCAAGGCTCGGGATTTATTTTTACAAACCCTCGATCCTTGTTCATCTTATCTTTTAGTTTAGTTTATTGTTATTGTTGTTCTTGTTCTTGGAGAAAAGAAGAATTTTTTTTTTGAAAAAGTTGAAAAAAATACAAAAAAATTCATATTGTGGATTGAATTTGATGACCCGTTGATTGTTTGATTTCGGGGATTGATCTATGATGTTTACCCGTTGATTTGGTACCCTTGTTACGTGATTTGGTCTTGAGAATCAAAAGTTGAAAAATAAAAAACCCCCAAAGTTTGAAAACCCTTGAATTTGATTGAAATTTCTTGAATTGGATTTGTAATGGATTGGGTGTTGATATAAATCATTGGGGATTGATTGTAGTAGTTGAAAACATAATTGGGTACCATTGGATTACAAAAACAAGTTGAATCGAGTTGATTCGAGTGAAAAGTTGAAGTTCAAAATCGGATTCTGGTTCAGCAGCAGCAGAGCTGCGCGATCGCGCAAGCCAGGGCGCAATCGTGCTGAAGAAAAATTTTACTCTTCATGATCGCGAAGAGTCGAGCGCGATAGCGAAGATAAAAATTAATCTTGGGAATTCTTTGTTCTCCGCGAACGCGCCAGTCTTCACGCTATAGCGAAGAACAACATTTTTCCAGAATTCCAGTTTTGGGACAGAATGTTCGCAACAGCTTCCGAACAGTTTCCAATCACCAAAACTCCAATTGTATCATCAAATATGGTGAGTTTCTAGATCACAAACAAAATTCCATCCAATTCCGAATCCGTTTAGTGCCAATTTGATTTGAGTCTTTCTTGTGTCACTTCCTTAGTAGTTATGTAACTTCTCTCTTTTGGTTTCATTGCTTGTTTTCTTTGTTCCTAGTCTGCTTGTGTGTCCTTATTCGTTCCTTGGTGTCTTATAAACTCCATTCCGAACCTATACTTGGACGTGCTAGTTGTTGATCTTCTCATTTTAGTTCCTATAAAGAGGATAAGGCTATCTTTGAGAGGAAAAAGGTTAAGAGTGGTGAGAACAATAGAGTGTGGTCATAAAAGCCAAAGACCTTGAGTGTATACACGAGTGGAAAGAAAATTGAGTGAACATTATTTGAGTGATACACGTGAGGGAGTGAACTTGTGAGGTCCTTTGCTCTTATTTGTTATAGATATGGCGTCAGATGATGATTGTGTAGGGTATAGTTCGTGTGGAGATGATGGAGACTATGGCTCCTATGATGGTGATGATGGGTATTGCTACGATGATTGTGGAGACTATGGTTCCTATGATGATGGTGGGAGCTACTATGATGATTCGGGGAACTATGGCTCTTATGAAGATGAAGCGAGTCACTATGGTGATCATGAAGCTCATGGAGGCTACGAGGCTTATGAGGATGAACGTGACCATGAAAGCTCCTATGCTTTTAGTCTTGGAGATGGTGATAGTGACGCTTCAAGGTACAATGTTCCTACTTACTCTTCTTGTGATGAACATGAAAATGTAGATAGTGACATAAAGAGAATTGATGATGAAGATTATTATAGAGATTGTTCAATTGCATCTTCTCTTTGTGTTCCTAAAAGTAAACGAGAGAGTAGTAGTGGTCTGTCTATCGGTTTGAGGAGAAGTGGTAATTACCCCACGAGAAAAAGTGAGTCTATATTTTCTAATTGTGCTAAAAGGTTTAATGTCTCTAATTCTTATGTGAAAGGCAACTTGAGGCCTAGCGTGGGAAAATGTGCTACATGTACTACAAATGATTTGTCTTGGACTAACAATGCTTTGAGAACTATGTTTAGACGGAATCATTTTGTAGACAACCATGAGTGTGATGAAGTTTGTGTGGAGCAAATTTTGGAAGAAAGAAAGAACTTCTTCCACACAATTTGTAAGGTTGGAGGGCTTGGTTGTGCCATGATCATTGATTATAAGAGTTATACTAATGTTGCAAGTGTTTCTATGGTTGAGCAATTAAAGTTGGAAACTTGTAGTCATCCCTTCCCCTATAGGTGGCCTTGGTTGAATGGAGATGGGTTTGTGGATATTACACAACAAGTGTGGGTAAAGTTCAAAATTGGCAATTATCATGATGAAGTACTATGTGATGTGATGCCCATAAAAGGTTGTCACTTGTTGTTGGGAAAACCATGGAAGCTTGCTAGGAATGCCAAGTATAGTGAGGAGTTGGGAAGACATGCTCTCACTTTACGGGACCAAAATTTTGTTCTTGGTGCCACCCCTCCAATGAAAGTCAAGGAATTTTATTTTGGAATGCTAGAAAAAGGAAGAAAGACAAGTGCTAGAAAGGAGTTGACAAGTGTCAACAAGGAGAACCCAAAACCACAAGCTTCAAGGTCACGTGGTTCACCAACAAAGAAGAAGGAGACTTCAAGTGATGAGTCTCTAAGTCCTAGGCTCCGGGTTGATGTTAAAAGTCCACCTACTCCGGCTATGGGTATTCTTGGGCCTCGTCCCAATTCACCCGAATTTGAGAGATAAAAGATTGAGAGGAGTAAGGGAGTGACCGGTGACATTCCTCGAGTGGAAAAAGGAGAGGATGTGTTGAGTGATATGAGTGGGATGTCACCACCTGAATCTACACCCGACCTTGAAAAGAAAATGAGGGAAAAGAAAGAGGAAAAAAGAATCATTGAGAGTGTGGACACCCCTTATTCTAACCTTAACCCTTTATCTTTTTCTTCTAGTTGTGTGAGTTCTTGTGTAGGTACTCTTGGAGGCCAACCAATGGAGCTTCAATCATGTTCCAATGTGGAAAGGCAAGGTGAAAAAGATCTAGAATATGAGCTTCAAGTTGGAGGAACTACCCATGACACTTCAAGTATATTGAGTGAGCAAGATGGCCACTCAAAGGTATGTGTTAGTCCTTCTTCCCATGAGCATGATGCTTCCTTGTCTTGTGATATTGTTTGTGAAAACTCTATGCTAGTGGGTGATTTGTATGATTACAATGTGTTTGCAACTAGTGTAGAGTCAAATGGTCAACTTGTGTGTGAATGTAAACCACTAGTTGAGAGGGTTGATAAGCCACATCATGATGTGAGCTCGGTTGTCATTGAACCTCTCTTTAGTGAAGATGTTGTAGTTGGCCTTGCTTGTGACCCTTGGTATGACACACCACCAATCTTTGATAAAAGGGTAGATGAGTTGTATGATCATACCTTTATGGATGTTATTGCCTATGGTGGATCTATGTGTTGTAGTGAGGTTGATGGCAACCTTGAGGAGTCCCTAGTGGACGAGATGGATCGAATTGCATTCAACGACTCCTCAAGTGTGGATGATGATTCTAGTTGGGATGCCTCACCTTTGATGGGTGGTGAACTTGTCTTCGCTAACCCTATGTTTGAAGGGGATTTTGAAAGAGGTGGTGATGTGCATTCAACTAGAGGAGAGTGTGAGCTTGAACCTCCATGGTATGAGAAGCTTAACTCTATAGATAATCCATTGTTTGAGGCCTCCATTGGGAGCTTGTCTAGTGAGGCGGATTGTCTTGGAGGTGATTTGGGAGGTGAGAAGCTATCTCTTGGTATGCGTGAGAGTGCTCTTAAGAAGGGGAGTGGAGTCTTTGATGCTAGTTGTTGCTTGAACTATTTTAAGTGTTCCATTCCCTATATTGATCACACCTTGAGTGTTAAGCATGCCAAAGCCATGATGTCACCTTGTGATAAAAATGCAATGAAGGCTTGGTATGTTGGTCATGAGTGTAGGGATCGTAAGGGATTTGATTGCTACGTCCTACATGTTTTATGCCCTTTTGATCTCTTTGCTTTCTTTGGAGTCAAGTACTTGTTGTTTCCTTTGGAGACATAAGTTTTTTACTTGTTATTGATGCTTGGCTCTATCATAAGAGTGTGTTTTCCACACTTTTAGGCACTAACCTACTCTTGGAGTAGGAAGTTCATTTGTCTTTGCCTTGCTTGTAGGTCTTGTTGGCTTGATTTCGAGGACGAATTCCTTTTAAGAAGGGGAGAATGATACAATCCGGATTGGTATCCAAAGCCGTGGGGAGTTTACGCTCAACATGCGGGACTTGGAACACTTCAAAGAGAGCTTGGAAACCAAGAGTCAAGAGATGGCCAAAAGACCAAGATGCAAGCTTACGGAATTCTTGAAACTGTTCATGCTGCGCGATCGCGAGAGGAGTGGCGCGATCGCGATGAAAGAAAACCTTGTGCTGCGCGATCGCTTGATGAGCCGGGCGATCGCGATGAAGGGTTGTCAGGTAGCATTCCAGAATTAGCTTCAGGGGCATTTTTGTCCAATTATCATTGTTTAATTAGGCTTAGGGGCTTTTAGTCATTTTACACTCATGTATGGGAAAACTATATAAGCCTCACTTAGCCTTTCATTTCATTAGTTAGTTTTTATTGAGGATAGAGATAGATTAGGCCGAGCCTATCTTGTGAAAGCCCGAGGCTTCACGAACTCCTTTACTTGGAACCGAGTGGATATCATCCTAGTATGGATCTTCGATAGGTTCAAGTTTCTTTCTCTCTCTTGGATGTTCAATCGTGTTTGAATCGAATATCCTTACTTTCTTCTATTTCTGTCCTTCCTCGTCCCTATTTTCTTATCGTTGTGTTTACTTCATCGTTTCCGTTACTTCATCTTGCTTCCGCGTAGTTTGGTTCATATCATTATCCCCCTATCCGAGAGGTACGCTGGTGATCAGATCTGGGCCAAGCAGCTTATCCAACTTTTTTTTTCTTATTTTTCGTCTCCTTTTTGGTGGCATCTATCACCGCAGTTACGTAATAGCTCTGAGATAACTTCTGTTCTTCCTGAATTTTTTCACCCCCATGGAGTTGGGTACTTTCGGATTTGATGAAGTGTAGACGGCACTGCGCGTACTTCGTGAATCCAGGGCCTCTCGAGGATAATGTTATACGAGAGGTCGCATGTCATTACCTGGAAGGAAGTTACCGGTGTTTCTCTTGGTAGGTGTACCTGAAGGAGTATCTCTCCCACAGACTTCTCGCTGAAGCTGTTAAAGCTCACTATAGTGTACGGGCTGGGGATTACCTGATTCTGCATCTCCATCTAGCATACAACCTTCGAATGGATGATATTGACTGCGCTACCAGGATCCACCAATACAAGTTTGACTTGAGCGTCATGTACTTGCAGGGTGATTATTAGAGCATCGTAGTGGGGATGATGGGCTCGTCGTGAGTCTTCGTTGTTGAATTCAATGGTGTTGATGCGTGGCTTCTTTCTGCTGGTTAGCCTCGCAGACTATGATGGCTTTGGTCCTGGCACTGCCAAACCCGTGCCCCCCAAAGATCATGCTGACGAGCCTTCTAACCGCTGGTGGTGTTTTATAATGAGGGGTGATATCCTGGCAAGATCTCAGCCATGATGACGGGTAATTGGATTCTAATCTTAGATAGTAGTTCACAGTTTCAGTCGTGTTAACCGAGTTATGAATTATTTTTTGAACTCGTTACCAGTATCTCGTGCGGTATTGTCGTCGTGACTTGACATGATTGCGCCTTTTCCTTTGTAAGAAATCTACAATTGCCTGGGCCCCACGGTGGGCGCCAAACTGTTTATGCCTAAAATTGTACATCTAGGTTAAATAATTAATTATGATTGAGGTCGCAAGCAATACAATAACTATAATAGAAAAATATGTAAATGTAATGAAAGCAGTAATGAATAAACAAGATGAATAATTAAGAGAAAGGAAAAATAATTCTTATTCCTTGAGAATAGCTGGATTCGGTGCTGAATCACATGATGTACAATACAATCTAAGGAGGGGTATTTATAGTAGTGATACCCAGTCCTAAATAAGGTAAACTACAAAGACTAATAAGGCTATGTGCCTATAACTCAAGGCGGTGGTATATACTACATCCTAACTAGGAGACTGTAAACCCTAGGCGGCGGGATGTATACCCTGCATCCTATGGCCGTGCCGCCTAAACGGTCATTGGCTCTTGGAGAGGGCGTGTATTTTCTGCGCCCGCTGACTTATAAGATAAGTCTAGTCTCGCAAGCTAGATTCGTATCCCTGTAATAGTAGGTAGCGTATTTTTTTCCCACACATAGCTAAATTAGACTAAGTCCGCAAAGTCACACACTTAATTCAATTCATAGCTAAATTAGACTAAGTCCGCAAAGTCACACACTTAATTCAATTTAAAGGACGTAGTCTAAAGTCTAACCTACCCCACAGTTGGGAGGAGTTAGAAATTCACAAATACGGGAAGTACTTTGGAAGGAAGTGCATGTAGGTATTTGAGAATCAGCAGTGAACGGTAAGAAAAAGGTAAAGAAAAAACGTAGAAAATATTAAGTCTACTACATAAAAGACGTACTTACACTGATATTCCTGTGCAAAGAGACGCACTGTAGCGCCAAATTGAGGCTAGAAATATTGCAGCTTGTGACAATACAACAGCTCGGGTTGCCGCACAAACTGTTGGTGTGCAGGCTACAACAAGGGTTTCAATGGTTCTTTGAAAACCGACTATAACCGGACGAAATCGAACCGTACCGAATCGCATTTTAGGTTTTTTAAATTAAAACCATAGGTTCTTATGCAAAGTTGCTACCCCACCGATTATTAGGTTAGATTTTTGATTCTATAAAAGTTAAACCAAAAAAATACCGAATAAAAAAATGAATATATTGATATGCATAAAATATGAAATTTATATTTAAAAATATACATATTTTATTTAATTTACATGCCGACTTATGTTTATTTTGAACTTTGATTTAGTATAGAACAATATATATATGATATTACAAATATTTTCATTTTTGAAAAAGTAAACAAACATGAGAAAAACAATCGAAATAATGTAATTGTCTAACTTTTTGTTTATCCATTCTTACCCACTCTCTAATACTATTATTTTGAGATTTGGTATTTTGAAGTTCTTCACTATCTCATAATATTGTTGAACTATTTTAGTCACACTTCGATGAATTTTCAACTGATATAATATCATTGTTGTCTCTAATATTGTTTATTTAAATAAAATGCAATTTATATTTTGGTTAGTCACTAGAACCATATGGGTTTTCCAATAAAAGTGACACTTATTTTTCAATATTGTTGTCTTGTATGTCAAAGAACACATATTTGTTTGTGAGGGAGTTATGAATAATATTCTTAAAGAAAATAAAAAATTAACCGAACCGTTCCAAAATCAATGAGAAACTGATATGTTGTCTTGTATTTGTCGCTCCAAATGCACATGCACGTATATACAATTGATCAATTAATTAGTAATATAGTGATAAGTAAAGTATCGTTCTCATGAGGACTTTCGATTAACTATTAACTAAATCAGACAACTCCTGACTATCCAGGCAAGAAGGTTTTGAGAGTTAAAAATTTATTTAACCAAAATTAACTAATAAAACTAAGCTTACATCTAAAATAATTAAAACAAGATTTCGGATTTCAAGAAGAGATAATAGTCTAGGGTTATGGGAACTCTGCCAATCCTGTTGAATTTTTCAGCTAATTTGACTAAATCAATTTATCTAGGTTATTAGTTACCGAGTTAATATTACTCATAGGGCTCTGTCGATACCCTACTTCGAGCTAATCTAATACCTATATGTGTATGGATTTAGAGTTAATAAGAACACATTTATTGTTCCTGTATATTGACTAAGCATGACTGTTAGGTATATGTCTATGCTAACTGCGAAATTATTCCCATATGTCCAGGTCCAGGAACCCGCTCTATTCAATCCCATTGCAACCTACAGTTCCCACTTTCGAGTTCAATCATAGATTCATAGATAATATTTAATCGGCGATTAAACAATCAAATAATTAAAATCATGATTGAATAAATAACCCAATATGATAAATAAAAAAAATTAATTCAACATCTGAATATCAACGATCATAGAGAATCCAATAATTCAGAACTAACAAACTAGTAGTAGAAAAAAGAGAGAGAGAAAGCTTGAGATTGAGGAAGTCCAGCAGCGTGTTCTTTCTCCGTTCCTTGTTTTCCAACGTTGATCCAAAAAGTCCTTTTGGATTCCAACGCCAATTCCTTTATATAATACGGGAAGTTTACTTAAATATCTGTCCATCAATAAATATTTATTTTTAGTTGTCCATAATTTTTTCTATCAAAAAACGTAATACATAAATATATATTCGAAATATTTAAAATATATTAAATATATATCCAAAATGTATATTAAATATATATATCCAAAATATATAATATAAATATATATCCAAAATATTTAAAATATATTTTAAAAATAAAAAATAATTATGAAAAGAAAGAAACAACAAAAGATGGACAAAAACCGTAATTATTCTTTTCCAGCAATTATGTGGCATAACTTTCCCTAATACGCTTTAGCCTATCCATCTTAGATTAGGATTTTGCCTTATTTGGTCTAGCATCCAACTTGATGTCATTCTTTAGATTTTAGCCTAACATCCTATTATTCACAAGTCTTTCGCTGCGTTTGCTCGCTGCTACAAAGCTGATGTCGAACTCCTCTTGGAATGTGTAAATACTTTTTTAATTTCATTCCAAAATACTTCAATTTCAACATATTCAAATAATTAATGTAATCTTCATAATCACATTATGTTGAGCATACTAATCACTCACTACATAGTAAAAGTCATTAAAACTCGCAAGAAATTGATATTAAAAGATACAAAATAAACCCAACATCAGTATTCTTCCTCTAAACTTAGGAAAACTAGGAAATGAGAGGCATATAAAGTACAAAAAAGTTCTACCGTCTCTGAAACATAAACTTCTGAGTACAAAATAACAACGTGCTACTTAAAAAGATTAATTCCAAACTTATTGTAGACGTAGTAGTATTTCTGAATCCTACTGCTCGCGGTGTGTAAACATAATTTTATATTCCCTCCGTTGCATAAAGAATGTCATAATTTTATTTGGATCAGAGCTTAAGAAAAATATGATGACTTATTTGTGATTTAAAATAAGTCATAGATATTTCTGTAGCTTATAAATCATTTTATTAAGAGTAAAATCGTAAGTTTAAATTTAATTATTTCTAAATTTAAAATTATGCCATTCTTTTTTGAACAGACTATAAGAAAAACAAGTCATCCTTTCTGGAATGAGGTGAGTATTATAAATTGGTGAATAGGTATGGACTATCGCATGAAGCCAACTGCTCATGTCATAGGAAGTTAAAGCAACTAATAGCCAATGAATACATTAAACAAGTACCAACAATTAAGCAACAATAACTTTCATGAGCCAACCATTTTTTGATGATCTAACACCAACAAAAACGTTTGAATTTTTATAGAAAAGAAAGAAGGCTAAGAAACAAATTACAAAGCACTGAGATAACAATAAAAGAAAACCTCAAGTAAGAAGTGAGTGAAAAGAAATAAGAGAGAATCAGAGAGAAAAGGTCTGCAAAGCAACCTTTCTTCTTTGGATCTCTCTAGTTATATAAAAAGATAAAAAGAGTTTACCTTGACTTCCCAGAAAAAAATAGAAAAATAGGGTGAAAATATACACTTTTCTTTTCATTTCAGCTTGTCCTCATAAGTCATAATCATATACAACACACATGTTTTCTAGAGAAAATTAACTTCATTTTTATCGACATTTACCATGAGTAGTCTTCCTAAAAATTCATTTCATGGTTTAGTTCCTCCTTCAACATCTGAACAATCCTATGACGATTCAGCTTTAGAAGGTAATGTTTACTCTTATGCTTTTATTTTTCATTTGGGGTTATAAAAAAATTCTATTTTTCCATTTTCAATTTGGCTTGTACAATTCTTGTTTTCGTTATGGGTGATTATGGTTTTGAATGAGAAAACAATGCAATTAGATTTTGCTAACGAAGAAATATGACAAATTCAAAGTTTCGTGGCCTAATGGATTGGTGCAGAATATAACATTTACGGCTCCAACATAAACTTTTGTACATATACATATTTTGTGATCAAGTATAAAGAAGTGCAATGAATAGAATTGTAACGATTGCTAGCTGGTGTTTTCTCATTGTTCTTCTCCAATTGATTCTGTTTATAGGTGTTGCAGCCAATTTCAAGTTATTGTTAAAGTTAATTCAAGATCACAAAGATGCTTGTAACAAAGGGAACACCGATGGCCTAAGAATGTTGAGGGTGGCGACGATGATGACAATTCTGGATAATGTTAGGACGAGAATTCAAAAATGTCAATCCTTTGGTGAAAGGAGATCATCTGAAGCTAAGCTAAGGCGATGTAACACAGATCTTAAGCTTACTAGTAATGTCCCGAAAGATAAGAAGCAGAATGAGCCAATGATCGATGAAAAAGAAAGATTAAAGAGGCAGCTTAATGCGAGTTTGGTAGCACGAAAGAGCCTCGAGGTTATGTGTTCAAGCATAGGGAAAGAAAAAGAAATTATGGCAGCAGAGTTATCAAAAAAAGTACATGAATTGAATGAAATGGAGGATCTTATCAATGAACTAAAAGAACAAAACCAGTGTTTAGTAGAAAGGTTACATGGATGTGGCATAGAGCAAAAAGATGGGAACTCTAGTAGTAGAGGAGAAACACAAGGAAATGTAGGTCTCCAAGACAAAAACAGAGAACTTTCTGAGCAACTATTGAGGTCACTTGATGGCTATCAATCTATGAAGAGGAAATGGAAGAATGCACATGCCGAAAACATGGCAATGCGTGCTACCTTGGAGGAAATAGGACCTAAAATTGAATCGGGGCTCGACAGAATCCACTGCTTCAGAGAACGAATTGCTTCAAAAAACATGCTCTCGGTTGATGTCCAACAAGAAATTGTGGAATTGGAGCATATGTTTGAATGTATTGAGATGCATGTAGCAAAACATGGTCAATTTAAATGATACTTATAAGAATGTGGAAAACCAAACGATGAGATCAATGCTTGCAAGCCCTTGGTTTTTGCTTAGAATTAAAAAAAAGAAAAAAGATTTAGGATTTTTGAAATATGTTTTCCGTGAAAGTCAGTTAATGGAATTGTTGTGATAAAAGGAGTCAGATATATTTTGCGAAATAGGAGAGACTATACACTGTAGCCTTTTTGTTATTTCTGTGGAATTGAGTAGTTATCTTTTCCACTTTAAGTTTTGTACTATACGGTTTCCTTCTGAGTTAATCACGAACCTAAGGGCTGAAGAAGGAACGCAGTTCGTTAGTGTCCCTAAACTTACCAACTATAACAGCAAATTTATAATACGCCCCTACGTCTCACAGACTAACCAAGAGAGAATAGATAATCCTGTTATTTTCATCATATCCCGTATACAGTACACTTTAAGAGTTAAGATGCTGAACAAATGGGGGGTAATTTCACGTATAATAACTTTTTAAGTGCCCGCTATAAAGATGAAAAAAGCAGCAGTCTTGCTTTTCTTCCAGCTTGGGTAGTTATAGCGCAATTGTGGCGAGTAACGTATCAAAACCTGACTATGAAAGTGCGACACCTATTCGCTAGTATTTGCTAAGCAAATTATATGTAGTTCAACTACTGTTGTGTGATGAAAAGTAGTTATGATATTATTAGTATAATCAGTAAATTTTAGTAACGTGAAATTCACCTCATTAGCATCTTTACTTTAAAGTGCTACATTATGGGAACGGAAAAGGGTCAATTTTAACCTTCAACTATGAGAAATGTTACAATTATACCTTCTGTTTGATTTTGGTATAAAAAAATACCCCCTTGTTAGCCATTTAGGGTCACTTATGCCCTCATGTGATGCAAACCAAACCACGCGGACGCAAGATAAAGAAACGAAAGCGATAAAGTAAACACAACGATGAGAAAATAGGGACAGGGAAGGACAAAAATAGAAGAAAGAAAGGATATTCGATTCAAACACGATTGAATATCCGAGAGAGAGAAAGAAACTTTAACCTATCGAGGATCCATACTAGGATGACATCCACCCGGTTCCAAGCTAAAAGGGATACACGAAGCCTCGGGCTTCAACAAGAAGGGCTCGGCCTCTTCTAAATTCTTCTATTCTCATATAAACATCAACTAACTTCAGACTAAGCATCAAATTAGACTATTTATAGTATCTATCTATTTACAATAATAATTGGACTAAAATGCCCTTAATTCTAATTCTGGAATGCCGTCTGCCCGTTTGTTCAGTGCTGTCGCGCAGGCAAGCTATTTCCTCAGTGCTGTCGCGCCGCCATTGGCGCAATCGCGCAGTGTCAGCCACTAACTCAGCGCTATACCGCCCCTCCTCTCGCGATCGCGCAGAATTGAGCAGTTTCCAGAATTCAACAAGCTTGCATCTTGGTCTTTTGGCCATCTCTTGACTTGAATCTTGATTTCCAAGCTCCTTTGAAGCATTCCAAGTTTCTCTTGCTTTGGATACCAATCCGGATTGCATCATTTTTCCCTTCTTAGAGGATTTCGTCCTCGAAATCAAACCAACAAGACCTACAAGCAAGGTAAAGACAACGAAACTTCCTACTACAAAAGTAGGTTAGTGCCAAAAGTGTGGAAAACACACTCTTATGGTAAAACCAAGCATCAATACTAATCAAAAAGCTTATGTCCCCAAAGGAAACAATAACTTCTTGGCTCAACAAGGAAGTGCATCCAACACTAGAATAAGCAAAGAGATCAAAAGGGCATAAAACATGTAAAATGTAGCAATCAAATCCCTTACGATCCCTACGCTCATGACCAACATACCAAGCCTTCATTGCATTTTTATCACAAGGTGGCATCATGGCTTTGACATGCTTAACACTCAAGGTGTGATCAACATAGGGAATGGAACAATCAAAATAGTTCAAGCAACAACTAGCATCAAAAACTCCACTCCCCTTCTTAAGAGCACTCTTATTCACACCAAGAGATAACTTCTCACCTCCAAAATCATCTCCAAGACAATCCTCCTCACTAGACAAACTCCCAAGGGAGGTCTCAAACAATGGATTATCTATAGAGTTAAGCTTCCCATACCATGGAGATTCAAGCTCACACTCTCCTCTAGTTGAATGCACATCACCACCTCTTTCAAAATCCCCTTCAAACATAGGGTTAGTGAAGACAAGTTCACCACCCATCAAAGGTGAGGCATTCAAACTAGAATTATCATCCACACTTGAGGAGTCATCGAATACAATTCGATCTATCTCATCCACTAGGGACTCCTTAAGGTCACCAACATCCTTACTACAACACATAGATCCACCATAGGCAATAGCATCCATAAGGGTATGATCATACAACTCATCTTCCCCTTTATCAAAGATTGGTGGTGTGTCATAACAAGGGTCACAAGCAAGGTCAACTACAACATTCTCACTAAAGAGAGGTTCAATAAAAACCGAGCTCACATCATGATGTGGCTTTTCAACCCTCTTAACTAGTGGTTCACATTCACACACAAGTTGACCATTTGACTCTACACTAGTTGCAAATACATTGTAAGCATACAAATCATCAACTAGCATGGAGTTTTCACAAGCAATATCACAAGACAAAGAAGTATCATGCTCATGGGAAGAAGGACTAACACATACCTTTGAGTGGCCATCTTGCTCACTCAATGTACTTGAAGTGTCATGGGTAGTTCCTCCAACTTGAAGCTCACATTCTAGATCTTCTTCACCTTGCCTTTCCATATTGGAACATGATTGAGGCTCCATTGGTTTGCCTCCAAGAGTACCTACACAAGAACTCACTCAAGTAGAAGAAAAAGATAAAGGGTTAAGGTTAGAATAAGGGGTGTCCTCACTCTCAATGATTCTTTTTCCCTCTTTTTTTTCCCTCATTTTCTTTTCAAGGTCGGGTGTAGATTCGGGTGGTGACAACTCACTCACATCACTCAACACAACCTCTCCTTTTTCCACTCGAGAGTTGTCACCGGTCACTCCCTTACTCCTCTCAATCTTTTGTCTCTCAAATTCGGGTGAATTAGGACGAGGCCCAAAAATACCCATAGCCGGAGTAGGTGGAATTTTAACATCAACCCGGAATCTAGGACTTGGAGACTCATCACTTGAAGTCTCCTTCTTCTTTGTTGGTGAACCACTTGACTTTGAAGCTTGTGGTTTCGGGTTCACCTTGTTGACACTTGTCAACTCCTTTCTAGCACTTGTCTCACCACTTCTTGTGTTTGTAGGACTTCTTGTTTGCACTCTTTCAATCATGGAATGAAGTAGCTCCTTGCACCTTTGCAATGCCCCAGAAAATACACTAAAAGAATATTCGCCCCTTGTTCCATAAGGTGCAAACTCATAAACCTTTTGGTCCATGCCCACAAGAAATACATCTCTCTTAGCACTGTATAGGAACTCTTTGTTGAGTAGCCATGGCTCACCTAGCCAAACATCAAAATGTGCCATGGGATACACATCACACCAAACATAATACTTGTAACTCCCATGAGATATGAGCACTCGAGCCTCATTGGAAACCCACACTCCATTATACTTATAAGGATGTTTCAATTTATAGCATGGTATCCGTGGGTCTCAACCAAAGAAGTGCTAATGCAATTGGCATCGGTACCTCCAATCTTGAGCAAGTATCCTCCATTACTATTCACCTCAACAACGAACTTACTTCTACCCAAGTCTCGTATAGGTGCATCCAAGAAAGAACTTGAATGTCTAAGACTATCAACACCAACAACTTGGGTCTCCCTTATCCCTCCTCTACTAGCAATATTGCTAGTGTAACTTCCACTTCCCGTCACTCTTCCAACATTAAAAGTGTTGTTGAAAGTCGAGGAATGAGTCTCACTATGGAACCCATAAGAACTCCTTCTAGGGGTAGGAGTGTAGTGGGAACTATCTCCCCTAGTCTTGGTCTCATAGTCAATGGCACCACTCCTACTACTTCTACTCCTCGCATTGTTAGAACCATACAAGCCTTTGGTAGCAAGAGCAACACCACTTCTCACTCCACCCTTCACATGGGAGTTAGGAGCATTAACCCCTTTAGCACAAGTAGGATAGGAAAGCCTCCCTTTTCCCATGGAACAACCTCCTCCTCCTCCCATACTAATGGAAGGACCTCTACTACTCCTTTGTATACCATTAGCAACACCAAGAGAAGATGTAAGTGAACAATTCATATAATCAACATCATCATTAATTCTCTGTATGTCACTATCATCATGTTCAAGTTCTTCACAAGAAGAGTAAGTAGGAACATCATACCTTGAAGCGTCACCATCTTCGAATTCTTGACTAGAAGCATAAGGATCAACACATTCATCATCATAAGCTTCATAGTCTTCATCAACCTCACGATCATCATAGTGACATGCTTCATCCTCATACCAACCATAGTCCTCGAAATCATCATAGCAATATTCGTCATCACCATCAAAGGAACCATAGTATCCATCATCTCCACACGAACTATACCCTCCACAATCATCATCCGAAGCCATAGCTATAACAAATAAGAGTAAAGGACCTCACAAGTTCACTCCCTCACGTGTATCACTCAAGTAATATTTACTCAATTTTCTTTCCACTCGTGTATACACTCAAGGTCTTTGGCTTTTATGACCACACTCTATTGTTTTCACCACTCTTAGCCTTTTTCCTCTCAAAGATGGCCTTATCTCTTTTATAGGAACCAAAGTGAGAAGATCAACAACTAGCGTGTCCAAGTATAGGTTCAGAATGGAGTTTATAAGACACCAAAGAAACGAATAAGGACACACAAGCGGACTAGGAACAAAAAAATCAAGCAATGAAACTAAAAGAGGAAAGTTACAAGACTACTAAGAAAGCGACGTAAGAAAGACTCGAATCGAATTGGCACGAAACGGATTCGGATGAAATTCTGTTTGTGATCTAAAAACTCACCATATTTGATGAATCAATTGGAGTTTTGATGATTGAAAACTGTCCGAAAGCTATTGCGAACATTCTGTCTCAAAACTAAAATTCTGAAAAAATATTACTCTTCGCTATCGCGTCAAGAGGCAAAGGATCGCGCAGCACAAAAAAAATTTCAAAATTAATTTTTCAATTCGCTGCCGCGTGAGTTGGTGCGCGATCGCGCAGAGGATTTAGTTTTCTCAGCGCAGTAGCACAGGTCTGCTGTAGCTGAGGCAGAATCCGATTTTCAGCTTCAACTTTTCACTCGAATCACCTCGATTCAGCCCGTTTATCAATTCTCAAGGTACCCAAAGTTGTATAAAATGTTTCCCAACAAACCCCGATGAAATTCACGACCAAACAAACAATCAAACTCTAGAATCAATGTCTTCAAGCTTAAGAACAAGGGTTTAAAAAACCCAGAAACTTTGATTTTCAAATTTTCAATCTGTATCACTAAAACGTGATATGAGGGTACCAAATCAATGGGAAAACAATATAGATCAATCCCCAATACTTTTCAATGGTTGGGGAATTCGTCTCACAACACGAATTTCAATTTTTCATCTTTGTTTTTCACAAGAACAATAACAATAAGAACACGAATCTAAAGACACGATGAACAAGGAACGTGGATTCGTAAGAACGAAATCCGAGCCTTGCTCTGATACTAAATGATGCAAACCAAACCACGCGGAAGCAAGATAAAGAAACGAAAGCGATAAAGTAAACACAACGATGAGAAAATAGGGACGGGGAAGGACAGTAATAGAAGAAAGAAAGGATATTCGATTCAAACACGATTGAATATCCGAGAGAGAGAAGGAAACTTGAACCTATCGAGGATCCATACTAGGATGACATCCACCCGGTTCCAAACTAAAAGGGATACATGAAGCCTCGAGCTTCAACAAGAAGGGCTCGGCCTCTTCTAAGTTCTTCTATTCTCAAATAAACATCAACTAACTCAAGACTAAGCATCAAATTAGACTATTTATAGTATCTATCTATTTACAATAATAATTGGACTAAAATGCCCGTAATTCTAATTCTGGAATGCTGTCTGCCCGTTTGTTCAGCGCTGTCGCGCAGCCTCGCACGCAATAGCGTAGGCAAGCTATTTCCTCAGTGCTGTCGCGCCGCTATTGGCGCAATCGCACAGTGTCAGCCACCAACTCAGCGCTATAGCGCCCCTCCTCTCGCGATCGCACAGAATTCAGCAGTTTCCAGAATTCAGCAAGCTTGCATCTTGGTCTTTTGGCCATCTCTTGACTTGAATCTTGATTTCCAAGCTCCTTTGAAGCATTCCAAGTTCCTCATGCTTTGGATACCAATCCGGATTGCATCATCATGACTAACAGTTCTTCACTTCATGGTCTTAAGCCCGTCTCCTCTCTTTCTAATAACCACTAATTACTAATCACCCCTAAAATACTTTGTCTCATCTCCCTCAACCACAACTCCCGAGACCTCCAATCCCGAGAATTCCGCCACCACTAACAAAGAAATGATAATACTTACTATATCATTAGAACAAGAAATCCTTGGATGGTCAGGAGCTTTCTTTATCCAAATTGAAAAAATCATGTTCTTATTTTCTGGTTAGCTCATTTTCTATATACTTCACTTACGATGGAGCTCAAAAATTCTTGCAATCAAATCTTTTAATTTTTAATTGGTGTCAAAATGTCTAAACTATTATATAGAAAGAAGAAGTGTTGCCAATCAGATCTTTTAATTTTTAATTGGTGTCAAAATGTCTAAACTATTATTTAGACAGAAGAAGTGTTGCCAATCAGTGCTTATGAAGCTCCATTTAAGGCTTCGGAAGAAAAGGATTGAAAAATAAGAAAAAAAACAGGTTGAAATTACTTCATTAGCACAGAGCACTGCCACATGTTTTGGTGTACCTCATTGAGAAAAAAAATAATTGCTCTCAAGTCAATTTACAAGTAGAGATCTAGGATAGGAACATTTGGATTCCATATTACAGAACTTCCCCTATGAATTGGAGTATTTGGCATCACGCAGCTTTGAAAATAAGAGTGAATGATGTTCTAGCCATAAAAAAAGTATTAGAATCATGTTGGTCGAGAGTATAAAGTTGGATGGATAAATCACGAGTTTCTGGGACAACATGGTGGTAGATTTCATTTCTGGATGATTAGAATATAAGAATTAAAGAAATGTAGGTTTCCTCTTTTGCTTGACCCTTGGCCCCTTGGTGAAGGAGATAGACCAGTGGAGGTGGTAAGAGGGGAGATAAATGGGTTGTCATAAAATTAAAATTTTTAGTCAACTAATTAGACCTTTTAAAGTCTAATTAATATTCTAAAGAAAAACGGTTAGTTATGAGGGCATAAGTGACCCTAAATGACTAACGGATGGGTATTTTTGATATCAAAATTAAACGTAGGGTATAATTACCCCATTTATCATAGTTGAGGGGTAAAGTTGACCCTTTTCAGTTATGGAAATTATATGATGAAATTGAGATGGTTCCTCTTTTCGCCCATGGGTAGTTAGTGAGGGGATACTGGTTTGACATACTAGTTACACAATTAAGGCAATAGAAAAGAAACGTTGTATCGACAAATATTTGAGAAGTTTGATATACTAGTTACGTAATTAAGGCAATAGAAAAGAAATGTTGTATCGACAAATATTTGAGAAGGTAAACGAGGACATGAATGTATGCCTATATAATTGAAATATGAAGAGAACATGATACTTCTGAATTTCGTAACCACCAATGAAGATTATTCTTTTCACGACCCAAAATCTTATAGGCTATGAAGACACCCGAACCCAATCCATCAAGCGAACCCTTCTTGATCAATACTTGTTTTGCATACAGAATAAGCAATAATTGAATACTAAGGATAGACTATTTATATATAAACTAAATGGGGAATTAGGAACTTTACGACTATATTTAAAGTCATCTCATTATTCATGAACATCTATGAAATCAAATAAAATTATACTCGATTTAGTTTGCATTCAAAGTCTTGGAATGCGAGCTTATGTGCTTTCAGGTATAGGCATCATATTCCCTATTGTGACTTTCTTTTGGAATCGTCTTCTTTTAAATAAGATCTTCTCCCTTGTTCTTCTCTCTGCGTATGATCTTGACCTGCTAAGTGATTTTCGAAAGCTCCCACTATGACTAAAAAGCTTCCAATAGGCCACGTAGCAGCTTAAGCTTATATTATAATAAAGTAAGTAGGAAGGAGCGAAAGCTAATCTCCAAATATAAAGAAATACAATAATTAGTACTAATATAAAAAATAAACAAGCCACCACAGAACAAGAGGGTGGCTCATTGTGGGTCCAAGATAAGAAACTTGGTCTGCCGCGGTGCTAGCTAGAACTTGATATAATAATATTTTTTGAAATATAAAGAAGAACAAAAGAATAGATAAAGCGGATGAGTCGAAAGGACTTAGTAAGTAGGGATTGATTAGCCAGCCATAAACAACAGATAAAGCTAATCACATGAAGTAAATATTTAAGACAATAATAGATAACCATGACAATGCACATCAGAAGTCAAGATGCCAGATAAGGAAAAACAACACCACCAAAATACAAGAATGCAAATGAATGATGCATATGCAATGTAACCGGATCACATGTGCCCAAATAACCTGATACGATTTTCTCATCGCCACTGTAAATAGCATCTCATTCTTAACGTAGACTATTCATCACCACCATAAATAAATATATCATGCATGACGCGATTTCCTCATCGCCATCGTATAAACGTATCATGCTCATCACGGTTCCTCATCACTATCGTAAGTAATTATATTCCTTATCGCCACCGTAACAAGTGTATCAAAATAAGTAATAACATATACGTTCATCCTAATCCTCAACTAAATCACTAAACATAATGTGTAAATCATACTTTTCAAATAATTTTGGCATAGTAATGATGCAATATAAAATGGCCTAACCAACAACCATCAAGAACCAAACTTAAAGAGCACAAAGGATACAAGTCAAGGCCTCCAGAAATGTCTTGAAGATCATGCATTGGAGCGCCAAGGAAGGAGGAGTACATAGGCACCAAATGAGAGGCTCGAGGGACACAAATTGAAGAGCTTCAAGAGCCTACAGGAAGGGGCGGACCTCCTACACAAACGGGCATACCGCCTAGTTGAACTCAAGCCTCTGGATTTTTAGGGCGCCTGAAAAAGAGGCGGACCGCCTACTCTGAGGCTTGGACCGCCCACTCTGCACCATAGAGAAGGGGGCGGACCGCCTACCCCATTGAGGCGGGGCGCCTAGTTGTTGAATTTTTGGACGGGAATTGATGTGTAATTCCTATTTTGGCCCTACGAGGCTAGTATTATTTTTATATCATTTGAGGACTTTTTAGTCATTTTACTTAGGAGTGTGGAAAAATTATAATAGCCACACTTAGTCTTTCATTTCATAACTTAGCTTGTATGAACATTTTGAGAAGAGAGAATTAGAGAAGGGTGAGCCTTTCTAGTCTGAAGCTTGAAGCTTCGTGAATCTTGTACGACTTGGAACCTATGGAGATTCATCGCTAGTGTGAAATCCTTGTAAGGTTTGAGTTTCATTTCTCCCATTTGGATAATTAAATTCATGTCTTGAATCCAATTATCCATTCTTTCTTCTCGTTTCTTGTCTCCCCAATCCTTGATTCCCGATATCTTTGATATCATCTATCTTGTGTTTATCGCTTCCTCATTATTTGTATCGTGTTTAGCTTCCGCTCGTTTTACCCTGCATCAGTTTGGTATCAGAGCACGGATAGATTTTGTTCTTACAAAACCTCGATCGTGACTCTTTATCTTGTTAGTTGTTCTTGAAGAAAAGAAGAAAAACAAAAAAATAGAAAAACTTGAAAATTTCACAAAAAATTGCTGGAACTTGTTGGATTGGAACACCCATACATTGAAAATCATTGGGGTTTGTTCTATATCGTATTTCCATTCTTTTGGTAAAAAAATTACAATATTTGGTGATGTATTTCAAAAATTGAAGAATTCAAATCTCCAAAATTTTCAAAAAAAACCCTAGAATTTTGCTCAAGAATCAAAATCGATTGACTGTTATTTGTTTGGGGTCAAAACCTATTGGGGATTGTTTAGAATCATTATATACATCTTTGGGTATCATTAGAATTGAAAATAGCTTGAAAGCCATTGAAAAGTTGGGTGCAAAAGCCAAAAACCCGTTCTTGGAGTTTGCTGGAACCAAGAACAGGCGGACCGCCCACTTAATAGGCAGACCGCCCCTTGCACTCTCTGATCTTTTATAGGCAGACCGCCCCTGTGTGCTAGGCGGGGCGCCCACTTTCCTGAAGGGTGCCAGGGTAGTTTTTTCGTAGGTTTTCGTATTTCTTTTGCTTCCGTACCTCTTGGTTAGTGTTTCTAGGGTGATTGGCCTACTCGAAAGACACTAACTCTTTAGCGTATTAGGACACTCGTGTGTAGAGGAGACTAGAACTCAAAGAAGAGTCGTAGATTTCTCTTGGACTCAAGTGCGCACTTAAACAGCCGTCCGTACATCGAGTCTCATTAACTCCATTCCGAACTTTAACTTGGACATACTAGTTGTGATCACCTTGGTTCCCAAGTTGTAAAGGCCTCGTTCTTGAGTGTTCATAAATTGAGTGATACACGTGAGGGAGTGACTTTTGGAAGGTTTTGTCTTTGGTGTTGCAACAATGTCAGATGATGATGGTCGGTGTTATGGCTCGTGTGGGGATGATGCGAGTTGCTATGACTCGTATGGTGATGATGGAGACTATGGTTCGTATGATGATGATGGCGGCCATTACTATGATGATGGAAACCATGGCTCCTATGTTGATGAAGCGGTTCACTATGATGGTCGTGAAGTTGAAGAAGAGTATGAAGCTTATGATGAAGAATGTGATGATCCCTACGCTTCTAGTCAAGAATATAAAGATGGTGACGCTTCAAGGTACATTGTTCCTACTTACTCTTCTTGTGAAGATTTTGATATTGTTGATAGTGACATAGAAGGGGTTGATGATGAAGTTGCTTATAGAGATTATTCATATACATCCTCATCTCTTAATGTTGTATGTGAACAAGGGAGTAGTAGAGGTCCTTCCATTAGTATGGGAGGAGGTGGTGGTTGTTCCATGGGAAAGAAGAAGCTTGCATCTTCTAGGTATGCTAAGCGACCTAATGCTTCTAATTCCCATGTGGAGGTTGGTTTGAGAGATGGTGTTGCTTTTGCTACAAAGGGGTTATATGCCGTGAGGGGCTTGGATACTTGTAGTAGGAGTAGTACTATGGGCTATGGAACTAAGGCGAGAGGCACTTATAGGTTCCATGCAAGGGTCCTTCCTCGACTTTCAACAACATTCCTAATGTTGGAAGAGTGACGGGAAGTGGAGGTTATTCTAGTGGTGTTGCCACTAGTGGAGGGATAAGGAAGACCCAAGTTGTTGGTGTTGATACTTGTAGGCGTCCAAGTTCTCATTTGGATGCCAATTTACAAAACTTGGGTAGACGTAGGTTCGTTATTGAGGTAAATGGTATTGGAGGATACTTGCTCAAGATTGGTGATATCGATGCAAATTGCATTAGCACTTCGTTGGTAGATAGGCTAAGGATACCATGCCATAAGCTAGAGCATCCTTATGAGTATGATGGAGTGTGGGTTTCCAAGGAGGCTCGGGTACTCATATCTCATAGGAATTATAAATGCTATGTGTGGTGTGATGTGTATCCCATGCGTCATGTTGATGTGTGGATATGTGAGCCGTGGTTGGAGGACAAGAGGGTGCGATATAGTGCTATGAAGGATGCGTATCTTGTGGGCATAGGACAAAGGGTTAATGACTTTGTGCCTTATCGGGCAAGGGGCTAATTGCCTACTAGTACACCTTCTTTGGCTATGCAAAGGAGCAAGGAGCAAGAACTTCACTACATGGTTGAAAAGGTGCAAAGAAGAAGTCCTACAAACACAAGCAATGGTGGGACTAGTGCAAGAAAAGAGTTGGCAATTGTCAACAAGGTGAACCCAAAACCACAAGTTTCAAAGCAAAGTGGTTCACCATCAAAGAAGAAAGAGACATCATGTGATGAGTCTCTTAGTCCTAGATTCCGGATTGATGTTAAAAGTCCACCTACTCCGGCTATGGGTATTCTTGGGCCTCGTCCCAACTCACCCGAATTTGAGAGACACAAGATAGAGAGTAAGGGAGTGACCGGTGACATTCCTCGAGTGGAAAAAGGAGAGGATGTGTTGAGTGATGTGAGTGGGATGTCACCACCCGAATCTACACCCGACCTTGGAAAAAAATGAGGGAAAAGAAAGAGGGAAAGAGAAAAATTGAGAGTGAGGACACCCATTATTCTAACCTTAACCCTTTATCTTTTTCTTCTATTTATTTGGATTCTTGTGTAGGGATTCTTGGAGACAAACCAATGGAGCCTCAACCATGTTCCAAGAGGGAAAGACAAGGTGAAGGTGATTCTAAATGTGAGCTACAAGATGGAGAAGCCATTCATGACACTTCAAGTGTATTGAGTGAGCAAGATGGCCACTCAAAGGTATGTGTTAGTACTTCTTCCCTTAAGCATGATAGTTCCTTGTCTTGTGATCTTGTTTGTGAGAACTCTATGCTAGTTGATGATTTGCATGAATACAATGTGTTTGCAACTAGTGTAGAGCCTTTGGGTCAACTTGTGTGTGAAAATGAACCACTAGTTGAGAGAGTTGAAAAGCCACATCATGATGTGAGCTCGATTTTCATTGAACCTCTCTTTAGTGAAGATGTTGTAGTTGACCTTGTATGTGAACCTTGTTATGACACCTCACCCATATTTGATAAAGGAGAAGATGAATTACATGATTATCCTATTCTTCCCTTTGATTGCTTAATTGATAGCGGTGGTATCTTGTGTCGTAGTGAGGATGGTTGTGACCTTGAGGAGTCTCTAGAGTGTGAGATGGATCGATTTATTTTCGATGACTCTTCGAGTGAGAGTGAAGGACCTAGCCTTGATTCTATGCTTATGTTTGACCATGAAATTGAGGTGCATGCTTTTACATTTCTATTGTTTGAAGGCAATCTCATTTGTGGTAGTGAATTGTATAGGACAAGGGTTGGTGGTAAAATCGAACCTCCATGGTTTGTAAAGTTAGGCTCTATGGACGATCCATTGTTTGAAACTCAAAGTGAGAAGAGTGGTCTTGATATTGGCCGTGTTGACCTATCTTCTAGTAGTCCTAGCCTTCGTTGTGTGGACTATAATGATGAAGAACCTATTTTGGAGACCTTCCTTTGGAGTTTGTCTAGTGAGGAGGATTGTCTTGGGGATGAATTTGGAGGTGAGGAGGTACCTCTCGGTGTGTGTAAGAGTGCTTCTAAGAAGGGGAGTGGAGTATTCGATGTTAGTTGTGAATTAAACTATTTTACTTACTCCATCCCATATGTTGAGCACACCTTGAGTGTGGAGCATGCCAAAGCCGATGTGTCAACTTGTGATGATATTGATTTGAAAACTTGGTGTGTTGGTAGTAAGCTTAGGGGTCATAGGACATTTGATTGCTACATGCGTACCCTTGATCTCTATGCTTGTTATGATTTTCAGTGCTTGTTCTTGTTGAGCCAAGAATTTATTGTTTCCTTTGGGAACATACATTTTTTAATTGGCATTGATGCTTGGCTCTATCACAAGAGTGTGTTTTCCACACTACTTGCACTTTGTTAAGCTAACCTACTTGTGAAGTAGGAAACTTTGGTAGTGCTTGTTTTGAATGTAGGTTTTGATGGTTTGATTTCGAGGATGAAATCCTTTCAAGAAGGGGAGGATGATGCAATATAAAATGGCCTAACCAACAATCATCAAGAACAAAGCTTGAAGAGCGCAAAGGATACAAGTCAAGGCCTCCAGAAACGTCTTGAAGATCATGCATTGGAGCGCGAAGGAAGGAGGAGCACATAGGCACCAAAAGAGAGGCTCGAGGGACACAAATTGAAGAGCTTCAAGAGCCTACAGGAAGGGCCGAACCGCCTACACAAAGGAGCGGACCGCCAAGTTGAACTCAAGCCTCTGGATTTTTGGGGCGCCTGAAAAAGGGGCGGAGCGCCTACACTGAGGCTTGGACCGCCCACTCTGCACCATAAAGAAGGGGGCGGACCGCCTACCCCATTGAGGCGGGGCGCCTAGTTGCTGAGTTTTTGGATGTGAATTGATGTGTAATTCCTATTTTGGCCCTACGAGGCTTGTATTATTTTTATATCATTTGAGGGCTTTTTAGTCATTTTACTTAGGAGTGTGGGAAAACTATAAAAGCCACACTTAGTCTTTCATTTCATAACTTAGCTTGTATGAACATTTTGAGAAGAGAGAATTAGAGAAGGCCGAGCCTTTCTAGTCCGAAGCTTGAAGCTTCGTGAATCTTGTATGACTTGGAACCTATGGAGATTCATCGCTAGTATGAAATCCTTGTAAGGTTCGAGTTTCATTTCTCCCATTTGGATAATTAAATTCATGTTTTGAATCCAATTATCCGTTCTTTCTTCTCGTTTCTTGTCTCCCCAATCCTTGATTCCCGATATCTTTGATATCATCTATCTTGTGTTTATAGCTTCCGCATTATTTGTATCGTGTTTAGCTTCCGCTCGTTTTACCCTGCATCAAGTAAGTATGTCCATTTCGGCAGCTATACATGTAAAGAGTACATGCATAGAAATTCAATGTGGAAAAAGTCCACCAATGAAGGGATGACGATCACTTACCTCGAGTTGGCGATAGCTAACTAGCTCATGATTGTCATTTCATTTTCAAAGACCTCAAAACGAGTTCACTTCATGCAAAACAATAAATATTATGATTTAGATAAGTTAACCGCCTAATATTCATAAGTGTAGGACAAACAGGTCAAAAGTCAACCTTAAATCCACATACAATAATATTTTTGTATTACCCATAAGTCCAAGATTCCAAAAGTATAATTATTTTTCCTATCGAAATTCATTTACATTATCACATTCCTATTTTATCAATTACTAGGTTTATGTCAAAAGTCAACTGTTGGTCAACACCCATGAATCTCAAATATAATTATATAATCATAAACTTATTAGAATACCAATCCGAAGATATAAAGTATGTCAAAATTGAAATCCATTTGCCCTTTCAATTATCCAAACTTCATTTTATGCTAGGATTGAAAATTTCCAATTTAGGGTTTAATCCACAAGCTATAACGGATAAAATCGATTCAAATTCAAGTATAATATCAAAATATAATAGAGAGTAATTAACTTGAAGCCCATGAAGGAATTTCGCTCCAAAATCCACCACACACAAGCTCATCCCTGCAAAAATAGAACAAAAATGAATAAATTCGCGAAAATCAGCTATATATATAGATGCACAAAAAATAGTTAGCCACTAAAGCTCACACCAGCAAACCTGAAGCTTCTGAATTCACCATGTGGCTCTAAAAGCCTCATACAATCTCAAAATTTGATGATTCTTATTTCTAGTAACAAAATGTCCATACACGTCCAATAATGCCTTTGGAATTCAATTCGAAGCTCGAGAGCACAAATCAAGGGGGTCAGTTCCATATGCCTGAAAATTACCCTTTCTTCTCCAAGTGTTGAAACTTGACTAAACAAACCCGAATCCAGTTTCAAAAGTTACTACAATCCGTAAATGATCATACAAACCTATTTGAAGTGACAGATTCCAGAATCAGAGCTCGTTCACCAAAATTGGAGCGTTAAGTTCATACTTAACTAACTTAACTTATCAAAGACACTGAAAAAGAAATCTTCTCTAAAACCCAACCAAACGACATCTGAATTACTATAAATTTTATGAGAAAGTTATAAATGACAGTTTCAAACTAGCAGAACTTTCAACATTACAAACGGAGCATCGGTTCCCCAGACAGAGTGCAATATCTACTTTTTTATAAAGTCAACGACTAAGCTACAGTCAAAATGTTCTTCAAAAACATATTAAACAACCTCTGAATTGGCTTAAATTTAGAAGCGAGTCATAAGTGATCCAACAGAGCTAAGGAACTATTGTTTGCAACACAGAGCTCTAGAACCCAAAATGACAGTTTGGGTCGTTTCAATCTCCTCAACTTCAACTCTCGTTCTTCCTTGAAGGATCCTAAATTTTTTTCTCAAGATTGAAATTCAACTCAACATACTAGAATACACTTGGACATCACTTAAACACCCTTATATCTTGCATCCTCACTCCAAAGAACCAAACATTTGGCTAACTCCCCGGACTCTCCAAAAACATTGGCAAAGCCTCGCCTATAACTGGGCAACCTCCAAAAATCAAAATCAACACAACAACAATCCCGAGAATAGATATCCAGGCTAGCCAACATCATCAATAATAACCGAACGGTAATAAGTGTAACTGGGCCACACAAGAAACTAATAGCTACATGGCTATTACTAAATCACATAATAATGTAAAGCAAAGAAATCATGATCGGGTATGACTGTAATTCCATGCAACCAATTAGATATTACTCATCCGATCCAAATAAATCTTGGATTGCTTGCTATGATAAATGTCATGTATAACTCGACCGATAAAGATCATGACATAAATGTCTCAATATGCATGCTCGATCAAGTGAGGAGAGACTAACTCATGGTGTATACATGAGCAAAAGATAACCGGCATAAGTAGTATGCCCAGCCCTTCACCAATATAGGAAAGAAAACGTGCATAGACATCTAATATGACAAAAAACCACCCATGAAATAGATAAAAACACCTACCATGAAATTTTTCTCATGTCAAAATGGAACAACTTAGCATAAACATCCCGCGTGATAATCAATCAAGCTTATGGAGCATCGATGCATCGAAATTCAGATTTGCTATCATGTCGGAAGCAAAATAAGCATGGAAGCATCACACCAACTTTCAACATGTGCAAAGAATCTCATATCATCTTCCCACAATAAAATGTCAGGGATACTTAACTTTCTACTATAATAATGAAATATTAGTTTAAATGCCATATAAGGCCATTGACTAGCCCGTGGCAACCAAATAGGTTTTGAATATATTAGATCTTTTTATATACACCCAAACATAATCAGATCTATAAGATCACCTTTCAATTTCTAACAACCCAATCTAGGGAATAACACAACCAATCATCTGAAGCCATATATATCACTGTCTGAAAAGCCCAACAACACTGATCATCATACAAAGATTCTACGACAGATTATAGTTCGTATCAAAAGCTTTCAAACTTAACATACATGGTATATGAAGAACCTCATGAGCACAAATAATCTATCCAGACTAACCTTTGGTCCACGACACTAGCAATAAGGCACCAAAGCTAAGCACTTAAGCTCATAATGATTCTCCCAATCCAATTCAATTTCTGAATCCATCATCAAAATGATATAAGTAAGCACATTAAATAACTGATTTTCTTCTTGATACATATCTCTCTAAGCCGCATATGTGAGATCGAAGCTCAACTCATCAAACAGGAACATTCCACAAATTTAAACACAATAACCAAACATATCTCAAATTTATCTATGTCATAAACAATCTAACATAAGATTCTTAGCGACCCGTTTCCACCTATGTTAGGAAAATCTTAAGCCAAAGCAATTGATAACCAAGATCACTAATAACTAGAAATCATTGCTGAACACGAGTCTTGTTGTCGTAGATAGACAATACTGAGAGTTAGCAACTCTATCTTTAGAAGTAGAAAAATATAGAAAAACATCGTGAAACATTCACCAGGGTTAGAAAACATTCCATAATAAAAAAAAGTGATCATCACGAGAGTTTGAGCAACATGATACTCCGAATTCTCTGAGTAAGTAAACTTTAGCAAAATCAACCAAATACTTCAAGTACCATGATATCCACTTTGAATAGGTTACACTACATGAAATACATCATAACGTTTAAATAATTCTGACCATCTCATTATTTGAACTCATATTTCCTTTCCCCAACACAACAGAAGACTTTATCACCACCCCACCGCATGAGCACATACAACCACAACTAACTCCATTTTAAAAGTGGAGTACCAAACATGAAATTATCAACCGCTCAAAAGCCAAATCAATAACTTATCCCAAATAACCAAACATAGTTACCTCTTGCTCATGAAACATCAGCTCCAACCAATGAACATCAACTGAAACCAATTGTGCAATCAAAACACGAAAGGTAACCAATCAAGCTTTAAGCTTATAATTTCAATCCATTCTCTTCATCGAGGCTGCAACAGAAATGAGACATCTTCACAAATCTATATAAAAGAAGATGCCAACTCAAGAAGTCACGCTATTTTCCAAAGTAATAGGCATTAACTTTTCGTAAATCATTTTTTCCTCATCTAGAAAATGCTTTACATCTAACTCTGGATATCACAAGCCAACCAAGCAGCAAAAATATAGGATCAATGATTAGATGTAGCTTTAACCACGTATCTAAATACTGATCCAATAATGGTTGTACCATTCGAAGATATGATGTTCATACTCAATGATCTCAAGGTCGCACCACATACACTAATAATTCAACAAAATCATTCATAGTCCATTGGATATAATTATTGGTCTATTGTGAATACACTAAGTAAGATTCCACTAAAGACTCGAAATGTCGCCAAATGATAAGATATGATGGAAATAAATTTAGATAATATTAGTGATACAAATGCATAATGCAATCAAAATATATGATAGACGAGAACCTTAACCAGTTGAAGATAACGATACAGAACCAACCTTAGAGTAAGATCGCACTTTCTACAAATGACTTATAAGAACTGAGGCCCCCATATTTCCATTGTAAGAGTGCTTAGGTAATACAACTATCAATTTGATTATGACATCGTACCGATTATAGAAGGTAGTCGCTACTCCTATTGGACACGAGCCAATGTCAAATCAACTAAAGGTGCAATCACTGTCTTTCCCTATCTCTAAGGTTATAAAGACATAACTCAAGCAACACTCTGAACAAAGTGAATCCATCATGCTACACCATCCTCACGTGGAACGGCATCAAAGGGACTGATGCAGCCCGAAGTGCTGATCAAGTGCTCGACAATCCACTGAAGTCAATGACTAATCAACCAAGGCCAATGACACGAAGCCAAGCCAAATTGCTACATGACATGCACATTCAGTTGGCTTGGTCGGGAGGAAGCATGTGTTCAGAGGAAGAATTGCAAAATGCTAGAGCCGAAGGCCACATCTTCAAATTTGAGCCCGAGGATAAAGTGACCGAACACCAACTCTTGGCGCTGAGCAGCACAGAGCCGAACACAACAACTTGTGTTCAAAGTCAAGTGTGCACCCGATGACAAATGTGTTCGAGCAAGCAACCGAACATCAAATTCAAAGCTGCCGAATACTCACTAAGTGTGATCGAGCAAGCAACGGGCACCGAAGTCAAGGTTGCCGAACACACATTAGTTCAGCCTTGCGTGGCTTGCTGTTATTGGTCACCTGTGACCATTTACTGTTTCATCCCTAGCGTAGCCTATAAATACTCCTTTACATTTCATTGTGAGAAGCTAGTTTTTGGATATTGATTAATGAATGAAATTGCCGAGAGCATTTCCTTGTCTCCGATGTGAGCAAACCCCCGTCGTGGGCTTTTTGGACTTGTGGCTTTCGGTAACTCCGATTGAACATTTCCTCTTTGATCATTCAGTTTGCAAGAGACAATGTTCTCTTGAGGATTTTTGCATAGTTTAGGTGCTCTTTCCTTCTACTTGAATTGTACCGAGACCAGTTCCTTGGTGCCATTCAAGCAAGTAAAGTTGTGTCAAACTTTTATCTTATTTTTCGCTGTTGATTCGGTTGCTTAGCTTATCTTCGGATTTGGCTTGCACCATCTTGGTATCAGAGCACGGTTTGGGCTTGTTTCTACAACCCCAAATCATATTCAACATTATCTTTAAATTTTTCGTGCGTTTGTGTCTTTGTTTTCAGCTTCGTGTTCGTGTTCTTGTTACTATTGGTGTTTATTGTTGGTGTTGTTATATTACAAAAAAAAAAGGCAGAAAAGAAAATTCAAAAAAAAATTTTGGTTTAGATGTTGGTTGTTTGAATTAAACAACCATTGAATTCTTGCTCACCATCGTTTGCTGATTCCAACAAGCACCTGTCGTAAGTGATTGAAGACTAGGGTTTCTCGAAGGATTTTTGGGCTATTCTTGACTACTGGTGGTGTTAAATCGAACCCCAGTTGCGTTTTGGTGGTTGTTATCGAACACTGGTGGTTATCTTTTGATTTGGGTCGAGTTTTGAGTTAAAAATCAAAGTTTCTTTGTTTGAACCACCGTCCGTACGCAGGAAAATTGTTACATTGTAAAAGTGTACGGACGAAGTAAGCTGTGTTCTTAGCTCAAAATTCTTGAATTTGTTTCCTCCAACGTTGATTGTTACCGGAGTGAAAGAGCGACCCAAAGTCTGTGTAAACCGTGGTCAGTGAACGAGTTTGAAGTTTGGTCCGTACACTGGAGCAAAGATTCACTGTTCCATTGAAGAAGAAGGGGTAAAGTTTCAAAATTCTAAAACCCCAGGTGAAATTTTGTTGGCTTGAAAAGGAAAATCGGATAAGGTAAAACCCTATCTGTACCAAGGAGGGACCACTTTTGTACGAACAAGTTGGCGTGTTCGGAGAGAAATATTCAAAAGTGGAACCGAATGGTAGATTATCGTAGGATTTCACTTTCTTTGTGTTCAAAAATTCACGATAGTGGATCTCTAGAGTAAACTCTTCTACTCGAGGTCGTACTATCGTATTTGAGCTTTTAGGCATTCGTGCGAGGGGTGACCGAAGTCCAAAATTTCGTAGAAAATTTCTTTGACTTCCCGTGCTCAGTTAAAAAGCGTCCGTTCCATCGAGTCGAACATCACTTCACTCTTCCTGAAGAGACAGTTACTATTGTCGAACTTGAAGGATCTTAGAGGACATTGATCAATCCGACGAGCCACTGCTAACAAGTCTTTGAGTGACCGAGGACACTTACCCCTCCCTCCCCCTCCAAATTGAGTGCAACCGAGTTCCACTAAAAGGTGAGGGAGTGTGTGAGGTTGCTTTCAATAACCTTTGTTGTTTTTGCAGGTATAATGGCTAACAAAGGAGATGATCCCATGAAGAAGGACTTGGATACTATCATGTCCAAGTTGGAAGACATAACCTTGAGACTTGAGAATGTTGAAAGAAGGACCCCGAGCATCCAAATTGAATCCGGAGAGGGAACAAGCTGAGGTTCTACTCTAACTCCTGGACCTTTTAAGGAGGTAGTGAAGAAATATGAGCTGAAAACCGATGTAGCTCCACAAGAGCATGAGTTGGGCATTCCCCACCATTTGGGCATTCCCCAAAGATATGTTCCACTTCCAAAACCCATTCGAAATGTTCCACCATTCGAGCAAGCTGATGAAGCTCAAGTTGGGGAAGGAGCCGAAGATGGAAATGATGACTATGTGTATGATTTTCCCTATCAGAATAGGAGACCGATGATTGGAGGTTGGAATACCAACGGAGGTAGAGGCCGAGGTAGAGACCATACTTCGGTTACGAAGGAGGGAATGCGAGGAGAGAATATGGTGTCTTTGGTGACAACTTGGGAGCTCAATCGGAGCTCTACCAAGGAGGTCGAGATCACTTCAACCTCAATAGTGTGAAGATCAATATGCCCACATTTAAAGGGTGTAGTGATACTTCCAAATACCTTGAATGAGAAGTGACAATGGATCATATTTTTGACACCAATGATATGATCGAACTGAAGAAAGCCACCTATGCTATATCATCTTTTGAATCTTATGCATCTGTGTGGTGGGAAACAGTGAAGAGATCGAGGAGAAGATCAGCATTGCCCATAAATCTTACATGGGAAGAACTAAAACGAGTAATGAGAGAGAAATATGTCAATGCTTCATATCGGCATGATCAACTCAAACGGCTTTACGAGTTGAAGCAGGGTTCACGAACAGTGGATGAATAATATTATGAATTCTTACAAGTTCAAATGGCCTTGAATATGGAAGAGGAGGATGAAGAGCAAGCTGCTGTTCGATTCAAGAATGGGTTGAGTCGAGATGTAGCCTACCAATTGAAGTTTCACAAGTTCCGATGTCCATTTGGAGTGTATGAAGCAGCAGTTGAAGCTGAGAAATGGCTTAAAGAGGATAAGTCCAACCGTTACTGGAGTACAACTACTACCCCGATAAATAAACCGAAGGAGTGGAAGAGCCCGAACACTAGTGGCACCGGTACAAAACCAGAACTGAAGAAGACTTATAAAAAACCGACGCCAAATGTGGGAGGTAACTCTAAGACTCAGTTGAATATGCCATCATCATCTTCTAATCAATGCCACAAGTGTAGAGGATATGGTCATTTTGCTAGAGATTGTCCTACTCGGAAGGCCATAATTCTTATCGATGGAAAACCCCAAGAGCAGGATAGTGAACCCGAAGAGTAGAATAGTGATGAAGGGAAATTGAATTCCGAAGGGGAAGATGCAGTCGAGGATGATGACCCTCGAGCATTCCTTGTTGTGAGAAGAAGCTTGAGTGTGATGTTAGCCGAGGACAATGAAAATGTACAACGAGAGAATCTTTTTCATGCTAGATGCCGGGTCATGGGTGTGGTCTGCTCTATGATCATTGACTCCGGTAGTTGTGCTAACGTTGTAAGTTAAACATTAGTTTCTCAATTGAAGTTACCCACCTTAAAGCACCCGAACCCATATCCGTTGCAATGGCTTAATGAATGTGGTGAACTAAAGGTTGTGAAACAAGTGTTAATCAAGTTCAAAATTGGCAACTACATTGACGACCTCATGTTTGATGTGTTGCCAATGCAAGCTTGCCACCTTCTATTTGGGAGGCCATGGCAATTTGATCGGAATGTTGTGCATAATGGTAAGGCTAAAACTTATACTGCCACTCACGAGAGAAGAAAGTTTGTGCTTAAACCGTTGACTCCGAAGCAAGTCAGTGAGGACTATAAAAGAATGAAGGAGCTGAAGGAAGCAGCTAAAGCTAAGAACCCCATCGGTGGACCAATTGTAGCCGAAGCGAAAGCTACATCACCCGAAGTTAAAAGTATTTGTGCAATCATGCAACCGGGTGAAATTTTACGAGGCAACGACACCGGTCGAATGATGATTTGCCTTGTGCATAAGGGTATCCTTTTAACTTCAAATGATGATTTAACTAACGATAACCCTTTGCCTTTGTCTGTTCGTAAAGTTTTGCAGGACTTCGAGGACATGTTTCCCGAGAAAATGCCAGGTGAATTGCCTCCATTGCGAGGAATCGAGCACCAAATAGATTTTGTACCGGGGTCACAAATCCCCAACAAACCTGCATACCGGTATAATTCCGAAGACACCAAAGAGCTCCAAAGGCAGGTTGATGAGTTGCTGAACAAGGGCTTTGTTCAAGAGAGCTTGAGTCCTTGCGCCGTTCCTGTTATCCTTGTCCCGAAGAAAGATGGACCTTGGCGAATGTGCATTGATTGCCGAGTAGTCAACAAAATAACGGTAAAGTATCATCATCCTATCCCTCGATTAGATGACATGCTCGATGAGTTAAGTAGTTCTTCATGCTTTTCGAAGATAGACCTCAGGTTCGGTTACCACCAAATCCGAATGAAACCTGGAGACGAGTGGAAAACCGCATTCAAGACCAAGTTCAGTCTCTATGAAATGGTTGGTGATGCCTTTTGGCTTATCCAACGCACCGAGCACATTCATGCGACTGATGAACCATGTGCTCAAACCATTCATAAATAAGTTTGTTGTCGTTTACTTCGATGACATCCTTATTTATAGTAAATCTGTAGATGAACATGTCGAACACCTAAGGCTAGTGCTTGATAAACTTAGAGAAGAGAAGTTATATGCTAACTTCAAGAAATGTGCCTTTTGTGTCGAGCGTGTAGTCTTTCTAGGATTTGTTGTTTGTGCAAATACTGTTGAAGTTGATGAGTCAAAAGTCGATGCCATCAAAGATTGGCCAACTCCAACCTCGGTATCACAAGTTTGTAGCTTTCATGGCTTAGCTAGCTTTTACGGAAGGTTTGTTCGTGACTTTAGCACCGTGGCAGCTCCTTTAACAGAGCTGGTTAAGAAAAACCATCCATTTGTGTGGGGAGAGTCCCAAGAGAGGGCTTTCCAAGAGTTGAAACGGAGGCTTTGCTCTGCCCCGTTGTTGCAACTCCCTGACTTCGGCAATGCATTCGAAGTCGAGTGTGATGCGTCCGGAGTTGGGATCGGAGGAGTGCTTATGCAAGAGTCGAAGCCGATCGCTTACTTTATCGAAATGCTTAAGGGTGCAACCTTGAGTTACTCAACGTATGATAAGGAGTTGTATGCCCTCGCTCGAGCACTCGCCCATTGGCAGCATTATTTGTGGCCTCGAGTGTTTGTGATTAGAAGTGAGCATGAATCTTTGAAACATCTCCGAGGTCAGGAGAAATTAAACCGAAGGCATGCCAAATGGTTTGAATTCATTGAGAGTTTTCCCTATGTAATTCATTACAAAAAGGGGAAAGACAATGTCGTGGCTGATGCGCTATCGAGAAAATTTGCCTTAGCGACCACTCTCGCCTCGAGGCTCATGGGATTCGAAAGCATCAAGTCGATGTACGAAGATGATCCCAAGCTTAAATGCGTTCGTGACGCAATCTTGAGGGGCCGAAGGGTTGAGAAATATCAGTGGCACGATGGCTACCTCTTCAAGAATGGTAGAGTTTGTGTGCCAGTGTCATCGTGGAGAGAGCTCTTGGTTCGAGAAGCTCACTCTTGAGGTTTGATGGGACACTTCGGTGTCGACAAAACTCTTGGTATCTTAACTGAGCAGTTCCACTGGCGAAAAATGCGACGAGATGTGGAAAAGCTTTGCAACGCTTGTCTCGTTTGCAAGAAAGCTAAATCGAAGTCCAACCCTCATGGATTGTATACTCCATTGCCTGTGCCTGATCGACCTTGAGTTGATATATCCATCGACTTTGTCTTGGGGTTATCGAGGTCGGGGGGAGGACATGATAGCATCTTCGTTGTCGTGGATCGATTTTCCAAAATGGCTCACTTTATTCCTTGCAAGAAATGCGATTGTGCACAACATGTTGCTTCTTTGTTTATTGCTCATGTGTTAAAATTGCATGGTGTGCCACGTACAATTGTGAGTGATCAAGACTCGAAGTTCTTGAGTCATTTTTGGAATTGTTTGTGGGGTGCCCTCGGCACCAAACTACTATTCTCGATGTCTTACCATCCTCAGACTGATGGGCAGACCGAGGTAGTTAACCAAACCTTGGGGTCTTTACTTCGTGCAATGACCAAAGGCAAGGTCGGAAACTGGGCTGATCGTTTGCCCATGATGGAGTTTGCATACAATCGAACGGAGCATCGAATGATAAATATGACCCCGTTCGAGTGTGTGTACGGTTTTAATTCTTTGATTCCACTTGATCTAACCCCATTGCCTCGAGATATTGTTATTGATTTTGAAGGTACTCACCGAGCCAAAGCTTTGCTCGAGTTGCATGCCAAGGTAAAGAAGAATCTCAAGGAAGCTTATGCCAAAGTGGCGTTGAAAAAGAACAAGGGGCGAAAGAAGTTGGAGTTGAAGAAGGGAGATTGGGTTTGGGTTCACTTCCGAAGAGAGTGATTCCCGAACCAAAGGAAAGAAAAGTTGGCATCTCGAGGGGATGGTCCATTTCAAGAGCTGAGCAAGATTAACAACAATGCTTATGTGATCGACCTCCCAGGTGAGTATAATGTGTCCAAAACTTTCAATGTTGCTGACTTTTAACTCCTTGTGTTGTAGGCCAAGTACCAGGGACAGATGATGAAGCGATTTTGAGGACGAAATCTTCTCAAGAAGGGGAGGATGATGCAGCCTGAAGTTCTGATCAAGTGCACGACAATCCACCGAAGTCAATGACTGATCAACCAAGGCCAATGACACGAAGCCAAGACAAATTGCTGCATGACATACACATTCAGTTGGCTTGGTCGGGAGGAAGCATGTGTTCGGAGGAAGAATTGTAAAATGCTAGAGCCGAAGGCCACATCTTCAAATTTGAGCCCGAGGACAAAGTGACCGAACACCAACTCTTGGCGCTGAGCAGCACAGAGCCGAACACAACAACTTGTGTTCAAAGTCAAGTGTGCGCCCGATGACAAATGTGTTCGAGCAAGCAACCGAGCATCAAATTCAAAGTTGCCGAACACTCACTAAGTGTGATCGAGCAAGCAAGGGGCACCGAAGTCAAGGTTGCCGAACACACATTAGTTCAGCCTTGCGTGGCTTGCTGTTATTGGTCACCTGTGACCATTTACTGTTTCATCCCTAGCGTAGCCTATAAATACTCCTTTACATTTCATTGTGAGAAGCTAGTTTTTGGATATTGATTAATGAATGAAATTTTCGAGAGCATTTCCTTGTCTCCAATTTGAGCAAACCCCCGTCGTGGGCTTTTTGGACTTGTGGCTTTCGGTAACTCCGATTGAATATTTCCTCTTTGATCATTCAGGTTGCAAGAGGCAATGTTCTCTTGAGGATTGTTGCATAGTTTAGGTGCTCTTTCCTTCTACTTGAATCGTACCAAGACCAGTTCCTTGGTGCCGTTCAAGCAAGTAAAGTTGTGTCAAACTTTTATCTTATTTTCCGTTTTTGATTTGGTTGCTTAGCTTATCTTCGGATTTGGCTTGCACCAGGGACAACCTCTAATCATGAAGGGAACACAACGAACTTCTCAAAATCCAAGTCCATAACCTCAAACATAATAAAGAATATGTCGTCAAATCAAATTTCTACACCTATATACCTTGGTATATGCAAAAGGAATGCCAAGGGTTTTTATCCACCATCCGACTAGCTTAACAACAATGAAATTTCACCTGAGAGATGCATAACGAAACACCTATATTACCATTTCCATGATAGACCATGGCAAAATGCAAAATGAGAAAGCATACTGGTTGAGAATTTTCACGACACATTGATTCCCTATCATTCTCCAAAATTATCTGAAGATCTACCCCTTCGAGAAATGATAATCAACATAGTTCCTTTAGCCCTAAGTTAAGGGCACACACTTAGAGGATTTGAATCGATACAGAATCCTCAATTTTCGCTGCTACCAAAGACCACTAAGATGCAAAGAATTGTACTCAATTGTTGCAGCTACCAAAGACCACTAAGATGCAAAGAATTCTAGGTAAGCCTTCAAAAGCTCCTCCACTTGGCTAGTCCCAAGATAGCTTGAGCACAAATTCGCAACTTTCCCATCCGTCAACATAAAATATTCTCTTCAATTCATTTTTGAGTTGAGTATAAACCATACTGAGGTTTGCACAAGGATTAGATACTACACTGAATAACCTTCTTACACACTCAAGTGCTAAAAATTTCCTTAGGAATTATGCCGCACTTTTGCTTGTTAAAATATGACCATAAAGCTCTTATAGCTCTCCGGATTCCGAGGATCAAGAACCTCACCTTGCGTTATTAAAGAATACGCCAAGAGTTCAACTATTCTTCCAAATATGACATTACTAAGCAATTCCCTTCGGCCTGCAGTAACTTAAACTGAATCTAAAACTAAAACATACACTTGGTCTACTTTTACCTTCTTGCCTCCTAAGAAAGTGTCTAACACTCACTACGACATCTTCTAAGTCTCTAAATCAGGATAGCATCTCCATCATCTCTCCATTATACATCCGAGGAATGAAATCCTTCACTTTCAAGTCTTAACGCACCATAAAGGAATAAAAAAAAGGAACTTTTCTAAATGTCACCATAGTCTCTCGTAGATAAGTACAAAGGTCATTGTACCCATCAAGGAGACAATAATAGACACTGTTCGTGATTCACCAGGACTATGGAACCTAGGCTCTGATACCAATTGTCATGATCCAATATATTATAGGTAGTGAGGGCACCCGAACCCAACCCATCAGGTAAACTCATCTTCATCAACACTTATCTTGTGTATGGAATAAGAAATAAATGAATAATAACGATAGGATATTTATATATAAACCTAATGCAGAATAATGAAATTTAAAAGCATGTTCTAAGTCCTCCTATGAATCATGAATAACTAAGTAGTCAAATAAAGTTAGATATCTCCAAACATAAATAAATACTATAATTAGTGCGAATATCAAAATCAAGAAAATATGTCACCATAGAACAAGAGAGTGGCTCCCCCAAAATAAGCAACTCCATTTTCCACGGTGCTTGCTAGCACTCGATATCAAATTATTTGAAATATAAAACAGTAAAAAAGAACATAGAAAGCGGATAAGTCGAATGGACTCAATAAGTGGGGGCCGATTAGCTATCCATAAACAACAGGTTAAGCTAATAATGTGAAGTAAAATATTTAATACGATAATAGATAACCCTGATAGTGCATATCAACATGTCAAGATGCCATATAAGGAAATGAAATACCACCAAAATAAATGAATGCCAATGAATGATGCAGATGACATGCAACCGGATCACAAGCGTCATAAACCTCCTCATCGCCACAGTAAATAAGCATCTCATACCTGGCGCAGATTATTCATTTCCACCGAAAATAAATACATCATGCCCAATGCGATTTCCTCTTCGCCACCATAAATAAATATATCATGCCCGACGCGGGCTTTTCATTACCACTGCAAATAAATATATAATACCTAGCGTAGTTTTCTTATCGCCATCGTAAGTAATTATATCAAAATAGCTGGTATGGTTTCCTCATCGCTGCCTTAAGAAATATATCAAAATAAGTAATAACATATACATTCATCAAAAATAATATCATAAGCTAAATTTAAACATAATGTGTAATTCATATATATCAAATAATCTGGCATAGTAAATATGCCCATTTTAGAAGATATACATGTAAAGAGCACATTCATATACATTCAACGTGGAGAAAGTCCACCAAAGAAGGGATGGGAAAAACATACATCGATTCGGCGATAGCTAAATAGCCCATGATCGTCTTTTCATGCTGAATCACTCCAAACGTGTTACTATATGCAAAATAATAAATAATATGAAAGAAAAGTAAAACGACCTCAATCAGTCATTTTGAGAGTTAAGACTTTGAATAGTATGCCGATAGTCTTTAAATCTCCGTAAGGTCCATTAGGACCAGTCTGTAAAATTTGAGCTAAATCGGACTTCGTTTGGTAGGTATCGGAAGAAGGTTTCAGTTTTCGTTGACGATAAATCTTAAAAAGAGATTTTTGAGCTCGATTTTGGCGAATGAGCTCCGATTAAAAATTGGAAAGCGTCGTTAGGTTCGCATGGTCATTTGTGACCTGTATGAACTTTCGAACGTAAATTCCGTGGTCGTTCGAATAGTTTCCGCTAAAGTTCCTAAAGTTAAGAATTTGATCTTTTTCGTTTAATTTGTATCTTGAGTTCTGGAAGCCCGATTCGAGATCCGTCTTAGTGAGTACACCACATAAATTTTGTATCACTTGCTAGAGAAATTTGGGATCATTCCGAATTTTGTAGGGTTCCATTTTAATTTTCGTCGCGATAGCAAGTTTTCAAAAAAAAAAAAAAAAGAAGAGAAAAGAAAATGGAAAGGAAAGAAAAATGAAAAGTCAAAGGCGGTGGAACATATATTCCTTAAAGTGAAAGAACAGAAAACAAAAGAGAAACAAAAATGAGAACAGAAATAAGAAATCAAAGACAACACAGTGAAGGAAAACAAAGCCATAAAAGAGAAGAAGGAGAAGGAAAATAAATAAAATTTTCACCCTGAGTCATCCATGTTAATTCATTATTTCAGTTTATTACGTGTGTTTGAATATATTTTAACGGTAGAAATCGGGATATTAGACATCGTTCTAATAAGTTAAATTGATAGTTTAAAGGGTTAATTGGACCCCGATAATGGAATTTATTATATATTCGAATTCAGGGAGGTATGGGCAACCAATAAATATAATTTATCAAGACTTTGGTTTTGTGATTTTGAACCATGTGCATAGGCTTGGACTGCGTATTGCCTATGCGAATCGGGTATCGGGTTCCAGACCGGATTGTTCTAAGACGTAAAGAATGAAGCCTTTAGCCTTATTTGATATATTTTTCTGCTTATTGAATATAGCGGGATCGTTTGACAGTGAATCCAAAGGACAAAGCGGTTGTGTAGCAGTGCTAACTTTTGAATGAGGTAAGTGATATTATCCATTTCTTTGGTGGCCTTTGGCCTTGTGGATATTCTACCACGTATTCCTTACGTGTGTAGCTTCCGTTAGGAGTTCTTATTATGCCTTAACTTTGGATTTATATTGTATATTATATGTTATGCCCTGTTGGTTGTATTGTATTGAGCATAGAAGCATTGCACTCTGGTTGTGAGCTTGACGCATACTTCCCGGTAGTCGTTGAAAGTCCCACGCCGGTAAAGCGTCATTATTGCATATTACTTCCCGGTAGTCGATGAGAATCCCGCACCGGTGAAGGATCATTATTGCATATTACTTCCCGGTATTCGATGAGAGTCCCGCACCGGTGAAGGGTTATTATTGCATATACTTCCCGGTAATCGATGAGAGTTCCGCACCGGTGAAGGGTCATTATAGCATATTACTCCCCAGTAGTCGATGAGAGTTCCGCACCGGTGAAGGGTCATTATTGCATATTACTTCCCGACAGTTGATGAGAGTCCTGCGTCGGTGAAGAGTCATTATTGCATATTACTTTCCGATAGCCGATGAGAGTCCCGCACCGGTGAAAGGTCATTATTGCATATACTTCCCTGTAGTCGATGAGATTCCCGCGCCGGTGAAGGGTTATTATTGCATATATCTCCTTGTAGAAGATGAGAGTCCCACGCCTGAGATAGAGTTTTGGCATATGTGACCCCATTGCATAATAATGCATTCATTTCATCTCATTGCACCGGTTGCTATGTATTGTGTGATTATAGTGCGATGTTTTGTGTATGTGTCATGTATTTCATATTATTGATGTGTTCGGGATACCTATATGTTCTGTCTATCTCCTGTCCCCGGTTGCTTATGAGTTTATTGTTCCATATGCATTTCCTAATATTGTCTGGCACTGCATTTTTGTAGTTGAGAAAAGGTGAATTTTGTTTATCTGCTTTTATTCTCCCTGGCTAGCAAATCCGCTTCTTTGAGGTGGCTAGCCAGCCCCCACTTACTGAGTCCTTTTGACTCACCCTCTGTTTGTTTCTTGTCTATTTATTTTATTTTGGCAAGTTCGCTCCAGGAATGAGTTCGCCATGTTGTTGAGGAGTGAAGACGACTTCAGCTGTCAGGGTGAGCCAGCTTTTGTTCAGGATGGCCACCAATTTTATGTTTATTATCTCAGTTGTATTTTTCTCCTTTCAGGAGATGTTTATACTTCATTTGTATTTTTAGATGTCTGTCTGGATAGCTCTAAATTTAGTATGTTGGGTAGTCAGATGTTATCTGTGTTTTTTTTCTGTAGCTTTGTCTCTTTTCATTGAGTTAGTTTTGTGTTCAATTTGTTATTTCAACTGAAAAGGATTCGCCCGACGGGTCTAGGGGAGGTTGTAGGGTGCCCGTACGGTCTAGCTAGAATCCGGGTCATATCAATTGGTATCAGAGCCCGATTTTGAGTCTATCCAGATTAAGACAGTGTCTTGTAGAGTCTATCTGATGGGTACGTAGAAGTCTGTACTTATCTCCGAGAGGCTATGATGCCATTTAGGAAGTTTTTCTTCCTTCTTTTCTAATCGTGCGTCGGTCTGGGATGCAAAAATAAAAATCGTTAATTCTTTTATAGTAATGGTGAACCCTCGTGCAATAAATCAGGATAAGGTAGGAGTTCTGGATGAAGCAGTCTAGCCTATGGCTAGCACCGCCCAAGTCCCGAGAGTTTTGGATCGTGCTGACAATCATGTTACCGATGCCCCAGCTGGGCCAGCTCGCGGTGGGCAATGAGAGCAGGGCCTTGTGGTTACCTCGGCTCTCTACGATGCTTTTATGAGAATCTTGGCGGCCCGAATACCGCAAGAACATCCTATTCCCTAGCTAGCTCATTAGGTTACCACAGATGCTTGATGTTCGGTCTTAGGGAGCTCATGTTTAAGTTCTAGATGTTGCCCCAGTGAACTATGTTCCAGAGGCAACATGTGTTGTGCCTCTAGTTGTTCTGGCTGGTCAGCTAGCCCAGGCAATAGTTCGGCCCGAGTGCCTGAGAAGGCTGCATTATTTTATCTGGTCGAACCTTTCGATATTCTCAGGCTATGCATTAGATAATCCACGTGATTTTTTTGTATTTAAAAATAATGATGTCAACGTATTCTTCAGGCTCTTAGTTATCTCGAGCAGTATGGTGTTGATTATACTGCTTTCTAGTTTCAGCATCTAGCCTTGGATTGGTGGACCTCTATTTTATCAGCTAGGCAGGGTGCTAACTTGGTGTGAATTTTCTTGTAGATTCATGGAAAAGTTCTTTTTGCGCAATGAGCGAGATGAAAAGCGTCGCCAGTTTGAGTGGATTGGATAGGGTAGCCTGTCTGTTTCAGTATATGAGATTAAATTCTATAGGATGGCTGGATATGCTCCAGAGCTAGTTCATGAGCCTCTCGAGAAAGTTCAAATATTTATTGATGACCTTGCTCCTTTCTTGAGGTCCCTGATGGCTCGAGAGATTGAGGTCGAGACTTCATTTGATGTTGTCATTGATATTTATTGGAGGTATGAGGCATACAATAAATTAAAGCAAGAAGAGCCAGAGCGCGAGAGCAAGAGATCCCACGGCCCTGGTGGGCACCATGGTACGTCATTTAGAGGTAAGAGTTCTGATTATTGTGGGAGGTCACCTGCCAGGTTATCTCAGCTTGTAGCGTGTGATTCTGAGAATGCGCGAGTAGTTCATCAAGATTAGACTCAGTTTTCTCTTTATAGCTATCAACAATCTGTCCAGCTTCAATATTCACCGAAAAAGGTGTTATCATTTTCGTAAGCCTTTCATCTTTGAAGGAGTTTTCCCTTACTCCGACAAGTAGGCAGTCGTCCTTTCTCTTACCATCAGACACCTACTCAGTCGTAAGGGATTTCATTTAGGGCTCAATCATCCAGAGATATGCCACCATCCGGCAGGGGCCGAGACCGTGGTGGTTGTGGTTCTTCTGGAAGTAATTATCAAGGTAGCGGCTCAGCTCAGCTGCTGAGGCAGTTCTATGAACTGCCAGTCTGGCAGGATGCTGAGGTATCCGATGTAGTAGACCCAAGTATTTCTTCTTCCCTTATATGTGAGTAAGATTTGATTCTTCCTATCGACCCTGAAATGGGTTATCTTATCATGTTTCCATGGGTTCCTTGGATGTCGTTTCTATTAAGAATCTGTTGCGGTAGAGGGGTTCTGATATGATTTTTTCCTGGCATTTGTGAGACCCTACTAGTTATCTTGTTTAAATGTGAGAGATTTAGGAGAGTGTCGGTATTGTCTGTTTGGCATCTTGTTGTGCCACCTTCTGTTATTATGTCAAGTCAGTTTACCTCTCTTCTTAGAATTCAATGTTGGTAGGATGATAGACCCTAATTCGTCACCATCTGAAAGTGTTATCGTTTCTTCTAGTGCAAGGTGATTAGTAAGTAATATTCGATCTATGTGTCTTCCTTTGGTTCAAGACGCTAGTAGAGTCATGTTATTCGATGAGCTTGAATCAGTTATAAAAGGGTTTTCAAGTAAATTGTTGGAGTTTCCTTCTTATTGGAAGGTTAAATTGGCATGGATTTTGTTCCATAAAGCTCATTTAATCTATTTTTTCAATTGCAATTCTTTGGCTTGCCTGACTTGGAAGTAGGCTAGCTCTCGAACCCACACAAATAAGAACATCAGCTTCCTGAAGCTCTAGTTATTCATATCCTCAGTCCAGTGCCATCTTTTCTTCTTTCGGCACTATTAAGCTTGAGCGTTGGTAGCCACTTGTGATGTTCCCTGTGTTGAGCCAGAGTGTGTATAAAGGTAGCCGGGTAAGCACATTGTTGTGTTTCAAGGATACTAAAGGTAATGAAGAGTGTCGTTCGAACTGTAAATTTAGCTATCGAGTGGTGGTGCTTGTGGTAAAGGTTTAAGAGTAGTGAACTCGAGAGTTGCAGCTGTTTGGCAACTCGAGAGGGTAATTTGGTAACTCAGGTCTGAGCCGCATTCTATTATTTTAGCTAAGTCTTCCTTAGTCCATCAGATTGTGCGAGGATGGCTATTCCTATTCAAATTAGCTGTATGAGTTTATGTTCTCACTAGAAGAGTCTTCCTCCAATAATGAATGCTAATATTAAATCTCTAAGGCATTGCTGACGCGTAAGCTAATTCTTAGTTTTATCGACCTGTTCAATATTAAAAAGTATATCGAAGAGGTGAATCTTGTTAATCCATCCATAGTTCTGTGTATCTTTGTTCCGAAAATGTAGAACTCTCCTCTCGTGATTGAGGAAGGGTCAGCTTAATAAGAATAAGCTGGGCAATAGTATTATGATATTATCGAGAAATGTTTTATTCCAAGAGTTCGGTGTGCGTGTTATAATTCTGATGCTGTAGTCATGAGATAATGTCTATGGAGTGGTTTATGAAGGTTGTGAAAGTTCTCTTATTATCTTTGAGAATTTTCCTTTAGACTCATGCTCGTTCGAGGACGAACGAGAGTCTAAGTGAGGGAGAATAAAACGACCTCGATCAGTCATTCGGGAGTTAAGAGTTTGAATAGCATGCCGACAGTCTTAAAATCTTTGTATGGTCCATTAGGATCAGTCTGTAAAATTTGAGCTAAATCAGACTTTATTTGGTAGGTATCAGAAGAAGGTTTCAGTTTTTATTGGCGATAAATCTTGAAAAGAAGTTTTCGAGTTCGATTTTGATGAATGAGCTCCGGTTTGATCGAAAGCATCTTTAGGTTCGTATGGTCATTTCTGACCTGTGTGAACTTTCGAAAGTAAATTTTGAGGTCACTCGAATAGTTTCCACTAAAGTCCCTAGTGTTAAGAATTTGATCTTTTCCATTTAATTCGTATCTTGAGTTCTGGGAATCCGATTTGGGATCCGTCTTAGTGAGTACATCACATAAATTTTGTATCACTTGCTAGAGAAATTTGGGATCATTCCGAATTTCGTAGGGTTTCGTTTTAATTTTCGTTGCGATAGCAAGTTTTCAAAAGAAAAAAAGAAAAGAAAAGAAAATGGAAACGAAAGAAAAAGGAAAAGTCAAAGGCGGTGGGACATATCTTCCTTAAAGTGAAAGAACAGAAAACAAAAGAGAAACAGAAACGAGAACAGAAACAAGAAACAAAAGAGAACACAGTGACGAAAAACAAAGCAAGAAAAGAGAAGAAGGGAGAAGGAAAAAAATAGAATTTTCACCCCGAATCATCTAGGTAATTATGTTAATTCATTATTTCAGTTTATTACGTGTGTTTGAATATATTTTAACGGTAGAAATTGGGATATTAGACATCGTTCTAATAAGTTAAATTGATAGTTTAAAGGGTTCATTAGACCCCGATAATGGAATTGATTATATATTCGAACTCAGGGCGTTATGGGCAACCCATAAATACAATTTATCAAGAGTTTGGTTATGTAATTTTGAGCCATGTGCATAGGCCTGGATTGTGTATTTGGTAATGTGAATCGGGTGTCGGGTTCCTGACTGGATTGTTCTAAGACGTAAGGAATGAAGCCTTTAGCCTTATTTGATATATTTTTCTGCTTATTGAATATAGTGGGATTGTTTGACAGTGAACCCAAAGGATAAAGCGGTTGTTGACTAGCAGTGCTAACTTTTGAACGAGGTAAGTGATATTATCCATTTCTTTGGTGGCCTTTGGCCTTGTGGATATTCTACCACGTGTTACATACGTCTGTAGCTTCCGATAGGCGTACTTATTACGCCTTAGCTTTGGATTTACATTTTATATTATATATTATCCCCTGTTGTTTGTATTGCATTGAGCATAGAATCATTGCACTCTGGTTGTGAGCTTGAGATATACTTCCCGATAGTCGATGAGAGTCTCGCGCCGGTTAAGGGTCATTATTGCATATTACTTCCCGGTAGTCGATGAGAGTCCTGCGCCGGTGAAGGGTAATTATTGCATATTACTTTCTGGTAGTCGATCAGAGTCCTGCGTCGGTGAAGGTCATTATTGCATATATTTCCCGGTAGTTGATTAGAGTCCCGCGTCGGTGAAGGGTTATTATTGCATGTATCTCCTGATAGACGATGAGAGTCCCACCGGAGATAGAGTTTTGGCGCATGTGACCCCATTGCATCATACTGCATTCATTTCATTGCACTGGTTGCTATGTATTATGTGATTATAGTGCGATGTTTTGTGTATGTGTCATGTATTTCTTATTGTTGATATATTCGGGATACTTATATGTTCTGTCTATCTTTTGTACCCAGTTGTTTATGAGTTTGTGGTTCTATACGCATTTCTAATTATTGTCTGCCGCCGCTTTTTTATAGTTGAGACAAGGTGAATTTGGTTTATCTGTTTTTCTTCTCCCTGGCTAGCATATCCGCTTCTTTGAGGTGGCTAGCCAACCCCCACTTACTGAGTCCTTTTGACTCACCCTCTGTTTGTTTCTTGTCTATTTATTTCGTTTTGGCAGGTTTGCTCCAAAGTTGAGTTCGCCAGGTTGTTGAGGAGCGAAGGCGACTACAGCTATCAGGGTGAGCCAGCTTTTGTTCAGGATGACCGCCAATTTTATGTTTATTATCTCAGTTGTATTTTGCTCCCTTGAGAAGATGTTTATACTTCATTTGTATTCTTAGATGTCTGTCTGTACAGCTCTAAACTTAATATATTGGGTAGTCAGCTGTAATTTCTTTTGTACAGCTTAGAGGTTTGAATATGTCTGTGTTTTTTCTAAGCCTTGTCTCTTTTCATTGAGTTAGTTTTGTGCTTAATTTGTTATTTCGATTGAAAGGGTTCGCCCGACGAGTCTAGGGGAGGTTTTCGAGTGCCCGCACGGCCTAGCTAGAATCTGGATCGTGTCAGTTGGTATCAGAGCCCGCTTTAGATTCTATCCTGACTAAGACAGTGTCTAGTAGAGTCTCGCTGATGGGTACGTAGATGTCGGTACTTATCTACGAGAGGTTATGATGCCATTTAGGAAGTTTCTCTTCCTTCTTTTCTAATCGTGTGTCGGTCTGTGATGCAAAAATAAAAATAGTTAATTCGTTTGTAATAATGGTGAATCCTCGCGCAACAAATGAGGATAGGGTAGCAGTTCTGGATGAAGCAGTCTTGCCTATGGCTAGCGCCGCCCAGGCCCTGAGAGTTTTGAATCATGCTGACAATCCACTTGTGGAGGCCTCAGCTGGGCAAGTACGCGGTGGGCAATGAGAGCAGGGCGTTGTGGTTCCCTCAGCTCTCTACGATGCTTTTACGAGAATCTTGGCGGTGCGGATACCGCAGAACATCCTATTGCCTAGGCAGCTCATCAGGTTACCACAGATGCTAGATGTTCGGTCTCAGGGAGCTCATGTTTAAGTTCCTGATGTCGCCCCAGGGAACTATGTTCCAGAGGCAGCATATTTTGTGCTTCTAGTTGTTCTGGCTGGTCAGCTAGCCCAGGTAATAGTTCGGTCTGAGTGCCCGAGAAGGTTGCAATATTTCATCCGGTTGAACCTTCGATTTTCTCAGGCTATGCATTAGATAATCCCCGTGATTTTTTTTTTTGATTTTAAAAATAATGATGTCAACATATTCTTCAGGCTCTTGGTTATCTCGAGAAGTATGGTGTTGATTATACTGCTTTCTAGTTTCATGATCCAGCCTTGGATTGGTGGACCGCTCTTTTATCAGCTAGGCAGGGCTTGCCTAGGCTGACTTGGTGCGAATTTTCTTGTAGATTCATGGAAAAGTTCTTTTTGCGCAGTGAGCGAGATGAAAAGCGTCGCCAGTTTGAGTGGATTGGAAAGGGTAGCCTGTCTGTTTCAGTATATGAGATTAAATTCTATAGGATGGCTGGATATGCTCTAGAGCTAGTCCATGAGCCTTTCGAGAAAGTTCAAATATTTATTGATGACCTTGCTCCTTTCTTGAGGTCCCTGATGGCTTGAGAGATTGAGGTCGGGACTTCATTTGATGTTGTCGTTGATATTGCTCGAAGGTATGAGGCATACCATAAGTTAAAGTAAGAAGAGTCAGAGCGCAAGAGCAAGAGATCAGGCACCATAGTACGTCATTTGGTGGTAAGAGTTCTGATTATTGTAGGAGGTCACCTGCCAGATTATCTCAGCTTGTAGCGTGTGATTCTCCGAGTGCGCGAGTAGTTCATCAAGATTAGACTCAGTTTTCTCTTTAGCTATCAACAATCTGTCCAACTTCTATTTTCACCGAAAAAAGGTGTTATCATTTTCGTAAGTCTGTCATATTTGGAGGAGTTTTCCCTTACTCCGACAAGTAGCCAGTCATCCTTTCTCTCACCATCAGACACCTACTCTGTCGTAAGGGGTTTCATTTAGGGCTCAATCATCATGAGATATGCCACCATCCGGCAGGGGCCGAGACCGTGGTGGTTGTGGTTCTTCTGGAAGTAATTATCAGGGTAGCGGCTCAGCTCAGCTACTGAGGCAGTTCTATGAACTGCCAGTCTGGCAGAATGCTGAGGTATCCGATGTAGTAGACCCAAGTATATCTTTTTCCCTTATATGTGAGTAAGATTTAATTCTTCCGATCGACCTGGAAATGGTTTGTCTTATTATGTCTCTAAGGGTTCCTTGGATGTCGTTTCTATTAAGAATCAGTTGCTGTAGAGGGGTGAGTTTATGGTATGATTTATTCCTGGCATTTGGGAGACCCTACTAGTTATCTTGTTTAAATGTGAGAGATTTGGGAGTGAGTGTTGGTATTGTCTGTTTGGCATCTTGTGTTGCCACCTTATGTTATTATTTCAAGTCAGTTTACCTCTCTCCTTATAATTCAATGTTGGTAGGATGATAGATCCTAATTCGTCACCATCAGAAAATGTTATCGTTTCTTCTAGTACAAAGTGATTAGTAAGTAATATTCGATCTATGTGTCTTCCTTTGGTTCAAGACACTAGTAGAGTCATGTTATTCGATGAGCTTGAATCGATTATAAAAGGGTTTTATTGTAAATTATTTGAGTTTCCTTCTTATTGGAAGGTTAAATTGGCATGGATGCTGTTCCATAAAGCTCATTTAGTCTATTTTATCAATTGCGATTCTTTGGCTTGCCCGACTTGGTAGTAGTCTAGCTCTAGAACCCACGCAAATAAGAAGATGAGCTTCCTGAAGCTCTAATTATTCATATCCTCGTCCAATGCCATCTTTTGTTCTTTCGGCACTATTAAGCTTGAGCGTTGGTAGCCACTTGTGATGTTCCCTGTGTTGAGCCAGAGTGTGTATAAAGGTAGCCGGGTAAGCACATTGTTGTGTTTCAAGGATACTTAAGGTAATGGAGAGTGTCGTTCGACCCGTGAATTGAGCTATCGAGTGGTGGTGCTTGTGGTAAAGGTTTGAGAGTAGTGAACTCGAGAGTTGAAGCTATTTGGCAACTCGAGAGGGTAATTTGGTAACTCAGGTCTGAGCCGCATTCTACTTTTTTAGCTAAGTCTTCCTTAGTCCATCAGACTGTGCGAGGATGGCTATTTCTATTCAAATTAGCTGTATGAGTTTATGTTTTAACTGGAAGAGTCTTCATCCAATAATGAATGCTAATATTAAATCTCTTAGGCATTGCTGACGCTTAAGCTAATTCTTAGTTTTATCGACCTGTTCAATATTAATAAGTATATCGAAGAGGTGATTCGTCGACAGAATAATGTTAATCCATCCATAGTTCTGTGTATCTTTGTTCCGAAATGTAGAACTCTCCTCTCGTGATTGAGGAAGGGTCAGCTTAATAAGAATAAGCTGGGCAATCGTATTATGATATTATCGAGATATGTTTTATTCCAAGAGTTCGGTGTGCGTGTTATAATTCTGATGCTGTAGTCATGAGATAATGTCTATGGAGTGGTTTATGAAGGTTGTGAAAGTTCTCTTATTATCTTTGAGAATTTTACTTTAGACTTATGCTCGTTCGAGGACGAACAAGAGTCTAAGTGAGGGAGAATAAAACGACCTCGATCAGTCATTCGGGAGTTAAGAGTTTGAATAACATGCCGACAGTCTTAAAATCTTTGTATGGTCCATTAGGATCAGTCTGTAAAATTTGAGCTAAATCAGACTTTGTTTGGTAGGTATCAGAAGAAGGTTTCAGTTTTTATTGGCGATAAATCTTAAAAAGAAGTTTTCGAGTTCGATTTTGATGAATGAGCTCCGGTTTGATCGAAAGCATCTTTAGGTTCGTATGGTCATTTCTGACTTGTGTGAACTTTCGAAAGTAAATTTTTAGGTCACTCGAATAGTTTCCACTAAACTCCCTAGTGTTAAGAATTTGATCTTTTCCATTTAATTCGTATCTTGAGTTCTGGGAATTCGATTTGGGATCCGTCTTAGTGAGTACATCACATAAATTTTGTATCACTTGCTAGAGAAATTTGGGATCATTCCTAATTTCGTAGGGTTCCGTTTTAATTTTTGTCGCGATAGCAAGTTTTCAAAAAAAAAAAAAAGAGAAGAAAAGAAAATGGAAACAAAAGAAAAAGGAAAAGTCAAAGGCGATGGGACATATCTTCCTTAAAGTGAACGAACAGAAAACAAATGAGAAACAGAAACGAGAACAGAAACAAGAAACGAAAGAGAACGCAGTGACGGAAAACAAAGCCAGAAAAGAGAAGAAGGAGAAGGAAAAAAAAGAATTTTCACCCGGAATCATCTAGGTAATTATATTAATTCATTATTTCAGTTTATTACGTGTGTTTGAATATATTTTAACGGTAGAAATCGGGATATTAGACATCGTTCTAATAAGTTAAATTGATAGTTTAAAGGGTTAATTAGACCCCGATAATGGAATTGATTATATATCCAAACTCAGGGATTTATGGGCAACCCATAAATACAATTTATTAAGAGTTTGGTTATGTAATTTTGAACGATGTGCATAGGCCTGGACTATGTATTACTTACGCGAATCGGGTGTCGGGTTCCTGACCGGATTGTTCTAAGACGTAAGGAATGAAGCCTTTAACCTTATTTGATATATTTTTCTGCTTATTAAATATAGTGGGATTGTTTGACAGTGAACCCAAAGGATAAAGTGGTTGTTGACTAGCAGTGCTAACTTTTGAACGAGGTAAGTGATATTATCCTTTTCTTTGGTGCCCTTTCGCCTTGTTGAATTCTACCACGTATTTCTTACGTGTGTAGCTGCCGATAGGCGTACTTATTACGCCTTAGCATTGGATTTACATTTTATATTATATGTTATGCCCTGTTGTATGTATTGCATTGAACATAGAATCATTGCACTCTGGTTGTGAGCTTGACATGTACTTCCCGGTTGTCGATGAGAGTCCCGCGCCGGTTAAGGGTCATTATTGTATATTACTTCCCGGTAGTCGATGAGAGTCCCGCGTCGCTGAAGGGTCATTATTGCATATTACTTTCCGGCAGTCGATGAGAGTCCCGTGCCGGTGAAGGTTATTATTGATGAGAGTCCCACACCGGTGAAGGGTCATTATTGCATATTACTTCCTGATAGTCGATGACAGTCCTGCGCCGGTGAAGGATCATTATTGCATATTACTTCCCCGTAGTCGATGAGAGTCCCGCATCGGTGAAGGGTCATTATTGCATATTACTTTCTGGTAGTCGATGAAGGTCCCGTGCCGGTGAAGGGTCATTATTGTATATACTTCCCGGCAGTCGATGCGGTGAAGGATTAATATTGCATATATCTCCTGGTTAACGAAGAGAGTCCCGCACCGGAGATAGAGTTTTGGCACATGTGACCCCATTGCATCATACTACATTCATTTTGTTTCATTGCACCGGTTGCTGGGTATTGTGTGATTATAGTGCGATGTTTTGTGTATGTGTCATGTATTTCTGATTGTTAATTTGTTCGGGGATACCTATATGTTCTGTCTTTCTTATGTCCCCGGTTGTTTATGAGTTTATGATTCCATACGCGTTTCCAATTATTGTATGGCACTGCCTTTTTATAGTTGAGATAAGGTGAATTTAGTTTATCTGCTTTTCTTCTCCCTGGCTAGTATATCCGCTTCTTTGAGGTGGCTAGCCAGCCCCACTTACTGAGTCCTTTTAATTCACCCTCTGTTTGTTTCTTCTCTATTTATTTGATTTCGGCAGGTTCGCTCCATGATTGGGTTCGCCATGTTGTTGAGGAGCGAAGACGACTTCAGCTGTCAGGGTGAGCCAGCTTTTGTTCAGGATGGCCACCATTTTAAGTTTATTATCTTAGTATTTTTCTCCCTTCAGAAGATGTTTATACTTCATTTGTATTCTTAGTTATCTGTCTGGATAGCTCTAAACTTAGTATGTTGGGTAGTTAGCTGTAATTTATTTTCTGCAGTTTAGAGGTATCAGTATGTCTGTGTTTTTTCTAAGCCTTGTCTCTTTTCATTGAGTTAGTTTTGTACTCAATTTATTATTTTGACTGAAAAGGGTTTGCCTGACGGGTCTAGGAGAGGTTGTCGGATGCCCGCATGGCCTAGCTAGAATCCAGGTCGTGTTACTAAGCCAACCTGTCAATTTTTGCAATACTAGGACAAATAGGTCAAAATATCAACCTAAATGTTTACCCTAGGCACACATACTTGAACACAACAAATTTTTTTTTGGTTACCCTAAGTCCACCGGTCCAAAATTATAATTGCTTTTGAAATGGAAGTTTATTTACATCATCAAGTCTCCAATTTATCATTTCTCGGGTTTATGGCAAAAGTCAATAGTTGGTACATATAAAGTCTGCCCAAATCTGTCTTCGTTTACCCTTTGAATTCTCTAAAATTCTCTATTTTATATAGGGTTGAAAATATCCAATTTAGCATTTACATCTCAATATATAACCAATGAAATCAATCCAAATTCGAGTATAATAATTATGATATGATAGAGTCATTACATTGAAGAACATGAAAAAATTCCACTTTAAATTCCAAGTCCCACAAGTTCCTCTTGGAAAAAAATGGAAGAAAAATAAAGAAATTTGTGGATGTATAGAAAATAATAAGTCAGCTAAAGCTCGCACCAATAAAACAAATTCACCTTCTTGGATAAAACAACCACTTACGACTTCCTAATTAGACGATTCATGTTTTTATGAGTCACAAATTTCGATACGTATCTATTGGCGCCTTTAGAATTCAACTCGAAGGTCGGGAACATTAATCAAAGCTTTTAGTTCCATATTCTTTTTGAAATTTGACCAAACGAATCGGAAATCCAATTCCTGGAGTTTTTACAAGTCATAAATAATCATACAGACCTATGGAAAGTGATGGATTCATAATTGAATCTCATTCACCCAAATTGAGGAATTTTTTTCATAATTAAATTATCGATAACATGAAAAATAAAATCTTATTCAAACCCCAACTAAACAACATCCGAATGACTTCAAATTTTGATGAGTAAGTTATAAATAATATTTCCAAACTATCAAAACTTTCAGCATGCCAAATGGAGCACCAGTTCTTAAAATGGCACGCCGAGTTCACTTTGTTGAATAGCCGCCGAATTGGCTCAATTTTATAAGAGAGTGATAAATGATCCAAACGAGCTAATGAAAGTGTTTGTTTGGGTCGTTTCAATCTTTCAAACTAGTGACACTTCCACTGGATGTTTCATTCATAAATTGATGAAAATGGAAATTCTCATACCAGTGATTCTTTTTTGTCCTCATGTCATTCAATATTTACAATAATTAAGAATGTCATTCCATTTAAAAAAAATTCTATAAAAATCAAGCTATGGAGGAATACACCATCCTAACCTTACGTGGATGTATTTATGGTGTCATGGATAGAAGTTTTAACTTTTTGATATTGTCACAAGTCTGATAAAATATCATAAGGTGTCCCTTTTGTGCTCCATTGTATGTATTTTTTTTGTCAATTTTCACGATATTGTAAATATAGAATTTTTCTAAAAGAGTGCACAACACTCGCCAGATCTACTTCTTTTCTTCCCTTATTCCTCATCAGGCACACACTGATAGACCCTTGTTTATATAAGTCACTTAATAACCTATATAAACACCCGAGTCTTTTCAAAATTCATTTAATTTCTTAACTAAGAAATTCACCAAGAGTAACATTTTTCTAAATGAAAAGTTGAATTTCGAACTTAGAACTGGCGATGCACAATTGATTAGTTTTATTTCACCACTTTTTCCTGTTCTAAAACTATTAGGAACATAAAAGAATAAAACATCATAGGTCCGTGGTTTCAATGTTGTTTATAGCAAAAACTAAGAGCTTTAAAACCCATAGTCCTAGTTTTGATTAAATGGCTTATTACCTTCGACCAAGAATTAACAACTAGTAGAGCGTAAAGTCCCAAGGTAAATTGACAAGTACTGCAGGTCTGTCAAGTATTTTGAAGAATTGAACAATACAAGTAAGTTTAGCCGATCCCTTACAATCAGTGTTTTACAAGATAGTATGAAGATAATATCAAATTTAAAAGTGGTTACGCGCCACAAATGAGCTTGGACGAGAAGGTTAAAAAGTACTTTTGAAAGTAATTGGACGAGCTTGCACGAGGTATCCCTAAAATTGAGAAGTCATAAAAGGGGACATCAATGGACACATCGGCTAAACTTCGAGGGGCTATGCTGATGTGAGTGGTGGATTTGGTTTTGGAGACAGGAACAATTGAGGAGTTTTCCTTATTTTAATTTTATTTGTGAGATGGAAACCATTCTTTATGATGAGGGCACTTGAGATATGAGAGATGGGAAGACACAAAACTGCGAGCCATATCTAGATGAGAGCTATTGTGTGTAAGCATGATTTAGTTACAGCTAGAGGCTTTGTGTGTCATACTATATGATTTTTGTTCTTGTAGTTGGTACTATTTAGTGGATATTCTCCTGCATGGTACTAAATGTTGGTACCAAATAAATTCGTATGCTATTGTGCTTGTACCAAATAAATTCGTATGCTATTGTGCTTTGAAACAGAATTGATTAAGTTTGAGTCTTGGTTTAATTGGAACATAAGATAAAGCTTCATGGTTGCCTGAGGGCAAGAAATGGTTCAAGTTTGGGGTTTTAATGTATTAGTATTTTACCTACACATCTAGCTTTTCTATGAGAATTATGTGGACCTTAAGCTAATATTTTGACAAATTATTTTACATTTCTTGTTGTTTTAGGGAATTGGTGCCTATAAGAGAGAATGAGCCCAAGGAAGTCAAAATAGCTTCAACTAACGTGAATAGAACCTTGGACTCAAGTTAAGAAACTTGATAAAAACAAGACAGAAGAGCATCGGCGGCTGTCGAATCAGTTAAATTCTAATGGGCGACCACAGAAAAATATGCTTCCCAGCCGGAGGAGACTGAACATCATATAAAAGTGTTGAGGAAATGTTTTGAAGAATGACAAATGGGAAGGACCCAGTGGTTCTAGAGGATAACCTGGTCCTTGTATAGAAGGACACGACTGATCGAAAAGATTGAGGGTTGTAAATCTCTGCAGAACTAGGAGAAGTGGCGCGTGTACGAGTATGCATCCTAGTCAGACTAAAAGAGGTTGTGCTGTGGCTGTGTCTTCGAAGTACGAATACGAGTTGGACTTGAACAAGGAAAGAGTCACTGGAAATCTTATCTTACCATAATTACAAGGTTTCCTTGTGGAACTCAACTAGGGTTTTGAAAGTCCATATAAATACAAGTAGTTGATGCAGTCGTAAATCAGTTATTCACAAAAAGAAGAGTTGAGAGCATACACAGGCGATTCAGAAACTTTCAACGTGAGATAACTGAAGAAGACAACTGGTGGAGTTAAGTAGGTGGAGTCTAGATATTCTGTCTAGGTTCTTAGTTTGTAAGTTGTCTTGTTTTATGCTATCATTGTCATTTCCTATCTGCTTATCTGAGAAGCGATTGTGTTAGGTGAACTTTTGAGAGATTACTTTGTAAAGCTAGAGGTTAGCTTTGTTGAGTGATTAGGGTCTAGAGTGTAGCCCCTTGGTTATAGAGTTTTGTAATCTAAAACTTGCTCTTTGTGTTAGTGGATTGGTTCGAAAATCCCAGAGTGTGGGTCGTGGTTTTTCTCCCTTGAGCAAGGAGTTTTCCACGTAAAACATCGTGTTCTGTGTGCATGCTGATTGTATGAGTTGTGGTGTTGAAGTGCAAACTGTTAAGGCAAGAACAAGGTTCTTGACTTAGGAAAATCTGGTTCTTAAAAAGAAAAATTGGTAGACACTATTCAACCCCCCTTCTAGTGTCTTTAGGAGGTGCCTAGATTATAACAAGTGGTATCAGAGCAGGTTTTCTCGTGCTAGGCTAACACCTTGAGAAGGATCAAGATCATGAGTGCACCACCTACTATCACTGAAGGACAGTCAGTTCTGAGGCCCCCCACAGTCTAATGGGAAGTACTATGCTTGGTTGAAGAACAAGATGGAAAATTACATATGTGTTGAAGATTACCAATTCTGGCTTATAGTGTCTGCAGGGAATTTGACCCCTACCAAAATAGTTGGTGAAGGAGCTGCTGCCAAAGAAGAACCAAAGTCAAAAGAGGAGTTCAATGAGGCGGATTATAAGATGATTGAAAAGAACCACAAAGCCAAACACCTGGTAATTTGTGGTCTTGGCCCTAAGGAGTTTAATAGGGTATCATCCGATAAGACTGCTAAGGAAATTTGGGATGCCCTACAAGTCGCACATGAAGGAACCACTGAAGTGAAGGACTCTAAGAGGAGAATACTGAAAAGACAATTTGAGTTGTTCACTGTGGGAGAGAAGGAATCAATCCAAGATATGATGACCAGGCTGACCATTATCATTAATGAGATGAGATCCCTGGATATGGAGTTGCCTGAAGTAGAAATGGTGGACGAGGTTCTGAATGTACTACCTGAGGCTTGGGAACCCAAGATGACTGCTATCATTGAGTCCAAACCTCTCAGATCCATCAAACTTGAGGAACTGGTTGGATGTTTGAAAACACATGAGATGATGAAGTATTCAAAAACTAAACCAACACTCAAGAAGAACAAGACCCTTGCACTAGAAGCAACTGATGAAACTGAGGATTATGTTGATTTGCAATCAGTTGAAGCTGCAATGGTTAGTGCTTTGAGACAGAACTTCAACTTGGGAAAGTTCAAAGGATTCAAAAGAAATAACAAGGAGGGCTCTGGAAGAAAGAATATAGTTGACAGTCCAGATTACTCAGGATGCTTCAAGAAGGACCATGCTGTCGTGGATTGTCCAATGTGGGAAGTTGAATGGATGAAAAATAGAGCAACAAAGAAGAAGGAAAGGGAAGCATCAAAAGAGAATGACAAAGACAAGAAGAAGGTGAGACGTCCTCTAAATTTCAGAGCAGAAAGAAGAAAGAGAAAGGAAGCTTGCTATGCTACATGGTGACCTACTGACAGTGAATCTGACAAAGAAAAGGAATCTGAGGATGAATCTCCATTAGCACTGATGGGATTGTCAAGAGAAAGTTCAGATGAAGAGGATCCAAGGGAGTTCAGAGGGGGACAAGATCCGTCAAAGCCACCTGTGTTTAATGGAATAAGCTATAAGTGGTGGAAGAAACAAATGAAAACCTTTCTTCAAGCGATGGATTACAATCTCTGGTTGATTGTGAAAAGATGACCTCATGCTCCTATCAAGAGAGCAGCAAACGGTGTTCTAGTTCCAAAGTCAGTAGAAGAACTCGATCCTCAAGACCTAAACTGGTTGCAGGCAAATGCCAAAGCTGTGTCATACTTGAGAAGAGGGCTGACACTTGATGTTCTAGCAAAGATACTTGAGTACAAGTTTGCCAAAGAGATTTGGGAGAAGCTGAAAGAGATGTATTCTGAAGATAAACAGAGGAAGGACTCAGCCCTTATGGCAACTGATGGAGAAGAAGCCGCTAATTCAGCAGAGGTATGTCTTTCTGAGCATAAAGAAAATTTACATACATACTCTACTGAAAATTTGATTCTAATTACTGCCACTTTAATTGAAGGGTATGAAAAAGAAGAAATTGAGAAAGATAAATTAACTGAAGAGATAAGTGATTTTAGAACTAAACACAAGAGTCTTCAAGAACAGAATATTGAGCTGGAAGAAATCAATGCCGTCTTGAAAAGGCAGACCCTTGTGTCAAACTCTAAAATCACAGAGCTAGAATTACAACTAAATCAGTTGAAGGAGAGTGTTAATGGTAAGCAAGTAATAAGGGAAGTTCAAACCTTTCTTGAAAGTGAACTTAAAAGGACAAATGAGATCCTGTACTAGGAAACTAAGAAAAACAGGATTCTGAATCAAAAGGTTGAAAAATCTGACTATGAGCTTACCAGATTAACAAAATGAAATAAGTCTTCTAAGGCAATGAATTGGGTTCTTGAAAATCAGAACAAAGGAAAACAAGGGCTAGGATTCAAAAAACCACTGCCTCCATACAATCCTAAAAGCAAATATGTTGGTTTGCCTTGCAACATGTTGTGTACCTTTTGTGGTGAAATTGGGCACTACAGACAAAGGTGCATGAATGCAAGCAAGGCAAAGACCAAAAATATAAGAAGTGTTCTACCTCAATAGGCTAAGAAAGATTTGATTTATCCATTTTCTCATAAGAAGGGACCCAAGCTTGTCTGGGTTCCTAAAGCTAACCCTTAATTTATTTTGCAGGCTGGAGTGAGAGAGAACAACACAAGCTGGATTCTTGACAGTGGTTGTTCAAGGCACATGACAGGAGATAGAAGAAACTTTCTCTCACTCGCAGCATTTTAAGGAGGCAGTGTAGCCTTTAGAGGAGGAAAAAGTGGTCAGATTGTAGGAATTGGAAAAGTTGGGAGAACTCTGGATCATGCCATTGAAAATGTATACTGTGTTGATGGTCTCAGACACAACTTGCTGAGTATCTCTCAACTGTGTGATAGAGGGAATGAAGTGACATTCTCCTCTGTAGGGTGTATTGTGAAGAACCTACAGAGTGGAGAAATTGTTATGGAAGGAAAAAGGGTGAACAATGTATACAAAGCATCACTGAAATCATTGCCTGAAAACAACTTAACATGCCTGAATGTTCAAGAAAGTGATTCTCAACTGTGGCACAAAAGAATTGGACATGCTAGTCTGTCACAGCTCAACAAGCTAGTATCAAAGGAGCTGGTTCGTGGACTGCCTTGTAAGAAATTTGAAAACATAAAAATGTGTGATGCTTGTGTTAATGGAAAACATGTGACATCATCCTTTAAATCAAAGAAGGTGGTGAGCGCATCAAAACCACTGGAATTGATACATATGGATCTATGTGGACCTATGAGAATCAGGAACAGAGGAGGAAAGAGGTTCGTGTTCGTAATTATTGATGACTACTCAAGGTATACATGGACCCTGTTCTTGGCATCCAAAGATGAAGCCTTTGATAGCTTCAAAGATTGGGCTGGTGTTGTGCAGAAAAGGTTGAGCCTAGAACTTGTCAGCATTAGATCTGACCATGGAACAGAGTTTGAAAACTCAAAATTTTCTGAGTATTGTGCAAAACACAGCATTGATCATAATTCCTCTGCACCAAGAACTCCTCAGCAAAATGGAGTAGTTGAAAGGAAGAACAGGTCTCTGGAGGATATGGCAAGGACTATGCTGCTGTCAAGTGGTCTTGCAAGAAAATTCTGGGTTGAAGCAATAAACACTGCATGCTATTTGCTGAACAGATGCTTCATAAGAGCTATTCTTGGTAAGGCCCCATATGAGCTTCTCAGAGGAAGGAAACCGAATACTGCACATCTGAGACCCTTTGGTTGTAAATGTTTTGTCCACAACAACAAAAAGGAACCATTGGAGAAATTTGATGCAAGAAGTGATGAGGCAATATTCCTTGGCTATTCTACTCAAAGCAAAGCATACAAAGTGTTTAATAAAAGAATACAAACAGTGGAGGAAAGTATGCACGTGATATTTGATGAATCTGATAAGGCAATTGATGAAAATGAAGTAGATGATCAAGCTATTGGCCTTACTTGAGAAGATGGTGCAGCTAACTCTGAAGATCCAGAAGAAAAGGAGGAATCATGTGAGGATTAAATTTCGAGAGAACAAGGAGTCGACATGACATGGGGAGCATCAGATGAAGGTGATGATTCAACAAATCAGGAAGAACGTACCCAAAGTGATGCTGAAGGTTCTTCTCGTCATATCTAACCCAGGCCATGGAAGCACCAAAGTTCTCATGCTTTGGAGAATGTGCTGTCTGAATTGGATACTGAAATTATGACCAGGTCGGCCTTGAAGAACTTTTGTGCATTCTTTGCTGTCCTATCATCTCTGGAACCAAAGAATGTAAAAAAAAGCTTTGAAAGATCCAGATTGGGTTCTAACCATGCAGGATGAATTGCATCAATTGAAAGAAGCAAAGTGTGACATCTGGTTCCTAAGCCAAAGGACAGATCAATCATTGGAACAAAGTGGGTGTTCAGAAACAAACTGGATGAGCATGGTATAGTAACAAGAAACAAGGCTAGATTAGTAGTTCAAGGATACAGTCAGGAGGAAGGAATTGACTATGATGAAACTTCTGCACCAGTAGCTAGGATGGAAGCCATTAGAATGTTGATTGCCTTTGCTACATACATGGAGTTTACACTGTATCAGATGGATGTGAAGAGTTCCTTCTTGAATGGTTACTTTAATGAAGAAGTCTATGTAATACAGCCACCAGGGTTCGTGAACGGTGAATTTCCTTATCACGTTTACAAACTTGATAAGGCACTCTAAGGATTGAAGCAAGCTCCAAGAGCCTGGTATGAAAGACTATCAGGGTTCTTGCTGAAGAATGGTTTTACAAGAGGGAAGATTGATAACACACTATTCTTAAAGAAGAAAGGAAAGGATCTATTGTGGTTCAGGTATATGTTGATGACATCATTTTTGGAGCCACTGATGAGGAGTTGTGCAAGTTTTTTGCTGAATTGATGGGCAGTGAATTCGAAATGAGCATGATGGGAGAATTCAATTTCTTCCTAGGATTGCAGATCAAACAGACTGCTGAAGGAACCATGATTCATCAACAAAAATATGTCAAGGAACTTCTGATGAAATTTGACATGGAAGGAGCAAAAGAAATGATTACTCCTATTGCTCCTTGAACCAAGTTGGATATGGATGAACTAGGTCCTTCCACAAATGAGACAAAGTATAGAGGAATTATAGGTTCACTCCTCTATCTCACATCCAGTCGACCTGATATTGTATATAGTGTGGGACTGTTTGCTAGATTTCAGTCCAAGCCTAAGGAATCGTATTTGACAGCTGGAAGAGAATCTTGAGATACTTGAAGGGAACTCAGGATCTATGTCTATGGTACCCAAAGGAAGGTACTTTTGAACTAATTAGTTTTGCTGATGCAGATTATGCAGGTTACTTGGTGGACAGGAAGAGCACTTCAGGAATGGCACATTTTCTTGGTCCCTGCTTAGTTTCTTGGGCGACAAAGAAGTAGAACTCAGTAGCCTTATCTACTGCAGAAGCCGAGTATGTAGCAGCTGCATCTTGCTGCTCACAATTGCTATGGATCAAACAACAGTTGAAGGACTTTAGAATTAAATGTGGAGCTGTGCCCATTTTCTGTGATAACACAAGTGCAGTGAATATTTCCAAGAACCCAGTCCAACATAAAAGCACAAAGCACATTGATATTAGACACCATTTTCTTAGAGATAATGTAGAAAAGAGTCTGATTACTATGAATTCTTGCAGGACTGAGGACCAAATTGCTGACATATTTACCAAAGCACTGAACAAAGTTCAATTTGAGAGGAATAGGTTGGAGTTAGGGATGACCAAAATACACGGATGACTCAGCATTTGTTCCCCAATGATTGGTTAGTTAAGTGTTCAACAACCTGTTTGTAACTATTGTTGTTATTATCCAGTCTAGATTTTGTACTTTATTAAGTATACTTGTTCAGCTGAGTAGCACCAGGTTGGGCTAATGTGCTCCAATGAAAGAACCTACAGGGTACGTAGAAGGAACCAAGGCAAGTATGAGGAACCATGTCCAGGTACATCTACACAGTTATTTATGTTAAGTGTCATAACTGAAATTGATTGTCAAATATACGTGTGTCAAGGAAGGCTCCCCATGTTCGTGTAACCGTCCTTGATTATAAGAATAATTCCTTTTGTGGTTAGACTTCTACTAGACTTTACCGGACCCCACTCATTTAAAAAGGCCTTATTTGGGTAAGTCTATGTAACTATCAAATCAACACCTTTTCCCAGTTTTCAAAACTTCAAAAAACTGCTTTTCTCTTTTTAGCCATAATTAGCACCTTTTTCCTAGAGAAACCCCCTACCCCCATTACTTATTCTAATCTCACAATTGATAGGAATAAAATTTGCATAATCTTTCCTTACTCCGTCCTCTGTCTCTCTCTCTCTCTCTAAATTGAAGCAAAATATTCCCTTCATTCTCCTTCAGAAACCCTAACCGAAAATTCGCCATGTCGACGGCATAATCCTCATCTGCTTCTCCCACTAAGACCTCAGGGACCCAAACGTCCAAAAAATCAACTCCCAAACCCCCTCCCTCTACTCTCGCGGAGAGAATCATCAAAGCTAGGGTAAAATTCCTCAAAAGAGCAGGAAAGAAAGGTGTCAAGAAGACGGTTGTCAGACCCTCGCTTCCTACGCAGGCAGAGCCAGTCTCTGATGAAAAACTGGTTGAGGTAAAACATGACTCTACTCTATCTAATTCTACTGCTTTAGACTCTGTAAAAAGTCTTGGAAAATTGAGTACTGAAACATTGGTTAAAGGACTTGATGAAATCGTAGAAAAAGTAGATCCTTGTGGTATCTCTGATAGGGGGAATGCTAGTGAAGAGAACTTAAAGGTTGATCAGGAGAAATGTGGGGGAATGTTCCCTTAGTTACTGATAAGGTAGTGGGGGTTACTGTGGTTGAAAATCTATTGGTGGGACTGAGAGAAGAGGACTCTGCTGAGTCCCAAAAGGACACAACCAACGAACCTAGTTCGGAGGCTGTTCCTGTTGAGGAAGTTCATGAGATGTCTGTGTTAGAAGGTCCTATTGTTGGAGGGCCAAGTTCTGTTGAAGCTGCAAAGGACTTGAGTGAAGAACCTGGTTCTCGCTCAGATCTTATTGTGGCTGAGGATGCAGAACTAAATTGGACTGATTTTGAGGAGGAAAAAGACGAGAAAATTCTGGAGGGTGATGGTGAAAGTGAGAAAGTTGTAGAGAAAGTTGAGGAAAAGAAAAAGAAGAGTATAAAAAGAGGGTGAAGAAGATGAAGTTGTGTTTGTAAGTGAGACAAAGATTGAAACTGATAAGAGGAGGAGACTGTTGAAAGGGGGAAGGTCTGTATCCAAAAGCAGGCAGGTGGATGAGAGTAGTAAGGACTCTTAGGATGAGAAGACTGTAAGTGAGGATAGAACTACTGCTCAGCCAGCACCTAGAAGGGTGGCTACTAGGTCTGCCCTGAAGCAGCAATTAGAGAAGGTAGAGAATCTTGAAAAGAAAGTCAAGAAAGTGAGTAGTGAAAGACAGGAGGAGAAGAAAAATGAGAAGAAGGTTGTTGAGGCCAAGGAGGAAAGTGATGAAGCAGGAAGTTATGTTGAGCCCAGTGATTCAGATATAGACAGTGAGTTAGAAAGCATGAAAAGGAGGAAAGACACTGATGAGGAGGTTGACAGAGTAGCCTTCTTTGCAAGGCACCAAGTACTGGCTGGAAGCATCTTGAGTGACCTTCAGGAGCATAATATGAAACCTCTACTAAGGAAGGTGGAGGATCAAGGCTTGTTAAACCTCTTTGCCAAGAATGACAGGTTTCTGTATTCTGATGAGGTCAGGGAATTTTACTCAAACTGTAGAGTGGCTACTAGGAGAGTGTTTTCAGTTGTCAAGGGTGTAGAGATTGAGTTTGGAAGGACAGAGCTGGGAGTTATGCTGGATGTTCCTGCTAAGGGTTATTGCAGGTATGTCAAGCTGAAGTGGCCAAAAAGGACTGATGGAGTGACTCCTCTGAGTGTGGTGAAAAAATTCTCAGGAAAAACCAAACTCAGAAAAGAGAGGAAGGTTGACAAGAAAGAAGTGGAGCCGGCTCATCAGTTACCTTTTGAGTTTGTTCATAGGTTTCTACTGCCAAGGGGAGAAAGGAACAGTGAGGCTAGTGCTCTTGACTTGACATACATGGACCTGCTGGACAGAGGAGTGAGGATCAATCTACCTGGTCTGATAATCAGACACATAAAAAGGATTGCAGATACTGATCAGAAGCCACAGTCTTGGGTGTATTCCTACATCCTACAGCAGGTTCTTAAGCACTTTGGGGTACCTTTGGAAGCTGGGAAAAACCAACCATTCATCAAATATTTGGGCTGAATGTGCTGAAAAATTATGATTTCTTCAAAGAGAAGAGAGCTTCCAAGAGACCAGTGCAGGTCAAGCAGGAGCAGTCTGAAGAAAGTGAGGAGTATGGACCAGAGGAAGCAATTGCAGCAGTAAAAGAGCTGGAGCAGCATGTTCTTGACGTGAATGCAGAAAATGCTGAGTTGCAGAAGAAGCTGGAGTTGAAGGATCAAGAAATTGATCGCTTGAAAATTGAGCGCCACAAGTATGAGGCCGAGCTGGTGATGGAAAGGGCCAAGAATACAAAGAACCTTGAGGCACTTGTCAAGCACTTCAACTTGAAGACCTGAGTCCTACTTTTCTTCCTCCCTGTCCTTGATAAAACCCTTCCTTATCTCTCTGTGTTCTTCCTTGATTTGTGACTTTAAGACAATCTTCATGTTGTGTACTTAATAGGGCTGTGTGGTTGTCACGCCCTTGATAACTGATTTTAAATTTCTTTTGCTTAAATTGGGTCTGTTCTATAATATATCTGGTTCTGCTTGGGCCCTTAGACTTATTCATGTGTGTTTATTTTTAGTTGACATGATTGCCTTGTGCTCTAGACTGGATGGTACTAACTTGTTCCTGCAGGATTTTGAATCTTTTCGATGATGCCAAAAGGGGAAAGAAGGAAATGTTGGGGTGTTTGTGACCTAACTCATCTGTTTGTATTTTTGTTTTTGTGTTATTGGAAATTTTGTCTATCCAGGTTCTTTGGCAACATTTGTTTGTCATCATAAAAAAGGGGGAATTTGTTGAGGAAATGTTTTGAAGAATGACAAATGGGAAGGACCCAGTGGTTCTAGGATAACCTGGTCCTTGTATAGAAGGGCACGACTGATCGAAAAGATTGAGGGTTGTAAATCTCTGCAGAACTAGGAGAAGTGGCGCGTGTACGAGTATGCATCCTAGTCAGACTAAAAGAGGTTGTGCTGTGGCTGTGTTTTCGAAGTACGAATACGAGTTGGACTTGAACAAGGAAAGAGTCACAGGAAATCTTATCTTACCATAATTACAAGGTTTCCTTGTGGAACTCAATTAGGGTTTTGAAAGCCCATATAAATACAAGTAGTTGATGCAACCGTAAATCAGTTATTCACAAAACGGAGAGTTGAGAGCATACACATGCGATTCAGCAACTTTCAACGTGAGATAACTGAAGAAGACAACTGGTAGAGTTAAGTAGGTGGAGTCTAGATATTCTGTCTAGGTTCTTAGTTTGTAAGTTGTCTTGTTTTATACTATCATTGTCATTACCTATCTGCTTATCTGAGAAGCGATTGTGTTAGGTGAACTTTTGAGAGATTACTTTGTAAAGCTAGATGTTAGCTTTGTTGAATGATTAGGGTCTAGAGTGTAGCCCCTTGGTTATAGAGTTTTGTAATCTAAAACTTGCTCTTTGTGTTAGTGGATATGTTCGAAAATTCCAGAGTGTGGGTTGTGGTTTTTTTCCCTTGAGCAAGGAGTTTTCCACGTAAAAATATCGTGTTCTGTGTGCCTGCTGATTGTGTGAGTTGTGGTGTTGAAGTGCAAACTGTTAAGGCAAGAACAAGGTTCTTGACTTAGGAGAATCTGGTTCTTAAAAAGAAAAATCGGTAGACACTATTCAACCCCCCTTCTAGTATCCTTAGGAGGTACCTTGATTATAACAAAAAGATTCGATAAAGACAATCATGGGTTGGAGAAGGGATCGACTCCAAAGATTATTATGCAAAACTAGAAACGGCAGTAGTAGAAATATTGCTTGAACCGTAGATGGCCACAGGGACTCAAAATTTCCAAGATGGAGAATAAAGCTAATTTAGCAGAAAAATCGGCTCTACGCTGATCTAGAAGGCAAAACAACCCATTCCAATTTGGAGACCTACTAGCGCCCGCCGAAGGCCGTAGTGAGGTGCTTATTATTCGGCTTTTTAGCAGAACTGATCTGGAAGGGATATTTTGTTAATATAACACAGCCTACAATAGACTGTATAAGTAGGAGAAAAGGCCCTACATGCAAACACTTTTGACATTACAATATTTTGTAAAGGATTGGAGAGACAAGCAAAGGTCTTAAAGCTTATTGTAAGGATTCTAGTCTTAGTTTCCTATAATCCTTTCCATATTTCTTCTTAGTTTTATCATTAATCGTTTATTGTTATTACCTTATATGAGTAAGTAAACTCATATTAGGGATTTAGACACAATGGATGATTAAATATCAATGGATATTGATTTTATTACATGATATTGTTGGGAATTTGATCATCTAGTCTTTATTATGTTGTACAGTTAATTTGAGTGACTACAACACTTGAATTTGTACTCATTTTCTTGTCAATATAGGTTACAAAGCTAAACTTGCTTGGGTTTGTATAATCTAGCTAGTATTTGGATGTTGTTGGTTTGATAACCTAAAGCCACTAACATAGATTGCTAGGGATAGATTCCCTGTCCTAGGGTCAAAGAGCTAAGACTTTAAGTGCTTTCTTTTGTCTTTGACAAGATTAACAAGCAGAATCTCTCTATACTTAACGGTTTTGGAGTGTTACTCGGGTTATCTCAACCATAATCATTGACCTATTCAAATCATGTGATTAACTCAACACCCGTTGTTAGGAAATCTCATTAATTGTGTAAGGCCTCAGCTTCCATTACTTGTTGTTAACTCAATCATTACGTAAGCTTCTTTTTATGCTTGTTACGTAATTAGAATTCGTTATTTTTATCCAATCAACTTTCATGAAAATAGAACTACCCTTCAATCGAATATCAATTGCAAACATAAATATTGAAAGTCTCTAGTTCCTTATGGAATCAACCCGGTCTTATGAGAAATTGTATTTTCATTGATCTGTGTCCCTTAGGGGGTACACTTGGCCTTGAACAAATTTTGGCTCCGTTTTAGGGGAACTACAGTTCAAATTTGTTATTTACGTTTTTATCAATTGTGCTAGTTCGTATTCCTAGGTCATTCACTCTTGGTTCTGGTTTTCTTGAGATAAGGAAACCATGAATCAAAGAAAGATGAACCCTAAAAAGGCAATTCGAACACACTTTACAACTATCCAATCGTGGATGAAGATGGAAATCCTTTTGGGAAAAAATTGGGTTACCTAAATTGTGAGCATGAGGAACAACATGGAATGGGTGATCTAGTTGATGATGACAAAAAGGTACATGACAACCAAGAGGGCCTTGATAATGATGCTATTAATAGTAATAAGGGAGATAATGTTTATGATGCCATTGATGGTGATCAAGGTAACCATGGTGTTGCAGAAAATATTGGTGTAGAGGAAAGCCCTGGTGTAGAGAGAAATCTTGGAAATGGTACCAACAATGCCAATCGGGATAAAACTGGAAACAATGGAAGCGAGGCAATCTTTGGAACAACCAAAATAGAAGGAACCAAAGAGGAAGGAGGAACAACAATCCCAATCCTCCAATTGAAAATCTTGAAGAAGATCAATGAGATGAGGTATTTGCAAGTGCCATAGTTGTGCCACTAATTCGGGGCATTGCTACCTTCAACACACCTAATGTCGTTCTGCTTGGATGGATAACACAAGTCTTTTTGGGGGTAACAAGGATGAAGATGCGAATGAACATTTGTGAAACTTCTTTCAAACATGCTCTTAAGTAAGTCGACAAACGAGTAAGATAAAGCTTTGAGGCTTAGTGTGTTTCCCTTCTCTCTTCACGGAATAGAAAAGGCATGGTTGAAAAAGCTTCCAAAGAACTCTATCAAAACATGCTATGAGATGGTGAATGCGTTCCTAGAAAAGTACTTTCCACCTAGAAAGCAAGCTTTATTAAGAGATAAAGTTTACATGTTTAAACAAGACTAGAAAGAATCTCTACTGGAAGTTTAGGAAAGGTTCCAAGACGTGTTATACGAGATAGTCCAACTCATGGCTTCTCAAATGAGATGTTGCTACAAGCTTTCTCGGGCTCAACCAAGTTATGGGGATTTGGGCGTAAGCCCCATTATTTCCAAAAGAATGGATGGCCAAGACGAAAAAATAGCTCAAATTATAACTTCCATTGAGTTACTTTCCTACCACCATAAGAAGATCCAAGAGGCTAACGAAAAGAAGGTGGAGAAAGTTGAGAATCTTTAAGTAAAAAATGAAGGTCACTAAGTGGCTGCTATTGGCTATGTGACATCACCAGGTGGTGTCACTTTGGCTTTTTTTTCAACATCCACAAGAAAGGTACGATTCCGACCAATGCTTTAAAGTCCAAGAGGAGAAGGAATCAAACTATATTGACATATATCAAGGCCAAAAGGGTGGTTATCAAGATGGATACCAAAGACAACCTAATCAACGAAGGGGTTACTAAAATCAAGGGAAATGAGGATCTAATCAATAAAGCTAAGGGAATACCAATTGGAACAACAATCAAGCAAATAGAGGAGCCGATTCCTCTTAACCTTATGTTTCGGGAGGTGCCCCTCTCAAGAAAAACACCTTAGTTCATCCTGGTGATACGGAGTTGAAGGATATGATGGCCCAAATGCTTAAAAACCAACAGTAAATTTCAAGTGAAATCAAGGAGATGAAGCAAACTATAACCACTCACTCAACTTCTATCAAAATACTGGAGACATAAATGGGGCAATCGGCCTAGAGCATCGCCTCAACATCCTTAAGAAGCTCTTCCTAGTGACACAATTTTGAATCCTAAGGGCAACAACGGAAAGGGCCATGTGATGGCTGTGATGGCAAGAAGGTAAGAGAGTTTGATGAGAGCAAAATAAGAAAGAAAGATGAGGCAGTCCAAGAAGCTAATTAACAACAAGAAGGTGTTGTGCAAGAAGAAATCGACCAAATTCTTGATGAGGTCATAGTTGATGTGAAAAATGATGATAGTGAGGTGAGAGATCAAACAAATCCTACCAATGCAAATGACATCAAAGAAAGTCCTCCCAAAACACCAGTCCACTTTACCTACACCTCATCCCCATACCCTCAAAGACTCAGGAAAGACATGTGAAGAAAATTTGGGACAAGATTGCAAATGCATCAATCAACTTACCTTATGTTAATGCCTTTGATCAAATGCAGGATATGGAAAAGTTTATGAAGCAACTAATCACCAAGAAGAACTACTCAAATTTTGGAATGATAAATGTCACTCACCAATGTAGTTCGATCATTTCCACAATCATGCCATTAAATTTGATGATTTGGGAGCCTTCACAATTCCATGTACCATTAGAAAATAGGGTATTTGCAGAAGCCCTGTATTATTTCGGAGCGAGCATTTATTTGATAACATATGCGGTCTATAAGACCTTTGGTGTAGAGAGACTGAGGCCAACATCCATTAAGCTCCAAATGGCCAATAGAACTGTTAAGAGACCTATGGAAGAAGTGGATAATGTCTTAGTAAAAGTGGATATGTTTGTGCTACCGTCGCCTTTTGTCATCCTAGATTATGTGCTAGATATGGATGTGCGTATTATCCTTGGTAGACCGTTCCTTACTATGTGAAAGGCCTTATGTGATGTCGAAGGAGGTGAGGTTACTTATCAATACAATGAAGAACAAGTGATATTTAGGGTCTGGAAGTCCATGAGGAAACCCTTGGAAAAGGGGTGGAGTCGATTGAGAAAGAGGAATATGACGAAGTTAGTGCGAAAATGGGCTGTTGGATGTCATGATAGCGGTAATCATGAACTTTGATGAGGTTAAAATGGATGGGCTCTTGGAGTGCATTTCTTCTCTGCAAGGTTTTGGGTCTTTCTCCTATGCTCCAAAGAAGTTGTCACTTGACTTGGAGAATAGGTCCAATCCTCCTACCAAATCTTCCATTGAGAAGCCTACCAAATTGGAGTTGAAGCAAATACCTTCACACTTAGAGGTATGAATTCTTGATTCTTAAGTCCTTACCCATTATTATCATATCAGTTATTTCTAGTGTACATGTTGAAATACTTTTAGATATGCTAAGGGAGAAGAAGTTGGCTCTTGATTGGACACTTGTCGACATCAACAATAATTTTCCTTCTATTTGTATGCACAAGATTGAGCTAGATGAAAGGGACAAAACTGTGTTTAAGGATCAAAGAAGGTTTAATCCCTCTATGCAAGAGGTGGTTAAGAAATAGATAATCAAGCGGTTAGATGTGGGTGTGGAAGTTCCCCATGCTAATAGAGAATGGGTGAGTGTAGTGCAATTTGTACGAAAGAACGTAGGGATGAAAGTTGTCTTGATCGAAAAGAAATGAGGCTATCCCAACTAGAACTGGCATCGCGAGGCGTGTATGCATGGATTACCGGAAGCTTAATGTGGCAACTAGAAAGGACCATCTCCCCCTTCCATTCACTGACCAAATGTTGCATAGGTTGGCGAGAAGGGTTTCCTTAATGGGTACTCTAGCTTCAACAAAATCCGAATTTCTCTTGAGCACTAAAGGTGCATGATGTCAATCTTTGGACATTTCAGTGCATCCGCAAAGGATGGCATTTGGACATTTCATTCCCCCGCAATATTTTAAAGGTCCATGATGTCAACCTTTCACGATATGATGGAGGACTACTTGGAAGTGTTTATGGATGATTTCTCAGTTGTAGGGGATTTATTTGAGGGTGTCTTGCAAACTTGAAGAAAGTGTTTGCTAGATGTGAGGATAAGAATCTAGTACTCAATTGGGAGAAATGTCATTTCATGGTGCAAGAAGGATTGTCCTTGGTCACAACATATCCAGGAAAGATATTGAAGTAGACAAGGCCAAGATTGAAGTTATTGCTAAGTTACTTCCTACTACTACGGTAAAAGGAGTGAGAAGTTGTCTGGGGCATGCTGAGGTTTTACCGAAGGTTTATCCTCAAAATTGTGGCCCATAGTGCAAATTACTAGATAAGGATGCCGGGTTTGGCTTAAATGATGAAATCTTGAAGGCATTTGAGTTACTCAAATTCAAGCTAGCCACAGCTCCTATCATCTTTGCTCAAAATTGGAGCCTTCCTTTGAGTGTATGCGTAATGTAATTGACGTGCCAATAGGGATTGTTATGGAGCAACATGTAGGAAGGATTTTTCATCCCATAACTATGCAAGCAAGACCCTAAATAGTACCCAAGTACATTATACAGTTACAGAGAAGGAACTTTTTGCTATTATATATGCATTCGAGAAGTTTCGGTCGTATCTTATAGGCTCTAAGGTAATAGTGTCCACCTATCACGTGGCCGTCCCATATTTGATGACCAAGAAGAGCTCCAAAATCGAGGTTGATTAGGTTTATTGTTTCTTCCAGAGTTTAATTTTGAAATGAAAGGTCGTGAGAATCAAGTAGCCGACCTTTTATCAAGGTTGAAAGAATCGGGAAGGACAAAGGATGAGGTTGAAACCAATGATTCGTATTTGGACGAGCAAGTGTCAGCTACTTCTTAGGAAGAGTTTTTGTGGTATGTATATGTTGCAAATTTTACTGTTAGTGGGATAGTTCCTAATGAGTTTTTTTCTCATAAAAAGGAAGCTCATGAAGGACTCGAACCACTATTTTTGAGAAGACCCTATCTATTTTGGGTGTGTGTTGATGTCATTATCCAAAGATGTATTCCAAAAGCTGAGTAACAAGCTATATTGCAAGCATGTAATTCCTCATTTTATGATGGGCATCATAGTAGAGCTCGTATCACATTTAAGGTGTTAGAATGTGGCTTCTTTTGGCAAACACCATACAAAGATGAAAATTTATTTGTGAAAGGTTGTAACGAGGCAAAACAACGGGGAACATATTAAGGAAGCATGAGATGCTTCGTAATCCCATAATGGAAGTTGAATTTTTGATTTATTGGGTATCGACTTCAAGGGGCTGTTAGTTAGTTCATATTATAATAAGTACATATTGGTGGCAGTGGACTATGTGTCAAAATAGGTCAAAGTAATTGCTCTCCCCAACAATAATGCCAAAAATGTGATTGGCTTCTTAAGGAAGAGTATCTTCATGAAATATGGAACTCCCCGAGCTATCATAACTGATGTAGGGTCTCATTTTTACAACCGGACTTTTGAGAATCTACTCCAAAAGTATGGAGTAAAACACAAAGTTGCAACGCCCTCCCATCCAAATGAGTGGTCAAGTTGAAATATAAAACCTGACGATGAAGAGCATACATACGAAATTAGTGAAAGCAAATTGAACCGATTGGGAAAGGAATCAAGATGAATCCTTGTGGGCTTATTGGATGCCACTCAAAACTCTTATTAGGATGTCACCATTCAAGATGGTATTAATGTAGGCATGTCACTTACCGGTAGAGTTGGAACATAAGGTTGCTTAGGCCTTGAAGAAATTTAACATTGAATTGGAAGATGCCGCAAGCTAATGAGTCTCCCACCTTACTACTATTGAAGAGTTTCGGTTCCTGGCTAATGAAAATACTATTCTCTAGAAGGAGAAAATGAAATTGATCCATGATGCAAAGATTTTGAATCAGATGTTCAAACTAGGGTACCTGCTTTTACTGTTCAATTCAAGATTAAGGTTCAAGTGGACAGAGCCTCATAAGGTGGTTCATGTGACTCGTAGTGGCTCGATTGATTTGCAAAGCAATGATAGTTCCCGAATCTTTTGAGTAAATGGACAAAGGGTCCAACACTACTTAGGATGTGATGTCGAACTTGGTGAGATATCATTCATCGACCTCTTGGACCTATGAACGTTGAGGTATTATCGTCGTTCCACGACGTTAAATAGATGCTTCTTAGGAGGCAACCTAAATTACATTTTTTCATTTTATTTTCATGTTAATTTTTCATGGAGTACATTGAATATTGCACTTGATCTTGCTTAATTATAGTTGATGTAGGAAAATGAAGCAAAGGAATTCTTGAAATGGAAACAAGGTCCCAAAATGTTGGCAATAAGTGGCTAGGAAGAAAGAGTTCTACGGCCACCAAAACTTTGAAAAGGGCCGGTTGTCGTAGGGTGTGAGCTTAAATTTCATCTAAATTAGGTAGAACCACAAAAAATTCAACAGCTGCCAATTCTATTTTCACCTATGGTTCCAGGAAGTTGAGGAAGAATTGGGATAATAAAGTGCCAAACCACCAAAAATATGGCAACGTCAACTTCTATTCAGCCTTCAGTCAATATCAAGCACCCAAGTAGATTTTCTATTCAGTGGACGTCGAAAATTCGGCTGTTCCGCCAATCCTTCAGGAAAACAGAAGTGGCTAACGTGGTATAAAACGAAAAGGTAAATAATTTTTCCCCTTTTCAATTTCACTCGACTGGAACCAGCACCTAGCTCATTGGCGACCTAATTTCGACCACCCACCACTCGTACAACATCACAATATCATTTTATTTACTGTGAAATCATCAATTAGCTAGTCATATTTTCCAGTAAGAAATCCAACTCACTTCTTAGGTTCTATTGGCTAGTTAGGGTTTTAGGTAAAAGTACTTGTTGGGGTTGCACTTTTAGGTTGTCCATGCATTTTCAAATGATTAAATGCTAGAGGAAGCTTGAGGTACTGATAAGTTGGTATTATTTTTAACTTTAAGACTACCTTTTACTTTTGATTTTGAATTCAAAAATGCTATTTTATGCGTATAATGTTAAATTATGCTTGGTTTCAGGTTACAAGTGTTGATGAAAGAAAAATTGAACCAAAACAGCAAATAGACAAGGTGAAGTGTTGATTTCAGCAGAAGCAGCGCAGAGTGCCTTAGCCCCAACTTAGGGTAGTCGCTCAGTTGAAAAAATAGAGAGCATGAAGTTTTGGAGCTAAAGATGGGCAACCCATCTCAACTTTTAGACGGTCCGCCTTTGAAGAACAAGACACCGACTCATACAAATCATGGTCTCCTATTCCTAACTTCCTACTATTGGGCGACCGCCTCATCCAATGGAAGGGTCGCCCAAATCATGAACATTAAGAACATGCTCAATCCCATGAAGATGCACCCTACCTTACCCGGAAAGATTAAAGTGAAGTTAGCCAATGTCACTAAGGGTGACTACCCCTTGTCCTCGAAAAGGGCAGTCTTGTCATTCTGAAATGTACTTAGTATAAATAGAAAGTGCTAGAGTTTTATTATAATTCCATTCCTACTCCTAGTAACTACTTTGGGCAACACTTAGAAGACATGTAACAAGTTTTTCTTCATTGTAAGCATCCATAACTTTTTTTTTAATAATCGATACATATTCATTAATCTATCCGATTACACGAGTTTGATTCCAACCCCTAGTATGAGTAGCTATACTCATAACTAGGGGTATAAACATGCTATAGTAGTTAAAATTCAATTGGTAAATCTTTAGTTTCACTTATTTTATCTTGGGTTTGATTATCTAGTTTCTATCACATTAATTTCTTCACTTTGGCGCTTGCGACACTAGGGTTGCATGGAAATTTAAATGATTAAAGACTCTGGTAAGATTAATCAGCTTAGGATAATAGATCTAGCAAGGATTTGGGTTATGTTGGTTAAAATAGCCTGACCCATCTAAAAGAGTCCACTAGGTAAAGGTTCTCTTTTCTTCGGTCAATGAGTTGGAACTCTATGCGCCTATTAATGGCTCTAGTGAGCGTAGCGTGGTAGACCTCTTGTTGGCTTGGTGGATTTTAGAGGTTACCTTAGATTGAATCGACCATATTCACACTCAATATAGGTGAGTGAAACGACTTTATTCATTGGATGAAAACTACTCTATTCGTTTATGCTCCTAGATTTCCTTTTATTAATTTAAACACTTTGTAATTAGTTTAATTGTTAGTTCTTTGTTTAAGAGTTAAAAAAAGTTCAAAATCATTTTTAGTCCTCGGAATATGAACTCTACCTACTTGAGTCACTATTTGTGATAATCTCACTTGACTCTTCGCTAGTTCCTTGTGGATCTTGGCTTGATATACTTACCGATATTTTTGCATCCGACCGGTTGCCCTTCGGGGTTGACTCTTGACTGTGATCATATTTCGGCACCATTGCCAGGGAACTACAGCTTCAAGATTGTATTACATTAGTTACTCAAGTATAGTAGTTCTTAGTTCCCAGAGTTATACCTTTGTGCTTTGATTTACCTTGTGTAGGTGAAATATGGTCGGCCGAAGAATACTTCCTAATCCGGCACTGCAGAATCCTCTTTATAATCATCACAAGTGGACAAAGAAGGTAATCCCTTTGTGGGTGACCATGAGGAGGATTTTGAGGAACAGTTCTATAAAGAAGGTCTTGGTGTCAATGGCCAAGAAGAGTTTGTTGAAAAAGTCAATGAAGGAGTTGGGGGCTATGTTCTTGGTTCCCTTGGTGATGATGTGCTACCAAATGATAATGACCCTATTGAGGGTGTGCAAGCTAATGAAGGTGTTAATGCTAATGATTGAGCTACGGGTAATGTCAACCGAGGTGGCAATAATGCTAATAGAGGTGGTCGTGGTGTTGTAGACTGTGGAGGTCGAGGTGTGAATGCCAACCGAGGAGGAAATATGTACCGTGGAAATGCAGGGAATGTGAATTGTAATCCAAGGAATTTAGAGGTTGGTGAAATGTCAATCCTCCTAAAAAGAAGTTAATGATGAAAGTGATGAAGAGATTGAGGTATAAGGGTTCAGAAGTGCAATAGTTCCACCACCTATTCGAGTCAATGCAACCTTCAACAATCCATAAGTAATCTTCCATGGGTTAGAAGAAAATGGGTTCTTTGGTAGAAGAAGCATGGAGACGCCAATGCACATTTGTAGAATTTTCTTCAAACTTGTGGGCTTTAAAAGTCTACAAATGTAATCGATGAGTTTTTGCGCCTTAGGGTATTTCCATTCACTTTGCAAGGAAAGGCCAAGTCATGGTTGCAAAATCTCCCAAAGATTCTATCTATACATGGCATGATTTGGTGAAGAAGTTTTTGGTTAAGTTCTTTCCAAATGGTATGCAAGCATATTTTAGGGACAAAGTTTATACGTTCAAACAAGACTCCTTGGTTTCTCTATCTGAAGCTTGGAAATATTTTCAAGATGTGCTTCATGAATGCCCAATTAATGGGTTTGGTGATGATATGCTCTTACAATATTTCTATCAATTGTTGAACAAGATGAATCAATCAGCGGTTAATAACCTTTGTGGAGGAGTGGTGGTTGATAAGTCATATGATGAAGTGAAAGAATCCTAAACAAAGTTCTCAAGCAATTCCAAGATTTGTAATCCTGAGCTCAAAACCCAAGTGGTGAAGGAAGTATGAATCCTATGATTATTAAAAGAATGGAGGAGCAAGATGAGAAGATGGCAAGGATTCTCACATCAATTGAGGTCCTTAATCACAACATAAAGTTAAGTAATGATGCAAAAGAGAAGAATGTGAATAAGGTGGAGAATCTCCAAGTGACCAATACCAGATATCAATGGCTCCTATGGGATATGCTACTTAGGGAGGCACTCCCTTGACACTTCTCCAACATGGTCAAGAGGCGTACTATCCGGATCAATGCTATAATATTCAAGATAAGGAAGAGGCTAACTATGAGAAATTATCAAGGTCAAAGCAAAGGTTATGAGGAAGGAGGATACCAAAGGCCTTACAATCAACAAGGCCAATGGACAAAGCCAAGGGAGGTCCAATTGGAATAACAACCAAGACGGGAGAGGAGCCGAATCCTCTCAGCCATATGTCCCAAGGTTCTTTTCAAGCAACATGAACAAGAGGGCAAAGATAACTCAAGATTGGAAGATATAATGAGCCAAATGTTGAAGATGCAAGTAGGGTATACCGGAGACATCAAAGATAGAAAGCAAATAATGGCATCCCATATAACATCCATCAAGGCCCTTGAGTCACAAATCGGGCACTTGTCACGAAAGTTAATCAAAGGCAACAAGGGGCACTACCACCTAACATGTGACATAGTAGTGAACTCCAAGAGAAATGAAAAAAATCAAGTGATGGCAATTACAACAAGAAGTGGAAAGACATAGAGTGATCCTAAAGAACAAGGTGTTGATGATGATTCTCAATTGAGAGACAATGATGATGATAACGGTGTGGAGTTGATTGATAATGAAGCTAATATGGAGAATATGGTGCAAGAGGAGAAAGTAAGGCAAGAAGATGTTTGTGTCCAAGGCGATGAAATTGATGTTGTGGCTATCCCTCAAAAGCCTACCCCTAACCGCTACTGCCCAAAAAGCTAAACCGAAGAAAACTCCAGCATCCAAACAAATCCCCCCAGTACAAGCTCAATTCCAAAATTAGACCTTTCATTTCTATGAAGAAGTGACAAGCAAAGGCATGCTTCTCATGCCAAAGATTTGGGAGAAAATAGCTACCACTTCCATCAATATTCCACTTTTTGATGCCTTGAGACAAATGCCAAGTATAGCTAAGTTCATGAAGGATCTTGCGACAAAGAAGATATATGGAGATTTGGAGACCATCAAGGTCACCCACCAATGTAGTGCTATTATCTCAAAGCACATTGCCCAGAAAATAGAGGATCCTAGAGCTTTCACTATTCTTGCTCTATTGGGGGAAGATACTTTGACAAAGCCTTGTGTGATTTGGGATCGAGCATAAATTTAATGCCTTATGCGGTCTACAAGACCTTGGGGCTAGAAAGGCCAAGGCCAACCTCAATGAAGTTGGAAATGACCGACCGATCTTTGAAGAGGCCAATTGGGGTTGTTGATGATGTTTTGGTGAAGGTAGATAAGTTTCTGTTCTCGGCACATTTTTTCATTCTTGATTGTGCCATGGACTTTGAAGTCCCCATCATTCTTAGCCGTCCATTCCTAGAAACTGGGAGAGCTCTACGTAATGTTAAAAGGGGTGAATTGACTTTTCAGTTCAGTGAAGAGAAAGTGATCTTCTATGTTTGCAAGTTTTTAAAGCAACCTATTGAGGAGGAATCCACTTCCTCTTATATGGATGTGGTGCTTGATACTTTAGTAGATAAGAAGAGTGTGATGGTTTCACAAGATGATACTTTAGCTTCGGTTATATGGAATATGGATGATGATGATTAGGAGAGTGTCAAGGCTTGTGTCTTAGAATTGGAAGGGTTAGGGACTTGTCCCTATGTGCCTAAAAATCTCTCCCTTGACTTTGAAAACCTCAAAACACCACACAAAAAACCTTCCATTGAAGAACCACCCACTCTTGAACTAAAACTCCTACCATCCCAATTGAGATATGCCTTTCTATGTCAAAACTTCACTCTCCCAATCATTATTTCATCCCATTTAAATAGTGACCAAGAAGAGAAACTTTTAGAAGTGGTGAATAGAAGGATAAAATCCATTGGGTGGACCCTTGTCGGGATTAGGGGTATTGATCCGATAGTGTGCACCCATAACATCTTGCTTGAAGATGGGTATAAACCTTCTGTGGAGCACCAAAGAAGACTAAATCCTCCTATGCAAGAAGTGGTCAAGAAAGAAATCATTAAGTGGCTTGATGCGGGAGTGATAGTCCCTTTGTTGGATAGTGAATAGGTATCCCTCATTCAATATTTACCCAAGAAAGGGGATATGACCGTGGTGCAAAATGAGAAAGGGGAAGCTATCTCTACAGGAATGGTCACCGATTGAAGAGTGTGCATGGATTACCAAAAACTCAATAATGCTAACCAGAAGGATCATTTTACCCTTCCATTCATTGATTAAATATAGGTTTATGGGAAGAGCTTTATTTTTATTTCTAAATGGTTACTTGGGGTACAATCAAATCTTGATTGATGTTGAAGACCAAGATAAAACAGCCTTCACTTGTCTCTTTAGCACTTTTGCATTTGGCAAGATGCCATTTTGGCTATGAAATTTTCCCACAACCTTTTAAAGGTGCATGTTTGCTTTATTCCACGATATGGTGGAAAACTTCCTTGAAGTCTTCATGGATGACTTCTCGGTTGTTAGGGATTATTTTGAAGATTGCTTGTCCAACTTGGAGAAAGTATTGGAGAGGTGTGAATAGATTGAGCTAGTGCTCAATTGGGAAAAGTGCCATTCCCTTGTTCAAGAAGCCATTATGTTATGGCATAAGGTATCTAAGAAGGGAATTGAGGTGGATCAAGCTAAAAGAGAAGTCATTTCCAATCTTCCAACTCGTACTACCGTGAAAGGTGTTAGGACTTTCTTGGGTCATGCAGATTTCTACCACCGGTTCATCAAAGATTTCTCCAAGATTGTGAATACCCTATGCGAGCTGTTGGAAAATATGACAAGTTTGTGTTTGATGAGGCATGTTTGAAAGCTTTTGAAGAAGTGAAGAAGAGGTTAGCAACAACATCGATAATTGTAAGCCCAAGATGAGACTTACCTTTTGAGCTTTGTGTGACACTAGTGATGTTGCATTGGGGGCCATTCTAGTCCAAAGGATTGAAAAAATGTTTCACCCTATATATTATGTGAGCAGGACCATGAATGGAGCACAACTCAACTACACAGTGATGGAAAAGGAGTTGTTGGCTATTGTATTTACATTTGAGAAGTTTCGGTCCTACTTGGTGGGGTCGAAAGTCAATGTTCATACATGTTACTATGTTAGCTTGAATAAGCTTGGAGTGTTGAATGATGAGTAAGAAATAGATCCAAGGACGTGTTGCTTTGGATCACTGCAGTTGAATAAATAATTATGCAAAATTAATTAAGCAAGAAAATTAATTGTTATCCTAAAATCTAATGTTTATCTTGATAATCATGCAGAGTTGTACGAGATAAGAAAAGATTGCATAAGATTGGGATAAGGCTTGAAGATAAGCAAGGAGTTTAATTAGGACTCAAACACTTGAAGGACTTTGGAGTTCTAATTGCTCAAGACGTCTCAAGATCTCGAGGCTATAAATTGAGAAGCATTTCAGCTGTTGTATACACGCACAAATACAGAGAATTTAGAGCAGCAACATAGAAGTCATTCTAAATTATATTTAAGCAGTCGTCTAGCTACATGGAACTAAGTGAAGAACCTGTTCCTTAGGATTGAGTTTATATTGTTCTCAGTCTTAGTTCATCTGTAGTACTTTCTATCGAGTTGTACTATTTACATTCATAGAAGTTCTGTAAGAGTACACTTCATTTAAGACTTGTACTTAGAGAAACTTCACTGATTGTGAAAGCGGTCACTATCGGATTAAAGTTAGTCCTAGGTTAGTAAGAAGGTAGTCTTGTAACCAAGTGAGTCTTTCAAATAGTGAAGTTGAAATCCTACTTGAGAGAGTAGGTCGTAGTTTTTGATCCCTAGTTAACGGGGTTTTTCCACTCTGTGTTCATTTACTTACTTTTACTTATTCCGCAATTAATCAGTAAAGGAATACATAGAAGGAACTGGTACTTCCGTAGTGGTGTGTCATGGGATATAACAATTAGTATCAGAGCAGGTTATCCTTGAAGAGGCTAACAGCTAGGATTAGAATGAGTACATCACAAGAAAATGGTGAGGGTCAGTCTACTATTAGGGCACCTTTGTTCAATGGAAAGTACTATTCATGGTGGAAATAAAGAATGCGAGATCATCTTCAAGCTGAGGACTATGAGTTATGGGACATAGTCACTGAAGGTCCCATGATTACAATGAAGAAAGATGCTAAAGGGAATGATGTTCCCAAAACCAAAAAGGAATGCACAGTTGAAGACTTAAGGCAGTGGGAAAAGAATGCCAAAGGTAGAAAGTGGCTTGTCTGTTGTCTTAGTCCTGATGAGTGCACTAGGATTCGAGGGTGAACTACTGCCAAAGAAATTTGGGATGCTTTGAAGGTTGCTCATGAAGAAACAAGTCAAGTGAAAAGATCTAGAGGTACACTTCTTTTTGTTGAATATGAAAAGTTTAAAATGAAAGAAGGAGAATCAATTTCTGAAATGTACACTAGGTTTAATGCTATTTCATCTGAACTTATTTCTTTGGGAAGGGTTTTAACCATTGAAAATAGAGTTGAAAAGATCCTAACTAGAGTTCTTCCAGACTCTTGGGAAATTAAGGCTTGTGCCATTATTAAAAGTAAGGATCTTACTACACTTTCCTTACATGAACTTATAGATAATCTAAAAACTTATGAACTAAGGAAAAAGGTTAAGAACATAGGTGAACCAGTTAAAACTGAACCTAACTTAGCCTTAAGTGCTGCTGATAAGTCTGTTGATGATAAGGAACTGGTCCTAATAGCTAAAAGTGTCCAAAGATACTTGAATAAGAAAAAGGAGGCTAGTGGACAAGGTATGTCTTCTAACATGAAACGGGCTGGAGAATGCTTCAAATGTGGAAGTATGGAACACTACATCAGCAAATGTCCAGTGATGAAAGGAGAATGGAGAAAGAGATATGTTGAGGAAAGAAAAAAGGCTAAGGAACAGGTCCACAAGAAAAGTGGAAATCCCAAAGCTATGGTTGCTGGTTGGCAGGATAGCGAGGATGAGAAATCTGATGATGATCTTGAGGATGAGCTTGCTCTAACTGCTCTTGAAGATTCAGATAATGAAGAAGATGTTGAGGTATTTGTTTCTAAACTCAAAGAGAATGTGAAAAACATGCCTAGAGAGAAATTAGTTAAAGTGTTTCACACTGTGCTAAATGAGTTTAAATCTCTAAGGGATGGTAAAGATCAATTGCATGATGAAATTGAAAGTTTAGAAACTGAATACAAAAAGGTTGTAATTAAGAATGATACTTTGAAAAAAAAATAGCATGCTAAAGGAACAGGTCCTCACACTTGAATCAACTGTTCAGGAACTAGAAAATGAGAAATCGGAAGTCAAATCAGTTGAAAACGGTAAGGGCATTGCTAATTCTCATCAGCTCATTGCTGAATAGAAATCGAAAATCACAGTTGATGAACTGTATAAGAAAAATGAAAAGATAAGATCTTTGGAAGAGTACTTTGTTAAAACAAAAATGGAACTAAGCAAAACTGTAAAATGGAACAAGTCCTCTGAAGCATTAGAATGGTTACAAGAAAATCATAGTAGTAATAGGAAGGATATTGGGTTTATGAAATCTCAGTCATTGCCCAAATGAGATCCAAAGAGTAAGTATCTAACTCTTCCTAAAAATTGGTTATGCACACACTGTGGGAACACTGGTTACTTGAAAAGAAATTGTCAATCTCTGGCAAAGGCTGCACAAAGGAACAGGTCCTATAAACCGGTTCAAAATTCTGTGGCAAAGAAAACTGTTCGCACAAAAAATAAAAATTACCATTCTGGGCTAAGAGAGATCTGATTCATCCTTTTTCTCAAGGAAAGGAACCCAAACTAGTTTAGGTTCTTAAAATTAACCCCTAGTTTTCTTTTGCAGGCTAGAGTGAAGGTGAGGAACCACAAATAGTACATGGACAGTGGTTGCTCAAGGCATATGACAGGATACAAGGAACTATTTCTTTCACTCTCAGCCTTTCAAGAATGAAGTGTTTCCTTCGGTAATGGTAAGAAAGGGGAAATTATTGGCATTGGGAAGGTAGGTAGGTTTAATTCACATAGCAAAGATAATGTCTTTCTAGTAGATGGTTTGAAACATTGTTTATTGAGTATATCTCAATTGTGTGACAAAGGTAATAATGTTAACTTTTCCTCTACTGGTTGCACTGTGACTAACCAAACTTCTGGAGAGATTATTTTGCAGGGAAATAGGCATGGAAATATCTACAAAGTAGATCTATTGACACTAGCTGATGGCAGCATGAGTTGTCTAAGCGTAATGCAAAATGATCCCCTCCTATGACACAAAAGACTTGGTCATGCTAGTCTTTTACAATTGAACAAACTAGTTTCTAAGGACTTGGTGATAGGACTCCCTAACATCAAGTTCAAGGAAGAAAGAGTTTGTAGTGCTTGTGCTAGGGGAAGCAGGTAAATTCATCCTTTAAACCAAAGAAACAGGTCAGTACTACCAAACTTTTGGAACTGGTCCATATGGATCTTTGTGGACCAATGAGAACAATGAGTCATGGGGGTAAGAAATATATTGTGGTACTAGTTGATGATTATTCTAGATTTACTTGGACCATTTTTTTGCATCTAAGGAAGAAGTATTTAATGCATTTTCAATATTTGCTAAGAAAATTAAAAAAACACTAGATAGTCACATTGTTGCTAGGACCATGCTATTATCTGGAAACCTTCCACAAGATTTTTGGGCTGAAGCTATTAATACTGCTTGCTATATAATCAATAGATGCATGACAAGACCATTGTTAGAAAAGACCCTCCTATGAGTTACTTAAAGGAAGAAAACCTAATATTGCACATCTTAGGGCTTTTGGTTGTAAATGTTTCATTCACAATAATGGAAAGAATGCCTTAGGAAAATTTGATCCCAGAAGTGATGAGGGAGTCTTTTGTAGGTTATTCATTACATAGCAAGTCATATAGGGTATTTAATAAGAAAAATATGAAAATAGAAGAAAGCATGCATGTTAAGTTTGATGAATCTGACAATCCATCTCAAGAACAGGTACACGAGGATGAAGAAATTGGAATGTTGAGGCATGGTGAACCTGTTCCTTAACAATTGCGATCTGTGTCAGGTGAATCAATGGGTAGTGAATCACAAGGAACACTTCCTTCACCTGAAACTGGCATGGGTAGCACAGAAATAGGGGGAACAAATATTACCGCTCAAGCTAAAAATGCTACTACATCAGGAACTGTTCCTCAACATGAACATCCTCAGGATGGACTGGTGCGAAAGCCTTACAAATATCGAAGTTCACATCCTGGAATTCAAACAAGATCTGCAGTCAAGAGTCATAATCTGTGAGCCTTTAATGCCTTCTTATCTCTTGTTGAACCCACAAATATAAAAAAAGCATTTAAGGATGCCGACTGGATCAATGCCATGCAGGAGGAGTTGAATCAATTTCAAAGAAGCCAAGTTTGGCATCTGGAACCTAAGCCAAGGAAACAGGTCCATCATAGGAACCAAATGGGTTTTCAGGAACAAACTTGATGAGGATGGTATGGTAACCAGAAATAAGGCCATATTGGTTGTTCAGGGATATATCCAAGAGGAGGGCATTGACTATGATGAGACTTTTGCTCCAGTCGCAAGATTGGAAGCAATAAGACTTTTTATAGCTTTTTTCTACTTACATGGATTTCACTCTACATCAGATGGATGTTAAGAGTGCCTTTCTGAATGGTTATTTGAAGGACGAGGTGTATGTCAAGCAACCACCAGATTTTGAGAATGAACAGTTCACTGAACATGTCTATAAATTAGACAAAGCTTTGTATGGACTCAAGCATGCACCAAGGGCTTGGTATGAAAGGTTATCAATATTCCTACTTCAGCATGGATACAAAAGAGGTAAAATTGATAGCACACTGTTCTTAAAAGAAAAAGGTAAACATCTCTTAATTGTGAAAATTTATGTAGATGATATAATCTTTGGTGCTACTTGTGAAAACTTAAGTAAGGAATTTGCAAGTCAGATGGGGAGTGACTTTGAGATAAGCATGATGGCTGAACTCAATTTTTTTTTGAGTTTACAAATCAAGCAAACTTCAAATGGAACTATGATCCACCAACAAAAATATATTAAGGAATTACTTAAAAGATTCGACATGGATAATGCTAAGAAAATTGATACACCAATTGCCACTGCTACTAATTTGGAACTTAATGAACATGGTAATTCAGTTGATCAAAAATTGTATAGAGGCATGATTGGTTCTTTGCTTTATCTAACTGCAAGTAGACCTGATATTGTGTTTAATGTTGGCTTGTGTGCTAGATTTCAATCAGATCCTAAAGAATATCACTTGAAAGATGTTAAAAGAATTTTGAGGTATCTGAAAAGAACTGGTTTCTTAGGACTTTGGTATCCAAAAGGTGGAAATTTTAATCTTGTTAGATATATTGGTGCTGACTATGCAGGATTTCTTATTGATAGGAAAAGTATCTCAGGTATGGCACATTTTCTTGGTGAATGTTTGGTTTCATGGGGAATCAAGAAACAAAATTTAGTGGCACTCTCCACTGCTGAAGCTGAGTATGTGGCTGCTGCCTCATGTTGTTCTCAATTGTTGTGGATTAAACAACAATTACAAGACTTTGGTGTTGATGTAGGAACTGTTCCTATCTATTGTGATAACACTAGTGCAATAAACATGACTAAGAATCCAGTGCATCACAAAAGTACTAAACATATTGACATAAGACATAATTTCTGGAGGAATATTATGAGAAGGGGTTGATCACTATTGCTTTTTGTCCCACTGATAAACAAATTGCTGATATTTTCATAAAGGCATTAAGTAGAGATTATTTTGAAAGGAACAAGTTAGAATTAGGAATGATTAAATTCACCTAAATCTACATAGCTTTACTTTCGAAAAGTGGCTAGAAAATGTTAAAAAATTAGAATATATCTAAGTCAATTTGAAGTTTCAGCTCAATTTTATACTTAACTGTATACTCTATATCATGACTTTTACTTAAAGTTTGCTAAATTTTAATGATGTTAGCCTTATATTCTTAGAATTTCAAATTATGCAATTTGATTGAAATTGGGTATGTGAACTGTTCCTTGTCACATTATCAGGTATGTACTACTATATTTTTCAAAATTATTAGAGTTTGATGACATAGGTAATTAGAAGAGTTTAAATCCCACTCAACCTCTCTCTCTCTCTCTCTCTCTGAAAACCGTCCCATCAAGGCACTGTTCCACACTCCATCTCCCACTTTAACTCTAATCATAACGGCTATAAATTATAACATTCAAGTGACCTAATCAGTCTGAAAATCTATTTAAACAAGGAAACTGAAGGTAAATCGTTTTAGACTCCATGTCTATCACTACTTCTTGCTGTTATATAAATCCTTAAGCTCTCGTCTAAAATTCTCATTTAAGTTTTCAAAATTTCAGAAAGAGTGATTAATTATCTTTTGAATCGAATTGTTGCCATGTCTCTTTCACCTAAAAACACTTCATCCAACCCTACCACTGAACAACCACTAGTTGCAAACTCTACTTCACCCATGCAAACAAATTCACCACCTCTAGAAAACCAAAACCCTCAAATCCCTGACTCTGACATTCAAGGGGAAGGATCATGTCCATCTGTTGCTGAGACACTGGAACATATGGATGATTTGTCTAGGGCCATGATCCTGTATCAATTTAAGGTAAATTATACTGAGCCTTTAAATGTTGTTGATGATAAAAGGGAAGAAGTAGAAGGGCTAGGTGTGTCTGTACCAGAAAATGAGGGGGAAAAGAAAATTGTGAATTATTTAGAGGCTCCTATTCATGAGTCTCCTGGTCTCCAGAGGTTTCTTCTAGAGCACCCATAGATGATGTAGAAATGGTGGATGTGGGTGAGGAAATTAGTGACAGTGATCGGCTACTTGTTGATTTAATGAAATTGAGAGGGTTGAAGAAAAAGTTAACAAAGCAGGGGCCTGTTGATCCTGCTGAACTTGCTGAAATATATGCAAAGCTTAAAAAGATCAGTGATAGTTATAAGTCTGGAATTCAGAAGAAAAGTCAAAAGAAGAGTTCTAGGAAGGGTAAAGGAACTGTTCCTTCTACCCAGACTCCTGCAAGTAGTGTTAGGAGAACTAGAGGCTCTGTAAAAGCTGCTGATGCACAAATGGCCTAAATTCTTGAGGAAAATAGGAAGGGTAAGCAGAAACAGGTTCCAGAGGTTGTTGTGCCAGTTGATGACTCTGAGGAGGAGGAAGAAGAAACCGTTCCTTTGACCAGGAACAGAAGAACTTCTCAAAGGAGGTCTGCACAGACTGATGAGAGATCTTCTAGTGTTGGTCTTGTGTCAAATAGAACAAGATCTTCTAGGAGGGCTTTAGTAGATGAAAGTACTTAGTCAGAGAGAGAAGCTGAGAATCAAGAAGAGGAGGCTGAAAGTGAAAGTGATGAGAAAAAGGCTGGAAAGAATTTGCATACTGATTATGATAAAAGGAAGTTTTTGAAAGGAAGAGTGCTTACTGATATGGAAGAAGAAGGGATGAGTTGGTTGCTACAGAAATTGAGAAACAAGGCTGGAAGGACATGGTCCTTAAAATCAGAGGGAAGATTGCCAGAGATGAAGTGGTTGAATTCTTTTTCCACTGCTCTATTAATGAAGGAAGAATAAAAAGTACAGTAAATGGAAAGGACATTTCCTGTGATGCACAAGAACTGGGGGAACTGTTTGATATCCCTTCTGTGGGCTACAATGACTATGTTAAAGGTGAATGGCCTGATCTCATAGGTTTGCCTACTGCCCTGGAGATAACAAGAAAGTTTGTTGAGAATCCTCAAGAGAAAAATCAAAAGGCAGTAGAGAAATGTGAGATGCAACCAAAGCACCAACTTCTGTTTGAGTTTGTTAATAAGATCATGTTTCCTAGGCTGGAAAAAAGAGGAAAAGCAAGTTTCTTGGACTTGGTCCTTGTAGAGTTACTAAACTCTAACAAGCAGATTAATTGGACCATGTTTATAGTGCATTTGATCACTAGGGTGGTGACAGGGAAGAAGAAACATGCTCTACCATTTGGATTCATTCTTACTAACTTGTTTGACAAGTTAGGCATTTCATTGAAGGAAGTAAAAACTGTTACCAAGAAGGAAAGGTTTGGGGCTACTACACTGATCAGTTGTGACATGACACTAAATGCTGAGCCTACTGCTGTTGGGGCTACTGTTTTTGGTACTTCAAAGGGTCCATTGAACAATAAGGTTAGGGTGTTAAGGTAGCAAATTGATATGCAAGCTGCTGAGGTTAAGAGGTTGGAGGAAGAAACAGACTTTTGGAAAGCTGAAGCTGCTAAGGCAAAAGAAACAAATGAAGGGATGCTTCAGAAAATGTTTTTGTTGTTGTTGCAGGAAAAGTCTCAAGGACCTGGTCCTTCCATCACCTGATACCCAAAACCTAGAAGCCATCTTTTGTCCAGTGGAATTTAGATTAGTTCTAGTTTCCTAGCCTTCTTGTCTTTAGTTTTTGACTAGTTTAGCAGTACTTGCTTAGTTTGTTTCCCCTTGTTGAAAATCTTTTGCTTATGATGTCATATATTCGATGGCTAATATCATTTCAATGCAGTTGCTTTTTGTTGGACTATGTTTGCATCTTGAGTTGCCTAAATGGCTATGAGTTGATTACTTTTATTGCTTACTATAATTCTGACTTATGCAACATTTTCAATGATGCCAAAAGGGGGAAGAGTAAGTATGATTTTGGTTGTGATATTTATAACCAGTTTAAGTACCTGATTCTTAATGATAAAATTGATTTCTTTCTGCTAATGTTGCTTTTATGTTGCAAGTAGTGGTTCGGGACATTAAGGATATGAAGCAAAGTCTATGAGTTTGTCATCATCAAAAAGGGGGAAAATGTTAGCTTGAATAAGCTTACTGATGACTAAGAAACAGATCCAAAGACGTGTTCTTTTGGATCATTGCAGCTGAATAAATAATTATGCAAAATCAATTAAGAGGGAAAATGAATTGTTATCCTAAAATCTAATTTTTATCTTGATAATCATGCAGAGTTGTACGAGATAAGAAAAGATTGCATAAGATCAGGATAAGTCTTGAAGATAAGCAAGGAGTTTAATTAGGACTCAAACACTTGAAGGACTTTGGAGTTCTAATTGCTCAAGACATCTCAAGATCTCAAGGCTATAAATTGAGAAGCATTTCAGCTGTTGAATGCACACACAAATACAGAGAATTTAGAGCAGCAACATAGAAGTCATTCTAAATTGTATCTGAGCAGTCGTCTAGCTACAGGGAACTAACTGAAGAACCTATTCATTAGGATTTAGTTTATATTGTTCTCAGTCTTAGTTCATCTGTAGTAGGTTCTATCGATTTGTTCTATTTACTTTCATAGAAGTTCTGCATGAGTACACTTCATTCAAGTCTTGTACTTGGAGAAACTTCACGGATTGTGAAAGGGGTCACTATACGATTAGAGTTAGTCCTAGGTTGGTAAGAAGGTAGTCTTGTAACCAAGTGAGTCTTTCAAATAGTGAAGTTAAAATCCTACTTGAGAGAGTAGGTCGTGGTTTTTGATCCCTAGTTAATAGGGTTTTTCCACGCTAAAATTCTGTATTCATTTACTTATTTTTATTTATTCCACAATTAATCAGTAAAGAAACACATAGAAAGAACTGGTCCTTCCGTAGTGGTATGTCTTGGGAAATAACAATACCGATCACTCTGCCATCCAGTACTTGATGGCCAAGAAGGACTCTAAAGCTAAATTGATCCAGTGGTTGCTTCTCTTGCAAGAATTTGATGTTAAGTCCTTGATTGAAGAGGCACTAAAAACCAAGTGGCGGACCACTTGTCCCACTTGGTGGAGGAGAATTTTGTTGTATCAGGTGAAGAAATCCCTTGGTATGTGGACTTAGAAAATTTTGTGGTGCATGGAGTATTCCCCGAAGACTCCACCTTTTATCAACTGAAGAAGCTAGCCAAAGAAACAAGGGACTACTATTAGGATGAGCCCTACCTTTTCTTGTTATGCGAGGATGGAATGATTCGTACATATGTTGCCGAGTCAGAACAAAGAGCAATTTTGGAAGGATACCACTCCTCCCTTTATGGAGGGCATCATGGTGGAGTGAGGATGGCGGGGAAAGTGTTGGAATGCATTTTCCTTTAGACATCTGTAGATTAAAATGCACATTCATGAGTCAAGAATTGTGATCAATGCCAACGGATGGGTGGAATCTCAAGGAAGCATGAGATGCCACTTTATCTCATTATTGAAGTTGAATTATTCGATGTGTTGGGGATTGGCTTCATGGGTCCCTTTGTAAGTTCCTTTGGGAACAAATATATATTGGTCATAGTGGACTATGTCTTAAAGTGGGTGGAAGTGGTTGCTCTCCCCAATAATAAAGCTAAAAATATGGTGGCTTTCTTGAAGAAGAGCATATTTTTGATATTTGGGACTCCCTGTGCCATTATAAGTGATGGAGGGACTCAATTTTGCAACAGAGATTTTTCCAATCTCCTCCAAAAATATGGAATGAGATATAAAGTTGAAACTCCTTACCATCAACAAACAAGTGGGGAAGTTGAGGTCTCCAATCGTGAGATCAAAAGCATTCTTGCTAAGACAGTTAATGCTCAACCAACCGATTGGGAAAGGAAACTTAGTAATGCCTTGTGGTCATACCTGCCCGAATACAAACCTTTGATTGGAATGTCCCTATTTTAATTGTTGTTTGGCAAAGCGTGTCACTTGCCGGTGTAGTTGGAATAGAAAGCCTTGTGGGAGTTGAAGAAATTAATCATGGATTGTGAAAAGGCCGCTAATGCACGAGCTTGTCACTTGAACGAAATTGATGAGTTTCGCTACTTGGCATATGAGAATGCATTGCTCTACAAAGAGAAGATGATGTCATTACATGATTCAAAAAATTGGAACTGGAACTTCAAAGTAGGAGACTTGGTCTAACTATTTGATTCATGATTGAAATTGTTCCCCATAAAACTTAGATAGAAATGGACTGGTCAATTTAAGGTAGTTGGTGTTACACCATATAGATCAGTGGATTTGGAGGCTAAGAATGGAGGAAGAGTTTTATAGGTGAATGGCCAAAGAGTGCAGCATTACTTGAGTTCCCATGCTGAGGTTGGTGAAATGCCGTGCATCTACCTTGATGATTATTGAAAGATGGACCAACACCATCGTACCGCGACGTTAAATCAGGTACTTCTTGGGAGGCAACCCAAGTTTTAGTTTAATTAGTTGTACACGTATCAAGATGGAAGAGAAGGATGGATGAAGGAGAAAAAAGTGGAAAAGCTACAGGGGACGGGCCGCCCAGGGAAAAAGGCAGACCGCCCCCAGTAGGGTGGAGCGAACTAAGAGAAGGGTGGTCATTTAGATCTTTACAGATTGTCCAAAAAGTAGGGACTTGAAAATTATTAAGAGTTGAAGTGATGGCAGGCCACCCCACAAGTAGGGTGGTCGCCTAATGGTTGAAACAAAAGGTCTCCCAAATTGGAGACTCAAAAATTTCCCAAGTATGGAGAATAGGGTGCCCCACCTTCAGGTATGTTAATTTTAAATTTTGAACTGCTATCAGGGTGGGCCGACCTAACCCTATGGGCGACAGCCCCATCGGGTGGGCCCAAACCAATGAAAACATATAGAAGAAGGCGTACGCCTCCTTCATTCTCTTTTTCTTTCCTCACTCTTCACCACTCCCACTCACCGGAAAATCACTAGAACCCCCACCGAAATCCACCCATTGCTAACAACAAGCGTTAACTAGTCACAAATCGTATCACACACCCCTCATTCTCTGTTCCTCACTTTGATTTTGGGTGCTTTGCATCCCTTACTTTTAGCTTAATCTTTAGTTTAATTAGTTAATATTGTAGAATTATAAGTCGAGTAGGTAGTTAACTTGTAATTAGATCCAATGTTTATGCTTAAATGCTTAATCTTGGGGAAACTTTCTTGGTTTGAGGAGGAGGTGCTTTAAAATTCATACCTTGTGTCTTGTATTGAATTTGGTCGTCACATATCAATCCATGCTTTGTCTTGATATATTGTTGCCTTGGTTTGCATGCATAGCAAGAAAAATGAGTTCATGTGTGTAAAAATTTGAGCTTTGTGTGATATGAACCCATTGTGAGATCTGTTGAGGTCGTGAAGGAAGTCGCCCCCTTAAAAGGGCTCCCCCACATTCTTGAGTTGTGTAAGGAGTTCTTATACTCCAAGAACAGATGGCGGCTTGGCAGGAGGATGTGACGCCCCCTCCGTGTCTGTTGAAAAAAAAAATTCTAAGTGTCAAAAGATGGCTCAACTATTTTCTGCAAAAGGCAACTGCACTGGAATTGAGGCCGGGCGCTCTGGCAAGGCAGGTCTTCTTCTTCTAAAGGATGGTCTACCCTTTGGCAAAAAGTTTGAAATTTTTTCTAAGTGTTAGGAACATGATCTCCCTATTTTGTTGAAAATACGACCACCCCTAAAAGAGGCGGCCCTCTCATTTAAGGCAGGCCACCTTTTCTGCTTGGTGATCGCCCTCTCCAGAAAAGAAAAATGCATCAAAGTGAGCAGGAAATGGAGCTGGCAATGCCACCCCTTTCAAATTTAGCACTAAAAGGAAGCATGGGTGATTAACCAACCATTGAGTGTGGTTAAGTAACAAAGGATGGAGTTGAGAAAGAAGCAAAGGCAAGATGACCACACACTAGGCCATGTTTTTAGCTGCTCACCAGCTTAGGGATGTCGCATCGGATGAAGAACTTGAGAAAGAAAGGGAGGTTCAACCTGCCCAAACACAATAACAACAAGAACCTCCTATCCAACCTAATGATGAAGAAAAAGAAAACCTAGTAGCCCAAAATCAAGAAGAGGGACAACATGAAGATCTAACAAAAAGGGGTCCCCCAACTGATTGGGAGAAGTCCTACAAATCAAAATCCGCCTTTCATGACTGTAGGATGTGCTTATTCAACAGAGGAATCACAAGGCAGAGGGTGATAGGCATGACCAAGGATCAACAACACAACCCTAGATTCTTAGACACACTTAAACAACAGGGTTGGGCCGACCTATTAGCAAAGCCTTTTCATAAAGTGGATAGGACCATAGTCCGAAAATTCTACGCCAACTTAGGAAGAAATGAAAAGAATGATTTCAAAGTGTATTGTCGAGAAAAGTAGGTAGACGTTTCGACAACAACACTAAATCAATATTTTGGGCTCCACAACATCACCCCGAAGGAGTACTTGAAGAAATTGGAGATGGATGTAATTGAACAAAGAAAGTAGGTGGCATTGATCATTGGGAGGGAACCAAACCCTCATTGGCTAAAGGAAGGGGTTTAATTCATAGACCCGATTTGAACTTTAAAGCAAAGGGGTGGCAAACTATTGTCATTTCTGGAATCTTGCCAACCCGAAATGATCACAAGGTGATCTTGAAGAGGGCTCTTGCATCATGGCCAGGATTAAAGTGAATTTGGTTTTGGTAATGGCCAAGAACATATTTGAAGATGCCAAAGCCGAAACCACCAACTCACCATATGTGACACCCCATCTATGGATAAAGTATCCCACATCAGCATAACACATGAGAGATGGTATGTATATAAGTAAGCATGCCTTAGACCCTAGTGACACATTTTAAAGCCATGCGGGCCTAGGTCCAGAGCGGACAATATCACTAGCGTGCTGGGCTATTACAGATGGTATTAAAGCCACTCCGTGTCGGCCTTGTCGATGTGGGTCAAAGTTCAACTGAGTTTAAGCGAATCTCGGGTATGGGGGGCAAACCTCAATGCTGAGTCTAGGCGAATCCCAGGTACTTGGAAATAACCTCAGCGAGGACGCTGAGTCTATAAGAAGGGGTGTATGTGACACCCCAACTAAGGATTATCCCACATCGACATAACACAGGAAAGATGCTGGGTATATAAGTAAGCATGCCTTAGACCCTAGTGACGCGTTTTAAAGCCGTGCAGGCCTAGGCCCAGAGCGATCAATATCACTAGCGGGCTGGGCTGTTTACCATACCCAAGAACAATATATATCTGAGGACCAGGGGTTGTGAAGCATGGTTAGATGACAAGTACCCAAAGCTGATGGGTAATTTTGATTTGTATAATATTGAAGATGTGAACAACCTAGTTCGGCCAACACCAGTTGCTCCTCGACCCTCTGCATCAGGTACTTCTGCACCTCCTCATATGGCTTCTAATATACCATCTACTTTAGGAGCACCTCCTTCCCATGTTGAAGTTGGTCCTAGCACTGTCGCTAAGGAACTGATTCAGGCAGTGAAAGACATTGATACCAAGTTGGAAGACCTTAAGTCAATCCTGTCCAACTTGCCCTCTGTCTAACCACCTCAACCACCACCACCTACCATCTCACATGAGCATTTTGACCAAATGATCAAAGCAATGGAAGCATTGACCGCGGCTATCACAAAATATGATAATGAAATTGTTGAGATTAAGAAGGAAATGGTCATCTTAGCCACAGAAAAAAAATACATGAATGAAAAGCTCAAAAAGGTTTTGGAAAAAATAGAGGAGAAAGAGATAGAAAAGGTGGCTTGGGTGAGTGTGCCATAAATTCTAATTGCCCCATAGGTTCCAAAATCCCAAGTGACACCACATGTCTCCAAATAAGTACTTGGTTCTTCAAGTTCACAAACTCCTCTAAAAGTGCTAAAGCAAGTTAAAATGGCAGAGAAAGAAGATAGAAAGCAAGATGCATAGGACTTGAGAGCTATGGAGCTTGATGATGATGAGGATGATAATGTTGCCTAGCTGCCACTTTGATCCCATGACGGTTATTAGTACTTCACAGATCTTGTGTGGGCAAAAATACGTCATATACTATTACGGGGATACGAGTCCAGCTGAACATACTAGACCTATCTCATAAGTCACCAGGCGTAAAGGATACATGCCTGTTCTACCAGTTATGATTGTTTAGGCGGTACAGGTATAGGACAAAGGGTATACATCCTGACGCCTTAGGGTTACAGTCTCCTATTTAGGGTTTCGTATATACCATCGCCTTGAGTTATAGGCCCATAACCTTGTTAGTCTTTGTATTTTACCTTAGTTAGGACAGGGTATCCACTACTATAAATACCTATCCTTAGATTTTATTGTACATTATCGCGATTCACCACATAATCCGACTATTCTCAAGGAATAAGGCTACTTTATTTTTCTTGCTCATTATGTCTCTATTTATTTTATTTACTTCTCTATCGACTGTATTGCTTGCCTCATTCTTAATTAATTGTTTAACCTAGGTGACCGATTTTAGGCATTAATAGTTTGGCACCCACTGTGGGACCCAGGCAATTGTAGGTATTCTACGAAGGAAAGGGCGCAATCATGTCTGATGATAGTAGCAACATTTTGAAGAACACTACAGACGCAGTAGATGAATCCGTGAAGGATCCCAGTGCTCCCAGCGTGCAGCCTAAGGATCCCGTTGAGCAACCGAATGAACTTTCCCAAGAGCTAATCTATGTCGCCAGCGTTGGGGAAGGCGACCAGCTGTAGGAAGGTAATACCGAATTTTGAGGTTTTCTTGTTAATCTCCTCAACACTATGTCAAAGCAACAATAGTGAAACTCGAACAATGTGGTTGAGGGGATATCCCAGAAGTTATGGGCGATGTTTGCTGGATCGTCTCAAAGGCCAGCATCCCTGCAAGGACCAGCACCCACGAACCATTCTCCAATATCCGTCCCTAACCGCAGGCTAAACATGGATGCCGCCCCTAAAGAATCATCTTCAATGAACAATCAAGACCTTAAGGGAGCGCCTCTCATCCAAGAACTTATAAAAGAGATGAAGGCCATCCATGACCGGATTTGTAATGTGCCGGGTGCTCCACCCCAGGTGACCACGTTATATGAGTAGAAGTTTTACAAGCATGCCTACAAAGCAAGCGTGACACCGGTCCGCATACCAAAGTACTATGAAAGAACAACTGATCCGGGTGAGCATATTATGCGTATTACACGGGTGTAAAGAGCAACGAGATCACCAAGGAAGAGATTCAGTCTGCTCTGGTGAAGAGGTTTGGCTCAACTCTGACCAAATGTGCCCATGTTTGGTACACGCAGCTACAAATGGGCTCCATCGATTCATTCACTCAGATGCAGGACCTGTTCAAGAAAGCGCATTCTGATGCCTGCATGCGGGAGAAGCGCATGGAGGACATCTTCGAGATCCGTTAGCATGAAGATAAACTACTGAAGGACTACCTTGATAGATTCCAACAGGAACGCATGGAGCTTCCACCAGTCCCCCATAGTATTTCCGTGGCAGCCTTTGGCAAAAGTATAAACTCGAAGGGGTCGTTAGCTACCAGAAAACAACAATGGAGTTTGACTCAACATCCTGTGACAAAATAGAGCGCATTGTATCAGAGGTAGACTAAAAAGCTTTGCTTGGAGCCAGACCATTCCCAGAACCCAGTAGCCTTATGAAGATAGAGAGCAGCGAGTCCATTTCTAGAAAGCGAGGGGGAGGGAAGAAGAACAAAAGCAAAGGTCCAGAACCAGGAAGGAAGCGTGAGGCAGAGCAGTTCCTGGGAATCTGGATCCCAAGAAAAGCGGGTAGAGCCCGATAGCTACAGAGATTTTCGTTTGCGAGTCAACGCCATGGATTTAGTGACCAATCACTTTGGAAAACTAGGTCCGAGGGTCTGATGGCCACTTACCATAAAAGGAGCAACAGGGAGAATCGCAACACCCTATTATGATTTTTATCGTAGCGGTGGCCTTGCAACGATCGACTGCAAAGCCCTGATGATCGATATCGAGAATCTATAGAAAGAGGGACATCTCAATGACTTGATTGAAGGTGGAACATAGCGTTCGAGAGCTCCGAATTCTTAAAACCTGAGGACCATCAATGCAATCTTCATGATCCCCGAACCAGCCATAGCCCGGGGACTACAGAGTCAGAGGAATAGCTTGGTCCAATCCCGTTTAGCCCAGAGGAGGAAGGAGAGTACTAAAACGACCTCGTCGTTTCTGTAAACATGCCTGACCTGGGCATCCAGCAAGCTCTGATCGATCCAGGAAATAGCATGAACATAATTTGGATGGAGATGCTGCACAATTCACACCAACACTATCAATTAACTTCAAGTCCTCGGAACATAGTTAGTTTCAATAGCTGTCGGGAAGAGCTTGTCGGGGAATTAGCTCTACCGGTCCATATACCAGGAGGACGAGTTACTCCCTTCTCGGTATTGGATTGCGATTTGTCTTACGACTTCATCTTGGGACAATCGTGGATACATAGCATTAAGGGAATACCTTCAACACTCCATCAAGTTTTCAGATACTCGACTTCTCACGGGGTTAATGACTTACGGGGTGAGTGGTCTTCTCTTGGAGAACATTATCCTACTTACGGCGGGGACCTTGGTGTATGGCCATTAGCCAAATTAAATATGACCAAAGAGGATTCCATCGAGTTCAAAGCCATGGAATGAAAAGTCAGAGATGAGATCAGTGAACTACAGGATCGGTTGCCGGTGATGGATCAACTAGTCCCTAAAGCCACAAAATTGGTATGTCAGCTCTCTGAGGTGATGTGGAGACAAGAGAGACCCCTATGGATGATACAGAGTTACCTAACCATAGCCTAAAAAATATATACAGCTCCTACAGCTTCTGGTGATAATTGAGCCAAAGCCAGGTGAGCATCTATTATTGTATGTCTCGATCTCAGAAATAGCATGGAATGCAGTCCATGTACGAGATGAGAACAGGAGGCAATTTCCCGTGAAGTACGCCAGCAAAAGACCCTCGCGCCAAAATAGGTTTTTTGCCTTTACACTTTCAGTTTGTTGCGGCGTGATCGTGGCGACGCAGGAGTTGCACTCGTATTTTCTTGACCATACGGTCAGCATGGTCTCCTCCACACCAGTTCAGACCATATTGTCTAAACCCGGACACTCAGAGGAGATGGAAGAATGGGCTGAGATACCGGGAGAGTATGATATTATCTACCAACCTCGGACAGCTATCGAGTCGGAGGAGCTGGAAGGTTTTACCTCAGACATCGTGGAGAAACTAAAGCCAAAGGCGGTGGAATCAATCATAAATGAAGAAACGAGCGAGTCCGAGCGTTGAGAGGTTAGCGTTGACGTATATCTCGAAGGGGAAAAAGCTAACCTTGATCTGTAGGTCAGGACACCCACTTGGATGCTATTTTACAAGACTGCCAGAGCTCATTGCGATGAAGCAGAGTATGAAGCCATAATTCAAGCTCTTGACTTAGCCTACATACTGGGGGCCAGGAAGGTCACCCTCTTCAGCAGCTCCCAACTGATCGTCGATCAAGTCAAGGAAGTTAATACAACGGAAGGCATCTACATGACGGATCGGTAGCAGAAAATGAAAGCACTCTTAAAAAATTTTCAGGCATGGGAGTTTGTCTATCAAGAAGGAGGCTAGAGTGATGGCGAAGCGTCCGAGTATTCATACGATCAGTAGATAGTGCTTGAGTTAACCCCCGTAGACCTAATAAACCTTGAAGTTCCAAACACAGGATCCGTCACAAGGTAGCGTCACGCGCTGATACTCTACCTAAGCAAAAGAATCCTCCTTGAAGACAAATAAAAAAGCAGACAACTGCGAAAGCAAGCTGATCATTATTGATTGATTGGCACAGACTTGTACCATCGAGTTGTCAGCGGCCAAGAGGTAACATCTCCATGCTCAGCACCCTTGAATAGGGAAGCCCAAGCACATGGCCTCGAACCTTCCGAGGATCGACCATAAGGTGTGTTTCGAGTTTTAAAAGAGTTTATTTTTTTTTAACTTTGATCGTAGTATTTTCATATTCCTCAATCATGTTACGGATTTTCACCCACAGCATCTCAGGCCTAGCACCCCTTATTAATAAAACTACTATTTTTATTTAGTCAGTTTTACTTATTTATTCAGATCCATCTACGATCCAACTATTCATAGCCCCGGATAGACTTAAGTTTAAGTAATACACTCACTTTTCGCTATAAAAGTAGGGTACACCGCTCGCTTAGAGCTAGATCACGTCTAGCTCAGCCACTGGGAATTACTCGTACGTTGAACTCGTTAATTCAACAACTGCACCATGCCGATGGGGACGCCCGTTTGCATAGTGCCAGAAAGTCTTAAATACTCGAGTCACTAAGTAGAACATTCAAAGTCGGACACAAAAGGGGACGTTTTCACACGGGCTAATGTCGTCCCATTGTGGGCGTAACTTAACGCATCACATACTAACGCAAATGAAGCGCCCTTTAGTGTGCACACCCCTCTCTTGAAGACACTAGCCCAGAAAGGCACACAAAACATACTGTTTGGCTACACATTACACAGCATGTAATTACACAAGTACGTATAAAATTATTAATGAACGATCGTTTCATTAATAACGAACAGCCCGTAGGCTCATAATAAACAATTAGTTCTTCCTGAATACAACATTTATTTCATAACAATTGTAGAATTAAAAGGAAAGGGAAGACTAAAAACAAAGAGCACCCCAGGATTAACATGGCTAAAAATCCTTCATCTGGATTGTAGCTACAAGCCGTAAACAGTCCGGAGTTCTTTTTTTTTTTTTTTTTGGAAGTTCGAGATATGTCGGCCTGAGCATTCTTTCAAGGTATATGGCCGATGGTGCAACCAAAGCCAGCCTGCTTGATAGAAGCAAGGGACCTCGAAAGCATTTGAGTACACGCCTAACCTTTCCCGTCTTGCCCGTTGAACTTAAAGAGAAACTTGAAGACTCGCCGTAGAGCTTAGAAGGAAAACTTGACCATCTAAGTCAACCTCAACTGATCAAACCAGAGTGTACAACTCCATATATCTTCAAGCACAAACATGAGTTCACTAGGAACTGAGAGGCTTGAGCTTGTAACCTACCACAAGGGAGCCTCTTCCCTCGGGTATCCTACAGCCAACGGCCGATGAAGTGTTGTAATAGCGGTTCAGTTGAAGCATATAACCAAGGTGAAAACCATGAATCACGGGGGGATCCAAAGCTTAGTGCCATCTTAACCACCCGACAACGTGAAGCTGTATCCTCTTTCCTGCCATGAAACGGAGTGAGAAAAGTAGGCTTCAACCCTACTCCATCAAAGAGGCAGTCTAAGCGCTAGAGAAATCCTAGCGGAAAAGCCACACGGAAGCTGAAAGGGCTAAGTGGCCTGATCCCGCATGACAAGAAGAATATCACAGCAACCGCTGTGTTAGAAGATGAACGCACCATAATTAATGCACACGACACAATGAAGACACCCTAGAGGACGTCGTTAGAATCCTGATCAAATTTCATGACTCAGGGGACTTAATCTGTTTCCTCATGGGCGAAGGAAGAAAAGGATGTAACTGCAGACGAATTTCCACCTATAGTTTCCTCATGCAACATCCATTCGGAACTAAGAAGGTCTTCTGGGAAAATCAAACCAAGATCAAAGGCAAACATTTTGAAAGAAAGGAAAGTTTCTTGCTATCATAAGAAATTGCTGAATAAGTGAAGTATTTTCTGAAGAGGAGTTTATGATTTTTTCTACTAGCATGAAGTACCTATTTATAGGCTGAAAAGAGATAAGGATGGAATATGAAACGATCAAGAGTAATTATTGCTGGAGATATGAAACGATTCAGATCAGTTATTGGCAGTTCTTGGAAAGGTGCATGGAACCAGTATCAACCAATAGAATGAAAGCATGCAGAGTTCTTGAAGAAATCAACATCATTCTTGGTTAAAGAGACTACGAGTCTCAAAGAGTCAGTGAGATACCTTTTTACATCCATCTTGTATGTCGCTTTCACTTCCCAACTGCTCGCGTCTGCATTCAGCAAGTAGGGGGATTGATTGTGTGGGAAAAAATATGCCACCTGCTATTATAGGGATATGAGTCCAGCTGACGAGACTAGACTTATCTCATTAGTCACCGGGCGCAAAGGATACACGCCTGTTCTATGAGTGATGACTGTTCAGGCGGTACGGGCGTAGGACAAAGGGCATACATCCTGCCGCCTTAGGGTTACAGTCTCCTCGTTATAGTTTCGTATATACCACCGCCTTGAGTTATAGGCCTATAGACTTACTAGTCTTTGTATTATACCTTAATTAGGACAGGGTATCCACCACTATAAATACCCCTCCTTCAATTGTATTGTACATCATCTCGATTTACCAAAGAATCTGGCTATTCTCAAGGAATAAGACTCCTTTACTTTTATTGCTCATTATTTCTCTCTTTATTTTAATTACTTTTCAATCGTATTTACTGTATTGATTGTGACCTCATTCTTAACTAATTGCTTAACCTAGGTGATCGATTTTAGGAACAAACAGGTCCTAGAGCTCACAGAGGATGTGCAAGTTGAAATAGAAAAACAAGTCTCGATGGAGGAAGCCATCCGAGCAAATGAAGAAAATAAGAAAGTGGTGACAAGTCCACTTGTGCATGTGGAACAAAAAGGAATAAAAATTGTTCGATATTGAGCAGGGAGTCCCTTCTACCCACCCTATATTCTTATTTTGTTAACTTAGAACGCGGCGATGATGTTAGAGTTTTTAGCTGGGGGAGGGTTCGACTTTGTATTTATATTTTGGAAATTGAAAATAAATTTTGCTTTATTGATGTTCATGTATGAATTTGAATCATTTTGATGTATATGCATATTCGTGTTTGCTAGTTTATTTTATTTTGTCGTTTATGTTTCATGTTTTCATATTTTATAAACTTTCGATTTTCTTTGCTCGGTTCTTTCCAGAGGTATAACTTTGAACCAATTGTGCGACCAGTAGTTTTTTGCAAGATTTTTTTAGGGTGTCTTAGTGATTCATATGGTACTACCTTAAGTACATTGTTTGTATGGCATGAGACAGGTAGAAGTGTGTTTTGATTGGCATGGCTTAGGTTGTAGAACGTGAAGCTCATATGTTTGATCTTTAAGTCATTAGCGTGGTCCAACTTTGGACCATTGTATGCTTTGCAAGTGAGTGGTCTTATTGTGTGATTGGATTCTATTCCTAAGATGTCACTTGCATATGTGGTTAGGTTCAGAATAAAAAGCTCATATGTGTGACCTAAGAGCTTAAAGCTAGTCTTGAGTTACCTTGAAGCGAAATCCGAGGCAGTACTTGGCTTGAAAATGATTTTTGATTTTCCTTGAACCGCTAGTAATCTAAATGGCCTACCCTTGCATCTTGATCCTAGTCAACTCCTTTGAGCCTTTATCTGTTCTTTTGGAAACCACATTAATAGGCCGAACCAATTTTGTGTGCTAAGGCACCAATCCTCTTTTGGCCTAACCTTCTTGGGTGCATTCAAAGACGTGCAACAATATCTAAAACTTAAGTTTGGAGGTGGAATGAGTTAGAAGACAGAAGTGTGGGAGTCAATGGGACCCAATGAAATAAAAGAAGAAAAAAAGATGAAAGTGGAGAAAAGAAAAAAGTTTGAAAGAAAAAAGAAAAGAAAAAGAAAAGAAAGAAAAATGAGGAAAAATAGAGAAAAAGAAGAAAAAAAGAAAGAAGAATAAAAAGAAAAAAGACTAGTTTAATCCCATTCTAGCAAGGTAGTGATCAATATTGAAGGGAAAGTTGCGTTGAAAAAGTTTGAAGTTAGTGTAGTGTTTAAGGAGGTGTGCAGCCACCAATTAACTAAATCTTACTCCACCTATAACCAAAAGCCTACATTACAACCTAAAGCAAGTCCTAACTGATTTTGACTCAAGTTTTCCTACATTCTTAGAGAGGTGCATAAAGGGCAAGCCTAGGGTTGTTAGGAAGCATTAATGAGCATTATTTGTGAAAGTGAATGTCTGATTGTAAGAGTCCAGGTCTTGAACGAAAATAGTTTTTTTTAGTAAAGGACTCTATTCTTTCTTGTGAGGACAGCAAGTGAGTCTTACATATGGAGTCTAGATTCATAGTGTGGTTGTATGAGCGAGTGGAGTTAGTTGATAAAAAATTTAGGCAACTCTTGAGGTTCATATATTTTCTTTGGCAATGATTTGATTGAAATGCATGCCTTACTTGTCAAGTGTCCATATGTGTGCTGGTGACTAGTTAGTACCAACTGACTTATTAATTCAAAATGATTTTAGTGACAAAAAAATTGGCATATGACATCATTTTGAGCTAACTTAGAAACATTCTTTGGTCTTGTTCAGTTTGATTTGCTTGCGGACAAGCAAAGACTTAAGTTTGGGAGAGTTGATAAGTTGGCATTTTTCAAAATTTAAGACTACCTTTTAATTTTATTTTTGAATACTAAAGCATTATTTTGTGCGTATAATATTATATTGTGCATGGTTTTAGATTACAAGTGCTGATGAAAGAAGGATGGAACCAAAAGAGAAAAAAGACAAGTCAAAGTGTTAATTTCAGCAGAAGCAGTGTAGGGCGCCCCACCACCAATTCAGGGTGGTCGACTAATTGAAGAAACAGAGAGCAGGAAGTATTGGAGCTTCGCACATCAACTTCTGGATGTCTGCCTTTGAAGAACAGACGATCGTCTCATGCAAAGAATGGATGACTATTCCTAACTTCCCATTATTAGGCGACCCCGTTATCCAAGTTTAAATAGAAAAATAGGTCCTAGAGCTCACGGAGGAAGTGCAAGTTGAAATGGCAAAACAAGCCTCGATGGAGGAAGCCATCCGAGTAAAGGAAAAAAAAAGAAAGTGGAGACAACTCCACTTGTTCATGTGGAAGGAAAGGGAATAAAAAATGTTCGAGATTGAGCAAGGAGTCAGTTCTATCCACCCTATGTTCTTATTTTGTTCACTTAGCACACGACGATGAAGTTAGAGTTTTTAGCTGGTGGAGGGGTTCGACATCGTATTAATATTTTTGGAAATTGAAAATAAATTTTGCTTTATTGATATTCATGTATGAATTTGAATCATTTTGATGTATATGCATATTCGTGTTTGCTAGTTTATTTTATTTTTTCGTTTATGCGTCATGTTTTCATATTTTGTAAACTTTCGATTTTCTTTGCTTGATTCTTTCCAGAGGTTTAACTTTGAACCAAGTGTTCAACCAGCACTTTTTTGCGAGATCCTTTTAGGGTGTCTTAGTGATTCATGTGGTACTACCTTAATTACATTGTTTGTACGGCATGATACAGATAGAAGCGTGTTTTGCTTGGCATGGCTTAGGTTGTAGAATGTGAAGCTCATTTGTTGGCTCTTTAAGTTATTGGCGTGGTCCAACTTTGGACCATTGTATGCTTTGCAAGTGAGTGGTCTTATTGTATGTTTGGATTCTATTCTTAAGATTTCTCTTGCATGTGTAGTGAGGTTCAGAATAAAAAACTCATATGTGTGACCTAATAGCTTAAAGCTTGTCTTGAGTTACCTTGAAGCGAAATCCTAGGCAGTACTTGGCTTGACAATGATTTTCGACTTTTCTTGAACTGCGAGTAATCTAAATGTCCTACGCTTGCATATTGATACTAGTCAACTCTTTTGAGCCTTTATCCGTTCTTTTGGCAACCACATTAACAGCCCGAACCAATTCTGTGTGCTAAGGCACCAATCCTCTTTTGGCCTAACTTCCTTGGGTTCATTCAAAGGCGTGCAACTATGGCTAAAACTTAAGTTTGGGGGTGGTATGAGTTAGAAGATAAAATTGGGGTAGTTAATGAGACCTAATGAAATAAAAGAAGAAAAAAAGATGAAAGTGGGGAAAAGAAAGAAGTTTGAAATAAAAGTGAAAAGAAAAACAAAAGAAAGAAAAATGAGGAAAAATAAAGAAAAAAAAGAAAAAAAGAAAGACGAATAAAAAGGGAAAGACTAGTTTCATCCCATTCTAGCAAGGTAGTAAGCAATATTGAAGGGAAAGTTGCTTTAAAAAAATTTGAAGTTAAGTTAGTGCTTAAGGAGGTCTGCAGCCACCAATTAACTAAATCTTACCCCATCTATAACCAAAAGCGTACATTACAACCTTAATCAAGTCTTAATTATTTTTTATTCAAGTATTCCTAGATTGTTAGAGAGGTGCATAAAGGGCAAGCCTAGGGTTGTTAGGAAGCATTAATGAGCATTATTTCTGAGAGTGAGTGCTTGATTGTAAGACTCTATTCTTTCTTGTGAGGACAACAAGTGAGTCTTACATGTGGACTCCAGATGCATAGTGTGGTTGTATGAGCGAGTGGAGTTAGTTGATGACATTGAGACAACTCTTGAGGTTCATATATTTCCTTTTACCATGATTTGATTGAAATGCATGCCTTACTTGTCAAGTGTCCCTATGTGTGGTGGTGACTAGTAAGTACTATTTGACTTATTAATTCAAAATGATTTTAGTGACAAAAAAATTGGCATATGACATCATCTTGAGCTAACTTAGAAACATTCTTTGGTCTTGTTTAGTTTGATTTGCTTGAAGAATAGGTAGTTTTCAAAGTTTTAGACTACCTTTTACGTTTGTTTTTGAATACTAAACCATTATTTTGTGCGTATAATGTAAAATTATGCATGGTTTTAGGTTACAAGTGCCGATGAAAGAAGCATGGAACCAAAAGGGAAAAAAGACAAGCCAAAGTGTTGATTTCAGCAGAAGAAAAGCAGGGTGCCCAAACCCCAACTCAGGGTGGTCGCTCAATTCAAAATAAAGAGAGCAGGAAGTTTTGGAGCTTCGCACATCAACTTCTGGATGTCTGCCTTTGAAGAACAGACTACCGTCTCAAGCAAAGCATGGATGACTGTTCCTAACTTCCCATGATTAGGCGACCCTGTCATCCAAGTTGAAATAAAAAAATTGGTCCTTGAGCTCACGAAGGATGTGCAAGTTGAAATGGCAAAACAAGCCTCGATGGAGGAAGCCATTCGAGTAAAGGAAAAAAACAAGAAAGTGGAGACAACTCCACTTGTGCATGCGGAAGGAAAGGGAATAAAAATTGTTCGAGATTGAGCAAGGAGTCCGTTCTATCCACCCTATGTTCTTGTTCACTTATCAGACGATGATGATGTTAGTGTTTTTAGCTGGGGGAGGGGATGGACTTCGTATTTATATTTTTGGAAACTGAAAATAAATTTTGCTTTATTGATATTCATGTATGAATTTGAATCATTTTGATGTATATAAATATTTGTGTTTGCTAGTTTATTATATTTTTTTGTTTATGTGTCATGTTTTCATATTTTATAAACTTTCGATTTTCTTTGCTTGGTTCTTTCCAGAGGTTTAACTTTAAACCAAGTGTGCAACCAGTTCTTTTTTGCGAGATATTTTTAGGGTGTCTTAGTGATTCATGTGGTACTACCTTAATTACATTGTTTGTATGGCATGATACAGGTAGAAGCGTGTTTTGCTTGGCACGGCTTAGGTTGTAGAATGTGAAGCTCATTTGTTGGCTCTTTAAGTCATTGGCGTGGTCCAACTTTGGACCATTGTATGCTTTGCAAGTGAGTGGTCTTATCGTGTATTTGGATTCTATTCTTAAGATTTCACTTGCATGTGCGGTGAGGTTCAGAATAAAAAACTCATATGTGTGACCTAATGGTTTAAAGCATGCCTTGAGTTACCTTGAAGCGAAATCCTAGGCAATACTTGGCTTGAAAATAATTTTTGACTTTCATTGAACCGCGAGTAATCTAAATGGACTACCCTTGCATCTTAATACTAGTCAACTCTTTTGAGCCTTTATCTGTTCTTTTGGACACTACATTAATAGCCCGAACCAATTCATTGTGCTAAGACACCAATCCTCTTTTGGCCTATAACTTCCTTGGGTGCATTCAAATACGTGCAACAATGGCTAAAACTTAAGTTTGGGGTGGTATGAGTTAGGAGACAAAAGTGTGGCGGTCAATGAGACCCAATGAAATAAAAGAAGAAAAAAAGATGAAAGTGGGGAAAAGAAAGAAGTTTGAAAGAAAAGTGAAAAGAAAAAAAAAAGAAAGAAAAATGAGGAAAAATAGAGAAAAAGAAGAAAAAAAGAAAGAAGAATAAAAAGGGAAAGACTAGTTTCATCCTATTCTAGCAAGGTAGTGATCAATATTGAAGGGAAAGTTGCTTTCAAAAAGTTTGAAGTTAGTGTAGTGCTTAAGGAGGTGTGCAGCCACCAATTAACTAAATCTTACCCCATCTATAACCAAAAACGTACATTACAACCTTAATCAAATCTTAATTATTTTTTATTCAAGTATTCCTAGATTGTTAGAGAGGTGCATAAAGGGCAAACCTAGGGTTGTTAGGAAGCATTAATGAGCATTATTTCTGAGAGTGAGTGCTTGATTGTAAGACTCTATTCTTTCTTGTGAGGACAACAAGTGAGTCTTACATGTGGACTCTAGATGCATACTGTGGTTGTATGAGCGAGTGGACTTAGTTGATGACATTGAGACAACTCTTGAGGTTCATATATTTCCTTTTACCATGATTTGATTGAAATGCATGCCTTACTTGTCAAGTGTCCCTATGTGTGGTGGTGACTAGTAAGTACTATTTGACTTATTAATTCACAATGATTTTAGTGACAAAAAAATTGGCATATGACATCATCTTGAGCTAACTTAGAAACATTCTTTGGTCTTGTTTAGTTTGATTTGCTTGAAGAATAGGTATTTTTCAAAGTTTTAGACTACCTTTTACTTTTGTTTTTGAATACTAAAGCATTATTTTGTGCGTATAATGTAAAATTATGCATGGTTTTAGGTTACAAGTGCTGATGAAAGAAGAATGGAACCAAAAGGGAAAAATGACAAGCCAAAGTGTTGATTTCAGCAGAAGCAGTGTTGGGCACCACACCCTCAGCTCAGGGTGGTCGCCCAATAGAAAATAAAGAGAGCAGGAAGTTTTGGAGCTTCGCACATCAACTTCTGGATGTCTGCCTTTGATGAACAGACGACCGTCTCATGCAAAGCATGGATGACTGTTCCTAAATTCCCATGATTAGGCGACCCTGTCATCCAAAGTTGAAATAAAAAAATAGGTCCTAGAGCTCACGAAGGATGTGCAAGTTGAAATGGAAAAACAAGCCTCGATGGAGGAAGCCATCCGAGTAAAGAAAAAAAACAAGAAAGTGGAGACAACTCCACTTGTGCATGCGGAAGGAAAGGGAATAAAAATTGTTCGAATTTGAGCAACGAGTCCGTTCTATCAACCCTATGTTCTTGTTCACTTATCAGACGACGATGATGTTAGAATTTTTAGCTGGGGGAGGGGTTCGACTTCGTATTTATATTTTTGGAAATTGAAAATAAATTTTGCTTTATTGATATTTATGTATGAATTTGAATCATTTTGATGTATATGAATATTCGTGTTTGCTGGTTTATTATATTTTTTCGTTTATGTGTCATGTTTTCATATTTTATAAACTTTCGATTTTCTTTGCTTGGTTCTTTCCAGAGGTTTAACTTCTAACCAAGTGTGCAACCAGTGCTTTTTTGCGAGATTTTTTTAAGGTGTCTTAGTGATTCATGTGGTACTATCTTAATTACATTGTTTGTATGGTATGATACAGGTAGAAGTGCCTTTTGCTTGGCATGGCTTAGATTGTAGAATGTGAAGCTCATTTGTTGGCTATTTTAGTCATTGGCGTGGTCCAACTTTGGACCATTGTATGCTTTGTAAGTGAGTGGTCTTATCGTGTATTTGGATTCTATTCTTAAGATTTCACGTGCATGTGCGGTGAGGTTCAGAATAAAAAACTCATATGTGTGACCTAATGGTTTAAAGCTTGCCTTGAATTACCTTGAAGCGAAATCGTAGGCAGTACTTGGCTTGAAAATGATTTTCGACTTTCCTTGGATCGCGAGTAATCTAAATGGCCTACCCTTGCATCTTGATACTAGTCAACTCTTTTTAGCCTTTATCTGTTCTTTACCTTAATAGCCCGAACCAATTCATTGTGCTAAGGCACCAATCCTCTTTTGGCCTAATGAAACGACCTCCGTCAGTCGTTTCAGAAATTAGGACTCCGACTGGCGTGCCGATAATTTTAAAATATTTGTATGGTCTATTGGGACTTATCTATAAATTTGAGTTAAATCAGACCTCGTTTTCTTCTTCTTCTTCTTCCCTTTCTAAACTCAATAATCAATTTAAATTTTTTTAGCACACTTAATGTTAAGCTTAAAATCAAAGCACGCATACCAAGAATAAAGGTACATGATCATGGCCAAGAGTCAACCCCAAAAGGAAATCGGCCGGATGTAAATATATCGGTATGTACACCGAGTAAACATCCACATAGCAACGACTCAATTGAGAGTATCACAAATAGTGACTCGAATAGGTAAAGTTCATAGTTCTAGGAATACAAAGGGATTATGAACTAATTTTAACTCTTAAATAAAGAACTCTTAATTTAAACACTAACGGCAAAGTGTTTAAAACAATAAAAGAAAACCTAGCAGCATAAACGGCTAGAGTAGTTTTAATCTAATGGACGTTTTACTCACTTATAATAGGTGAGAATATAGCCGAGTCAATCTAATGTAACCTCTAAAATCCGCTAGGCTTAGAAGAGGTCTACCTCACTGCGCTCGCCAAAGCCATAACTAGGCGCATAGAGTTATAACTCATCGACCCAAGGAAAGAGAACATATCCCTAGTTGACTCTTTCAGATGGATTAGGCTATTTTAGTCAGCATGACCAAAATCCTTGCTAGCTATTATCATCTTAAGCCGATTAATTTTGCTAGAGTTTTTAGTCAGTTAAATAGGCATGCAACCCTAAGTGTCGCAAGCACCAAAGTTAGGAAATTAAAGTGATAGAAGGCAGATAATCAAATCCAAGTTAAAATAAGTGAAACTAAAGATTACTCATTGAATTTCAACTAATAAAGCATGTTTATACCCCTAGTTATGAGTTTAGCTACTCATACTAGGGGTTGGAATCAAACTCGTGAAATGGAATAGATTAATAAACAAGTATTGATTATGAAAAAAAAGTTATGGAATACTTACACTGAAGAAAACGTTGTTACTGTCTTCTAAGTCTTACCTAAGGTAGTTAATACTACGACTAGGAATATAATTATAGTAACACCCTAGCACTTTCTATTTATACTAAGTACATTATAGAATGATAAGACAGCTCTTTTCAAGTAAGGCGGCCGCCTAAACACATGGGCCGGTCGCCCTTTATGTTGTTGGTTGACTTCACTTTAATCTTTATGGGTAAGGGCGGGCGCATCTTGATGGGGGGCCGCCTGTTCTTCATTTTCGAGGTTTGCACGGCCCATCCATTGGATGACAGGGTCGTCTAATAGTGGGAAGTTAGGAAAAGTCATCCATACTTTGCATGAGACGGTCGTATGTTCTTCAGTGGCAGACATACAGAAGTTAAGATGGGGAGCTCCAAAACTTCCTGCTCTCTGTTTCTTCAATTGGGCGACCACCCTGAGTTGGGGTTGGGGCGCCCTGCTTTGCTTCTACTGAAATCAATACTTTGTCTTGTCTTTTTTCCCTTTTGGTTCCATTCTTCTTTCATCAGCACTTGTAACTGATATTTGGCTATTTTGCCTATATTTTGAGGGTAGTTTTACCATGTTATGATAGTACACCTAAGAGTTTATATGCAAAATTCTCAAGAGTTGATACTAATTGAGTTGTTTGGTGTTGTAGGATTTGAACATGGTGAATTAAGCAAGAAAGTGCTAGTTTTGGAGCTAAAAGTAAAGATGTTGAAGAGTTCAAATAATCTGTGTGCCACGCGAGTAACATGGGAAGAAATAGAGTCTTTGCTTAGGAATGGAATAAAAATTTCAGCGCATTTAGGCCAAATACGCGAGCGCCACGCGAGCTGTATTGCCGGAAGAAAATTAGTCCGCGTGGCACAGCACAGAGTTATGGGGCGAAACAATAAGGGCTTTTTTGTACTTTTGCTTAAATTCCTACAGGGTATAAAAGCTTCTTTTGCCTCCATTATGAATTTTACACTAGGAAAGAGGCAAAAAGGAGGCTAGAGCTTTGGAGACTTCAAGAACACGAGTTTTTCCTAAATTCTTCCTTACTTTTTGTGATTTATTCATTCATGAATTATTTTGATATGACTATCATGAACATGAGTGGCTAATTCACCCATTCTAGGGTTTATCGAACCACTCCAATACTTATGTGTTATGAATATTTATTTCAATGAATGAAACTTGTGAATTCTTCCTATCTAAGTGTTTATGTTTTGATTGCTATTGATTGGAAGGGCCGCCAATTGATTGTTCCCATTATTCGTGTGTGTCTAGGGATAGATTCATAGGTTTGGGTTAAACACTTAGCAATATTTCAACCTAAAACCAAGATATTACTTAGGTTGTCAATAAGGTGATCTGTGACCATTGACCCTGATTGTGAATAATAATTGTAGTCTTATCTATCTTCATTAGTTAATTAGAAAATTAGTTAGTGAAAGTTACAGTTATTACACGGAAGTGAATAGTTGTGAATTTGGAGCAAGTGTTCAATAGGAAGAACCAAGTTGAATTCGTTAAATCATTATTCTAATACATAGGTAGGAGTTGGGTAGATCAATCCTAGGCTTACATCCTTGAATCAATTTTATTCTCTATTAATTGTTGTTTACTATATTATTAATTTTTATTACTTAGTTGTTACTACACAATCAACCTTAAAGCAAACACCTTTAGAAGTTAGTTGATAGGTAAATTAGTTAGAATAACAACTAGATTTCGAGTGTTCCCTGTGGGATTCGACCTCGGGACTTTAAGTACCGAGCTATATTTGCTGCGACCGCTTAGTCCCTTTTATAGGGTGTAGTTGGGCGTGATCAAATTTTGGTGCCGTTGCCGGGGAACACGGTGTATTTCTAGCTTGTTAGGATAGCTGAGTTGTTTGTTCAATTAACTTCGTTTCTGTATATATTCTTTTTAGATTATAAAAAAAAATATAAAAGAATATGGCATCAGGAAATAACATGTGGCTAGGTGATCATTATTATGGTTGTGCTAATACGTCTTATTCTTCCCCGAGCCCCTATTATGATGATTTTTCTTTCTCTTATGATAATAATTGGTGCAATGAACTGGAGGATGATGAGGAAGAATATGAAGCTGAATTTAAGAAGGTTTGGGACAGACGTAGAGCACAACTATACCATATAGAAGCTCAAGTGAATCAGTTGGCTGCACTATTAGAAATTCAACAACCTAGCCAAGAAGACGTGGAATTAGAAGAAGAAATTATGGCTATAGTTGAAGATGTAAAACGTGAATTTCCATTGGATGAGACAAGGGTTGAAAGCCAACCATCTAACCTTATGGTGTGGGAAGATGCCGATGATGAAGATGTGGTACTGCAGTCAGCCAATAACATTGAAGCTGAAATTTTACTTGACTCCGATTCGTGCCAAAAAGAGGATGTCAATATTGAAGTGAAGTCTAAGAGGGTTGCACCACATTCTAAATACTTTTCTACACTGATTTTAGAGGGAGACATGAAAATTGATCCTTTTGAGCCAAAAGAAGAGTTGAAGGATGAGGTGTTTGGTGTTTATATTATGGGATTTTCACTACCATCTAGACACAATGAATATCCTCATTCGAAGGCCAAAGAGTAAAAAATTGTATACTTGGTGCTTGGTCAAGAGCATAGCCAACAATTCGAAGATACTCCTGAGTTAGTGACTACGCGCAAAAAGAGATGCTTAGTTTTTGGCATGCAAGAACTTGTGCCACCTCAAGAGCATAACCGGAGAGTTGACTAACAACTGGGGAAGCGGTTCATAAGCTCAAGGTGGAGGAAAAAGTATTGACTCTGGGTTATGTTATGCCACGACTATAACTAAGGAGCTTCTCGGGAGGCAACCCGTGATTGTAATTGTATACAAGTAAAAAAAAAGAAAAAAAAATACAAAAAAAAAATAATAATTTATGTTATCCTTGAAGGATGTTACTTGGTGAGTTTATTTGTGTTGCAGGTTTCAATTGGGTTGAAGTCTAAGTGTGGGGTGTGTGCAAACCCATCATGCTTGAAGATGAATTCCTGCTATGGGGGAAGTCTGAGTACCTCGCGCCCTAAGGAAACTTACAAGGATATTCTTCGGGCTAGGCCTCCCTGACATAGAAGAAAAAAATAAAAAAAGAAGTAGACGAATAAAGGAAAGGGTTGAAGTTAAAGGATGAAAGGAGGTGAAAGAAGGATGGAATGAAATGTGTGTATGTTGGTAAGGTGGTTGGTAGTCACTATGTTCCCAAATTATCACACCTAACTCTGAGCCTTCATTACAAGCCTAATCAAGTCCTAGTTGATCAAATGTTTGGTGCTTATCCATTAGTGGAGAGTTACAATATGAGCAAGCTTATAGTACTTTAACTCAACTCGTCAACATTCTTTGGAGAGTGAGTGCTTAATTATTTGAAATTCCTTAGTTTGAATTTGACTGTGAGATAAGGACTACTCTTTTGTAGTGAGGGTTGCAAGTGGTGATATGAGAGGTGCTCTGGCTTGAGATGAGGTTTGAAACCAAGTGAAGTTGGTTGATGAACCAAATCCACGCTTGAGGCTCTATGTCATCCTTTGACCACTGTGATACTTGTAAAGTGGTTCATTAAGTGACTTGTTTAGTTTTCATGAGTGTGAATGTATGTTGGTGCTAAATGAGATCAAAATGTTTGAAAATTTGAAAATGGAATTTGGCTTCATTGTATGCTAGTCTTGAAGGTGCTTCACTACTCATGGGTAGAAATTGGTTTGCTTGAGGACAAGCAAAGACTTAAGTTTGGGGGAGTGATGCGTGAACATTTTTCTTATAATTACTCGCTTAAACTTTTTGTCTTTGAATCCAAAAGCGATCAATCAATAGGCCAAATGATGTGTTTTTGCTTGTTTTGAGGTTTCTAAGCCAAATGGGAGTAAGAGAAGCCACAAGAAGCGAAATACCCGAACATTTTCAAAGAAGCTCCAAAAACAAGAAAAATGTGGCCGCCCATGACAAGGGCTACCGTCCTTTCCCTCTAAGTGAAAATCATTGTTGACACCCAATTTTGTCCCTCCTGTTTCAATAGCAATGTTTCAACAAAATTGCATTGATGGTCATACAATTTACCATATTGTCTTTATCTCTTACTCGTGTTGATTTCCATTCAAAACTCTTATTTCACACAAACGCACCAATTATTCCATTTTGAAAGACACCGGCACAAGCTACGACTATTAAAGAAATTTGCACGAATTTTGCAATAACCCCGTATTTTCTAATTTAGTCAAAATATTTTAAAAGCATTACTTATTAGATTTTAAATTGCTAATAATATTTTTCTATATCCTATTAATTATTTTGGACATTCTCAAATTAATTTTACATCATATACGCATTTTATAGACATTTATGTGCATTTTATAAATATTTATACGCATCTTATACACATTTATACACTCTTTACACATAAGCACTCAACATCCCACGACATTGGCCATGTCAGCTCCACGTGTGCCCACGTAGCTTTATCCTGGCAGTCGAAGTGATTGATCCAACGGCCAAAACTATATTTTTCATTTTTAATAACACTCCACCCCCTGAAACCCTAAAGAATCCCTCATTTCCCCTCTCAAACACACTTACTTTGTTTGATTCAAAAGGCGAACAGCCCCCCCAACTAGTTGTATGGGGTGGGGTGCTTGTGAAAAGCTGACCCCCATCCTCCTTAACTATGTATAGCTAATGAACTCCTCGCTTTAGTCCGTTCTTTTCCTTCTTTGAAGAAACTGATCTCCCTGGCGAAGGTGGCATGTAAATCCCCTCATGTAGTTTTCAATTCAGAAAAAGATTTCCCACATCTCACTGGAACAAAGGCTAGACGCCCCCCTCTCTCTCCTCTCTTATCCGAAACCCTAACATCACCATGGTCAGTGGCCATTTCCGACCAAATTCACCGGCGAAACACCGTACAAACTACATTTTTGTATTCCTCACATCCTCCGCAACAAAATCCCTTTAATGATTTCCCCAAACGAGGAAGTCAAAATTCAACCCTTCGTCGACCCTATCACTGTCACCGGAAAAGGAAATTCCGGCGGAGACTCTGTAAAAACCTAAGCATTACGATCTAGTGGAGGTAAAACCCTCACGCACACACAGTCGAAAGATGGGTCAAGACTGGCCCGGTTACAATTCAAATGGTTCTGAGGAAAACATCCTACTCTCTTTCGTGGTACTGGTTCTAAATGCATTCAACACTGTTTAGATCCCATCTAATTGGCTGTTGAACTTCCTGATAAGGTATAAACTATGAATTAGCTTCATGTTACTTCTCTACTCAATCCACTTATGTTTGTGATCCCTGTCTGGTTTTTGCCTACTATTATATGTGCTTGTTTGGGCCTCTCTTTGGCCCCTGCTAACCATTGTATGCAGCTTATTTGGATGGCTCTAGAAAGGCCATACCAGTTTTTGTCACTTGTAGGAACTTAGACTTGAAATGCACAGTGATTTTGCCTCCCTAACTAATCCGTTTAATGCAGTGGTTATTGAGGTGTAATCACTGTAAACAGTAGCCAGGGCTAGCAGTTGAAATATAATGCCCAATAAAAGGGCATATTCCTTCACTCATTTTCTCTTAGAACTCCCCCTCTTACGTGTATTTTCTAGGTCATCCTGTATTTTCTAGGTCATCCTGCCTGTATATATATGTGTGTGGTGATTTTGTTTGTTATTCTGTTTTGCTACACAAGAGCCTCCCTTCAATCCTCTCTGTTGCTTGTATGCATCATGTTTTCGTTAAAATTAAGATCTTGCATGAAAAGTTAAGTACAAGAGATAGTTGAAAGTCTAGGACATCATGTTTTCAATGTATCGCGGCTTTAAAGTTAATGTCACAGTGTTTGATTAAGTTCTTGTATAAAATCTGAAATTTTTTAAAACAAAGGCTTTTTGTGCAATGCTTGCTAGAATCAAACTGTTTTTTGTAAACCTGAAGTTGCCCCTTTTGCGCTCTCTATACAGGCCCAATCACTGTTTTAAAACGTGGCCTATCTATGTGTTAAAATAATTTTTTCTATAAAGTTTAATCCTTTATACATTAATCTAATAGTGTATAAAGGAGTACAAACTTGTTAGGGGCCAATTGTACGCTATGTATATATCTGTATGATTTTCTAAAAAACGTACTTATATTACTTAAAATGTCTTGCATGCTTATATACATGTATAGTATATCTACTTGTGGAAACCCCTTATGTGCATTTGTGTGTTAATTGCTCCCCATTTTTTTAAACAAAAAAAAAAACTGAAAAAACTATATGTCTACTTTTGAAATCTGGCCTCAAAAACAAAAAGCAATTAGGGAAAGTGTTTGACAATTAATGTCAAATCGCCCCTTCCCAAAATAGCTAACATTTCCTTAATGTAATAACCACAAGTTGGTTATTATGCTCTTTGGAAAACCCCTTTCAAAACAAACATATTTTTTGCAACTGATCCAATTCATGAATTTGTGAAAATAAACTGTTTCTAGGCTTTTCTTGCAATTTTAACCCTGTTAAAATCAAAATATTAAATCATTGGCCTAATACGCGATAAGGCACTGGGCTTAGGCCGTATTTGCAAATCTGAGAATGGCACATATCTGCTTAAAGATATATCACTGCCTACCTTAATATTTTGCACGAACATCCTTTTTGTTTGCCTAGCTTCGACCTTTTAGCCTCGTATTAGAAATTTGACTTTAGACTCAAAAGTTACATCTTTAGGCTTAAATTTAGTCACTCTTTACTTCGTAATCCTTCAATTCAATATCCCAAAACTTGAAACTCGGTCGGGAACAACTTTTTGTGGGACTTGAGAAGTGCTTAACACCTTCTTCCCGAGTCACAAAGACTTCTTACCTAGAACCTCTGTAAGTACGACTCCCGGAGTTAAATAAAGACCCTTAGACATATTTAGGTGACTTAATACACCTTAGAAAAAATTATTAGGTGGCGACTCTAAAATCAATTCAACCCAGTCACCTAGACAAGCCCAACTTTTGACTCACTCCGAGTTAGGGAAAAAGGGGGTGCGACAGAATGGCGACTCCGCTGGAGATAATCAAAGTCCAAATCACAACGGATTTTTATTTTTCGGATTTATTGCTGTTGTTATTAATATTATTATTTCTTTTGTTATTCTTGGACTAACTTCTTTCTCTTTTTTGTTTTTGTTTCTTTATGGTTATTTATTTTATATATTCTGGAATTTTCACTCATATTACTCCACTCCTCGAAAATCGACACTTGCACACACACAAACGATTACGTGGATCTCACGGTCGTTTCATGCTAAAGAAACCCTTTAGGGAGAACGGTTGGAATATAGTTGGTCCGTGGTACAGCCAATAATTCAAAACGTTCCCACCACTTGGTCGTCCGCCTGGGGACCCATGTCTAGAATTACCCAACTCCTGAAATGTAATATGCATGCATCATGGCATAGGAAGGGCTTCCCGTAAGCCGACTAGTTATCAACTTGTTTAAACAACTTGACGGGGTTTTTAACCCCGAGAGGCCGTTTGGACATGTCTATGTGCATTAGAAAGAGAGAGAGAGAGAGAGAGAGGAAAAAAAAAGGAGAGGCGAAAATGAATAAATATTTTGATTGTCCAATTGCTCTCAAAGGGGTTGGAAATTTTTATTCATTTATTTTTCTTCATTTGTAGGTCATCATGAGTCAAAAGTTTTACCGATTTGGGATGATTTTGGGTGCACCTCATATGTTGACATGTTGTGCGGTAGTTTGTCATTGCCTGAACAGACGGAAGTGCACAAACACTAGGGGCATTTGGTATCTTTGTTAGAAATGGAGCCTTGTCGGAAAATGATTGAAGCAACAGTGTCATTTTGGGACGACAAACTCAATGTTTCTAGATTTGGGAACATAGAATTGACACATTTGTTGGAAGAAATAGGGGGATTCATATCAAATTCCGGTTTAGAGAAGCATCGGTGGCAAGGGGACATATTTTAGCTCCCGACATCGCTACACGTGGAGAATTTGGTGATAAATTTGGGATGGTGGCAAACATTGATGTAGGATTTTTACAACAAAAGAAGATACCCTTTTCCTATCTCTACAATAGGTTTGGTTATTTGAGTGCTTTTGACTATCGTAGGAAAGAGTTCAAATCCCATAGTGATTAGAGGAGAGCTAGACCATTTGCATTCGCTGTCAGTTTCTTAGGAATTATGGTGTTTCCCGAGAGCTCAGATCACAAAATATGTTCGAGGCTTGTCATGGTTACAGATGCAGTATTCAACGGGATTGGTGTTTATTAATACACTATTGTCCCTATGATAATAGTAGATATTTACCGAGCTTTGGGTTGTTGTAAGGGGCGCGAAATACTTTCAAGGATGTTATCTTCTATTGCAAGCATGGTTCAAAGAACATTTGAGGAAGGTCAGAGGTTCGCAAGAATTACCCAAGATAGCCGGTTCAAACTACTTAGTTGGAGATCGCTATGGGGGTCCAAAACTTAAGCAACCAAGCAGCACAGAAAAATGGGTGAAATTGTTTGAAAACATGACGAAAGATTCAATTCGGTGGATGTTCACCTGGTTTGCTTAACCAGATTTTATCATCAGTTCTGAAAAGGCATCCATTCTAATACTTATGAGGTTAAGAGGCCTCCAACCCTACCTACCACTAAGGGTAATGAGGCAAGCGGGAAGAAAGCAGATCGTGCCACTTGTACCAGACACAAAGGCGTACCAATTTGACTACACTAAAGATATTGTCCTTAGGGTCAAAAGCATCAGGAAATCATGGGAAGGTAGAAAATTTATGGGAAAGAAATCAATAGCTCCAGACAGATATAACGTCGGTTTCAAGCCTAACTACACTAGTTGGTTGCGTTACAGTGTAAAAGGAAATGTCGTGGTCGGGACATGTCGAGGTAATGACATAAGAGACCGAGAAGCGGAGGCCCAAATTCGATATCGTGAGTTCATGTTGAAAGCCATAAAAATAGATAAGGAAAACAAGGAAGAGATCGAGACATGGAGGAGAGTTTATGTTGAAAGCCATAAAAATAGATAAGGAAAACAAGGAAGAGATCGAGACATGGAGGAAACATACATTGGAATTAGAAGAAAAGGTGGAGGCGTTGGGGAAAAAACTTGAACAATGGAACTCTAAATATGATGCAGTAGACATCTTGCATCTGGTTGTGGCCAAAGGATACTTAACCAAAGCCATGGAAGAAATCAAAGAGGCTGCACGTGAAGCAAAAAGAGCCAGGCTGGAGAAGGAGCATGCTTCTTAGTCTAATGTCATTGTCGTTTCTTTTGTAGTTTTATGTTTTCAAAAGAGTCTTCATGTATTGAATGTCAAAGTTATTTTTGAGGGAAATTATGAGAACAATTGGTAACTAAATAAGTACTTACTTTCTAAACCTAGGAAGGCTAGACGTCCTTGGCACGTCATAGTCCATTAGTAAACCTCGTCCAAACGTCGGAAAATGGTCCACGACCCGAAAACGACAAATTTGCATCCCTGCACGGATTTGAAGAAATACTTGCGCCGAATATTGATCGTTTGCCTGAGTGTGGTCAAAATAATAGGATTATTTTGATCCTTTTGTTTTATTTTATTTTCAGACTATGCCTGGAAGAGGTACACTTCATTTCAACACTGCCTTCCAAACTCCTTATCTGATCAGGTTTGGTGGGATGACTTGACTATGGCTAGCAGAGGACGTGTCAGAAATATGTTAGGAGACTTGGTATCCCTTATGTGGTACACAGCGATACAGGGTCTAGTTGAAGCGACTTCTCATTTCTGGGACTACAAAAGGACGGTGTTTCACTTCAATGGCATAGAGCTGGCACCAATGTTGGAAGAAATTGGGGGTTTAGCAGGGTTGACACCTGGGCCCGAAACTATGATTTACCCTCGAGAAGTGCAACCTAAGGAATTTTTCGAGCTTCTACAAGTTCCCTATGCACCATACTACAGAGGTGTTCAAGACGCAAAGGTTACGATGGAATTTATATATTCTAGATTTTGGGACTTGACTCTTCGGTATAATTTACAAGGGCCATCTGGGATCCAAGACTGGAAGTGGACCGAGTCTACGGCTTTCACCATTGCTTTTCTAGGGAGCGTGATTTTCCTCGAAAAGAAAGGAAAGAACGACATAAGGATGGGGTTGGTAGTTGAAAATTTGCATAGGGGCACCCATAAGCGTCAATTGAGTTTGGTTCCCATGATCATGGGAGACATTTACAAGGCTTTAACCAAGTGCAGAAAAGGGGCAAACTTTTTCGAAGGGTGCAATTTCCTACTACAGATGTGGTTAATCGAGCATCTTTAGAAGGTCGAAATAAGCCCATCCGCACCAGTAGCGTTAAGAACTGATGGCATCAATACACATAGTGCTCACATGGCAACAACTACATCATGGACAAAGCCTACCAGCATGCATGGGTGGTACACCAAGTTCGAGGAATTGCAAAATGTGCAGTGGGTAATAGAAGATTGTGCTTATTTTACGGTCTCCGTGCAAGGTCAAGACACTACTTTATTGACACTGATTGGGTTCCAAGGGAATCACCACTATGTCCCTCTAAGAATCCTCGGGCACGTTGGGATGACATAGTAGTTTCCACAATTGACAAAAAGAAGAAGTTTTAATGCTGACATGAACGACATAGAACGCTCAATGGTTGACATGATACTGATAATGTGAGAAAAGAGAGAAACTATGCAATTTTGACCTGGTCGAGATAATAGGGTAAATCCTGGCACCGCATTGTCCTATCCTTAATGGCTCAGAGAAGATAGAGAGAAGTTCCGGTCAAAAACCACGCTAAAGAGGAAAGCTGGAACTCCAAGCCTTGAAGAAAAGTACAAAAGGCTGCGAGATAAATTTGAACAAAAGAGGGGAGAACTAAGAGCATCCCAAGAGAGGGAAATGAGAAGGCAGTACAAGGGAAAGATCCAAGAAAATGAAGGCAAATTTTGGATGAACAAGACATTGGCAACTAGACAGGTCGCAGGGAGTTTACAAATCTCCTCAAGGACTGAGCAGAGCATTTCAAAGTGCGGAAAAAGAAGCATTGGGAATAGAGATTTATGACTTCTTTATAACATATCTGGGTGACACACGAAATGGAAAAGACCTCATTAAAGCAATTTTCATTCTTCCGCCAGAGAACTTAGAAGAGAAACCTGAGGAAGAATATGATGGAGAAGAGGAGGAAGAGATGTCAAAGTCAATGTTTGATCAGAGCAACTCTTTGCTTGGCACGTAGCCGAGTCGTCTTTAGTCGAGTTGTTTCCCTTTCCCAGTCAATTCGTTCCCTTTCTCTTAGTTGATTCGTCGCCTTTTTTCCTTTTATAAGATTAGTGTTTATAATAAAGCCAAGCAGATCAAATAAAATTTCTTTGTTTTAGGGTTTATAGACTTGTTTTGATTACTCCCAAGCAAACGAAATGACGTACTCGGCCCAAACATTACTTCAAATCATCGATAGGCCCACCTCTGGCGCAAAAGAGGTCCCCTGCATAATAGGACACAATCGCCCGATATTAATTTATGCATTTAATTCCCTAACGCTTTACTCAGATCTGTCCTTGTTTGTGTTAAGGTTATTTTACTCCCCATTCCCAAGTTTGGTTTGTGCATTCTGGCCGCGCAGCATTACCATTTGAGATCCAGAGGAACGATTTCAACACCTTCTCCTCTACCTACAAGGACAAGGATGAGACGAAATATCATGGCTGAGTTTGAAAAAGTTGACGGAAATACTACTAACTCCATTATCGGAGGAACAACCGTAAAGCAGGGTTTGGTTGCATATGAGGAGTGTACAAAGTTGGAACAAAGGTTGTTTGAGCTGGAGAAAAAAATCCCCTGCCTATGCTGATGGAACTACTGACCCAAACAAACCCGCTCGCCCTCACGACAAAGACCCCGTGCTTCCCGAGAAAGACCTCCCATACCCTACCTATGCTGCACTATGAAAAGCACCACAAAACAACCCCACCACCCAATATTCCACCTTTACTACTGAAACCAAACATGTTGCCTCACCTACCAAAGATCATGACATGTACGCATGGACAGGGGAGGATGCAGACAGAACCAAGGAACAAGTCAAGTAGTTGGTGGAGAAATTCAGGCAGTTTCAAGTAACTAAGGAGACTAGGGGTCTGGCTTATGAAGACCTATGCCTCTATCCTAACCTGAAGTTGCCTAACAGTTACAAGACACCCAAGTTCAATCAATTCGATGGAAGCGGTGACCCAATGGCTCACTTAAGGTCTTACTGTGACAAGTTGATTGTAGTTGGACACGATGAAAAGATCAGGATGTAGTTGTTCAACCGCAGTCTAACAGGTGACGCACCGACATGGTATTCCAAACAGCAGTCGAAGAAGTGGACCAGTTGGGAAGCAATGGTTGGAGACTTTGTTGACATCTTTGGGCACAACACTGATGCATTGCCTGATCGATTCTATTTGGAAAAGCTGAAGAAAGAGCCTACAGAAACCTTCAGGGAATTTGCCACAAGATGGAGAGCTGAAGCTACGAAGGTCCAACCACACATGGATGATATGGAGATAGTAGCAACCTTCATCCGCATACAAGAGGACGTATACTTTGCAAAGATGTTAAATACATAGGACAACCAATTCGGAGATTTGATCAAGATCGGTGACATTATTGAATATGGGTTGAAAACTGGAAGGATTGTTAGCTTAGCTGCATTGCAGGCCACCAACAAACCCCAACAAACTGGTAGCACAGGAATAACCAATAAAAAGAAAGATGATGTGTCTTGTGTCACTGCCTCCCTTGACCATGCTCCTACCCACAACCACTACTACCAAACGCCACTTCTACCATACCCATACACTTCGCCACCACCCACTTACCCAGTATAGAACACACAACCTGCCTTCCAAAACCCACCTCCACAACGACCACCATACTCAAAAAAACCCAAACTATAGAAACAGCAACACTTACTCACCAAGACCCCTCCCGGATAACAACCAAAAACCCAGAAGGAACTACACTCCTTTAGCTGAATCCCGAACTCAGTTATTTGAAAGACTCAAAACAGCAGGCCACATACAACCCATTCCGTTTAATATTCCTGAGAAGATGTCACCATTCTTTGATCAGTGTGTTTATCATTCTGGAGGGCCAGGCCATGACACTGAGAGGTGTTTTGCTTTAAGGGATAAGATATAAGATTTAATCGATCAAAAGATAATACACTTAAAGACGCTGAATGTGCACAACAATTCCCTACCCGATCATGGACACAATCGAGTGAATTTGATTGAGCTGGATGCCGATTTCAATCTAGATGGAACCATTGTCAAGGTGAATGAAGTTGTACCAGCCCTCGCCTTCGTCGCCCAAGCGGCTAAGGCATCTAGCCCCATTGAAGTAGAAATGGCTCCAAAATTCTATGTAGACGTGGTTCCTCCCTATAGTGACAAAGCAGTACCATGGGACTATTGTTGACACCCAATTTTGTCCCTAATTTTCCTAAAAGTTGGCTATAATTCTACTTAAGGGTGCAATTTGACTATTTGTGCAAAATGTGCATTAGGAATCATGCATTTACGTGCGTTATTCTCTATTTATATATTACATGCTTAATTGTGGATATATTACGTAATTTTGCATCATTTAGGCTATTTGTCAAAACATAACTGTTTGTGCAATTTTAGCATTTAATAGATAATTAATATCTGTAGTTATTTAATTAGTTTAATTCACATTCTAATTTCCTTTATATGCGCATTTTACGTGTGTTATCTCCTACTTATACGATATATATCTAAATGCGGTTACATTATGAAATTTGCATCATTTAGGCTACTTGTCAAATTGTAGTTACTTATACAACTTACTGTATAAATAGCATTTAGTTATTATTTGCAGTTATCCATAATTAATTTTATTTGACATTTTAATTGTCGTTGTGTGTGCATTTTGTTTGTTTCATATAATATATATATATATATATATATATGAAACAAACAAGCACCCTTAAAGTTACCAGCACCCTTAAAGTTAAAATATCAGTCCGATTAAAAATCCAGTCTAACGTCCGGTCCAATTTCTATACCATTTATTTCATCTCATCCCTTTTCATTATAATTTTCCATACCTATTTAAATTTAAATTATTTTGAATTACACTTTAAGGTATTTTAACCTAGCCAAGTTTTTTAACCAAATACATCTTCTATTTGAATTACAAATGGTTTCCATAATCTTTTCCAATCTCCCTTAATCTTTTCCTAATCTTCCTAATTGATCCTAATCCCCCAAAATTTCTCCATATCCCTTATCTCCCTCCCAATACCAATGGTTTCCAGACTAATTTTTTGCTATACATATCAAACATCAGTACAAGGACAGAGGGACACAATACACGCCGACCGCACTTTCTCCTTCGTCTCTTCTTCCCCAACATAATCAGCATTAACAGTACACGATAACCCCTCTTCTTCCTCATCCCTCATACAACACACAAACATCCCCATACACCAGCCTACTCCCTCCTTCTCCAATATATGCTTCACATACATACACACACACTGAACATACGATCACACACACAACCCCATCATCTTCCCCAAATATCCCCACCAACACACATCACAATCGTAGTAACATCACCTCCCCGTTACACCACCATTGTCTACACCTTTACACACCCCACATCAACCCCCCCTCGATCTTCTTCCTACAAAAAACAAATTAGAGCATACACACACACCCAACACCATCGCCGTCAGTACAAAATTAAATAGATCGAACAAAGGGGATTTTTGGACAAGAACACCCCAGTAGCATCGGCGGAGCTTGTTGCCGGAGTTCCACTCCTTTTCGCTGATTTCACTACTGGATCAAAACGAAATAGGGTTTGGGGGTTGTAGTGATGCCGCTATAGGTGTCGCTCCTCCTTCCCTGATTTTTGTCGCCGGTTGTCACATTCGTTTATTTATTTGATCGCTTTGATTGTTATTGTTTGTAGGGGACTCGAAACCCGACATTGTTTCTGGTTTGATGGTTTCACTACGGTTGTTATGTTGTTCTGCTATGCCTTTGCCTGGATTGTCCGATTTGTTGGGGGATGCGAATTTCCCAGTGATTGGTGGCTGAAATAGAGTAGTGGGGTTGTAGCGACGCCATTAGGCAGTCGCTCCTCCGCCTCTCTTCCATTTGTTCCGTCGTTGATTCACTGCTAGTTGCCTCGTTGAACTTGACTCTGCTTATAGTTTTGTTTGGGATCAGTTCACGTTACCATCCCTTTTCACCTTTCTCTTATTCTTCTTATCTCACTATACTATGTTATGTTGTTTGTGTAATCTTTTATTAGAGACTTGTTTGATGCAGTGTACCTTTGGTGAAAAGATTATATTGGCCTACACACTGAATTGACGGATAATACATCAACAGACCAATGAAAATAATTCAATAAATAATTTGAATTTGAGGCCTAAGGACTGATTTGAACACGATACTACACTTAGGCCAATAACGTTTGGAGGCCTAAAAACAAATAGGCGATGACGATGCATATCACTTTGCAAAGTAAGCGATAGTGGAGCGGTGGGATTAAAGGTACTTGGCACGGCAAAACGACCGGTTCCGTGTTTGTAGCCGTATCGACATCCGTAACCTCTGCTTGATGCAATACATATTCTGAGCCTAAGCTTTTATAAAATCCCTTTCTCCTTTATTTTAAATTATTATTATTATTATTATTATTATTATTATTATTATTATTATTATTATTATTATTATTATTATTTTTACTAACTCATTTTCTTTATATTTTTGCGAGATACATCGTGGTGGAATTACGAAAAGACGACACTTGCACAAAAATTCATTATTCTCTTTATTTTATTATTATTATTTTCATATTCATTATTATTGCTTCATTATTATAATTATCATTATTATTCACTAACTTAACTTCATTTGTTTTGCGAGGTATATCTGGATAATATCTTCAAAACAATACTCCAAAAATGATTCAAATATTACTTGCTATTATTTTCTCTTAATATTTATATACTAACTAATTTATTTTATTTTGCTAGGTGCGATTCTTTAAGGAAGAAGCCTATTAGTTAATTGGACCCTTCTTTTACCTAATCTTAATTATTATATGCATATCGTAATAGTTGTTTAATTATTTGTCTAGTCTACTTGCTTAGTTACTTATTTTGAATCCCAATTATAAAGTCCGGCCAGTAACCACATTTGGTGGAGCTTGAGAGGTGCCTAACCCCTTCCTCTCGAGTTAACTTGAACCTCTTACCTAGAATATCTGGTTCGTAGACTAAGTTTCGGAGTTAATTGTAAAAATATCTAGAAACAAAATAGGTGCCCTAATACGCCTAGTTAAAAATATGTTAGGTGGCGTCTCCATTCCCTTACCCGTGAGTTACCCAATAAGTCGAGCCCTATTTCGAGCTTTAACCGGTTCGGGTAAAAATATGATGCGACAGAATGGCGACTTCACTAGGGACTTTTTAAAGTTCTAACTATAATGGACTTCTAATTGGGATTCTTTGCATTATTATTTCTCGAAACTAAAATTTCTTCCTTTTTCCTTTTGCAGGTTTTAAGCTTAACTTTCTGTTTTATTGGCACTTTTTTTAATTTATTGGTATTTTATTTAGTCTATCATTTTTCATCATATCCGCCACTTTGGCAAAGTTTACTCGTGCGCTATATTTGAAAGATGGTTGCGTCGGTTTGACGGCCGTTCTCACTCCTAAACACACCTTTGAAAAAAATTTGGGATAGGTCGAGTCCGTGGTACAGCCGACGGTTCAAAACTTTTTCACTTCCAAATATTCCATTTGGGAGAACCTAGTCTAAACCCACTTTTGGAATGTTCTTACAACACATCCTACACTTCAACTATTTTCAAATCTTCATAAATTTTGCAAAATCTTTTTCTTTTAAACAATTTCACGTCATAATTCTTTTTGTATCTTCTTTATTGTCTAGTTTCTATTATCCTATTTTTGAAACTAACTAGTTTGTTTCGTTTTCCTTTTGCTCCCCACTTTTAAAATTATTTTTTTTGAAATACTTCAAATTGTGCATCTGTTCTATAAAATTGCTAAATTCCTTTCTTTTAAACAATTTTATTTAATTCAATATTGTCTAGTTTCTATCAATTCTATTTTTTCAAAACTAATGTGTGTTTGTTTTGTTATCCTTTTTAAAACTTATTTTGTGAGACATTTCTATATGTGCATATTTACAGCACTTAAGCGTTTTTAGGGAACATGTGCATTTCTTCTAGTGTGGAAAAACCCCTTTAACTAGGGATCAAAAAACCACGACCTACACTTCCAAGTAGGATTTCAACTTCACTATGTAAAAGACTCACTTGGTTACAAGACTACCTTCTCACTAACTTAGGACCAACTCTAATCCTCTAGTGACCTCTTCCACGAACAGTGAAGTTTCTTCAAGTACACGACTTGAACTGAAATGATACAACTCGATAGTACCTACTACAGTTGAACTAAGACCGAACTTTTGCAAGACACAATCTAAGGAACAGGTTCTTACTTAGTTCCCTGTAGCTTAATGATTACACAAATACGATTAAAACTCTTTCAATGCTAAGATTCGATTCTCTCTGTATTTGTGCACTCTTCAATAGCTGAAACGCTCCTGGTTTTATAGCCTTCATAATCCAAGAAGTCTTGAACAATTAGAACTCCAAAGCTTCCAAGAGTTTGAGTCCTACTTGAACTCTTCACTTGATTACCCGAAATCTTTTAGCCCTTATCCACTGTTTATGCAATCTTTTCATATCACGTTTAGACCTGCATAATTATCAAGATAAACATTAGACTTAGGATAATTAATAATATTTCAGCTTAAATGATTTTGCATGAATTATCTATTTAGCTGCAGTGATTCAAAGGAACATGTCCTTCGGATCTGTTCCTTAGTCATCAGTCAAACTTCAAGATTATCCAAGCTAACATTTTCCCCCTTTTTGATGATGACAAACTCATAAGCGTAGCTGCATGTCCTTAATGTCCTCAAGTACAACTTGAAACTCAAAAGCAATCAGTAGAGACTTATTATATCATTAAGGATCGGATTTTCAATTAGGTATAAAGTTCACGCAAAATCAGACTTACTCTTCCCCCTTTTGGCATCATTGAAAAGGTTGCATAAAAAAAATAGTTCAAGTGTTAGAATAATCAGCACATGGCCATTGAGGCAACTCAAAATAAAAACACAATTCAGTCTAAAGCAACTGCAAAATAATGATATTAGCCATCAAAGACAAGTCATCATTAACAAAAGGTTAAACCAGGGGATACAAGCAAGTACTACAAAATTATTCAAAAACTAGAAAGGAAAAGACTAAGGTACTAGAACTAGTCTAAATCCCACTGGACAAAAGATGGCTTATGGCTAAGCTGATCAGGATGTGGAAGGACCAGGTCCCTGAGACTTGTTCAGCAACTCAAACATCTGTTTGAGCATACCCTCATCTGTCTCCTTTGCCTTTGTAGCCTCTGCCTTCCAGTAATTCTTCTCCTCCTCTAACATTGCTATTTCAGCAGCTTGTATGGCAACCTGTCGCCTCAATGCCCTCACCTTATTGTTCAAACGCTGTTTGCCAACACCAGCCAGTGGAGGATCAGCTTGAACAGTCATATCACAGCTGATCAGGGTAGCACATCCAAACTTCTCCTTCTTTGTGGCCTTAACTACCCCCTCCAAAGGAATGTTCAATTTGGCAAACAAATCGGTTAGGATGAAGCCAAAGGGCAAAGAGTGCTTTTTCTTCCCAGTGACAACTCTTTTGATCAAGTGAATCATGAACCTGGGCTAATTGATCTGCTTATCAGTATCAAGCAGCTCCATAAGGACCAGGTCCATAAAACTGGCAATCCTTCTTTTCTCCTGCCTTGGCAGCATAATTTTGTTCACAAATTCAAACAGCACTTGGTGCTAAGGTTGCATTTCACTCTTCTGCACATCCCTTGATTTTTCTTCATCATCATTCTCAGCAAATTTTCTAGTAATTTCCAGCCCAGTAGGCAAGTTGGTCAAATCAGGCCACACCTTCTTGATGTAGCTTTCATACCCTACAGATGGAATCCCCAGCAGTTCACCCAGTTCCTTAGTGTCAAAGGTGATTTCATGGTCATGAACAAAGGTGGTGATCCTGTCCCTCTTTATGGAACAATTGTAGTAGAATTCCCGAACCATCACTGTGTCACACTTATCCTTTATCTGAAGGACCATGTCCTTACAGCCTTGAATTTGCAGCTTTTGCAACAACCAAATCATACCCTCTTCCTCAACATCAGAGAGTACCCTTCCTTTCAGAACTTTCCTGGTCATAATGTCATCATGGACACAGTGTTGAACCTCATCTCCCTCATCTTCACTCTCACTATCCTCACCAACAAATGATTCATCGAAGTTGAATCAGAACTTTCATCAACCAGAGTTCTTTTTGAGGACCTGGTCCTCTTGGAGGATTTCTCTGCAGCAACTTTCACAGAGCTCCTTGTCACACGCCCCTGTGCAACTTTTCTTTTCTTAGACTGAGGCATAACTACCTCAACATCTTCCATCTCATCATCTTCATGATTCACAACATCTCTCTCCTTTTCTACAAACTCAATTTCTTCTTCCTCAACAGGATCAGCAACCTGTTTTCCCTTCCCTTTTCTGCTTCTTTCCATAGCAGCAGCCAAGTTCTCATCAGCAGCCTTGACTACACTCCTTGTCCTTCTAACCCTAGTAGCAGTAGTAGAGTCAGAAGGAACAGGTCCTTTTGCCTTAGAGGAACTTTCACCTTTTTTCTTAAGACCTGGCTTATAACTGTCACTAATTTTCTTCAACTTTGCAGCAATCTCAGCAGACATTTGGTCATCAATGGGTCCTTTCCTTGCAAGTTTTCTCTTTAAACTCCTAAAATTAATTAAATCAATGATAGGCCTATCACTATCACTCATAGCATCATCAACATTTATCACATCCTCCATGGGTGCTCTAAAAGCAACCTCTAGAGACCCAGATGACCCATGCATGGGTGCTTCCAAACGTTTCACAGTTTCCCCTTCCCCTCAGGAACAGTTCCAGACCCCTCTTCCTTTTCCCTTTCATCCTCTACTATATTTAAGGGAGAGGCATAGTTTACCTGATACTGATAGATGATCATTGCCCTAGACAAGTCCTCAACCTGTTCTACAATCGACTCAGCAGTGGGAACTGGTCCTTCACTCTGAAGTTCTAGTTCAGGTACTTCAGGGTCATGTTCAGGAATTTCAGGGTTTGGGTTTTGGGTTTGTGGTGTCCATGGGTGAAGGAGGGTTGGGAATTTTTGGTTGTTCAGAGGTGGGTAGGGATGATGAGTTTTCTGGTGAAAGAGACATTCTAGCAATACGATTCAAGAGATATTTTACTAATTTTTCTAAAATTTTTGTAATGCAATTGTGAGCAAAGTAAAAATAATGAGGGAGTTGAAGTGTATTTATAGGGTGAAATAGGTAGTGGAGATTGAGTGAAAGTTGATCACATTACCTCATTGAAAGAAACTCAGCCGTTAAAGGACTCTTGGGAGTCTTCCGGGAAAAAGAGTCGTTAGGCATCAAGTTACATGATTTGATTAGGAACTGGTTCTTCGGATGGGACTCTTATGGAGTTTGAATATTATTTGGATTCCTAGTGGGATTTTATCCTAATTACAAGTTACCTATAGCCTTAACCTTCTAAGATACATGAATAATAAGTAGTACATACCTGATTTTAACACGAAAATCAGTGTCCTTCCAAATTTAATCACCTTTGTTCAATTTGAAATTCTAAGAGCATAAGGGTAACATCATTCAATTTTAGCAACTCTAAAAAGAAATTATGGCATAAGAGTATACAATGAAGTATTAAACTGGACTGAATATTTCAAATTTACTTGAATAAAATTCATTTTTAAGTGCACTTTTCTAGCCAATTCTGAAGTAAAGTATTGCTAAATTTAGGTGAATTTAATCATCCCTAATTCCAACCAATTTCTTTCAAAATGATCTCTTCCTAAAGCTTTTGTAAAAATGTCAGCAATTTTCTTTTCAGTAGGACAAAATGCTATGGTGATCAAACCCTTTTCATAGTTGTCTCTCAAGAAATAGTGTCTTATATCAATGTGTTGGTTCTTTTGTGATGCACTGGATTTTTTATCATGTTAATGGCACTAGTGTTGTCACAAAAGATAGAATAGTTCCTACATCAACACAAAAATCTTGTAATTGTTGTTTAATCCATAACAACTGTGAACAACATGAGGCTGCTGCCACATATTCTGCCTCAGCAGTGGAAAGTGCCACCGAATTTTGTTTCTTGGTTCCCCAAGAAACCAAACACTGACCAAGAAAATGTGCCATACCTGAGGTACTTTTTCTATCAATAAGAAAACCTGCATAGTCAGCATCAGTATATCCAACAAGATTAAAATTACCACCTTTTGGATACCAAAGTCCCAAGGAACCTGTTCCTTCCAAGTACCTTAATATTCTTTTAACAGCTTTCAAGTGAGATTCCTTAGGATCTGACTGAAACCTAGCACGCAAACCCACACTAAACACAATATCAGGTCTACTAGTAGTTAAATAAAGTATGGAACCAATCATGCCCCTATACTATTTTTGATCAACCGAAATTCCATGTTCATCAAGATCCAAATTTGTGGCAATGTCAATAGGTTTATCAATTTCCTTAGTTTTGTCCATATCAAACCTTTTAAGTAATTCCTTAACATATTTTTGTTGATGGATCATAGTTCCATTTGAGGTTTGCTTAATTTGTAAACCCAAAAAGAAATTGAGTTCACCCATCATGCTCATCTCAAACTCACTCCCCATCAAATTTGCAAATTTCTTACTTAAATTTTCACAAGTAGCACCAAAGATTATATCATTTACATAGATTTGAACAATTAAGAGATGCTTACCTTTTTCTTTCAAAAACAGTGTGCTATCAATTTTACCTCTTTTGTATCCATGCTGAAGTAGAAATTTTGATAGCCGTTCATACCATGCTCTTGGTGCCTGCTTGAGTCCATACAAGGCCTTGTACGTACACATGTTCAGGGAACAGTTCATTCTCAAAACCTGGAGGTTACTTAACATACACTTCTTCTTTTAAGTAACCATTCAGAAATGCACTCTTAACATCCATTTGATGTAGAGTAAATTTCATGTATGTAGCAAAGGCTATAAGGAGTCTTATTGCTTCCAATCTTGCAACTGGAGCAAAAGTCTCATCATAGTCAATGCCCTCCTCTTGACTATACCCCTGAACAACTAACCTAGCCTTATTTCTGGTTACCATGCCATCCTCATCAAGTTTGTTTCTGAAAACCCATTTTGTTCCTATTATGGACCTGTTCCTTGGCTTGGGTTCCAGATGCCAAACCTGACTTCATTGGAATTGATTCAATTCTTCCTGTATAGCATTGATCCAATCTGCATCCTTCAGTGCTTCTTTCATATTTTTGGGTTCAACAAGAGACAGGAAAGCACTAAAGGCACACAGATTATGATTTTTAACTGCTGATCTTATTTGTATTCCAGCAGTCTTATCTGAGATTATTTGATCCACAGGATATGAACCTTGATACTTGTAAGGCTTGAGTATCAACCCATTTTCAGATGTCCCTTACTGAGGAACAGTTCCTGAGGGAGTAGCATTGCCAGTTTGTGAGGTAGATCCAACATTTGTTCCCCCTATTTCTGTGCTACTCTTCTCAGTTCTGTCCTTAGGAACAGTTCCTTGCAGTTCACTTCTCACAGTATCCCTATCCAATGTCTGTATTTGTGGATCAATTTACTATTTGAAGAATAACCAACAAAGACTCCCTCATCACTTCTAGGATCAAATTTTCCTAAGGCATCCTTCCCATTGTTATGTATGAAACATTTGCAACCAAAAGCCCTAAGATGAGAGATATTTGGTTTTCTTCCCTTAAGCAAGTCATATGGTGTCTTTTCTATTAATGGCCTTGTCATACATCTATTGATTATGTAGCATGCAGTATTGATGGCCTCAGCCCAAAAGTTTTGTGGAAGATTTTCATATATTAGCATAGTCCTTGCCATTTCCTCTAGGGTCCTATTTTTCCTTTCTACTACACCATTTTGTTGTGGAGTTCTAGGTGAAGAAAAATTGTGATTAATGCCATTTTTATTACAAAAATTGAAAAATATAGGATTTTCAAATTCAGTTCCATGATCGGACCTAATGGCAACAATGTGACTATCTAGAGTCCTTTGAGCTTTCTTAGAAAAAATTAAAAATGCATTAAAAGCTTCTTCTTTAGATGCAAGAAATATAGTCCATATAAATCTGGAGTAATCATCAACCAACACCATAACATACTTCTTACCTCCACGACTCATTGTTCTCACTGGTCCACACTAGTCCATATGGACCAGTTCCAAAGGTTTGGTAGTACTTATTTGTTTCTTTGGTTTGAAGGAGGATTTTACCTGCTTCCCCCTGGCACAAGCTTCACATACCTTATCATCCTTAAACTTGATGTTAGGAAGACCTATCACCAGATCCTTGGACACAAGTTTGTTCAGTTGTAAAAGACTAGCACGGCCAAGTCTTTTGTGCCATAGGAGGGAATCATTTTGCACAACACTTAAGCAACTCAAACTTGATGTTAGGAAGACCTATCACCAGATCTACCTTGTATATGTTTCCATGTCTATTTCCCTGCAAAATAATCTCTCTAGAGGTTTGGTTAGTCACAGTGCACCCAGTAGATGAGAAATTAACATTATTACCTTTGTCACACAATTGAGATATACTCAATAAGCAATGCTTCAGCCCATCTACTAGAAACACATTGTCTATACTATGTGAATCAGACCTACCTACCTTTCCAATGCCAATAATTTCCCCTTTCTTACCATTACCGAAGGAAACACTTCCTCCTTGAAAGGCTGAGAGTCAAAGGAACAGTTTCTTATGTCCTGTCATATGCCTTGAGCAACCACTGTCCATGTATCATTTGTGGTTCTTCTCCTTCACTCTAGCCTTCAAAAGAAAACTAGGGGTTAATTTTAAGAACCCAAACTAGTTTGGGTTCCTTTCCTTGAGAAAAAGGATGAATCAGATCTCTCTTAGCCTAGAATGGTAATGGTTTCTTTGTGTGAAACGTTTTCTTTCTCACCGAATTCTGAACTAGTTTATAGGACCTGTTCCTCTGTGCAGCCATTTTTGGAGATTGACAATTTTCTTTCAAGTGACCAGTGTTCCCACAATGAGTGCATAGCCAGTTTTCAGGAAGTGATAGGTACTTACTTTTTGGATCCCATTTGGGTGAAGACTGTGATTTCATGAATCCAATACCCTTCCTGTTACTACTATGATTTTCCTGTAACCATTCTAGTGCTTCAGAGGACTTGTTCCATTTTACAGTTTTTCCTAACTCCATTTTTGTTTTAACTAAGTCCTCTTCCAAAGATCTTATCCTTTCATCTTTTTTGTACAGTTCATCAACTGTTACTTTCAGTTTCTCTTCAGCAATGATCTGATGAGAATTAGCAATGCCTTAACCATTTTCAACTGTTTTCACATTTTCCAGTTCCTGAACAATTGATTCAAGTGTGAGGACCTGTTCCTCAAGCATGCTAATTTTCCTTTTTCAGAGAGTCATTTTTAATTACTGCCTTTTTATATTCTGTTCCTAGACTTTCAATTTCATCATGCAGTTGATTTTTGCCATCCCTTAGAGATTTAAACTCATTTAGCACAGTATGAAATACTTTAACTAATTTCTCTCTAGGCATGCTTTTCACATCTTGTCTAAGTTTAGAAACAAATACCTCAGCATCTTCTTCATTATCTGAGTCCTCAAGAGCTATTAGAGCAAGATTCTCATCCAGATCATCATCAGATATTTCATCCTTACTGTCTTGCCATCCTGTAACCATTGCTTTGGGATTTCCACTTTTCTTCCGGACCTGTTCCCTAGCCTTTTTCCTTTCCTCAATATATCTCTTCCTCCATTCTCCTTCCATGATTGGACATTTACTCATGTAGTGCTCCATGCTGCCACATTTGAAGCATTCTCCAGCCTGTTTCAAGTTAAAAGACCTACCCTATCCACTAGCCCCCTTTTTCTTATTCAAATATCTTTGAACATTTTTAGCGATAAGGACCAGTTCCTTATCATCAATAGGCTTATCAGCAGCAGTCAAGGCTAGGTTAGGTTCAGTTTTAACTGGTTCACCTATGTTCTTAACCTTTTTCCTTAGTTCATAAGTTTTTAAATTACCTATAAGCTCATCTAAGGATAAGGTGGTCAGATCCTTGCTTTCTATGATAGCACAAGCTTTAATCTCCCAAGAATCTGGAAGAACCCTAGTTAGAATTTTTTCTACTCTATCTTCTACAGTTAAAACTCTTCCCAAAGAATTAAGTTCAGATGAAATAGCATTAAATCTAGTGTACATTTAAAAAATTGATTCTCCTTCTTTCATTTTAAAACTTTCATATTCAGCAAAAAGGAGTGTACCTCTAGATCTTTTGACCTGACTTGGTCCTTGATAAGAATCAAATTGTGGAAAGTAAAAGATAATGTACGAGACGTAACTCGATCAATAATCTCAAGTAGCAACGGAGAACTTGTTCCGTTACACCCCTAGAGAATGTCAAGAACCTACACTAGGCAACTACCCTCGAGCTAACGTGAGCACGCAAGTAGAATGGTCGGGGGGGGGGGGGATTGGAATTCATCTAGATCCGCTAGAGGAAGAACAAGTCCCATCAAGGTTTTCATTCAATAGAAGAGTTCAACTCTCAACACAAAGATTTGTTTAATCATCAAAAATAAGCTAATGAAATAAACTAGCAATCTAGCGATTTATAGGTGTTTTTAGACACCCTTTGAAAGGTCTAAAATGCCCACACTTAGGCTTAGGAATAAAGGACCACGTAGGGTCAAAATAGTCATAACATAACTAGGAATCACGTGCTTCAGCAATTTGGGCGGAGCGCCCGAGATTGGGGCGGAGCGCCCGGCAAGTTAGGCAGTGGGGTGGCCTAGGCGGGGCGCCCAGAGTTGGGGCGGAGCGCCCAGGCCTAGGCATCTTCAGGCGGAGCGCCTGGATCCTCAGGCGGAGCGCCTGGATGACTGGGCTGCTCCCCTTGCACTTTGAGCACTCGGAACGGCTTCCAATCGCTTCCTTCTTCTAGTCCCTTCCTCACCAAGTGTAGGTGTACTCCTTGGATCTCCTTAGCTTTGGGTGGTGGGACGTAGAAAACAAGAGCTTGGTGCTAAGGGCACCCCACAAGCATCTCCAAAAGTGGCTTAGGAACTTGGTGTCCCTATCACTCACAATGGTTTGAGGCACACCATGCAACTTTAGAACATTGTCAATGAATAAAGTAGCTACATGTTGCGCATCATCACACTTCTTGCATGGGATGAAGTGAGCCATCTTGGAGAACCTATCCACAACAACATAAATGCTATCGTGGCCCCCCCTAGTCCTTGGTAATCCCATGACAAAGTCCATTGATATATCCAACCACGGACTAGTAGGTACAGGGAGAGGGGTATACAACCCATGAGGGTGGGCTTTAGATTTGGCACGTTTGCACTCAAGGCAATTAGTGCAAAACATTTCCACATGCACTGTAATCTTTGGCCAATGGAATTGTTCTTGAAGAACGGCCAAAGTCTTTCTTGTCCCAAAGTGACCCATGAGTCCTCCACAATGTGCCTCTTGCACAAGTAATTCCCTCCATGAGGACTCGGGTATGCACACTCTACCATTTTTAAAGATGTATCCATTAACCCATTGGTATTTCTCAACTCTCTCCCCCTTCTCTAGAGCTTCATGGATGTTCTTGAGCTTAGGGTCATGAGCATACATCAATTTGATGCTCTCGAATCCCATGAGCTTGGAGGTGAGAGTAGTGGCAAGAGCGAACTTCCTAGAAAGTGCATCCGCCACCACATTGTCTTTCTTTTTCTTGTATTGGATAACATAGGGAAAAGACTCAATCAACTCTACCCACTTGGCATGACGCTTGTTCAACTTCTCTTAGCCTCTAAGATGCTTGAGTGACTCATGGTCACTCTTGATCACAAACTCTCTAGGCCATAAGTAATGTTGCCAATGGGCAAGAGCTCTCACTAAGGCGTACAACTCCTTGTCATACGTAGAGTAATTCAAGGAGGCACCCTTCAACTTCTCACTAAAGTAGGCGATGGGTTTGCTATCTTGCATTAAGACACCACCAATTCCCACCCCCGAGGCATCACATTCAACCTCAAATGCCTTCCCGAAGTCGGGCAATTGCAATATGGGGGCGGAACTCAACCTACCTTTCAATTCTTGGAAGGCCTTCTCTTGAGGCTCTCCCCACACAAACGGTTGGTCCTTCTTCACCAATTCGGTGAGTGGAGCGGCAATGGAGCTAAAGTCTTTCACAAAACGTCTATAAAAACTAGCAAGACCATGAAAGCTCCTCACTTGAGTCACGGTGGTAGGAGTGGGCCAATCACGAATGGCCTCCACCTTGGACTCATCCACCTCCACTCCTTGGGCACTCACAACAAACCCAAGGAAGACAACCTTCTCCACACAAAAGGCACACTTTTTCAAATTGGCATAGAGTTTTTCGGCTCGTAGCGCTTCAAGAACTTGACTCAAGTGGCCAACATGTTCACCTATTGTCTTACTATAGATCAAGATATCATCAAAATAGACAACGACAAACTTATTGATAAAAGGCTTCAAAACATGGTTCTTGAGTCTCATAAAAGTGCTAGGTGCGTTGGAAAGCCCGAAGAGCATTAGCAACCATTCACAGAGACCGAATTTGGTCTTGAATGCGGTTTTCCATTCATCCCCAGGTTTCATCCGGATTTGATGGTAACCGGACCTAAGGTCGATTTTGGAAAAGACACACGACCCACTCAATTCATCCAACATATCATCAAGTCGTGGAATAGGGTGACGGTACTTTACCGTTATCTTATTCACGGCTCGGCAATCCACGCACATTCTCCACGTCCCATCCTTCTTGGGCACAAGAATGACCGGTACGGCGCATGGACTTAAACTCTCCCGGACCAAGCCTTTGGTGAGCAAGTGATCTACTTGCTTTTGTAATTCTCTTGTGTCCTCCGGGTTACTTCTATAAGCCGGTTTGTTTGGGATTTGAGACCCCGGGATGAAATCAATTTGATTTTCAATCCCTCTCAAGGGAGGGAGTCCACTTGGCATTTCATCCGGGAACAAGTCTTCAAACACCTTCAAAACACTTTCAATTGCACTAGGTAAAGGGTTAGTTAAAGAATTAACATCGGATGCAAGAACCATACCTTTGTGCACTAGGCAAAGAAGTAGCTTGTGGCCATCATTTCCTTTCAAGAGCTCGCCCGGTTGCATCATGGCACATATGCCACCGGTAGAAGATGGTGGGAATGCCACCACACTTTCGGCCAAAGGACTAGTCTTCACCACCGACTTAGCCTTTGCCACCTCTCTTAACTCCTTTATTTTCTTGTAGTCCTCACTTACTTGCTTAGGAGTTAAAGGTTTAAGCACAAATCTCCTCCCTTCATGTTTGACCGTGTAAGTGTTGACACGACCATCATGCACCACTTGCCTATCGAATTGCCAAGGCCTCCCTAAGAGTAGGTGGCATGCTTGCATAGGCACAACGTCAAACAAATGCTCATCTACATAACTCCCCATTTTGAATAGAATCATCACTTGCTTTACTACTTTAAGCTCCCCACATTCGGTAAGCCATTGTAGCCGGTAAGGTTTGGGGTGCTTCATGGTAGTCAACTTCAATTGGGACACAAGTGATTGACTCACTACATTTGCACAACTCCCCGAATCAATTATCATAGAGCAAACAACATCTTTGACCCGGCACCTAGCATGAAATAGATTTTCCCTTTGCAAGGTTTCACTATCTTCCACAATCATAGCCCCTAGGCTCCTCCTCACAACCAAGAAAGTATGAGGATCCTCCTCCTCCACAGTGTCATCAAACAAATTATCCTCTACTCCCTCATCTCCCTCTACTCCCTCTACTCCCTCATCTTCCGGGTCACTCTCTTGCTCAAATGCATTTTCACCAACAACAATCATGGTCCTTTTCGTAGGACATTCCCTAGCAAAGTGACCATAGCCCTTGCACTTGTGGCATTGTATGGAAGAAGAAGTAGGAGCATGTAATTGAGTTTTAGAGTTACCTCCCACATTAGATGTGTTCTTCTCATATGGCTTCTTCACATCCTTGCTAGCATTTGCACCACTTGTACCACTTGCACTTGGGAACTTTGCATTCGGAGTAGGAGACTTCCAATCCTTTGGTTTGCTTGTTTGGGTAGTAGTGCTACTCTTGTAGCGAAGGGATTTCTCCTCCTCGAGCCATTTCTCGGCTTCAACCGCATCTTCACATAGCTTATAATGATCATCATATTTGTGGAACTTCAATTGTGAAGCTATGTCTCGGTTCAAACCCCCTTTGAAACGGATCATGGCCGTCTCATTGTCTTCCTCATCTAAGTCAAGGTTCATTCGGATTTACTCAAATTCATTGAAATATTCTCCAACCGATTTGTAGCCTTGCTTCAACTCATAGAGACGCTTTTGTTGTTCAACTCGGTATTGGTTAGTCAAGTACTTCTCATCCATCACACGGATCAACTCTTCCCAAGTAAGATTAATAGCCATTCCCGTCCTCCTTCTATTCCTCTTCACCGACTCCCACCAAGTAGAAGCAAAGGATTCAAAGGAAGATATTGCATACTTGGTCTTCTTCACCTCGGGCATATCATTGGTGTCAAATATTCGCTCCATAGTCAACTTCCAATCAATGTACTCCACCGGGTCACTACATCCTTTGAAAGAAGGAATAGTGAGCTTCACACTATTAAGATTGTTGTTGTTGTCACGACCCCCTTGGAAAGGCTCCGGTTGGCCTCCATAGTGATCTCCGTAACCTCCGTAATCTCTCCTAACATTCCCTCCAACATACCACATGGGTGGCCCTCGACCTCGGCCTCTACCCCTATCCACATTCCGTCCCCTAAATTGAAAGTAAGCATCATACCCACCATCACCATAATCATCCTCCTCCCCTTCTTGAGCTTGTGCAACTTGCTCAAGGGGTTGAACATTCCGGATTGGTCCGGGAAGTGGAGAATTCCTTTTGGGATTACCCATAAGGTTAGGAATAGTCACACGTTGGGTATTGCCCAACAATTGGTCAATTCGATCATGATCCTCCCTTACCCGTTGTTGGCGATTGAGCAACTCAACAACTTGTTCCGGGGTAGAGGTTGGGCTACTTGTGCCCTCAACACCGTCAACTTGGGCACTCGGGGCCCCTTTCTCAACTTGGACACTCGGGGTCCCTTTCTCCGATTGGACATTGGAAGTCCCTTGCTCAACTAGGGCACTTGATGTCACCCTCTCAAGGCTTTCAATCCTCAAGTTCATACTATCCAATTTTGCAAGGATAGTAGCAAGGGCACTCTTAGAAAAATCTTCTCCTTCGGTGGACATTGTACCTACACAAGAAACAAACGTTAGCAAAACAACCTCACTCACTCCCTCACAAGTGTTTCACTCGGTTCACTCGTTTAACTAGCGGTGGATATTTCACTCGACTTGTAGTTCCAAAGCTTCACATAGATGACTAGCAATTCCTCAACTCAACCAAACTATTCACGAGTCACGCACACTCCGGGGTGAGTGGAATTAATAGGACTCAATGAACGCTAGGCACTTTGAAGTGAGGACTTGAACCAAAAGAAACTACGAGTCTTCTTTGGATTCTATTCTCCAACTATGGCACGAATCACCTAAAGCAATGAAGGATTAGTGTTAATTAAGTAGGAAGATTACTTAGATCAACACTAATTAGAGGTTAGGCAACAAAGAAACAAGCAAGCCTAGAAGAAACTACCCAAATCCCAAGTTCCAGACCTCAGGCGGAGCGCCCAGTGTATTGGGGCGGAGCGCCTGGCAATTTGTCCAGTGGGGTGGGTCAGGCGGAGCGCCCAGGGATGGGGCAGAGCGCCTGGACTAAGCACTGGTCAGGCGGGGCGCCCAAACTTGGGGCGGAGCGCCTGGACGAAGAACACCTGGGTTTTTCAACAACGTGTTCTTCGATTTCAATCCACTTTTTGGGTCGATTCCAACGTGTTTTTCCCAAATTCGAAGTACCCGAAGTTGTATATTGGTATAACCTCCAAACCCCAATGATTTTCACACCCAACAAAGCAACAAACAAGGCACAATCATGATTCAAGTTTCAAGTTGGGGTTTCACAATTTTTCAAAAGGGGTCAAAAAGGTGGGTTTAAATCTTTCAAAATCAATGTTATACAACTCCGATTCACACCAAATTTATTTCAAATGGTTCGTTTTCCAAAGTAGATCAATCCCCGGTGATCAAATCCAAAACCCCACAATCACACAACCCAAAATCAATCAAATTCCTCAAGAACTAGGGTTTGGGAGGGTTTAACAATATTTGGGGTTTTCAATTTTCAATTCAATCCAATCCAAACAATTTTGGTACCCAAACATCGGGAATTCAACAAGGATCACAAATCTATAACACCCACTTCAAGAATCGAACACACCAAGAAGTTACACCAATTTTTGTATTTTTCAATTTTTCTATTGTTTTTGTATTTTTCTTCTACCAATAACTTCAACAACAATAAATCTAAAGAAACTAACGTAGGCACGAATAATCAAGGGTCGGGGGTTTGTAGAAACAAAACCCGAGCCTTGCTCTGATACCAAACTGATAAGAATCAAATTGCGGAAAGTAAAAGATAATGAGCGAGACGTAACTCGATCAATAATCTCAAGTAGCAACGGAGAACTTGTTCCGTTACACCCCAAGAGAATGTCAAGAACACCTACACTAGGCAACTACCGTCGAGCTAACATGAGCACGCAAGTAGAATGGTTGGGGGGGATTGGAATTCATCTAGATCCGCTAGAGGAAGAACAAGTCCCATCAAGGTTTTCATTCAATAGAAGAGTTCAACTCTCAACACAAAGGTTTGTTTAATCATCAAAAATAAGCTAATGAAATTAACTAGCAATCTAGCTATTTATAGGTGTTTTTAGACACCCTTTGAAAGGTCTAAAGTGCCCACACTTAGGCTTAGGAATAAAGGACCACGTAGGGTCAAAATAGTCATAACATAACTAGGAATCACGTGCTTCAGCAATTTGGGCGGAGCGCCCGGCAAGTTAGGCAGTGGGGTGGCCTAGGCGGGGCGCCCAGAGTTGGGGCGGAGCGCCCAGGCCTAGGCATCTTCAGGCGGAGCGCCTGGATCCTCAGGCAGAGCGCCTGGATGACTGGGCTGCTCCCCTTGCACTTTGAGCACTCGGAACGGCTTCCAATCGCTTCCTTCTTCTAGTCCCTTCCTCACCAAGTGTAGGTGTACTCCTTGGATCTCCTTAGCTTGGCTCCGAGTGAAGGGTCTTGTGGGGGTTTGGGTCATATCAGTCCTTTATGTGCAACTTGTAGAGCATCCCAAATTTCTTTCGCAGTGGTATACCCTCTAATTCTACTGCACTCATCAGGACTGAGTCCACCAACAAGCCACTTCCTAGCTTTGGAATTCTTTTCCCATTGCCTTATGTCTTCAGCATTGCATTCTCTTCATGTTTTAGGAACATCATTTCCTTCAGCATCCTTTTTCATTGGAATCATGGGACCTTCAGTCACTATGTCCCATAGCTCCTAGTCCTCAGCCTGAAGATGATCTCTCATCCTTTCCTTCCACCATGAATAGTATTTTCCATTGAACAAAGGTGCTCTAACCATTGACTGACCCTCACTATTCTTCTATGATGTACTCATTCTAATCCTAGGTGTTAGCCTTTTCTAGGATAGCCCGCTCTAATACCAATTTATATATCCCAAGATACACCACTTTACTATTTTAAGGACCAGTTCCTTAAATGTGTTCCTTTACTGTATTATATGCGGAATTAGAACTGTAAGTAAATGAACACCCAATATTAGCGTGGAACAACTCCTTTAACTAGGGATCAAAAAACCACGACCTACACTTCCAAGTAGGATTTCAACTTCACTATGTAAAAGACTCACTTGGTTACAAGACTACCTTCTCACTAACTTAGGACCAACTCTAATCCTCTAGTGACCTCTTCCACGAACAGTGAAGTTTCTTCAAGTACACGACTTGAACTTAAATGATACAACTCGATAGTACCTACTACAGTTGAACTAAGACTGAACTTTTGCAAGACACAATCTAAGGAACAGGTTCTTACTTAGTTCCCTGTAACTTAATGATTATACAAATACGATTAAAACTCTTTCAATGCTAAGACTCGATTCTCTCTGTATTTGTGCACTCTTCAATAGCTGAAATGCTCCTGGTTTTATAGCCTTCATAATCCAAGAAGTCTTGAACAATTAGAACTCCAAAGCTTCCAAGAGTTTGAGTCCTACTTGAACTCTTCACTTGATTACCCGAAATCTTTTAGCCCTTATCCACTGTTTATGCAATCTTTTCATATCACGTTTAGACATGCATAATTATCAAGATAAACATTAGACTTAGGATAATTAATAATATTTCAGCTTAAATGATTTTGCATGAATTATCTATTTAGCTGCAGTGATTCAAAGGAACATGTCCTTCGGATCTGCTCCTTAGTCATCAGTCAAAACTTCAAGTTTATCCAAGCTAACACATTCTGTGTTGAAGGCTATTCAAAGGCTTAAATGGTAACCGAAGAGGCATTAAAAGCCCATCTCGAAGCAGAAATGACCGCTTGATAGATGGGATGACACATAACGCACGTTTATCCTTTAAGCATTATATAAAGACTTGACGTCCTTGGCATGTCACAAGTCCATTAGCAATTTCCTTCTAAAGTGTCTAAAGGGTTCTCAACTCACAACGACACATCTCCTCATATCCTTTGTTGCATTGTTTTTAAAAGCTTGTGCTACACGTCGATCATCTTGCTCACAATAAATCGAATCTTAGGTATTTCCTTCTCCCTTTTTTCTATCATCCTTAACCTTTTCCAAGAGATCATGGCCACTAGAACATTTAACATGGTTGTTAAAATCCCTCAGTTGCTCAGAGATTGGTGGGGAAACCTAAGCATAGATCAAAAAGATTGAGTCAAAATGGTGTTGGGAAATATGATTTCACTAATGGAGCACACTGCAGTGGAAAGGATGATAGAAGCAGCAGTGCACTGTTGGGATGCAGACCGAGCAGTTTTTCATTTTGGGAATGTAGAGTTGACACCACTACTAGAGGAAATAGGCGGGTTAACTCAATTACCGTTCGAAAGTGAAGAAGTTTTGATGCCTAAGAACGTTGCACCCGAGGAGTTCTTCGAGATGGTAGGGTTTAAGCCTGAGTTGTGCACAGACAGTATAAGGCAGTCGGGAATTTCTCTGACTTCTCTTTACATCAAATTTGGGTATAGAGAGGCATTTCAGAATCCGAAGATTATTTCAACATCAACCAGGCAGATTGGCAAGAGCGAAGAGTACTTGCTTTTGTCACCAGTTTTTTAGGGATTGTCCTGTTTCCACAACATAAAGGACGAGTTGATGTTTGCATGGTCACAATTGCTGATGCCTTACTCAAAGAAATTAACAAGAAATACACTTTGGTACCGATGATTGTTGCAGAAATGTACCGAGCTTTAGAAAGATGCAAAAAGGGCGTTGGTTTCTTTGAAGGTTGTAATTTACTTCTACAAATTTGGTTGATGGAGCATTTGCAAAAGATGGATAGCGCGGAGCAAGCTTTCAATTCCATACCAAAAGAAAACTACATCTTGACTCATGCCGCCCGCATGGGCAACGTTCCCGGGAAATGGGATCAACCAATAACTGCCAACGGTTGGCACCATATGTTCTGTCAACTGACACCTGAAAACATACAATGGATGTTTGATTACTTTCCCAGCACAACAGTAATCACACGATCTGAAAAGGACTCATTTCTCATTTTGGTGGGCTTTAAAGGAGTTTACCCATACACTCCTTTAAGAGCACTTAGACAAGCAGGGAGAAAGCAGACAGTACCCCAAATTGCAGACATCAGAAGTTTCAAAGCAAATATTCTCGGAGGAGTGATCCCGTTTAAAGACAAGATAATAGAACTTTAGAAAGAAAAGCAACGAATGGGAATCAAGACTATTGGATGAGACAGGTTTGACACTGGCTGTGATGAAGATTATCTAGACTGGCTTAAGAAAGACATAGCAAGGGCAATTCAACCAAGTGCAATGACAAAAAGGAAAAGAAATGCTGATGAGTTAGAATCTGAGTACAAAAAGTTACGCAAACAACTGGCGAGGGCACAAGGGAAAATAGCAAAGAAGCAAAGTTTGGTCGAAGCAAAGAACGAAGAAAAAGGTAAATGGTGCAGTAAGGCAGAACTCCTCAAAAAACACATAGAGTCTATCGGCGTATGGGCTAGTGAGGGAATGAACTCTGTGGCAGACAAAGGAATAGAGGAGAAAGGAAGAAAGGCTTGGGAAATGTTGAAGAACTTCACATTTGACATATCCCAGCTCTTAACTGATGCAGACAATATCATCTTCCAGGGATATTAATCAGAAGCAAGCTTGTCCGAGGAAGACTCATCCGAGGAAGAAGAAGAAGAATCTTCTGGGGAAGGATCAGCATAAATGATGTTCACCTGGCCATGATCTAACCCTCTAGCAATGTTTTCTATCTTTGCACTATTTCAATATCAGCCAATGTAACAAAAGTTCAATAAATGCAATATTGCCTTTTAGGCTTCACATTTTGTTAGCAAGTGAAATGATGCATGTGGCACAATGCATTTTTCAAAATCATAGTGCGTAAAACGGTCCTTCATATTGTAGGATGCATTTCTTATTTGATATGTGTGCATTGCATTGAATTCGTCTGTTGTTCTGAGTCTCTTTCTACCTAAGGAATCTTTTCTCCAAATTCAATCTCCTACCGAGGCACCTCCTCTCCCTACTCTATGATCAATTCCTGGTATCTAAAATCTTTCGCATGTCCAAACTGTCTCTAACTCACAACCAAACTCAAAATCTATTACCCAAAGGGTTGGCTCGAGTTGAATACCAAGTCAAAAGATATGGTTAAGGAAGTGCATTTGTCAAAGGTTTACACAGCAATTCCCCCCAGCCCTCTCCTATCTCTACAATACCTCCGCTACATTACAAACTACTAATAAGGCTAGCCAGTCTGGAAATGTGAGCATTTTCAAAAGAAGAATGATGAAGTCTCTTTTGACGCAACCAATCAAGACCCTACCTTCAACCACTATCAAACAGGGCCACCATTTTATCCCTACCCTCATATACCACCTGAATATCCCATTTACAACAATTAGTCCATTCGACCTATATTCCACATCCCAGCACTAAACCGTCCACCATACTAGCAAAACACTCAAGCCAACTACCGAAAATACACTACCTTACCCTACTAAGCCTCGCCCTGATGCCATCCAAAGATCGAAAAGAAACTACACTCCACTAGCAGAATCCCACATTCATTTGTTCGTGAGATGGGAAACTGCCGGGTTATTATCCCCGGCACCTCAATTGTTTCGGCAAGCACTATGCACATGGAAAGGAAAATTGACAAAGCCAGAGAAATGTTGGTCAAATTCAAAAACACACATGACTCACCTTAAGACCTTTTGACACCAACATCCAAAGATCATTCCGTTGCACCTGTCTACACAGTCACACCACTTACAATACATGACTGTGACCCAAAGCACTTTCTAACTCGCTCCAAGCATTCAAAGGGCCAGTGAAAGATAATATTGGAAAGATAGAGATGCAACGAAAACTTGCGCACAAACAACTAAAAACAAGCAAACCAATTCAACTTGCAAAGGAGAGACAAAAACACAATGACAAAGCCATCATTATATGACCAACCTGGAGAGCCCTGGAGCATTTGGAAGCATGTCTGAGACATTTACAAGATTTTGTGAATTCTCATGACGACAGCCACAACAAGACACAACAATCTAAGAATACACATGATACATAGCCAACCTACATTGAATTCAACGGCCCAGCAATAAGATATTACCCAACCTGGAAAGTTGGTGCAAGGACTATATTACAATAATTGCTTGACAAGTATGAAAGACGCTAAGTATCTCTTTGAGGACACATAGGCGTCATGACAAACAAGATGGCAAGAAAGGATGACAAATGCACTCAAGGTCCTGATATTCGACAAACGCCAATCTCCTTTTCTATCACATAACACAATCTATTTCTTACACAACATCTCTATCACTTTTCAGTGACATTCAACTCCTCATCTCCCGCTTAAACAAGCATCGATCATTTGACCAAAATCCTTACCTTGACTGCTACATAAAGCACTTGAGAAATCTCTTGTGGTACTTACGCGTTCTATCGCAACCTCCAAATTCAAGCACTAGTCCGTCATCCACGGTCTAGACTTTCTCTTAAGATTATGTGTCATTTTTGCATCTAAACTTTGCTAACATGCCCACACTATTTTGCGCATTTCACCACTTTGTTAAGGTTGCTTCGCACTTGAACGCTGAAATCGCTCAAGAATCTGCATTCATAAAAGCCGAAATAGCAAGCCAAGCTGTAAACATTTTCTCCTGCAACAAAGCCCTTTGAACCATCAGCATATGACACCAAGAATATTCAGACAATCCCAATACCGTACAACCTGCATTATATTCACACGAGAGTCACAACAAAGAAATTCGACCACTATACAACTGAAGCTGGCAAAACTCACATCCTCACATTGCGCCCAATTCACACAATAAACAACCTCCTCTCTGTCAAGGACTTCCGATCACAATCCTATCAGGCTCAACACAATCAAGGATAGACCCAAAAAAAAAAAACATAACCCTACGCCTTTGCTCCTTTAGCCCAATCGAAGGACATCGCAACTAGCAGACAAACTACTCCCTAGACACCCATCACTCAAACATTCAATACAATGACTGTTGCTCCCAACGCACACGCAAGTATACGTGGTCGACAAGTAATAAAGTGATAAGTAGAGTATCGTTCCCACGAGGACTATTCAGACTGGACTCCTAACAAACAAATTCTTAAGAACTGTTCAGGGATCTTTTTCAATAGTGAGGATTTTATTAATTAAGAACAGTAATTAAAACGGTAAAGGTGAATTCAAACAATGGAGCAAAACTTGGTTGTTATCAGTAATAAAGAGACGATCCAGGGTCAGAGTTACGAACAATCCAGTTGAGTTTTCCAATTGATTCCACTTCTCAAATCCCGGATTACTAACTAACAGAGTAAATGTACCCGTGAAAACCTTTCGATTCTTCACGGTCTATGCAGGCTACTCTAATTCCTATATGTCTATGGGTTGAATCACGTGCACGCATTAACGAATTCTGTAATTAGTTAAGCTAGGCGAGCAAGTATATGTCTATCCTACTCACAAATTGGTTCCCCGATGCCCGGGTTCACAATCTAGCCCTACTCTTTCTTATTGCGTTAATAAATTCCCACTTTCGAGTTCAATCCAAAAACCATAAATAATGCGTAATAATCGGGCCCTGACAATTACACAAGTGAAATCAAGAAAGAATAAGCAATCCGTTATGGGATTCAATTAATGGAAATCAATCTTCAAACATCAACTTTCATGAAATACTCTACCCCTAGAACAATAGATTTAGCCACGCATACTCATAATAACAACACAAGGATTTGATGAAATAATAAAATAATGATGTAACAGATTAATAGAAGGAAGAAAAACCCTTGTTCAAGATGTTATGAGCTCTCCAATTTGCTCCAAAGTCTGAACTCCCATAAAAAACTAAGTAAAAGAGTATTTATAGGGTTTACAAAGGCCTAGTAATAAGTTACACCTAAACCTAGACGAAATAGGAAGTCCCAAAACACTCCAGGGGAGCTGTAGCTGGCGTCCCGCACCTCGTAACGTGCGACCCATGGCAGAACCCGTCGAAATCCCACCGCTTTTGGGGCGCCCTGCGCCACCTATGGCGCCAGAAACTTGGGCGCTTTGGGTGGCGCGCCGCATGGCCTGTAGCGCCCAGCCAATTTCCTGTTTCCTTGCTCCACAGCTCGCTTCTTGTCGTGCCTTCGTATGTTCGATCCAATCCTCAATCCAAATCCAATCATTCCTTGCTCGATCATGCTCTTAAAAGCTCCATATACACTTCATAACAACCTACAATCATACGATACAAAATCAGTGCGAAATCACATTCATTAACTAGAAACCGGGCGAATAAACTACTCAAACGTGAGGAAATATTAAGGAATTATAGGCATAAAATGCCAAACATCACCACCCCACACTTGAACCTTTGCTCGCCCTCGAGGAATTACCAATAACTTCCCAACCTAGGTAGAACAGGTCTGCCTATGACTATGGTTGATACCGACCATTGAACAAATGCATACAAGACTACTATGGGTCCAACAAACATGCCAATAATTTCACAAACTCAAAAACATGAGAACAACCACCCCAAGACAACTCAAATGCACAAACTCAACTCATTGTAACCATGCTCCCACAAAATCACACCTATCTACTCAACCCAGAAGCCACAACTTCACCTATTTCATGCAAACCATGTGCCCTCACCAAAATGAAGCAAGAGAGTGTCCCCCAAATATCACACACAACAATGAATATCAAGAATAGAACGGGGACAATAGCATAGAAAGAATTCACTCACTCTGATGAAAAGCTCACATGTCACACACGGTGTACCATAGGCTTGCCCGTAGTGTAGGACTCCACTAATGTAAGCTCACTTCAATCGGGATTAACTAGGATTTTAAAAAGGTTGTAATATAGGCTAAGGGGTTGGTAGGATACATATGGGTAATAGTGACTACCTCCCTAAGCACTTTAATACATCACAATTAATATAAGCACAATTCTCATCAAAGCCACCCAATCAACAACTTTCACACACACCTTCTCAACAAGTAGCAAAATTTTTTTTTTAAGCACACACTAGCAAGGATGGATATTCTTCTCTCTTTATTTCTTTTATCATTTTTTTTTAGCTTTGCTTTTTTTTCTTTTTAATTCTTTCCAAACCTTGCCAATGCTCATGATCAACTACTACACAATTCATTACATATTCTCCTCATTGGTTCCACTCAAAAACCTTCCAATATTTCAACCACAACTCCACAATAATATCACATTATCAATTAAAGTGCTTAAGGAGTAAAGGGCCAAAAGAGAACAATTTAGAACAAGTGCGTAGGCTTGGGGTGTGGGTGCCAACAAAAAGTCAAAAAGATCACAACAATCAAGTCCAAGGTGTATATGTAAGGGTAGGCAAATCAAAAGAAGGCCTGTATCATTTCACAACTGGAGCAAACCTAGGATTTCGCTTTGCACACACACGGGGCAAGTTCTAGACACCAATATGCAAACATGGAGCAAACAAGAACATGCCTCACAACACACATTGCACACAATCTACACAAAAAGGCTCCATCACAACTCTCAATCAAGCAAATAGAGTGCAACTTGTGGAAAATTAAGCACTAATGCACATAGGTTCACAATAAAGTCAAGCGAGTGGACTCAAGCATCTCAAGGGGGTCATTTCATTTTTTCTAGGCATGCATCTCAATTTAAAACCAAAAGACACCACAAATAGCACATGTTCAAGTCCAAGTACATCGGTATCAAAAAAATCAAAGGCACCTAGTATTCTACCTAATTCTTCGTCTAGGGTCACCTATAACTAACTACTCTAATCCTAAAAAATAAAAACTACCCAGTTCAAAGGCCTGCCCGTGGAAAAGAGCCGAGGTCATAAGAAAAACCACGGGGTGGATGACATGTACCACTAACAAAGACTAAAAAAGAAAATCTTTTTGGAATTTTTCATTAGTTTTCTAATTTTTTCAATTTTTTTCATATATTAAAGGATGAAACAAAGAAAAATAAAGTCAAGTGACAAAAGAAAATCCTACGGTACATGCATCCCTAACCTCAAAAATAAAAGGGAATTCCCCCACCCCACACTTAAAACAAGCAATGTCCTCAGTGCTAAAAAGTAAAAGTGCAAGAGGTGAAAGAACTTCCCTGAAGGCTCTAGTCCTTGGTGCTAGCATCCTCCAAGCTTCCATATAACATGAGGTACTCAGACTTCCCCCAACAGGTCATCAATATTAGGCAGGGGTCAGGACACCCCACACTTAAACTCGACATTACATGAACCTGCAATCCAAAGAATCGCCCGAAGTAATATACAACCATAAAAATAATAATAAAAATAAATAAAAGTAAAGCAAACAAATTGGGTTGCCTCCCAAGAAGCGCTTGCTTTAACGTCGCGGCACGACGAAGACAACTTCATCACTTTTTCCTCCACCTTGAACTTATGAATTGAATCCCCAACCTTGCCTCAAGCTTATGACTATGGTATTGGGGTGGTGGCAAAAATACAAAAGGACCAAGTAACCATTGTTGCATTTTGCACTTCTTGGCCTTTAAATGAGGGATGTCGTTTTGTCTCCTCGGCATCACAAACTCTAAAATATAGGCACATTGTTCCTCCTCCTTTGGTTTCTTCATAGGCTCGGGTGGCTCAATTTTCATGTCACCATCCAAACACAATGTTGAAAAACGATTGGAATGAGGTCCAATGCGCTTTAATTCTAAAGTTGCATTACTTTTGACACCCTCACTTGCACAAACACTAGAGTCCTCAAATATGATGTTTTCTTTTTTCTCACTTGACTCTAATGTGATTTCCTCAACCTTGGCATCATCAACTAATATTGGGTCGAATGGTAGGAATTCCACTTTTTGCTCCTCAAATTGGCTTCTAAGCTCTTCTATGTCAAATCTACTATCCACGACAACTGATAATTGGGCTTCAGACACCTCAATTATATCACTCAAATTTGCCTCTAGATCATGAATAGCTAAACCAAATTGATCAATTTCTTGTGTGAGCTCCACTCTTTCTTCCCTAAATTGCCTCATCATACTTGTAAGTTCACTTCTAAAATCCCCATATGCTTCTAAAAGATTGGCTCGCTCCGTTAGAAAATTTTGGCTCACAACCTGCACTTCTTTATTTCGGTCAGACTCACAAACATCGTTAAAAACATCACACACATTGATAGAGGAAGGAGTATGACACTTAGGACAATCATTCTACTGACCACCACATAATTTACAAAAATTCCAATCAAAGGTGGTAGAAAATTCACATAACCAGTCTCGTAGGGTTGAAAGAGTTGGACAATTTTTCCACAAGTGGGTTCCTCCGCAAAGCAGACAAAGATCATCAAAATTTGAGCAATAATCATTCGACTATTTTTCATTAATAGATGCCATGATAAAACAAGTAACACAATACTAAACTAAACAAAAATTAAACCTTGTTGCTCCCAACGCACACGCAAGTATACGTGGTCGACAGGTAATAAAGTGATAAGTAGAGTATCGTTCCCATGAGGACTATTCAGACTGGACTCCTAACAAACAATTTCTTAAGAACTGTTCAGGGATCTTTTTCAATAGTGAGGATTTTAATAACTAAGAACAGTAATTAAAACGGTAAAGGTGAATTCAAACAATGGAGCAAAACTTGCTTGTTATCAGTAATAAGGAGACGATCCAGGGTCAGAGTTACGAACAATCCAGTTGAGTTTTCCAATTGATTCCACTTCTCGAATCCCAGATTACTAACTAACAGAGTAAATGTACCCGTGAAAACCTTTCGATTCTTCACGGTCTATGCAGGCTACTCCAATCCCTATATGTCTATGGGTTGAATCACGTGCACGCATTAACGAATTCTGTAATTAGTTAAGCTAGGCGAGAAAGTATATGTCTATCCTACTCAAAAATTGGTTCCCCGATGCCCGGGTTCACAATCTAGCCCTACTCTTTCTTATTGCGTTAATAAATTCCCTCTTTCGAGTTCAATCCAAAAACCATAGATAATGTGTAATAATCGGGCACTGACAATTACACAAGTGAAATCAAGAAAGAATAAGCAATCCATTATGGGATTCAATTAATGGAAATCAATCTTCAAACATCAACATTCATGAAATACTCTAACCCTAGAACAATAGATTTAGCCACGCATACTCATAATAACAACACAAGGATTTGATGAAATAATGAAATAATGATGTAATAGATTAATGGAAGGAAGAAAAACCCTTGTTCAAGATGTTATGAGCTCTCCAATTTGATCCAAAGTCTGAACTCCCATCAAAAACTAAGTAAAAGAGTATTTATAGGGTTTACAAAGGCCTAGTAATAAGTTACACCTAAACCTAGACGAAATAGGAAGTCCCAAAACGCTCCAGGGGCGCTGTAGCTGGCGCCCCGCGCCTCGTAACGCGCGACCCATGGCAGAACCCGTCGAAATCCCACCGCTTTTGGGGCGCGCTGCGCCACCTATAGCTCCAGGAACTTGGGCACTTTGGGTGGCGTGCCGCATGGCCTGTAGCGCCCGGCTAATTTCCTGTTTCCTTGCTCCGCAGCTCGCTTCTTGTCGTGCCTTCGTATGTTCGATCCAATCCTCAATCCAAATCAAATCATTCCTTGCTCGATTATGCTCTTAAAAGCTCCATATACACTTCATAACAACTTACAATCATACGATACAAAATTAGTGCAAAATCACATTCATTAACTAGAAACCGGGCGAATAAACTACTCAAACGTGAGGAAATATTAAGGAATTATATGCATAAAATGCCAAACATCAATGACACCGCAAGACATCCAGCACCGAAACACCAAGTTCAGAGTCTGATTGACCTAAAGCAAAATAGTGGTACCACAAAAACCAACAAAGGGAAACTGCTACTCCCAAACCACGAACACACTTTCTACAAAGGCCAATCCATCAATGTTAGCTCCATAACTGTCACCCCATCACAACCTGAGACAAATACCATTTTTGACAACCTTCAAATCCGGTAAAATAAAAATATCAAACCCAAGTCTCAGTATGCAAAACATCCATATACTCATAGTCATCAATACACTCAATCGTCACACCAAAAGACGAATGCTGACTTCTAGCCAATACATTTGGTGTTCGGTGCAATGCAACCACCTTTTCTCGGTGATCTATCATAAAGAATAAATTGGGGCAGAATTTTTGAAGATCCTCACAAAAATTTCAAAAGACGCAAACTTGACACTGGGGCAGAAATTTTTGACCTCAAAAAATTCAAGAAATGTCCTTACAACAGAGACATGATAGCCTCCTTAGCACATCGCATGACATACAAATAACATTCGACTTGTTGCACTTTACTCTTGAAGCATCGACTGAGGGTACACAACCCGATGTCGATTTGTCATTTAAATTATATGAGGGTACACAGCTCGAGGCATCGATTGAGGGTACACAGCTCGATATCAATTTGTCATTTAAATTAGCTTTGGTTACACAGCCCGAGGCGTCGATTGAGGGTACATAGCCCAATATCGATTTGCATTTAAATTAGCTGAGGGTACACATTCTGAAGCGTCGATTGAGGATACATAGCCCGATATCGATTTGTCATTTAAATTAGCTGATGGTACACAACCCGAGGCATTTACTGAGGGTTCACAGCCCGATGTCGATTTGTCATTTAAATTAACTGAGGGTACGCAGCCCAATGTCGATTTACCATTTAAATTAGCTGAGGGTACGCAACCCGAAGCGTCGACTGAGGGTACAGAGCCTGATGTCGATTTGTCATTTAAATTAGCTGAGGGTACACAGCCTGAAGCATCGACTGATGGTACACAGCCCGATGTTGATTTATCATTTAAATTAGCTGAGGGTACACAGACCGAGGCGTCGACTGAGGGTACACAACCCGATGTCTATCTGTCATTTAAATTAGCTGAGGGTACACAGCCCGAGGCATAGACTGAGGGAACACAGCCCGATGTCGATTTTCATTTAAATTAGCTGAGGGTACATATTCCAAAGCGTCGGTTGCGGGTACACAACCCAATATCAATTTGTCATTTAAATTAGCTGAGGGTACACAACCCAAGACGTCGAATGAGGGTACACAGCCTGATATCGATTTGTCATTTAAATTAGCTTAGGGTACACAGCCTGAGGCGTCGATTGAGGGTACACAGCCCGATGTCGATTTGTCATTTAAATTAGCTGAGGGTATGCTGCCCGAAGCGTTGATTGACGGTACACAGCCTGATGTCGATTTTTCATTTAAATTAGCTGAGGGTACACAGCCCGATGTCGATTTGTCATTTAAATTAGTTGAGGGTACCCAGCCCGAAGCGCCGACTGAGGGTACACAACCCGATGTCGATTTGTCATTTAATTAGCTGAGGGTACAAAGCCCGAGGCGTCGACTGAGGGTACACAGCCCGATGTCGATTTGTAATTTAAATTAGTTGAGGGTACACAGCCCGAGGCGTCGATTGAGGTTACACAGCCCGATATCAATTTACATTTAAATTAGCTGAGGGTACACAGCCCGAGGCATCGACTGAGGGTACACAGCCTGATGTCGATTTGTAATTTAAATTAGCTGAGGGTACACAACCCGAGGCGTTGATTCTGGGTACACAGCCCGATATCGATTTGCATTTAAATTATCTGAGGGTACACAGCCCGAAGAGTCGATTGAGGGTACACAGCCCGATATCGATTTTTCATTTAAATTTGCTGAGGGTACACAGCCCGAAGCATCGATTGAGGGTACACAGCTCGACGTCGATTTTGTCACTTAAATTTTGTGAAGGGTACACAGCCCGATGCACCGACGGAGGGTACACAACTCGATGTCGAAAATGACACCGCGGAGGGTACACAACCCGATGCAAATTCTGACATTGTAACAGGAAGACAGCCTGGAGGGTAGACAGCCTAGGGAGATGACAACATGACAAAAAGTAGACAGCCCGGCGAAAGGATAGTATAACAAAGGGTGCGCAACCAAGATGAAAGAATGATAGGCAACCCTGCATGAAAAGATACACAGCTCAATACAAAAAGAATATACGGCCCGACGTGACAAGCACACATTTAAATGGCGAAAAGCAATGGACACATAATCCGGCGCCACACTGGCAAGATGATCCAACAACAGTTCAGCATGACAAAGCAACTATCTTCTGGCGAGAAGCACTTAGCAAATGGATATCCCCCAAAGGAGAGGCACACATTCCCTAGCACTGAGCACCTGAAAGCAAATGACTACCAGACAAAGGAGAGTTCAACTCAACAGGGAAGTTTACATTATCTTTGTGTTTATCTCAATTTGCATTTGTTTTTATTTTTCTATAGGGACTCTTCGATCTCTCGACAAACCCATGCGTCCCACTCTCACACCTGCTCCAAAAATCACTACCAATTATGCAACCGCAAAGCCTCAAATATACCTCAAAGCATCATTCTAAGAGACTCAATTCAAAAGGCCTAATCCTACAGACGATGCTTTTGCTACACCCGCAAGCTACCTATTTTGCCATGTTCCAAAGCGCCCAAAGCCACGGTTCCATACTCGCACCAGTGATCTACCCAACCTTTCCTTGTCGATTGGGTACCAGCTCCGTATTCCTTCTATTCGTGCCTATCTGCTAGAATCGTGCATATCTATCATGCTTTACTCCTCAATGTTCCTCAGTTCATTCAAGACAATGTTGAGCCAAGAAGACTTCTCTATCGAGTTAAAGTGGAAGATGTGCCCCTGTAAACCCCTCTTTATGGGTGTGTCGTGCACCACATCTTCATAACGAGGACGTTTACAAGCCTATTTGACCACACTTGACCTATCGATGTTATCTCGACTTCGGCAACGCCTTCGTCGTACCTGCAAATCACCTATTCTATCAAATTCTGGCACGCCCGAAGCCAATCATCTCATACTCCCACAAGTAATCTGCCTAATCTTTCATCACAAATTAGGATATCATTTTACATCTCTTTCCAATTAATGCCTACTTTGTCTATTCAAACCTATCTGCGTCAGTCGTGCGTGTCTTCGTGCTTAATCGTGCTCATCTGCTTGAGTTGTGCGCATTTATAAAATTCGCTCCCCAAATTCTTCCCCGTTCAATAAAGGCAATATTGGAGGCGGGTTTACTCATTTATCGAGACGAAGTGGAAATTATGTACATATAAACTCCTTTTTATGGGTGTGTATGCGCCACATCTTCATAAGTAGGATGATTATAAGCCTCTTTTCCCTCGCTCGATCTACTGACGTTATCTCATCTTCGGTAGTACCTTTACTTTATTTATTATTTATCCGCTTAAAGGCATAGCATACACAAATCTAAACTTTACATACTTGGATAAGTTTAGTCTTTACATCCAAATCGTGCGCCATAAACATCTCATACAAGCAATATGCCACTCTAGAACTACAGACGACCTGATTCTCGTGAAGCCCGGGATATGTAGGCAACTCAGAGACCGGGGTTCGACCAAAAACACCCCAAAACTGCCATTTTCCCTTTTCAATTAGTTTGCATACCAGTCGTGATAAAATTGGCTACTCCGTCAACTATCTTTGCCCGAAGACTCTTTCATCTTCCTCGGGCAAAGAGGGGCAGCTGTTGACACCCAATTTTGTCCCTCCTTTTTCTAAAATTTAGCTATAATTCAACTTAAGGGTGCAATTTAACTGCTTGTGCAAAATGTGCATTAGAAATCATGCATTTACGTGCGTTATTCTCTATTTATATATTATATGCTTAGTTGTGGATATATTATGTAATTTTGCATCATTTAGGCTATTTTTCAAAACGTAACTGTTTGTGCAATTTTAGCATTTAATAGATAATTAATATCTGGAGTTTACGTGTGTTATCTCCTACTTATACGGTATATATCTAATTATGGTTACATTATGAAATTTGAATTATTTAGGCTACTTGTCAAATTGTAGTTACTTATACAACTTACTGGATAAATAGCATTTAGTTATTATTTTCAATTATCCAGAATTAATTTTATTTGACATTTTAATTGTCGTTGTGTGTGCATTTTGTTTGTTTCATATAATATGTGTGTGTGTGTGTACATATATGCGCGCACACACACACACATATAGATATATATATATATATATATATATTTCTTTATCAGCACCCTTAAAGTTAAAATATCATTACGATTAAAAATGCAATCTAACGTCCGGTCCAATTTCTATACCATTTATTTCATCTCATCCCTTTTCATTATAATTTCCCATACCTATTTAAATTTAAATTATTTTGAATTTCACTTTAAGGTATTTTGAACCTAGCCAAAATTTTTAACTAAATACATCTTCTATTTGAATTTCAAATGGTTTCCATAATCTTTTCCAATCTCCCTTAATCTTTTCCCAATCTTCCTAATTGATCCTAATCCCCCAAAATTTCTCCATATCCCTTATCTCCCTCCCAATTCCAACGGTTTCCAGACTAATTTTTTGCTATACATATCCAACATCAGTACAGGGATAGAGGGACACAATACACGCCGACCCCACTTTCTCCTTCGTCTCTTCTTCCCTAAGATAATCAGCATTAATAGTACACGATAACCCCTCTTCTTCCTCATCCCTCATACAACACACTCACATCCCCATACACCAGCCTACTCTCTCCTTCTCCAATACACGCTTCACATACATACACACATACTGAACACATGATCACACACACAAACCCATCATCTTCCCCAAATATCCCCACCAACACACATCACAATCACAGTAACAGCACCTCCCTGTTACACCACCACTGTCTGCACCTTCACACACCCCACCTCAACCTCCCCTCGATCTTCTTCCTACACAAAACAAATTAGAGCATACACACACACCCAACACCATCGCCATCAGTACAAAATTATATAGATCGAACAAAGGGGATTTTGGGACAAAAACACCCGAGTAGCATTGGCGGAGCTAGTCGCTGGAGTTCCACTCCTTTTCGCTGATTTCACTACTGAATCAAAACGGAAAAGGATTTGGGGGTTGTAGTGATGCCGCTATTGTCGTCGCTCCTCCTTCCCTGATTTCTGTCGCCAGTTCTTTTAACCACTGTCACCTTCGTTTATTTATTTGATCGCTTTGATTGTTATTGTTTGCAGGGGACTCGGAACCCGACATTGTTTCTGGTTTTAATGGTTTCACTACGGTTGTTATGTTGTTCTGTTATGCCTTTGCCTTGATTGTCCGATTTGTAGGGGGATGCGAATTTCCCAGTGATTGGTGACTGTAACAGAGTAGTGGGATGGTAGCGACGTCATTAGGCAGTCGCTCCTCTGCCTCTCTTCCATTTGTTCCGTCGTTGGTTCACTGCTAGTTGCCTCGTTGAACTTGACTCTGCTTATAGTTTTGTTTGGGATCAGTTCACGTTATCATCCCTTTTCACCTTTGTCTTATTCTGCTTATCTCACTATACTATGTTATGTTGTTTGTTTGATCTTTTACTAGAGACTTGTTTGATGCAGTGTACCTTTGGTGAAAAGATTATATTGGCCTACACACTGAATTGACGGATAATACATCAACAGACCAATGAAAATAATTCAATAAATAATTTGAATTTGAGGCCTAAGGACTGATTTGAACACGATACTACACTTAGGCCAATGACGTTTGGAAGCCTAAAATCAGTCCCGTTACACTCCCTGCGTCCCTAAAAACAAATAGAAGATGACGATGCATATCACTTTGCAAAGCGATAGTGGAGCGGTGGAATTAAAGGTACTTGGCTCGGCAACACGACCGGCTCCGTATTTGCAACCGTACCGACATCCCTAACCTCTGCTTGATGCAATACATATTCTGAGCCTAAACTTTTATAAAATCTCGTTCCCCTTTATTTTAAATTATTATTATTATTATTATTATTATTATTATTATTATTATTATTATTATTATTATTATTATTATTATTATTATTATTATTATTATTATTATTATTTTTACTAACTCATTTTCTTTATATTTTTGCGAGGTACATCGTGGTGGAGTTACGAAAAGACGACACTTTTACAAAAATTCATTTTCCCCTTTATTTTATTATTATTATTTTCATATTCATTATTATTGCTTCATTATTATAATTATCATGATTATTTACTAACTTAACTTCATTTGTTTTGCAATGTACATTTGGATAAATATCTTCTAAACAATACTCCAAAAATATTTCTAATATTACTTGCTATTATTTTCTCTTAATATTTATATACTAACTAATTTGTTTTATTTTGCTAGGTGCAATTCTTTAAGGAAGAAGCCTATTAGTGAATTGGACACTTCTTTTACCTAATCTTAATTATTATATGCATATCGTAATATTCGTTTAATTATTTGCCTAGTCTACTTGCTTAGTTACTTATTTTGAATCCCAATTATAATGTCCGGCCGGTAACCATATTTGGTGGAGCTTGAGAGGTGCCTAACCCCTTCCTCTCGAGTTAACTTGAACCTCTTACCTAGAATATCTGGTTCGTAGACTAAGTTTTGGAGTTAATTGTAAAATTAGCTAGAAACAAAATAGGTGCCCTAATACGCCTAGTTAAAAACTATGTTAGGTGGCGACTCCATTTCTTTACCCGTGAGTTACCCAATAAGTGGAGCCCTATTTCGAACTTTAACAGGTTCGGGTAAAAATAGGATGCAACAACTATGAAGCGGAAAAGAAGAGGAAAGGAAAGACAGTGGTCGAAACTATTCCAGCACAGGGAATGACAAGAAGTAGAAGGATCTATACTCCCGAGAATCTTGGCAAGGAGCCTAACAGAAGAGGGATCAATGAAGAAGAGTCTGAAGAATTATGGAAGAAGATTCAGGCAAAAGAATACTCTGTGGTCGAGCATTTGGGAAAAACTCCGACACAAATCTCTATTCTGGCTCTACTTTTGAAATCAGAGAATCACCGGAATGCCTTGGTCAAGGTGTTAGATGAAGTACATGTACCAATAGACACCATTGTTGAGAGTCTAGCTAGCATGGTTGGACAAGTCATGGAATCCAACCGAATTACTTTCCACGAAGATGAGCTGCCACCAGAAGGACTCGGGCATAACAAGGCTTTGCATGTCACCATTAAGTGCAAAGATTGGTTCATAGGAAGTGTCCTAATTAACAGAAGATCCGGTTTGAACATATGCCCGTTCATCACTTTGAAAAGGATGGTAATTGACCAAAGCGAGATCAGAGAAAGTGACATAAAGGTGAAGGCGTTCGATGGTTCACAAAGATGCACTATTGGGGAGATCGACCTAACCATCATGGTAGGACCTGTTGAGTTCAGTACTGAATTCCATGTCATGGATATTTCAGCTTCGTAAAATTTGCTGCTGGGAAGACCTTGGATCCACATAGTTGGAGCTGTTCCCTCTACCCTGCACCAGATAGTTTTGAGTGCGAAAATAAAGAGGTCGTGGTATTCAGTAAAGGAAGCAACTCTATCTACAATGAGCAAACCATACCGGTAATCGAGGGAAACACTTTGGATGGGCTAACTTTCGACACGGTGGAGTTAGTGAGAGCAGTGCATTGTAGTAAAGGAACGTATTACAAGAATCAAGACAAATAGTTGAACCTCAATAGCCATGAAAGGGATGTTAACACAGTACTAGGAGGGTATTCCACATACTTCGCCCCTAAGCTTGTCAACGTTCCTCAGGAAATTGGAAAAAGGAAAAGTTTTTACAGTGCTTATTGGGATGGCCGAGATAAAGGATGTGAAGGAAGGAATCTAGTCTAGGAGCCCGGGATGTCTGATTGGGGAGAACCTGCACGTGAATTCCGTGAAACAATACCTGCTAAGACTGAGAAGCAGCTTGCGTACCCATCCAATGCCCGTCTTGACTGGAGACGCATTTTTAAAGAAACAAGAGGAAGGCAGGTGTGGATACCTAGAACACCCAAACTCGATCCTGAGGAAGTTCAAATTGAGGAGCCATACATGCTCCCACAACCTGCAAAGTAGCCCGGAGATTGGGTAATGGGAATTATCCTAAAGCAAGGTTATGAACCAGGAAAAGGCTTAGGCAAGAACTTAGATGGCATAATAGAGCCCATTAAAATATGATGAAGTATGATGAGGATAAATAGGGCAATGGATACTTCATGAGTTACGAAGAGCGTATGGAAGAAGCGTCTTTGGATTTTAAGTACTACAAAAGATCTGTCAAATCTTTGCTGCGTGTTTTCATTTCGTCTGGTTTCTTGGATGGCCACAAGGGGGAGGTATCTCCAACACGAGAAGATAAACCCAAAGGCCATTGATGCTGAAGAGGATTTGCTGGCAAGCTTACAGAAGTTGTTCTTATCTGATAAAGACTGATGTGTGATCTTGGAAGAGCATGTTAAACCTCCAAGTCTTACAAAAGCTGAATCAGAAGCTGCAGTGAACAACTGGACCAACAACCTGGCCTGAGCTTATCGCGGACGTTGGTAGAGCTAGGGGCATTAATTTTCCTTTTTCATGTTTTCTAAAATAAAAACCGACCTCGAGTTGGGGGGATTGCATTTTCCTTTTTCCCTAGTTCTTGTGTTTCCCTACAAACATTGTTTTGCAAGGATGCATAAATAAAAGCATTGCTCTTTTTCTATTTCATTTTGTTAACCTTTTCAACTACGCATTATTTTATTTTTCAGCATTCAAACTAATAATTCCATTAAACCTGCAACTACAATATGTAACGAAACCACTGAGTTGAAGGAATCTAGTCTTGATTATGATGAGTTTGATGAGGTAAATCTTGATGATGATAAGACGGTGAAAGAGACTAGGATCAGTGTGTACCTCACTCCAGAAGTTAGGAAACAATACATTGAATTCCTAAAAAAGAATGAGGACGTATTTGCATGGTCATACGATGACATGACTTCTATAAGTACGGATGTTGTGGCACAAAAATTTCCTATTAATCCAGGTTTTCTGTCAGTCAAGCAAAAAGCCCGGACCTTCAAGTCATCGACCTTAGAGCAAATTGGAGAAGAGGTGACCAAACAGCTCAATGCAGGGATCTTGAGAATAGTCAAATACCCAACTTGGTTAGCCAACATTGTCCCGGTGCCAAAGAAAGATGGGAAAATCAGAGTTTGTGTAGATTACAGAGATCTGAAAAAATCGAGCCCAAAAGATGATTTTCCTCTTCCAAATATACGCATCTTGATTGATAATTGTGCAAAGAACGAACTATAATATTTCATAGATTGCTTCACTGGTTATCATCATGTGCTCATGGATGAGAAGGACGCAGAAAAGACAACTTTCACTACTTCTTGGGGAACTTACTGCTACAAAGTGATGCCTTTCAGTTTGAAGAATGTCAGGGCTACTTACATGAGGGCGATGACTACCATGTTCTATGATTTGATGCAGAAAGAGATCGAGGAATATGTGGCTGACGTGATTATCAAGTCAAGAGAAGCTTGGAGCATCTGGATAATCTGTGTAAGTTCTTCAATCGCTTGCGTAGATACAATCTAAAGCTGAACCCGGCAAAGTGTGCTTTCGGTGTTCCCGCAGGAAAGTTATTGGGTTTCATAGTCAGCAGAAGAGGCATCAAGCTAGATCCAGCTAAGATCAAAGCCATCAGAGAATTGCCACCGCCAAAGAGTAAGAAAGATGTCATGAGTTTCCTGGGACTGCTGAACTACATCAGTCGATTCATAGCCCAATCCACTATCATCTGCGAACCAATTATCAAATTACGGAAGAAAGATGCAGCGATTGAGTGGACAGAAGATTGCCAGAAAGCATTCGACAGGATGGAGGAGTATTTGTCTTGCCCGCCTGTGTTGGTTCTCAGGTATATCTTCCAGAAGCCGATGCCTACCGGAAAATTAGCCAAATGGAAAATGCTACTCAGTGAGTTTCACATCACCTTCTTAATAAGGCAATAAAAGCTCAAACCTTAGCAGATCACATGGCCGAGAATCCCATAGATGACAACTATGAGCTTTTGCACACTTACTTCCCAGACGAGGAAGTCATATTCATCGGAGAAGACATTGCAGAAGAGTATGATGGCTGGAGACTATTCTTCAACGAAGCGGTAAACTTTAAGGGAGTCAGCATTGGGGCAGTATTGGTATCCGAAACAGGCCAACACTATCCTGTCACAGCCAAACTCAGGTTTCCTTGGACTAATAACATGGCAGAATAGGAGGCTTGCATCTTGGACAAAGAATGGCTGTAGACATGAATATACAAGAATTATTAGCGATTGGAGATTTCGATCTATTAATCCATCAGGTTCGAGGTGAATGGATAGCGAAGAATTCCAAGATACTGCCATACCTGGAGTGCATAAAAGAGCTGAAGAAGAGATTCACCAAGATAGAATTTCAACATGTGCCTAGACTACAGTATGAGTTCGTGGACGCCTTGGCTACCATATCCTCCATGATCCAGCATCCGGACAAGAACTACATTGATTCAATGCCTATAGCAGTGAATGAACAACCAGCATATTATTTTCATGTAGAAGAAGAGTTGGACGGAAAGCCATGGTTCCACGACATCAGGAATTTTCTCAAGGACATCATTTATCCAGAAAATACTACAAGCCTCCAAAAGAAGACGTTGAGGAGATTGGCGAATGGTTTCTTTCTGAACGGTGAAGTCCTATACAAACGAACGCCTGATTTAGATTTGCTAAGATGTGTAGATGCAAAGAAAGCCGCAAGATTTCTGGAAGAAGTGCATGCTGGTTTGTGTGGCCCACACATGAATGGTTTCGTGCTCGCAAAAGAAGATCTTAAGAGCAGGCTATTTCGGGATGACTATGAAGCATGATTGCATAAAGCACGCGAAGAAATGTCATCAATGCCAAGTCCACAGAGACATGATTCGGGTGCCTCCGAGTAAGTTGAACGTTATGGGGTAACCCTGGCCTTTTGCCGCCTGGGGAATGGAAGTTCTAGAACCAATTGAACCTGCTGCATCAAATGGGCATCGGTTCATATTGGTAGCCATTGACTACTTTACAAAATGGGTGGAAGTCGCGTCATACAAGTCTGTAAGAAAGAAAGTGGTAGCAGATTTTGTCCGCGATAAAATGATCTGTCAATTCGGCATTCCCGAGTCAATCATTACTGATAATGGGTGCAATCTCAATAGCGACTTGATGAAAAAAACCTATGATACTTTCAAGATCAAGCACCGTAATAGACCTTAGATGAATGGAGCCGTTGAGGCAGCCAACAAGAATATCAAGAAAATACTGCGCAAGATGATTGACAATTCGAAGAAATGGCATGAGAGTCTACCATATGCACTATTAGGGTACCACACCACTATAAGGACATCGAAGCAATAATACCAGGAGAGGTCGAGATACCTTCTCTAAGAATCATTCAGGAAGCAGAATTGAAAGATACTGAATGAATTAAAGGAAGAATGGAGCAGTTAGCACTCATTGATGGAAAACGAATGAATGCAATATGTCATGGGCAGTTGTATCAGAAAAGAATGGCAAAGGCATTTAACAAGAAGGTCCGGGCAAAACCATTCGAACTGGGACAACTGGTGCTAAAGAAGATATTCCCTAATCAAGAAGAGGCAAAAGGCCTAAAGACCTATCAATGCAGACACTGTCAAGAGATACTATGCCTAAAGACCTGCACTAGCTAGTAGCTTTCATGTTTATGCAATGTCTCATGTAATCTAGAACTACGTTACGACCTGATTTCCCAAGCTGGGATACGTAGGCAACCTACCACAAGGTTTAGTCGCATCAATAAAAAAAATTTATTTTCCTCACGAAGTAGACACTGGATAGAATTTTTGAGGACCTCTCAAAAATTCAAAAGGACAGACGGAAATAAACACTGGGGCAAAAATTTTTGAGGTCCCCTAAAAAATTTCTTCTAAAAAATGTCAAGAGAAGGCAAGGTGTAGAAACTGGGACAGAATTTTGAGGTCTCCTCAAAACTCACCAAGGGAAGGCTCTAGTATGGTCTGAAAAGCAACGGTTGCAATATAGTACCCATATTACACAATGCAGTCTACGATTCAATAGAATAAAACATATTTTCTTGAAAATCTTTTTCAAATGCTTGCATTATTTTCTTTTGTTTCTTTATATATCCCCCATTGGCTTTCCCAAGGTCCTAGTATTCATAAAAGACACTATAAGAGGAAGGCGCGAAGCAGACGAAGAATGCACAAATAAAACCCCCTCCCTCCCAGCAACTCATAAATTTTCTTTGAGCGTAGGCGTTAGAAGAGCAAAAACATGAAGACCTTCTTAGAACATTGCAGACATGACAATGGCATCTTATTTTAGCACTTCACTTTACTTTTGGTCACAGGCTACACAACCCGACGCGGTAGGCAAACATCTCCCCACGAGAGGCATTTAGTTTTCTTTTTTTGCACTTTACTTTACTTTTGTTTGCAGGGTACACAACCCGACCCGGCAGACAAACATCTCCCGACAAGAGTCATTTAGTTTTGCACTTTACTTTACTTTTGTTTGCAGGGTACACAGCCTGACGAGACATGAAAACATCTCACGACAAGAGGCAGTAGCAGTAGGTTCTCTTTACGAGAAGGCAGTAGCAGTAGGTTCTCTTTATGAGATGGAAGTAGCAGTTCCTAACGAGCAGTAGGTTCTCTTTACGAGATGGCAGTAGCAGTTCCTGACGAGTAGTAGGTTCTCTTTATGAGAAGGCACTAGTAGTAGGTTCTCTTTACGAGGAGGCAGTAGCAATTCTTGACAAGTGTAGGTTCTCTTTACGAGGAGGCAGTAGCATTTCTTGACAAGTGTAGGTTCTCTTTATGAGGAGGCAGTAGCAGCTCCTGACGAGCATAGGTCTCTTTACGAGAAGCACTGACAAGATGATCCAACGAAAGGAAAGTCTATTATACATTTACAAATATTATTTGCAAAAGCTCACCTTTATTGAAGGAAACAATCAGGCATTGCAGCAACATCACAAACTGCCATTTTACACAAATACCCACAATTTCAAAATGCACCTTCTAAGAATCACGAGAAAATTGGCCGCTTTGTCAACGTCTTTGCCCGAAGAATCCTTCATCATCCTAGGACAAAGAGGGGCAGCTGTTGTGACCCAATATTGTCCCTCCTATTTCAATAGCAATTTTTTAGACAAAATTGCACTGATGGTCATACAATTTACCATATTGTCTTTATCTCTTACCCGTATTGGCTTCCATTCAAAACTCTCATTTCACACAAACGCACCAATTAAGCCATTTTTAAAGATACCGGCACAACCTACGGCTATTTACAAAATTTGCACGGATTTCGCAAATACCCCTTATTTTCTATTTTAGTCAAAATATTTTAAAAGCATTACCTATTAGATTTTAAATCGCTAATAATATTTTTCTACATCCTATTAAGTATTTGGGCATTCTCAAATTAATTTTACATTGTATACGCATTTTATATATTTATATGCATTTTATACACATTTATACGCATTTTTTTACACATTTATACACTCTTTACACATAAGCACTCAACATCCCATGATATTGCCCACGTCAGCTCCACGTGTGCCCACGTGGCTTCATCCTTGCCATCCAAGTGATTGATCCAACGGCCAAAACCATATTTTCCATTTTTAATTACACTCCACCACCTGAAACCCTAAAGAATCCCTCATTTCCCCTCTCAAACACAAACCTCCCTTTTCCCCCTCACTCCTCTCTCGTCCAAAACCCTAACATCACCATGGTCAATGGCCATTTTCAGCCAAATTCACCAGCGAAACACCGTACAAACTACATTTTCTTATTCCTCACATCCTCCGTAATAAAACTCCTATAATGATTTCCCCAAACGACGAAGTCAAAATTCAACCCTTCGCCGATCCTATCACTATCATTGGAAAAGGAAACTTCGGTGGAGACTCTGTAAAATCTAAGCGTTACGATCTAGTGGAGGGAAAACCCTTACGCACACATAGTCAAAAGATGGGTCAAGACTGACACAGTTCAAACTCAAACGATTATAAGGAAAAGATCCGGCTCTCTTTCTTGGAACTGGTTCTAAAAGCATTCAACACTGTTTAGATCCCATCTAATTGGCTGTTGAACTTCTTGATAAGGTATAAACTATGAATTAGATTCATGTTACTTCTGTACACAATCCACTTATGTTTGTGATCCCTGTCTTGTTTTTTTTCTACTAATATATGTGGTTGTTTGGGCCTTTGTTTGACCCCTACTAACCATTGTATGCAGGTTATTTGGATGGCTCTAGAGAGGCCATACCAGTTTTTGTCACTTGCAGGAACTTAGACTTGAAATGCACAGTGATTATGCCTCCCTAACTAATCAGTTTAATGCAGAGGTTCTTGATGTGAAATCACTGTAAATAGTAGCCAGGGCTAGCAGTTGAAATATAATGCCCAAAAAAGGGCATATTCCTTCACTCCTTTTCTCTTAGAACTCCCCCTCTTACATGTATTTATTAGGTCATCCTGCATGTATATGTATGTGTGTGGTGATTTCGTTTGTTGTTCTGTTTGGCTGCACAAGGGCCTCTTTTCAACCTTCTCCTTTGCTTGTATGCATCATGTTTTCGTTAAAATGATGATCTTGCATGAAAATTTAAGTACAAGAAATAGTTGAAAGTCTAGGACAACATGTTTTCAATGTATCGCGGCTTTAAAGTTAATGTAACAGTGTTTGGTTAAGTTTTCGTGTGAAATATGGAAATTTTGATAACAGGAGCTGTTTGTGTAATGCTTGCTAGAATCAAACTATTTTCTGTAAACCTGAAGTTCCTCCTTTTGCGCTCTCCATAAAGGCCCAATCACTATTTTCAAAAATTGGCATGTCTATGTGTTAAGATAATTTTTTCTAAAAAGTTTAATCCTTTATGCACCAATCTAATAGTGTATAAGGGAGTACAAACTTGTTAGGGGCCAATTGTGTGTGTGTGTGTGTGTGTGTGTGTATATATATATATATATATATACGATTTTCTAAAAAAACCTACTTATATCACTTAACATGTCTTGCATGCTTATATACATATATAGTATATCTACGTGTGGAAACCCCTTATGTGCATTTGTGTGTTAATTGCTCCCCATTTTTTTTAAACAAAAAAAAAAAAACTGAAAAAACTATATGTCTACTTTTGAAATCTGGCCCCAAAAACAAAAAGCAATTAGGGCAAGAGTTTGACAATTAATGCCAAAACGCCCCTTCCCAAAATAGCTAACATTTCCTTAACGTAATAACCACAAGTTGGTTATTGTATTCTTTGGAAAACCCCTTTTCAAAACAAACATATTTTTTGCAACTGATCCAATTCGTGAATTTGTGCAAATAAACTGTTTCTAGGCATTTTTTGCAATCTAAACCCTATTAAAATCAAAATATTAAATCTTTGGCCTAATACGCGATTACGGAGTGGGCTTAGGCCGTATTTGCAAATATGAGAATGACACATATCTGCTTGAATATATCACTACCTACCTTAATATTTTGCATGAACATCCTTTTTGTTTGCCTAGCTTCGACCTTTTAGCCTCGTATTAGAAATTTGACTTTAGACTCAAAAATTGCATCTTTAGGCTTAAAGTTAGTCACTCTTTACTTCGTAATCTTTCAATTCAATATCCCAAAAATTGAAACTCGGTCGGGAACCACTTTTTGTGGGACTTGAGAAGTGCTTAACACCTTCTTCTCGAGTCACAAGGACTTCTTACCTAGAACCTTTGTAAGTATGACTCCCGGAGTTAAATCATGACCCTTAGATATTTTTAGGTGACCTAATACACCTTAGAAAAAATTATTAGGTGGCTATTCCAAAATTGACTCAACCAAGTCACCTAGTCAAGCCAACCTTTTGACTCACTCCGAATTAGGAAAAAGGGGGTGCGGCAATCATGCCAAGTGAAAAGGGCTCCAGCCCATTTCAAAAGAGCTTCATCCCTTTCCTAAAAGGGCTCCCGTCCTTTTGGATATTCAGCAAAACGTGACTACGCAGTCAACAGCAAAAAGTGGCTATTGGATCAATTTTTCGCACCAGGGTGGCTATCCACCAAAAATCAACTTTTTCTTCCTTAAAACCTAGGGACAATATTGAGAAAATATTGTATTTATTCTAGGAGCTATAAATAGATAGTTTTAACATCTTTTCCAGATCTTTGGCTTATTTCTCATGTTTTGGGGCAAGAGTTCATTAGCCAAGTCTAGGGTTTGAAGATTAGGAGTTCACTTTGTAAAATCCTTTTACCTTTGTTTGAATCATTATCTTGACTTGTTGGTGTTACTTTGAGACTATTATAATGTGTAGTTGATAAATTGGTAGAGCTAGGACTTTTGTATTGACATTAGTGCGCTTTTGAGCTATTGAGTACTCGTTTACCATTATTGACTTGGGTGTTGTGCTTATTAATCACTACTTGTTTTAAATCTCGTAGTTGCAAATGCTACTTCTAGCCCTATGAGAACTAGATTTACACCGAGAGGCTACTTCTGGGAATGGGATAGTGATTAACGGGGCACCGGGGGTAGGTGTGCCGTATTTATCCCGGATTAATAGGTTGAACACCGAGAGGGGGATACCTTACTTGGACACAATATCGATTCAGCTTAATGCAACAGTTCTTTGCACTGAGAGGGTGAAAGGTGTTAGGCTTGGTGGTCACTAAGAGGGGCTATCCGTGGTATAATAGCTTAAGTGTCACGGTGCGCGCCTAAGCTTAATTGGTTGAGTCTCTTTACATAAGATTGGAAAATAATGGGTCGATTACACTCCCTAAGCTCTACTACCTTACATCCTTACTTGTGTCGCCATTGATCACATTTACATGCTTTCTTAGTATAGTTGTAGTGTTAGCATAATTCTCTAGTTATTTCCCTCGTTTGGCTTAGTCAATAGGTTTAGTTCCTCCACTATCTAAACTGCATCACATTGTTTCCTGTGGATTAGAGCCCGCCTCATAGATGGGTAATTATATTACATACGACCCTTTCATATCTCATTGGAGGTGTGAGTTGAGCGTTCATCAACTACCTATCCTTATCATGCATTTGAACCAAGTAAATAATAGCTTCGGCCCCCAATTCTTTATCAATATCAAGCAACTGAGGCACTCTCTCCTTCATAAAAGTAGTTAAGAGACATAGAAAACCATATGCAATATTGTGTTGATGAGCTTCTTAATCAATGTGACGAAAGATCACAGTCCCCACATCAATGTGCATTTGATCCAAAATTGCCGCTATGATAATGGGCTTTTCTATTGTAATCCCATCATCATTCAAGGACGGGAAAAACCGATTGTTCAAACAGCAGGTATCGCAGGCAATGAAAATTTGAATTTGTGATTCGGTCATAACTTGGAGGCTTATTTTTCTAAATCCTAAATATTGAAATTTTTTTTACTTACCTAATACAATTGCTTGTTTGTCCGTATGATCGTATCTAAAGGGTGGGGAGCCTTGGAGCAACTGGTAAAGTTGTCTTCGTGTTATCTAAAGGTCACGGATTCAAACCATGGAAGAAACCACTAATACTTGCATTAGAATACGCTACATACATCACACCCTTGGAGTATGGCCCTTCCCTTGACCCTGCGTGAATGTATGATGCTTTGTGCATCGAGTTGTACTTAGTTCGCATGACCGTATCTATTGCGCCTACTGGTCTAGTTTGGGGCACAAAAATACATTTAGGGGTCTAGATACTTTAAATTAGTAGTCCCAACAACCTCCGAGACTTTAAGTGGGGCGCTAGAAAAGCTTAGGACAAAAAATATTAAAAACTCGTTTAGTTCAAAAACTTAAAGATGGTATAGGGGTTAAGGAGAATTAAACCCCACAGATATGATGCAAATTATCCCAAGCAATAATGTGATAGTAAATTCTTAAACTATCTTTTTCAATAAAAGTTGCTCTTATCCGAATAGGATAATAAAACTTTGGGTTATTTAATTGATTGGATAGTCAGATAATTTTGTTTAACTTTGTAAATTGTAGTTATATATGCAACATGATTATATTTCAAGACTTTCTTTTATTGCAAATTATACTAAACTGCATGTTTGCCTATTTTACATCATATATCCTTTGTCTAAACTAAATTTCAAAACTGTCCTGTTACCCCTGTTTAGATTTTTTTGTAGAAGTATCCCTGATTTGACACATTGGTTTTAGTCACGATTCGGGGATTAGAAATAATCTATGCTTGAATTAAAAAACTATTCTTCAAGTGAGCATTGCTTTAGAAACTGTCCATATATAGTCATGCTTTAACTTATTTGCGCACCATGTCGTCTTTGTTTATCTTATTTAACTTTTATCCCTCTAGCTATTGCACAAGTAGACCCATTATGAAAATCGGCCGAGAATCAAATTTGGTGGATCTTAGTGTGTGCCTAATTCCTTACATCTAGGTTATCTTAAATATTTACCCGAATCTCTGACTAGTAGACCAATCTCGCAGTTATTTTTTAAATTAGTTAGACATACTTTAGGTGACCTAATACGCCTAGATAAATTTATTAGGTTGCGACTCAAAAACCAACTCAAAATGAGTTACCAAGTCGAAAACTCTTTTGAGTGCGCGGTTCGAGAAGGTGGGTTATGACACTCACTATAAAGAATAGGTCCCATCTAACCGATGAAATTAAAACAAGGGACCTAACAATGAGAAATTTCGCTCACAGTCACAAAGAATACAAATGTTTCACATGCAATACCATAAACATGACCTTCATGTCAATCTCCACTATTCTCATGGCAATTAACAAAGGATCAAATAGGACTCAATACAGAATTATAAAGTAGGATTGGATGTAGGTAAGATATAATTTTGATAAATAGCGACTAAATTACATCGTTGAGCACTGCACTAACATTGATCTTTCACACTCCTTGTTTTTATTTATTGCCTCTCTCACTCCCCAAAGATGTTCTTATTTTTCCTTATTCTTTTCATCTCTCATTTGTGTTTTGCATTGTGGCTCTTATGTTTCTTAAATTTTCTTGCTGTCTTTAGTCTTATTCTTTTTCTATATGTTTTTATTTTCTTTCTCTTTTTGAATTTCTTTTTGATCTTTTCTTTGTGTTTCACCACTTAGTATCTCTTTCCTCGCTTCCAACCCACATATTTAGACTTTTTCTAATTTGCACATCTCTCAATGTTCCAATGAGGATAGGCCAAAAGAGTGATAGTGCATTAAACAATAGGATTGGTTTTTGGTAACTATGTTGTTTAACAAAAGAAAGGTTATTAGGCTCAAAACTGGCAAACCAGAAATTAATATCATTTCGAAGGCTTGAAAAAGATCAAATGGATCAAGGGAAACCTATGATCATATCCAAAACCAAGTAGGAATTAGGAATTCATTTCAATAACATTTCGTCCAATTTGTAGACTGCAAAGCATCAATTGTTACAACTAAACCTCAGCACACATGGAACATGAGACATGATAGAAGTAATCAACTCACACAAGCACAAAAGTAAGAGTTCAAGATAAAATTACCCTAGCGTGCATAGTGGCACCAAAATAATCTAATTCTCACATCATGTGACTCTCACCAATCATTCTATTGAATATTTCTCATACACTCTCTTAACATTGTTGATGCCAAAAAGTTACAAATTAAATTCTAGAAGGGTACTTATTAAAAGGTCCTAAAAAGTAAACGGTTCAAAAGAATTGCATTCTTAATAAAGAACCAAGTCAAAGAATAATCAAGAAGGGTACCATCTAATTCTAGAAGCTATTTATAAGGATGATATTCACAATGATTGATACAGGCTCAAAAAGGATTTCTATTATCGCAAGAAGTGTGAATTAGAGGAAGGAGGTAATATCCTACGCATAGTTCATGAATCACCATTTGATCTTTTTCGAATTTTTCATTTTTTCTATTTTTTCATATTTTTAAAAGTTTTTTTTTTGTTTTAAAGTTTTCTTCTAACTAGGAATGGAATGACAAGCTACAACTAGGAATTGATAATACAACTACACAACTAAATAAAGATATACAGAAAGAAATATTTACAAGATAGGACAATCATTAACAAAATTAATCAAATCATATACACTACACCGTAATATGAAACGGTTGTCTTGTCCTCGAGCAACAAAATGCTAAGCACCTGTGAATTAGTAGGCTCTAGTATGACCTCAAGAGCGACCTCAGTGATAGGATTTTATCCTTTTGTTAACCCGACTAAACTAATTTTGTCCTTTAGACTATCTCAGGGGAAGCAAATGATGAGCCCGTGGTGACTGGTAGTAGAGTCTTATCTTTTGTAACTTGAGCTATCTCTTCTTAATTCTTTCTTCCATTGCCCAAAGTTTTGTAGATAGGGCACCCAAGATTTTTGGAATATTGAACATTTTGAAGTGTTTACTAGAGGTCGGAGCCTCGGGGGATTGAGGATCTTCCTGTCGGGAGGGTGTATCAACCACTTGCACATCATCATCGTGTAATTTTTCTTTTACTTCCTCTTCATTCAACTACTGATGTGTGAGCAATTTGCTTATAATTACTCGCTTAAACTTTTTGCCTTTGAATCCAAAAGCAACCTAATAGATAGGACAAATGATGTATTTTTGCTTGGTTTCAGGTTTCTAAGCAAAATGGGAGTGAGAGAAGCCTCAAGGAGCAAAATACCCAAGGAAAGAAGAACATTTTCAAAGAAGCTGCAGAAACAAAGAAAGTGTGGCCGCTCATGACAAGGGCTACCGCCCTTTCCCTGTAAGTGGAAATCATGCCAAGTGAAAAGGGCTCCAGCCCATTCCTAGAGGGCTTCAGCCCTTTCCTAAAAGGGCTCCTGCCCTTTCCAAAAGGGCTCCCGTCCTTTTGGCTATTCAGCAAAATATGACTACGCAGTCAACAGCAAAAAGTGGCTATTGTTTCAACGTTTCGCACCAGGGTGTCTATCCGCCAACAATTAGACGTTTTCTCCCTTAAAACCTAGGGACAATATTGAAAAATATTGTATTTATTCTAGGAACTATAAATAGATAGTTTTAACATCTTTTCCAGATCTTTGGCTCATTTCTCAAGCTTTGGGGCAAGAGTTCATCAACCAAGTCTAGGGTTTGAAGATTTAGAGTTCAATTTGTAAAATTCTTTTACCTTTGTTTGTATCATTATCTTGACTTGTTGGTGTTATTTTGAGACTATTAACATGTGTAGTTGATAAATTAGTAGAGCTAGGGCTTGTGTATTGATATTATTGTTCTTTTGAGCTATACTCTTTTACCATTATTGACTTAGGTGTATGGCTTATTAATAACTATTTGCTTTAAATCTCATGAATTGGTAGTTGCAAATGCTAGTTCTAGCCCTATGAGTACTATATTTACGCCGAGCGGGTACTTCTAGGAATGAGATAGTGATTAATGGGATACCGGGGGTAGCTGTGCTGCATTTATCCCCGATTAATGGGTTGAACACCGAGAGGGGGATACCTTACTTGGACGCAATATCAATTGAGCTTAATGCAACACTTGTTTGCACCGAGAGGGTTAGAGGTGTTAGGCTTGGTGGTCATCGAGGTGGGCTATTTGGGTATAATAGCTCGGTGTCACGGTGCGCGCCTAAACTTAATTGTTGAGTCTCTTTACGAAAGATTGGTTAGCAATGGGTTGATTACACACCCTAAGATCTACTACCTTGCATCCTTGCTTGTATCGCCATTGATCACATTTACATGCTTTCTTAGTGTAGTTGTAGTGTTAGCATAATTCTCTAGTTATTTCACTCGTTTGGCTTACTCAATAGCTTTAGTTCCTCCACTATCTAAACCGCATCACATTGTTCCCTGTGGATTTGACCCCGAGTCATAGTTGGGTAATTATATTGCATACGGTCGTTTCATATCTCATTGGAGGTGTGAGTTGAGCGTTCGTTAATTTTGGCGCCGTTGCCGAGGAACAATTGGCGTATTTTGTAGTTTTAGGAGTTGAATTCGTTGGATTTAATTCCAAACGTTGTAAATAGTAGCTTGCGCATTGTATATATTGGTTTATGTTAGTTAATTAGTTAATTATGTGAAAACTTGAAATCGCATCTTGGAACAAAAATGAGCCGAATTGTGATAGATATTTGGTTGATGGTCCTTGTCCTCTTTACTTTGTCCCACAATATATGACAAATATGCCAAACATTTCCGGGAGTGAGTTGGGTGCACTTTCTCATTCTTTTGAGGGGAGTGTATGTGAGTTGTGTGGTGGTCATGGAGGTCATTGGGCTGAGTGTCCAAATGACTCATATTTCTACCCAAGTGACTTCTATAATGGTGTCAATGTGTCATGGGAATGTGAGAGCTCTAATGATGCATATGAAGTGAGACTTGAGCCCGAGTGGCAAGGTATTCAAGAAAGGTTCCAACAAGAGATGAACTTATCCATTTCACAAGAGGAACATGATCAAATTGAAAGATGTGAATACTTGATGCAACAGATGCTTGAGCGCCATGAAGAAGAAGCTAGAGCCAACAAAGAAATGAAGGAGGAGGTTCACAAAAATGACTTAGCCATACAACACTTGAAGGAAAATTAAAACAAATGATTGAAGTTTTTAATGCTTAAGAGGCTAAGGATGAATCTAGTTTTCAAGAAGAACCCTCCATGGAAGATGTGCTCTAATTTCAAGAAGATGATGTTTAAAAAGAGCAAGTTTGGGAAGAAGAAGAAGTTGTAAGCCGAACTTGGCTACAAGATCAAGAGCAAAGAATGAAAGTATAAGAAACATGCTTTCAAGACTTAAATGAAACTTTTTAGGATCTTAAAGATGAAAGAGAAGACATAGGACAAAGGATAGACCAATTTGATCTTGATGCTCGTACTTTAAGATTTCGATTGCATCAAATGGTTGAAGCTTCTGAGGCTTAACATGAGGAAATTGTGAATGATATAATTGAAATGGGTGAGATTGAAGAAGAGAGCTCAAGTCAAATAAAAAAAAATTCATGGAAGTTGTCACATATTCGAGCTACTTGGTATTGATGCCATAAGCAAGGAAGTGGTATTTGAGTCTAGTGCAGAAATGAAGAATTCGTGATAAAGACTCTAGCACATTTGAAGAAGAGCATGTCATACTTAGTGCCCAATTAGTGTTGAATAGAGTCGGACCTCATTCACGTCACTTCTCAAATCTTTGTGTGGATGAGAAAATAGAAATGGAAGAAAAAGCACCTTTGGATGATTTTAGCATTGTGTAGCAAAATGGCTACATTATTGAAGTTGCCACAGCAAGGAGACAAAATCACATTCCTCATTTAAATGCAAAAAAGTGCAAGATGAAGAATCTAGCTTCGCAAACTTGGAGATTTGTACCCCCCGCCTAAGGAGCACACAAGGAACTTGATGCCATATTGGGGAGGAAATTCACCTTCACCAAGTGGAGAGAAAAGTGTGTACTGGTACATAGGTGTTGGGTGAAGTGTGGAATAAAATGAAAACACAAAAGAATCTGAAAAATTGAAAAGAGCCCCAGCCCTCTTGTAAAAGGCGGAAGCCCTTTGGGTAGCCTAATTATTGGGTGGCCACCCTTTCTGAAATGAGCAAAAATTTGTCAAAGTGTGAAAATGGGAGCTCTCTCAAGTTTGGGCGCCCTTTTTGAGCGCCCTTGCATTGTTGGCCGCCTAATTTGGTGCTCCTGATTCGCCGGCAGCCCTTTTCATAAGGGCCTCCGCCCTTTTTAAAAGGGCCCCAACCCTTTTAAAAAAGGGCCCCTACCCTTCAAAAGGGCCACAACCCTTTCGTACAGCCTCTTTTAACATGTTTTGTTCCTTAAATTCTGACAATTGTCCATCACTTTGGGCAACCTCTTCACATTGTTTTGAGTGGTTTTGCAGATTAAAATGGTTCAAGAAAGAGTTTTAAAAACAAACTCTCCTAGAAGAGGTCAAGACAACCCAAGTAATTCTCCAACCTCTCAAGCTAAGGGTGTAGATAAACCTAATCCAAAGAGGACCTAACATTATTGAAGAATGATGATCAGGGAGTCCCTTTCTACCCCCAACATGCTTTATATTTTTGTTAGTTAGCATTTAGGACGATGCTAGAGTTTTAAGTTGAGGGAGGGGGTTCAAATTCATATATGCTTGATGTTGTCACTTTGATCTTTAAACATGATGCCATGTATGAATTTGAACCACTTTTTGATGTATATAGTGCATGGTTACTTTCATATACATACATACATATATATATATATATATATATATATATATATATATATATATATATATATATATATTAGCATAGTACATTAGTTAAGTTATAATTTTTTTTTTGAAAATAAGCTTTCGGTTTTCCTTTGCTAGGTTCTTCCCGGAAGTGATTTCTTGAACCAAGTAGTATGTATATATAATGTAGTTGTTATGAAAATGCCTCTTGCTTGTGGTTTGAACATCTCATGAAGCACCAACATTTCATTTTCATCTCATGGTATGTGACAAATCGTAAAGTATCCACTTTGTGAGTATTTGGTCTTGCTTGATGACTCTAGGCTCATGTGTTGCTTTGGAGTCATTGACATGGTTCCTAGTGGACCATTGAGTCTTTATCTTGATTGATCCACTTGCTTTTGTATGTGAGTTTTAGTTGGTGGGTTCACATGTTGAGTTGAGGTCTAGAACTTGCCCGGTTTGTGCTCAAGGAGAAATTTGAGTTGTGCCAAACGTGGAAATGATCTTAGGCTTTATTTGGAACCCTTTTTAAGTCTCTTCATATACCCTTACTTTAAAAAGTAACACTAGTTGTCCCCTTTTGAGCCTATTAACCTTTTCATTTTGCAACCTTGTATGTGAGTAATCCATTGGTAGTGAAAAATTTGATGTTGAATTCCCCTTGAATGAAGTGTCTACGTTGAGGTTAAATGCCTAAATTTGGGGGAGACCATTAGGTCATGTGCTATAAGGCCTTTAAAAGAGAGAGAGAGTGAGAGAGAAATATCCAAAAAGAAAAAAAAAATGTAAAGAACTAGTCTACTTTGTCTTTGTAGATATAAAAAGTAGACTAGGTGAATAAAAAGCAAAAATCTTAACTTTGCAAAAATACGCCAGTTTTCAGCACAGATTTCCGTTTTAGCTGCTTTTAAATAAAATAAAGTGTAAGCTGTTACATTTTCCAAAAAAACCAGCTTTGCAGAAACCAGACTATTTTCAATTTCTAATTTCAATTATAAACTTGATGTTCAAATCATTTTAGAATTGCGTAACTAAACAACTTTTAAATCTGTCTTTCTAGTTTAGCCTCCAACACATAAAAAGCAAAGAGAGGGTTAAAGTGATGGCCTTGTTAGCCGATTTTCTGCACATAGCAGTGTGCAATACCTGACCTAAAGTACTTGCACCTTATGGTGCTTATACATGCAATTATATCCTAAAAAATTGATCTTATCAAAAAGTTCACAATTCTAGTTACAAATAGTAGTATTAATAGACAAAATAAAGGTGGACATGAGTAGGGCCCTTGTCCCTTTACTTTAGAGGTTCTCTTGAACAAAATATAGATTTTTTTTACGACATGAACCTGCAAGAAACTTGGAAGCAAAAAATATAGCCTTTGGCTATTCTTTCTCTATTCTAGTACTTGCAATAAACTCAATGACGCTGGATAATGAGAATAAGAAGTACACTAATTGGATAATGAGAATAAGAAGTACACTTTAGTGTAAGCAAACAGGTAGCAAAACAAAACAAGAATCAACTAACACTATGCCCTGGCTTTCAGTCGGCAAAGTGAGAATCTAAGGGAAGACCTTGAGAGGAGAAGAGCATATGCTTTTGAGTTCTTTGCAAGAGAGAGGGAGTAATGTAATACAGAGAGAAGATGAGAATTTCTTTCAGAATGAAAAGGGTACTTATAAGATCTCTAAAAGTAGTCAGACGGGCGAGATTTAGTTCTTTGAAAGGATACTTTGAGATTTACAGGACCCAGAACTTCAACTAGGCCATGCAGACACCAGACTACCACCCCTTGACTTGTCGAGCGAACCCTATAAGTTTAACTCAAGATGAATGATATGAAAATAACTTAAAAATCATAAATCATGCTTGAAAATAATTGAATCTTAACTTAGAAAATATAAGACGACTCCAAAATCAAATAAAGACGCATATCATATATATAAACTAACATATTTACAGGTTGTCTGAACAACATATCTACTACTCAAAAAACATAAATCTAGAGGTTTTCAGATATGATATCTATAAAGTTCAAAAGATACATACATCTCTCAAAGGGAGCAAAACAAGATAAAGCTAGAATATCTATAACCGATGGCGTCAATAGACAAGCTGGCTCACCATAGAGTGCTAGAAAGGGGTCCTACTCCTCAATCACGTAGGGAGTGAGTCATAAGGACTCAGTAAGTGAGTAATAACTATTTAACTCGAGAAATACTTAAACTAGCCAAGAAAACAGAAAGTAATGACATATAACAGATAAATAATGCACAAATAAGAAAGTAATAGTCGTATATAGATGGCAAACACGTATAAGGATATGAAATGAATGCAATCATGATGTAATGGAGTCACATGAGCCCAATGAATGGAGCGCAATCCTCCTACTCTGGGGGCGGAATCCTCCTACCCTCAATATTATGCAAGGAGCGAAATCCTCCTTCTCCTAGGGCGGAATCCTTCAGCCCTGAGATGACATAACAACCAAAAAATCAAGAAACATAATCATAAAATACATAACAAGGTTGTGGCATAGTAAGTACGCCCTGTCAGCAAATATTCACGTAAAGAACGCGTGAATAGAATATCTAAAAGGCCAAAGGGCATCAAAGAAGCGGATAGAATCACCTATCTCAATTCATGGGCCGATAACGCTACTGCGCAACCTCCTTTCCTGGCCAATGTCCGAAAAAAAATATCCCTCTCAGAGCCTAACACGTTTAAATGCACATATAAGTGCCCAAAAAATGACTCTTTAACGTTTTAATTATGAAAGGGGGAAATGACCAAAATACCCCTTGTGTGGGTAAAAATACGCCACCTATGATTACAAGGATACAAGAACAGCTCGCAAAGACAAGACTTACTCTATAAATCACCGGGCACTGAGGATACACTTGCTCTACAAGCCACGACCGCTCAGCAGGCACGAGCCTTGGGACGTAAGGCATACATCTTATCGCCTTAGCATCTACAGTCTCATAGTTAGGGTTAATTAGTGTCATCGCCTTGACTAAAAAGGCCCACAACCTATAGTTATTGTATTTTACCATAATTAGGACTGGGATAAATCACATCTATAAATACCACTATCCCCTATTATATTATTAATCAAGCGATTCTCCAAGAATTTAACTATTCTCAAGGAATAAGATCTCTTTTATTTCTACTTTAGTTACTTTTCCTTAGTATTTACTTTATTGCTTGTGACCCTTCATAAATTTTATCCGTTTAACCTACTAAAAAAATTTTAGGCATAAACAGTTTGACGCGCACCGTGGGGCCCAGACAATTATAGGTTTTACGAAGGAGAAGCTCGACCATGTCGAATGGCAATGATGATGTCCCAAAGAATACCACTGATGCGGTTGATGACCTTTCAAAAGATCCCAGCAATCTTGACGGACATCCGAAGGACTATCCTTAGGGTCCAATCTCTTTCGACAGTAGCGATGATCCACCACGCAGAAACAACAAGCTCGACGATCTCCTCGCCAACTTCCTCAATACTCAAGAGAAGAAAATTTCAATAACTCGGCCACCATGACTGAAAATTTGGCCAAACATCCCTAAGAGGATTCGAGCCTGTGGATAATTCACCAGCCTCTATGCCAAGGCGGAGTATCAATATGGAGACTGCCCTAAGAAGTTCGACATCCACCAACTGCCAAGGCCTCGAAGGAGCACCCATCATTCAAAATATTCTCAAAGAGCTTTAAGTAATTCATGATCGAATCAGTAACGTACCATGTGCTCCACCCCAGGTTACTGCCATTGATAAGCAAAATTTCATCAAGCATGCATACAAGGCAAGCGCAGCATCCGTTCGCGAACCTAAGAACTTCCGCCTGCCAAATAACCTATTGTACAATGAGACCACAGATATAGACGAGCATATTTTCGCCTATAATACGGTTGTCAAGAGAAACGACCTCACAGAAAAAGAAACCCAATCTGCACGGGTAAAAAGGTTCGTTTCAACCCTAACCAAGGGGACCCTCACATGGTACACTCAGCTACTTCTGTGGTCAATCGAATCATTCACCCAGATGCAAGATTTGTTCAAGAAAACACACTTCGGAGCCTGCATGTAAGAAAATGGATGGAGGATATCTTCGAGATCTGCCAGCATCGGAGAGCAACTAATAGATTATCTAGAGAGATTTTAGATAGAACGCATAGAGCTTCCTCCAGTGCCTGATAGCATTGCTGTAGTAGCCTTCGATAAGAGCCTGAACCCCCGAGGCTTGTTGGCCACTCGAGAGATGCAATGTAGTCTGACACAACAATCAGTGACCACATGGGATGCGCTACACCAACGGTATAATGAAAAGCTCTGTATCGAGCCTCATGAATCTTAAGTAGCTGATGATAATGCACGACGAGTTTAAGCGCGTAGCCCAACTCTGGAAGTGGATATTGGCAGCAGAAGGACTAGGGGAAGGACGCAGTGTCAGGCGGATCTTGAAAGAACTTTAGAGAAGCAAAGCGACGCTCGTAGAGCGACTCCTCACGAGAAAAACCCCGAGTCGCACAACTTAAAGGACTTCGGGTTGCGGGTGAGTGCGGTGGAGTTAGTCACAAATCACTTTGGAAGGCTAGGCTCGCGGGTACACTTGCCACCAACCATCAAGAATGCCTCCAGGAAGAATTCATCGGCCTATTTCGATTTTCCCCGCAATGACGGGCATGATACGGTTGATTACAAAACCCTTATGATCGAGATTGCCTACCTACTAAGGAAGGACATCTCAAAGACCTACTCGCGGAAGGAGGCAGATAATCCAAAACCTCAGGCCATAAGGACATGCGAAGCATCCATGTAATTTTTGGCGTACCAACATTTGATGCAGAGAAGGCTGAAGCAGTCACGATTTACCCAACTCTTGAAGAAGAAAAGAAGAAACTTCACATCGATGCAATCAAGTTCAATAGAAGCGATAAAAGAGAATTCCATCCTCACCATGATACCCAGATCATTACCATCAAGGCACTCGACACTCAAAAGCGAGTTGTTGAGAAGGGAAAATTTTTTATCATGCAATTTTCCCTTCTCATTCCACATCCTAGGACTGATAATGCTAACGTCTTTCCAAGTGATGACCTGCGGCCTCTCATATAATGTCATCCTAGGTAGATCATGGATACATGGAGTAAGGGCGGTACCCTTAACGCTTCATCAAGTCCTTAGGTACCCGACCCTGCTCAGAATAAATGAAATTCGTGGTGAGTTGTTCCTGATCGAGGAAGGTTGTACATCTGACACTACATGGACAGTACAAAAGGTACAAAGAGGTCAAAATGGTAGCGAAGATCAATGCTTGGATTTGGGAGAAATAAGGATTCAACCAGACGATGAATTTGTCCAGGGGAGCCAATTCCCGATTTTGTTCACAGTATGATCACCAGCTCAAATTTGAAAGCAGAAGTAAACACTGTCAGAATCATTGATGTACGTGATGCATTGGATGATGTCAGGGCTAGAGCAGAGGTAATGGAGCTTAGGGACCAGATCACCGTGATCATCCATCTAATTCCACGATCGGCGGAACAATGCTACCAACTTTCCGAAGTCTTGGAAAAGCACGAAGATTCTGAATGGCAAAGACTTTACAGCCAGACATTGGGAGAATTGATGAAATACTTACAAGACCCCCTACATTAATAGCCTATTTGAGGGGAACGTCTGCTGCTGTATGTCACAGTTTCAGCAGTGGCCATGAGTGTGGTCCTTACACGAGAAGAATGGGGAGTGCAACTTCCCATTAAATATGCTAGTAAGGCCTTTTAAGGTGTAGAGGCACATTTCCAGCTTTTGGATGAGCTCGTGTTTGCGGTAGTCATGGCAGCCTAGAGGCTACAATCATATTTTCAGAATGACTCGGTCATCGTGGTCTTGTCCTTCCCATAACGGACCATTGTGCACAAGCCTGTACTCTCAAGGAGGCTGACAAAATGGGCCGTCAAATTGGGAGAGTATTACATTATTTACCAGTTGCGCACGACCATCAAATCGCAAGTCCTTGCAGATTTAACTACTGATTTCTGTATTGATATTGTGTGGATAAAAATACATCACTTATGAGTGATTATTACGGAAAAATGAGTCCAAAGGGTAAACACTAGACTTAGCCTGTAAGTCACTGGGAGCAGAGGATACACGCCTGCTCTACAAGCCACTCCCGCTCAAGCAGTCACGGGCCATGGGACGTAAGGCATACACCCTGCCGCCTTAGGGTTTACACTCTTCTACTTAGGGTTAATTTGTATCACCGCCTTGAGTAAATAGGTCCGCAGCCTGTAGGTGTTTGTATTTTACCACTGTTAGAACTGGGAAAATCTATAGCTATAAATACACATCCTCCCATTGTATTGTACATCAAGCGATTCTCCAAGAATCCGACTTTACTCAAGGAATACAAGTTCTTTATTCTACTTTATTTACTTTTATTTTGTATTTACCAAAGTTCTTGTGACCCTCTTATAAATTCTACATGTTTATCCTATTAAGCAAATTTTAGGCATAAAAAATTTAGCGCCCACCATGGGGCCCAAACAATTGTAGGTGTTAGCGAAGGAAAAGCACGATCATGATGAGCAACAAAGATGACGTCCCAAAAAACACTGCCAAAGTGGTAGATGACTCATCAAAAGATCCCAGTAATCTCGATGGAAAACGTAAGGACAACCACAAGGGCCCGATCTATGTAGATAGCGATAGTGACGACCACCAACTGCGCGGAAGTAACTCTAAGCTCGAAGATTTCCTCACCAGTTTTCTCAAAGCTCAGGAGGATTAAGTGGAACAGAACTCGTACAACATGGTCAAAAGAATGACCAAGAAGCTTGAGGTGATCTTCGCTGGTTCGTTCTTGAGGCCAGCATCCCCATGAGGACCCACACCCGTGAATGATTCACCAGCTTCGGTCTCTAGACGGAGCCTCAATATGAAGTCCGCCTAGGAAGCTCCACAATGGCCAGCAATCAAGGCATCGAAGGAACACATGTCATCCAGGACATCCTGAAGCAGCTAAAAGTCATCTACGATTGGATCGGTAACGTGCCAAGTTCTCCACCTCAGGTTACGACCGTAGATGAGAAAATGTTCTTCAAATATGCATACAAAGCGAGCGTTGCACCCATCCGCGTACCTAAGACTTCCGCATGCTGGAAAACCTTAAGTATGATGGAACCACTGATATGGATGAGCACATCGCTGCCTCCTACACTGTTGTCAAGAGCAATGAAATCACAGAAGAAGAAACTCAATCTTCTTTGGTGAAAAGGTTCGATTCTACCTTGACAAAGGGAGCCCTCGCATGGTAGACTCAACTGCCGTTGGGATTAATCGAATCGTTTACCAGCTGCATGATCTCATCAAAAAGGTGCACTCAGGTGCCCACAAGCAAGAAAAATGTATGGAGGATATCTTTGAGATCTGCCAACATGATGGGGAGCTATTGAAAGATTATCTGGAAAGATTCCAGAGAGAACGCACAGAGCTTCCTCCAGTTCGCTATGGTAGCCTTCGGTAAAAGTTTGAACTCCTGAGGATCACAAGCCACACGAGAGATGCAATGGAGTCTTACTCAACACCCGGTGATGACATAAGGATGTCATACACCAACGGTACAATAAAAGCTCTGTTGATAACGCACTCGTTAAGGATCCAAGAACTTGATAATAAAATTCAAGAATTTAAAGAAATTTGCGGAAGCTAAAAAGAGACGGTAGAAACGGAAAAGAACAAAATAGAAAGATAGAATGAATTCAAGGATGAGTTTCTTGAATTCAAGAATGGATCACGAATCTCGAGGATGAACCAAGAAATTCGAGACAAGTCTAATTCTTGAAAAGAATTCCTAACAACAACAATTAGACTAGCTAATCGCCTTTGGTAGAGAATTTAGCAAGAAGAAGATTATGGAACCCCAACCCCCGTTAGAGTAACAAGAACAACAATAGAATTACCGCCTTTCTTGAATACCTAAAAGTAATCTAAGAGTTATGAAGAATTTAGTTCTTACCACCTTAAGTTGAATCTCGAAGGTTGAAGAATAAATCCAAGAACAATCACACTCAAAAGTGCAAGAAAAGAACCTCACAATTTTATTGATAATAATGTCTAGCTAAAATAATAATGAAAGACTCCCCTATTTATAGAGAAAGGGTCAGCCAATAAAGCTTAAAATCATACTCAAATTAGGTTAACTAAGTCATAAGTAAAAAGGAATAAAAGCCAACTAGAAATAGAAAACCAAATCTCAAACTAACTAGGACAACTTTTACTAGTTTCCTCCTAACTAACTTTGACTTGTTGACTAGCCTCCAAGGCTGATTTCCACGCCTCTACACCCTAATTTAGGGCTTGTTTAAGCTTCTTTTTGTTGACTCTTTGACCAAAAACGTGGACCCCATTTTACCCTCCTTTTGGATGCTATTTAGCCCATTTAATGGCTGATTTTTGGGCCCCAATCGACCTCCTCTTGGACTTGGACTTGCACCATAAAATAGTTGTAACACTTAGCTAATTCATCTCCTTTTGGGAGCTCTTCCTCCATAATTAATAGCTTCTTTATGTGCAATTGAAGTCCATCAACATCTACTTGCAATTCTTGAGCTTGTGATCTTGTCAATGGTCTTCTTGGTGCTTCCAAAGCTTCTTCCTTGTCCTTGATGCTATCATTCCCCTCTTCTTGAGAAGAATTCGTCCTCGAATTCAAACCTACATCATAAAAAGATAAATCAGCAACATTAAAAGTAGCACTAACTTGGTACTCACCAGGAAGATCAAGCTTATAAGCATTATCCCCAATTCTTTCGAGAACTTTGAATGGTCCATCTCCTCTTGGATTCAGTTTTGACTTCCTCTTAGAAGGAAACCTTTCTTTCCTCATATGCACCCAAACTAAGTCGCCGGGCTCAAATATAACTTGCTTTCGACCCTTGTTCCTTCGTTGGGCAGTTTGTTCATTTTTCCTTTCAATTGTAAGCTTAGTTTGCTCATGGATCTTTTTCATCATCTCTGCCTTCTTCTTACCATCAAGACTAACAATATTATTAGTAGGTAAAGGTAAAAGATCAAGGGGAGTAAGAGGATTAAATCCATACACAATTTCAAAAGGAGACATACTTGTGGAAGAATGAACAGTTCTATTGTAAGCAAATTCAACCATAGGCAAGTGATCTTCCCAAGATGTTAACTTACCTTTCAAAACAGCCCTCAACATGTTTCCTAAAGTCCTATTAACTACTTCCGTTTGTCCATCAGTTTGGGGATGACAAGATGTAGAGAATAGTAATTTAGTACCCAATTTCCCCCAAAGAACACGCCAAAAGTGGCTCAAGAACTTAGCATCCCTATCACTAACAATAGTTCTAGGTATACCATGCAATTTAACAACTTCTTTCAAAAACAAATCAGCAACATGAGAAGCATCATTAGTTTTCAAGCATGGAATGAAACGAGCCATTTTTGAGAACCTATCTACCACAACAAAAATACTATCTTTACCGTACCTTGTTCTAGGCAAACCCAACACAAAGTCCATAGAAATATCAACCCAAGGTGAAGATGGAACAGGTAAAGGCGTGTACAACCCATGTGGTAACACTTTAGATTTAGCTTGTTTACATTCAAGACATTGGGCACACACCTTTTCAACATCTTTTTTCATACCAGGCAAAAAAAAATTTTCAGCAAGTATATCCAATGTTTTTGGTACTCCAAAGTGACCCATAAGTCCCCCACAATGTTCTTCCCTCACAAATAATTCCCGTAAAGAGCAATTAGGCACACACAACTTGTTTTCTTTGAAGAGAAACCCGTCTTGCAAATTAAACCTTTCAAAAGGTCCATTTAAACATTTCAAAAATGCAACACCAAAATCAGAATCTTTAGTATACAACCCCTTAATTTGATCAAACCCCATCAATTTAGAAGTTAGAGTAGAAACAAGAGCGTACCTTCTTGAAAGTGCATCAGCTACCACATTGTCTTTCCCTTGCTTGTATGAAATCACATAAGGAAAAGTTTCTATGAACTCAACCGATTTAGCATGCCTTCTATTAAGCTTACCTTGACTCTTTAAATGCCTCAAAGATTCATGATCAGTTTTAATTATAAATTCTTTAGGCCATAAATAGTGCTGCCAAGTAGCCAAAGCTCTAACCAAAGCATATAACTCTTTATCATAAGTAGAATAATTTAAAGTAGCTCCACTCAATTTTTCACTAAAGTAAGCAATGGGTTTAGAATCTTGCATTAGAACAGCTCCTATACCTCTACCAGATGCATCACATTCAATTTCAAAAGACTTGTTAAAATCAGGTAATTGTAACAAAGGAGCAGAACACAATTTATCTTTTAGCAAGTTAAACGCCCTAACTTGTTCTTCCCCCCAAGAAAACGGTCTATCTTTCTTAATAATCTCAGTTAAAGGTGCTGCAATTGTACTAAAGTCCCTTACAAACCTCCTATAAAAGCTAGCAAGTCCATGAAAACTCCTAACTTCAGTTATGCTCTTAGGTGTAGGCCATTCTTTAATTGCCTTGATTTTATCTTCATCAACCTCAACCCCTCTAGAACTAACCACAAAGCCTAAGAAAACCACTTTATCAACACAAAAAGTACACTTTTTCAGATTTGCGTATAGACGCTGCTCACTAAGCACATTAAAGACTTGTTTTAAGTGTTCTACATGCTCTTCTAAAGTCTTAGAAAAAATCAGAATGTCATCAAAGTATACTACAACAAATTTCCCATGAAAATCTTTAAAGATATGATTCATTAAGCGCATGAAAGTACTTGGTGCATTAGTTAAGCCGAAAGGCATCACTAACCACTCATATAGGCCATACTTAGTTTTAAAAGCAGTTTTCCATTCATCACCAGGATCCATTCTAATTTGATGGTAACCACTCTTTAAATCAATTTTAGAGAAGATTTTAGAGCCATGTAATTGATCTAACATATTATCAAGACGAGGAATAGGATGGCGATACTTTACCGTTATTTTGTTAATGGCGCGACAGTCTACACACATCCTCCAAGTTCCATCCTTCTTAGGTACCAATAGAACGGGAACAGAACATGGACTCATACTTTCTCTCACAAATCCCTTTTCAAGCAGCTCATCTACTTGTCTTTGTAGCTCCTTAGTCTCTTCAGGGTTACTCCTATAAGCTGGCCTATTTGGAAGTTGAGATCCGGGCACAAAATCGATTTGATGTTCAATTCCTCTTAAAGGTGGTAAACCCTTAGGAACATCCTCCGGAAAGACATCTTTAAAATCCTGCAAAAGATTAGAGATACTACTAGGCAAAGAAGAAGTTAGTAACTCATCATTAAGTAAAACTTCCCTATAGGTAAGAAGTATTATGGGCAGCCCCTCTTTTTGTGCCCTCAAACACTCTTTGGTTTTTACAAGACTCACTCTTTTTTCAAGCTTAGCCTCTTGCCTCTCACCAAAGCTCTCTTTTTTGTCACTCTTCCCAATTTTTTTTCCACTCTCGTTGCTGCCCACTCTCTCCTCACGATTTTCTCTCTTTTTTTCTTCTTTTGCTTTTCTCTCAAGCTCACTCTTTTGTCCCTCCCCTTTATTCCCCATTGTTTCCCTCAATTTCTTTTGATCTTCATACACTTGGGAAGGAGTTAATGGTGCAAGAGTAAACTTCTTGCCATTTAGCTCAAGAGAATATCTATTCCTCCTTCCATCATGAACAACCCTTCTATCAAATTGCCAAGGACGTCCAAGCAAGATATGACAAGCTTGCATGGGTATCACATCAGAAAGAACTTCATCAACATACTTTCCCACATTGAATGGTATCAAGCATTGCTTATTAACCCTAAGCTCACCACTATCATTCAACCATTGCAATCTATAAGGTGTGGGATGTTTCATCAGCTCCAACCCTAATTTTTCTACTAAATAATTGCTCACAACATTAGCACAACTCCCACTATCTATAATCATCGAACAAATTTTCCCCTTTATCCCACATCTAGTGTGAAAAATATTTTCCCTTTGCTCCTCATGAGAATTTCCCAAATTAATGTTCATGATTCTTCTAACTACACAATTCAAGCCCTCATTAGCCATGTCTTCCTCTTCTTCTTCAACACCCTCTTCTACTTCTCCCTCACTTTCACTTTTTTCACTCTCAAATCCCCCATCGTCCCTAATAAGAATAGCTCTCCTATTTGGGCATTCAAACGCCTTATGTCCTCTTCCCCTACATTTATAACATTCAATAGAACTTGTAGGAAGAGAAGATTTAGGATTAGGAACCCTACCTCCATCTTTGGTTCCTACTATGCCCTTACCCTTATCATCATTAGGTTTAGACATGGTTTTCTCGTCCTTGCTCGGCCATGCTTTCTTTGGTGTAGATGTTGGACGACTCCTCCAAGTGCTAGCTTGCTGCCTCTTTTTATTTTGCCTTTCTACTTTGATAGCTAAATCAACTAACTCATCTAGGGTTACATATTGTTGTATTTCTACTACATCTGCAATCTCCCTATACTCCCCTTTATTCCCCATTGTTTCCCTCAATTTCTTTTGATCTTCATACACTTGGGAAGGAGTTAATGGTGCAAGAGTAAACTTCTTGCCATTTAGCTCAAGAGAATATCTATTCCTCCTTCCATCATGAACAACCCTTCTATCAAATTGCCAAGGACGTCCAAGCAAGATATGACAAGCTTGCATGGGTATCACATCAGAAAGAACTTCATCAACATACTTTCCCACATTGAATGGTATCAAGCATTGCTTATTAACCCTAAGCTCACCACTATCATTCAACCATTGCAATCTATAAGGTGTGGGATGTTTCATCAGCTCCAACCCTAATTTTTCTACTAAATAATTGCTCACAACATTAGCACAACTCCCACTATCTATAATCATCGAACAAATTTTCCCCTTTATCCCACATCTAGTGTGAAAAATATTTTCCCTTTGCTCCTCATGAGAATTTCCCAAATTAATGTTCATGATTCTTCTAACTACACAATTCAAGCCCTCATTAGCCATGTCTTCCTCTTCTTCTTCAACACCCTCTTCTACTTCTCCCTCACTTTCACTTTTTTCACTCTCAAATCCCCCATCGTCCCTAATAAGAATAGCTCTCCTATTTGGGCATTCAAACGCCTTATGTCCTCTTCCCCTACATTTATAACATTCAATAGAACTTGTAGGAAGAGAAGATTTAGGATTAGGAACCCTACCTCCATCTTTGGTTCCTACTATGCCCTTACCCTTATCATCATTAGGTTTAGACATGGTTTTCTCGTCCTTGCTCGGCCATGCTTTCTTTGGTGTAGATGTTGGACGACTCCTCCAAGTGCTAGCTTGCTGCCTCTTTTTATTTTGCCTTTCTACTTTGATAGCTAAATCAACTAACTCATCTAGGGTTACATATTGTTGTATTTCTACTACATCTGCAATCTCCCTATACTCCCCTTTATTCCCCATTGTTTCCCTCAATTTCTTTTGATCTTCATACACTTGGGAAGGAGTTAATGGTGCAAGAGTAAACTTCTTGACATTTAGCTCAAGAGAATATCTATTCCTCCTTCCATCATGAACAACCCTTCTATCAAATTGCCAAGGACGTCCAAGCAAGATATGACAAGCTTGCATGGGTATCACATCAGAAAGAACTTCATCAACATACTTTCCCACATTGAATGGTATCAAGCATTGCTTATTAACCCTAAGCTCACCACTATCATTCAACCATTGCAATCTATAAGGTGTGGGATGTTTCATCAGCTCCAACCCTAATTTTTCTACTAAATAATTGCTCACAACATTAGCACAACTCCCACTATCTATAATCATCGAACAAATTTTCCCCTTTATCCCACATCTAGTGTGAAAAATATTTTCCCTTTGCTCCTCATGAGAATTTCCCAAATTAATGTTCATGATTCTTCTAACTACACAATTCAAGCCCTCATTAGCCATGTCTTCCTCTTCTTCTTCAACACCCTCTTCTACTTCTCCCTCACTTTCACTTTTTTCACTCTCAAATCCCCCATCGTCCCTAATAAGAATAGCTCTCCTATTTGGGCATTCAAACGCCTTATGTCCTCTTCCCCTACATTTATAACATTCAATAGAACTTGTAGGAAGAGAAGATTTAGGATTAGGAACCCTACCTCCATCTTTGGTTCCTACTATGCCCTTACCCTTATCATCATTAGGTTTAGACATGGTTTTCTCGTCCTTGCTCGGCCATGCTTTCTTTGGTGTAGATGTTGGACGACTCCTCCAAGTGCTAGCTTGCTGCCTCTTTTTATTTTGCCTTTCTACTTTGATAGCTAAATCAACTAACTCATCTAGGGTTACATATTGTTGTATTTCTACTACATCTGCAATCTCCCTATACTCCCCTTTATTCCCCATTGTTTCCCTCAATTTCTTTTGATCTTCATACACTTGGGAAGGAGTTAATGGTGCAAGAGTAAACTTCTTGCCATTTAGCTCAAGAGAATATCTATTCCTCCTTCCATCATGAACAACCCTTCTATCAAATTGCCAAGGACGTCCAAGCAAGATATGACAAGCTTGCATGGGTATCACATCAGAAAGAACTTCATCAACATACTTTCCCACATTGAATGGTATCAAGCATTGCTTATTAACCCTAAGCTCACCACTATCATTCAACCATTGCAATCTATAAGGTGTGGGATGTTTCATCAGCTCCAACCCTAATTTTTCTACTAAATAATTGCTCACAACATTAGCACAACTCCCACTATCTATAATCATCGAACAAATTTTCCCCTTTATCCCACATCTAGTGTGAAAAATATTTTCCCTTTGCTCCTCATGAGAATTTCCCAAATTAATGTTCATGATTCTTCTAACTACACAATTCAAGCCCTCATTAGCCATGTCTTCCTCTTCTTCTTCAACACCCTCTTCTACTTCTCCCTCACTTTCACTTTTTTCACTCTCAAATCCCCCATCGTCCCTAATAAGAATAGCTCTCCTATTTGGGCATTCAAACGCCTTATGTCCTCTTCCCCTACATTTATAACATTCAATAGAACTTGTAGGAAGAGAAGATTTAGGATTAGGAACCCTACCTCCATCTTTGGTTCCTACTATGCCCTTACCCTTATCATCATTAGGTTTAGACATGGTTTTCTCGTCCTTGCTCGGCCATGCTTTCTTTGGTGTAGATGTTGGACGACTCCTCCAAGTGCTAGCTTGCTGCCTCTTTTTATTTTGCCTTTCTACTTTGATAGCTAAATCAACTAACTCATCTAGGGTTACATATTGTTGTATTTCTACTACATCTGCAATCTCCCTATTTAAGCCGTTAAGAAACCTAGCCATAGTAGCTTCTTCATCTTCATTACAATTAGCTTGGATCATAGCCATATCCATCGCCTTGAAATAATCATCAACAGACATAGATCCTTGCTTCAAAGTTTGAAGACGTTGCTGCAAATCTCTTTGAAAGTAGGATGGCACGAACCTCTTCCTCATTACTCTCATCATCTCAGCCCATGTAGAAATTGGAGGCTCTCCATCTTGCTCTCTATCCCTAGAAAGCTTTTTCCACCAAATAGCAGCATAATCAGAAAATTCAACAACTACAAGCTTAACTTTCTTACCTTCAGAATAGTTATGACAATCAAAGATAGCTTCTACTTTTCTCTCCCATTCAAGGTACAAGTCTGGATCTCTTGTCCCTTTAAAAGTTGGCATCTTCATCTTTATGCTACTTAGATTATCATCTTCTACCCTAGCTCTTTGCCCCCTTCTATTTTCCATCCTATTTGCATCATCATCAAAATCATCATCGGTTATATTTCTTCTAACTTGGGGCCTAGGATTATTTTCCTTTTTAAATTCAGCTATGGTATCCTTCATCTCCTCAAATTGCATAGTCCACCTCTTGAATTGATCAAACATAGATTGCATAGTGAATTGTTGTTTCTTTGGATCCATATCATCACCCGAATTAGACATCTTTAAAAAAAAAATAAAGTTATGTGGATCTCTCAAAATCTAGCTATTCCCTCTAATCAACTTTTGGTTGATGTTCTTAGGATTTATAATTAAACCCTACTAATCACAACCTTAAATGGTAAGAATTAGAATTAGAAAAAGAAAAGGAAAGTGAAAGACCAAACCTAGGTAGAATAGGATTGGTAAGAAAAGAAAAGAATAAGGAAAACCAAACCCAAAATAATAAGAAAAGATATTACCTTTTTCTTCAAAGACTAGGATCCCCTTTTTTTGTTTCCTTTGTTGACTAGGAAACCAAATAATATAGGAATTTGAAAATAATGAGCAAAGTAAATTTTTTTTTTTCCAGTTACTGTTCACGTGCTACAGTAACTTTTTTTTTTTTTTTTTGCTCAAGAACCCCCAAGACTATCAAGAACGGAACCTTGATACACCCGCTCTAATACCACTTGATAACGCACTCGTTAAGGATCCAAGAACTTGATAATAAAATTCAAGAATTTAAAGAAATTTGCGGAAGCTAAAAAGAGACGGTAGAAACGGAAAAGAACAAAATAGAAAGATAGAATGAATTCAAGGATGAGTTTCTTGAATTCAAGAATGGATCACGAATCTCGAGGATGAACCAAGAAATTCGAGACAAGTCTAATTCTTGAAAAGAATTCCTAACAACAACAATTAGACTAGCTAATCGCCTTTGGTAGAGAATTTAGCAAGAAGTAGATTATGGAACCCCGACCCCCGTTAGAGTAACAAGAACAACAATAGAATTACCGCCTTTCTTGAATACCTAAAAGTAATCTAAGAGTTATGAAGAATTTAGTTCTTACCACCTTTAGTTAAATCTCGAAGGTTGAAGAATAAATCCAAGAACAATCACACTCAAAAGTGCAAGAAAAGAACCTCACAATTTTATTGATAATAATGTCTAGCTAAAATAATAATGAAAGACTCCCCTATTTATAGAGAAAGGGTCAGCCAATAAAGCTTAAAATCATACTCAAATTAGGTTAACTAAGTCATAAGTAAAAAGGAATAAAAGCCAACTAGAAATAGAAAACCAAATCTCAAACTAACTAGGACAACTTTTACTAGTTTCCTCCTAACTAACTTTGACTTGTTGACTAGCCTCCAAGGCTGATTTCCACGCCTCTCCACCCTAATTTAGGGCTTGTTTAAGCTTCTTTTTGTTGACTCTTTGACCAAAAATGTGGACCTCATTTTACCCTCCTTTTGGATGCTATTTAGCCCATTTAATGGCTGATTTTTGGGCCCCAATCGACCTCCTCTTGGACTTGGACTTGCACCATAAAATAGTTGTAACACTTAGCTAATTCATCTCCTTTTGGGAGCTCTTCCTCCATAATTAATAGCTTCTTTATGTGCAATTGAAGTCCATCAACATCTACTTGCAATTCTTGAGCTTTTGATCTTGTCAATGGTCTTCTTGGTGCTTCCAAAGCTTCTTCCTTGTCCTTGATGCTATCATTTGTCTCGAGCCACAAGCATAACTATAACCCGGTGATAATGCATAGAGAAGCGGGCAAGTAGTCCTACCTTGGATGCAGATATCAGGAGAAGAAGGACGAAAAGAAGGATGCAGTATCAAGCGGATTCAACAAAACCACTATAGAAGCAAAACAGTGCCAGCGGAACAAGTTCCCACGAGAAAAGTTTCGAGCAGCGCAGCTTCAAAGATTTCGAGCTACGAGTAAGTAAAGTAGAGCTAGTTGGTGGACTGGCTGCCCACCATCAAGAGTGCCATCAAGAAAAACTCGTCGGTCTACTGCGATTTTTATTGGAGTAACGGCCACTAAATGGTTGATCGCAAAGCTCTTGAACTCAAGATTTTCCATTTACTGAAAGAAGGACACCTCAAAAACCTGCTTATGCAAGGAAGAAATTTGTCTAGGACGTTCGACTCCAAGGACAAAAGGAACATCAACACAATATTTTCTAGACCAGGGCCAGATGGGGTTTGGGAGGCAGCGAAACAGAGGCCTCGCCTCAACACGATCGAATTTAGCAGGAAAAGCAGGAAAGAGTCCTGCAATGTTTGCCAAGAAGCTCTGACCATCATAATCAAGATGCTTGACAGTCATATCAAGCAAGCTCTGGTTGAGAAGCAGCATAAATATCATTCGATGGGAGGTGATCCGAAGAATGGAGCTTAAGCGACAGATAGCCCCAACTTCTTGCATAGTGACCAGCTTCAACAACTTATACAAAAAGCCGGTCGAAGAAATGGCCTTGCCAGTTTTCATCGCGGATGTAATGAGCATATCTTTCCAAGTAATGGCATGCGACCTCTCTTATGATGTCATCCTAGGAAGATCTTGGATACATGGGGTGAGGGGAGTACCCTCAGCACTTCATCAAATCCTTAGATATCCAACCCCGTTCAGGATAAGTGAAGTTCCAGGTGAGTAGTCCCAACTCGATGAAGGTTATGCACCTGATGCAGACATCAGCGCGGGACTAAAAATAGAAGTAAACATTATCAGAATCAAGGCAGATAGGGAAACTTGAGACGAGCGCGCCAGAGCAAAAATAACAAAACTATGGTATCATTTTTATGAAGTATTATTGAAGCATGAAGACCCTGAATGGCCAAGGGTTTAAAGTAAAATACTGGAAGGGATGATGAAAAACCTTGTAAGACCTCCAACATTAATCGAGCCCGCTTGGGGATAGCGTCTCCTGCTATATGCCACGATTTCAGAAGCAGCTGCGAGTGTAGTCCTTACACGATAAGAGGATGGAGTACAGCTTCCCGTGAGATATGCTAGCAAGGTGCTCTTACGGGTTGAAGCACATCTCCTACTTTCGAATAACCTTGTGTCAGCAGTGGTCATAGCCACCCAGAAGTTACGCTCATATTTTTTGGAACCACACGATCATTGTGGTAACCTTTATCCCATTACAGACTATTTTACATAAGCCTGGCTTCTCAATGAGGCTGACAAAATGTGCAGTTGAATTAGAAGAGACCCTCGCAGATTTCATTGCAGATTTTAGTGATGAGATGACATCAAAAACTGAGGAAGAGTTGAAGACCATAGAAGGAACCAGCCCCAGAGAATGGATAATCCATACGGATGTGACATTAAACGACAGAGGCCCTGACCTCGACCTATTGATAAACTCACGATCTGGGAAGGTTTTTTGTAAGACCACAAGTTGTCTATTAACCACGAATAATGAGGCAAAATATTAAGCTACTATCCAAGCCCTAGAATTAGCTTACATATTGGGGTCCAGGGAAATCAGTCTCTATAGTCTCTCCAAGTTGGTGGTCAATCAAGTGAACGGAGTATCCACAGCCGAAGACATTTGCACGCAGGAGCCCTTAAATAAAATAGAGGTCCATTTGAAAAATTTCCATGAATGGAAGTTTATTCAAAGAGAAGAGGATACAGCAACCGATACGATAGCCAGCCTAGCAGTCGATACAGATTCAAATGCAGACAGCTTGGAGACAGTGATTGAGCTAACTCACTCAGACCTACTGGACCTTGAAGTTCACACCATAGGGCCCGTCTTGGATTGGAGTTGTGCACTAACTAAATGCTTGGACAAGGGATTACTCCCTGAAGGCAAGAAAAAAAGCAGACAACTGCAAAGGCGGGCAGCTCAGTATTGCTTAATTAATGGAGAGCTATATCATCGGATGGTCAGTGGCCCATAGGCTAAGGGCCCAGGTCCAACATGAGCCGACGATAGATCTCCAGAGAGTACCTTAGAGTATCTCAAAAACCAACCCCCGCTAATATTGGGCACCGCTGTTAGAGAAGTAACGCCCTCAAAGACATGGAAGGAACATTCACCACTAGGCTTAAGAAGTAAAATACTTGAAAGTTCAATAGACCTCCATATTCGAGACATATATTTATCGTTCTTGCTCTTTTTATTTTTCAAAAGGTGTCTAGCCCCCATCATTGTTATTCAAGTTTACTAAAACTCTTATTGGCCCCGCGTCTTTCTTTTATTTAATAAGACTACTATTCTATTTTAGTCAGTTTTATATTGAGATCCAAGATCCAATTATTCATAGCCCTGGCCATATTTGAGTCAAAGTAACATACTCACATTTTATTATAAGATAGAGTAAACTACTCGCTCAAACCTAGATCATTTCTAGTTGAGCCACCAAGCATTATTACAAGTTAAATCGTCAATTCAACAATTGCACCAACATGTCGGTGGGGACGCCTACACGCATAGTCCTAGTAAAGACTTAAGCACTCGAGTGGACAAGCACAACTATTCTAGCTTGAACGCAAAAAAGCACGGTTACATATAACGGGCTAAAGACGTCTCTTTGAGGGCCTGAGCCTTGCCCTAACCAATATAAAAAATAAGTTCTTTCGAATACAATAATGTTCATAACATATGTTCTTAAGAAACTAAAAGGTCCCAAAAGACGGAGATTAAAAATTCTTCAAAACTCCACACGGCCCAAGTGCCTCGACAAGAATTGAAACTCCTACCCAGAAGATATGTCGGCCAGAGCATTCTTTAGTTCGTGGCCGTTAACACTACTAACGCCCATGCGTTGGTTACAACCTTTAGCCCCAACGAAAGGACTGCGTAAGCATTTAGGCAGCGACGACCCTCTTCCTACCGTTTGATGGTTGTACGTGCTAAAAATCTGGTACATTCCGTTTTGTATCAAAGAAACTCGAAAAATACTGGGAACATAAATGACCGTCAGCCAATTGAGGCTGAAGCAGATCTTTAAGCACAATTTGGAACTCATTGAAGAGGAGGGGTTGAGACTGGGAACCTACACAAGGGAGAAACTTCCTCCCAAGAAAGCCCACAGCCAACGGCCGAAGAGACGTTGCAAGAGCAGTGCATCCAAGCCAACCAAAAGAGTGGATGACCTCAAACCACTAGCAGGCATAGAGTTTGGTTCACCACAATCTGCATATAGTGTAAGGCCATATCCCCTTAATGGCCAAGGAGCAGAGCTAAGCCGTGGATCGTTAACCCAACACTGTCAAAGAAGTCACCAGAATGCCGAAAGCATCCTAGAAGAGAAGCCTTATGACAGTTGTTGGAAGGGCTAAGCAATATGTCCCTGCATGACAAGAGGAATATCACAACAATCGCTGTGTTAGAAAATGAGGGCATCGTAATCAGAGCACGTGCCATAAAGGAGACATTACAAATAATATCATTAGGATCCTGATCAAACGTCATGATTCGGGGGACTTGTCCATCTCAGTATGAATAGAGGAATGAAGAAAGAAAGTGATTAGAGGATCTCTATTTTAAATTTCTCAAATACCATCCATCGGAGCGAAGGAGTTGTTCCGGGAACATCAAACCAGGATCGAAGATGAACATTTCATATAGAAAGGAAAAGTTGTTTTATCAAAAGAAGAATTTTATGAGAAGAACGATGTGTTTCTAAAGAACTTATGAAAAAGATCTGTTGAGGAAGGCCCTTTATATAGGCGAAACAAGGTGAGGATGGAGCATGAGATGGTCAAAATGATTATGGCATGGTGATACAAAACGATTCGGTGCAGTAAAAGTAGCTATAGAAGAAGTGCATGGAATCGATAGGAACCAATCAAGTTAAGACACGTGGGACTTTAGAAGACATCAGGCGTCTACTTTGGTCAAAGGGACTGCGAGTTTCAAGGAGTTAGTGAAATATCCTTTCACACATCTCCTTTGCATGTCTCTTTCACTTCCTAACAACTTACGTAAGCACTAAACAAGTGGGGGGACTGATTGTGTTGGTAAAAATACACCACCTATAATTACAGGGATATAAATCTAGCTGGCGAAGACTAAATTTAGCCTAAAAGTCACCGGGCGCAGAGGATACATGCCTGCTCCACAAGCCAGGGCCACTCAAGCAGGCAAAGGCTATGGGACGAAATGCATGGATCCTGCCTCCTTAAGGCTTAGAGTGTCCTAGTAAGAGCTAATTTGTATCACGGCCTTGAGTAAACAAGCCCATGGCCTATAAGTTTGTATTTTACCATAATTAGCACAAGGGAAAATCAATAGATATAAATAACCCCTCATCCTATTGTACACATTAAGAGATTCTCCAAGAATCCGACTTCACTCAAGGAATAGAAGTTCATTATTCTGCTTACTGTATTGCTTATGACCCTCTTATAAATTCTATCTAATTAACCTATTAAGAAAAATTTAGGGACAAACAGATATGACACCAAAGGCTAAAGAAGAACTGAAGACATTGGACGGAATCAGCCCTGGAGAATGGGTAATATGCACAGGGATGACGGCGAGCGTCAATGGGGTCAGCGCTAACCTGACGATTAAGTCACCATCCGGGAAGACCTTACATAAAGCCATCAGCTGCCCATGGACCACGAATAATGAGGTAGAATAAAAAGCTGTAAATTCAAGCTCTTGAATTAGCTTACATATTGGCAGCTGGTGATCAATCGAGTAAACAAGGTATTCAATGCCAAAGATGCACGTATGCAGAAATATTTAGCTAAAATAGAGGCCCGTATAAAAACTTTTCATAAGTGGAAGCTCGCTCAAGTACAAAGAAAGGAGGACAAAGAGGCTGAAGCTTTAACTAGCTCAACAGCAGCCATAGAGATGAACATGGACAATCTGAGGAGGGTGATCGAACTAACTCACTCAGGCCAGCAGAGCCTTGAAGTTCACATATCAAGACTCATCTAGGATTGGCATCGTGTGCTAATCGAGTACTTGGACAAGGGAATGCTCCTGAACATAAGAAAGAAAGTAGACAACTAAGGAAGCAAGCGGCCCGCTATTGCTAGATCAATAGAGAGCTGTATCGTCGGGTGATCAGTGACCCGCAAGCCAAGTGCCTAGGTCCAACGTAAGCTAATCATGGCACTCCAGAGAAAATATCAGAGCACCTAGGAGGTGAATGTAGTCGAGCTAGCCCCAAACGAGATACATGGCATAGCTCGAAAAGAAGTGTACGCCCTCAGAGGAATACTCGCTCCAAACAACTAGAACATCATTTGTCTTTAGAAGTACTATTCTTGAAAGGCCAGAAGGCCCTTATACTCGAGACATGTATTCTTTTTCTTGCTTTTCAAAGGGGATCTAGCCCCATTAGGCGTTATTTGAGTTTATTAAAACTTTTAGCCCGCACGCCTTTCTTTTTCACTTAGTAAAACTACTATTGATTTTTAGTCAATTTTATGTTAAGATCTTTTAAAGATCCAATTATTCATAGCTCTCGGCAATATTAAGTTGAAGTAAAACACTCACCATGAGATTAGAGTAAACTACTTGCTCAAGTTAGTTCTATTCTAGTTATCATACGTTGAAATCATCAATTCAACGCTTGCACCAACATGTCGGCGAGGACGCCTACCCGCATAGTGCATTTAAAGACTTAAACACTTGAGTGGACAGGTACAACTGATCTAGCTTGAACGAAAAAATGGCCCGTATCACAACGGGCTAAAGTCATCCCCTTGCGGGCGTGGGCGTTGCTCTAATTAAAAGACGTCTAACACAGGTGCAACTTAAGCCATCACACACTGATGCACAAGTAAAAATAGTATCCTACAGATGCACAAGCGCCTTCAAATAGACAAGCGCCCTGAAAAGCATTAAAACACTGCTTGACTACATAATAAGTAAATACACATGTACGCACAAAAAGAAAAAACACATATTGACGACATCCGTCTTTCATTAATATCAAAGGCCTGTATGCTACAATGTAAAATTGAGTTATTTTGAATATAATATTGTTCATAACAGATATTCTCAAGAAACTAAAAGGTGCCAGGGGACTATGTCTGAAAGGTCTTCTGGATTTCGGATGGTCGAAATACTTCATCAAGAATTGAAACTCTTACCCAGGAGATATATCGGCCCCAACATTCCTCAGCATATGGTTGTGGACACTTCCGACACCCATATATAAACCAATTATGGCACTTCGCCCAAGGGAATAGATTTCAGAAGCATCTGAGTATGGCCGAACTGCTACCTTGATGAAGGAACTCGAAGAAAGCTTAAGGCACGAATTCTCATCATCTAGTAGAGGTTGAAGTAGATCTTCAAGCACAATTGAAAACTTATCGAACAGGAGGGGGTTTAGAATACGAACCTACACAAGAGAGGAGTTTCCTCCCAAGGCAACCCATAACAATCGGCTGATGAGACATCACAAGAGCAATTCCTCCGAGCCAACCGAAAGAGAAGATGACCTCAAACCATTAGCAGAGATAGAGCTTGGTGACTCCATAATTTTCTGATAGTTTAAGGCTAAATCCCCTTGTTGTCTAAGGAGCAGAGCCAAGCGGTGGATCATTTACGCAACACCGTCAAAGAAGCCACCAGTATAATGGAAGCATCCTGAAAGAGAAGCCTCATTACGGCTGAAAGGGCTAAGCAACCTGGCCCTGCGTGAGAATTAAAATATCACACCAACCACTGTGTTGGAAAATGAGCGCATCGTAATAAGTCCACATGCCATGAATAGGACATTTCGAAGATTATCATTAGGATCCCGATCACGCTTTATAACTCGGGGAACTCCGTCCATCTCTGCATGAACATAAGGACAGAAAAAGAAGTGATGAGTGCTTCTTTACTTTCAGTTTTGTCATACAGTATCTACTCTGAATGAAGAAGATGTTATGAGAATATGCAACCAGGATAAAAAAAATAAATATTCAAAAGCAACAGTTTGTTTATTTTCTTACAAATGGAGGTTACTGAGGGAATATTGTGTCTTTGAGTAATCTTGTGATCAACATCTGTCAAGCAGCCCCTTTTATAGGCTAAAAAAGATAAGAATGAAGCATGAAGCAGTCAAAAGCAATTATGATCAGGCATGGCGTAATAAAAGCAGTTATGGGAAAGGTGCGAAGAATTAATGAAACTCAATCAGAAGAAGACGCGTGGAACTCGAGAAGACTCATAACATCTGTTAAGGTCAAAGTGACTACGAGCTTCAAGGAGTCAGAGAGATATCCTTTCACACATCTCCTTTTCTTATGCCTCTTTCACTTCCTGGCTGCTTACGCCAGCACCCAGCAAGTAGGGGAATTGACTATATGGGTAAAGATATGCTACCTATGATTACGGGGATACGAGTCAAGCAGGCGAACTTACTCTACAAGTCACTGGGCGCTGAGACTACACGCCTGCTCTACAAGCCACAACCGCTTAGCAGGCACAAGCCTTTGGACGTAAGGCAAATATTCCATCGCCTAAGGGTTTATAGTCTCCTAGTTAGGGTTAATTAGTGTCACCGCCTATGGAAACGGTTCAAAATCCATTGCGGTAGATGGGAAAAGCGTTGCGATAGCACCAGAATATGCATCAGCAACAGTTGTTGCGACGTTTGCCGTCCAAACGAACCAGTCATACTGTATAGGCAAAAATATGCCACCTACTATTACGTAGGTATGAGTCCAGTTAGCGAGACTAGATTTATCCTACAAGTCATCGGGTGCAAAGGATACACGCCTGTTCTACGAGTTACGACCGCTCAGACGGTACGAGCATAGGACAAAGGGCGTACATCCTGTCGCCTCAGGATTACGGTCTGCTAGATAGAGTTTCGTATATACCACCTCCTTGACTTATAGGCCCATAACCTTGTTAGTCTTTGTATTTTACCTTAATTAGGACAGGGTATCAACTACTATAAATTCCCCTCCTTACATTGTATTGTACATCATGGTGATTCACCACAGAATCCAGCTATTCTCAAGGAATAAGACTACTTTACCTTTCTTACTCATTATTTCCCTCTTTTACTTATTTACTTTTCCATCGTACTTACTGTATTGCTTGTAACCTCATTCTTAATTAATTATTTAACCTTGGCGACCGATTTTAGGCATAAACAGTTTGGCACCCACCATGGGGCCCAGACAATTGTAGGTATTCTACGAAGAAAAATCTGCAATCATGTCTGATGATAACATCAACGTTCCGAAGAACAGTACGGACGCAGTAGATGAATCTTTGAAGGATCCCAACGTGCAGCTTAAGGATCCCGTTGAACAACCAAAGGACCCTTCCCAAGAGCCGATCCATGTCACTAGTGATGCGGACGGCGACCAGCCGCAGGAAGGTAATACTGAATTCCGAGGTTTTCTTGTTAATCTCTTCAACACTATGTTAGAGCAACATCAGCGGAACTCGAACAATGTGGTCGATGGGATATCCTAGAAGTTAGGGGCGATGTTTCCTAGATCATCTCAGAGGCCAGCATACCCGCGAGGACCAGCGCCTACGAACCATTTGCCAGCATCCGTCCCTAACCACAGGCCGAACATGGATGCCACCCCTGAAGGATCATCAATAATCAACAATTAAGACCTTAAGGAAGCCCCTATCATCCAGGACCTCATAAAAGAGATGAAGGTCATCCATGATAGGATTGGTAATGTGCTGGGTGCTCCACCCTAGGTCACCACGGTAGATGAGCAGAAGTTTTACAAGCATGCTTACAAAGTAAGAAATGCATTGGTCCTTATACCAAAGTACTTCTGTCTTCCGGATAACTTAAAGTTTGATTGAACAACTGATCTGGATGAGCATATTGTTGCGTATTACACAGATGAAAAGAGCAACGAGATCACCGAGGAAGAGATTCAGTCTGCTCTAGTGAAGAGGTTTGGCTCAACCCAGACCAAAGGCACCCTTGCTTGGAACACTCAGCTACCAATAGGCTCCATCAAATCATTCACTTAGATGAAGGATCTATTCAAAAAAGCACATTCTACTGTCCGCAAGCAGGAGAAGCGCATGGAGGAAATCTTTGAGATCCGTTAGCATGACGACGAATTACTGAAGAACTACCTTGATAGATTCCAATAGGAACACATGGAGCTTCCTTTGGTCCCTGATAATACTGTTGTGGTAGCTTTCAGCAAAAGTCTAAACTCAAAAGGGTCGTTAGCTATCAGGAAATTACAGTGGAGTTTGACTTAGCATCCTGTGACAACATGGAGCGCATTGCATTAGAGGTACACTGAAAAACATTGCTTGGAGCTGGATCATTCCCAAAACCATAAAACAGAGCGAAGGAAGAGATCATGGAGTCCTTATCTAGAAAATGAGGCGGATGGAAGAAGAACAAAAGCAAAGGTGCAGAACTAGGCAGGAAATAGCAAGCCGAGTAGTTCCTGGAGAACTGGATCCCAAGAAAAGCGTCCAGAGTCCCGTAGCTTCAGAGATTTTGGTTTGCGAGACAACACCGTGGATTTAGTAGCAAATCACTTTGGAAAAGTAGGTCCTAGGGTCCGATGGCTGCCTACCATAAAGGGAGCAACGAGGAGAAATGCAACGCCCTATCATGATTTTCATCGCAGCGGTGGCCATGCAAGGGTTGACTGCAAGGTCTTATGATCGAGATCGAGCATCTATGAAAGAAGGACATCTCAAGAACTTGATTGAAGGAGGACCTCGACGTTCAAGAGTGCTAGATTCTAAAAATTGGAGGACCATCAATGCAATCTTCATGGTCCTGGAACCAGCCACCACCTAAGCACTATGGAGTCAAGAGAATTGCTCGGTTTAATCCCGTTCAGTCCGGAGAGGGATGGAGAGCACCAAATCGACCTTGTCGTTTAGGTAGGCGTATCCAACCCGGGCATCCAGCAAGCTCTGATCAATCCAGGGAGTATCGTGAACATTATTCGAATGGAGATGCTTCAAGATTCACACCAACACCATCAAGTAACTTCAAGTCCTAGGAGCATTTCAATGGCTGTCGGGAAAAGCCTATCGGGAAATTAGCTCTACCAGTCCATATATCGGGTGTGACGAGCATTATTACCTTCCAGGTGTTGGATTGTGAACTGCCTTATGACGTCATCTTGGGACGGCCTTAGATACATAGCATTAAGGTAATACCCTCAACACTCCATCAAGTCTTTAGATACTCAAATTCTCACGGGGTTAACGACTTACGGGGTGAGCGATTTTCACTAGAAGAATATTATCAAACTTGTTGCAGGGATCTTGGTGTACGACCAGTAGCAAAAATAAATATGACCGAAGAAGACTCCATCGAGTTCAAGGCTATGGAGTGAGAATCAGAGAAGAGATCATCGAACTACGAGATCGGTTGGGGGTGAAGGATCAGCTAGTCCCCAAAACCACAGAATTGATATGTCAGCTCTCTGAGGTGCTGCGGAGACAAGGTTGAGCATCTATTATTATATGTCTTGATCTAAAAACTAGCATGGAATGCAGTCCTTGTACAAGAAAAGAATGGGAGGCAATTTTCCGTAAAGTACACCAACAAAAGACCTTTGCATGGCGTAATCATGGCGACCAAGGAGTTGTGCTTGTATTTTCTTGACCATACGATCAACATGGTCTCCTTCACACTAGTACAGACCATAATGTCTAAACCCGGACTCTCAGAGGAGATGGAAGAATGGGCTGAGATTCTGGGAGACTATGACATTATCTACCAACCCCGGACAGCTTTCGAGTCGCAGAAACTTGAGGGTTTTACCTCAGACTTCATGGAGAAGATGAAGCCAAAGATGGAGGAGTCAATCAGAACCGAAGAAACAATACAGCCCGAATGTTGGGAGATTAGCATTGATGTGGACCTAAAAGAGGAAGAAGCCGACCTCGATCTGTGGATCAGGACACCTACTGGGATGGTCTTCCACAAGACCACCAGAGCTCAATGCGACGAAGCAGAGTATGAAGGCATAATTCAAGCTCTTGACTTACCCTACATACTGGGGGCCAGGAAGGTCACCCTTCTCAGCAGCTCCCAACAGATCATCGGTCAAGTCAAGTTAGTTCTCACCATAAAAGGCATCTGCACGCCGGATCGGCAGGAAAGGTTGAAAGCACTCTTGAAAATTTTTTAGGTATGGGAGTTTGTCTATCAGAAAGGAGGCTCGAGCTATGACAAAGCATCCGAAGATTCGTACAATCAGCAGACAGAGGTTGAGTTAACCCCAGTGGACCTGATGAACCTCGAAGTTCCACACACAAGATCCGTCACGGGGCAGCGTCACACGCTAATCAACTACCTAAGCAAAGGAGTCCTCCCTGAAGACAAATCAGAAAGAAGACAACTACGAAAGCAAACCATTCATTATTTTTTGATTGATACAGAGTTGTACCATCGGGTTGTCAGCGGTCGAAAGGTAACATCTCCAGGCTCAGCACGCTCGAAAAGGGAAGCCCAAGCATATGCTCTCGACCCTTCCGAAGATCGTGCATAAATTATCTTTCGATGTTTTAAAAGCTTTTATTTTTATGTTTAGCTCTTTTAACTTTGATCGAAGTATTTTCATATTCATCAATTATGTTACAGGTTTTTCACCCACAGCATATTAGGCCTAGCGTCCCTTTATCAATAAATCTAATATTTTTATTTAGTCAGTTTTACTTATTTATTCATATCCATCTACGATCCAACTATTCATAGCCCCCCGGCCAGACCTAAGTTGAAGTAATATACTCACTTTTCGCCACAAAAAGTAGGGTACACTACTCGCTTAGAGTTAGAGCACGTCTAACACAGCCGCCAGGGATTACTCGTACATTGAACTCGTTAATTCAATAACTGCACCTACATGCCAATGGGGACGCTCGTTCGCATAGTGCTAGAAAGTCTTAAATACTCGAGCCAGTAAGTAGAGATGTTAAAAGTCGGATGCAAAAGTGCTCGTTTCCACACAGGCTAAAGTCGTCCTATTATGGGCGCAACTTAAGCCGTCACCTACTGACGCAAATGAAGTGCCTTTCAGTGTGCACACCCATCTCTTGAAGACACTACCCCAGAAAGGCACAATAAACATACTGCTTGATTACACAATACACAACATGTAATTACACAAGTACGTATAAAACTATTGATGAACGACCGTTTCATTAATAAAAATCCCGTAAGCTCATGATATATAATTAGTTCTTCCTAAATACAACATTTGTTCATAACGATTGTAGAAAAAAAAGGAAAGGGAAGACTAAAAAGAAAGAACTCCTCAGGATTAACATGTCTGAAAATCCTCCATCAGGATTGCAGCTACAAACCGTATACATTCTGGAGTTCTTATTTTCTTCTGATAGCTTGAGATATGTCGGCCCGAGCATTCCTTCAAGGCACGCAGCCGTTGGTGTAACCAAAGCCCGTCTGCTTGATCAAAGCAAGGGACCTCAAAAGCATATGAGTACAGGCCAAATCTCCTCAATCTTGCCCGCTGAACTTAAAGAGAATCTTGAAGACTCGCCGCAGAGCTTGGAAAGAAAACTTGGCCATCCGAGTCAACCTCAACTTGTAAAACTAGAGTGCATAGTCCTGCAGATCTTCAAGCACAAACAGGAGTTAGCCAGGAACAGAGAGGCTTGAGCTGGGAACCTACCATAAGGGAGTCTCTTCCCTCAGGTATCCTACAGCCAACGGTCGATGAAGCATTGCAATAGCGGTTCAGTTGAAGCAGATAACCAAGGTGAAAGCCATGAATCACAGGGGGATCCAAAGCTCAGTGACACCTTAATAACTCGACGACGTGAAGCTGTATCCTCTTGCCTGCCATGAAATGGAGTCAGACAAGTAGGCTTCAATCCTACTCCGTCAAAGAGGCAGTCTAAGCGCTAGAAAAATCCTGGTGGAAAAGCTACATGGAAGCTGAAGGGCTATGCAGCCTGACCCCGCATGACAAGAAGAATATCATAGCAACCGCTGTGTTCGAAGATGATTGTGCCGTAATTAGTGCACATGACACAATGAGGACATCCCAAAGGACGTCGTTAGAATCCCAATCAAACTTCATGAATCGAGGGACTTCATCTGTTTCCCCGCGGACAAAGAAAGAAGAAGAGGTAACTGCAGACGAATTTCCTCCTATAGTCTCCTCATGCAATGTCCATTCGGAGCGAAGAAGGATTTTTGGGAATATCAAACTAGGATCGAAGGAAAATATTTTTGAAGGAAGTTTTACACTATCATCAGAAATTACTGAAGAAGTGAATTGTTTTCTTAAGAAGCATTCGAGATTTTTCTATTGTCACGAAGTCCCTGTTTATAAGCAGAAAAGAGATAAAGATGGCATATGAAATGGTTAAGCGTAATTATTGTTGGAGATATGAAACGATTTGGAGCAATTAATAGCAGTTCTTGGAAAGGTGCATGGAACCGGTATCAACCAATCAGATGAAAGCACGCAGAATACTCGAAGAAATCAGCATCATTCTTGGTGAAAGAGACTGCGAGTCTCAAGGAGACAGTCAGATATCTTTTCACATCCATCTTGTATGCCGCTTTCACTTCCTGACTACTTTGCTCAACACTTAGCAAATGGGGGGACTGACTGTGTGGGCAAAAATACACCACCTGCTATTACGGATATACGAGTCCAGCTGGTGAGACTAGACTTATCCTACGAGTCACCGGGTGCAAAGGACACACACCTGTTCTACGAGTTACGATCATTCAGGCGATACGGGAGTAGGAAAAAGGGCGTACATCCTGTCGCCTTAGGAATACAAACTCCTAGTTAGGGTTTCGTATATACCACTAACTTGAGTTATAGGCCCATAGCCTTGTTAGTCTTTGTATTTTCCCTTAATTAGGATAGGGTATCCACTCATATAAATACACCTCCTAATATTGTATTGTACATCATAGTGATTCACCATAGAATCCCGCTATTCTCAAGAATAAGTTTACTTTACCTTTCTTGCTCATTATTTCTCTCTTTTACTTATGCACTTTTCCATCGTATTTACTGTATTGCCTGTTACCTCATTCTTAATTAATGGTTTAATCTAGGTGACCGATATTAGGCATAAATACATACAAAACTTGTGTGACATGCTCGTGAACATGAAACTCGAATCCGATCTCCGAATCTCAAGATATGGGTCCCATAGAATGAGGTCCATTTCTTAACTTTTGGGATTTTTGCAAAAACTATCTGAATGACCTCAGAATTATCTTTCCAAAGTTTGTACAGGTCACAAATGTCCATATAAACTTGACACAACTTTCGAATTTCGAATCGGAGCTCATTTACTCAAATTGAGATCAAAAACCTCTTTTATGCTTTACTAACAACTGAAATGGAAACCTTCTCAGAAAACCTACCAAACGAGGTTCGAATCCGCTCAAGTTTTACACACATGTACTAATGGACCTTACAGAGCTTTTAATACTATCAGCATGCTAATCGGAGTCTTAACTCCAGAAAAGACTAACTAGGTCGTTTCATTCTCCTCCACTTAGACTCTCCTTCGTCCTTGAACGAGCTAGAGTCTAGAACAAATTCCTCATAACTAATGGTAATTCCTATGCCAAATTTTAGCAATCATTGAACAGTCCAAGCTATACCATCATAGAACTAGAAACACAAATATTGATAAGAACTTTTAAGTTCTATGAATTAATATCATACCTGAATCATCGAAGAGATGAGGATATCTCTCGCACATGCTGGACTCAAGCTCCCAAATATCGTTCCTCGTGAGGAAGACTATGCCATCGCACTCAAACCATCAGAATCTACTTCAAATGAAGCTTCCTGACATCTCGGGCAACTATAGCTACTAGAAATTTCTCATAAGCTGAGCAAGATCTAACTTAATCACTTCAGAAGGATCCTGGATACACTTTCGAAGCATCAATACATGAAACACCGGATGAACTGGCATAGAAGCTGGAAAATCAAGCCGATAAACCACCTTACTAATGCCCTTCTCGAATCGAAAAGGGCCAATAAACCTATGAATGAGCTTCCCTCTCCTCCCAAATTTCTTTACACCTTTCATCGATGACACTTTAAGAAATACCATGTCATCGAGCTCGAACTCTAATTCTCGGCTCCTCCGGTTCGTGTATGAAATCTGCCTTCTCTGAGCGGTCCGCAGAAAATCCTGAATAACACGAACAACATCAAGAGTCTGAAGAACCATCTCTGAACTCGTCATATTAACACCTTAAGACTCGAAACAACCGATTGGATAACGACATCTACGGCCATATAAGGCCTCAAATGGAGCCATCTGAATGAAGGACTGATAGCTATTATTATAAGAAAGCTCTGCTAAAGCCAAATGATCATTCTAATGGCCTCAAAAGTCCAATGCACAAGCTCTCAACATATCATCCAAAACCTGAATAACCCACTCAGACTAACCATCAATTTGAGGATTGAATGCCGTACTGAGCTGCACTTGGGTCCCCAACTCCCTCTAAAAAGACTGTCAAAACTGGGAAGTAAAATGGGAACCTCGATCAGAGGTAATAGATAGAGGAGTGCCATGCAGCCTTACCACTGTCATACCCGGTTTTAAACTCAACTTTAAGCGAGTCAAGATTCAGGTTTGACTGGGTAACTCGTTTGAGTTAAAGGTTGGAGTCGCCACCTAATATTGATTTCTAAGGTGTATTAGGTCACCTAAGTGTCTAAGACCGGGTCTTTTATCTACGATTGGATCGGTAACGTGCCAAGTTCTCCACCTCAGGTTACGACCGTAGATGAGAAAGTGTTCTTCAAATATGCATACAAAGCGAGCGTTGCACCCATCCGCGTACCTAAGACTTCCGCATGCTGGACAACCTTAAGTATTATGGAACCACTGATACGGATGAGCACATCACTGCCTCCTACACTGTTGTCAAGAGCAATGAAATCACAGAAGAAGAAACTCAATCTTCTTGGGTGAAAAGGTTCGGTTCTACCTTGACAAAGGGAGCCCTCGTATGGTAGACTCAACTGCCGTTGGGATTAATCGAATCGTTTACCAGCTGCATGATCTCATCAAAAAGGTGCACTCAGGTGCCCACAAGCAAGAAAAATGTATGGAGGATATCTTTGAGATCTGCCAACATGATGGGGAGCTATTGAAAGTTTATCTGGAAAGATTCCAGAGAGAACGCACAGAGCTTCCTCCAGTTCGCTATGGTAGCCTTCGGTAAAAGTTTGAACCCCTGAAGATCACAAGCCACACGAGAGATGCAATGGAGTCTTACTCAACACCCGGTGATGACATAAGGATGTCGTACACCAACGGTACAATAAAAGCCCTGTCTCGAGCCACAAGCATCCCTACAACCCGGTGATGACGCATGGAGAAGCGGGCAAGTAGTCCTACCTTGGATGCAGATATCAGGAGAAGAAGGACGAAAAGAAGGATACAGTATCAAGCAGATTCAACAAAACCACTATAGAAGCAAAACAGTGCCAGTGGAACAAGTTCCCACGAGAAAAGTTTCGAGCAACGCAGCTTCAAAGATTTCGAGCTACGAGTAAGTAAAGTAGAGCTAGTTGGTGGACTAGCCACCCACCATCAAGAGTGCCATCAAGAAAAACTCGTCGGTCTACTGCGATTTTCATTGGAGTAACGGCCACTAAATGGTTGATTGCAAAGCTCTTGAACTCAAGATTTTCCATATACTGAAAGAAGGACACCTCAAAAACCTGCTTATGCAAGGAAGAAATTTGTCTAGGACGTTCGACTCCAAGGACAAAAGGAGCATCAACACAATATTTTCTAGACCAGGGCCAGATGGGGTTTGGGAGGCAGCGAAACGGAGGCCTCGCCTCAACACGATCGAATTTAGCAGGAAAAGCAGGAAGGAGTCCTGCAATGTTTGCCAAGAAGCTCTGACCATCATAATCAAGATGCTTGACAGTCATATCAAGCAAGCTCTGGTTGAGAAGCAGCATAAATATCATTCGATGGGAGGTGATCAGAAGAATGGAGCTTAAGCGAAAGATAGCCCCAAATTCTTGCATAGTGACCAGCTTCAACAACATGTACAAGAAGCCGGTCGAAGAAATGGCCTTGCCAGTTTTCATCGCGGATGTAATGAGCATATCTTTCCAAGTAATGGCATGCGACCTCTCTTATGATGTCATCCTAGGAAGATCTTGGATACATGGGGTGAGGGGAGTACCCTCAGCACTTCATCAAATCCTTAGATATCCAACCCCGTTCAGGATAAGTGAAGTTCCAGGTGAGTAGTCCCAACTCGATGAAGGTTATGCACCTGATGCGGACATCACCGCGGGACTAAAAATAGAAGTAAACATTATTAGAATCAAGGCAGATAGGGAAACTTGAGACGAGCGTGCCAGAGCAAAAATAACAAAACTATGGTATCATTTTTATGAAGTATTATTGAAGCATGAAGACCCTGAATGGCCAAGGCTCTAAAGTAAAATACTGGAAGGGATGATGAAAAACCTTGTAAGACCCCCAACATTAATCGAGCCCGCTTGGGGATAGCATCTCCTGCTATATGCCACGATTTCAGAAGCAGCTGCGAGTGTAGTCCTTACACGATAAGAGGATGGAGTACAGCTTCCCGTGAGATATGCTAGCAAGGTGCTCTTACGGGTTGAAGCACATCTTCTACTTTCGAATAACCTTGTGTCAGCAGTGGTCATGGCCACCCAGAAGTTACGCTCATATTTTTTGGAACCACACGATCATTGTGGTAACCTTTTTCCCATTACAGACTATTCTACATAAGCCTGGCTTCTCAATGAGGCTGACAAAATGTGCAGTTGAATTAGAAGAGACCCTCGCAGATTTCATTGCAGATTTTAGTGATGAGATGACATCAAAAACTGAGGAAGAGTTGAAGACCATAGAAGGAACCAGCCCCAGAGAATGGATAATCCATACGGATGTGACATTAAACGATAGAGGCCCTGACCTCGACCTATTGATAAACTCACGATCTGGGAAGGTTTTTCGTAAGACCACAAGTTGTCTATTAACCACGAATAATGAGGCAAAATATTAAGCTACTATCCAAGCCCTAGAATTAGCTTACATATTGGGGTCCAGGGAAATCAGTCTCTATAGTCTCTCCAAGTTGGTGGTCAATCAAGTGAACGGAGTATCCACAGCCGAAGACATTTGCACGCAGGAGCCCTTAATTAAAATAGAGGTCCATTTGAAAAATTTTCATGAATGGAAGTTTATTCAAAGAGAAGAGGATACAACAATCGATACGATAGCCAGCCTAGCAGTTGATACAGATTCAAATGCAGACAGCTTGGAGACAGTGATTGAGCTAACTCACTCAGACCTACTGGACCTTGAAGTTCACACCATAGGGCCCGTCTTGGATTGGAGTTGTGCACTAACTAAATGCTTGGACAAGGGATTACTCCCTGAAGGCAAGAAAAAAAGCAGACAACTGCGAAGGCGGGCAGCTCAGTATTGCTTAATTAATGGAGAGCTATATCATCGGATGGTCAGTGGCCCATAGGCTAAGGGCCCAGGTCCAACATGAGCCAATGATAGATCTCCAGTGAGTGCCTTAGAGTATCTCAAAAACCAACCCCCGCTAATATTGGGCACCGCTGTTAGAGAAGTAACGCCCTCAAAGACATGGAAGGAACATTCATCACTTGGCTTAAGAAGTAAAATACTTGAAAGATCAATAGACCTCCATATTCGAGACATATATTTATCGTTCTTGCTCTTTTTATTTTTCAAAAGGTGTCTAGCCCCCATCATTGTTATTCAAGTTTACTAAAACTCTTATTGGCCCCGCGTCTTTCTTTTATTTAATAAGACTACTATTCTATTTTAGTCAGTTTTATATTGAGATCCAAGATCCAATTATTCATAGCCCTGGCCATATTTGAGTCAAAGTAACATACTCACATTTTATTATAAGATAGAGTAAACTACTCGCTCAAACCTAGATCATTTCTAGTCGACCCACCAAGCATTATTACAAGTTAAATCGTCAATTCAACAATTGCACCAACATGTCGGTGGGGACGCCTGCACGCATATTCCTACTTAAGACTTAAGCACTCGAGTGGACAAGCACAACCATTCTAGCTTGAACGCAAAAAAGCACGGTTACATATAACGGGCTAAAGACGTCCCCTTGAGGGCGTGAGCCTTGCCCTAACCAATATAAAAAATAAGTTCTTTCGAATACAATAATGTTCATAACATATGTTCTTAAGAAACTAAAAGGTCCCAAAAGACGGAGATTAAAAATTCTTCAAAACTCCACACGGCCCAAGTGCCTCAACAAGAATTGAAACTCCTACCCAGAAGATATGTCGGCCAGAGCATTCTTTAGTTCGTGGCCGTTAACACTACTAACGCCCATGCATTGGTTACAACCTTTAGCCCCAACGAAAGGACTGCGTAAGCATTTAGGCACAGACGAACCCTCTTCCTACCGTTTGATGGTTGTACGTGCTAAAAATCTGGTACATTCCTTTTTGTATCAAAGGAACTCGAAAAATACTGGGAACATAAATGACCGTCAGCCAGTTGAGGCTGAAGCAGATCTTTAAGCACAATTTGGGACTCATTGAAGAGGAGGGGTTGAGACTGGGAACCTACACAAGGGAGAAACTTCCTCCCAAGAAAGCCCACAGCCAACGGCCGAAGAGACGTTGCAAGAGCAGTGCATCCAAGCCAACCAAAAGAGTGGATGACCTCAAACCACTAGCAGGCATAGAGTTTGGTTCAACACAATCTGCAGATAGTGTAAGGCCATATCCCCTTAATGGCCAAGGAGCAGAGCTAAGCCGTGGATCGTTAACCCAACACTGTCAAAGAAGTCACCAGAATGCCGAAAGCATCCTAGAAGAGAAGCCTTATGACAGTTGTTGGAAGGGCTAAGCAATATGTCCCTGCATGACAAGAGGAATATCACAGCAATCGCTGTGTTAGAAAATGAGGGCATCGTAATCAGAGCACGTGCCATAAAGGAGACATTACAAATAATATCATTAGGATCCCGATCAGACGTCATGATTCGGGGGACTTGCCCATCTCAATATGAATAGAGGAATGAAGAAAGAAACTGATTAGAGGATCTCTATTTTAAATTTCTCAAATACCATCCATCGGAGCGAAGGAGTTGTTCGGGGAACATCAAACCAGGATCGAAGATGAACATTTCATAGAGAAAGGAAAAGTTTTTTTTATCAAAAGAAGAACTTTATGAGAAGAACGATGTGTTTCTAAAGAACTTATGAAAAAGATCTTTTGAGGAAGGACCTTTATATAGGCGAAACAAGGTGAGGATGGAGCATGAGATGGTCAAAACGATTATGGCATGGTGATACAAAACGATTCGGTGCAGTAAAAGCAGCTATAGAAGAAGTGCATGGAATCGATAGGAACCAATCAAGTGAAGTCACGTGGGACTCTAGAAGACATCAGGCGTCTACTTTGGTCAAAGAGACTGCGAGTTTCAAGGAGTTAGTGAAATATCCTTTCACGCATCTCCTTTGCATGTCTCTTTCACTTCCTGACAATTTACGTAAGCACTAAACAAGTGGGGGGACTGATTGTGTTGGTAAAAATACACCACCTATAATTACTGGGATACGAATCTCGCTGGCGAAGACTAAACTTAGCCTAAAAGTCACCGGACGCAGAGGATACACGCCTGCTCCACAAGCCACGGCCACTCAAGCAGGCACAGGCTATGGGACGAAATGCATAGATCCTGCCGCCTTAAGGCTTAGAGTCTCCTAGTAAGAGCTAATTTGTATCACCGCCTTGAGTAAACAGGCCCATGGCCTATAAGTTTGTATTTTACCATAATTAGGACAGGGGAAAATCTATAGATATAAATAACTGCCTCATCCTATTGTACACATTAAGAGATTCTCCAAGAATCCGACTTTACTCAAGGAATACAAGTTATTTACTCTTCTTACTGTATTGCTTATGACCCTCTTATAAATTCTATCTAATTAACCTATTAAGCAAAATTTAGGGACATACAGATATGACGCCAAAGGCTAAAGAAGAACTGAAGACATTGGACGGAATCATCCCTAGAGAAAAGGTAATATGCACAGGGATGACGGCAAGCGTCAATGGGGTCAGCGCTAACCTGACGATTAAGTCACCATCCGGGAAGACCTTACATAAAGCAATCAGCTGCCCATGGACCACGAATAATGAGTAGAATAAAAAGCTGTAAATTCAAGCTCTTGAATTAGCTTACATATTGGCAGCTGGTGATCAATCAAGTAAACAAGGTATTCAATGCCAAAGACGCACGTATGCAGAACTATTTAGCTAAAATGGAGGCCCGTATAAAAACTTTTCATAAGTGGAAGCTCGCTCAAGTACAAAGAAAGGAGGACAAAGAGGCTGAAGCTTTAACTAGCTCAACAGCAGCCATAGATATGAACATGGACAATCTGAGGACGGTGATCGAACTAACTCACTCAGGCCAGCAGAGCCTTGAAGTTCACATATCAAGACTCATCTAGGATTGGCATCGTGTGCTAATCGAGTACTTGGACAAGGGAATGCTCCTGAACATAAGAAAGAAAGTAGACAACTAAGGAAGCAAGCGGCCCGCTATTACTAGATCAATAGAGAGCTGTATCGTCGGGTGATCAGTGACCCGCAAGCCAAGTGCCTAGGTCCAACGTAAGCTAATCATGGCACTCCAGAGAAAATATCAGAGCACCTAGGAGGTCAATGTAGTCGAGCTAGCCCCAAACGAGATACATGGCATAGCTCGAAAAGAAGTGTACGCCCTCAGAGGAATACTCGCTCCAAACAACTAGAACATCATTTGTCTTAAGAAGTACTATTCTTGAAAGGCCAGAAGGCCCTTATACTCAAGACATGTATTCTTTTTCTTGCTTTCCAAAGGGGATCTAGCCCCATTAGGCATAATGAGTTTATTAAAACTTTTTAGCCCGCAAGCCTTTCTTTTTCATTTAGTAAAACTACTATTGATTTTTAGTCAATTTTATGTTAAGATCCTTTAAAGATCCAATTATTCATAGCTCTCGGCCATATTAAGTTGAAGTAAAACACTCACCATGAGATTAGAGTAAACTACTTGCTCAAGCTAGATCTATTCTAGTTATCATACGTTGAAATCATCAATTCAACACCTGCACCAACATGCCGGCGAGGACGCCTACCCGCATAGTGCCATTAAAGACTTAAACACTTGAGTGGACAGGTACAACTGATCTAGCTTGAACGAAAAAATGGCCCGTTGATCACAACGGGCTAAAGTCATCCCCTTGCGGGCGTGGGCGTTGCTCTAATTAAAAGACGTCTAACACAGGTGCAACTTAAGCCATCACACACTGATGCACAAGTAAAAATAGTATCCTACAGATGCACAAGCGCCTTCAAATAGACAAGCGCCCTGAAAAGCATTAAAACACTGCTTGACTACATAATAAGTAAATACACAAGTACGCACAAAAAGAAAAAACACATATTGACGACATCCGTCTTTAATTAATATCAAAGGCCTGTATGCTACAATGTAAAATTGAGTTATTTTGAATATAATATTGTTCATAACAGATATTCTCAAGAAACTAAAAGGTGCCGGGGGACTATGTCTGAAAGGTCTTCTGGATTTCGGATGGTCGAAATACTTCATCAAGAATTGAAACTCTTACCCAGGAGATATATCGGCCCCAACATTCCTCAGCATATGGTTGTGGACACTTCCGACACCCATATATAAACCAATTATGGCAATTCGCCCAAGGGAATAGATTTCAGAAGCATCTGAGTACAGACGAACTACTACCGTGATGAAGGAACTCGAAGAAAGCTTGAGGCATGAATTCTCATCATCTAGTAGAGGTTGAAGTAGATCTTCAAGCATAATTGAAAACTTATCGAAGAGGAGGGGGTTTAGAATACGAACCTACACAAGAGAGGAGTTTCCTCCCAAGGCAACCCATAACAATCGGCTGATGAGACATCACAAGAGCAATTCCTCCGAGCCAACCGAAAGAGAAGATGACCTCAAACCATTAGCAGAGATAGAGCTTGGTGACTCCATAATTTTTTGATGGTTTAAGGCTAAATCCCCTTGTCGTCTAAGGAGCAGAGCCAAGCGGTGGATCATTTACGCAATACCGTCAAAGAAGCCACCAGTATACATGAAGCATCCTGAAAGAGAAGCCTCATGACAGCTGAAAGGGCTAAGCAACCTGGCCCCCCGTGAGAATTAAGATATCACACCAACCACTGTGTTGGAAAATGAGCGCATCGTAATAAGTTCACATGCCATGAATAGGACATTTCGAAGAATATCATTAGGATCCCGATCACGCTTTATAACTTGGGGAACTCCGTCCATCTCTGCATGAACATAAGGACAGAAAAAGAAGTGATGAGTGCTTCTTTACTTTCAGTTTTGTCATACAGTATCCACTCTGAATGAAGAAGATGTTATGAGAATATGCAACTAGGATAAAAAAAAAAAAAAACATTCAAAAGCAACAGTTTGTTTATTTTCTTACAAATGGAGGTTACTGAGGGAATATTGTGTCTATGAGTAATCTTATGATCAACATCTGTCAAGAAGCCCCTTTTATAGGCTACAAAAGATAATAATGAAGCATGAAGCAGTCAATAGCAATTATGATCAGGCATGGCGTAGTAAAAGAAGTTATGGGAAAGGTGCGAAGAATCAATGAAACTCAATCAGAAGAAGACGCGTGGAACTCGAGAAGACTCATAACATCTGTTAAGGTCAAAGTGACTACGAGCTTCAAGGAGTCAGAGAGATATCCTTTCACACATCTCCTTTTCTTATGCCTCTTTCACTTCCTGGCTGCTTACGCCAGCACCCAGCAAGTAGGGGAATGGACTATATGGGTAAAGATATGCTACCTATGATTACGGGGATACGAGTCAAGCAGGCGAACTTACACTACAAGTCACTGGGCGCTGAGAATACACGCCTGCTCTACAAGCCACAACCGCTTAGCAGGCACAAGCCTTTGGACGTAAGGTAAACATTCCGCCGCCTAAGGGTTTATAGTCTCCTAGTTAGGGTTAATTAGTGTCACCGCCTATGGAAACGGTTCAAAATCCATTGCGGTAGGTGGGAAAAGCGTTGCGATAGCACCAGAAAATGCATCAGCAACAGTTGTTGCGACGTTTGCCGTCCAAACGAACCCTACCAGTCATACTGTATGGGAAAAAATATGCCACCTACTATTACGTAGGTATGAGTCCAGCTGGCGAGACTAGATTTATCCTACAAGTCATCGGGTGCAAAGGATACACGCCTGTTCTACGAGTTACGACCGCTCAGACGGTACGAGCATAGGACAAAGGGAGTACATCCTGTCGCCTCAGGATTACGGTCTGCTAGATAGAGTTTTGTATATACCACCGCCTTGAGTTATAGGCCCATAACCTTGTTAGTCTTTGTATTTTACCTTGATTAGGATAGGGTATCAACTACTATATATTCCCCTCCTTACATTGTATTGTACATCATGGTGATTCACCACAGAATCTAGCTATTATCAAGGAACAAGACTACTTTACCTTTCTTACTCATTATTTCTCTCTTTTACTTATTTACTTTTCCAACGTACTTACTGTATTGCTTGTAACCTCATTCTTAATTTATTATTTAACCTAGGCGACCGATTTTAGGCATAAACAGTTTGGCACCCACCATGAGGCCCAGACAATTGTAGGTATTCTACGAAGAAAAATGTGCAATCATGTCTGATGATAGCATCAACATTCCGAAGAACACTACAGACGCAGTAGATGAATTTTTGAAGGATCCCAGCGTGCAGCTTAAGGATCCCGTTGCAGAACCAAAGGACCCTTCCCAAGAGCCGATCCATGTCACTAGTGATGGGGAAGGCGACCAGCCGCAGGAAGGTAATACTGAATTTCAAGGATTTCCTGTTAATCTCTTCAACACTATGTTAGAGCAACATCAGCGGAACTCGAACAATGTGGTCGAGGGGATATCCTAGAAGTTAGGGGCAATGTTTCCTAGATCATCTCAGAGGCCAGTATCCCCGCGAGGACCAGCACCCACGAACCATTTCCCAGCATCCGTCCCTAACCGCAGGCCGAACATGGATGCCACCCCTGAAGGATCATCAATAATCAACAATTAAGACCTTAAGGGAGCCCCTATCATCCAGGACCTCATAAAAGAGATGAAGGCCATCCATGATAGGATTGGTAATGTGTTGGGTGCTCCACCCTAGGTCACCACGGTAGATGAGCAGAAGTTTTACAAGCATGCCTACAAAGTAAGAAATGCATTGGCCCTTATACCAAAGTACTTCTGTTTGCCGGATAACTTAAAGTTTGATTGAACAACTGATCTGGATGAGCATATTCTTGCGTATTACACGGATGTAAAGAGCAACGAGATCACCGAGGAAGAGATTCAGTCTGCTCTAGTGAAGAGGTTTGGCTCAACCCTGACCAAAGGCACCCTTGCTTGGAACACTCAGCTACCAATGGGCTCCATCAAATCATTCACTCAGATGCAGGATCTATTCAAAAAAGTGCATTCTACTGTCCGCAAGCAGGAGAAGCGCATGGAGGAAATCTTTGAGATCCGTTAGCATGACGACGAATTACTGAAGAACTACCTTGATAGATTCCAACAGGAACGCATGGAGCTTCCTTTGGTCCCTGATAATACTATTGTGGTAGATTTCAGCAAAAGTCTAAACTCAAAAGGGTCGTTAGCTACCAGGAAATTACAGTGGAGTTTGACTTAGCATCCTGTGACAACATGGAGCGCATTGCATTAGAGGTACACTGAAAAACATTGCTTGGAGCTGGATCATTCCCAAAACCACAAAACAGAGCGAAGGAAGAGAGCATGGAGTCCTTATCTAGAAAATGAGGTGGATGGAAGAAGAACAAAAGCAAAGGTGCAGAACTAGGCAGCAAGCAGCAAGCAGAGTAGTTCCTGGAGAACTGGATCCCAAGAAAAGCGGACAGAGTCCCTTAGCTTCAGAGATTTTGGTTTGCGAGTCAACACCGTGGATTTAGTTGCAAATCACTTTGGAAAAGTAGGTCCTAGGGTCAGATGGCTGCCTACCATAAAGGGAGCAACGGGGAGAAATGCAACGCCCTATCATGATTTTCATCGCAGCGGTGGCCATGCAAGGGTTGACTGCAAGGTCTTATGATCGAGATCGAGCATCTATGAAAGAAGGACATCTCAAGAACTTGATTGAAGGAGGACCTCGACGTTCAAGAGTGCTAGATTCTAAAAACCGGAGGACCATCAATGCAATCTTCATGGTCCTGGAACCAGCCACAACCTAAGGACTATGGAGTCAAGGGAATTGCTCGGTTTAATCCCGTTCAGCCCGGAGAGGTATGGAGAATACCAAATCGACCTTGTTGTTTCGGTAGGTGTATCCAACCCGGGCATCCAGCAAGCTCTGATCAATCCAGGGAGTATCGTGAACATTACTCGAATGGAGATGCTGCAAGATTCACACCAACACCATCAAGTAACTTCAAGTCCTCGAGGCATTTCAATGGCTGTCGGGAAAAGCCTATCGGGAAATTAGCTCTACCAGTCCATATATCGGGTGTGACGAGCATTATTCCCTTCTAGGTGTTGGATTGTGGACTGCCTTATGACATCATCTTGGGACGGCCTTGGATACATAGCATTAAGGGAATACCCTCAACACTCCATCAAGTCTTTAGATACTCAAATTCTCACGGGGTTAACGACTTACGGGGTGAGCGATTTTCACTAGAAGAACATTATCCTACTTGTTGCAGGGATCTTGGTGTACGACCAGTAGCAAAAATAAATATGACCGAAGAAGACTCCATCGAGTTCAAGGCTATAGAGTGAGAATCAGAGAAGAGATCATCGAACTACGAGATCGGTTGGGGGTGAAGGATCAGCTAGTCCCTAAAACCACAGAATTGATATGTCAGCTCTCTGAGGTGCTGCGGAGACAAGGGTGAGCATCTATTATTATATGTCTTGATCTAAAAAATAGCATGGAATGCAGTCCTTGTACAAGAAAAGAATGGGAGGCAATTTTCCGTAAAGTACACCAACAAAAGACCTTCGCATCGAGATTGATTTTTGCCTTTACTTTTTTATTTTATTGCAGCCGTAATCATAGCGACCAAGGAGTTGTGCTTGTATTTTCTTGACCATACGATCAACATGGTCTCGTTCACCCCAGTACAGACCATAATGTCTAAACCCGGACTCTCAGAGGAGATGGAAGAATGGGTTGAGATACTGGGAGACTATGACATTATCTACCAACCCCGGACAGCTTTCGAGTCGCAGAAACTTGAGGGTTTTACCTCAGACTTCATGGAGAAGCTGAAGCCAAAGATGGAGGAGTCAATCAGAACCGAAGAAACAATAGAGCCCGAACGTTGGGAGATTAGCATTGATGTGGACCTGAAAGGGGAAGAAGCCGACCTCGATCTGTGGATCAGGACACCTCTTGGAATGGTCTTCCATAAGACCGCCAGAGCTCAATGCGACGAAGCAGAGTATGAAGCCATAATTCAAGATCTTGACTTACCCTACATACTGGGGGCCAGGAAGGTCACCCTTTTCAGCAGCTCCCAACAGATCATCGGTCAAGTCAAGTTAGTTCTCACCATAAAAGGCATCTGCACGCCGGATCGGCAGGAAAGGTTGAAAGCACTCTTGAAAATTTTTTAGGTATGGGAGTTCGTCTATCAGAAAGGAGGCTCGAGCTATGACAAAGCGTCCGAAGATTCGTACAATCAGCAGACAGAGGTTGAGTTAACCCCAGTGGACCTGATGAACCTCGAAGTTCCACACAGAAGATCCGTCACGGGGCAGCGTCACACGCTAATCAACTACCTAAGCAAAGGAATCCTCCCTGAAGACAAATCAGAAAGAAGACAACTACGAAAGCAAACCATTCATTATTTTTTGATTGATACAGAGTTGTACCATCGAGTTGTCAGCGGTCCAAAGGTAACATCTCCAGGCTCAGCATGCTCGAAAAGGGAAGCCCAAGCACATGCTCTCGACCCTTCCGAAGATCGTGCATAAATTATCTTTCGATGTTTTAAAAGCTTTTATTTTTATGTTTAGCTCTTTTAACTTTGATCGAAGTATTTTCATATTCATCAATTATGTTACAGGTTTTTCACCCACAGCATATTAGGCCTAGCGTCCCTTTATCAATAAATCTAATATTTTTATTTAGTCAGTTTTACTTATTATTCATATCCATCTACGATCCAACTATTGATAGCCCCCGGCCAGACCTAAGTTGAAGTAATATACTCACTTTTCGCCACAAAAAGTAGGGTACACTACTCGCTTAGAGATAGAACACGTCTAACACAGCCACCAGGCATTACTCGTACATTGAACTCGTTAATTCAATAACTGCACCTACATGCCGATGGGGACGCTCGTTCGCATAGTGCTAGAAAGTCTTAAATACTCGAGCCAGTAAGTAGAGATGTTAAAAGTCGGATACAAAAGTGCTCGTTTCCACACAGGCTAAAGTCGTCCTATTATGGGCGCAACTTAAGCCGTCACCTACTGATGCAAATGAAGTGCCTTTCAGTGTGCACACCCGTCTCTTGAAGACACTACCCAGAAAGGCACAATAAACATACTGCTTGATTACACATTACACAACATGTAATTACAAAAGTACGTATAAAACTATTGATGAACGACCGTTTCATTAATAAAAATCCCGTAAGCTCATGATATATAATTAGTTCTTCCTAAATACAACATTTGTTCATAACGGTTGTAGAAAAAAAAAGGAAAGGGAAGACTAAAAAGAAAGAACTTCTCAGGATTAACATGGCTGAAAATCCTCCATCAGGATTGCAACTACAAGCCGTTTACATTCTGGAGTTCTTCTTTTCTTCTGATAGCTTAAGATATGTCGGCCCGAGCATTCCTTCAATGCACGCGGCCGTTGGTGTAACCAAAGCCCGTCTGCTTGATCAAAGCAAGGGACCTCAAAAGCATATGAGTACAGGCCTAATCTCCTCAATCTTGCCCGCGAACTTAAAGAGAATCTTGAAGACTCGCCGCAGAGCTTGGAAAGAAAACTTGGCCATCCGAGTCAACCTCAACTGGTAAAACTAGAGTGCACAGTCCTGCAGATCAACAAGCACAAACAGTAGTTAGCCAGGAATAGAGAGGCTTGAGCTGGGAACCTACCACAAGAGAGTCTCTTCCCTTAGGTATCCTACAGCCAACGGTCGATGAAGCATTGCAATAGCGGTTCAGTTGAAGCAGATAACCAAGGTGAAAGCCATTAATCACGGGGGGATCCAAAGCTCAGTGACACCTTAATAACTCGACGACGTGAAGTTGTATCCTCTTACCTGCCATGAAATGGAGTCAGACAAGTAGGCTTCAATCCTACTCCGTGAAAGAGGCAGTCTAAGCACTAGAAAAATCCTGGTGGAAAAGCTACATGGAAGCTGAAGGGCTATGCAGCCTGACCCCACATGACAAGAAGAATATCATAGCAACCGCTGTGTTCGAAGATGAACGCGCCGTAATTAGTGCACATGAAACAATGAGGACATCCCAAAGGACGTCGTTAGAATCCCAATCAAACTTCATGAATCGAGGACTTCATCTGTTTCCTCGTGGACAAAGAAAGAAGAGGAGGTAACTGCAGACGAATTTCCTCCTATAGTCTCCTCATGCAATGTCTATTCAGAGCGAAGAAGGATTTTTGGGAATATCAAACTAGGATCGAAGGCAAATATTTTTGAAGGAAGTTTTACACTATCATCAGAAATTACTGAAGAAGCGAAGTATTTTCTGAAGAAGCATTCGAGATTTTTCTACTATCACGAAGTCCATGTTTATAGGCAGAAAAGAGATAAAGATGGCATATGAAATGGTTAAGCGTAATTATTGTTGGAGATATGAAACGATTCGGAGCAATTAATAGAAGTTCTTGGAAAGGTGCATGGAACCGGTATCAACCAATCGGATAAAAGCACGCAGAGTACTCGAAGAAATCAGCATCATTCTTGGTGAAAGAGACTGCGAGTCTCAAGGAGACAGTGAGATATCTTTCACATCCATCTTGTATGCCGCTTTCACTTCCTGACTACTTTCCTCAGCGCTCAGCAAATGGGGGGGACTGACTGTGTGGGCAAAAATACACCACCTTGCTATTACGGAAATACGAGTCCAGCTGGTGAGACTAGACTTATCCTACAAGTCACCGGGTGCAAAGGACACACACCTGTTCTACGAGTTACGACCATTCAGGCGATACAGGAGTAGGAAAAAGGCGTACATCCTGTCGCCTTAGGATTACAAACTCCTAGTTAGGGTTTCGTATATACCACTAACTTGAGTTATAGGCCCATAACCTTGTTAGTCTTTGTATTTTCCCTTAATTAGGATAGGGTATCCACTCATATAAATACACCTCCTTATGTTATATTGTACATCATAGTGATTCACCATAGAATCCCGCTATTCTCAAGAATAAGTTTACTTTACCTTTCTTGCTCATTATTTCTCTCATTTACTTATGCACTTTTCCATCGTATTTACTGTATTGCTTGTGACCTCATTCTTAATTAATGGTTTAATCTAGGTGACCGATATTAGGCATAAACACATACCAAACTTGTGTGACATGCTCGTGAGCATGAAACTCGAATCCGATCTCCGAATCTCAAAATATGGGTCCCACAGAATGAGGTCCATTTCTTAACTTTCGGGATTTTTGCAAAAACTATCTGAATGACCTCAGAATTATCTTTCCAAAGTTTGTACAGGTCACAAATGACCATATAAACTTGACACAACTTTCGAATTTCGAATCGGAGCTCATTTACTCAAATTGAGCTCAAAAACCTCTTTTATGCTTTACTGACAACGAAATGGAAACCTTCTCAGAAAACCTACCAAACGAGGTTCGAATCCGCTCAAATTTTACACACATACTAATGGACCTTACAGAACTTTTAATACTATCAGCATGCTAATCGGAGTCTTAACTCCAGAAAAGACTAACTAAGGTCGTTTCATTCTCCTCCACTTAGACTCCTTCGTCCTTGAACGAGCCAGAGTCTAGAACAAATTCCTCATAACTAATGGTAATTCCTATGCCAAATTTCAGCAATCATGGAATAGTCCAAGCTATACCATCATAGAACTAGAAACACAAATAGTGATAAGAACTTTTAAGTTCTATGAATTAATATCATACCTGAATCATCGAAGAGATGAGGATATCTCTTGCACATGCTGGACTCAAGCTCCCAAATATCGTTCCTTGTGAGGAAGACTATGCCATCGCACTCAAACCATCAGAATCTACTTCAAATGAAGCTTCCAGACATCTCGGGCAAACATAGCTACTAGGAGTTTCTCATAAGCTGAGCACGATCTAACTTAATCACTTCAGAAGGATCCTGGATACACTTTCGAAGCATCATTGCATGAAACACCGGATGAACTGGCATAGAAGCTGGAAAATCAAGCCGATAAACCACCTTACCAATGCCTTTCTCGAATCGAAAGGGCCAATAAAACCTATGAATTAGCTTCCCTCTCCTCCCAAATTTCTTTACACCTTGCATCGATGACACTTTAAGAAATACCATGTCATCGACCTCGAACTCTAATTCTCGGCTCCTCCGGTTCGTGTATAAAATCTGCCTTCTCTGAGCGGTCCGCAGAAAATCCTGAATAACACGAACAACATCAAGAGTCTGAAGAACCATCTCTGAACTCGTCATATTAACACCTTAAGACTCGAAACAACCGATTGGATAACGACATCTACGGCCATATAAGGCCTCAAATGGAGCCATCTGAATGAAGGACTGATAGCTATTATTATAAGAAAGCTCTGCTAAAGCCAAATGATCATTCTAATGGCCTCAAAAGTCCAATGCACAAGCTCTCAACATATCATCCAAAACCTGAATAACCCACTCAGACTAACCATCAATTTGAGGATTGAATGCCGTACTGAGCTGCACTTGGGTCCCCAACTCCCTCTAAAAAGACTGTCAAAACTGGGAAGTAAAATGGGAACCTCGATCAGAGGTAATAGATAGAGGAGTGCCATGCAGCCTTACCACTGTCATACCCGGTTTTAAACTCAACTTTAAGCGAGTCAAGATTCAGGTTTGACTGGGTAACTCGTTTGAGTTAAAGGTTGGAGTCGCCACCTAATATTGATTTCTAAGGTGTATTAGGTCACCTAAGTGTCTAAGACCGGGTCTTTTATCTACGATTGGATCGGTAACGTGCCAAGTTCTCCACCTCAGGTTACGACCGTAGATGAGAAAGTGTTCTTCAAATATGCATACAAAGCGAGCGTTGCACCCATCCGCGTACCTAAGACTTCCGCATGCTGGACAACCTTAAGTATTATGGAACCACTGATACGGATGAGCACATCACTGCCTCCTACACTGTTGTCAAGAGCAATGAAATCACAGAAGAAGAAACTCAATCTTCTTGGGTGAAAAGGTTCGGTTCTACCTTGACAAAGGGAGCCCTCGTATGGTAGACTCAACTGCCGTTGGGATTAATCGAATCGTTTACCAGCTGCATGATCTCATCAAAAAGGTGCACTCAGGTGCCCACAAGCAAGAAAAATGTATGGAGGATATCTTTGAGATCTGCCAACATGATGGGGAGCTATTGAAAGTTTATCTGGAAAGATTCCAGAGAGAACGCACAGAGCTTCCTCCAGTTCGCTATGGTAGCCTTCGGTAAAAGTTTGAACCCCTGAAGATCACAAGCCACACGAGAGATGCAATGGAGTCTTACTCAACACCCGGTGATGACATAAGGATGTCGTACACCAACGGTACAATAAAAGCCCTGTCTCGAGCCACAAGCATCCCTACAACCCGGTGATGACGCATGGAGAAGCGGGCAAGTAGTCCTACCTTGGATGCAGATATCAGGAGAAGAAGGACGAAAAGAAGGATACAGTATCAAGCAGATTCAACAAAACCACTATAGAAGCAAAACAGTGCCAGTGAACAAGTTCCCACGAGAAAAGTTTCGAGAGCAACGCAGCTTCAAAGATTTCGAGCTACGAGTAAGTAAAGTAGAGCTAGTTGGTGGACTAGCCCCACCATCAAGAGTGCCATCAAGAAAAACTCGTCGGTCTACTGCGATTTTCATTGGAGTAACGGCCACTAAATGGTTGATTGCAAAGCTCTTGAACTCAAGATTTTCCATATACTGAAAGAAGGACACCTCAAAAACCTGCTTATGCAAGGAAGAAATTTGTCTAGGACGTTCGACTCCAAGGACAAAAGGACATCAACACAATATTTTCTAGACCAGGGCCAGATGGGGTTTGGGAGGCAGCGAAACGGAGGCCTCGCCTCAACACGATCGAATTTAGCAGGAAAAGCAGGAAGGAGTCCTGCAATGTTTGCCAAGAAGCTCTGACCATCATAATCAAGATGCTTGACAGTCATATCAAGCAAGCTCTGGTTGAGAAGCAGCATAAATATCATTCGATGGGAGGTGATCGAAGAATGGAGCTTAAGCGAAGATAGCCCCAATTCTTGCATAGTGACCAGCTTCAACAACATGTACAAAAGCCGGTCGAAGAAATGGCCTTGCCAGTTTTCATCGCGGATGTAATGAGCATATCTTTCCAAGTAATGGCATGCGACCTCTCTTATGATGTCATCCTAGGAAGATCTTGGATACATGGGGTGAGGGGAGTACCCTCAGCACTTCATCAAATCCTTAGATATCCAACCCCGTTCAGGATAAGTGAAGTTCCAGGTGAGTAGTCCCAACTCGATGAAGGTTATGCACCTGATGCGGACATCAGCGCGGGACTAAAAAAGAAGTAAACATTATAGAATCAAGGCAGATAGGGAAACTTGAGACGAGCGCGCCAGAGCAAAAATAACAAAACTATGGTATCATTTTTATGAAGTATTATTGAAGCATGAAGACCCTGAATGGCCAAGGCTTAAAGTAAAATACTGGAAGGGATGATGAAAAACCTTGTAAGACCCCAACATTAATCGAGCCCGCTTGGGGATAGCATCTCCTGCTATATGCCACGATTTCAGAAGCAGCTGCGAGTGTAGTCCTTACACGATAAGAGGATGGAGTACAGCTTCCCGTGAGATATGCTAGCAAGGTGCTCTTACGGGTTGAAGCACATCTCTACTTTCGAATAACCTTGTGTCAGCAGTGGTCATGGCCACCCAGAAGTTACGCTCATATTTTTTGGAACCACACGATCATTGTGGTAACCTTTTCCCATTACAGACTATTTACATAAGCCTGGCTTCTCAATGAGGCTGACAAAATGTGCAGTTGAATTAGAAGAGACCCTCGCAGATTTCATTGCAGATTTTAGTGATGAGATGACATCAAAAACTGAGGAAGAGTTGAAGACCATAGAAGGAACCAGCCCCAGAGAATGGATAATCCATACGGATGTGACATTAAACGACAGAGGCCCTGACCTCGACCTATTGATAAACTCACGATCTGGGAAGGTTTTTGTAAGACCACAAGTTGTCTATTAACCACGAATAATGAGGCAAAATATTAAGCTACTATCCAAGCCCTAGAATTAGCTTACATATTGGGGTCCAGGGAAATCAGTCTCTATAGTCTCTCCAAGTTGGTGGTCAATCAAGTGAACGGAGTATCCACAGCCGAAGACATTTGCACGCAGGAGCCCTTAATAAAATAGAGGTCCATTTGAAAAATTTCCATGAATGGAAGTTTATTCAAAGAGAAGAGGATACAACAACCGATACGATAGCCAGCCTAGCAGTGATACAGATTCAAATGCAGACAGCTTGGAGACAGTGATTGAGCTAACTCACTCAGACCTACTGGACCTTGAAGTTCACACCATAGGGCCCGTCTTGGATTGGAGTTGTGCACTAACTAAATGCTTGGACAAGGGATTACTCCCTGAAGGCAAGAAAAAAAGCAGACAACTGCAAAGGCGGGCAGCTCAGTATTGCTTAATTAATGGAGAGCTATATCATCGGATGGTCAGTGGCCCATAGGCTAAGGGCCCAGGTCCAACATGAGCCAATGATAGATCTCCAGAGAGTACCTTAGAGTATCTCAAAAACCAACCCCCGCTAATATTGGGCACCGCTGTTAGAGAAGTAACGCCCTCAAAGACATGGAAGGAACATTCACCACTGGCTTAAGAAGTAAAATACTTGAAAGTTCAATAGACCTCCATATTCGAGACATATATTTATCGTTCTTGCTCTTTTTATTTTTCAAAAGGTGTCTAGCCCCCATCATTGTTATTCAAGTTTACTAAAACTCTTATTGGCCCCGCGTCTTTCTTTTATTTAATAAGACTACTATTCTATTTTAGTCAGTTTTATATTGAGATCCAAGATCCAATTATTCATAGCCCTGGCCATATTTGAGTCAAAGTAACATACTCACATTTTATTATAAGATAGAGTAAACTACTCGCTCAAACCTAGATCATTTCTAGTTGAGCCACCAAGCATTATTACAAGTTAAATCGTCAATTCAACAATTGCACCAACATGTCGGTGGGGACGCCTACACGCATAGTCCTAGTAAAGACTTAAGCACTCGAGTGGACAAGCACAACTATTCTAGCTTGAACGCAAAAAAGCACGGTTACATATAACGGGCTAAAGACGTCTCTTGAGGGCCTGAGCCTTGCCCTAACCAATATAAAAAATAAGTTCTTTCGAATACAATAATGTTCATAACATATGTTCTTAAGAAACTAAAAGGTCCCAAAAGACGGAGATTAAAAATTCTTCAAAACTCCACACGGCCCAAGTGCCTCGACAAGAATTGAAACTCCTACCCAGAAGATATGTCGGCCAGAGCATTCTTTAGTTCGTGGCCGTTAACACTACTAACGCCCATGCGTTGGTTACAACCTTTAGCCCCAACGAAAGGACTGCGTAAGCATTTAGGCAGCGACGACCCTCTTCCTACCGTTTGATGGTTGTACGTGCTAAAAATCTGGTACATTCCGTTTTGTATCAAAGAACTCGAAAAATACTGGGAACATAAATGACCGTCAGCCATTGAGGCTGAAGCAGATCTTTAAGCACAATTTGGACTCATTGAAGAGGAGGGGTTGAGACTGGGAACCTACACAAGGGAGAAACTTCCTCCCAAGAAAGCCCACAGCCAACGGCCGAAGAGACGTTGCAAGAGCAGTGCATCCAAGCCAACCAAAAGAGTGGATGACCTCAAACCACTAGCAGGCATAGAGTTTGGTTCACACAATCTGCATAGTGTAAGGCCATATCCCCTTAATGGCCAAGGAGCAGAGCTAAGCCGTGGATCGTTAACCCAACACTGTCAAAGAAGTCACCAGAATGCCGAAAGCATCCTAGAAGAGAAGCCTTATGACAGTTGTTGGAAGGGCTAAGCAATATGTCCCTGCATGACAAGAGGAATATCACACAATCGCTGTGTTAGAAAATGAGGGCATCGTAATCAGAGCACGTGCCATAAAGGAGACATTACAAATAATATCATTAGGATCCTGATCAAACGTCATGATTCGGGGGACTTGTCCATCTCATATGAATAGAGAGAAGAAGAAAGAAAGTGATTAGAGGATCTCTATTTTAAATTTCTCAAATACCATCCATCGGAGCGAAGGAGTTGTTCCGGGAACATCAAACCAGGATCGAAGATGAACATTTCATAGAAAGGAAAAGTTTTTTATCAAAAGAAGAATTTTATGAGAAGAACGATGTGTTTCTAAAGAACTTATGAAAAAGATCTGTTGAGGAAGGCCCTTTATATAGGCGAAACAAGGTGAGGATGGAGCATGAGATGGTCAAAATGATTATGGCATGGTGATACAAAACGATTCGGTGCAGTAAAAGTAGCTATAGAAGAAGTGCATGGAATCGATAGGAACCAATCAAGTAAGTCACGTGGGACTTAGAAGACATCAGGCGTCTACTTTGGTCAAAGGACTGCGAGTTTCAAGGAGTTAGTGAAATATCCTTTCACACATCTCCTTTGCATGTCTCTTTCACTTCCTAACAACTTACGTAAGCACTAAACAAGTGGGGGGACTGATTGTGTTGGTAAAAATACACCACCTATAATTACAGGGATATAAATCTAGCTGGCGAAGACTAAATTTAGCCTAAAAGTCACCGGCGCAGAGGATACATGCCTGCTCCACAAGCCAGGGCCACTCAAGCAGGCAAGGCTATGGGACGAAATGCATGGATCCTGCCTCCTTAAGGCTTAGAGTGTCCTAGTAAGAGCTAATTTGTATCACGGCCTTGAGTAAACAAGCCCATGGCCTATAAGTTTGTATTTTACCATAATTAGCACAAGGGAAAATCAATAGATATAAATAACCCTCATCCTATTGTACACATTAAGAGATTCTCCAAGAATCCGACTTCACTCAAGGAATACAAGTTATTACTCTTCTTACTGTATTGCTTATGACCCTCTTATAAATTCTATCTAATTAACCTATTAAGAAAAATTTAGGGACAAACAGATATGACACCAAAGGCTAAAGAAGAACTGAAGACATTGGACGGAATCAGCCCTGGAGAAGGTAATATGCACAGGGATGACGGCGAGCGTCAATGGGGTCAGCGCTAACCTGACGATTAAGTCACCATCCGGGAAGACCTTACATAAAGCCATCAGCTGCCCATGGACCACGAATAATGAGTAGAATAAAAAGCTGTAAATTCAAGCTCTTGAATTAGCTTACATATTGGCAGCTGGTGATCAATCGAGTAAACAAGGTATTCAATGCCAAAGATGCACGTATGCAGAATATTTAGCTAAAATAGAGGCCCGTATAAAAACTTTTCATAAGTGGAAGCTCGCTCAAGTACAAAGAAAGGAGGACAAAGAGGCTGAAGCTTTAACTAGCTCAACAGCAGCCATAGATATGAACATGGACAATCTGAGGAGGGTGATCGAACTAACTCACTCAGGCCAGCAGAGCCTTGAAGTTCACATATCAAGACTCATCTAGGATTGGCATCGTGTGCTAATCGAGTACTTGGACAAGGGAATGCTCCTGAACATAAGAAAGAAAGTAGACAACTAAGGAAGCAAGCGGCCCGCTATTGCTAGATCAATAGAGAGCTGTATCGTCGGGTGATCAGTGACCCGCAAGCCAAGTGCCTAGGTCCAACGTAAGCTAATCATGGCACTCCAGAGAAAATATCAGAGCACCTAGGAGGTGAATGTAGTCGAGCTAGCCCCAAACGAGATACATGGCATAGCTCGAAAAGAAGTGTACGCCCTCAGAGGAATACTCGCTCCAAACAACTAGAACATCATTTGTCTTAGAAGTACTATTCTTGAAAGGCCAGAAGGCCCTTATACTCGAGACATGTATTCTTTTTCTTGCTTTCAAAGGGGATCTAGCCCCATTAGGCATATGAGTTTATTAAAACTTTTAGCCCGCACGCCTTTCTTTTTCACTTAGTAAAACTACTATTGATTTTTAGTCAATTTTATGTTAAGATCTTTTAAAGATCCAATTATTCATAGCTCTCGGCAATATTAAGTTGAAGTAAAACACTCACCATGAGATTAGAGTAAACTACTTGCTCAAGTTAGTTCTATTCTAGTTATCATACGTTGAAATCATCAATTCAACGCTTGCACCAACATGTCGGCGAGGACGCCTACCCGCATAGTGCATTTAAAGACTTAAACACTTGAGTGGACAGGTACAACTGATCTAGCTTGAACGAAAAAATGGCCCGTATCACAACGGGCTAAAGTCATCCCCTTGCGGGCGTGGGCGTTGCTCTAATTAAAAGACGTCTAACACAGGTGCAACTTAAGCCATCACACACTGATGCACAAGTAAAAATAGTATCCTACAGATGCACAAGCGCCTTCAAATAGACAAGCGCCCTGAAAAGCATTAAAACACTGCTTGACTACATAATAAGTAAATACACAGTACGCACAAAAAGAAAAAACACATATTGACGACATCCGTCTTTCATTAATATCAAAGGCCTGTATGCTACAATGTAAAATTGAGTTATTTTGAATATAATATTGTTCATAACAGATATTCTCAAGAAACTAAAAGGTGCCAGGGGACTATGTCTGAAAGGTCTTCTGGATTTCGGATGGTCGAAATACTTCATCAAGAATTGAAACTCTTACCCAGGAGATATATCGGCCCCAACATTCCTCAGCATATGGTTGTGGACACTTCCGACACCCATATATAAACCAATTATGGCATTCGCCCAAGGGAATAGATTTCAGAAGCATCTGAGTAGCCGAACTACTACCTTGATGAAGGAACTCGAAGAAAGCTTAAGGCACGAATTCTCATCATCTAGTAGAGGTTGAAGTAGATCTTCAAGCACAATTGAAAACTTATCGAAGAGAGGGGGTTTAGAATACGAACCTACACAAGAGAGGAGTTTCCTCCCAAGGCAACCCATAACAATCGGCTGATGAGACATCACAAGAGCAATTCCTCCGAGCCAACCGAAAGAGAAGATGACCTCAAACCATTAGCAGAGATAGAGCTTGGTGACTCCATAATTTTTGATGGTTTAAGGCTAAATCCCCTTGTGTCTAAGGAGCAGAGCCAAGCGGTGGATCATTTACGCAATACCGTCAAAGAAGCCACCAGTATAATGAAGCATCCTGAAAGAGAAGCCTCATGACAGCTGAAAGGGCTAAGCAACCTGGCCCTGCGTGAGAATTAAATATCACACCAACCACTGTGTTGGAAAATGAGCGCATCGTAATAAGTCACATGCCATGAATAGGACATTTCGAAGATATCATTAGGATCCCGATCACGCTTTATAACTGGGGAACTCCGTCCATCTCTGCATGAACATAAGGACAGAAAAAGAAGTGATGAGTGCTTCTTTACTTTCAGTTTTGTCATACAGTATCACTCTGAATGAAGAAGATGTTATGAGAATATGCAACCAGGATAAAAAAAAAAACATTCAAAAGCAACAGTTTGTTTATTTTCTTACAAATGGAGGTTACTGAGGGAATATTGTGTCTTGAGTAATCTTATGATCAACATCTGTCAAGAAGCCCCTTTTATAGGCTACAAAAAGATAATAATGAAGCATGAAGCAGTCAAAGCAATTATGATCAGGCATGGCGTAGTAAAAGCAGTTATGGGAAAGGTGCGAAGAATCAATGAAACTCAATCAGAAGAAGACGCGTGGAACTCGAGAAGACTCATAACATCTGTTAAGGTCAAAGTGACTACGAGCTTCAAGGAGTCAGAGAGATATCCTTTCACACATCTCCTTTTCTTATGCCTCTTTCACTTCCTGGCTGCTTACGCCAGCACCCAGCAAGTAGGGGAATGGACTATATGGGTAAAGATATGCTACCTATGATTACGGGGATACGAGTCAAGCAGGCGAACTTACACTACAAGTCACTGGGCGCTGAGAATACACGCCTGCTCTACAAGCCACAACCGCTTAGCAGGCACAAGCCTTTGGACGTAAGGTAAACATTCCGCCGCCTAAGGGTTTATAGTCTCCTAGTTAGGGTTAATTAGTGTCACCGCCTATGGAAACGGTTCAAAATCCATTGCGGTAGTGGGAAAAGCGTTGCGATAGCACCAGAAATGCATCAGCAACAGTTGTTGCGACGTTTGCCGTCCAAACGAACCCTACCAGTCATACTGTATGGGAAAAAATATGCCACCTACTATTACGTAGGTATGAGTCCAGCTGGCGAGACTAGATTTATCCTACAAGTCATCGGGTGCAAAGGATACACGCCTGTTCTACGAGTTACGACCGCTCAGACGGTACGAGCATAGGACAAAGGCGAGTACATCCTGTCGCCTCAGGATTACGGTCTGCTAGATAGAGTTTGTATATACCACCGCCTTGAGTTATAGGCCCATAACCTTGTTAGTCTTTGTATTTTACCTTGATTAGGATAGGGTATCAACTACTATATATTCCCCTCCTTACATTGTATTGTACATCATGGTGATTCACCACAGAATCTAGCTATTATCAAGGAACAAGACTACTTTACCTTTCTTACTCATTATTTCTCTCTTTTACTTATTTACTTTTCCAACGTACTTACTGTATTGCTTGTAACCTCATTCTTAATTATTATTTAACCTAGGCGACCGATTTTAGGCATAAACAGTTTGGCACCCACCATGAGGCCCAGACAATTGTAGGTATTCTACGAAGAAAAATGTGCAATCATGTCTGATGATAGCATCAACATTCCGAAGAACACTACAGACGCAGTAGATGAATTTTGAAGGATCCCAGCGTGCAGCTTAAGGATCCCGTTGCAGAACCAAAGGACCCTTCCCAAGAGCCGATCCATGTCACTAGTGATGGGAAGGCGACCAGCCGCAGGAAGGTAATACTGAATTTCAAGGATTTCCTGTTAATCTCTTCAACACTATGTTAGAGCAACATCAGCGGAACTCGAACAATGTGGTCGGGGATATCCTAGAAGTTAGGGGCAATGTTTCCTAGATCATCTCAGAGGCCAGTATCCCCGCGAGGACCAGCACCCACGAACCATTTCCCAGCATCCGTCCCTAACCGCAGGCCGAACATGGATGCCACCCCTGAAGGATCATCAATAATCAACAATTAAGACCTTAAGGGAGCCCCTATCATCCAGGACCTCATAAAAGAGATGAAGGCCATCCATGATAGGATTGGTAATGTTGGGTGCTCCACCCTAGGTCACCACGGTAGATGAGCAGAAGTTTTACAAGCATGCTACAAAGTAAGAAATGCATTGGCCCTTATACCAAAGTACTTCTGTTTGCCGGATAACTTAAAGTTTGATTGAACAACTGATCTGGATGAGCATATTCTTGCGTATTACACGGATGTAAAGAGCAACGAGATCACCGAGGAAGAGATTCAGTCTGCTCTAGTGAAGAGGTTTGGCTCAACCCTGACCAAAGGCACCCTTGCTTGGAACACTCAGCTACCAATGGGCTCCATCAAATCATTCACTCAGATGCAGGATCTATTCAAAAAAGTGCATTCTACTGTCCGCAAGCAGGAGAAGCGCATGGAGGAAATCTTTGAGATCCGTTAGCATGACGACGAATTACTGAAGAACTACCTTGATAGATTCCAACAGGAACGCATGGAGCTTCCTTTGGTCCCTGATAATACTATTGTGGTAGATTTCAGCAAAAGTCTAAACTCAAAAGGGTCGTTAGCTACCAGGAAATTACAGTGGAGTTTGACTTAGCATCCTGTGACAACATGGAGCGCATTGCATTAGAGGTACACTGAAAAACATTGCTTGGAGCTGGATCATTCCCAAAACCACAAAACAGAGCGAAGGAAGAGAGCATGGAGTCCTTATCTAGAAAATGAGGTGGATGGAAGAAGAACAAAAGCAAAGGTGCAGAACTAGGCAGCAAGCAGCAAGAGTAGTTCCTGGAGAACTGGATCCCAAGAAAAGCGGACAGAGTCCCTTAGCTTCAGAGATTTTGGTTTGCGAGTCAACACCGTGGATTTAGTTGCAAATCACTTTGGAAAAGTAGGTCCTAGGGTCAGATGGCTGCCTACCATAAAGGGAGCAACGGGGAGAAATGCAACGCCCTATCATGATTTTCATCGCAGCGGTGGCCATGCAAGGGTTGACTGCAAGGTCTTATGATCGAGATCGAGCATCTATGAAAGAAGGACATCTCAAGAACTTGATTGAAGGAGGACCTCGACGTTCAAGAGTGCTAGATTCTAAAAACCGGAGGACCATCAATGCAATCTTCATGGTCCTGGAACCAGCCACAACCTAAGGACTATGGAGTCAAGGGAATTGCTCGGTTTAATCCCGTTCAGCCCGGAGAGGTATGGAGAATACCAAATCGACCTTGTTGTTTCGGTAGGTGTATCCAACCCGGGCATCCAGCAAGCTCTGATCAATCCAGGGAGTATCGTGAACATTACTCGAATGGAGATGCTGCAAGATTCACACCAACACCATCAAGTAACTTCAAGTCCTCGAGGCATTTCAATGGCTGTCGGGAAAAGCCTATCGGGAAATTAGCTCTACCAGTCCATATATCGGGTGTGACGAGCATTATTCCCTTCTAGGTGTTGGATTGTGGACTGCCTTATGACATCATCTTGGGACGGCCTTGGATACATAGCATTAAGGGAATACCCTCAACACTCCATCAAGTCTTTAGATACTCAAATTCTCACGGGGTTAACGACTTACGGGGTGAGCGATTTTCACTAGAAGAACATTATCCTACTTGTTGCAGGGATCTTGGTGTACGACCAGTAGCAAAAATAAATATGACCGAAGAAGACTCCATCGAGTTCAAGGCTATAGAGTGAGAATCAGAGAAGAGATCATCGAACTACGAGATCGGTTGGGGGTGAAGGATCAGCTAGTCCCTAAAACCACAGAATTGATATGTCAGCTCTCTGAGGTGCTGCGGAGACAAGGGTGAGCATCTATTATTATATGTCTTGATCTAAAAAATAGCATGGAATGCAGTCCTTGTACAAGAAAAGAATGGGAGGCAATTTTCCGTAAAGTACACCAACAAAAGACCTTCGCATCGAGATTGATTTTTGCCTTTACTTTTTTATTTTATTGCAGCCGTAATCATAGCGACCAAGGAGTTGTGCTTGTATTTTCTTGACCATACGATCAACATGGTCTCGTTCACCCCAGTACAGACCATAATGTCTAAACCCGGACTCTCAGAGGAGATGGAAGAATGGGTTGAGATACTGGGAGACTATGACATTATCTACCAACCCCGGACAGCTTTCGAGTCGCAGAAACTTGAGGGTTTTACCTCAGACTTCATGGAGAAGCTGAAGCCAAAGATGGAGGAGTCAATCAGAACCGAAGAAACAATAGAGCCCGAACGTTGGGAGATTAGCATTGATGTGGACCTGAAAGGGGAAGAAGCCGACCTCGATCTGTGGATCAGGACACCTCTTGGAATGGTCTTCCATAAGACCGCCAGAGCTCAATGCGACGAAGCAGAGTATGAAGCCATAATTCAAGATCTTGACTTACCCTACATACTGGGGGCCAGGAAGGTCACCCTTTTCAGCAGCTCCCAACAGATCATCGGTCAAGTCAAGTTAGTTCTCACCATAAAAGGCATCTGCACGCCGGATCGGCAGGAAAGGTTGAAAGCACTCTTGAAAATTTTTTAGGTATGGGAGTTCGTCTATCAGAAAGGAGGCTCGAGCTATGACAAAGCGTCCGAAGATTCGTACAATCAGCAGACAGAGGTTGAGTTAACCCCAGTGGACCTGATGAACCTCGAAGTTCCACACAGAAGATCCGTCACGGGGCAGCGTCACACGCTAATCAACTACCTAAGCAAAGGAATCCTCCCTGAAGACAAATCAGAAAGAAGACAACTACGAAAGCAAACCATTCATTATTTTTTGATTGATACAGAGTTGTACCATCGAGTTGTCAGCGGTCCAAAGGTAACATCTCCAGGCTCAGCATGCTCGAAAAGGGAAGCCCAAGCACATGCTCTCGACCCTTCCGAAGATCGTGCATAAATTATCTTTCGATGTTTTAAAAGCTTTTATTTTTATGTTTAGCTCTTTTAACTTTGATCGAAGTATTTCATATTCATCAATTATGTTACAGGTTTTTCACCCACAGCATATTAGGCCTAGCGTCCCTTTATCAATAAATCTAATATTTTTATTTAGTCAGTTTTACTTATTTATTCATATCCATCTACGATCCAACTATTGATAGCCCCCGGCCAGACCTAAGTTGAAGTAATATACTCACTTTTCGCCACAAAAAGTAGGGTACACTACTCGCTTAGAGATAGAACACGTCTAACACAGCCACCAGGCATTACTCGTACATTGAACTCGTTAATTCAATAACTGCACCTACATGCCGATGGGGACGCTCGTTCGCATAGTGCTAGAAAGTCTTAAATACTCGAGCCAGTAAGTAGAGATGTTAAAAGTCGGATACAAAAGTGCTCGTTTCCACACAGGCTAAAGTCGTCCTATTATGGGCGCAACTTAAGCCGTCACCTACTGATGCAAATGAAGTGCCTTTCAGTGTGCACACCCGTCTCTTGAAGACACTACCCCAGAAAGGCACAATAAACATACTGCTTGATTACACATTACACAACATGTAATTACAAAAGTACGTATAAAACTATTGATGAACGACCGTTTCATTAATAAAAAATCCCGTAAGCTCATGATATATAATTAGTTCTTCCTAAATACAACATTTGTTCATAACGGTTGTAGAAAAAAAAAGGAAAGGGAAGACTAAAAAGAAAGAACTTCTCAGGATTAACATGGCTGAAAATCCTCCATCAGGATTGCAACTACAAGCCGTTTACATTCTGGAGTTCTTCTTTTCTTCTGATAGCTTAAGATATGTCGGCCCGAGCATTCCTTCAATGCACGCGGCCGTTGGTGTAACCAAAGCCCGTCTGCTTGATCAAAGCAAGGGACCTCAAAAGCATATGAGTACAGGCCTAATCTCCTCAATCTTGCCCGCGAACTTAAAGAGAATCTTGAAGACTCGCCGCAGAGCTTGGAAAGAAAACTTGGCCATCCGAGTCAACCTCAACTGGTAAAACTAGAGTGCACAGTCCTGCAGATCAACAAGCACAAACAGTAGTTAGCCAGGAATAGAGAGGCTTGAGCTGGGAACCTACCACAAGAGAGTCTCTTCCCTTAGGTATCCTACAGCCAACGGTCGATGAAGCATTGCAATAGCGGTTCAGTTGAAGCAGATAACCAAGGTGAAAGCCATTAATCACGGGGGGATCCAAAGCTCAGTGACACCTTAATAACTCGACGACGTGAAGTTGTATCCTCTTACCTGCCATGAAATGGAGTCAGACAAGTAGGCTTCAATCCTACTCCGTGAAAGAGGCAGTCTAAGCACTAGAAAAATCCTGGTGGAAAAGCTACATGGAAGCTGAAGGGCTATGCAGCCTGACCCCACATGACAAGAAGAATATCATAGCAACCGCTGTGTTCGAAGATGAACGCGCCGTAATTAGTGCACATGAAACAATGAGGACATCCCAAAGGACGTCGTTAGAATCCCAATCAAACTTCATGAATCGAGGGACTTCATCTGTTTCCTCGTGGACAAAGAAAGAAGAGGAGGTAACTGCAGACGAATTTCCTCCTATAGTCTCCTCATGCAATGTCTATTCAGAGCGAAGAAGGATTTTTGGGAATATCAAACTAGGATCGAAGGCAAATATTTTTGAAGGAAGTTTTACACTCATCAGAAATTACTGAAGAAGCGAAGTATTTCTGAAGAAGCATTCGAGATTTTTCTACTATCACGAAGTCCATGTTTATAGGCAGAAAAGAGATAAAGATGGCATATGAAATGGTTAAGCGTAATTATTGTTGGAGATATGAAACGATTCGGAGCAATTAATAGAAGTTCTTGGAAAGGTGCATGGAACCGGTATCAACCAATCGGATAAAAGCACGCAGAGTACTCGAAGAAATCAGCATCATTCTTGGTGAAAGAGACTGCGAGTCTCAAGGAGACAGTGAGATATCTTTTCACATCCATCTTGTATGCCGCTTTCACTTCCTGACTACTTTCCTCAGCGCTCAGCAAATGGGGGGACTGACTGTGTGGGCAAAAATACACCACCTGCTATTACGGAAATACGAGTCCAGCTGGTGAGACTAGACTTATCCTACAAGTCACCGGGTGCAAAGGACACACACCTGTTCTACGAGTTACGACCATTCAGGCGATACAGGAGTAGGAAAAAGGGCGTACATCCTGTCGCCTTAGGATTACAAACTCCTAGTTAGGGTTTCGTATATACCACTAACTTGAGTTATAGGCCCATAACCTTGTTAGTCTTTGTATTTTCCCTTAATTAGGATAGGGTATCCACTCATATAAATACACCTCCTTATGTTATATTGTACATCATAGTGATTCACCATAGAATCCCGCTATTCTCAAGAATAAGTTTACTTTACCTTTCTTGCTCATTATTTCTCTCATTTACTTATGCACTTTTCCATCGTATTTACTGTATTGCTTGTGACCTCATTCTTAATTAATGGTTTAATCTAGGTGACCGATATTAGGCATAAACACATACCAAACTTGTGTGACATGCTCGTGAGCATGAAACTCGAATCCGATCTCCGAATCTCAAAATATGGGTCCCACAGAATGAGGTCCATTTCTTAACTTTCGGGATTTTTGCAAAAACTATCTGAATGACCTCAGAATTATCTTTCCAAAGTTTGTACAGGTCACAAATGACCATATAAACTTGACACAACTTTCGAATTTCGAATCGGAGCTCATTTACTCAAATTGAGCTCAAAAACCTCTTTTATGCTTTACTGACAACTGAAATGGAAACCTTCTCAGAAAACCTACCAAACGAGGTTCGAATCCGCTCAAATTTTACACACATATACTAATGGACCTTACAGAACTTTTAATACTATCAGCATGCTAATCGGAGTCTTAACTCCAGAAAAGACTAACTAAGGTCGTTTCATTCTCCTCCACTTAGACTCTCCTTCGTCCTTGAACGAGCCAGAGTCTAGAACAAATTCCTCATAACTAATGGTAATTCCTATGCCAAATTTCAGCAATCATGGAATAGTCCAAGCTATACCATCATAGAACTAGAAACACAAATAGTGATAAGAACTTTTAAGTTCTATGAATTAATATCATACCTGAATCATCGAAGAGATGAGGATATCTCTTGCACATGCTGGACTCAAGCTCCCCAAATATCGTTCCTCGTGAGGAAGACTATGCCATCGCACTCAAACCATCAGAATCTACTTCAAATGAAGCTTCCTGACATCTCGGGCAACTATAGCTACTAGAAATTTCTCATAAGCTGAGCAAGATCTAACTTAATCACTTCAGAAGGATCCTGGATACACTTTCGAAGCATCAATACATGAAACACCGGATGAACTGGCATAGAAGCTGGAAAATCAAGCCGATAAACCACCTTACTAATGCCCTTCTCGAATCGAAAAGGGCCAATAAACCTATGAATGAGCTTCCCTCTCCTCCCAAATTTCTTTACACCTTTCATCGATGACACTTTAAGAAATACCATGTCATCGAGCTCGAACTCTAATTCTCGGCTCCTCCGGTTCGTGTATGAAATCTGCCTTCTCTGAGCGGTCCGCAGAAAATCCTGAATAACACGAACAACATCAAGAGTCTGAAGAACCATCTCTGAACTCGTCATATTAACACCTTAAGACTCGAAACAACCGATTGGATAACGACATCTACGGCCATATAAGGCCTCAAATGGAGCCATCTGAATGAAGGACTGATAGCTATTATTATAAGAAAGCTCTGCTAAAGCCAAATGATCATTCTAATGGCCTCAAAAGTCCAATGCACAAGCTCTCAACATATCATCCAAAACCTGAATAACCCACTCAGACTAACCATCAATTTGAGGATTGAATGCCGTACTGAGCTGCACTTGGGTCCCCAACTCCCTCTAAAAAGACTGTCAAAACTGGGAAGTAAAATGGGAACCTCGATCAGAGGTAATAGATAGAGGAGTGCCATGCAGCCTTACCACTGTCATACCCGGTTTTAAACTCAACTTTAAGCGAGTCAAGATTCAGGTTTGACTGGGTAACTCGTTTGAGTTAAAGGTTGGAGTCGCCACCTAATATTGATTTCTAAGGTGTATTAGGTCACCTAAGTGTCTAAGACCGGGTCTTTTATCTACGATTGGATCGGTAACGTGCCAAGTTCTCCACCTCAGGTTACGACCGTAGATGAGAAAGTGTTCTTCAAATATGCATACAAAGCGAGCGTTGCACCCATCCGCGTACCTAAGACTTCCGCATGCTGGACAACCTTAAGTATTATGGAACCACTGATACGGATGAGCACATCACTGCCTCCTACACTGTTGTCAAGAGCAATGAAATCACAGAAGAAGAAACTCAATCTTCTTGGGTGAAAAGGTTCGGTTCTACCTTGACAAAGGGAGCCCTCGTATGGTAGACTCAACTGCCGTTGGGATTAATCGAATCGTTTACCAGCTGCATGATCTCATCAAAAAGGTGCACTCAGGTGCCCACAAGCAAGAAAAATGTATGGAGGATATCTTTGAGATCTGCCAACATGATGGGGAGCTATTGAAAGTTTATCTGGAAAGATTCCAGAGAGAACGCACAGAGCTTCCTCCAGTTCGCTATGGTAGCCTTCGGTAAAAGTTTGAACCCCTGAAGATCACAAGCCACACGAGAGATGCAATGGAGTCTTACTCAACACCCGGTGATGACATAAGGATGTCGTACACCAACGGTACAATAAAAGCCCTGTCTCGAGCCACAAGCATCCCTACAACCCGGTGATGACGCATGGAGAAGCGGGCAAGTAGTCCTACCTTGGATGCAGATATCAGGAGAAGAAGGACGAAAAGAAGGATACAGTATCAAGCGATTCAACAAAACCACTATAGAAGCAAAACAGTGCCAGTGGAACAAGTTCCCACGAGAAAAGTTTCGAGCAACGCAGCTTCAAAGATTTCGAGCTACGAGTAAGTAAAGTAGAGCTAGTTGGTGGACTGCCACCCACCATCAAGAGTGCCATCAAGAAAAACTCGTCGGTCTACTGCGATTTTCATTGGAGTAACGGCCACTAAATGGTTGATTGCAAAGCTCTTGAACTCAAGATTTTCCATATACTGAAAGAAGGACACCTCAAAAACCTGCTTATGCAAGGAAGAAATTTGTCTAGGACGTTCGACTCCAAGGACAAAAGGAGCATCAACACAATATTTTCTAGACCAGGGCCAGATGGGGTTTGGGAGGCAGCGAAACGGAGGCCTCGCCTCAACACGATCGAATTTAGCAGGAAAAGCAGGAAGGAGTCCTGCAATGTTTGCCAAGAAGCTCTGACCATCATAATCAAGATGCTTGACAGTCATATCAAGCAAGCTCTGGTTGAGAAGCAGCATAAATATCATTCGATGGGAGGTGATCCGAAGAATGGAGCTTAAGCGAAGATAGCCCCAAATTCTTGCATAGTGACCAGCTTCAACAACATTACAAAAGCCGGTCGAAGAAATGGCCTTGCCAGTTTTCATCGCGGATGTAATGAGCATATCTTTCCAAGTAATGGCATGCGACCTCTCTTATGATGTCATCCTAGGAAGATCTTGGATACATGGGGTGAGGGGAGTACCCTCAGCACTTCATCAAATCCTTAGATATCCAACCCCGTTCAGGATAAGTGAAGTTCCAGGTGAGTAGTCCCAACTCGATGAAGGTTATGCACCTGATGCGACATCACGCGGGACTAAAAATAGAAGTAAACATTAGAATCAAGGCAGATAGGGAAACTTGAGACGAGCGTGCCAGAGCAAAAATAACAAAACTATGGTATCATTTTTATGAAGTATTATTGAAGCATGAAGACCCTGAATGGCCAAGGGTAAAGTAAAATACTGGAAGGGATGATGAAAAACCTTGTAAGACCCCAACATTAATCGAGCCCGCTTGGGGATAGCATCTCCTGCTATATGCCACGATTTCAGAAGCAGCTGCGAGTGTAGTCCTTACACGATAAGAGGATGGAGTACAGCTTCCCGTGAGATATGCTAGCAAGGTGCTCTTACGGGTTGAAGCACATCTCTACTTTCGAATAACCTTGTGTCAGCAGTGGTCATGGCCACCCAGAAGTTACGCTCATATTTTTTGGAACCACACGATCATTGTGGTAACCTTTTCCCATTACAGACTATTTACATAAGCCTGGCTTCTCAATGAGGCTGACAAAATGTGCAGTTGAATTAGAAGAGACCCTCGCAGATTTCATTGCAGATTTTAGTGATGAGATGACATCAAAAACTGAGGAAGAGTTGAAGACCATAGAAGGAACCAGCCCCAGAGAATGGATAATCCATACGGATGTGACATTAAACGATAGAGGCCCTGACCTCGACCTATTGATAAACTCACGATCTGGGAAGGTTTTTCGTAAGACCACAAGTTGTCTATTAACCACGAATAATGAGGCAAAATATTAAGCTACTATCCAAGCCCTAGAATTAGCTTACATATTGGGGTCCAGGGAAATCAGTCTCTATAGTCTCTCCAAGTTGGTGGTCAATCAAGTGAACGGAGTATCCACAGCCGAAGACATTTGCACGCAGGAGCCCTTAATAAAATAGAGGTCCATTTGAAAAATTTCATGAATGGAAGTTTATTCAAAGAGAAGAGGATACAACAACGATACGATAGCCAGCCTAGCAGTCGATACAGATTCAAATGCAGACAGCTTGGAGACAGTGATTGAGCTAACTCACTCAGACCTACTGGACCTTGAAGTTCACACCATAGGGCCCGTCTTGGATTGGAGTTGTGCACTAACTAAATGCTTGGACAAGGGATTACTCCCTGAAGGCAAGAAAAAAAGCAGACAACTGCAAGGCGGGCAGCTCAGTATTGCTTAATTAATGGAGAGCTATATCATCGGATGGTCAGTGGCCCATAGGCTAAGGGCCCAGGTCCAACATGAGCCGAATAGATCTCCAGTGAGTACCTTAGAGTATCTCAAAAACCAACCCCCGCTAATATTGGGCACCGCTGTTAGAGAAGTAACGCCCTCAAAGACATGGAAGGAACATTCACACTAGGCTTAAGAAGTAAAATACTTGAAAGTTCAATAGACCTCCATATTCGAGACATATATTTATCGTTCTTGCTCTTTTTATTTTTCAAAAGGTGTCTAGCCCCCATCATTGTTATTCAAGTTTACTAAAACTCTTATTGGCCCCGCGTCTTTCTTTTATTTAATAAGACTACTATTCTATTTTAGTCAGTTTTATATTGAGATCCAAGATCCAATTATTCATAGCCCTGGCCATATTTGAGTCAAAGTAACATACTCACATTTTATTATAAGATAGAGTAAACTACTCGCTCAAACCTAGATCATTTCTAGTTGACCACCAAGCATTATTACAAGTTAAATCGTCAATTCAACAATTGCACCAACATGTCGGTGGGGACGCCTACACGCATAGTCCTAGTAAAGACTTAAGCACTCGAGTGGACAAGCACAACTATTCTAGCTTGAACGCAAAAAAGCACGGTTACATATAACGGGCTAAAGACGTCTCTTGAGGGCCTGAGCCTTGCCCTAACCAATATAAAAAATAAGTTCTTTCGAATACAATAATGTTCATAACATATGTTCTTAAGAAACTAAAAGGTCCCAAAAGACGGAGATTAAAAATTCTTCAAAACTCCACACGGCCCAAGTGCCTCACAAGAATTGAAACTCCTACCCAGAAGATATGTCGGCCAGAGCATTCTTTAGTTCGTGGCCGTTAACACTACTAACGCCCATGCGTTGGTTACAACCTTTAGCCCCAACGAAAGGACTGCGTAAGCATTTAGGCACGACGACCCTCTTCCTACCGTTTGATGGTTGTACGTGCTAAAAATCTGGTACATTCCTTTTGTATCAAAGAACTCGAAAAATACTGGGAACATAAATGACCGTCAGCCAATTGAGGCTGAAGCAGATCTTTAAGCACAATTTGGACTCATTGAAGAGGAGGGGTTGAGACTGGGAACCTACACAAGGGAGAAACTTCCTCCCAAGAAAGCCCACAGCCAACGGCCGAAGAGACGTTGCAAGAGCAGTGCATCCAAGCCAACCAAAAGAGTGGATGACCTCAAACCACTAGCAGGCATAGAGTTTGGTTCACACAATCTGCAGATAGTGTAAGGCCATATCCCCTTAATGGCCAAGGAGCAGAGCTAAGCCGTGGATCGTTAACCCAACACTGTCAAAGAAGTCACCAGAATGCCGAAAGCATCCTAGAAGAGAAGCCTTATGACAGTTGTTGGAAGGGCTAAGCAATATGTCCCTGCATGACAAGAGGAATATCACACAATCGCTGTGTTAGAAAATGAGGGCATCGTAATCAGAGCACGTGCCATAAAGGAGACATTACAAATAATATCATTAGGATCCTGATCAACGTCATGATTCGGGGGACTTGCCATCTCAGTATGAATAGAGGAATGAAGAAAGTGATTAGAGGATCTCTATTTTAAATTTCTCAAATACCATCCATCGGAGCGAAGGAGTTGTTCCGGGAACATCAAACCAGGATCGAAGATGAACATTTCATATAGAAAGGAAAAGTTTTTTTATCAAAAGAAGAATTTTATGAGAAGAACGATGTGTTTCTAAAGAACTTATGAAAAAGATCTGTTGAGGAAGGCCCTTTAATAGGCGAAACAAGGTGAGGATGGAGCATGAGATGGTCAAAACGATTATGGCATGGTGATACAAAACGATTCGGTGCAGTAAAAGTAGCTATAGAAGAAGTGCATGGAATCGATAGGAACCAATCAAGTGAAGTCACGTGGGACTCTAGAAGACATCAGGCGTCTACTTTGGTCAAAGAGACTGCGAGTTCAAGGAGTAGTGAAATATCCTTTCACGCCATCTCCTTTGCATGTCTCTTTCACTTCCTGACAATTTACTTAAGCACTAAACAAGTGGGGGACTGATTGTGTTGGTAAAATACACCACCTATAATTACTGGGATACGAATCTCGCTGGCGAAGACTAAACTTAGCCTAAAAGTCACCGGACGCAGAGGATACACGCCTGCTCCACAAGCACGGCCACTCAAGCAGGCACAGGCTATGGGACGAAATGCATAGATCCTGCCGCCTTAAGGCTTAGAGTCTCCTAGTAAGAGCTAATTGTATCACCGCCTTGAGTAAACAGGCCCATGGCCTATAAGTTTGTATTTTACCATAATTAGGACAGGGGAAAATCTATAGATATAAATAACTGCCTCATCCTATTGTACACATAAGAGATTCTCCAAGAATCCGACTTTACTCAAGGAATACAAGTTATTTACTCTTCTTACTGTATTGCTTATGACCCTCTTAAATTCTATCTAATTAACCTATTAAGCAAAATTTAGGGACATACAGATATGACGCCAAAGGCTAAAGAAGAACTGAAGACATTGGACGGAATCATCCCTAGAGAAAAGGTAATATGCACAGGGATGACGGCAAGCGTCAATGGGGTCAGCGCTAACCTGACGATTAAGTCACCATCCGGGAAGACCTTACATAAAGCAATCAGCTGCCCATGGACCACGAATAATGAGTAGAATAAAAAGCTGTAAATTCAAGCTCTTGAATTAGCTTACATATTGGCAGCTGGTGATCAATCAAGTAAACAAGGTATTCAATGCCAAAGACGCACGTATGCAGAACTATTTAGCTAAAATGGAGGCCCGTATAAAAACTTTTCATAAGTGGAAGCTCGCTCAAGTACAAAGAAAGGAGGACAAAGAGGCTGAAGCTTTAACTAGCTCAACAGCAGCCATAGATATGAACATGGACAATCTGAGGACGGTGATCGAACTAACTCACTCAGGCCAGCAGAGCCTTGAAGTTCACATATCAAGACTCATCTAGGATTGGCATCGTGTGCTAATCGAGTACTTGGACAAGGGAATGCTCCTGAACATAAGAAAGAAAGTAGACAACTAAGGAAGCAAGCGGCCCGCTATTACTAGATCAATAGAGAGCTGTATCGTCGGGTGATCAGTGACCCGCAAGCCAAGTGCCTAGGTCCAACGTAAGCTAATCATGGCACTCCAGAGAAAATATCAGAGCACCTAGGAGGTCAATGTAGTCGAGCTAGCCCCAAACGAGATACATGGCATAGCTCGAAAAGAAGTGTACGCCCTCAGAGGAATACTCGCTCCAAACAACTAGAACATCATTTGTCTTAAGAAGTACTATTCTTGAAAGGCCAGAAGGCCCTTATACTCAAGACATGTATTCTTTTTCTTGCTTTCCAAAGGGGATCTAGCCCCATTAGGCATAATGAGTTTATTAAAACTTTTTAGCCCGCAAGCCTTTCTTTTTTCATTTAGTAAAACTACTATTGATTTTAGTCAATTTTATGTTAAGATCCTTTAAAGATCCAATTATTCATAGCTCTCGGCCATATTAAGTTGAAGTAAAACACTCACCATGAGATTAGAGTAAACTACTTGCTCAAGCTAGATCTATTCTAGTTATCATACGTTGAAATCATCAATTCAACACCTGCACCAACATGCCGGCGAGGACGCCTACCCGCATAGTGCCATTAAAGACTTAAACACTTGAGTGGACAGGTACAACTGATCTAGCTTGAACGAAAAAATGGCCCGTTGATCACAACGGGCTAAAGTCATCCCCTTGCGGGCGTGGGCGTTGCTCTAATTAAAAGACGTCTAACACAGGTGCAACTTAAGCCATCACACACTGATGCACAAGTAAAAATAGTATCCTACAGATGCACAAGCGCCTTCAAATAGACAAGCGCCCTGAAAAGCATTAAAACACTGCTTGACTACATAATAAGTAAATACACAAGTACGCACAAAAAGAAAAAACACATATTGACGACATCCGTCTTTAATTAATATCAAAGGCCTGTATGCTACAATGTAAAATTGAGTTATTTTGAATATAATATTGTTCATAACAGATATTCTCAAGAAACTAAAAGGTGCCGGGGGACTATGTCTGAAAGGTCTTCTGGATTTCGGATGGTCGAAATACTTCATCAAGAATTGAAACTCTTACCCAGGAGATATATCGGCCCCAACATTCCTCAGCATATGGTTGTGGACACTTCCGACACCCATATATAAACCAATTATGGCAATTCGCCCAAGGGAATAGATTTCAGAAGCATCTGAGTACAGACGAACTACTACCGTGATGAAGGAACTCGAAGAAAGCTTGAGGCATGAATTCTCATCATCTAGTAGAGGTTGAAGTAGATCTTCAAGCATAATTGAAAACTTATCGAAGAGGAGGGGGTTTAGAATACGAACCTACACAAGAGAGGAGTTTCCTCCCAAGGCAACCCATAACAATCGGCTGATGAGACATCACAAGAGCAATTCCTCCGAGCCAACCGAAAGAGAAGATGACCTCAAACCATTAGCAGAGATAGAGCTTGGTGACTCCATAATTTTTTGATGGTTTAAGGCTAAATCCCCTTGTCGTCTAAGGAGCAGAGCCAAGCGGTGGATCATTTACGCAATACCGTCAAAGAAGCCACCAGTATACATGAAGCATCCTGAAAGAGAAGCCTCATGACAGCTGAAAGGGCTAAGCAACCTGGCCCCCCGTGAGAATTAAGATATCACACCAACCACTGTGTTGGAAAATGAGCGCATCGTAATAAGTTCACATGCCATGAATAGGACATTTCGAAGAATATCATTAGGATCCCGATCACGCTTTATAACTTGGGAACTCCGTCCATCTCTGCATGAACATAAGGACAGAAAAAGAAGTGATGAGTGCTTCTTTACTTTCAGTTTTGTCATACAGTATCCACTCTGAATGAAGAAGATGTTATGAGAATATGCAACTAGGATAAAAAAAAAAAAAACATTCAAAAGCAACAGTTTGTTTATTTTCTTACAAATGGAGGTTACTGAGGGAATATTGTGTCTATGAGTAATCTTATGATCAACATCTGTCAAGAAGCCCCTTTTATAGGCTACAAAAGATAATAATGAAGCATGAAGCAGTCAATAGCAATTATGATCAGGCATGGCGTAGTAAAAGAAGTTATGGGAAAGGTGCGAAGAATCAATGAAACTCAATCAGAAGAAGACGCGTGGAACTCGAGAAGACTCATAACATCTGTTAAGGTCAAAGTGACTACGAGCTTCAAGGAGTCAGAGAGATATCCTTTCACACATCTCCTTTTCTTATGCCTCTTTCACTTCCTGGCTGCTTACGCCAGCACCCAGCAAGTAGGGGAATGGACTATATGGGTAAAGATATGCTACCTATGATTACGGGGATACGAGTCAAGCAGGCGAACTTACACTACAAGTCACTGGGCGCTGAGAATACACGCCTGCTCTACAAGCCACAACCGCTTAGCAGGCACAAGCCTTTGGACGTAAGGTAAACATTCCGCCGCCTAAGGGTTTATAGTCTCCTAGTTAGGGTTAATTAGTGTCACCGCCTATGGAAACGGTTCAAAATCCATTGCGGTAGGTGGGAAAAGCGTTGCGATAGCACCAGAAAATGCATCAGCAACAGTTGTTGCGACGTTTGCCGTCCAAACGAACCCTACCAGTCATACTGTATGGGAAAAAATATGCCACCTACTATTACGTAGGTATGAGTCCAGCTGGCGAGACTAGATTTATCCTACAAGTCATCGGGTGCAAAGGATACACGCCTGTTCTACGAGTTACGACCGCTCAGACGGTACGAGCATAGGACAAAGGGAGTACATCCTGTCGCCTCAGGATTACGGTCTGCTAGATAGAGTTTTGTATATACCACCGCCTTGAGTTATAGGCCCATAACCTTGTTAGTCTTTGTATTTTACCTTGATTAGGATAGGGTATCAACTACTATATATTCCCCTCCTTACATTGTATTGTACATCATGGTGATTCACCACAGAATCTAGCTATTATCAAGGAACAAGACTACTTTACCTTTCTTACTCATTATTTCTCTCTTTTACTTATTTACTTTTCCAACGTACTTACTGTATTGCTTGTAACCTCATTCTTAATTTATTATTTAACCTAGGCGACCGATTTTAGGCATAAACAGTTTGGCACCCACCATGAGGCCCAGACAATTGTAGGTATTCTACGAAGAAAAATGTGCAATCATGTCTGATGATAGCATCAACATTCCGAAGAACACTACAGACGCAGTAGATGAATTTTTGAAGGATCCCAGCGTGCAGCTTAAGGATCCCGTTGCAGAACCAAAGGACCCTTCCCAAGAGCCGATCCATGTCACTAGTGATGGGGAAGGCGACCAGCCGCAGGAAGGTAATACTGAATTTCAAGGATTTCCTGTTAATCTCTTCAACACTATGTTAGAGCAACATCAGCGGAACTCGAACAATGTGGTCGAGGGGATATCCTAGAAGTTAGGGGCAATGTTTCCTAGATCATCTCAGAGGCCAGTATCCCCGCGAGGACCAGCACCCACGAACCATTTCCCAGCATCCGTCCCTAACCGCAGGCCGAACATGGATGCCACCCCTGAAGGATCATCAATAATCAACAATTAAGACCTTAAGGGAGCCCCTATCATCCAGGACCTCATAAAAGAGATGAAGGCCATCCATGATAGGATTGGTAATGTGTTGGGTGCTCCACCCTAGGTCACCACGGTAGATGAGCAGAAGTTTTACAAGCATGCCTACAAAGTAAGAAATGCATTGGCCCTTATACCAAAGTACTTCTGTTTGCCGGATAACTTAAAGTTTGATTGAACAACTGATCTGGATGAGCATATTCTTGCGTATTACACGGATGTAAAGAGCAACGAGATCACCGAGGAAGAGATTCAGTCTGCTCTAGTGAAGAGGTTTGGCTCAACCCTGACCAAAGGCACCCTTGCTTGGAACACTCAGCTACCAATGGGCTCCATCAAATCATTCACTCAGATGCAGGATCTATTCAAAAAAGTGCATTCTACTGTCCGCAAGCAGGAGAAGCGCATGGAGGAAATCTTTGAGATCCGTTAGCATGACGACGAATTACTGAAGAACTACCTTGATAGATTCCAACAGGAACGCATGGAGCTTCCTTTGGTCCCTGATAATACTATTGTGGTAGATTTCAGCAAAAGTCTAAACTCAAAAGGGTCGTTAGCTACCAGGAAATTACAGTGGAGTTTGACTTAGCATCCTGTGACAACATGGAGCGCATTGCATTAGAGGTACACTGAAAAACATTGCTTGGAGCTGGATCATTCCCAAAACCACAAAACAGAGCGAAGGAAGAGAGCATGGAGTCCTTATCTAGAAAATGAGGTGGATGGAAGAAGAACAAAAGCAAAGGTGCAGAACTAGGCAGCAAGCAGCAAGCAGAGTAGTTCCTGGAGAACTGGATCCCAAGAAAAGCGGACAGAGTCCCTTAGCTTCAGAGATTTTGGTTTGCGAGTCAACACCGTGGATTTAGTTGCAAATCACTTTGGAAAAGTAGGTCCTAGGGTCAGATGGCTGCCTACCATAAAGGGAGCAACGGGGAGAAATGCAACGCCCTATCATGATTTTCATCGCAGCGGTGGCCATGCAAGGGTTGACTGCAAGGTCTTATGATCGAGATCGAGCATCTATGAAAGAAGGACATCTCAAGAACTTGATTGAAGGAGGACCTCGACGTTCAAGAGTGCTAGATTCTAAAAACCGGAGGACCATCAATGCAATCTTCATGGTCCTGGAACCAGCCACAACCTAAGGACTATGGAGTCAAGGGAATTGCTCGGTTTAATCCCGTTCAGCCCGGAGAGGTATGGAGAATACCAAATCGACCTTGTTGTTTCGGTAGGTGTATCCAACCCGGGCATCCAGCAAGCTCTGATCAATCCAGGGAGTATCGTGAACATTACTCGAATGGAGATGCTGCAAGATTCACACCAACACCATCAAGTAACTTCAAGTCCTCGAGGCATTTCAATGGCTGTCGGGAAAAGCCTATCGGGAAATTAGCTCTACCAGTCCATATATCGGGTGTGACGAGCATTATTCCCTTCTAGGTGTTGGATTGTGGACTGCCTTATGACATCATCTTGGGACGGCCTTGGATACATAGCATTAAGGGAATACCCTCAACACTCCATCAAGTCTTTAGATACTCAAATTCTCACGGGGTTAACGACTTACGGGGTGAGCGATTTTCACTAGAAGAACATTATCCTACTTGTTGCAGGGATCTTGGTGTACGACCAGTAGCAAAAATAAATATGACCGAAGAAGACTCCATCGAGTTCAAGGCTATAGAGTGAGAATCAGAGAAGAGATCATCGAACTACGAGATCGGTTGGGGGTGAAGGATCAGCTAGTCCCTAAAACCACAGAATTGATATGTCAGCTCTCTGAGGTGCTGCGGAGACAAGGGTGAGCATCTATTATTATATGTCTTGATCTAAAAAATAGCATGGAATGCAGTCCTTGTACAAGAAAAGAATGGGAGGCAATTTTCCGTAAAGTACACCAACAAAAGACCTTCGCATCGAGATTGATTTTTGCCTTTACTTTTTTATTTTATTGCAGCCGTAATCATAGCGACCAAGGAGTTGTGCTTGTATTTTCTTGACCATACGATCAACATGGTCTCGTTCACCCCAGTACAGACCATAATGTCTAAACCCGGACTCTCAGAGGAGATGGAAGAATGGGTTGAGATACTGGGAGACTATGACATTATCTACCAACCCCGGACAGCTTTCGAGTCGCAGAAACTTGAGGGTTTTACCTCAGACTTCATGGAGAAGCTGAAGCCAAAGATGGAGGAGTCAATCAGAACCGAAGAAACAATAGAGCCCGAACGTTGGGAGATTAGCATTGATGTGGACCTGAAAGGGGAAGAAGCCGACCTCGATCTGTGGATCAGGACACCTCTTGGAATGGTCTTCCATAAGACCGCCAGAGCTCAATGCGACGAAGCAGAGTATGAAGCCATAATTCAAGATCTTGACTTACCCTACATACTGGGGGCCAGGAAGGTCACCCTTTTCAGCAGCTCCCAACAGATCATCGGTCAAGTCAAGTTAGTTCTCACCATAAAAGGCATCTGCACGCCGGATCGGCAGGAAAGGTTGAAAGCACTCTTGAAAATTTTTTAGGTATGGGAGTTCGTCTATCAGAAAGGAGGCTCGAGCTATGACAAAGCGTCCGAAGATTCGTACAATCAGCAGACAGAGGTTGAGTTAACCCCAGTGGACCTGATGAACCTCGAAGTTCCACACAGAAGATCCGTCACGGGGCAGCGTCACACGCTAATCAACTACCTAAGCAAAGGAATCCTCCCTGAAGACAAATCAGAAAGAAGACAACTACGAAAGCAAACCATTCATTATTTTTTGATTGATACAGAGTTGTACCATCGAGTTGTCAGCGGTCCAAAGGTAACATCTCCAGGCTCAGCATGCTCGAAAAGGGAAGCCCAAGCACATGCTCTCGACCCTTCCGAAGATCGTGCATAAATTATCTTTCGATGTTTTAAAAGCTTTTATTTTTATGTTTAGCTCTTTTAACTTTGATCGAAGTATTTTCATATTCATCAATTATGTTACAGGTTTTTCACCCACAGCATATTAGGCCTAGCGTCCCTTTATCAATAAATCTAATATTTTTATTTAGTCAGTTTTACTTATTTATTCATATCCATCTACGATCCAACTATTGATAGCCCCCGGCCAGACCTAAGTTGAAGTAATATACTCACTTTTCGCCACAAAAAGTAGGGTACACTACTCGCTTAGAGATAGAACACGTCTAACACAGCCACCAGGCATTACTCGTACATTGAACTCGTTAATTCAATAACTGCACCTACATGCCGATGGGGACGCTCGTTCGCATAGTGCTAGAAAGTCTTAAATACTCGAGCCAGTAAGTAGAGATGTTAAAAGTCGGATACAAAAGTGCTCGTTTCCACACAGGCTAAAGTCGTCCTATTATGGGCGCAACTTAAGCCGTCACCTACTGATGCAAATGAAGTGCCTTTCAGTGTGCACACCCGTCTCTTGAAGACACTACCCCAGAAAGGCACAATAAACATACTGCTTGATTACACATTACACAACATGTAATTACAAAAGTACGTATAAAACTATTGATGAACGACCGTTTCATTAATAAAAATCCCGTAAGCTCATGATATATAATTAGTTCTTCCTAAATACAACATTTGTTCATAACGGTTGTAGAAAAAAAAAGGAAAGGGAAGACTAAAAAGAAAGAACTTCTCAGGATTAACATGGCTGAAAATCCTCCATCAGGATTGCAACTACAAGCCGTTTACATTCTGGAGTTCTTCTTTTCTTCTGATAGCTTAAGATATGTCGGCCCGAGCATTCCTTCAATGCACGCGGCCGTTGGTGTAACCAAAGCCCGTCTGCTTGATCAAAGCAAGGGACCTCAAAAGCATATGAGTACAGGCCTAATCTCCTCAATCTTGCCCGCGAACTTAAAGAGAATCTTGAAGACTCGCCGCAGAGCTTGGAAAGAAAACTTGGCCATCCGAGTCAACCTCAACTGGTAAAACTAGAGTGCACAGTCCTGCAGATCAACAAGCACAAACAGTAGTTAGCCAGGAATAGAGAGGCTTGAGCTGGGAACCTACCACAAGAGAGTCTCTTCCCTTAGGTATCCTACAGCCAACGGTCGATGAAGCATTGCAATAGCGGTTCAGTTGAAGCAGATAACCAAGGTGAAAGCCATTAATCACGGGGGGATCCAAAGCTCAGTGACACCTTAATAACTCGACGACGTGAAGTTGTATCCTCTTACCTGCCATGAAATGGAGTCAGACAAGTAGGCTTCAATCCTACTCCGTGAAAGAGGCAGTCTAAGCACTAGAAAAATCCTGGTGGAAAAGCTACATGGAAGCTGAAGGGCTATGCAGCCTGACCCCACATGACAAGAAGAATATCATAGCAACCGCTGTGTTCGAAGATGAACGCGCCGTAATTAGTGCACATGAAACAATGAGGACATCCCAAAGGACGTCGTTAGAATCCCAATCAAACTTCATGAATCGAGGGACTTCATCTGTTTCCTCGTGGACAAAGAAAGAAGAGGAGGTAACTGCAGACGAATTTCCTCCTATAGTCTCCTCATGCAATGTCTATTCAGAGCGAAGAAGGATTTTTGGGAATATCAAACTAGGATCGAAGGCAAATATTTTTGAAGGAAGTTTTACACTATCATCAGAAATTACTGAAGAAGCGAAGTATTTTCTGAAGAAGCATTCGAGATTTTTCTACTATCACGAAGTCCATGTTTATAGGCAGAAAAGAGATAAAGATGGCATATGAAATGGTTAAGCGTAATTATTGTTGGAGATATGAAACGATTCGGAGCAATTAATAGAAGTTCTTGGAAAGGTGCATGGAACCGGTATCAACCAATCGGATAAAAGCACGCAGAGTACTCGAAGAAATCAGCATCATTCTTGGTGAAAGAGACTGCGAGTCTCAAGGAGACAGTGAGATATCTTTTCACATCCATCTTGTATGCCGCTTTCACTTCCTGACTACTTTCCTCAGCGCTCAGCAAATGGGGGGACTGACTGTGTGGGCAAAAATACACCACCTGCTATTACGGAAATACGAGTCCAGCTGGTGAGACTAGACTTATCCTACAAGTCACCGGGTGCAAAGGACACACACCTGTTCTACGAGTTACGACCATTCAGGCGATACAGGAGTAGGAAAAAGGGCGTACATCCTGTCGCCTTAGGATTACAAACTCCTAGTTAGGGTTTCGTATATACCACTAACTTGAGTTATAGGCCCATAACCTTGTTAGTCTTTGTATTTTCCCTTAATTAGGATAGGGTATCCACTCATATAAATACACCTCCTTATGTTATATTGTACATCATAGTGATTCACCATAGAATCCCGCTATTCTCAAGAATAAGTTTACTTTACCTTTCTTGCTCATTATTTCTCTCATTTACTTATGCACTTTTCCATCGTATTTACTGTATTGCTTGTGACCTCATTCTTAATTAATGGTTTAATCTAGGTGACCGATATTAGGCATAAACACATACCAAACTTGTGTGACATGCTCGTGAGCATGAAACTCGAATCCGATCTCCGAATCTCAAAATATGGGTCCCACAGAATGAGGTCCATTTCTTAACTTTCGGGATTTTTGCAAAAACTATCTGAATGACCTCAGAATTATCTTTCCAAAGTTTGTACAGGTCACAAATGACCATATAAACTTGACACAACTTTCGAATTTCGAATCGGAGCTCATTTACTCAAATTGAGCTCAAAAACCTCTTTTATGCTTTACTGACAACTGAAATGGAAACCTTCTCAGAAAACCTACCAAACGAGGTTCGAATCCGCTCAAATTTTACACACATATACTAATGGACCTTACAGAACTTTTAATACTATCAGCATGCTAATCGGAGTCTTAACTCCAGAAAAGACTAACTAAGGTCGTTTCATTCTCCTCCACTTAGACTCTCCTTCGTCCTTGAACGAGCCAGAGTCTAGAACAAATTCCTCATAACTAATGGTAATTCCTATGCCAAATTTCAGCAATCATGGAATAGTCCAAGCTATACCATCATAGAACTAGAAACACAAATAGTGATAAGAACTTTTAAGTTCTATGAATTAATATCATACCTGAATCATCGAAGAGATGAGGATATCTCTTGCACATGCTGGACTCAAGCTCCCAAATATCGTTCCTTGTGAGGAAGACTATGCCATCGCACTCAAACCATCAGAATCTACTTCAAATGAAGCTTCCAGACATCTCGGGCAACTATAGCTACTAGGAGTTTCTCATAAGCTGAGCACGATCTAACTTAATCACTTCAGAAGGATCCTGGATACACTTTCGAAGCATCATTGCATGAAACACCGGATGAACTGGCATAGAAGCTGGAAAATCAAGCCGATAAACCACCTTACCAATGCCTTTCTCGAATCGAAAAGGGCCAATAAACCTATGAATTAGCTTCCCTCTCCTCCCAAATTTCTTTACACCTTGCATCGATGACACTTTAAGAAATACCATGTCATCGACCTCGAACTCTAATTCTCGGCTCCTCCGGTTCGTGTATAAAATCTGCCTTCTCTGAGCGGTCCGCAGACGATCCTGAATAACACGAACAACATCAAGAGTCTGAAGAACCATCTCTGAACTCGTCATATTAACACCTTGAGACTCGAAACAACCGATTGGATAACGACATCTACGGCCATATAAGGCCTTAAATGGAGCCATCTGAATGAAGGACTGATAGCTATTATTATAAGAAAGCTCTGCTAAGGCCAAATGATCATTCTAGTGGCCTCCAAAGTCCAATGCACAAGCTCTCAACATATCATCCAAAACCTGAATAACCCGCTCAGACTAACCATCAATTTGAGGATTGAATGCCGTACTGAGCTGCACTTGGGTCCCCAACTCCCTCTAAAAAGACTGCCAAAACTGAAAAGTAAAATGGGAACCTCGATCAGAGGTAATAGATATAGGAGTGCCATGCAGCCTAACCACTGCCATACCCGGTTTTAAACTCAACTCGAAGCGAGTCAAGATTCAGGTTTGACTGGGTAACTCGTTTGAGTTAAAGGTTGGAGTCGCCACCTAATATTGATTTCTAAGGTGTATTAGGTCACCTAAGTGTCTAAGGCCGGGTCTTTTATCAAATAGGTTCAGTTTCAGAGATTCGAGGATAAGAATTCCAAGTGACTCAGGGAAGAATGCGTTAGGCACTCCCCTATGTCCCATGAAAAATGGTTCCTGCCCGAGCAATTAATTTTGGAATGTCTAAACAAGTTATACATATTATCAAATTCGAAAAAAATATATATATTGCTAACTTAAAAAGTCAATTTCACAATCAATTTAGAAGTTAAGTCTATTTATGCAGCATGTATACGACTTGGGCTTTATATTTTACAAATATGGCCTATGCCCTTATGCCTAATCGCATGTTTAGACTTTAGTTACAAATGCCTAATCGAAAGTGGCTAATGCTGCAAGAGGACGTCAATAATCAGTGTATTCCCGCAATTTAATTGACTAAGTCAGTTTTGCATAGATAGGAAGATTTCAAAAGTAATTTTCAGATTTTATCAAAATACCTAATAGGGGTCCTTTTTGAAATAAAATGTTAGCCATTTAGGGTCGGTGCGACTCGTCATTAATTGTCAAGCCCTAAACTTAATGGCTATTCTATCTAAGGGGCTAGTTTAGGAATATATAATCAAGCGGGCTGTTTTGAAAAATGATTTTTTGTAAAAAGGCACGCAAATGCAAATAAGGGGCTGCCACACATAAATATACGTATAGGCATGCAAATACATGAAGTGTTAAATGATATACTTTAAGAAAATACATGTAATAGTTTTATAATCGACCCCTAATGCTTATACCCCCCTATACACTATTAGATTAGTGTATAGAAGGTACAGTAGAGTTGAAAATTGTTTTAACGACACATAGGCCATATTTAAAACTATTTTTTAGGCCTGTCTTATTTATGCAAAAGAAAGGGCGTCTCAGTTTTACGAAATAGTCTGATTTCAAGTAGTGGGCACACATATAGCCCTTGTTCTACAGAAAATCATGTTTCTAAACAATTTAAGCACGAAAACTGGTCTGCATTCGAATTTAGTCGACTAGGAGTTAAGCTTGTCCTCAAAATCATCAAGTGACGTGTGGGTGTTACTATCAGGCAATTTTAAATCATTAGACACTACAAGATAAGCTTTAGTTTAATGGTTAAATGCAACGACCTTTATTTTAGTATATGATGCAATCACATAAAGAGGAATGAATAAGGAAAGGCCCCTAGATGGCCATTTACACGGTTTTGTAACTGTGTACCCTGTTTTAAAATGAATACAAGTAGGGTATCCTAACAAATATACATGAACATGGAAATACTATATAAGGAAAGCATAAGGTGAAGCCCTTGTTAGGTTAAAACTGTCCGAATGGTTCGTGAGCATAATAGTTAAGCTTAAGAAAACCATAGCATTGCCCTGCACTTAGCAATACGGGTATGATCCTTGTGGATCATCCACATAACTATACAAAAGTTAACCAAAAACTAACAGAAAAACCTAGGGCCAAGGTATGAAGTGCCAAATAGGCGTAGGCAGTTTAGATTAGGCTAACACAGAAAAGAGATGGAACAAACAAGCAACCAAGCATAGGCAGGTGAACAAATGCAATATATAGTTAGGGATAGAGAAATACCTTGCAGAAGTGTGAAACAAACAAACAAACTGCAGAGAATGATTGATATTTGTAAGAGCAAAACTAGAAAGCAAATAGAGCAGGGATTTCTTTAAAAAATCAGAGAGAAAGTGAAGTGTAGGCCTGTGAAGTGTTATGTGTTTTCTGTGTATGAAACTGTGTTCAAATGTCTCAGTGGTGTGTATTGTGAGACCGAGAGCTAGTTTATATAGGTGAGGGGTTTGGGATTTAAAATTCAAACGGATGATATGCAAAAGGCAAGGAAAAATTTCTTCCAAACTTAAAAAGATGCCATTAGGTAGACTTACCAAGTATACCTCAATCAAATCCTAATCCTTAGGGGATACAAATATAGTCTTTCCTTCCTTTCCTATTAGGGTCTAAATTGAAAAAACAATTAGCAATTCAAACAAGTTTAGGCTCAGGATCATGCTGAACCCCCTTAACAGATTCCTATAACTCCCCAAAATGGGGTAGAATCTATCCTAAATCAACTTGGACTTCTCCCCTTAACCCCATATAAGTCCAGGTTAAAATTCGACCATATATGCATATCTTAGGCTTAAAATCAATTGACAGATTTCATAATGCCTTCAAATTGACATAGGATCAATCCAGCAGTTTGTTCCCATTCACACGCTATTTACAAGTTCAAATTGAAACTGGTTAAGTTTTCCCCAATCAATTTTACACTCGTTATCAAACATAAGCAAGTAAGAAATTCACACAGATAGCGCTAAGTTATAATGAACATGATTGGTTGTAAACAATTAACAATTTTAGGCTTTTGGACCTAATAAAGATGTCGTGAAATTCACACTGCAAGAATAAGAAATACATAACAGTTTCAATGCCAGACTTAGGGAATCATTGATCCGCAAGGGTCACAATTAACTAGTTAATAAAACATATATGAAATTAAGCGAGTTCTAGGCTTTAGCAATCACACAAGTTCAGAAACCACGAAAGAAAGGGAAAAGAACACAAAGCAAACAGTTAGGTTTACCCTTTTTAATCGGAGCCGGGTCAACCTCGACCCATCTCAAGCAAGTTTGCATGAGGGATTTCCCTCTTCCTTTAGCAACGACAACACCATAAATTAAGCTTAGGTATGGCTGGAGTCTTTTCCGGCAACAGAAAACCCTTGTCGACGAGAGGTCAATTTTGACCTTCGTCAAAATGGCAAAAAACTATAGGGGTTTTATAGCGGACAAAGAGAGGAACACGATGACATACTTTATTTTGAGTTTCACCGGCGGAATCGACCGAAAAGTGATGGTAACAGTAATGGCGATAGGTTTTCGCAACAGTGAAGAGGGGTGAGGGCAGCTGAGACAAAAGAAGGGAAATGAAAAGGATTTTGAGGGTTTGGGGGGTTGGGTGTAGTTAAAAAATGGAAAGATTATCCTGGCCGTTGGATTAGCTGCATGGACGGCCAGGATTTAAACACTTAGGCGTATAGGTGGCATAATAAGCTGAGGTGTATGTGTGTACGTGTATATGCGTATATCTAGTGTATAAATGTGTATAAAATGCGTATAAGTGTGTATAAAATGCATATAAATGCATAGAAAAAATTGTATAAAATACTTATAAAAATAAGAAAATTAATTGTCAGAGCTAAATAATTAAGAAAACCTATTATTTTAGATTTTAAAATAATTTAGGTGATTTTGTTTAAAAATAGGAATAATTACAAGAAATTATAACGGAACGTGCAGATTTTGTAAAACCGTACTTGCTTGTGCAAATGCCTTTTAAAAGTAACCTAATTGGAGTGCGTGCATGAAATAGTGACTTGAAATAGGGTGAACTTATGATAATGGTGCGGTTATAAATGCAATTTTGACTGAATAACGGCTGTTGGAATAGGAGGGACACAATTAGGTGTCAACAGCTGCCCCCTCTTTGCCCGGGGATGATGAAAGAGTCTTTGGTGTCAAAATGGATTATAGGGAATTGACGAGGTGCTAGATCGTAATATTTGCATTGTCATATCATATACCCTGAAATAGAAGTGAGCTTTGCAGAAAATAGTGTGTATATATATATATGCAAATGTTAAATGTACTTTCATGTTGGGCTGGATCGTCATGCAAAGACTTCTCATCATATGCAGGTGTTTTCGTCACGTTGAGCTGTATACCCTTTTTCATGTCCATCTTCTCACTAGGCTGTCTACTATCCAAGCTGTCTTATTTTTGCAATGCCAAACTCTGCATCGGGCTGTATACCATTTGCCATGCAAAACTCGACATCGAGTTGTGTACCCTCAGTCGACGCATCGGCTGTGTACCCTTTGATGTGTCAAATTTGACATCGGCTTATGTACCTTAAGTCAATGCATCGGGCTGTGTACCCTTTGCTGTGCCAAATTTGACATCGGGTTGTGCACCTCTGTCGATGCATTGGGTTGTGTACCCTTTGTTGTGTCAAATTTGACATCAAGCTGTGTGCTCTCAGTCGATGCATTGGGCTGTGTACCCTCCACTGTGTCAAACTCGACATCGGGCTGTGTAACCTTTGTCGATGCATTGGGTTGTGTACCCTCCACTGTGTCAAATTCGACATCGGGCTGTGTACCCTCCGCTGTGTATAATTTGACATTTGGTTGTGTACCCTCAGTCGATGCATTGGGATGTATACCTTCCGCTGTGTCAAATTCGACATCGGGTTGTGTGCCCTCAGTCGATGCATCGGGCTGTGTACCCTCCGCTGTGTACAAATTTGACATCGGGCTGTGTACTCTCAGTCGATGCATCGGGCTGTGTACCCTCCGTTGTGTCAAATTCGACATCGGGCTGTGTACCTCAGTCGATGCATCGGGCTGTGTACCCTCCGTGTGTCAAATTCGGCATCGGGCTGTGTACCCTCAGTCGACGCATCGGGCTGTGTAGCCTCCGCTCTGTCAAATTCGACATCGTGCTGCGTACCCTTTGTCGATGCATCGGGCTGTGTACCCTCCGTTCTGTCAAATTCGACAACGGGGCTGTGTACTCTCAGTCGATGCATTGGATGTGTACCTTCCATTGTGTCAAAGTCGACATCGGGTTGTATACCCTCAGTCGATGCATCGGGCTGTGTACCCTGCAAAGCGTAGTGAAAGGAAACTGAATAACCCTTTTGTTGAGATACGTTTGCCATATGGTGTCGGGTTGTATACCCTTCATGCCTGCATTCAAAGAAAAATTGGTGAGTTGTGCGAGGTATTTTAGTTTGTGCATTCTTGGCCGCTTTGTGCGTGCTTCTTGCGAGTGCCGGGACCTTGGTCGAGCAGATAGGGATATGTATAAAGCAGTAAATAATATAAATATTTTGAAAAAATTTTATGAGAAGAAAATGAAGTGAAATATTTTATTCCACTGAGTCATGAGTCGCGTTGTGTAAGATTATGGCTGTTGCTCCTTAGGCCGTTCCAAGTTTTCATTGAATGAATTTTGAGGGCGACCTCAAACTTCTGCCCCCGCTTGTTTGTTTTGAAATTTTTAAGAGGGTCTCAAAAATTTCTGCCTCAATATCAATTATGTTTGTCCTTTCGGAATATTTGAGAGTTCTTCAAAAATTCTGTCCCAGTGTCTGCTTAATGGGAAAATGAGATTTTTGTATTTATGCGACCGAACTTTGGGTAGGTTTCCTACTTATCCCACTTGGGGAATCTGCTCGTAACGTAGTTCCAGATTACATGATGCATTGCAGAATAATAAAACAAATAACTATTGTAAGCTTTCAGATGTAGTATCTTTTGACAGCGTCTGCGTTGATTGGTTTCGGTAAAACTTCTCCGTCCATCTCTGCCAGTATTAGTGCTCCTCCAATTAGAACTCGGTGGACCATGTATGGCCCTTGCCAATTTGGTGCAAACTTACCTCTTTCTTCTTCTTGATTGGGGAATATCTTCTTCAGCACTAATTGTCCAGGTTCGAAAGACCTTTCTCGAACTTTCTTGTTAAATGCTTTACCTTTCTTGAACTTTCTTGTTAAATTCTTTAGTCATTCTCCTCTGATATAATTGCCCATGATATATTGCATTCATTCTCTTGCCATCGATGAGTGCTAACTGCTCCATTTTACCCTTTATCCACTCAGCATCTTTCAACTGTGCCTCTTGAATGATCCTTAGAGATGGTATCTCGACCTCTGCTGGTATCACTGCTTCAGTGCCTTACACTAACAAATAAAGAGTAGCCCCTGTTGATGTTCTCACTGTAGTGCGGTACCCTAGGAAAGCTTAGGGTAAGTTCTCATACCATTGCTTTGAATTGTCTGTCATCTTGCACAGTATTTTCTTGATGTTCTTGTTGGCTGCCTCAACTGCTCCATTCATTTGAGGTCTATATGCAGTGTAATTATGGTGCTTGATCTTGAAGACTTCACAAATTGCTTTCATTAAGTCACTATTGAGATTGGACCCATTATCGGTGAAGATTGACTCGGGAATGCCGAATCGACAGATCATTTTATCACGACCAAAGTTTGCTACCACTTTCTTTGTCACCGACTTGTATGATGCAGCTTCTACCAATTTAGTAAAGTAATCAATAGCTACCAATATAAAATGGTGTCCATTTGAAGCAGCAGGTTTGATCGGTCCAATGACATCCATTCCCCAGGCAGCAAAAGGCCAAGGCGACCCCATAACATTTAATTTGCTGGGAGGCACTCGAGTCATATCTCTTTGGACCTGGCATTGATGACATCTCTTTGCGTGCTTTATACAATCATGCTCCATTGTCATCCAGAAATATCCAGCCCTCAAAATCTTCTTTGCAAGTACAAAACCGTTCATGTGTTGGCCACACGTCGCTGAGTGTATTTCTTCTAACAATCTCGCAGCTTCTTTAGCATCCACACATCTCAGCCAACCTAGATCAGGTATCCTTTTGTATAGGACTTCACCGTTCATAAAGAAACCATTTGCCAATCATCTCAATGTCTTCTTTTGAAGTCTGTTGCATCCTTCGGGTAAGTGCCATCTTTGATGAATCTCTTGATATGGTAGAACCAAGGCTGTCCATCAAATTCTTCTTCCACATGATAACATTATGACGGTGGCTTCCTCACTGACACGTGTATTGAGTCAATCTAATTCTTGTCAGGATGTTTGATCATGGAAGATATAGTGGCCAAAGCATTTGCAAACTCATTTTGTAGCCTCGGCATATGCCGGAACTCTATCTTAGTGAATCTTTGCTTCAGCTCTTTTATGCACTCGAGGTATGGCAATATCTTGGAATTCTTTGCTGTCCATTCTCCTCGGACTTGGTGAATCAACAAATCAGAATCTCCAATTGCTAGCAGCTCTTGTACGTTCATGTCTACCGCCATTCTAAGACCCAAGATGAAAGCTTCATATTCCGTCATGTTGTTGGTGCACGGAAACCTCAGCTTGGCCGTGACAGGATAATGTTGCCCAATCTCTGAAACTAACACTGCTCCAATACCGACTCCCTTGAAATTTACCGCTCCATCGAAGAATAATCTCCAAGCATCGTATTCCTCTGTGATGTCGTCTCCTATAAACATGACTTCCTCATTAGGGAAATAAGTGTGCAGAGGTCCGTAGTCATCATCCACTGGATTCTTGGCCATATGATTTGCCAAGGCTTGAGCTTTCACCTCCTTTTGAGTGACAAAAGTAATGTCAAATTCACTAAGTAGCATTTGCCATTTAGCCAACTTCCCAGTAGGCATTAGCTTTTGGAAGATGTACTTAAGAGGGTCCATCCTTGATATCAGAAAAGTCGCGTACAACGTCAAGTAGTGCCTCAACTTTTGTGCTACCCAGGTCAGTGCACAACAAGTGCGCTCCAGAAGTGTGTACTTGGCTTCGTAAGGAGTGAACTTCTTACTCAGATAGTATATTGCTTGCTATTTTCTTCCAGTTGAGTCATGTTACCCCAATACACATCCAAATGCTAAATCTACTACAGATAGATACAAGATCAAAGGCTGTCCAGGTTCGGGTGGAACCAACAGGGGCGGGCAAGACAAATACTCCTTTATTCGATCAAATGCTTTTTGGCAGTCCTTTGTCCATTCAATCGTTGCAACTTTCTTTAATAACTTGATGATTGGTTCGCAAATGACCGTGGATTGGGCTATGAATCGGCTGATGTAATTGAGCCGTCCCAAGAAACTCATGACCTCCTTCTTACACTTCGGCGGCGGCAACTCTTTAATGGCTTTGATCTTGGATGGATCTAACTCGATGCCTCTTCTACTGATAATGAAACCCAGAAGCTTCCCTGTTGGAAAACCAAAAGCACATTTTGTTAGGTTTAGTTTCAAGTTATATCTACGCAAGCGATTGAAAAACTTGCGAAGATTATCAGGGTGCTCTGAGCTCTTCTTTGACTTGATGATCACAACGTCCACATATACCTCAATCTCCTTGTGCATCTAGTCATGGAACATGGTTGTCATTGCCCTCATGTAAGTTTCCCCAGTGTTCTTCAACCCAAACGGCATAACCGACAAAACAATCCATGAAATACTGTAGTTCATGCTTGGCACAGTTGTCAATCAGGACATGTATGTTTGGAAAAGGGAAATCATCTTTTGGTCTGGCTCTATTCAGATCTCTGTAGTCTACACAAACTCTGTGCTTCCCATCTTTCTTTGGCACCGGGATAATGTTGGCTAACCAAGTTGGGTATTTGACCGTCTTCAGAATTCTCGCATTGATCTGCTTGGTTACCTCTTCCCTAATCTTCAGCAAGGTAGATGACTTGAAAGTTTGGGCTTTTTGTTTGACTGGTGGGGCGCCCGAATTGATGGGCAATTTGTGAGCTTCCACGTCAGTGCTTATGCCAGTCATGTCGTCATATGACAACACAAACACATCCTCATATTCTTTAAGAAATTCAGTATGCTGCTTTCTATCTTATGCAGTGAGGTGCACACTGATTTTTGTCTCTTTTACGGTTTTATCATCTCCCAGATTTATCACCTCAGTCTCTTCTAGATTTCGTTTGGGCTTATTTTTAAATCATTCAATTTTCTCTTATGTGGCTTCATCAAACTCATCATAGTCAAAGTCAATTTCCTCAAGCTCCATAGTTTCATTACACGTTACGGTTATGGACTCAATGGAATTATTAGTTTGAATGCTGAAAAATAAAACGTTGCGTAATTAAAAGATTAAAACAAAAGTGAAAGGAAATAGTGTAATATTTTATTTATGAATCCTTGCAAAACAAAGTTTGTAGGGAGATATGTGGAAAAGAAAAGGAAAATGCAAGTTCCACGACTCGAGGTCGTGTTTTATTTCAAAAAGCATAAAATAAACTCAATCCCCCAGCTCTACCAAGGTCCACGGTAAGCTCGGGCCAGGTTGCTGATCCAGTTGTTCAGTGCAGCTCCAGATTCAGCTTTTGCCAGTCCAGGGGGTTCAACATGTTCTTCTAGGATCACACAACAGTCTTCATCAGATAGGAACATCTTTTGCACGCTCGCCAGTAAATCCTTTTCAGCATCAACAATCTTCGGTTCAACCTCTTGTTCTGCGGATACCTCCCCTTTACGACCATCCAAGTAACATGACGAGACGAAAATATGTCGGAGAGTTTTGGTGCTTCTCTTATAGTATTTGAAGTCCAGTGATGCTTCTTCCATGCTCTTCTCATAAGTCACAATGTACCCTATGCCAGATTTCTCATTGTCGGGCCTCATCACAATTTGAATTGGTTCGACCATGCCATCTAGGTTTTTGCCCACACCTTTCCCAGGTTCATAGCCTTGCCTTATCATGCTGTCTATAACCCAATCTCCAGGCCATTTCGCTGGTTGTGGGAGTATGTACGGCTCTTCAATCACCAATACCATAGGTTCAAGTGCTTTAGGACGAGCATTAGGTTAATACATTTGTTGTTTCTCCGTTTTACCAAGTATGGTTTCACGAAATTCATGTGAAGGCACACCCAAATTAGACATTACCGGTTCCCAGACAAAATTTATTCCTTCATAGTCTTTGCCTCGTCCATCCCAATAAGAACTGTAGAAACTTCTCCTTTTCTCTTAAATCCCAGGTGGTGTGCTGACAAGTTTAGGAGTGAAGTGTGCAGTATAACCTCCTCAGACTGCATCGGTAGGATCCCAAATCTTGTTGTTGTTTTTACGGTATTCCCCTCGAGTGCCTTGCACTGCTCCCACAAGCTCCATAGTATAGAAAGTCTGGCCGTCGCAAACATCATTTTCAATGGCTGGTATGGTTTGTTCATTGTAGATGGAGTTGTTCCTTTCGCCGAATACTACCACCTCTTTGTTGTCCCACTCGAACTTCACTGTCTGGTGCAATATGGAAGGCACTACCCCATCCATGTGCATCCAAGATCTTCCTAGCAGTAGGTTGTAAGAAGCGGAGATGTCCATGACACGAAATTCAGCATTGAACTCCATGGGACCGACCATGATGGTTAAGTTGATTTCTCCGATAGTGCTCCTTTGCGATCCATCAAACGCTTTTACCTTCATGTCACTTTCTCTTATCTTGCTTTGGTCAATCCTCATTCTTTTCAGAGAGATGAATAGACATATGTTCAAACCAGACCCTACGTTGATCAACACTCTCCCCACGAACCAATCTTTGCACTTGATGGCGACATGCAAGGCTTTGTTGTGACTCAGCCCCTCTGGCGGCAGTTCATCTTCGTGGAAACTGATTCGGTTGGACTCCATGACTTGCCCAACCATGCTAGCCAGATTCTCAACTGTAGTATCCATCGGGACATGTGCTTTCTCTAATACTTTCATCAAGGCCTTTCGATGGCTCTCTGACTTGAGGAGTAAAGCCAAGCCAGAGATTTGTGCAGGAGTCTTGCCCAAATGTTCAACCACAGAGTACTCTTTTGCTTGAACTTTCTTCCATAGTTCCTCGGACTCCTCCTCGTTGGTGCCTCGTCTACCTTGAACAAGATGCTCGGGGGTACAGATCCTCCCACTCCTAGTCATTCCTTGTGCAGCGGCAGTCTTAACTGTCAACTTATCCTTCTTCTCTGCTTCCACCTCAATGGGCTCTGGTGCTTTAGCTGCATGGGCTACAGAAGCATGTGCTGGTGCAGCCCCTTTTGCTTTGACAATGGTTCCCTCCAAGTTGCATTCTTCGTCTAACTTGATCAAGTTAACCTTATTATCTCCGAGGGTAGGTAGAGGGTTATTGTGCACATTTGGAGTTTTCAAGTGGATCACCTTTTGATCGATCAGGTCTTGTATTTTATCCCTTAAGGCATAATACTTTTTGGTATCATGACGAGGTCCTTCAGAGTGATAGGCACAGGTTTTAGTTTGGTCGAAGTAGGGTGGCATTCTATCAGGCATTTTGAATGGAACAGGTTGTATGTGGCCAGCTGCTTTGAGTCTTTCAAATAACTGAGTACGGGATTCGGCTAGCGGGGTATAGTTTCTTTTGGGTCTTGGGTTATTGTTTGCGTGAGGTCTTGGTGGATAGGTGTTGGTATTTATGTAGTTAGGACTTTGTGGGTATGGTGGTCTCTGTGGCGGTGGGTTTTTGGAACATGGGCTGAGTGTTGTAGACCGGATAGGTAGATGTGGGTGGAATGTATAGGTATGATGGAAGTGGTGTTTGGTAGTAGTGGTTGTAGGTGGGAGAGTGATCGAGTGATGCAACAACGAAGGAGACGTCGTCCTTCTTTTTCTTTGATGTACTGGTGTTACCGGTTTGTAATGCTTTGTTGGTGGCTTGTAATGTGGCCAAACTAACAATCCTACCAGTTTTCAAACCATCTTCAACCATATCTCTAATCTTGATCAAGTCTCCAACGTCTTGTCTTGCATGTTCAGCATCTTGTCAAAGTAGACATCCTCTTGTATGCGGATGAAAGTTGCCACTATCTCTGTGTCTTCCATAGGAGGTTGGACTGTGGCGGCTTCAGCTCTCCATCTAGTCGCGAACTCCCTAAAGGTCTCAGTAGGCTTCTTCTTCAGCTTCTCCAAATAGAACCAATCAGGCATGGCATTGGTGTTGTGCCCAAAGCTATCAACAAAATCTCCAGCCATTGCTTCCTCGCTTGTCCACTTCTTTTTTTGCTGCTTTGAATACCATACCAGCGTATCTCCAGTCAAACTATGGTTGAGCAATTGCATGCGAATCTTTTCATCGTGTCCAACCCCGACAAAGTTGTCACAGTAAGACCTCAAATGAGTCATTGGGTCGCCACTGCCATCGAACATGTTGAACTTGGGCGTCTTATAACCTTCGGGCAGCTTCAAGTCAGGGTACATGTAGAGGTCTTCATAAGTTAGTCCTATAGTTTCTTTGGTGCCTTGGAATTGCTTGAATTTATCTACGAGCCACTTGACTTGCTCTTTGGTGCCGTCCGAGTCTTCCTTTGTCCATGCATACATGTCGTGATCTTTGGTGGGTGAAGCAACAATTTTGGTTTCAACAGTGAAGGGAGGGAGGTTGTTTGGTGGTGCTTTTGGTGGTGCAATATAGGTGGGGTATGGGATGTCTTTCTCGGGGAATAATGGGTCTTTGTCGTGAAGGCGGGCAGTTTTGTTTGGTTTAGTGGTTCCATCAGCATGGACGAGAGGAATCGTATTCTCCAACTCAAACAGCCTTTGCTCCAGCTTAGCATAGTCGTCATAGGCAACCACACCTTGCTTTTCGGGGGTTCAATTTCTAGCCTTGTCAAACTCAGCCATGATATTGCGTCTCGTCCTTGTCCTTGTAGGTAAAAGGAGAGGTGTTGAAATTGATCCTCTAGATCTCAACCGGTACTGCGGCGCAGCCAGAATGCACAAACCAAACTTCAGGGACTTGGGACTAAAATAACAAAAAAAAGAAAATAATGTGAGTAAGTGTTAGCATTAATAAATTTGCGTTCTATTATGCAATGGACCTCTTTTTTTCTAGAGGTAGGCCTATCGAAGATTCAAAGTAATGTTTGCGCCGGACATATCATTTCATTTACATAAGCATAATCAACACAAGTCTTAAAACCCAAAAATAACAAAATTTTATTTGATTTGCTTGGCTTTATTACAATAACTAATTTGAGACCCCGACTTGACTAAATGAAAAAGAAAGACGACTCGACTAAAACGATTGGACTATGTGCAAAGCAAAGAGGTTTTTGAATCAAGCATCAGCTCCACCATTTTCTTTCTCCTTCTTCCCTTCGATTTCTTCCTTAGGTTTGTGAACCAGTTTGTTGGTGAGGGGGCAACGAACATCTCCAGCAGGTCCTTCCCAGCTTGCATATCACCTAGAGCTTTTGTGAAGAATTCACATATTTCCGACCCTATTATTTCCTTTTCCTCGAATAGTACTGACTTAAAATAGTCTTCCATCCCTTAAGCAGGTCTTGCAGATTCCCAGCGGCTTATCTTACTGCCATGATTTTGCTTGTCTAATACTTAAGTTCATCCCCTTTGACCCTTTCCTTGTATTGCCTTCTCATCTCCCTCTCTTGTGTCACCCTTAACTCTTTCTTATTTTGGTCAAACTTGTGTCGTAGCTTCTTGTACTTTTAAGCGACACTTGGAGCTTCGGCTTTTCTTTTCAGTGTGGTCTTTGATCAGAATTTCTCTCTATCTTCACTGAGCCACTGAGGATAGGTCAAAGTAATAACGGGGTTCACTCTACTGTCTCGGCCACGGCAAAATTGCAGAGCCTCCCTTCCCACATTGTCAATATTGTACCCACCATCGGATGCTCAATGTCATTTATGTCAATGTTGAAACTTCTGTCTTTTGTCAGCTAAGGAGTTTGTTGTGTCATCCCTACTTGTCAGGGGATTCTTAGGGGAACATAGTGATGAGTTCATCGGAATCCAATTAGTTTCAGGAAGGTGGTGTCTTGACCTTGTATGGAAACGATGAAACCAGCACAGTTTTCAATTACCCATTGCACTTCTTATAACTCCTCAAGCTTGGTGTACCATCCTCGCATGTTCGTGGGGTCTTCCCATACTATTGTTCCAGCTATGCGGGTGCTATGTGAGCGAATGCCTCCATCTCTTGATGGCCTTGGTGCTATTGGACTGATGGAGATACTGTGTAAGTGTTCTATCAACCATATTTGTAGCAAGAGGTTGCACCCTTCAAAGAAGTCTCCTCCCCTTCTACATTTGGTTAGAGCCCTATAAACTTCCCCCACGATCATTGGAACCAAATTTACTTGGCATTTGTGAGAACCTTTGCGCAGCCCTTCAACCACATTTCCCAGCCTTTTGTTGATTTTTCCTTCTTTCTCGGGGAAAACCATGCTTCCCAGAAAAGCAACAATGAAAGCATTTGATTCAGTCCATTCCTAATCTTGAATTTCCCATACCCCAGTCCAATCGTGCCTAAGAGTTGGATCTCCAAATCTAGAATATAGATACTCTAACTTGACCTTTCCGTCATGCACTCTCTCGACGTATGGATCATAAGGAGCGTGCAACAGCTCAATCAACTCCTTAGGGTCCACGTCTCGAGGATAAATCATGGTTTTGGGCCCAGGCTCTAACCCTGCTAGTCCTCCAAACTCCTCTAGCATTGGTGCTAACTCTAAACCATTGAAATGAAATACTGCCCTTTTGTAGTCCTAGAAATGTGTAGTAGCTTCGACCAAGCCCGGAATAGCGATGTAAGCCTTGAGAGTTACCAATTCCCCCAACACCTTTTGAACATAGAGCTTACTGACGGCAGCCAAATCTTCCCACCGGAGCCTGATCAAGTGAGGAGCTTGAGAAAAAGTCTCGAATTGAAGTGTACCTCTTACGGCCATAGTTTGAAAACAAAACATGAAAAGTAAATATCAAAACACTCTTATAGTCTTGATCACACTGAGGCAAGCGATCAATATTTTGCGCGAACATTTCTTCGAATCCATGCAAGGATGTAGTTTTGTCCTTTTCGGGTTGAGAACCCTTTCGACATTTAGAGTAGGACTATGATGTGCCAAGGACGTATAGCCTTCCTACGTTTATCATGATGCAAGGAAAGTAAATACGCATTTTGTTGCCAATTGTTTCCATACATTCCCCAAAACAGTTTTAAAATTCAATACATGACAACTTTTGGGAATACAAAAGAAATAAAAATGACATTTGACTAGGCAACACGCTCCTCCTCCAGCCTGACTCTTTTCGCTTCTCGGATAACCTCCTTGACTTCTTCCATAGCTTTGGTTAAGTATCCCTTGGCCGCAACTAAATGTAAAATTTCTACCTCAGTACACTCTGAATTCCATTGTTCAAGCTTCATCCCCAACGCCTCTATCTTTCCTTCCAACTCTAATGTATGTTTCTTTCATACTTTGATCTCTTCTTTGTTTTCTTTATCCATTTTAACAGCTTTCAACATGAACTCACGGTACCGAATTTGAGCTTCCGCCTCTCAGTCTCTTATGTCGTTCCCTCGGCTCGGCCCTACTACCACATTTCCCTTTATGCTAAAATGCAACCAGCTGTTGTAATTTGGTTCGCATCCAGTGTTGTATCTATCTGACGCTAATGACTCCTTCCCCATGACTTGTCTACCTACCCAGGATTTTCTAATGCTTTTGACTTTTGGAACAATGTCTTTAGTATAATCAAACTGGTAGGTCTTCGTGTCTGGTATGTGTGGGATGATTTTCTTTCACCCTGCTTGCCTCATCACCCTTAGTGGTTGATAGGGTTGGAGACTTCTCAATCCCATAAGTATCACAAAGGATGCCTTCTCAGAGCTAATGATGAAATCTGATGAAGGAAACCAAGTGAACATCCATTGAATCGAATCCTCCGTTATGCTTTCAAACGAACCTACCTATTTCTCCGTGCTGCTTGGCTGCTTGAATTTTGGAACCCTGTATCGTTCTCCAACCAAGTAGTTGTAAACGGTTGGCTTAGACAATTCTTGCGCACCTCTCACTTTCCTCAAATGCTCCTTGAACCACGCTTGTAGTAGAAGGTTGCAACCTTGAAAATATTTCACTCCTCTTTTGTAACAACCCAAAGCCCGATAAATGTCTGCCACAATCATAGGGACTATAGTGTAAAGATAACCATCAATCCCACTAAAAACCACATCAGTAACCATGACAAGTCTCGAAGATATATCGTGATTCGAGCTTTCAGGAAACACCACTATTCCTAGGAAACAAACAACAAATGCAAAGGGTCTAGCTCTCCTCCAGTCATTGTAGGATTTCAACTCTTTCTTACGGTCGTCGAATGTACTCAAATACCCAAATCTGTTGTAGAAATAGGATAAGGGTATTTTCTTTTGTTGTAAGAATTCCACATTCACACTTGTTACCATCCCTAACTTGTCGCGAAACTCCTCAGGTGTAGGGATACTAGAAGCCAAAATGCGACTCCTTTGCCAACGATGTTTGTCTATAAGGGTATTTTCTTTTGTTGTAAGAATTCCACATTCACACTTATTACCATCCCTAACTTGTCGCGAAACTCCTCAGGTGCAGGGATGCTGGAAGCCAAAATGCGACTCCTTTGCCAACGATGTTTGTCTAACCCCGAGTGTGATATGAATCCTCCTATCTCTTCCAGCAAAGGTGTTAACTCGACGTCCCCAAATCTAAACACATTTAGTTTTTCATCCCAAAATGACACCTACGCTTCAATCATTTCTCTACATGGTTCCATTTCTAATAGAGAAACCAAATGACCCAAATATTGGCGTACTTCAGTTTGTTCGCCCAATGACAAATTATTCCACCAATTAGTTAACAAAAGATGTGCTCCCATAGCCATTCCAAAGCGGTGAAACTTTTGACTCATGATGACCTATAAGAGAAAGAAAATAAATGATTAAAATTTCCCTCCCCTTTTGAGAACAATTGGGCAAATCAAAATGGGTATTTATTTTCACCTCCTTTTTCTTTTTTCTCATTTTTTTTCTTTTCTTTTCTTTTCTCTCAAATGCACATAAACATGTCTGAATGTTTCTTCAGGGTTAAAAACCTGTCAAGTTGTTTGGACAAGTTGCAGACTAGTCGGCTCATGGGGAGCCCTTCCTATGGCATGATGCATGCACATTACATTCCAAGAATAGTGTAATTCTTGACACGATTCCCCAAGGTGGACAACTAAGGGGTGAGATCATTTGAAATTGTTGGTTGTACCACAGACCAACTATATTCCAAACGTCCCTCCTAAAGGATTTTTTGAGGTGGAACGGCTGTGAGATCCACGTAATCACCCGTGTGTGTGCAAAGTGTCGTTTTCCAGGAGTGGAGGAGTATGAGTGAAATATGCCAATATTACATAACCAAAAACTAACAGAAAACCTAGGGCCAAGGTATGAAGTGCCAAATAGGCATAGGCAGTTTAGATTAGGCTAACACAGAAAAGAAATGGAACAAACAAGCAACCAAGCATAGGCAGGTGAACAGATGCAATATGTAGTTAGGGATAGAGAAATACCTTACAGAAGTGTGAAACAAACAAACAAAATGCAGAGAATGATTGATATTTGTAGGAGCAGAACTAGAAAGCAAACCAAGCAAAGATTTCTCCAAAAAATTAGAGAGAAAGTGAAATGTAGGCCTGTGAAGTGTTATGTGTTTTCTGTGTATGCAACTGTGCTCCAATGTCTTAGTGGTGTGTATTGTGAGACCAAGAGCTAGTTTATATGAGGGTTTGGGAATTTAAAATTCAAACGGGTGATATGCAAAAGGCAAGGAAAAGTTTCTTTCAAACTTAAAAAGATGCAATTAGGTGGACTTACCAAGTATAACTCAATCAAATCCTAATACTAAGGGGATACAAATATAGTTTTTCCTTCCTTTGCCTATTAGGGTCTAAATTGATAAAAGATTTAGCAATTCAATTAAGTTTAGGCTCCGGATCATGCTGAACCCCCTCAACAGATTCCTATAACTCCGCAAAATGGGGTAGAATCCATCTTAAATCAACTTGGACTTCTCCCCTTAACCCCAACTAAGTCCAGGTTCAAATTCAGATCATATATGCATGTCTTAGGCTTAAACTCAATTGACAGATTTCATAATGCCTTCAAATTGACATAGGATCAATCCAACAATTTGTTCCTATTCACACGCAATTTACAAGTTCAAATTGAAACTAGTTAAGCTTTCCCCAATCAATTTTACACTCGTTATCAAACATAAGCAAGTAACAAATTCACACAGATAGGGCTAAGTTATAATGAACATGATTGGTTGTAAACGATTAATAATTTTAGGTCATAATTTTAGGCTTTTGGACCTAATAAAGATGTCATGAAATTCACACTGCAGGAAAAACAAATACATAACAGCTTCACTACCAAGCTTAGGGAATCATTAATCGGCGAGGGTCGTAAATTAACTAGTTAATGAAACATATATGAAATTAAGTGAGTCCTAGGCTTTAGCGATCACACAAGATCAGAAACCACGAAAGAAAGGGGAAAGAACACAAAGCAAACAGTTAGGGTTACCCATTTTAATCGGAGCCGGGTCAACCTCGACCCGTCTTAAACAAGTTCGCATGAGGGATTTCCATCTTCCTTTAGCAACAGCACACCATAAATTCAGCTTAGGTATGGCCGGTGTCTTTTTAGGCAACAGAAAACCCCTGTCGACAAGAGGTCAATTTTGACCTTCGTCGAAATGGCCAAAAACTATGGGAGTTTTTTAGCGGACAAAGAGAGGAACACAATGACATAGCTTATTTTGAGTTTCACCGGCGGAATCGACCGGAAAGTTATGGTAACAGTGAAGGCAATAGGTTTTCGCGAAAGAGAAGAGGGGTGAGGGCGGCTGAAACAAAAGAGGGGAAATGAAAAGGGTTTTGAGGGTTAGGGGGTCGGGTTTAGTTAAAAAATAGAAATATTATCCTGGCTGTTGGATTATCAGCGTGGACGGCCAGAATTTAAACACGTAGGCGTATAGGTGGCATAATAAGCTGAGGTGTATGTGTGTACGTGTATATGCGTATATCTAGTGTATAAGTGTCTATAAAATGTGTATATGTGTGTATAAAATACATATAAATACATAGAAAAATTGTATAAATTACTTATAAAAATTATAAAAATAAAAAAATTAATTGTGAGAGCTAAATAATTAAGAAAACCTATTATTTTAGGTTTTAAAATACATTAGGTGATTTTGTTTTAAAATAGGAATAATCACAAGAAATTGTAAGGAAAGTGCAGATTTTGTAAAACCGTACTCGTTTGTGCAAATGCCTTTTAAAGGTAACCTAATATGTGTGCGTGCATGAAATAGTGACTTGAAATAGGGTGAATGTATGATAATGGTGCGGTTATAATGCAATTTTGACTGAATAACGGCTGTTGGAATAAGAGGGACAAAATCAGGTGTCAACAACCACCTGCTCATTAAAACACCGAGCTAATCTCTGAGCTGAATCAGTAGTCTTCAAAGGGATGAAGGGCGTCGATTTGGTCAGCCACAATAACCCAGACTGAATCATGGGGTCACAAGGTTTTTAGCAGAAAAACCATAAAATACATCGTGATCTGCTCCTACTTCCACTCGGGAATGGGCAATGCCAGAGCTAACCCTGCAGGTCTCTGGTGCTCGAACTTAACCTGCTGACAGTTCAAGCAATAAGACATATAATCAAACACGTCCTTTTTCATCCCCTTGCACCAATATAGCTCTCGAAGATGCAGATACATATCAGTAATGCCAGGAAGAATAGAATAACGTGTGCTATGAGCCTCGTGGAGCACTGACTGCCTCAAGTCTCCAACATCAAGGACACAAAGTTGCCCATTAAACAAAAGAACACCATCTGAATCAAGCTCAAAGGAGGGAACTCCTCCACTTAGGACCCCACCATGCAGCTCCTGCAAATAAAGATCCTCGAACTGTCTTCCCTTAACCTAGCTGACTAAGGAAGACTGAGCTGCAATACATGCCAAGACTCGACTGGATTCTGGGCGAATAAATTTCACTCCGGAGTCACCAATAGACTGCAATTCTCGGACCAAAGATCTCATGTCAGCATAAAAAAAAAGCCATGCTGCCAATGGACTTCCTGCTCAGAGCATCGTTTACAACATTCACCTTCAAGGGATGATAACATATGGTGAGTCAATTCAAGCTACCTCCACTGCCGGCCATTAAAATCTTTTTGAGATAAGACATACTATAAGCTCTTGTGATCGATGTACACCTCACAAGGCTCACCATAGAGATACTGCCTCCAAATATTCAGAGCGAAGACCACAAATGCTAACTCTAGATCATGAGTCGGATAATTCTTCTCATTTGGATTCAGTTGCCTGAAGCATCGGTGATCACCTTCCCATGTGCATAAGAACACATCTAGGACCCACAGGGGACGCATCGCAATAGACAATAAATTGACCAATGGTAGAAGGAAGCGATATCACTGGAGCTGAAGCCAATAAGGCCTTGAGTCAGACGAGTCAAGGGAGCTGCAATAGAAGAAAACTTTTCAACGAACAACCGATAAGATCCTGCCAATCTGAGGAAGCTACGGATCTCTATCGGAGTGGTAGGACGAGGCCACTTCTGCACTACCTCAGTATTCTTTGAGTCCACCTTGATACCCTCACTGGATACTACGTGACTCGATAAAGCTATAGAGTCAAGCAAAATTTTTCATTTCAAGAACTTCACGGAGGGTCTGAAGAACCACCCTTAAATGATAATGATGCTCCTCGGGACTAGGAGAATAGATAAAAGTTTCATCGATGAAGACAATGACAAAGGAATCAAGGAAAAGCTTGAATATCCGGTTCATGAGATCCATAAAGGCTGCAGGGGAATTAGTCAGCCCAAAAGACATAACTATGAACTCGTAATAGCCGTAATGAGTCCTGAAACCAGTCTTCGGGATATCCGACTCCCAAATCTTCAATTGATGATAATTAGACCAAAATCAATCTCAGAAAAGAATTTAGCACCCTCCAACTGATCAAACAAATCATCAATACGAGGCAAGGGCTACTTGTTCTTGATGGTGAACTTATTCAGCTACCGATAATCAATGCACATCTTCATGGTCCTATCCTTCTTCTTAACGAACAGTAAGGAACACCCCACGGAGAAATACTCAGCCTAATGAATCCCTTATCAAGAAAATCCTACATCTGCTCTTTCAGCTCCTTCAACTCTGACGGAGCCATGCGATAAGGAGGAATGGAAATGGGCTGAGTCACTGGCACTATATCAATGCCAAAATCGATCTCCAAATCAGGAGGAAGTCCCGGAAGATCATCTGAAAACACATCAGAAAACTCAGTCATAATGGGAACAGAGTCAAGGGACAAAATCTCCATCGAACTATCTCGAACCATGGCAAGGTACGCCGACCACCCCTTATTTAACATCCGCTTTGCCTGCAAATGTGAAATATTACGCTATGTAGGTGGCGATTGAGAACCCTGCCACACTAACGGCTCCAAACTAGGAAGAGATAATCGAATCGACTTGGCATGACATTCCAAGGTGGCATAACGCGATGCCAACCTATCCTTGCTGATGATAACCTGAAAATTAACCATATCCAGGATCGGAAGATCTACCAAGATCTAACGGCCCCCAAAGGATATAGTACAGGCTGGATAAACCCGATCCACTACAATAGAGTTTTCGACAGAAGTAGAAAAAAAAGGATCGCGGAGACGCATATAATCAACATGAAAACCCACAACAAAATAAGGAGAAACATAAGAATAGGTGGATCCTGGGTCAACAAAAGAATATGCATCTCGACCACAAACAGATAGAATACATGTAATAACAGGAGGAGATGCCTCGACATTCTGCCTAGCTGGTAATGCATAAAGCTGTCTCTGTGGTTGAGCTGAGCCACCATTCTGAGAACCTCCTTTGGAGGGACCACCAGAACCACGCCCATGAGGACGAGACTGGGATGGACAAGTGCTTGAAGGTGAGGGAAAGAACGGCTACCACCTTACTGATGAAGATAATGGCAATCAATTTTATGATGCCCTAAATCCTGACAGATAAAACAGCCAGAAGAAGACCAATGCTGCTTAAACTGCAACTGATCACGAGGACGAGATTGGGATGGAAACTGACCCTGAGAAGGAACAGGCGCACCCTGAAAACTCTGCGCCAAGGGCTGTAGTTGCCTCACAAGAGGCCTACTCTGCTACTGATAACTCCTACGTCCAGATGGGGTAATATAATTCCCTGGACCACGGGATCTCTTACTCTCCCGCTCTAACTCCTCCATCTCCAATTTATGAAATGCCTCATACCGCCTAGCAATATCAATGACGACATCAAACGAAGTGTTGGCATCAATCTCACAAACCATCTTGGACCGCAAATAAGGATAAAGCCTATAAATAAAACGCCTGACCCTCTCGTACGACTCCTGCACAAAATCTGGAGCTTACGCAGAAATCTCAAAAAACAAAAGCTTATATTCCGAGACTGACATGTTACCCTATCCAATCCTATTAATCTGCCTCCTCTTTTCATCCTTCTGACTACGAGGAAGAAACTTCTCCATAAATCAGTAGGAGAACTCACTCCAGGCCAGCTTAGGGAAGCCTTACCCTGCTGATCGGAGTGTGGTCCACAAAGCAAAAGCTGTACCTCAAATTGGAAGGTAGTATACTCAACTCCACACTACTCAAGATAACAAATGGCCTCTAGGATACGCTAGCATTAATAAAGAAACTCAAGGGGCTCATCTGATGCATGACCGAAGAATTTTGAAGGATAAAGTTTGATAAAATAATGTAGCCTCACCGGATTATCAGCCTCATATGCTACCTAGGCTGGCTGATCAGCCTGAACAATGCGAGGCACAATACATGCTGCCTCGGAAACGTAATCACCTAGAGCATGAACTGTTGGAGATAAATATGGAGCTGGAATGGGGACTCCTTGAGCTTGAGCACCAATATCTACCGCATCCTGAGGAGCTGCCTGAGGAATAGGAACATCTACAGTAGCCTGAGGAGCTGTCTGAGGAATGGGAGGTGGCTGGGGCATCCCCGCCACCAAGAATCTCATAAAAGCATTATGAAGTGCCGAGGGAACGAATAAGCCCTTATCCCCCTGCCTACCATGAACTGGCACCATTGGGGCCTCTACAAGTGGATAAGCATAATCAACAACCTTCGCGGCCTAGGCACTCTACCTCTGGCTCATCCACGACCTCTGCCTCGACCACGACTAACACCACCTCATCACGGAGTAGCTGGCCTAGGAGCTGCTTCTGGCTCCTCCCCCTCCTGCTGAGCAGCTGCACGCGTTCTCACAATCACTGCGAAGAGTTTAGAAGAGAATTTAACCTCACATAAGGAAACCTGCGCTTGACAGGAAAAGAAAGAAAGGAAACTGCCTAAATGCCACCATAGTCTCTCGTAGATAGGTATGGACATATCCTCCCGATCAGTGAGACTCTATTAGACACTGTCATGATCTGGAAAGACTCTAAACCGGGCTCTAATACTAAATGACACGACCTGAAACTTTGACCAGGCCGTGCGGGCACCCGACTACCACCCCTAGACCTGACATGAACCCTATAAGCTTAACTCAAGACGAACAATATGAGAATAACATATAAATCATAAACCTTACATGAAAATACTTGAATCATAACTTTGACAATATAAGACGACTCCAAAGTTAAACAAAGACGCGTATAAAATGCGTATCATATACATAAACTGACATATTTACCAGCTATCTGAACAACACAGCTACTACTCAAAATACATAAGTCTAGAAGTTTCCAGATATGATATCTACGAAGTCCAAAAGATAAATACATCTCCTGAAGGGATCAAAATAAAATTAAGCTAGTGTATCTACAATTGATGGCCTCAATGAACAAGCTGGCTTACCGTAGACAGCTAGAAAAGGTTCCTACTCCTCAATCACGCTGCGGCTGACTGGATCCAGAAGTGTAATATGCCAAAACGAAAATACAACACAAAAAACAGGTAGGGAGTTAGTCATAAGGACTCAGTAAGCAAAGAATAGCAGAAATAGTTAAAATAGCCAGGAAAATAGAAAGTAGTGAAACATAACAGATAAACAATGAACAAATGGGCAAGTAGCAGATATATATAGATGGAAAACACTTATAAGGATATGAAATGAATGTAATCATGATGCAACGAGGTCACAAGGGCCCAATTAATGGAGCGGAATCCTCCAACTCTGGGGCAGAATCCTCCTACCCTCAATATATGCAAGGAACAGAATCCTCCTGCTCTTAAGGCGAAATCCTCCTACCCTCAAATGACATAACAACCCAAAAATCAAGTCACATAACCAGAAAATATATAAAAGGTTGTGGCATGGTAAGTACGCCCTGTCAGCAGCTATTCACGTAAAGAACGCGTGAATCGAATATCCAAAAGACCAAAGGCTGTCAAAGAAGCAGCTAGAATTACCTACCTATAGTTATGGGCCGATAACACTACTGCACAGCCTCCTTTTCTGGCTGACGTCCCTAAAAAATATACCAATTTCATAATTTTTACGGTTCTAATCCAATTTTCCCAATTCAATTTCAAGATATTCATGCTTGAAAATCTTGAATTAATGAAATTAGTTAACTTAGAATCAATACCTGATAATATCCAGTGATTTTGTCCATCAATTTTCCTTTGAAACCGATTAAAATTGCTTAAGATCAAATAGGAAATGAAATGGGTTGGCTAGAGCCCTTTTTATAAAAATGCCCTATGGCAACGATTCTAAATATGTTGCAGTAGATGGGAAAAGCGTTGTGATAGCACCGAAAAATGCACCAGCAACAACTGGTGCAACATTTTGGGTCCAAACGGATCCTACGAATCACGGAATGATTCCAAATTTTGTACACAAGTCATACAACACTTGTCTGACATGCTCGTGAAGACGAAACTCGAATCAAATCTCGGAAGCTCAAGATAGGGGTCCCACGAAAAGAGGTCGATTTCTTTATTTTCGGGATTTTAGCGAAACTATCCGAATGAACTCAGAATTTGCTTCCTATAGTTTCCACAGGTTACAAATGATCATACAAGCATAATGCAACTTTCGTATATCGAATCGAAGCTCATTTACTCAAATCGAGTTTGGAAACCTCTTTTAAACTTTACCGACAACCGAAACGGAAACCTTCTAAGAAAAACCTACCAAACGAGGTCCGAAACTTTACATGCATGTATTAATGGACCTTATGGATCTTTTAAGACTATTGACATGCTGATCGAAATTCTAACTCCTGAAGCGACTAATTAAGATCGTTTCAAAGATATATGGAAGAGTTTAATAGTAAATATACATGGAAGTTTTGTAATTTCATAAATAAGGAAATTATATCAAAATAAATACTATATATATTTTCTAAAAAATTTGGGGAAAAGGTTTATATGTATACACACAAAAATCATAGCCATTCTATTTGCATAGAATCAAGGCTAAGCTTTTGATGCGGGGCATACTACCACAAGACCCTTTACTAGAAGCCAAGTCAAATCAATCCATGATGCTCACCTTCACTTGGTATGGAAAGGCTTGGACGTGGGAGATGGGAGCTCCGGAAGCACCTTGAAGATCATGCATTGTATCACCATTGAAGGAGGACCATCTAGGCCACAACTAGGAGCTCAAGAGCCACATTTTGAGGCATTTTCAAGAAGACACAGAAGGAGGAGGAGCGCCTTGTTTTTCAGGCGGAGCGCCTAAATTCTCCCCTACTCTCTGAAGTTTCAACCAGGCGGACCGCCCCTGCACATGGGCGGACCGCCAAGTCTGCTGCATGGTTTCAGAAGTTCCAATAGATGCGGGGTGCCTCCTAGGTGGGCAGAGCACCTGAATTTGTGAGAAGCCATCCGAGTTTTCCATATTTTTATGGTGTAATTCCAACTTTGGCCCTAAGTGGCTTCTATTATTTTAATCCACTTTGGGGGTATTTAGGAACTTTCATTACATGTTTGTAGAAGACTATAAGAGTCTTCATTAGGTTATTTACTCATTACACTACTTTGAATACACAAAACATATGAGATACTCTCTTTTGAAACCTTGTAACTTTGGCTTGAATTCAATTGAAAGATTCCAAGTTGAACCTCAATCCTTTTCGATCATTCTATTTGCAAGAACCTCAAGATTCTTGAGGATAGTTGTATAGTGTAGGTGATTCTTGACCTTCATTCGGGGTGTAACGAAATATTATTCCTCGTTGCTACTTGAACAATCGTGTGAGTCTCATCTCATTTTTATCTTGTTTATCGCTTCCATAGTTTCCCCGTATCAGGTTTCAACAACCAGTTACCAAATGGGCAGACACTTCTTAACTGGTATTAAACTAATATGAATTTGACTAACAAATCATATATAGTCGAGCATCATTAATAAGTGCCATACTCAATTCATTCTGAAACAATTCAAATGGACAATTCAATTTAGATAACCAAATGGCACTATCAAAATATTTTAAAGAAATAAATTAAGGGTGACAAGTATGTCGCTAGGGTTTAGGAGTTGTAGGTGTGTATACATGTTGAAATGTTAAATTTGATTTTCGTTGTTAGATCAAGCAAATGAAGTGCTGAGATTTTGACACGTCAATCGAGTATATATACTTACATATATGTGTATGTATGGATGTACATGTATTGCTGATGTGTGGGGGCAAGTTATGAAATTGTGAGGTTGTATCACACAGTTGGATGGGATGCGCACATGCCTAGTTAAATTATGCATGTGTTATACTTGTTCTAGAAGTGTATATTAGTGAGGTGTAATCCTACTTGACACTGAGGTAGTGTATGGGTGGACAATGAGAGATGACGTGGCTCCGTGTAGTGTAAATAAATTTATAAATTGACCAATTAGCTAGTATTTAATTAAAATATCGATAAATATAAGTAATTAGTATAAAAACAGAGAAAATTATAGATAGCTATACATTTAATCACAAGTAGATATAAAGTATAGATAGTCACAGGTAATAATTATATGATACTGGTAAGGTGCTAAATTGCATAAGTAGCTAAAATTAGGATGTGCATTTAAGAAATAGCTTAAATGATGCAATTATGTAATATACTTATAATTAATAAGTTTTACATAAATAGTAGAATAATAAGGGTTACACACATAAGTACGTGCTATCTAATGCAAATTAGTTTGAAAAATTAATATTACATCTTTTAATTAAATATAGCCAATTGTAGAAAAAATAGAGGGACAAAATTGGGTGTCAACAGCTGCCCCTAGTTGCCTGGGGATTACTATTGCATATATCTCCTGGCAGTCGATGAGGGTCCGCGCCGGTGAAAGATTACTGTTGCATATATCTCCTGCTAGTCGATGAAAGTCCCGCACCGGCGATAGGTTTCGGGCACATGTGACCCCATTACATCATTATACACTCATTGCATATCTTTATGTGTGTTATGTGAACTGTATGGACTTGTTGCATTATTTATTTGTGATTGACTTAGTTGATTGGATGCTATGATTCTATTTTTTCCTGACTAGTGTACCTATCCTATAAAGTCGCTAGTTATTCCTCGCTTATTGAGTCTTTATGACTCACTCCTTCTTTATTTCTTACTGTGTCTTTTCATTTTGAAAGATTCTGCTCTAAGACCCAGCCAGCCGCGTCGTTATTGAAGAGGAGTACATTCCTACCTGTCCACAATGAGCCATCTTGTTCATTGAGGCCACCGAGTGTAGATATTATAGTTTATCTTATTTTTGCTCCTTTCGGGAGATGTGTATATCTTTTGGACTTCTTAGATGTCGGATCTGGAAACCTCTAAACATGTGTATTTTGGGTAGTTAGCTGTATTATTAAGATAGCTCGTATATATGTCTATCCTTGGAAGTTATCTTGTGTTGTTAAGGTTAGGTTCATTTTGTTTTTAAAGTAATTTTGTGTCATTTAAATTGATTTAGTCAATATGGTTTGCCTGACAAGTCTAGGGGAGATAGTCGGGTGTTGTATGGCCTAGCCGAGAATTTGGGTCGTGTCGGTATTACATAAATAAAGGAATAATAGTAGGGGTTACACACGTAAATGCATGATATCTAATGTAAATTTATTTGAAAAATTAGTACTACACTTTTTTTATTAAATATAGCCAATTGTAAAAAAAATGGAGGGATAAAATTGGGTGTCAACAGTGAGGGCACTTGAGATATGAGAGATTGGAAGATACAAAATCATCAGCCATAAGTAAGATGGGAGCTATTTATTACTAAGCATGTTTTAGATACTACGAGAGGCTTTGTATGTCATGGAATGTGATTTTAGTTCTTGTGGTTGGTACTATTTGGTGGATATTGGCATGCATTATACTAAATATTGGTACCAAGCGAAGTCATATGCTATTGTGATTTGAAATGGAATTGATTAAGTTTGAGTCTTAGTTTAATTGCATAGGATAAAGCTTTAGAGTTGCTTGAGGGCAAGCAGAGACTCAAGTTTGGGAATGTTGATGTGTTGGTATTTTACTTATACATCTAGCTTTTTATGAGAATTACCTTGATCGTAAGCTAATATTTGTGAGAAATCTTATGTATTTCTCTTTGTTTCAAGAGATTGGTGCTTATAAGAGAGAAAAAAGAGAGACAAAGGAAGTCAAAAGACTTTGAAGGAACACAAAAAGGAAATTTCAGACTCAAGCTAAGTGGAAAAAGTAAGGAAAAATATCTTCGGCGGCTGAATATTCGCTAAATTCTAATGGTCAACTGGAAAAAAAAATATATTCCCAAGCTGGAGTAGACAGAACATCAAGCAAAGGATTCAAAGGAGACAATCATAGGCCGCAAAATAAGATTCGCTGCCGCAGATTATTAGGCAAAATTAGAAAGGGCGGCTGCTGAAATATTGGCCGTAGAAAAATTGCCTGAACAACATATGGTCGCAGGGGATTGAAATATCCAAGATGGAGATTGGCTCTCCGCCTTTCCAGAAGGCAAAACAATCAACTCCAACTTAGAGACCTAGCGGTGCCTGCCGAAGGCCATGTGCTGCCGTTGATTATTTGGATATTTAGCATAATTTATTAAGTAGGGAAAATTTGTAAATATAATTTAGCCTACGATACAAATAGGAGAAAAGGCCCTTGGGACAAACACTTTTGACATTAAATCATTTTGTAAAGGCTTGGAGAGCAATGCAGGGCTTTAACGCCTACGGTAAGGATTCTAATCTTAGTTTTCTATAATCATTTTCATATTTCTTCTTAGTTTTATAATTAACCATGTATTATTATCCCCTAATATGAGTAGATAAAGTCATATTAGGAGTTTAGACATAATAGGTAATTAAATAATTATGGGTATTTGAATTTATTAAATAATATTGTTGGATTTTATTATATGGTTCTTGTTATGCTTTATTGTTAACTTGAGTGATTGCTACACTTAAATTTATACCCATTTTTGCTTGTTTATCTATTTGACAAGGTTAAACTTGCTTGGATATATAAAATCTAGCTAGGATTTGAGTTTTATAACAACAACAGATCCAGTATATTTCCACAAATGGGGTCTGGGAATGATGAGGTATACGCAGATCTTACCCTTACCTCGAGTAAGGTAGAGAGGTTGTTTTTGAAAGACCTTCCGCTCAAAAGGAACAGATTCCATTCTTAGGGTTAAAGAGGTTGAACTTTGTGCGCTTTGTTTTGTCTTTAACGAGCTTAACAAAGTAAATGCTCTCTATACTTGACAGTTTTAGAATATTACTTGAGTTAGATCGTCCATAATTATTCATCTACTAAAATTATATGATTAAGTCAATACTTGTTGTTAGGAAATCACTTTCGTTGTATAAGTCCCCAGCTTCTTTTAATTTGCATGTTGTTAACTCAGTCATTACTTAAACTTCGATTTATTCTTTTTGCTAAGCTAGAATTAGTTACTTTTATCCAATCAACATTTAGGAATATAGAACTATTCTCAAATCGAATACCATATAAATATATAAACATTGAACGATGCTAATTCCCTGTGGAACGAACCGTTTTTACCGGATATCATATTTGCATCGACCAGTGTCCCTTAAAGGTATGCTTAGCAATGAGCAGTCTAGAAGGGTATCTTTAGTAGATATAGAGTGGACTAGTGGTTGAATGGAAAGGTACAAGGGAGAGTAGAAGCCAAGAAAGATGCGAACAAGAAGTTAGTAGAGAGTAAGAATGAGGAGGACAAGCATATAAATAGGGAGAGCTTTAAGATAGAGAAGACAGAGAAGAGGCTAGCAGTTACGTCGGCTAAAACAACAACTTTTGAATTCTATAGAGTTTTTTTTACAACTATGTTTTACGGGGTGGTGTATCGGACAGTTAAGAATACATACTTTCATAAGATAAAAGTAGTAAAAATCAGAATGCTTAGACTGATGTATAGGTATGCTTAGAGGTATAAGATTAGAAACGAAGATGTACATGACAAGGTGAGAATAACCTCAGTATTGGACAAGATGTGAGAAGCGAGGTTGAGATGGTTTGGACATATGAAATTGAGAAGTACAAATGCCCTAGTGAGAAGGTGCGATGGGTAGACATTGTTGGGCATACAGCGAGGTAAAGGTAGACTGAGGAAGAACTAGGGCGAAGTGATTAGACAGGACATGACACTCCTTCAGCTCACTGAGGATATGACCCTAGATAGATGAACATGGAGGCCGATATTATGATCAAATGTTAGAGAATAGTGGATCATTTTTTGTCCTATTAATATTATGTTTATGTATACCTTCTTTTTTAACTTATTCTTCGTCTTTATCACTACTATTATTTCCTCTATGTTGATTTTTTTTTTAAACCCCACCCCTTCTCCTCTCTCAAAACTAATACTGACTCTCCTATTTTTTTGCTCCTACGCTGACTCGAACCCACAACCTCTTGAATATAGATGGAGAGTGCTTACCATCTAAGGAACCCTCACTTGTTTGTTGGTTATCTTTAGGTATTTGGTGTTTGTACTTTTCTAGTTAATTTTTTTCCCAAACCTATTTTCAGAAAAGCTTTTCTTGAGATGATGGTCTATCAGAAACAGTCTCTCTACCTTACTCAAGGTAGGGATAAAGTCTACATACACCCCACCCTCCCCAGACTCGACTTGGGATAAAGTCTACATACTGAAACGACCTCGGTTAGTCGTTTCGGAAGTTAGGACTCCGATTGGCGTGCCGATAATTTTAAAATATTTGTAATATCCATTAGGACCTGTCTGTAAAATTTGAGCTTAATCAGACCTCGTTTGGTAGGCATCGGAAGAAGGTTTCGGTTTTATTATCGATAAATATTAAAAAGAGATTTTCGAGCTCGGTTTTGGCGAATGAGCTCCGATTCGAAATCCGAAAGCGCCGTTAGGTTCGTATGATTATTTGTGACTTTTTTTATCTTTCGAAAGTGAATTTCGATGTTGTTCGGCTAGTTTCCGCTAAAACGCCGAAAGTTAAATAATTTGATCTTTTTTCATTTAATTTGCATATTGAGTTTCGGGAGTTCGATTTGAGATCCGCCTTCGCGAGTATGTTACATATATTTTGTATAACTTATATGCAAAATTTGAAATTATTTCAAATATCGTAGGGTACCGTTTTAATTTTTGTCGCGAAAAGAAAAGAAAAAAAAAAGGGGAAATAACACAAAAGTTGGCGGTGGGTCCTTAGCTTTTTTAAAGCTAAGGACGAGGCTTATGTAGTAATATATAGAAACATAAGTAAAATAGAATATGAACAGAGAAAAATGAAATGGCGCAAAAATGGAAAAAATGCCAGAAAATGAGAAAAGAGCCGGGAAAATAGTAGAATTTTTACTCTGAAACATTCAGGTAATGATCTTAATGCATTATTTGAGTTTATTACGTGTGTTTGAATATATTTTAACGGTAAAACTTGGAATATTAGACACCGTTTTAATAAGTTCAGTTAATAGTTTAAGGAGTCAAATGGACCCCGATAGTGGAATTGATTATATATTCGTACTCAGTGAGTTATGGGCAACATATAAAATATAATTTATTTAGGGTTTGGTTATGTGACCATAAACCCTGTACATAGGCCTGGCCTGCGTATTGCGTATACGAATAGGGTATCTGGTTCCTAACCGGATTGCCATAAGATGTGAGGAATGAAGCCTTTAGCCTAATTTGATATATTTTTCTGCTTATTGAATAGAGTAGGATTGTTTGGCAATGAAACCAAAGGACAAGCGGTTATTGAGTGGATGTACTAACTTTGTAATAAGGTAAGTGTTTATATCCATTTCTTTAGAGGCACTTGGCCTCGTGGATTTTCTACCACGTGTTCCTTACGTGTGTAGATGCCGATAGGCGTACTCATTACGCCTTAGCTTTGGATTTTCATTGTATATTATAGGTTATGTCCTGTTGTTGGTATTGCATTGAGGATCTGAGCATTGTACTCTGGCTGTTAGTTGGCATCTACTTCCCGGCTGTCGATGAGAGTTCCGCGCCGGTGAAGGGTTATTATTGCATCACATTGTATTCATATGCATTATATGTCATTCATATGCATTACATTGCATATCATATTGGGTGCAGGAATATTCCGCCCCAGGAGCAGGAGTATTCTGCTCCATTGTATCATATTGAGGGTAGGAGGATTCCGCCCCAGGAGAGTGCATGAGTATTCCGCCTCAGCTTTACGTTATATCGGGTGCAGGAGTATTCCGCCTCTGTTTTATATTATATCGGGTGTTGGAGTATTCCGCCCCAGGAGCAGGTGTATTCCGCTCCAGTTAGTTATCAGATTTGATTCCCCTCGAATGCAGGAGTATTCCGCTTCGAGGTGGGATGGCGGGCACATGTGACCCTTTGCATCATATTTCATTTCATTTCATTTCATCTCACTTCATTTCATTTCATCTCAATTCATACCATTGTGTAGACTTGTGGTACATGACTACTGTTCTGCTTATATGTGCATTGCTTATTTGTTAACATGTTTCTGGCTCATATTCCTGGCTGAGTTTATGGTTTTATACGTGTTTTCGGTTATTATCTGGCTCTTCCTTTTTATAATTTAAATAAGAGAAATTTGGTTTATCTGTTTCTTCTCCCTGGCTAGCTATCCTATTTTTTGAGGTGGCTAGTCTGCCCCACTTATTGAGTCTTTTTGACTCACCCTTGTTTGTTGTTTATTTCTTGTCTATTTATTCCGTTTCGGCAGGTTCTCTCTAGGATTGAGTTCGACCCGTTGTGAAGGAGCGAAGACAACTTCAGCTGTCAGGGTGAGCCGGCTTTTATTCCGGATGGCCACCAGTTTATTGGTTATTATTTCAGTTGCATTTTGATCCCTTCAGGAGGTATCTGTCTTCTTTGTACTCTTAGATGTCTAGTCTGGATAACCCTAAACCTAGTATGTTGGGTAGGCAGCTGTAATTTCTTTTGTACAGCTTAGAGGTATCAGTATGTCAGTAATTTTTTAAGTCTTGTTCTTATTTATGAATTGACTTATATTTATTTTCCTAATTTAATTGGTAAGGGTTCGCCCGACGGGTCTAGGGAAGGATGTCGGGTGCCTGCACGGCCTAGCCGGATTACGGGTCGTGTCAGTTGGTATCAGAGCCCAGTTTATAGTCTATCAAGACTAAGACAGTGTCTAGTAGAGTCTCGCTGATGGGTACGTAGACGTCTGTACTTATCTACGAGGGGCTATGATGGCATTTAGGAAGTTTCACTTCCTTCTTTCCTGATCGTGCGTCGGTCTAGGATACAAAAGTATTTTTGTTAATTCCTTCGTGGTAATTGTGAATCCAAGTGCGACAAATCAGCAAAAGATATGAGTTCAAGACGAAGCAGTCTAGCCTGGGGCTAGCACTGATGAAGCCCCGAGAGTTTTTGACCATTCTGACGATCTAGTTACGGATGTACGAGCTCGCAATGGGCACGAGAGCAGGGTCTTGTAGTTCCCTTGGCTCTCTACGATGCTTTACGAGAATCTTGGCAATGCAGATACCTCAAGAATCATGTTATTCTACAAGTTTGTCTCGGTATAAAAGAGTTTTCTGGTATTATCGGAGTTTCCTTTTTATGGGAAGGTTAAATTGACATAGATTTTGTTACATAAAGCTACAAAGGGTAATGAGAGGCGTCATTTGACGTTTGATTTGATCCATCAGGCGGTGGTGCTTATAGAAAATATATGGAGCTGTGAACTCGAGAGTTGCAGCTGTTTGGCAACTCGAGAGAGTAATTTGGTAGCTCAGGTCTGAGCCGCGTTGTGTATTTAGCTAAGTCTTCCTTAATCCAGCAGGTTGTGTGACGATGACTATTTCTATTCAAATTAGTTGTATGAGTTTATGCTCTAAGTGGAGGAGTCTTCCTCCAATTGATACTGAATCATAATATTAAATCTGTAAGGCGTTGCTGAAGCGTAAGCTAATTCTTTGTTTCATCGACTTGTTCTATATCGAAAAGTATATCGACGAGGTGATTCACCTGCAGAATCATGTTAATCCATCCAAAGTTTCATGTATCTTTGTTTTGATAATGTAGAACACTCCTCTCGTGATCAAGGAAGGATCATCTTAGTCAGAATAACCCGGGCAATGATATTATCATATCATCCAGATATATTTTGTTCCAAAAGTTCGATATGCGTGTTATAATTCTGATCCTGTAATCTGAAAATAATGCCCGTGGAGTAGTTTATGAAGGTCGTGCAAGTTCTCTTGTTATCTGTGCAAATTTTTCTTTAGACTTAGGCTCGTTCGAGGATGAACGAGAGTTTAAGTGGATGAGAATGAAACGACCTCAGTTAGTCATTTCGGAAGTTAGGATTCCGATTGGCGTGCCGATAATTTTAAAATATTTGTAATGTCCATTAGGACTTGTCTGTAAAATTTGAGCTAAATCAGACCTCGTTTGGTAGGCATCGGAAGAAGGTTTCGGTTTTATTATCGATAAATATTAAAAAGAGATTTTCGAGCTCGGTTTTGGCGAATGAGCTCCGATTCGAAATTCAAAAGTGCCGTTAGTTTCGTATGATTATTTGTGACTTTTGTGATCTTTCGAAAGTGAATTTCGATGTTATTCGGCTAGTTTCCACTAAAACGCCGAAAATTAAATAATTTGATTTTTTTCCATTTAATTTGCATATTGAGTTTCGGGAGTCCGATTTGAGATCCGTCTTCGCGAGTATGTTACATATATTTTGTATAACTTATATGCAAAAGTTGGAATTATTTCGAATATCATAGGGTACCGTTTTAATTTTTGTCGTGAAAAGAAAAGAAAAAAAAAGGGGAAATAAGACAAAAGTTGGCGGTGGGTCGCTAAGGACGAGGCTTATGTAGTAATATACAGAAACATAAGCAAAACAAAATATGAACAGAGAAAAATGAAATGGCGCAGAAATGAAAAAAATGCCAGAAAATGAGAAAAGAGCAGGGAAAATAGTAGAATTTTTACTCTGAAACATTCAGGTAATGATCTTAATGCATTATTTGAGTTTATTACGTGTGTTTGAATATGTTTTAACGGTAAAACTTGGAATATTAGACACCGTTTTAATAAGTTCAATTATTAGTTTAAGGGGTCAAATAGACCCCGATAGTGGAATTGATTATATATTCGTACTCAGTGAGTTATGGGCAACATATAAATATAATTTATTTAGGGTTTGGTTATGTGACCATAAACCCTGTACATAGGCCTGGCCTGCGTATTGCGTATACGAATAGGGTATCAGGTTCCTAACCGGATCGCCCTAAGATGTGAGGAATGAAGCCTTTAGCCTAATTTGATATATTTTTCTGCTTATTGAATAGAGTGGGATCGTTTGGCAATGAAACCAAAGGACAAGTGGTTATTGAGTGGATGTACTAACTTTGTAACAAGGTAAGTGTTTATATCCATTTCTTTGGAGGCACTTGGCCTCGTGGATTTTCTACCACATGTTCCTTACGTGTGTAGCTGCCGATAGGCGTACTCATTACGCCTTAGCTTTGGATTTATATTGTATATTATAGGTTATGTCCTGTTGTTTGTATTGCATTGAGGATCTGAGCATTGTACTCTGGATGTGAGTTGGCATCTACTTCCCAGCTGTCGATGAGAGTCCCGCACCGGTGAAGGGTTATTATTGCATCACATTGTATTCATATGCATTATATGTCATTCATATGCATTACATTTCATATCATATTGGGTGCAGGAGTATTCCGCCCCAGGAGAAGGAGTATTCCGCTCCATTGTATCATATTGAGGGAAGGATGATTCCGCCCCAGGAGAGTGCAGGAGTATTCCGCCTCAGCTTTACATTATATCGGGTGCAGGAGTATTCCGCCCCAAGAGAGTGCAGGAGTATTCCGCCTCTGTTTTATATTATATCAGGTGCAGGAGTATTCCGCCCCAGGAGCAGGAGTATTCCGCTCCAGTTGGTTATCAGATTGGATTCCCCTCGAATGCATGGGTATCCCGCTTCAGAGATGGGATGGCGGGCACATGTGACCCTTTGCATCATATTTCATTTCATTTCATTTCATCTCACTTCATTTCATTTCATCTCAATTCACACCATTATGTAGACTTGTGGTACATGACTACTGTTCTGCTTATATGTGCATTGCTTATTTGTTAACATATTTCTAGCTAATATTTCTGGTTGAGTTTATGGTTTCATACGTGTTTCCGGTTATTATCTGGCTCTGCCTTTTTATAATTTAAATAAGAGAAATTTGGTTTATCTGTTTCTTCTCCCTGGCTAGCTATCTTATTCTTGGAGGTGGCTAGTCTGCCCCACTTATTGAGTCCTTTTGACTCACCCTTGTTTGTTGTTTGTTTCTTGTCTATCTATTCCGTTTCAGCAGGTTCGCTCCAGGATTGAGTTCGCCACGTTGTGAAGGAGCGAAGACAACTTCAGCTGTCAGGGTGAGCCAGCTTTTATTCCGGATGGCCACCAGTTTATTGGTTATTATTTCAGTTGCATTTTGCTCCCTTCAGGAGGTATCTGTCTTCTCTGTACTCTTAGATGTCTAGTCTGGATAACCCTAAACCTAGTATGTTGGGTAGGCAGCTGTAATTTTTTTTGTACAGCTTAGAGGTATCAGTATGTCAGTGTTTTTTTTAAGTCTTGTTCTTATTTATGAATTGAATTATATTTATTTTCCTAATTTAATTGGTAAGAGTTCGCCCGACGGGTCTAGGGAAGGATGTCGGGTGCCCGCACGGCCTAGCCGGATTACGGGTCGTGTCACATACACCGCATCCTCCCCAGACTCGACTTGTGGAATAACACTGCATATATTATTTTGTTGTTGTATAGCATCAAACTTATGATGCGCCGTCAAAATTCATGAGCATATTATCAAGATCAGTACGCGCCGTCAAAATTTGATAAAAATCCTTTAATGGAAACAAAATATAAACAATGGCCATAATTATCTTATTTGTGCAACTTTTCCAAGATTTTGATGCGTAGCCATTTTTGGACGCGTTAAATGAGAGTTATCCACCATTTCAGAATTAATGGAGGAATAACCACCGCGCGCACATACACTCCATTAGCATTGGCAAACAGCTCGGACTAGTTCCAAATTTTTATACTGGGACTTTGAACTACACATGTTCAAAGTCCCATTATTTTATAATGGGATTCATGTTTATAGTCCCCTTGGTGCTTTATATATAAAGTTCCAGTATTTTATACTGGGATTGGTGTTTAAGTGATCCCAGTATTTTATACTGGGACTTGTTCGAAGGTGGCTATTCCTCAGCGAATTTATTTTTGATGACTACGAATCAATTAGCGCGTGCGCGAAACAGACCCCTATGCAAAATTTTTACCAATTTTACACAATAATGTTAAGTCCAAGTATCTGAATTTCAATATTAGTTGCAAAAATATTTTATTACAGTAAAGTAATTGAGTTATGTGTGTATCATCCTTCCCAATTTATGTGAATGGAGGTGTTTGATTTAGCGCGAAATTTAAAAAATAAAATAAGATTTTTGTCACTTGTGATTTTAAATTATAACCATAAAAATTTGTGAGGGTGTAAATTTATTTATAAAGTTAAATTGTTATTAAATATAAATTGGGATTGAGATTTGAGGGAGTACCAGAAACATCAATTTTCTGACGCCAAGTAATTGTTCATTTTTTTGTTTCAATAAATTATTATAAATTCTTTTGTTTTATAAAATATGGGTAGTCAAAAGTTTCGCTCTTTGATTAGTTTGTCTTTTAACTTTTCTGAGACGAAAATTGGATATTCTAGTCATTAAGTAATTCACACATAGTTCAATTATTTTTATTTAAAATAATTTTATAAATTTCTGGTTATAATGCATAAAGTTAGATTGTTCTAATATGCCAATGAATAATTATATTAATTTTAGAACATTACTATTTGAATGCATAAAATTTAATGACCGAAGTAAATAGACTCTACATCTTTATTTACTTAAAGCATCTGCCTTAGAACGTCTCTACTTATCTATCATTGCAGTTTTATCACGTAGTTCACGATTTATGAGCTAGCTCAAGGATATAATTAACCGGAATGCTGATAGAGAAAATTCGGCAGAAAATAATAACTATATCTCTGCTCTATTATTGAATATTTATAGCCCTAAGCTGTAAGTGTAACTAACCAGATGTTGACAGAATAAGAAAAGAGGCTTGTGGTTGAGAAGCATCCTTCCGTTAGCAAGCAACAGGTCATGTGGATACCAGTACGTACTTGTATGGGGCCATGGGGCTAACAGAGAACTTGCATTCATCGAGACTTGTATCTTAATCCAGAGATTTGGGTTCTGTAATTCTTTACCGTTCTGATTTTAGTTGTAACTTATATAATTTTTTTTACAAAAGATCATCATTGAGAAAATAATATATGAACTTTATAAAATTAAAAAAAAAATCAGAAAAGACCTTTATAAGATTATTTTTTTCTATTCAAAATTATAAAAAGATAAAAGCGATTATTTCCTCCATTCGTCCTTTTCTCTGCAATGTTATGACCACATCGCAGTAATGAATATCTGATTTCCGTCTTAAGCAATAATTAAATGCAGCTGGACATAGAATTAAAGCGCATGCAGGATAGGATGATAGAGTACTCCTAAAGAGTTGAGTCTTTATATTCATTTATATTTCCACTTATGCTACTTCTCCATGGTAAGTACTCCTAACAAATTGAAATGTTCATAATCACTAAAATAACAACTAACAACTAAATTCTACTATGTCAAGTAGAGGTGTAGACTATATCAGTCCTTACAATCTATCCTGCTTCATTTAGTCCCATTTTATATTTTATACAATAATTTATTAGGTTATCTAAAACAAGATGCTTTTTATATTTTATGACATAATAAATCCCTCTAAGTAACTTTAAAAGATTCCTAATAGACGTTGGACCTGATAGAAGCTTATAATCATGATTAAATCGTAATCTCAAGTCTCAACAAGTTGGTAACATGGTATCACTAATAATATGTTATTTTCTTGCATTAATAACATTGCTACATTTTGCTATGTTTGTGTAGAATCTAAGAGGCGGATTTTTCTATACCATTTCTTTCTATATGGTATTAGGTTTATAGTGTTTTATTTTTACACCCTTACTCATCATATTTTTCCACTTATGAATCAGTGCATCTGAAGGTTTGAGGTAAGTCATGATTAACTAATCTCAAATGGCCCTCTTATTTTATCATCTATGTGTGGTATTTTAATCTTATTTGACCAAACATCCATCGTAATATTTTCAGCATCCACGTTTATCAATTTGAATTCATTCTGCTCATCAACAAATTCTGAGGATTTCTATCAAACTTTGATCCATACTGAGATAAAAGCCAACCCTTAAGAGGGACATAAGCCAAATAAATAAGTAAACTTGTGCATCAAGTGAAAGAAAGAAATGACTGAATTTATTTTATTGCAGTTAAAGAGTAATTATTTCATCGCCTCAAATCCATTTTCCAATCACAACACCAAATCATTGATTTATTAAGCAGTGGTTAGGCCTCACTTATGGTACCAATTGTTATATGATTTATATTATGTGCACTACTACGTACATTAAAGGTTTTATGAAATATTAGTGTATGTAACCTGTTGTAATCAGTGTTAAGCGAAAAGGCAGAAAAAGCTAGGGTTTGTTTTGAGCTTTAAACGTAAAGCGCATATAAAACGTGGGCTTTAATGAAGAAAGACACACCAAAAAACATATACAAAATCTACTTGTACCCAAAGACTAATAAGTATAAGCATGAATAATAGCTATATGGACAAAGAACTTGAAAAAAAAAACTAAGATAATTAAAGTAAAATATCAATTGTTTAGGATTTCTTCTCCACGATAACACTCAATGGCAAGCAGAAGTACTTATTGGCTTGATGAAGACATTAAAGCGTGCACCCATTAAGCGAGGCAAAGAGTTCAACATGATTCGCGCCTCAGCTTCAGGGCATAAGCACGTTTTAATCGCGTGCCTTTGACAATATTGGTTGTAACAGCTTGTATCATTTTCCAAGTAGTTAATCTCATTTATTATGTGAAGAGGGTGTACAAGTTCTTTTATAATGTAAACTACTATATAAAGGTTAAACTCATCATGATCGACGTTGATACTCTAGAAAACCTCGTAAGTGCTGAATGAATTCCCTAGAACTTGTTCTTTTGAGGCAGTATTCATAACGGTTCGCCCACGTACTATGCCTAGGTGGTTTATTGGAATGAAAAAATACAAGTTCTAACTTTTATTTAATTTCTAGACGAATGAATTATACTCCCTTCGTCCTATTTTAACTATCACTTTCAGCTTTTACACGTCAATTAAGAAAATCAATATAGAGTGTTCATTTTACTAAGTTACCTTTATTTAATATATGATTATTAAATTTTTTTTGTGAATACCTTTAATAATTAAGGGTATAGTGGGAAAGAATTGATAAAAATAGTCTTAAAATCCTTAAAAAACAACTAATTTGAAACATAAGGTTTTTGCTAAAGTGACAACAAAAATAGGACGGAGAGAGTAGTATTTAACTCAAGTAGCTTTTATAAATGTTATACAATTAGGTTATTTAAGTCCGCAGCATCAACTAGAACTTCAACAGAAAACTGGCAATATAATCAGGTTTTTCTTCAACATAGGTTTGGTGGATTCGAGGATTTCCCTAGAATAAAGTTATTGGAAAAGATGTAGGAGTATCAACTCAAAGAAAAGAATATTGAAGTAGGTACCGTGGTGCTGAATATTACTTTAATGTGCACATTCTTATATGCTTCCTCCGTCTCATTTTAGTTCTCTCCTACAGTTTTTTCACGCCCATTAAAAAATACTATGTTATTTCTATTTAATATATGACTATTAATTCTTTTTGAGAATACCTTTAATAATAAATGGTACAGTTGGAAAGAATTGATAAAAATGGTCTTCAAATCTTAAAGAAACAACTAATTTGGGACACAAGATTTTTTGCTAAAGTGACAAATAAAATGTGACGGAGCGAGTATCTTTTTTAATTTTTATGTTGTCATACTTTGAGAGTGCAAAAACTATTCACACAATCATGCCGAGGCGGATGCCGAGGACCCATAATTTGAGTATGTGGGGGCACAACTAAATTTAACATAGACAATTAATTGATGGTGCCTAGCACTATATATATTAGATTATTGAGATATTTATACCTATAGATATATATAGAATTTTTCCGATGTCAATGGGGTGCATCCGCCGAATACACAGGAGGTCCGCCTCCGCAATCAGGTCACTTGTAAGATTATTATAGGTAAATCTCTATATATGATAAATGTAGTAATTGATAGCTAGATAAAAATAGTAATTAATCATGTAAAAAGACTCAATTTTTTCGGTAATATAAGTTAAACTAGTGAATCTGTTAGAAAAATACATAACAGAAAATGAAATAGTACAAAGCTTGAGGTGCAAAGAATCGGCTTTCCTTAAAGAAGATATTGCCCGTATATAGATTGGGGAATACAGACAATTCTACTTTAGGATACAACAAACCACAATTGATACTTGCAGATTTTTCTTATATTACTTCGTGGTGGAAAAGGATATATACAGAGCAAAACCAAACCGTTGTTTTGAGAAGACGCTTCCTTTTCTGAACAGACACATCTATTTTATTTAAATGCAGTTTGAAATTTTATTTCAAATAAAACTAAACGTCTCTTACAGAATTAAAGCAAAAATAAAATAATTATTTTATTTCTCAGCTTGGCCCGGCCCGCGTCCAAGTCCAAGTCCAAGTCCAAGTCTTTGATATATATATATATATATATATATATATATATATATATGTGTGTGTGTGTGTGTGTGTGTGTGTGTGTGTGTGTGTGTGTGTATTAAATCTATTAATTGACTTGAGCTTATAAAGTACTCAAGGAGTACTTTCCAATCGGTGTGGGACTTCCTCACTAACAAAACAAACTACTCTTTCATTCCCCCACTAGTTTGTTTTATTCTTCATAATATCATACATACCGGAAAGTATCATATATCAGATTTGAACTTTCCATTAGTGTGAATACTTTAAAGTTTCGATAAAGTTACAACAACTCCTTATGCCAAAACCAAAAATACCACACACATGATATTATTTAGTAACTTAGAAAATCCAGTATCTAGTTTGGTACTTTTACGGCCATGTGCTCATCCTGATTTCATGAATATTTACAAGACTAACCCTCTAAGCCTTTCTAGTAGCGGCACCATTTCAATATTCATATAGGTGGAATTAGTTACTATGTCGCTGTTACTTCAGACATTTACTAATTCCATTAAGAACATATCAACCTCTTCTCGTAACAGTTTGCATGTTGGAGTTTGTCATTATGCCCTTGTTATGTCAAACAGTTAACAACTCCTTGACTCCTTATATAACAGTATGTAGTATGACAGAATTAAGGCTCTAAGGAGATCAGTGCTTAAACAACACAAAGTAACAAAATTATTACCCATTGAACTTGTGTTGTTAGAATTTATACTAACTCAAAGTTAGATTCTCATTACTTGTGTCTGGTTTAAGGGTTTTATCCCTATTCCTTCACAGGATTTTCGTACTACATCTCTTCTTAGTGGTTTGGTAAATGGATCAGCCAAATTCTCTCTTGATCTCACGTACACTATTGTTGTAGTCCGATTTTTATTAATTCTCGAATATAATCATGTCTCAGACTTATATGTCGATTTTTCCATTATACACTTTGTTGTAAGCCAAAGTCATAGTGTTTTCACTATAAAAAAATATGGAAATGGCTAGCATAGGTTGTGGCCGCAACCTAATATCTAATTACATGTTCTCAGTCATTCCGCTTCACGTGCAGCAGCCGCTAAAGCAAAGAACTCGGCTTCCATTGTAGAATGGGAAAGATACGTTTGTTACTTGGATGCCCAACAAATAGTGCCACCTCTTAATTTAAATATTTACCCCGTGGTGGACTTTTTTATCATTGACACTTGTAATCCAAATTGTATAATAATAAACTTCTAATACATTAGGAAAACCACTATAGCAAATACTCAAGTACTTTCTATATCTTAGATATTCAAGTACCCTTGCTATTGCTTTCCAATGATCTTTACTTGAATTACTAGTATACCTTGAAAGTTTACCAATAGCAAAAGCTATATCAGGTCTTGTACAATGCATTGCATACAACATACAGCCTATTGTACTAGCATACTCTAGTTGCGCTACAGCTCTTCGTCTATTTTTTGTTAACTTGACACTAGAATCACACAGAGTATTATACTCCTTTATACCTAAATGACTTAATTTATTAAGGATCTTATCAACATAATGAGATTGGGATCTCTTTTAACTTTGATCCCAAAAATAGTATCCACTTCATTTAGATCTTTCATCTTGAACACAGAAGTTAAATACTTTTTGGTTTCAGAGATTCCCGGCATGTTTGTACCAAAAATCAGCATGTCATCGGCATATAGACAAATGATAACTCCATATTCCTTTGTAAATTTGGAATAAGAACATTTGTAGCAGTATTATGTACAAAACCATTTGATAGTATTGCACTATCAAATTTTTCATGCCATTGTTTGTGTGCTTGTTTTAAGCCATAAAGAGACTTTATCAACTTACAAACTTTCTTCTCATTTCCGGGTTGTACAAATCCCTCATGTTGATGCATATAAATTTCTTCACTCAAGTTTCTATTTAGGAAGGCTGTTTTAATATCCATTTTGTGTACAAATAAATCATATATAGACGCAAGAGATAAGAGCAACCTAGTGGATGTTATTCTTTCTACTAGAGCATATGTATCAAAATAATCTACCCCTTCCTTTTGATTGAAACCTTTTGCCACTAATCTTGCTTTAAAGATTTAAATGGAACCGTCTGTATTTAATTTCCTTCTAAAGACCCATTTACAACTTATGGGTTTTGACCCCGGAGGAAGATCAACTAAAACCCAAGTGTTGTTGGACATTATTGAGTTCACCTCATTATTAATTGCTTCTTTAAAACAAGCGGCATATCTTGAAGATATTGCTTCTTGAAATGTTTTAGGGTCTTGTTAAACATACAATAAGATTGGAATTTTCTCACAGACTTCCTTTCTATCACCTTCAACAAGAAATATTACAAAGTTAGAACCAAGATCCTTTTCTTTTCTAATTCGGTTGCTCCTTCTTGGTTATATTTATACATCGTCACTTTCTCCTTATTTTTATCAATTCCAGAATGTGACGGCTTATTTGTATCAATTCCTTTTTCATTCAGTTCAGTCAAATCATCAGTAGTGTCATTTATAAATTTATTCTCAACAAATTCAACATGAATAAACTCTACTATCACTTTAGATTCTAAATCTAATAGTCTAACAAAAATACTTTTAATACCTATAGGACCAAGTTTTATTCTATTATGATCAAGAACTCTATAATAGGATATACACCCCCCCCCCCCCCACACTTTTAAATAGCTTAAGCTTGATTTCTTACCATTCCATAGATCATAAGGAGAAACATGCATAGTCTTAGAAGGCACTCTATTTAATATATGTTAAGCAATTAACAAAGCTTTACTCCATAAATTATGTGGAAGATGTGCATTCAACAACATAGCATTAACCGTGTCTACTAAAGTCCAATTTTTTTTTTCAGCCAATCCATTTTGTTGTGGAGTATAAGGAGCACTCATTTGATGAACTAAACCGTGTTCTTCATGGAACTTGTTAGATTCATTAGAAAAAATATTCTCCACCTCTATCACTTCGAATGACCTTACTTTTCTTATCCCTTTGATTTTCCACAACAGATTTATATTCCATAATTTTGTGGAAGGCTTCATCTATTGTTCTAAGTAAATAAACATATGTATATCTAGAATAATCATCTACGAAGGTAATTAAATACTTCTTTCCTCCTCTAATTAATTCTCCATTTAATTCACATATGTCTAAATGTACTAAGTCTAACAATTTTTTAAATCTTGCAACGTTATGAAATGGTTTCTTAGTCATTTTAGCTTGTAGGTATATTTCACATTTTCCTACTTGCTCACTTTTACATGTAATATAACCATGTTTGGACATATAACTTAAAAACCAAATTTTAAATATCCTAATCTAGAATGCCACAAAGAAGAGTCAGACTCAACAGTATAAGTAGAAATATAGTTAATTGCATTAATACTTAACTTAAACATGTCATCACAGTTATATCCCTTGACTACAAATACACCATTTTTCGACACTATTTACATGATCAGATTCAATGACTTTCTTGAAACCTTCGTAGAAAGTAAACCAGTGGACATTAAGTTTTTCATCACGCTAGGAACATGAAATACATTTAATAAAGTAAGCTTATGCCCAGATGTGAAGTTGATTTCAACAGTTTCTTTTTCCACAACATCAGCAGTGACATGGTTGCCCATCAAGACCTTCTCGGCATCCTTCATTTCTGAGTAAGTCTTGAACATATTCTTGTCATAACAAACATGAATTATTGCTCCAGAATCCCACCACCAGTCTTGGCTCTTCACAGTTTCAGCAGCCATATTTAATTCTTTTGCCATTTCATTTGGTGATGTAGAAACTATGGCTACCAACCCATTGAGAAGAGTTTTCCATTGCATTTACCTTTTCGAAATTTGTAGATTTTGTAGGTTTTCCAGAATTTCCAGCATTTGTTGAATCAAAATTAATTCCTGCTTTATTATATCTACAGTCCCGTACTGTATGTGTTGCTCCCAAACGCACACGCAAGTATACGTGGTCGACAAGTAATAAAGTAGTGAGTCGAGTATCGTTCCCACAAGGACTACTGTTAATGATTGTATCCTAGCAAATAATTTCCTAAAATCTATTCAGGGATCTTTTTCAATGATGGTTGAGATTTTTACTAACTGAAACAATAATTAAAAACAAGTAATTGAAGTCAAGTAATAGAGAGAAAATTATGGGTTGTTGTCAATAACAGAGAAACGGTCCAGGGTCAGAGCTACAAACAATCCAGTTGAGTTTTCCAGTTGATTCTACTTCTTGATTTCCTAGATTGCTAACTAATAGGTTAATTATATTCGTGAAAACCTGTCGATTCTTCACGACTCTATGCAAGCTACTCTAACGCCTATATTTTTATGGAATTAAATCACATGCATACATTAAAAAACTCTATATTTAGCTAAGCAAGGCGAATAGGTGTATGTCTATCCTACCCGCAAATTGATTCCCTGATGCCCAGGTTCACAATCAAGCCCTATTCTTTCTTATTTGCATTTACAAGTTCTCTCTGTCGAGTTCAACTTGTAAACTGTAGATAGTGTTCAATTATCAGGCCTCAATAAACAAACAATTAGGCTCAAGAAAGAATAAACAATCTGTAATGGTAAATTAATAGGTAGAAATCAACTTTCTAACATCAACCTTCATGTATTTGCTCTAACCCTAGAACAATATGTTTAGCTACGCATATTCATAATAACAACACAAGAATTCATGGAAGAAATATGAAAGATTGTAATAGATGATGTAAAAGAATTAAACCTTTGGTTCAGTGTGTAGGAACTTCAAAACTTGCTTCCAGAAATTCGATCTCCTAACTAAAATGAGATTAATAGCTATTTATAGTGTTTACAAAGTCTTCCCATAAGTTAATCCAATGCCTAAACTAAGTAGGAAAAGCTGGGGTCGCTGAACTAAAAGCCACAGGGTAAGCCTCGCATGTCTCATGGCTTTTGGAAGTCTGAAGCTGTGCCAGATCCATAGCTTGCTCCATAGCTTTGTCTTCTAATTCCATATCCCACAATTGGCTAAGTTCATCAACTCTTGCTCGATTATATCCATCTTCGCTCCGTTCGCACTCGTAGTCATCCAAACCATTCCTAAAATCACAAACACAATAGGTGAGCGCAACAATCGCAATTATTTCGTGCAATAGGCGAATAACGTATCAAAATGCGAGGAAATATTAAGGTAAAATAGGCTAATATTGCCAAACATCACCACCCCACACTTAGGCCTTTACTCGCCCTCGAGCAATCACGAAAAACAACTCCCCAACTAAATACCAACACTTGATAGAACATGTCTACCTATGGTTATGGTTGATACCGATCATTAAACAAGAGCATAAATACATACCATGTGACCCACAACATGCCAAAAATTCACAAAATTTTAAAACACTAGTGATAAAATATGGATAAAATAGTGACTACCTCCCTAAGCACTTTAATACATCACTTTAATTTTTTATTTTCACCATTCTTCTCAAATCCAACCAAGCAACCACCCAAACATCACACTAGGATTTTCCCTTCAATTTTAAGCAATTTGAAATATTACTTTTTGCAACACACTAGCAAGGATTGAAATTTTTATTTTCTTTCTTTTGTTTTCTTTATTTTTCTCTCTTTTTTTTTCTTTTCTTTTTTCTCTTTTCAATATTTTTCTCAACCTTGCCAATGATTCTTTTTTTTTTTCTTCAAAATGCCCCATATTTTTCTTTCATTGGTTCCACTCAAAAGCAATTCAGTTTCTCCAACCACAACTCCATAAACATCAAATATTTCAATTAAAGTGCTCTAAGGAGTAAGGGTTCAAAAAGAAGATAATTAAGAACAAAAGGGATAAGGCTTGAAATGTGGGTGCCAATAAAAAGGTCAATAGGCTCAAAAGGGCTTAATAAGGATAATATTAAAGGGTAAGCTAATCAAGGCTAAAAAGGCTTATCAAAGAAACGCCTGTATCATCTCCCGACTAGAGCAAACCTAAGATTTCGCTTTGAACACACACGGGACAAGTTCTAGACATCAATATGCAAGCACGGAACATAAGAAAGGATACCTCACATCACACATGGCACATAGTTCCCTAAAGACGGTTTCATTCCAACTCTCGGTTCAAGCAAACAAGGTGCAATTTTGGAAATTTAAGCACTAAGGCACAATAATTCATAAAAGAGTCAAGTAGTTGAACCTAAGCGTCTCAAGAAGGTCATTCAAATTTTTCTAGGCATACATAACAATTTTAAGATCAAAAGGGATTCACAAATTGCATATGCTCAAGTCCAAATTCACCGGTATCAAACAAACCAAAGGCACCTAGCATTCTACCATTTTCCTAAAGATACTTTACTAACTAATACTATACTACTCCTAAAAATAAAAATTACCCGGTTCAAAGGTCTACCCATGGAAAAGAACCGAGGCCATAAGAAAAACCACGGGACGGATGACATGTATCACTAACTAAAACTAAAAAGACAATATTTTTGAAATTTTCATTAGTTTTCTATTTTTTTTTTTCATTTTTTTATAAAAATAAAGTCAAGTGACAAAAACAAAAATTGCTAAAATTAAATTCCTAAAGGTACAATCATCCATAACCTCAAAAAGAATGGAAGTTCCCCCACCCCACACTTAAAACCAAGCACTGTCCTCAGTTCGACAAAAAGAAAGTGCAAGAGTAGAAGAAGCTTCCCTGAAGGTCAAAAGATCTAGCCTTTGGCGCTAGCAGTGACGCCATCTCCTTTACGAACCCACCAGGCGTCCATAGAGCAAGGGGTACTCAGACTTCCCCCAACATGTTGTTGATAAGGCATTGTGTGTGTGCGCACCCCACGCTTAAGCTCGACACTATCTAAACTTGCAAAATATGTAGCTACAGACACGAGAACAATGGGCGTTGTAACGACCCCACACTTAGTCCGAATCATAATATAATGGAAGTAAAAATAACTAATTAATCTAAACTAATCAAGGAAAGCATAACGGGCAGCCAGACATATGAAAGAGCAAGACTTTTCTCTATGTCGTGCAACAATGGCTCATGGCTTAGATTACGTAATGATCACTTCAAATTTCGCACGAACGCCATCAATTCTAATCATTTAGCTCATCAGATAATTCATGTTATGCCTACTAATCATTTTGCTATTCAGACTTCACAAAAAAAATTGAACTTTTAGTCACTTAGGCATTTTAACGAACACGTCGCAGTCGCGTGCACCGTTTCCATATTCAGTTTTCATTGACATTTAGATGGAAAGAACACTCCCAAATATCTATGGGAGATCGCTCACAGAATTCCAGTGTAAATCAACAAGATTATATATATATATATATACCCAACCCGACAAGGGTTCTTTCTGAAAAAATTCACCATACATACATAGCAGCAGCAGTTAAGATGAGGAAAAGGGACGAAAACTTACTAGAATAGATGTTAAGCTTTAAAGAGGATGGATCGAACTGAACAACTGTTAAGCTTGTATAAATTTAGTCGTGAATGTGCTCTTTGTGTTTAATCCTAGGTAAGGAGGGAATGGGTAAGCTGTGTTTTAATTTTTAAATTCGCGGGTTAACGGGTCGAAACTGGGTCGACCCGTCAAATTTTTGTTACTTACCTGAGCTGCTATACAACAAGCGACACTTGCAAATAGCTTTTCGAATTCTGGACATTCTGTTTCACTCAAAGCTATACAGCACGCGTCGCTTCTACTGTGGCTTCTGCTGGTTGTTTCTGAAATTTTGCTAAACGCTATGAGAGAAGCGACGCTTGAGCTGTAGCTTTTGCTTGTTCCTGGAGGTTTTGATGCACGCTATAGACCATGCGACGCATGGCTATAGCTTTTCAATTTCTGCGTGTTCTGTTTCATCCAATGCCATGGCGTATGCGACGCGTCTGGCCTTGCTTTTCTGATTTGGTTGAAATTTTTGCTGCACGCTATGAGCCAAGCGACGCCTAGGCAAAGCTTTTCAAAATTTCGCCCTTACTGTTTTGCAAGTGCTGTGATCTGGGCGACGCCCTTTACACAGCTTTCCCTCTTTTTTTTTTTTGTGTTCGAAAATTCCAAGTGTTGAAGTCTTGAAAGCTACACTCTGGGCGACGCCTAAGTAATAGCCCGAGACAGACTGAATCTTTGAGCTGATATAGAGGGTACAAAGCCCTTGGCAAATCCTCCATAAATCTAAAGCTTCTCTTTTAAGTACATGAGTCGCCTTCCACACTTTCCGAGCCCTACAAAAACAACAAGAAAAACTACGTAATACTGTATAAATAAAAACTATTAAAACAATAAAAATTGGGTTGCCTCCCAACAAGCGCTTGATTTAACGTCGCGGCACGACTCTTTTTGTATTTTTTTATCTATTTTTTTTATTTTTATTTTTTCGTTTACATATAAAGCTCGGGTTGCCTCCCGAGAAGCGCCTTAGTTAACGTCGTGGCACGACAACACTTTTAAGCTCACTTCCAGCATTTACGTCTCCTCTTCTTACGACGAACTTTTGTCTTCTTCCTTCCCTTAAGATAATTTTCCTTCAACTTGTCAATTATTGTGCCGTGGTCACTTTATTTTACATTCCGCTCAAACACCTCTTTCGGTTTACTTTCATATTCTTGTCTGATACATTCTATCAAAGAACACTCTTTAAACTTAGCCATATGATCCTTTACATTATAAACCTTGAAAGTAACCTTTTCTCCATGCGCTCTCACAGTCATCTCCCCAAGTTCCATGTCAATAATTGCCTTCGAGGTGACTAGGAATGGTCTTCCTAAAATTATTGGGGCTTCTCGATCCTCTTCATAGTCAAGGATAATGAAATCGGCAGAGAAGGTAAACTTCCCGACTCTAATCAACACATCATTCACCTTACCATCCGGGCAAGTGAGTGATCCATCCGCCATCTTAAGAGTGACTGAAGTAGGCTTGATTTCTCCTAAGCCTAACCTTTTACAGACAGACAGAGGCATGAGATTTATGCTGGCCCCCAGATCACACAGTGCACCAGAAATATTATGACCACCAATAGTGCAAGGAATAGTAAACTTCCCAGGATCTTGAACTTTTGGAGGTAATTTACTCAGGATTGTACTACACTCATCCGTCAACTCGATTGTATCAATCTCTTGTGGCTTTCTCTTCTTAACTAGAATCTCTTTTAGGAACTTCACAAATGACGGCATCAGTTCAAACACATCAGTCAAAGGAATGTTAACCTGAAGCTCTTTCATCATACTCACAAATTTTTGAAATTAAGCCATATCGTTTGATTGTTGAAGTCTCTGTGGGAATGGTGGGGGCGGTAGAGGTGCCTCTTTTTTCTTCTTTACTTTCTCCACTTTTTCTACTTCCGCTACTTTAAGTTGCTCCTTCTCCTCAGTTTTGGCCATCAACTCTTTGCCCTTAACTAGAGCTATAGCAAGACAGTGCTCAACTCTCTTTTGATTTGGATTCGATTCAACATTCCAGGAAGTGCTCCATGTGGTCTAGAATTTTGTACTCCAGCTAACTGCCCCATTTGGCATTCAAGGTCTTTTTGAGCAGTAGTAAGATCTTTTATGGCCTGTGCCTGAGCTGCATTGTCAGCTATAATTCTCTGCTGACCTGCCAACATCTGCTTTATCAACTCTTCAACTGAACTGCTGGACTACTGTGGTTGAGCCTGAGGATGTGAATTCTGGTGTTATTATGAGATCTCGTATTACCTTGTGCAGCCTGGTTATCACTCCAAGAGAAGCCAGGATGATTCTGTGAATTAGGATTGTAGCTATTACCAAACTGGTTCTGATTCTGTCCCTGAGATCTATTTTGATTCCCCGCGTAATAAACTAAATCTGGATTGGATGAACAAATATCAGTAGCATGATCTTGTCCACATACCTCACAAAAACTTTGAAACTGCTGTACTTGTTTAACTGATTGCACTTGTTGCTGAGTTGGTGGCAATGCTAGCTTGCTAATTTGGTTAGCTATCGCATCCATCTTTGCATTCAATGCTGAAACCGCATCCAATTGAAGTACTCAAGGAGCTTTTTGACTTGTAGCTCTACCATCACCCTGCCAGTCAGGATTGCTCTGATAGAATTTATCCAGTAATTCATAAATTTCATTAAAATTCAAGGCCAATACTTGGCCTCCAGCTGCAGCATCCACCACAATCTTTGTATGAGCATTCAAACCTTCCACAAAAGTATGGGCCAACACCTCATTCGACTGGTTGTGGTGCGGGCAATCTCTCAACAATGACTTGAATCTTTCCTAGGCTGAATACAAGGATTCTCCATCTCTTTGTCTAAAAAATATAATCTCACTCCTTATTCTAGCTATTTTGGCAGATGGATAGAATTTAGCCAAAAATTTCCTAGCTAAAGCATCCCAAGTAGTGATAGACCCAGGCTTTTCAGCCTTTAACCACTTCTTTGCTGCCCCAATCAATGAAAAGGGAAAGAGTATCAATCGAATATAATCAGTTGAGACCCCTGTTGGCGTGTATGTGTCACTAATCTCCAAGAAATTCTGGATATGTTGTTGTGGATCCTTGTGCAATAATCCAGCATATTGTCCAATCGCATGTAACAGTTGTATCATGCCGGACTTAACCTCAAAGTGTCCAGTAATTTCAGGTTTAACTATGCTCGAGGTTACTCCCTCCAGACTGGGAAGAGAAACATCTCGCACAGCTAAAGCTCGATCTTCTGCCATTCCAGCAAGTACGGATTAAGAGAAACCTAATACCAGAAACAGCACAAGAAGCTCAAAAAAAAATTAAACCTAAATAGAAAATAACAAATCGTCTGAAAAGAAAACAGTCAATTATTTAGTCCTCGGCAATGGCACCAAAAACTTGCTGCTCCCAAACACACACGCAAGTATACGTGGTCGACAAGTAATAAAGTAGTGAGTCGAGTATTGTTCCCACGAGGACTAGTGTTAATGACTGTATCCTAGCAAACAATTTCCTAAAAACTATTCAGGGATCTTTTTCAATGATGGTTGAGATTTTTACTAACTAAAACAATAATTAAATACAAGTAATTGAAGTCAAGTAATAGAGAGCAAATTATGGGTTGTTGTCAATAACGGAGAAACGGTCCAGGGACAGAGCTACAAACAATCTAGTTGAGTTTTTCAGTTAATTCTACTTCTTGATTTCCTAGATTGCTAACTAACAGGTTAATTATATTCGTGAAAACCTGTCGATTCTTCACGACTCTATGCAAGCTACTCTGATGCCTATATTTCTATGGAATTAAATCACATGCATGCATTAAAAAACTCTGTATTTAGCTAAGCAAGGCGAATAGGTATATGTCTATCCTACCCACAAATTTATTCCCTGATGCCCAGATTCACAATCAAGCCCTATTCTTTCTTATTTGCATTCACAAGTTCCCTTTGTCGAGTTCAACTTGTAAACCATAGATAGTGTTCAATTATCAGGCCTCAATAACCAAACAATTAGGCTAAAGAAAGAATAAACAATCTGTAATGGTAAATTAATAGGTAGAAATCAACTTTCAAACATCAACCTTCATGTATTTGCTCTAACCCTAGAACGATGTGTTTAGCTACGCATATTCATAATAACAACACAAGAATTCATGGAAGAAATATGAAAGATTGTAATAGATGATGTAAAAGAATTAAACCCTTGGTTCAGTGTGTAGGAACTTCAAAACATGCTTCCAGAAATTCGATCTCCTAACTAAAACGAGATTAATAGCTATTTAAAGTGTTTACAAAGTCTTCCCATAAGTTAATCCAAAGCCTAAACTAAGTAGGAAAAATTGGGGTCGCTGAACTAAAAGCCACAGGGTAAGCCTCGCATGTCTCATGGCTTTTGGAAGTCTGAAGCTGTGACAGATCCATAGCTTACTTCATAGCTTTGCCTTCTAATGCCATATCCCACAATTGGCTAAGTTCATCAACTCTTGCTCAATTATATCCATCTTCGCTCCGTTTGTACTCGTATTCATCCAAACCATTCCTAAAATCACAAACACAATAGGTGAGCGCAACAATCGCAATTATTTCGTGCAACAGGTGAATAACATATCAAAATGCAAGGAAATATTAAGGTAAAATAGGCTAATATTGCCAAACATCAGTATGTCCTTTCTTCCCACAATGATAACCGTTCTTATTCTTCCCACAATGATAACAGTTCATATTCTTTCTGTTTTTATTGATAGACTTGTTGGAAATCTTTACATTTTTAGATCCGTTTCCATTCTTAATCTGACTAACAATATTAACATTTGAACTTGAAGGTTTCAAAATAGCATCACGAACACGGGTCTCACTCTCAATTTTAATGTGAGTTTGAAAACGTTCAAATGTTAAATTGTCAGACAAATGCAGAATTTTCTTTCTATAATCATTCCAGGCAGTTTTGAAAGAATCGCACCATTTGAAGTGCATCGATTATTTTAGCATCAAGATCTCTTAGTTTTGAAACTAAGACTTGTAGTTCATGAATCTGATCCATAATAGGCCTTGTATCTACAATTTTAAACTCAAAATATTATAGAGCAATGAATTTAGCCGTACCTCATTTTTCGTTCTCATTAGCAGTCTGCAATGCCATCCAGATTTCCCTTGGAGACTTTATATTTGAATACAGATCATAGAGACGATATGTTAATGTGTTCATGATGTGTCCTCGACAAAGTAATTCATCATCTTCATGTTTCGTTCTTACTTGTTTCATTAGTTCAGTATCTATAGGGGTGCGATCCAGCAGCACACGCAATAATGGATCAAGCACATGAAATATTTTTAGTTCATGTTAATTACTCTTTACTCTTTTATTTTTTAAGTTCACGTTAATTATTGAATGATTTGTGTTATCTTTCTAGCATTTTTTGTCTAGTCCCTAAAATATATTACCAAGGTCTTTCCTCTTTAAGAATTCGAATTCCTACTATTAATAATGGTCTCGACAAAGAGGACCACCCCAAGCAGCTACTTGATCACATGTACAGTAGTCCGGGAGTTCTAGCTTGTACATGCAAAACTCTTATCAAAGTTCTTGAAGTTTATGTTCAACTACTTTGCGTATTTTGAAGCAGTGATAATTTTTCAAATACTTCTCAAAAACTGGTATATTTCAATTAAACCTTAAAATGGGCTACTTGGTTGTCAAGTTATGCATGAACTAGCTATATTTTCAATTAAAAAACTTAGCTAGATTTAAGTAAAAGGGCTCTTCAAATCCTCAATTAAAAAAGTAACCTTTCTTTTTCTTTTCCAATTATTTTCGTCCACAGAAATATTAAGAAAGGGGTTAAGTGGGTCGGTAGACTAGACTTGAGTTTTTAAAACTTTGGGGCACTAAAAACATTAAAATTTATATGGTCAACAAGGCTTTAAACTTGGTAACCGCGCGCACAATCATTTTACCTTTTTCTTTCTTTCTTTCTTTCTTCTCTCTTGTCTTCTTCTACATGACAACTACCACAGTCCATCGCATCGCTTCGACCATCGTCAAAACTTGAAATTTAAGGGTGTAAATCGTAAGCTAGTACTCCGATCATCAACATCCTCGTTTTTTCCGGTGACAAAAGCATCAAAAAATCAGTGTTATTTCACAGTATTATTTCTAAGGTTGATGGGTTTAAGGTAGATAAATTTGAAATTGATGATCTTTGATTTCGGTTGCATGGTTGTTAGTATCAAATTATACAATGACTAGTTATTTTAATCAAAAGCCAACTTTAATTTAAGATAAAAGTAAAATATATGAAGTATGTGCATTGTGTTTGTCAATGGTAAAACTCTAGTTAATTATTGTATATAAAAGAGGTATATATATTAGATACTTTTAACTTGAATGTTGGTTTATGTTTGTTTTGTTTACATTGTGTTAGCTATTTGTACTTAAATTTTCTATTAATCATTTAACAGCATAATGTTCCTTTTAAGTAGATTAAATTGGAAAGGAAAAAGAGAAATTGAACCTCAGACAAAGTTAAGACAATTAGAATGCTCAAAGCTTCTTCCAAAAGAAGAACAAGTGTAAGCTCATCTACTTTTTGAAGAAGAAAAAGAGCTATTAGATTAGTACTCTTTGATGAGGAATCCTTGAACACTATGGAACAAGATGTTCTATCTCTAATGCAGCATAAATCTGCTGAAAAAACAAATGAAATCTCTGGTGAGGAAGTGGAAAAAGAAGAAGAAGAAGATGCCTCTTGTGAGGATGAATTTGGTGATGAAGAGGGAAAAGATTCTGGTGGTGGGAATGAGAAAAATGATGAAGAGTTTGATGATGGAGAGGGAAAAGGTTGTGGTGGTGAGAATGATGTAAATGATGATGCCTCTTGTGATGTAGAGGAAAAAGATCAGTCTGGTGATGAGAATGTAGGAAAGGATAAAGCATGTGGTGATGCACATGAAAAAGATGGGGGTGAGGAAGCTCTTGGTGATTTCTCACTTTCTGAAGAGGAATATCTTCATTTTTTAAAGTCTATTTTGCAGTTATTGGATGACTTAGAGACTATGTTGATTGTTTTTTATAATTCTATTTGTTGTTGTGAAGTTCATACTTCTATGACGAAAGAATAGAGCATATTTCCCTTTTTACTGGCAATCTAGCAAAAGATGGCATACAAACTACTGACTCGATGTTTATTAACTAGAACTAGGTCTAGACCATTGAGTCAAAGTGTATTAATCAATTCTGGGTCGACATTTAACTGTACATTTTTTTGTGATTTAAAGTTCATACAAGTACTTGTGATGTCACTTCTTGTATCTGATATTTGACTATATATATTTACGAAATTATTGATTTAATGAACAGCCTGATAAAGTTGGGGAAGATCACAAGGAGTTGGAAGATCTAGAAGTTTATCAATTTTTGAGTGTCAGAAGAATCTTGAGCAATCAAAATACAACTTCAAGACGTATTTGGATTTCCATCAACCTTTTCCTGCTAAGGTTTAAGTAAGATCTTCACTGAAGAAATTATTCAAATTCAACGAACAGTTAGCAACCTCAAAATTATTAGAAGCCTTTAGAAAAACTTGTTTTTGTCACTTCTTAAGCTTGTCTAAGCATTGGAAACACTTCAACGGACAGCTTGTACACTCTTCTTCTTCAAAAAATTAGGTGTACACAGTTGTATGAGATCTGGTGCATGTTGGAAATCAAACCTATTTGCTTTGGGTTGAGAGAATTTTCACTAGTTACTAGATTGTATTGCAGGGAATATCCCTCTCAAGATGAATGAACAAGGTCCATCAGAAAGGTGAGAGATTCTATGAGAAAGTAACCAAATGCTATTATGGTGGGTGTCAGGAGATTATATACTTGAATTGATGCAGTAAAAAAGATTCAATGCTGTAGAAAAACACAAGCTAAGTTTGTTGTGGTTTGTTCATTCGATATTAGTTGCTAGAGATGATTCGACACATATCGACAAGAATTGGATTAAGATGGCTTACAGTTTGGATGTCTTCTTGAATTTTTCATGGGGAAGGGAGAACTTTGAGTTAACTATTCACAGGAAAGATGCCATGCCCCCTATCATTTGAGGCAAGGGAAGGCAAGAAGAGAATAAAAATGGCAAAATCAGTCCAAATTATTTACTATTTGGCTTTCCTTGGGCTCTTATTGTAAGTATTTTAACAATATTTTTATTTTTTTATAATTTGGTAAGTACTAATTTGTATTTTTTATACAATGTAGGCATGGGCCTTGGAAGAAATACTACCAGTTGGACGTATAGCTATTAGATCAAGTGAGAAGCCATTGCCTTTGCCGAGGATGTTAAGATGGACCAATCCCAAAGCTCTTTCATATGAGGATGCATTTCAGCAAAGAGTCATGGGGAGGTAAAAGATCTTAGCAATGGTTCTAAAGGATGCATTTAAGTTTAAAGTATTTTATTCTTTTCTTAATATTTTTGTTTCTTGTTAGTTTAGATAGTCAACCATTTCCTATACCCAATTATCTGGGAGGTGAAGCTGAAGTACATGTCATCTGTTAAATTATTTGATGATGACGAACTTGAGGATGGGCCAATTGATAGGTTAAGAGTTACCTTGGAAGGGGTGAAATCTATCAAGAATGCAACTGATGAGATAGAGATAATTAGCAGTGGAAGTGATTATCGGACACCGAAACAAGCTTTGATGAGCCGAGGAAAGCATATGGTAGGAATGGATGTTGTTAGTAGTGGAGGAAAATTTTCTTGGAGAAATGCTAGTCATAGAGGTGATGGTGAAGGTACCTCATATGACAATGTGATATGCAAGAATTATGGAAGACAAACCAATTATGAATTGATGAAAGATTTAACAGCTTGGAGCTGAAATAGGATGAGGTTTATAAAGTTGTTTCTGTGCCACAGAAAAAGGTGCTGTATCCTAGCTAATACCAAAGATCTCCTTTTGCTGTGTTGAGTAAGTTGAGGAAAAAGAAGGCCTTAGATTCTGCTGCAAAGAAGAAAAATTAAAATGAGAAAGGTTGATGTTTTAAAGCCAATGAAAATGGCTGATAAAATAGCTTTTTATGAGTGGTTGAACAGGAAAGAGACAATGATAAGGAAGTACTTGACTGAATTTTTTGGTTAGGAATATTTTTAATCATTGAAACAAAAGGGTCCGTGGGTAGAGGATGACGTAAGTAGAGAATATTATTTTAATGTCTCCTCATACATATATGATCTGATTATTAAGGTAGTTTTTATCTTCTCTTTGCAGCACATTTATGAATTGATAGCCCTGACGCGGCTGCAACACAAAGAATATCCACGCCATTATGATCAATCATCTGTAGTTGTTGATTTGCTATTCTGTCAGTGCTTGACAGAGATTTGGAAAGAATTGAGGATTAGCACAAAGACATTGATGTGATGCTGAGGTTTTACCAGTTTGAGAGCTGTGTGATGGACTATCACAGGGTTGCTCAACTAGCCCAGTATGGACGAAACTGGGAAGGAGCTTAAAAGCTTTATTATGACTGGAACATGGAAAACAAATACTTTTCCACCATTGTGTTCATCTTAGAGGAGGCATTAATCAAGATATATGATTGCTACCTGGGGTGCTATAATGAAAAGGCGGTTGGTGAACTTGTGCAGCCCATTGCAGAATTGATGCCAAAGTACCCCAAACAAAGTGGAAAATTTGACCACCTGGTTAATCATGTGGTGTTGAATCCATGAAAATGAGCGCGTTCTAGATGTCCCAAAAAATGAGCAGTCGTAAGGAATTATTTAAATACTAGCCTTTATTCTACAAATTCACTTCATTTTTCGCTACATTTATGATTTTTTATATAGTGAATCATGTGGAGCATATGAGCTGACATTCATTGACTTCCTCATCACTGGTACCTCGATAGACAACTTGCACAACAACACTATGGAAGAATTTTGTGAAAAATTTGCAATTGATATCTTCAATGGTAGAATCGAACCATGATCTCTGTTGGGATGCTAGTTGGATGTTAGTTGTGAAGTTCTTGACAATTGTTGCTCCCAAACGCACACGCAAGTATACGTGGTCGACAAGTAATAAAGTGATAAATCGAGTATCGTTCCCATGAGGACTATTGTTAATAACTGTATTCTAGCAAAAAATTCCTCTAACCTATTCAGGGATCTTTTTCGATGATGATTTGTAATTTACTAACTAAGTGAAATAATTAAAAGCAAGTAACTGAAGTCAAGTAATAGAGCAAATTATAGGTTGTTATCAATAAAAGAGAAACGGTCCAGGGTCAGAGCTACGATCAATCCAGTTGAGTTTTCCAGTTGATTCTACTTCTTGATTTCCTAGATTGCTAACTAACAGGTTAATTATATTCGTGAAAACCTGTCGATTCTTCACGAGTCTATGCAAGCTACTCTAACGCCTATATGTCTATGGAATTAAATCACATGCATGCATTAAAGAACTCTGTATTTAGTTAAGCAAGGCGAATAGGTATATGTCTATCCTACCCGCAAATCGATTCTCTGATGCCCAGGTTCACAATCAAGCCCTATTCTTTCTTATTTGTGTTCACAAGTTCCCTCTGTCGAGTTCAACTTGTAAACCGTAGATAGTGTTCAATTATCAGGCCTCAATAACCAAACAATTCGGCTCAAGAAAGAATAAACAATCTGTAATGGTAAATCAATAGGAAGAATTCAACTTTCAAACATCAACCTTCATGTATTCGCTCTAACCCTAGAACGAACAAACTATAGAATTAAGAAAAAGAATAAGAGAAAGAGAGAAAGAACTTGTTTTGAAGACATCTAGGGCTCCTCTGCTCTCCTCCAAAACTTGCCCCAAAATCTCGACCTCCTATCAGAAACTAAGTAGAAGGGTATTTATAATGTTTACAAAAGCCAAGCAATTAGTTACGCCTAAGCCTAGACAAAATTGGACTTCCAAAAACGCTCCATGGGCGTTTTAGCTGGCGCCTCGCGCCTCAAAACGCGCGCAACAAAGCAGAGTCCGTCGAATCTCTCACGTAACGGCCACGCCCCGCGCCACAAAAAGCGGAGGACACTGGGCGTTGCAGCAGACACGGCGCGCCCCTCATGGCACCAGGCCTATTCCAGTTTTTCTTCGTCCACAGCTTGCGTCGAGTCGTGCCTTCGTGTGCTCAATCCAATCCTCAATCCAATTCCAGTCTTTTCTTGCTAGATCATGCTCTTTAAAGCTTCAAATGCACTTCATAACAGCCTACAATCATATGACATAAAATCAGTGCAACATCATGCTCATCAACTAGAAAACGTGCGAATAAACTATCCAAACGTGAGGAAATATTAAGGAAATATAGGCATAAAATTCCAAACATCACCACCCTACACTTGAACCTTTGCTCACCCTCGAGCAATCACAAATGACTCCTTAACCTAGGTAGAACAGGTCTGCCTATGACTATGGTTGATACCGACCATTGAACAAATGCATACATGACTACTATTGGTCCAACAAACATGCCAACAATATAACAAACTCAAAACACGAGAACAACTACCCCAAGACAACTCAACTGCACAAACTCGACTCATTGCAACCATGCTCCCACAAAGTCACCCCTACCTACTCAACCAAGAAGCCACGACTTCACCTATCTCATGTAAACCGTGTGCCCTCACCAATAATGAAGCAAGAGAGTGTCCCCCAAATATCACACACAACAATGAATATCAAGAATAGAACGGGGACAATAGCATAGAAAGAATTCACTCACTCTCATGAAAAGCTCACATGTCACACATGATGTACCATTGGCTTGCCCGTAGTGTAGGACTCCACTAATGTAGGCTCACTCCAATCGGGATTAACTAGGACTTTAAAGGGTTGTAATGTAGGCTAAGGGGCTGGTAGGATACATATGGATAATAGTGACTACCTCCCTAAGCACTTTAATACATCACAATAAAATGAAAGCACACATCTCCTCAAAACCAACAACCACTTCACCCAACCAACAAAATTTTTTTCTTCACAAACCTTTTCCACAAAGTAGTAATTTTTCTTTTAAGCACACACTAGCAAGGATGGATATTCTTTTCTCTTTTTTTTTTCAATTCAATTCACTCCAAACCTTGCTAATGTTCTTTTTTCAACTACTTCTCAAGTTACCACATATCCCCCTCATTGGTTCCACTAAAAAAACCCCCAACATTCAACCACAACTCCACATAATATCAAATTATCACTTAAAGTGCTTAAGGAGTAAAGAGTCAAAAGAAAGCAATTTAGAACTAGTAGGTAGGCTCACGATGTGGGTGCCAACAAAAAGGTCAATATGGTCACAAAGCAAGTCCAAGGTGCATATAAAACAGTAGGTAATTAATGGCTAGAAGGCAAATCAAGAAAGCCTGTATCATCTTCCGACTAGAGCGAACCTAGAATTTCGCTTTGAACACACACGGGGCAAGTTCTAGACACCAATATGCCACATGGAGTACAATAAGAATATGCCTCACATCACACATTGCACACAGTCCACACAAGATGATTCCATCACAACTCTCAATCAAACAAATAAGGTGCAATTTGTGAAATTTAAGCACTAATGCACAATAGTTCACAAAAGAGTCAAGTGAGTGGACTCAAGCGTCTCAAGGGGGTCATTCCACTTTTTCTAGGCATGCATCACAATTTAAAAGCAAAAGACACCACAAGTATCACATGCAATAAGTTCAAGTCCATCGGTATCAAACAAATCAAAGGCACCTAGCATTCTACCTAATTCTTCGTCTAGGGCCACCTAACAACTAACTACTCTAATCCTAAAAAGAAAGAAAATAAAAAAAACTACCCGGTTCAAAGGCCTCCCCGTGGAAAAGAACCGAGGACATAAGAAAAACCACGGGGTGGATGACATGTACCACTACAAAGCCTATAAAGAAAATATTTTTGCATTTTTTCTAATAAAACAAAAGCAAATACTAAAAAGAAAAACAAAATGTCAAGTGACAAAAGAAAAATCCTAACGGTACATGCATCCCTAACCTCAAAAATAAAGGGGAGTTTCCCCACCCCATACTTAAATCAAGCAATGTCCTCAGTGCTAAAAATAAGAAAGTGCAAGGGTAAAGAAAACTTCCCTGAGGCTCTAGTCCTTGGTGCTAGCATCCTCCAAGCTTCCGTATAGTATGAGGTACTCAGACTTCTCCCAACGGGTCATCAATATTAGGCAGGGGTGAGGACACCCCACACTTAAACTCGACATTACATGAACTTGCAATCCAAAGAATCTCCCAAAGTAATATACAACCATAAAAGTAATAATAAAATTAAATAAAATTAAAGCAAGCAAATTGGGTTGCCTCCCAAGAAGCGCTTGATATAACATCGCGGCACGACGAAGACAACTTCATCACTTTTTCCTCCACCTTGAACTTATGAATTGAATCCCCAACTTTACCTCAAGCTTACGACTATGGTATTCGGGTGGTGGCAAAAATATAAAAGGATCAAGTAACCAATGTTGCATTTTACACTTCTTAGCCTTTAAATAAGGGATGTCTTTTTGTCTCCTCGACATAACAAACTTTAAAATATAGGCACCTTGTTCCTCCTCCTTTGGTTTCTTCATGGGCTCGGGTGGCTCAATTTTCATGTCACCATCCAAACACAATGTTGAAAAATGATTGGAATGAGGTCCAATGCGCTTTAATTCTAAAATTGCATTACTTTTGACACCCTCACTTGCACAAACAATAGAGTCCTCAAATATGATGTTTTCTTTTTCCTCACTTGACTCTAATGTAATTTTGTGAACTTCGGCATTATCAACTAATATTGGTTCGAATGGTAAAAATTCCACTTTTTGCTTCTCAAATTGGCTCCTAAGCTCTTCTATCTCAAATCTACTATTCACGACAATTGATAATTGGGCATTAGACACCTCAACCATATCACTCAAATTCGCATCCAAGTCGTGAATGGCTAAACCAAATTGATCAATTTCTTGTGTAAGCTCCACTCTTTCTTCCATAAATTGCCTCGTCATATTTGTTATTTCCTTAGAGAAATCCTCATATGCTTCAAAGAGTTTGGTGTGCTCCATTATCCAAGTTTCGCTAACAACCTGCACTTTATCGCTCCTGTCAAACTCGCAAACACTATTAGAATCATCACACCTATTGATTGGGGAAGGAGTATGACACTTAGGACAAGAATTCCACAGACCACCACATAATTTGCAACAATTCCAATCAAAGGTTGTAGAAAATTCACATAACCAGTCCTGCAAGATTGAAAAACTTGGACAATTTTCCCACAAGTGTGTTGCTCCAAACAGTTAACAAAGATCATCAAACTTTGAGCAACTATCATTCGACCAGTTTTCATTAAAAGATGCCATATTAACAAGTAACACAAAAATAAACTAGACAAAAAAACTTAAACCTGAATAGAAAATAATAAATTGTTCAAAAAGAAAACAGTCAATTATTTAGTCCCCGGCAACGGCGCCAAAAACTTGTTGCTCCCAAACGCACACGCAAGTATACGTGGTCGACAAGTAATAAAGTGATAAATCGAGTATCGTTCCCACGAGAACTATTGTTAATAACTGTATTCTAGCAAACAATTCCTATAACCTATTCAGGAATCTTTTTCGATGATGATTTGTAATTTACTAACTAAGTGAAACAATTAAAAGCAAGTAACTGAAGTCAAGTAATAGAGCAAATTATAGGTTGTTATCAATAAAAGAGAAACGGTCCAGGGTCAGAGCTACGATCAATCCAGTTGAGTTTTCCAGTTGATTCTACTTCTTGATTTCCTAGATTGCTAACTAACAGGTTAATTATATTCGTGAAAACCTGTCGATTCTTCACGAGTCTATGCAAGCTACTCTAACGCCTATATGTCTATGGAATTAAATCACATGCATGCATTAAAGAACTCTGTATTTAGTTAAGCAAGGCGAATAGGTATTTGTCTATCCTACCCGCAAATCGATTCCCTGATGCCCAGGTTCACAATCAAGCCCTATTCTTTCTTATTTGCGTTCACAAGTTCCCTCTGTCGAGTTCAACTTGTAAACCGTAGATAGTGTTCAATTATCAGGCCTCAATAACCAAACAATTAGGCTCAAGAAAGAATAAACAATCTGTAATGGTAAATCAATAGGAAGAATTCAACTTTCAAACATCAACCTTCATGTATTCGCTCTAACCCTAGAACGAACAAACTATAGAATTAAGGAAAAGAATAAGAGAAAGAGAGAAAGAACTTGTTTTGAAGACATCTAGGGCTTCTCTGCTCTCCTCCAAAACTTGCCCCAAAGTCTCGACCTCCTATCAAAAACTAAGTAGAAGGGTATTTATAATGTTTACAAAAGCCTAGCAATTAGTTACGCCTAAGCCTAGACAAAATAGGACTTCCAAAAACGCTCCATGGGCGCTCTAGTTGGCACCCCGCGCCTCAAAACGACCGCAACAAAGCACAGTTCGTCGAATCTCTCACGTAACGGCCATGCCCCGCGCCACAAAACGCGGAGGATACTGGGCGCGCCCCTCATGGCGCCAGGCCAATTCAAGATTTTCTTCGTCCGCAGCTTGCGTCGCTTAGTGCCTTCGTGTGCTCGATCCAATCCTCAATCCAATTCCATCCTTTTCTTGCTAGATCATGCTCTTTAAAGCTTCAATTGCACTTCATAATAGCCTACAATCATATGACATAAAATCAGTGCAACATCATGCTCATCAACTAGAAAACGTGCGAATAAACTATCCAAACGTGAGGAAATATTAAGGAAATATAGGCATAAAATGCCAAACATCAACAATATTTTCCATTTCTACCTTTTGGACAATATTTTATGATTTGTAAGTATTTTTGTGGTTGGTAGTCCATTCTATATTGATGGGCTATTTAAGGCTGTCATGACAAACAATTTGATGGATGCCAGTCGTGTGTAACTATGGGCTATCACAACAAACAATGTGATGGATGCTAATATTTTTGTAATTATGGGTATATGTTGAATGGTCAATGGAATGCCGAAAATGTTATCCCTTGTGTTTGAAAATGTATCTTTGAAAATATTTGCTTTGGATTGGGGCAAACAAGACTGTCAAACAAGATATGAAAATCATCAGAGTAACTAAAGTCTATTAAACAACTCTAGGTCGATGGCCAATTGGCTGAAAGTCTATTAAACAACTCTGGGTCGATGGTCAATAGTCTCTAAGTCTATTAATCAACTCTGGGTTGATGGTCCATAGACTCGAAGACTATTAATCAACTCTGGGTCGATGGACAATAGACTCAAAGTCTATTAATCAACTATGGGTCGATGGGCAATAGAATCAATGTCTATTAATCAACTATAGGTCGATGGTCAATAGACTCGAAGTCTGTTAGTCAACTCTGGGTCGATGGTCCATAGACTTGAAGTCTATAAATCAACTCTGGGTCGATGATCCATAGACTCGAATTCTATTAATCGACTCTACACACTTCAGCATGATTTATCATAATAATTTAATAATTAAGTATAACTAATGATCCTATAATATTGTTAATCAACGTATTAATGAACTCACAATGGTTGGCTAACATATTTCCATCAATGACTAAACACAATTGAACATGTGTGTTAGGTGATGTATTAGTAGTGTGTATTTGGAATACTTGTATTGTTGTGTATTAGGTGATCTATAATGTAAGTGGTTTAATTACTGATGTTCCTATAATGTTGTCAATCGACTTATTATGATCTCACAATTGTTTTGCTAACATGAATGCATCAATAACAAACATAAGTGAATTATGTATTAGGTGATGTATTAGTAATGTGTATTAGGAATGTTGGGTGATCAATAATGTTATTAAATTTCTAATGATATAGTGTTGTTAATCAGCTTGTATGATCTCATAATGTTTATCAACATATTAGGTGATCAATTGTGTTATTGAATTGTAATTTAAAGATTAATCCATAATTAATCTATATAATTATCATACTAATTGTAATTTAAGGTATTATCATCATTAAATCAACATAATTATTTAAATGAATTGTAATTTAAGAATTAATACATAACTTAACTACATATATATTAAAGAAAAATTATATTTTAAAGATTGATCCATAAGTTATCAATATAATTTAATTGTATTTTAATATATAATCCACTATTATCTTTTTTAAGGTTTTAAGTGTAAGAGGGGTGACCAAATTTTAAATTTAGTATGGTGGGAGGGAAAATTTGAATTACAAACGACCCTATAAATTAAATGTAGCCCCCATTCCCAAATCAAAATTTCTAAAATCTCTAATTTCGTCTTTTCCCTATCTTTCCGTAATTCTCTCTGTTCAAGAACCCTAATTTCCCTTTTCCACTTTCTCTTCGAATTCCCTCTAGTCAAGATGGCATATGTACCATTGAGTGAATGTGGAGATCGGGCGTCACTAAGAACATCATGGACAAATGCTAACCCTAGTCGTCGGTTCTTCGGTTGCAGATATTTTGGGATAATACATCAAAATTTAATTTTAATTTGTTGGGTTCAGCTAAATGCTTTAAAGTTTATTTTTTTCGATTTGCATAACAATACGGCTGTTTCTTGTAGTTTCTTCTTGTGGTGTGGTCCCCCAATTTCAGAGCATGCTAAGGAAGTGATTTTGGAGCTTCTTAGAAAAAAGAGATGGAAGCTAAGCTTAACAAAAGAGCAAATAAAAAGGTGTTCTTGAGGAAGATTCTATTAATGTTAGTACTACTTATGTTGAAGTTCATTCTTGCCGGTAATGGTGGTACTTGTTATCTATTTTTAAGAAGGGACAGGTAAATTGAGTAAAATTATATGTACAAATAATAATAATAATAATAATAAATAATAAATAATAATAATAATAATAATAATAATAATAATAATAATAATAATAATAATAATAATAATAATAATAATAATAATAATAATAATAATAATAATAATTTCATACCACTGGAGGAGTACACAATAAAGACACAAAAAAAAAAATATAATAATAATTTTTAATTTGCAGGGGCTGCTGGAGGTGGAGGAGAATTTGGAGGACCCATGTAGTCGTCCATGTCTTCCCCAGCTTTTATAAGCAGAAGACAGAGCATCCTAGAAATCCTCCTAATGTTCCTCTCTTGGCGGTTTCTGTCACCGGCAAAGTTTTGGATCAGCCTGTTTATCTCTTCCCTTATTTGTGCAATTTGTTCTGGGGATGTTTCAGATGATTGACTTGAAGCTCTTCGTGGAGAAGGCCTTCGTGCCATTTTTGTTGTTGTTGTTTCAAATATTGTTGTTGTATATAAACTAGAGATGATGTTTTTTTATTGTGGATTTGATGTTATCTTCTCTTGTATTTATAAGTAAAAAAACTGCAGTGTGGCCACCTTTCTATTAAATGAATGATTTGGTTGTTGCACTTCTCCAGAATTGAGTTCATTTCATTTTGCAGGCATGTTTTATGTTCACGTCTGTTCATTGTATGAAAATCATTAAACGAACATTGGCTGTGTGATAATATAGATGTCCATTAAACAATGATTGGGTGATGAATAAAACAGTCTATTAATAAACTATTAGTTGTTTGAACCAACAATTAGTTGCTTGAATTTACTAAAAGTTAATTACGATACTCAGCTAATATTGACAGTACACAATTTAAATAACCAACATCACACAAGTTCCTTACAATATCCATCAGATAAGGCCAGAACATGACCAACATCACAATCTTAACAATAACATCAAATAGAAATTACAGCTCTTAAAAACAAATACGAACAGCACTTGATCAAACAACTTTGAAGGTACTAACACAAATTTCTAGCTTCTGAGAGAGATAGACATGTGGTCATCTTGTGGCCATATCATTTGCAATTAGAACATTTATTTCTCCTCTTCCCAGCTGTAAGCACTTTCCCTGTAGAGGAAATCATCCTTTTCCTCTTTCTCCCCCGTGTGCGTTTTACGAAAGGTGGAGGAATTTTTCTCTCTAGTATATCTTGAGACAACTGACATTGGTCTTCTGAAGGAATTGGAAAAATTGGTACTGCATATGCAAGCATGTACATCTGTGCCCTATAATATGGAGAGGTGTATTCATAAATGCTCGAATCATATCTAGATCCAAAGTGAGCCCTCAGTGCTTCCATTGCGTGTTTGCAAGGAATTTTCTGATGGTCAAACTGTTTGAAAGTACAAGTTATGTTGTGGAGATTGACGTCTCCTTCCCTTCATCACTGATGACATTAAACTCCCCAGTGAATACTCTGCTCACCACAAGTGCATTGGCAGCTTCCATATTTTTCCTCATAATATCTTCAGCAGCTTTGACTAAGATTGTGGTTGCTTTGCTTATCGTGGTATGCCTCTCATAAAACATCTCGGAAAACTTACTGTTAATTGAATCAAACAGAGCAGTGATGGGGAATTCTCTTTCATCCTTGAACATTGAGTTAAATGACCGCGCAATGTTCGATGTCATCATCTCGAACCTATTCCCCGAGAAATAGGCTCTAGTCCACTTATCAAATCCAATCTCCTGAAGATAATTAGCTAGCATCTCATTTTTACATATGATCTCTTTAAAATATTTGTCAAACTCTTCAATGCGGTAAGCTTTTGTTGTTAAATAGTATTTGGCTAGATTATCTCCATACTTGAACTTTATCCTGATGTTCTCAGCAAGGTGCCATATATAAAAGGTGATGGATCAAAAAAGTATTATTTTATAGTGGTCGTGTAAATTCAATTAAACAAAGATAAGAAAAATCTAAACTACACAAGTTGATAAATATTGATCAAATAAAACTCAAGAACTAGGCTAATAGAAGGTTAAGTATCCACAAGGAGAAATTTAAACTAGTGAAAAAATATATTATACCTTAATCACTTGGTAATTTAATGCTAAAGTTTGTTGATATGCTCTATACAATTTGTTTCCACAGGATTATGTAACTGCAGAATAAGCTTGGGAGTTGGTGTTAGACTAGTAGTATTTTCTGTATTAGTTACATTAGTATTTTTGTAGTATTAGCCTTAGTATTTTTCTTATATGAGCTTTGTATTCTGGGCTCACATTTTATTTATGCAGTATTTGATCCATTGGGTCAGCTGAGTATATTTAGTGGTCAATCCATATAAACAACCTATGGTCCATTCTCTTATTGGACATACTATATAAAGGAAGAGGTGGGCTGGTCCAAGGCCCATCCGGTCATTTTCTCCATTTCACTTTCTCTCACTTCTCTCTCCAAAACTCTAACAGCCTCCATACATTTCTCTCCGGCGATTATGGCAATTACATAATCTAATATGGTATCAAAGCACATATTCTGGTAGATCTCGCTCCGGCGATCATTCTAATTCTACCCTTGACGGATTTCACCGATTCACTGTTCTGGCGATTCATTTTTTAGGGTTTTATTTGCATTTTCTGGAGATTTTCTGGCTTGTTTTGCCTTTCTACGGTGAGATTTTGCTTATTCAACCGTCTTTTGCTTCCCTACGATGACAATTTGCGGTGGCATTTTCTCTCCGGTGGCAGTTTGAGGTGGCGTTCTCTTGTTAGGGTTTCATCGACTTACGAACAATTTGACGGCGAGGATTTCTTCTCTTTCAAGGCCGTTACTTCTTTCGGTCGCAAAGAAGGCTGGTAACATAATTTTTGTTCATATCAATACATATTGGTGCTCTCTGTATTTTTGATCCTACTACTGTACTTGTACTAGTATCTTGTATAAATCCTAGAAATTACTTGATTTCTTAGACATCACTATGAAAATCCTAGAAAATGAGCTTTAATCCATACACATGGCCAATTCAGATGCACATAGTTCAGGGAGTTCCGAAGAAGCTTATAATGAACCACAACTAGATATCACCCTTCCACCTTTTCATCCATTTTACCTACATCCCTCGGATAATCCTGGTCTTGTTTTGGTGCCTACTCGATTCAATGGCACTGGTTTTGGTGCAGGGAGGAGAGCCATTATCATTGGGCTTTCTGCTAAGAAAAAGATGGGTTTCATCAATGGAACCAATTCTCAACCTCCCCCAGATTCCACCCTTCTTGAGCAATGGGGAACAGTGTAACAATATGATAGTTGCTTGGCTTCTAAACTCACTGGATCCTGAAATTGCTCAGAGTGTGATATACAGTGATACTGCTAAAGGAATTTATGATGAACTCAATGAGAGATATGGCTTGTCCAATGGACCCCCTATGTATGAGGTGCAGAAGGAATTGAGTTCTAAATCCCAGGGTGCCTCTGGCATTAGCAGTTATTTCAACAAAGTCAAACGTTTTTGGGCTGAAATTGAGTGTCTAGACTCTGATTCTCATTGTGTCTATCAATGTACTTGTGGTGGAAAAGAAAGATTATCAAGAGAGCAGAAAATCAAAAGTTAATGCAATTTCTTATGGTATTGAATGAATCTCACTACAATGCTAGAGGCAACATCCTCATGATGCAGCCCCTTCCTCCGGTGGCCAAAGCTTATTCCTTGGCCATTCAAGATGAGAAGCAAAGAGGGACTCACCATATCTCAGGCTTTCCAAGTGAATCTGCTTCCTTCTCTCTTGGGACTAATTCTGTATCCTACTCTAATCAGAAATACAACTTTGCCTCTAATAATCAGAATCACAATCCGAATTATAATAACTCAAGAAGATCCTCCTCTCACAGAAAAGCCTTTTATAGATATTGCAAGAAGGATGGTCACATTATAAAGGACTTTCTCAAGCTAAAGAATAAGAACCAACAGAACTCTGGTTATTCTCAGCCCTCTGGCTCTTCTCAGAACTTCTCTTAAAGCTATTCTCATAACAATAGATCTATTCCTAGAATGGGGAGAGTTGTCAATGCTTATTCAACTCCTGGACCTTCATCTGACATCTCCTCCGATGCTGCTTCTACCTCACCTCAGACTATTACCACGGATCAGTATGCCCAGCTGATGAAGATCCTTTAGTCTGTTCAGGTGGCAGATTCTGACTCTGCTCTTGCTGTCACTGCTTATTTTACAGGTACCATAGGTAGCTCTTGTAATGTGAGTGATGGCAATGGTCATTGTTTGGACACTGTTTTGCATAAAGATGTGTGGATACTAGATTCTGGAGCATCAGACCACATGACTTCAAATCAATCCATTCTTAAAAACATCATTCATCTCACCATTCCCTATTTATTCAGTTTTCCAAATGGCTATAGAGTCAAAGTCTATTCTTTTGGTTCTGTCTGTAACCCTCACTAAAGTGCTATTTGTCCTATCGTTTAAGTATATTCTCATTTCTGTACACGAACTTCTTTGTGATTCTGGACTGATTCTAACTTTTACTAGTTCCTGTTGTATACTTCAGGGCCCTGCTCTAAAGAAACAACTGGAACTTGGTAGGATGGCTGAGAGGCTTTACCTTCTCCACTCAACAGGCCCTTCACCTCTGGTTTCACCCTCTATTTTACCTGTTCTTTTGTCTGTTCATGTAAATACAATAAATGTGCATAAGACACATGTTTTTTGGCACACTATATTAGGGCATTTACCTTTCTCAAAGTTACAGAAGATAGCTTCTATTAGTGTGCCTGCTTGTGATCAACAACCTTTCATTTGTAATGTGTGTCCACTTGCTAGACAACAAGGAATTCTTTTCCCCACAGTATTTCTCATGCTTCTCATATTTTTGATTTGATTCATGTTGATATTTAGGGACACTATTACACTGTTACTAAAATATCCTTTAGATATTTTTTAACAATTGTTGATGACTGTAGTAGAGCAATCTGGACTCACTTATTAAGCCATAAAAGCAATGCTTTTTCCATTCTGAAATCATTCCTTTGTATGGTAGAAACACAGTTCAATCTCAAAGTCAAGACCATTAGAACTGACAATGCCCTTAAATTTGGCACCAGCTATGAAGCATCTCAGTTTTTCTCGTCCAAGGGCATTCTCCACCAAACCTCCTGTGCCTATACTCCTCAACAGAATGACATAGTGGAGAGAAAGCATAAACATTTATTGGAGACAACTAGGGCTCTTCTTTTTTATTCTCACTTCCCAATTCACTATTGGGGAGATTGCATTTTGACTGCTACAATATCTTATTAACAGGTTTCCTAGCAAAGTTTCTCCAAGGAAAAACACCTTTTGAGATTTTATATGGCACTCAACCTTCTTATTCTCACTTGAAATGCTTTGGTTGTCTTTGCTATGCTGTCATTCCTGCTCCTCTCAGAAATAAATTTCCTCCCAGATCTTCCCCTTGTGTCTTTCTTGGATATGTTCCAAGCAAGAAAGCTTACAAAATGCTGTAACTTTCTGATAAGAAGATTCTGGTCTCCAGAGATGTTATCTTCCATGAGGATGTCTTCCCTTATTCAGACTCCTCATCTCCTTCTTTTTCCTCTGTTTTTCCTGATCACCCCACTACTGTGTTCAATGATATTCCTATTTTCACTCCCTCTACGCCCCTTGTATCTAGTCCATCTCTATCTCCTCCTCCACCACTTGTCCTTCCCCCTCCTCCACCACCCAGATACCCCACTAGTCTCATCATCCTCCAGCCTACTAACAAGATTTTGTTTGCACCTCTGTTATTGCCCAGGCACCGACCCTTACTTCCTTACCTGCTGCTCCTAGGTCTGTTTGCTTCAGTAGTCTCACATCTATTAATCAACAGTTTATCACTAGTCTTCACAATGCCCATGAGCCTCACTCATATCACCAGGCTGCCTTGCATCCTGCATGGCAAGAAGCCATGGTGAAAGAGTTTGAGGCCTTGAAGCTAACCATACTTGGGAATTGGTTCCCTTGCCTCCTGGCAAGAAGCCTACTGACAATAAATGGGTCTATCAAATAAAGCATAGAGCTGATGGATCAGTTGAGAGGTTTAAAGCTATACTAGTGGTGAGGGGTGACACTCAACATGAGGGTGTGGACTTCAATGAAACCTTCTCCCCTGTAGTTAAAATGATAACCAGTAGGGCCATTGTGGATGTAGCTGTAAAGAAAGGTTGGCATATATTTCAGTTGGATTTCAATAATGCATTTTTGCATAGAGATTTGGATGAGGAGGTGTTCATGAGAGTTCCTCAAGGCTTGGTGGTTGACTCCCCACATCTAGTTTACAAACTCAGAAAGTCACTTTATGGCCTAAGGCAGGCCTCCAGATAGTGGTACTCCAAACTAAGTGATTTTCTTTTCTCCCAGGGCTATGTCAACTTTAAGAATGATTATTTTGTTTTCCTTAAGTCTGTGGGAACTTCTTTCACTGTGATTGGAGTTTATGTGGATAATATCCTGTTAAGTGGCAATGATGCTCAAGAAATTGCTGCCATCAAACTGGAACTGGACAACAAAGTCAAGATCAAGGATTTAGGTATTCTTCACTATTTCCTTGGTCTTGAAGTTCTTACTGAGCCTGGTGGTATTATCATTGCCCAAAGGAAATTTGCTTTGGACTTATTGGCTGAATTTAATCACTTAGATTGCAGTCCAGTTGCTAGTCCATTGGATGTTACCTTCAAGCTCAGGGCCAATGTTGGGGAGCCTCTATCTGATGCCACTATATACAAGAAGCTTGTTGTTAAGCTTAATTTTTTTTTGACCAACACACGTCCTGATCTGGCTTTTGCTGTGCAATCCTTGAGCCAATTAATGCATGTTCCCACTTCCACTCATCTATCTGATGCTTACCATATGCTCCAGTATATCAAAGGCACTTTAGGCCAAGGGTTGTTCATGAATTCTGGGTCTGATTTTTCTCTCCAAGCTTACTGTGACTCTGATTAGGGCTCTTGCCCTGATCCTACAAGGTATGTTAGTGGCTATTTAGTTTTGCTTGGTGGTTGCCTTCTCACCTGGAAATCCAAGAAGCAACAGACCATCTCCTTATCTTTAGCTAAAGCTGAGTATAGATCCATGCGCAGGTTGGTTGCTGAGCTAGCATGGCTGACTCGTTTACTTGCTGAACTGGACGTGCCCTCAGTTGTTCCTGTTCCTGTTAGCTGTGACAGCCAGTCAGCTATCTACATTGCTCGCAACCTTGTCTTCAATGAGCGTACTAAACAAATTGAAATCGATTGCCACTTTGTGCGTGAAAAATTACATGATGGTCTAATTTCTCTTTCTTTTGTTCCTAGCAGGCTCCAGCTGGCTGACATGCTTACCAAGGCTTTACCTCGAGTTGCTCATCGCAGTATCCTTGGCAAGTTGGGTGTGGCAAACTACCCTCCAACTTGAGGGGGGTGTTAGACTAGTAGTAATTTTCTGTATTAGTTACATTAGTAGTAATTTTCTGTATTTTTCTTATATGAGCTTTGTATTCTGAGCTCACATTTTATTTATGTGGTATTTGATTCATTGAGTCAGCGGAGTATATTTAGTGGTCAGACCATGTAAACAACCTATAGTCCATTCTCTTGTTGGACCAAGTACATAAAGGAAGAGGTGGGCTGGTCCAGGCCCATCCGGTCATTTTCTCCATTTTACTTTCTCTCACTTCTCTCTCCCAAACTCTAACCACCTCCATACATTTCTCTTCGGTGATTATGGCAATTACATAATCGAACAGTTGGGACTTTCGGTGCTACTAATTCATGCAAGCTTCTAGTTATTTTTATCACTCCATGGCCCAAGACCTCAGTCAAAAATATGTTTTAATATATATATATATATATATATATATATATATATATATATATAACTCATCAATTATATATTTGGTTCGGTTCGGTATTATTTCAGTTTTTTTATCGAATAAAAAACCCTATCCTAATTATTCGGTCCGGTTATAGATTTATAGTGGAACCTTCGATTTTGCTAAAAATAACCTAAGAATCGATTCGGTTCGGTCAGTTACGTCGGTTTTTCAATAACCATGGACACCCTACCTATTATAATGCTGAAATTTCATAAGACTTATCATTTCAATATATGAAAGCACTAGTAAAAGGATATATGTTACACATAATTGTTGCAACAATGTGACGATAGACGTATCACTGCCTCAAAACTCGACCAAAGCTTTCTTTGCTTCATCGAAATCTTAGGAAAAACAAAAATGTGAGAATCACTCTCTTTTTTTGAATACTACAACAGCAACAACAACAATCCCAAATAAGTTGGTGCAACATTTTCATAAATAAATTTGAAAAATAAAGAAGAAAAGATACTAGACAGAGCATTCATTTAGCAGGATATTGGTATGATCTTGTATCACCTTCCAAGCCATGTCAACATGCCTATAATCCGTAAGAGAAGTACCTATGGAAAATCGAATAATATAAATTCCTCCAACAACCGCATGAGTCAAATAGAGTTTGCCTGATGAATTAATCGACTCCAACAACTTAGAGTTAAACTTGTTTACTTCTTCCACTTCCAGTGTTGTCGAAAATCCACTTATTACTGATGGGGAAATCCTAAAACACACCATAGCAAACTTTCTAGGGACAAACATTTCGAACTTTGTGTCCATAGCTATAAGCCCTTCAAAATGCTTAGCCATGTTCACATGACTTCTTATCAAGTTTCTGAGATTAGTGACCCCATAATTTCTCAAAACTAGCCATAGTTTTAAAGCCCTGAATCTCCTGCTCAATGATATTTGCCAATCCTTATAATCAATTACTTGGTTTAACTCAGTGGCCTTGTTCCTTAAGCACTCGGGATTAGTAGATAAAGCTTTTGTAAGTGCACTTGGATCCTTTACCCAAAGGCAACAACAATCCAAAGTGGTAAAGAACCATTTGTGTGCATTGAGACTAAAAGAATTAGCATTTTCAATACCATCAAGAAAGTGTTGAAATTCAGGGCAAATGCAAGCACTTCCAGCATAGGCTGCATCAACATGTACCCAAATACCATATTCTTTAGCAACATCACAGAGTGGACCCAATGGATCAACAGAAGTTGTTGATGTTGTTCCAATTGTCGCGCATAAGAATAATGGAACCATTCCTTCTTCAATGTCTTTCAAGATTGCTAGATGTAGAGATTTTGGGCACAAGACAAAATCACTAGCCTTTGTTGTTGGGATAACTCGAATATTTTCAGGGTCTATCCCAGCTATATGGGCTGCCTTCTTGAGAGAAAAATGTGTTTGATCAGATACATAAACCACCAATTTGCCAAAATTTTCTCTACCAATTTTTCTCAACATTTGATCTCTAGCTGCTACTATAGTGCACAACATGGCTTCACAAGTTGTGCCTTGTAATACACCTCCACCACCACCAGCAAACAAGAATGATTTGGGAAGCTTTAGCATTTTCCCAAACCAATCCATCACGATACTCTCAAGTTCAGTTGCAGCAGGGGATGATATCCAATTGAACCCTACTACATTAAAACCAACACTAAGCATTTCACCTAGGAATCCAGCAGTACTTCCAGAAGAAGGAAAATAAGCAAAAAAGTTGGGACTTTGCCAATGTGTTATCCCTGGAATAATATCCTTGGTGATATCTTGAAGAATGTTTTCTAGTGGTTCGGGGTTATCAGGTGCAGAATTTGGTACAAGTTTTTGGAGATAGCCTGGATTGACTTGACTACAAACAGGAAACTTCTCAATGTTTTGATAGTAATCAGCAAGAAAATTCACAATCATGTGACCTTGCTTTCTGAATTCTTCAGGGTCTAAAGGGTTAATGGTGTTGAAAATTTGATCATCAAATTCAGGGTTGAGATTGAGGGAACCCATTGAAAGTTTGTGCTGTCCTGAATGAAGAATGCTGGAACTTTGTTTCTATTTGTGTTATCCTGGCACAAACAACACAAAAAAGAATGGTGGAATTTATAGGCTTAAGAATGTATACCATGCAATAAATATTGTAGCAGCTTGAATGAAGATTCATTGTGGGCTATGGTTGGTAGGGCTACAAAATAATGGAGTATATACACCAGTAATCATTTTGTGGAAACATCATAACACTGGACCATCTAGCTCTCAAAGAAGTCGGTTTAAGTATGTGTCAATAGAGTTTTCGGTTAATTCGTCACCCACCAACTAATCAACCTTTAATTCTGATGACTTGATGATGTTACACAAAGTTATTGCTGAAAGGTACTTTTACTTCTGTTACATTGAGTGCATGAAGTTTTTACATCATCAAGGTAATGGGATAAATAATACGGAAAAGAAACACACCATACCATTTTGCCGCCCAAATTGCCACACCCAACGTGGCCTGCATATATAATGACAAAAATACCCTTTGCTTTTGTTGATGGTGCAACCAAATGTTAGTATTGGTTGATTCATCAACCAAAGGCAAAATCAAAAAGTGGAGGCCAAAATGGCTTTGGTTGATAGTGCAACCAAATGTTATGCTAACAACTTCCCCTAGCCCCACTTTTCACTCCCTTTCTTTCTCTAGCCATTAGGTAATTTATAATTAATTCACCCATTTTATAAATTAATAAACATTATATTTTTATCCTTTAATTTAAGAATTTAGTTAATGATGATCTCATATTTGTTAACGTTATTTTAGGGATTTGAAAAATATAATAATAAAAAATATAAATATCATATATATATAAATGTAATATATAAATAATATTAAAATATCATACATATATCGTTTATCTAATAAATATTAATATAACAAGATATATGAGTTAATTAAAAAATAAATTTTGTTTATCTTTAATAAAAGTGGGAAAAAAGGTCTTGGTTGACCCATCAAACAACAACAATAGTCTTTTCTGTAGTGTAGTATTGGTTGATCAATCAACCAAAGGCAAACTCGGAAAGTAGGGGCTAAAATGGCTTTGGTTGATGGTACAATCAAATGTTATTCTGAGTATGAACACAAAGAGTGAAAAGACGCTAACAACTTCTCCTACTCCTGCTTTTGATGATCTTATACAAAGCATGTCCAAATAATGGTTTGGTTAATTATATCACATATGTATATATTCTTGATAATATATTGTCTTATATATTATAGTTCCATAATAAATTTATTTCCTTTTTTAATTCATGCATAATTCTATATTACTGGTATTGGTTAATAAAATCTATTTCTACTATATTCAATCAAATATGATTTTTTAATAATATTACAAGACCAAATTCAAATTTAATACAACCTTAGAAAAGATGTCCGACTTTTTAAATTTACTTTTCCTAGCCCTACTTTTCACTCCCTTTCTTTCTCTAGCCATTAGGTAATTTATAATTAATTCACCCATTTTATAAAATCAATAAACATTATATTTTTATCATTTAATTTAAGAATTTAGTTAAGGGTTCTTTACATAAATAGCAGTCCATATGAAAATATTTACTATCCTTTAGTCCTTACTTTTTGTACCTACAACATTGCACTAAAATAATGAAAAAAAATCTTAGTGTTAATAATTATTCAATACAATTTTTCTTAAATATAAGATATATAATATTAAATACTTGTATTGATATTTGATATTTATTTTTTTCTTAAATTTAAGGGATATTATTCAATTCAAAATAATATGCCATGAGATAAATTTGGTATATACCAACAGACACTCATGTTCTAAGAAAGATTTTTAGGCGATTTTTTTCTTTTTCTTTTTCTTTCTCCTTTTAATTGCCATGTTTAATATTTTCATAAATGAAATACATATCACCTAAAAATAAGAATAAAAAATAATAAAATAAATAAATATTAAATACACAATAGATTCAAAGAGTGATATATTGTATTAAAAGGGTATTAAAATTTATTTATTAGATATTTAATATTTTTTATTATTATATTTTTTAAATCCCTAAAATAAAGTTAACAAATATAAGATCAGCATTAACTAAAGAGAAAATTACCCCATAAACACATGAGTAGTACTTATTTATATTGTATATCAAATAAATAATATTAAAATATCATACATATATCGTATATCTAATAAATATTAATATATAAAATAAATATTAATGTCATACATATATCGTGTATCTAATAAATATTAATATATAAAATATTAATTACAATATTACATACATATGTTAAATTATTAAGTGATTAAATATTAAATATACAATATGTAATATATAAATAATATTAAAATACCATACATATATCGTGTATCTAATAAATATTAATATAACACGAATTATGAGTGAATTAAAAAATAAATTTTGTTTATCTTTAATAAAAGTGGGAAAAAAGGTCTTGGTTGACCCATCAAACAACAACAATAGTCTTTTTTGTAGTATTTATTGAAATTATTACAAGAAGCGGGAAGACTTAGGATGATCCTAAAGCTAAAGGTCAAGATAATATACCTTGAGCAATGACAATGATAATGAAGATGTTGGTGTTGAGTTGAATGATCGTGATGCTTATGATGTGTGTGTGGGCAAAAATACACCACCTATTATTATGGGGATACGAGTCCAGTTGGCGAGACTAGACCTATCCTACAAGTCATTGAGCACAGAGGATAAATGCCTGCTCTATAAGTTACGACCGTTTAGGCGGTACGGGCGTGGGACTCAAGGAATACATCCCACCGCCTTAGGTTTACAGTCTCCAAGTTAGGGTTTTGTATAAACCACCGCCTTGAGTTTATAGACCCATCGCCTATATTAGTCTTTGTATTTTGCCATAACTAGGACTGAAAGGCTAGGGTCGTGTTCTAGCCCTATTACATTCATCCCGGAAGATGAAGGAAAGCATCAAGACTCTCTCATCGTCCCCATAAGGGTTTCCAACCTTTAGATCAACCCAAGAAATAATATGAACATTATACGGTGCGAGGTATTACAGAAGTTAGGCCAGCACCATCAGATGATTCCAAGCCTTCGCAGGATAATCGACTTCACTGGGCTCCATGAGGAGCTTGCTGGGGAACTAGCTCTACAAGTTCATATCCGGGGCGTGACGAGCACAACCTCTTTCCAGGTACTCACCTGTAATCTTTCATAGTCATCCTGGCAGTGCCCTCGATACACAGTGTAAAAGGAGTACCCTGAACGCTCTACAAAGTCTTCAGATACCCTACCTTATACGGGGTTAGTTACTTATGGAGTGAGCGATCTTTGCCTGGAGACTATCTTGTGTTCGAGGTAAACATGGTCGACGAGGAATCTTTTTGGTATGAGACTATAGAGCTAAGGTGTGTGGGAAAAATTATACCACCTATTGTTACGGGGATATGAGTCCAGCTGGCATGACTCGACTTATCCTACAAGTCACCAGGCACTGAGGATATACGCCCGCTCCTAGAGCCAATGACCGTTTAGGCATTTTTTCACAAGGCACAGGGCGTACATCCCGTCGCCTATCATTTATAGTCTCCTAGTTAGGGTTTAGTATACCACTGCCTTGAGTTGTAGGCCCATGGCCCTTTTAGTACTTGTATTTTACCTTATTTAGGACTTGATATCACTACTATGAATACCCCTCCTTGCATTGTATTGTACACAACACACGATTTTCCATCAACTTCGACTACTCTCAAGGAATAAGATTTACTTTGCTTTCTCAATTATTTCTTGTTTATTTACTTGTCTTTATTTTCATCATATTTACTTACTTTTCTATTATAATTTACCGTATTCCTTGTGGCCTCATTCATAATTAATTGTTGAAACTAGACGTACAAATTAAGGCAGAAACAGTTTTTTGCCCACCCCCAGGCAATTGTAGGTATTCTACGAAGGAAAAGGCGCAATCATGTCGAACGACGACATCAGCATTCCAAAGAATACCGCAGATGGAGTGGACAAGTCTGTGAAGGATCTTAACGATCCCAGCGTCCAACAAAAGGATTCAGCTGAACAGCCGAAAGATTCTTCTCATGAAGCAACCCCTGTTGCTAGCAATAAAGGGACGAACCGCCCATTGGACGGTAATCCTGAGTTCAGAATTTTCATCACTGATCTACTCAAAAATATGATGGAACAGGCAGATCAAAACTCCAACAACGTGATTGATGGGGTATCCCGCATACTAGGCATGATGTTTATAGGATCATTTCAGAGGCCAGTGTCTCCAAGAGGACCAGTGCCTGTAAACGATTCACCGGCATCAGTGCCTAGCCTAAGGCTTAACATGGACGCAGCTCCAAGAGGCTCATCAGAAATCAACAACCAATATCTTAAGGGAGCCCCTATCATTCAGGATCTTATAAAGGAGATGAAGGCCATCCATGATCAGACTGGTAACCTGCCGGGTGCTCAACCCCAAGTTATCACGATAGATGAGTTAAAGTTTTACAATCATGCTTGCAAGGCAAGTGCTGCACCGGTCCTCATACCAACGCACTTCCATTTTTCGGATAACTTAAAGTATGACGGAAAGACTGATCTAGATGAATATATTGCTGCGTACTATACGGCTGTGAAGAGTAATGAGATTACTAAAGAAGAAATCCAGTCTCCTCTAGTGAAGAGATTTGGCTCGACTCTGACAAAATGAGCCCTTGCTTGGTACACTCAGCTACCAATGGGTTCGATCGAATCATTCACTCAGATGCAAGATTTATTCAAGAAAGCACATTCCAGCACCCGCAAGAGGGAGAAGCGCATGGAGGATATCTTTGAGATCCGTCGGCGAGACAACGAGCTGCTCAAAGATTATCTCAACAGGTTCTAGAGGGAATGCATGGAGCTCCCTCCAGTTCTCGGAAATATTACTGTGGTAGCCTTTGGAAAAAGTTTGAATTCAAAGGGATCCCTAGCCACCAGAGTGCTGCAGTGGAGTCTGACTCAGCACCCTATGTCAACATGGAACGCCCTGCACCATAGGTACACCGAGAAGCTTCGCCTAGAGCCCGAGGAGCCTTTTACTTCTGAGGAAGTCCAACCGGCTATCCAAGACATCATCTGCCAAGGGCAGAAGCAGGGATACGTGGAGGAACCTCGCATGGAGGGCAAAGGCAAGCGAAATAGGAAAAATAGCAGGGACAATTTTCTGAAGTGGCAAGACGGCTAGGGAACGTCAAGGTCGTTATCCGAGGGATCGCTCAATGTGGAGTGGGTTTCTAATCGATTCAAGAATTGGGTCTGCGAGTCAACACCGTGGAATTCGTAAGAGATCATATGAAGAACACACAAATTTATTGGCCAAGCAACCTGAGAGAAGAACCTAGTAGGAGGAACAAGAAGCTTTACTGCCATTTTCATAGGGATCACGGACACGCCACAGCCGGGTGCAGAGTATTGATTGTAAAGGTCATGAGTTTGTTGAACAAAGGATACCTCAAGGACCTGCTCACTAACAAGGGAAAGCAGACCTTCACCAGAAGTGAGAACCAGGACGCACCGCCAAATCTGCCCGATCCTAAGAGGTCCATCATTGTGATAATCGGGAGACCAACATTGCTCGGGGGTCAGAGGATATCTTGGCAGCACCCAACCAGGGACTCGCCCGAAATTAGATGATCATATTCAGTGAGGAGTACAACATCATCTGCAATACCCTGCACCTAGATGCCTTGGTCATAACACTTAGGATGGACGACACAGATATAAAATGTGTATTGGTCGACGCCGGTAATGCCGTAAACCTCATCAGATGAGATGCACTGAAGGCGATGAGTGTTGAGGATCGAATCATGCCGTAGGCTTCACTAACTCTTGTAAGAAAGCTATAGGTGAAGTTAACTTAACCACCCGCTTGCTGGGGATAGATTATGTTTCATCCTTTCAGGTAATCAAGGGAGGTGTTCCTTACAATGCCATCGCCAGGGCGACCATGGATCCATCAAGCAAACGCAGTACTATCCACCTGGCATCAGAGACTGAAGTACCTTACTCAATGTGGGATAAAAGAAGTTAATGGTGATTAGGAGGCAGCAAGGGAATGCTATATGGCCGCAATCCTTGGAGCAGCTGACCCCGAACAAATGCCCAAAATGAATACTCCAGGAGGCCCTGAAGACCTCGAAGCCGCAATCAACTAAGACTATGACTCAGACGGTATAGTTGATTGACGTCTTTCGGGGGCAGAAGGAGTAGGGATAATTGGATGTACTTTTCTTTTCAGAATTTACTTAACACATTAGTCTCGCTCTTAGATTACAGTATTTTCATACTTTTTGGACATGTTTGCGGGTCTTCACGCACAACATCCTAGGCTTCGCGCCTTTATTAATAAAACTACTATCTTAGTTAGTCAGTTTTACTCATTTATTTAGATCCATCTACGATCCAACTATTTATAGCCCCGGCCACTTACAAGTTGAAGTAACGCACCCACTTTCCGTGATAAAAGTAGGGTACACTACTCACATATAGCTAGACCATGTCAAGATCAGCCACCAAGAATTAATCGAGCATTGATCTCGTTAAATCAACAATTGCACCTACACGCCGATGGGGACGCTTGTCCGCATAGTGCCAGAAAGTCTTAAATAGTCGAGTACTAAGCAAAGACGTTTTGTCTCAAAATGCAAAAGGAACGTTTCCATACGGGCTAAAGTCGTCCCATTGTGGATGCAAATAGCCATCTGCTACGGATGCAACCTAGCCGCCCTCTATTGGTGAACAACGGACGTAATTGCTCAAGGCAGGCATACTGACACACGTTCTTAAATAACTAGAATAGTCAGGACGTTCTTAGCATTACTTATTGTTTACGGCGAAAATAAAAAAAAATGGCATAAGTGATTTAATTTAATATGCCACAAAATGGGCCCAAATTTTACATTAATCATCCGCATACGCGGATAAATGTTTAATCACTAGATGCGTTAAAAAACCTCAATCGGGGGGGATTTTCATTCATCTCCCGGGGGACTTCCTTAATCGACAACACTTCGTGAAGGTCCTGCTTCACCAGCTGCAGGTTCCCTAGTCGGCGTCTCCTCTTTTTCACCACTCATCTATTCAGAGCCTTCCTCAAGGTTAGGACCAAATAGAGCATCTGCTTGGGCAACAAGGCTAGTATACGAGGCAATCTCAGTAGCAAGGTAAAGATTAGGGTCGCTCCGAACCCGGAGAAGAGTGGCATGATCAACTCCTGCTATGTATCGAGCATTCGAAGCTTCTCTCTGTTGCTCTTATAGGAGGCACTTCTTGCAAAGGTCGTCGCGAATTCGTTCAAGTGACGCCACTTTACCTTTCAGCCTGTCATTCTCATCTTGAAGGAAGCCGGAGAGACCCTGAGCATCTGAGATGTCCTTCTCAACGACATTCATTCTTTCCTCCGTACCAGATAGTTGCTACCGCAGATCTCTCACGATCCCTTCCAGATGATTCACATTGCTGAGATGGAGTTGCTCCGAGACCTTGACCTCTGTAAGGGACGACTTAAGGGTCTCTACATCCTGCTTGTGCTTGCGCACTTCACTACTCAACGCCTTCTCCAAGTTCCTACTTTTTAGAACCTCTACACGGCAAGCATCACGAGTGGTCTGCAGCCCACCCTTTAACTCCTCAGCTTTCTCAACAAAAGGCTGCATGCTAGCCACTTGTCCATGTAGAGCATCTGCTTCCTCCACCATATTGCCTTCTAAGCCTCCCCGGTGAAGTATCTCATAAGACACCATCAATCCCTGGGTAGTGGTAAGGACAGGAGTTTGGTAAGGGAAAAGTGATGTCGAATTTGACATGGTAGTGACAGGAAACTTACCCGAAGGGAGCATCTAGTGGCAACCTTGAGCAATTCGTGACTGTTGTAGCCAGAGAGGTGTTCTTATTCTTAAGGGCCGACCAATTCGGTTGTATGGACTGTTACAACCCGTGGAGTCTTCATCAGGTTAACCCTCCACGACGATAGGGATTACAACCTCCTGAGCTCCGCCTACGGGTTCATGCACGGTCTCTGTGGAAACTTCTTTGCCAGGACGCCACTGAAAAGAGGTAGAGCCCTCAGGATTCGAAACAGCAGCAACAGGTCTAAACATAAACGAATGATATCAGCTTTTGAAGTCGACATGGGAAGAATGTTATTTCCAAAAAAAATGAAGTCCAAGAAACAACATGTTGACACCCAATTTCGTCCCGAGATTTAATTAATGACCAATCATTTAAATGAGAATCAATTATTAAAATAAAATTAAAATTAGAATTAGATAATTAAAATTATTTGAATTGAGATTAATTAATTAAATTTAATTAGAGTATATTAGCTAATTTCAAAAGAAGGCCAATTTCGTTCAAAGTCCTAGAGATTTTCCTACCCGTGCGACATCCCTATCTTAATTCAATTTAACTTAAGAAGGGGCTAAATGTGCAAGCCCATGCCATTCCAGCCTACCCATGCAAGCAATATATATAACATACAATACACATACATATATCTATTTTCCCCTTTCAGCCCATATCAGCCCTTCACCCAATTCCAACCCGCTAACCCCAATTCCCTTCAATCCCGTTCCCAGAAAATCCCTAACCCGTTTCCCCTTGACCCGAATCCCTTCAAAACCCACGATTCCCTCTTCGAATCCGTCCAAAAATCGTACTCAGCTGGTCCCCCACCCTTTACCCTCTCTCCAGTACGATCCTTTCATCTCATCCATCCATTTTGAATGCAAATCAATCCGAACCGTGGAGTTAAGCCAAACGGGATTATTCCTTGTGGATGAGATTGAAAATGGTACAATCCCTGTGGGATTGGACCATTTTCACCCTCATTTTCATAATGGAAAGAAAAAGCGAAATGGGGCGATTGGGAATTTCACCTCGAGTCCAAACCCTAATATGAGGTATAAATTCTTATTTTGTTCAGTTTTTTTGGGGGGAGGGGAGGGAACATTAAGAAACGGCACTAAGGGAAATATAACACAAAATTTTTAGTCTCTGATGGATTTTTACATACAGTGGTTATAGTTTTGCTTCTAGTTTTGATTTCTAGAGTTGATATCACTGTTTTTGCTTCGTCGCTTTTCTCATTCGAGTCATCGAGTCGTTTTGAGCTGTGTCGCTTCAGTTTAAGCCCTGTTCACTGCACCAAAGCAGGTCAGATCCGCATCCTTCTACAAGTTCTTTTGTTGACTGTTTGTGTTTTTCTAATATTTTAATGGTATAGTGATGCTTGTTTCTCTATGAAAACTAGTAAATGTGTAGTTCATATTATAGAGCTTAAAATGAAAATATATTTTGCTCAATAGAAGTGAATGAAGCTGAATTTATAGAATAGCACTTAGAACAAGTGATATAGTTTGAATCTTGAATTTATGTTTATGGATTTAGTTTTAACTTTTGATTGTTCCAAATGAAAAGGAGATATTTAAGTTATTTTGCTCAAAAGTTATGATCTTTAGGCTAAAGAAATGTTTTTTTTTTAATCTGCACTGTTACTTATTGAGGATTTAATAAATCTAAATGGTTGGAATTCATAGTTCTGGTTGTATTTGTTGTTTGTCTCTGGTTGTTTCTGTTTGCATAATGAGAAGTGTTGGTGTCCTAGCTGGATTCTCTGAAGTGGAAAGGTCTGTGTGTGAAGCAGTTTAGGTGGTACCAGAGGTTCTTGAGGTCTATGTTGGTGCAGGTGGTTGTATTTTTAGAAGAAGGGGTTCAAGGAGGATCTGTGAAGAAGGAGTCAGGGATGTATGTCTGGTTCCTGGTGTATAGGTTGCATTGGTGGTGTTAAGAGACTGGTTTCTGGTTGGTTTGCTGAAGTATAGGAGATTTTGGAAAGGTCTGAGGTTCATGTGTTGGTGCAGGAGTGTTTATGAGGTATTTGGTTCTCTGTTTGGTTAATAGGATGGTGTAGAGTAGTTCAGGTTCTGGTCCTAGTGTCTGGGGTTTTCTTATGTGAGCTGCAGTGAGGTCAGGAGGTCTATAGATGTTATTAAGGAGTGTGCAGGCAGTTTCAGGGTTCAGGTTGTTGCTGTGAGTTTGTTGTAGAAGATCAGGGGCTGTTCTTTGTAGCTTTAGGTTCAGGGAATGAGGAAGTCAAGGAGTTTCTTATGTGAGTTGAGGGGCTGTTTGATGTGCAGATGGCTTTGGAGAGGTGTTAGGGTGAGTGTATGTGCAGTTTCTGGTGGTTCAAGAGTGGGTTAAGAGGTTGTCCCTGGTTTTTCCCTGTTCCAGTCTTCCTTTTGTGTATTCTGATAAGCTGCTCCCATTCTTGAAGTATCTGTAGGCTTTAGTTTTTTTTTTTTTTAAGTTTTTCATGTCTTGACTTGAATTGTGAACTTTTGGTAGGTTATATCCTTAAAGTATCTTCCATTAAGTTATTATGAGTTCAAGTCTAATTCGATTAGAAAATGAGTTCTGGCCTAGTATCACATGTGATCTTATTGTTAAGGAAGTTTGTGATTGATTCTGTCATAGTTAGGAAAGCATTATAAATTATACAAACGATTGAGTTGTTTTTTCAGTCGAGATGTGTGAGTTATCATTTATTTTGCTATGGGAAGCTTGCTTCTGGCTTGATGTATTGCTGCATTTTGTCACGCCTTGTCCAGTTTGAGTAAAGATTCAGTTATGAATGCTCCTATATGTTGCCCTTCTGCTGAGGTTCGGTTCTCCTATTTGTTTTGATGCCTAGGGAGTTTAGCTTAGCTTCTAGTTGAGCCGAGCTTGTTTCATCCGTTAACTTTCTAACTTTCTTTCCATGTCTTAACATCTTCTTGGTCCAGTGATGCCTCTTTCTCTTGGTTGTTAATTATAGTTTGTGTATCTCAGTTCAACTCTAGTATAGCTTGCTCTCTTCCTGCATTGGTGCGACATGTAGTTATGTTCTCTTAGTAGGATCTGAGTGTGGGATGTTAAGCGTATGGTTTTGTCTCGATGTCTTGATTTATTCTAGTTATTGATGAGATCGAGCAGTAGTTTCAAGATGAAAAGTTATAATCTCTATTAAGACTTATGTTTCTATGAGTTTTACATTATAAAATTTCAAGACTCCGTTCAGTTATAGCTGTGAATAACGTTTGAATGTGTCTGCCCATTTAATGCTATTTTGCTTCACTCTATTCATTATCTGAGATTGCTGTCCATTTACTAATTTTTATCTCTCCTTTTCTTGACATGAACACTGCTTGGGACGAGTTGATTAAAACTCACAAATTGGGACGGCTGTTTGCATTCGAAGTTATTTGATCCGCTCCGCATTTTCGGGACTTGATATCCCCGAAAATGTAAGAAACAAAAAATGAAAATCACAAAGTCCAAGGCTCAATGATTGAGTTTGCGTTTCCGGGTTCTACCTTCTAAACTCCCTCTCTCCCGCCTCCTTTAGAAAAACATGTTTTAGGAGCCCTGTAGGACGGAAATGATATTTGAATTGTGAATCACTATTGTAAATCACTTAAATTATTTTTATATGTATACTTTGTATCATTTCTTTGCTAATCGCCAATTTATTTATGGATGTTTAGAATCATTTGTCAATTAATGAGTGCAAAATCAAATTCGATTAAAATCGTACCCTCGGCATAACTCGCATTTGAATTGCTTATTTATTGATTATACTAATATTCAATTATTTATTTATTTAATCTAATTTATTTATTTAGTTAATTAATTAAATTTTAATCCTTTATTTATTTACTTACTTAATCTAATTTATTTAATTTCAATTAATTATTTATTTAATCAATTAAATATTTATTCATTTAATTAATCGATTATTATTCGTTTACTCCTTTATTTAATTAAAATTGGCCAGTATCCATTTATTTAATTAAGTTATTTATTTGTTTATTTATTTATCTATTTATTCAATCAATTAATTAATCCCTTTATTATCATCCATTTATTTATTTAGTTTGTTTTATTTAATTATCTAACTTCATTTAACCTTTGCTTATTTTATTAATTAATTAATTAATTATTATTTCATTATCTAGTTAATTAATCTTAAATTGGATCATTTATTTATCTAAGTATCGACATAATTAAAATCTTATCTTATTTATATTATTCGTATTATCCTTATATAAAATTAGCTTTATATTGTCTTATCCTTAACAAATTCGTGAAAACCGCCGGATTAACCGCTTTTAGCGGATTTTCGAAAGTGCTCCCGCAAGGGACCTTCTTTCGAATTTAATAGAACCACTTACCTCAGAATCTCTGAATTTAATTTTCTTTTAAATAAAGGTTAAATTGCACTCTTTAGTTAACTTAGGTTCCTAATAATCCTTAAATTAGGTGGCGACTCCAAAGAAACCCTTTGGAGTCCCATTTTGTTGAAATATACCCGAAACCTATCTTTTCTTAAAGAAAGGGTAATTTTTGGGGGTTCAACAGCGTGGCGACTCCGCTGGGGATACGCAAATGGTTCTAACCAAAAGGCTTTCACGAATTGGTTTGTTTGTATTGTTTGAAATGTATGCCGATATTAGTATGCGTAGCTTATTTAATAATTGTTGAAACTAGCATGATTATTATATCTGTCGTTTATTTGCAAGCATGCTTAGATTAATCTAATTGATTGCTGTGTGTCACGAAAGCATGTCACTACACCCCTATTTGTGCACATATATAAACTGGCATTCCGTTCATACTTCCCCCACTCCTGGGAACCTCTTGCATTTTCACCCCAAATATCCGCGAGGTGCGCCCATGCGCACCCGCACTTTCTTCCACTAAAGAACCCTGTGACGAGTTGGTACACCGGCGGCCATCGTAGGAGTAATTCGACTGCGAGACCGCTTGCCACTCACCTGTTAGCCTCAACCGTTAACCCACTCTTAGAAGGAGATTAGGTCATGCATGCATATAAACCTTAGTTTGGGAGAAGGTTCTGCAGATTTGGTTGGTTTGTGTTTGGGAGATGGCTTGGTGTAGTGAGATCTAAGAGGCGAAGCCCCTGGTATCTTTAAAAGGATCAGTGGGGTCCCTCTCGTGATTGGCTTTGCGTGTGTGCAGGCCTATGTTGATTATCCAGCTGCAACTTTGTAAAAATTGAAGTATGCTTGTCGCATACTAGGAGAGCGAAGCCCCTGTGTCTTTGAATGACCAGTGGGGTCCCTCCTTGAAGACCAGTGCGGTCTTGGCTACCTAGGAAACTGAGAGGCTTGATTAAAGCCGAGGACCAGTGAGGAGCCCTATGAACAAGGTCGGTGAGCCTTGCAAAACCTATGAAGCTGAGAGGCTTGTCTAAAGCCGAGGACCAGTGAGGTTTTATTTTGAAAGGCCAATTGGCGCCTTTCATGATTTGCAGTCTGGTATTGTGAAAGCAATTGGAAATTTCCCCTGGATATTGTGAAACAATTGGGAGTTGTGCTTGGAGGAGTGTGGATGTTTGCAAAAGCTATGAAGGATTGTTCCGGGTTTTAGGCATTTGGGTTTAGAATTTTGTGCAGACGTTGTGGAGAGCATGGGCTGTGTTAGAATTTCGAGTTGGCACCAACTTTTTGTGAAGTTAGTTGGGATAATGGAATTGCAGTGTCAAGGCGGAGAGCTGATTGTTATCGATTATTGTTATTATTTATCACTTACTCTAAATCTGAATTGCTCAAAACTGGCATGAACTATTTTTCGTTACCACTTGTTTGCGCGTCTTAGGCCCACCTCTGGCAAAGAGGCACCTTACAGGGTAGGGAACGTTCGCATTTTCATTTACGCTCAACTACTTGTGTTTGCCACATGTCAACTTGTTTGAAATGCAAAGCGCTACGTGATTTGTGTGCAATTTTGCCAATGACATGCAAACTAACATGGCTACTTTTGAACTTTTCCTTTTGTTTTGTTTATCCCCCATTCAGAGGTTTGATTTGTGCTGATTTAAGCTGGCTGATCACCCCTATTACACAAGGACAAAGGACAAATCTGCATACTGGTACACATTTCCACAACTGATAATGACTGGGATAGATGATGAACCTCTCAATACCGAGAAAAATCTTGCAACTCCGGAATCTTCAAGAAGAAATGTCCTTATTGCGCAAGACGATCTAATTCTTGAAATGGCTAAGGAACTACAGATGCTAAAAGATGAACTGGCTGCGGTAAAAGGGCAAACTCCTAAAAACACTCCGCTGCGTGGGCCCGATGCATCCCCCTCTCTGGGTCAAATGGGGCAATCTCTGAACTCAATTGATGGAGCCGCCAATAGGAACGCACCTTTGAACACTCACAATTCTCTAAAAGCACCAGTCCACCAAAGCAACTTGCCACTTGCCCAAGCTCCACCTCCAAATAACGCTCAATCTAGCCAAACAGTTAACCGACCACCCATCTACCCATCACATCAACAATACCCATCATACACCCCGCACCCTGCCAATACTTATTATCAGACAAACACTCCATATCCGTACCAAACCATCCCGCAAGCTTATACTGAAAATCCATCAGCACCATTAGTTCAAGTGGCGGTATCTGGCGGGCAAGATGTCCCTATTGTGCAAATTGATGATTACAGCAATCCTCCTTATGTGAAGTTTCAAAATGGTGTTAGAAGAGCCGAAAGAGCAGTCGATGAGGGTGAAGATTTGGAGAAGAAGGTACAAGGTTGGGTGATGAGTGCTCTTAGCAAAGCATCAAAAGGCAAGGACAAGGAAAGTCTAGAATATGAAGACTTATGCGTTCATCCTGGGATTGAATACCCAGAAGGGTACAAAGTACCAAAGTTTGTTAAGTTTGATGGCAAAGGCAACCCCCGAGCCCATTTGAGAAGGTACTGTGAAACCTTAGGAGTGGGAAAGAATGAAGAGCTCTGTATGAAATTATTCATTCATAGTCTTGAAGGTGAAGCTTTAGACTGGTACTCCGAGCAGGATCCCTCAAAATGGATTAACTGGAGGAGTATGGCTCACGACTTCATGGAGCGTTTTGGTTTCTATGCTGAAATACCATTAGATCGGTTGGCTATTGCAAGGTTTAAGAAGAAGCCGACCGAGACTTTTAGGGAATACGCGGTACGTTGGAGAAGTGAGGCTGCCAAAGTTAAGCCTCCCATGAGTGAGGAAGAGTTTGTGGGACATTTCATCGAGACATTGGATGAATTTTACTATGATCGAATGGCATCCATGACTAACTCTACTTTTGCCAATCTAGTGAAAACGGGGGAGATATATGAAGCTGGTTTGAAATCTGGTAGGATCACAAATTTGGCCGCTTTGCAAGCTACAAGTAAGGCAATCCAGTCTGGGTCTGGTAATGGCTTTAACAAAAAGAAGAAAGAGGAAGTGGGAGCTGTTGTGGGAGACATCGAGCGTCGACCGGCTGGAAAGTTGAATTTTGACAATCCGTCTGCTTTTCCTACCTACCAAAGCCCATATTACCCAAATTACCCCACTCACTACCAGATGCCACCTATTCCTTATCCGGTTTACAATGCACAAGCAAATTACTACCAACCTAGAGCACATGCACCTAATCAATACCCTCGTCAGCCAAATTTTCAAGCACCCCAGAATTACCAGCCTCGTCCTCCTGTTCGTCCCAATGTGCAAGGGTTTAATCAAAATTACGAAAAGAGAGCAACCAAAACCTATACTCCCATAGCCGAGTCATATGGCCAGCTTTTTGAGAGATTAAGAAATGCGGGAGTTGTGCAGCCTATCCCTGATAGCACTCCAAACCCACCTCCAAAATGGTATGATGCAAATAAGCACTGCGCTTATCACTCAGGGGCAGCCGGCCATGATATTGAGAGATGTTATACTTTCAAAGACAAGGTCGAGGGTTTAATCAAAGCAGGCACCATTCAACTCACCGATACTCAGCCAAATGTGCATGATAATCCTCTTCCCAATCATGGTAACAATGCAGTTAATGTGATTTCTCTTGAGGAGGAGCCAAATCTGAAGGGTACCATAGTCTCTATTTATGATGTAAAGGTTGATAACATTGCTTCTAAGGTACCTAAGCAAACACTAACTCTATTGCCAAAGAATGAGGGAACTTTTGGCCTAGGTGGCAACCCCGTTGAAGGAAAAAATGAAAAGGCTGAGTCTGAGAAGAAACCGACTAGTGTCATACCACAGTCTCTTTTACCATTGAACCAGTCATTTGTCCAAGCACCAGAAATGGCCATGCAAAATTTGATTGAAGGTGTTGGCAGCCTATTCTTGAATGATGGATTGAAATGCAGTGCAACTATTGAAGATTTTGAGAAAGAGCCACATGTGCAGAATGCTGAACCAAGTGATGTGATGGTTAATTGGACTTGTGGTCCAAAAGAGACTTGATGAATGAACTCGCTATTTTTGTTTTGGCATCACAGTCAGCTTGAGGCCCTGAACTGTGTTTTGCACTTTGTTTATGTTATGTCTATGTCTTTCAAATAACTCTTTTAAATCCTGCATGTTTACTTTTATGTTGTATGCCTCCCTAAATTAGGTTTTGAATAAACAAATGCACTGCATTCCTACCTTATTATTTTGCTATACTTTAACTATTTATGTGCTTTATTATTTGCTTCTGATTAATATACTTACTACTGTTTCAAATTAAAAACAAAACCTGCTTGAACTTTGCTTGTGATCTATAACGAAACAGCTGAACAATTTAAGGATGATGCACTGGAAAGTTACTTTTTGCACTCTTTGGATATTACATTACCGTTAGAACTTCAAACTGGGGCAGCTTTATTTGCCGGCAATTGGAGCCGAAGCGTTTTATCCATACAAATGGAAGACCTTTATTTGAGAAACCATTCAAGAAGATAAGTTGGAAGATGTTGAATGCGCGAAGAGAAGATTTGAATAGTTTACTTCAAACCGGGGCAATTGGTGTTGAAGAAGCTCTTTCCTAATTAAGAAGAAGCAACGGGAAAATTCGCACCAAGTTGGCAATGTCATTGTGTGGAAGAATACTAATCCTGGCAGATATCTATAATCAAGTTTGGCCAAAGGTAATCAACGCAGATGCCGACGAAAGATACTATGTCTGAAGCAACCGCAAGTTAGCATCGGTTTGGATGTAATCTTTGATGTAATGCGAACTACGCGTAACCTGATTCCCAGGGCCGGGATACGTAGGCAACTCATATAGAGTTCGGTTGCACTAGCACAGGAATTCCCTATTTCCTCTTTTATGTATTTTTGAACTACTTCTGGCCTGATTCCTGGAATGGCAACAGGATAAGTAGGCAATCCTTATCGGATTCGGTCAAAAAAAAAAAAAAATATTGTAACACTTTAGGCTTGTTTATCTTCTATGATGTAATCCCGAACTATGCATCTGGGCAGATGTGTATGTTTTCCAATTCGGATGCGGTTTTGTATTTAGATTGCCATATTTTCCCCAAAAAATCTCTATGTAAGCAGAACTACGCACAGTCTGATTCCCGTGGAGGGATACGTAGGCGCTCTTAGTGGGCTCGACTCCATAATATTAAAATTTTTAGTTTTCCCTAAGGCAAGCAACTGGGGCAAATTTTGCAAGATGAATTGAAGATATGGAAGATAGAAACTGAGGCAAATTTTGCAAAAAGAGTTCGAATGCATAAAGATTATAACTGGGGCAGATTTTTGCAAAATTGGTATTACTTATCAAAGGATGAAGTGGCAGAGTTCTAAAGTATTCAAGATTAGCACAAGTCGCAAAGACGAAGGACGTTCAGTTTGTTTCAAGATATGTCATGAGTTTGAGTTAAAGCAGAAATTTTTAAATGCATTATAAATTTCGGTTGCATATCAATGATTATTTGTTTAATATTTTATCAAATTACTTTACTTTGCCTCTATCTTGAAATATTATACAACATTGAGTTCATAAGTCAAGTCTCTGAGTACAATTTGCAAGCCCAAGTCCAAAGAAGAACGAGGGAGCAGCGACAGCAAGTTCAAGATGAATCAGCACAAATCAAACGCCCCTACCCAAAACTAACAAATTTTTCTTTGAGAGCAGGAACATGAAAGCTCGCAATGAGAGGATCATTTGCACTATGGATGAACAATTTATTGAACGCGCATCCAAAAGTTGCCTTGCAGATTGCGTCGCATTACCTTTTTCATAACTTAAAGCATTTTGCTTTGTCATGAGTTATTGCCGAACAGGCGGCATTTCTACCCCTATGACTTTCATTCCTAATAGGCGACAAAGCCAATGCTTGTTTTGTGTTTTAAAAACTAAGCCAAGTAGGGCATCACTTTGTTTTAGTTGATAATCCGCACAAGGCCATCCTTGCCGGATTGTCTCGCCAATCGATTTTATCAATGGCTATCGCACTGACTACATTTCCGCACCACTTTGCTTTGCACTTGCTTTGAATTATGTCTTCACACTCGCTTTAAAACTAACGCCTTGCTTTACTCTTTCAGGTTGACCATCGGCTACGAGGATTCCTTTTGTTGGACTATCTTGCCTATTGATTCGCCAAATGGCTCTTGCATTGCTCTACATTCCCGCACTGCTTTTCTTTGCACTTGCTTTAAATTATTTGTCGCACTTCCTTTAAAATTGATGCCTTGCTTTATGACTTTCAGGTTGACCACCAGGCGGGGCTTCTCTCTTGTTGGACTTTCAAGCCTGTTGATTCGCTAAATCGCTTTTGCGTTGCTTTACATTTCACGCTAAATTGCCTTGCACTTGCTTTCAATTATGCCTTTGCACTTGTTTTATATTTTGACTTGCTTTATTTTTAGGTTAACAGGTCAGTCCCGAGACCCTCCTTGCTTCGTGCCGGACCGGTTCGCCAGCTGATTTGTTCGACAATCAACCCCAAGACCCTCCTTGCTGCGTGCCCGACCGGCTTGCCAGTTGATTTGTCAAGATATTCAAATTGCCTTGCACTTGCTTTCAATTATAACTTTGCACTTGCTTTATATTATGAACCGCTTTACTTTTAGCTTAACAGGTTAACAGGTCAGTCCCGAGACCCTCCTTGCTTCGTGCCGGACCGGTTCGCCAGCTGATTTGTTCGACAATCAACCCCAAGACCCTCCTTGCTGCGTGCCCGACCGGCTTGCCAGTTGATTTGTCAAGATATTCAAATTGCCTTGCACTTTCTTTCAATTATGCCTTTGCACTTGCTTTATATTATGAACCGCTTTACTTTTAGCTTAACAGGTCAGCCCCGAGACCCTCCTTGCTTCGTGCCGGACCGGTTCGCCAGCTGATTTGTAGACAATCAATTCCAAGACCCTCCTTGCTGCGTGCCCGACCGGCTTGCCAGTTGATTTGTCAAGATGTTCAAATTGCTTTGCACTTGCTTTCAATTATGACCTTGCACTTGCTTTATATTATGACTTGCTTTACTTTTAGTTTAACAGATTAACATGTCAGCCTTGAGACCCTCCTTGCTTTGTGCCGGACCGGATCACGAGCTGATTTGTAGACAATCAATTCCAAGACCCTCCTTGCTGTGTGCCCGACCGGCTTGCCAGTTGATATGTCAAGATTGTTGAAAATGCTTTGCATTATGCCTTCGCACTTGCTTTATTGCTTCGCAGTTGATTGGAAGACAACTTATCAATGATATCGCAACCCGCACTTACAAAGACTTTAGCAGCACCGCAGCAGCGTTTGGAGCATAACGTGGAACTTTTTCTTAGCAGTGAACTGGGGCAATTGTTGATATGAGCTAGACTCGTCAACGAGGATCTGAAGAATCGCACTCGAACAAGCAAATTCTATCCTAATCTTTTGCTTCGGATTAGGACGTCATGTTTGAATTCTTCCCTATTCGTGCGTCTTTTCCTATCAATCGTGCGAGTTTTTGTATCTAAGTGTCATTGAACTACATATGGCCTGATTCTCTTTCAGCCCGAGATATGTAGGCAACTCGAAAATCGGAGTTCGGCCATGTCCATAAGCCTCGCATTTCGGTCCTTGGAATCGAAGTCTTGGCTTTACCGTGACGAAATTGGTTTTCACGTCAACTTTCTTTACCCTGAAAACTCTTTCATCCTTTTTGGGTAAAGAGGGGCAGCTGTTGACACCCAATTTCGTCCCGAGATTTAATTAATGACCAATCATTTAAATGAGAATCAATTATTAAAATAAAATTAAAATTAGAATTAGATAATTAAAATTATTTGAATTGAGATTAATTAATTAAATTTAATTAGAGTATATTAGCTAATTTCAAAAGAAGGCCAATTTCGTTCAAAGTCCTAGAGATTTTCCTACCCGTGCGACATCCCTATCTTAATTCAATTTAACTTAAGAAGGGGCTAAATGTGCAAGCCCATGCCATTCCAGCCTACCCATGCAAGCAATATATATAACATACAATACACATACATATATCTATTTTCCCCTTTCAGCCCATATCAGCCCTTCACCCAATTCCAACCCGCTAACCCCAATTCCCTTCAATCCCGTTCCCAGAAAATCCCTAACCCGTTTCCCCTTGACCCGAATCCCTTCAAAACCCACGATTCCCTCTTCGAATCCGTCCAAAAATCGTACTCAGCTGGTCCCCCACCCTTTACCCTCTCTCCAGTACGATCCTTTCATCTCATCCATCCATTTTGAATGCAAATCAATCCGAACCGTGGAGTTAAGCCAAACGGGATTATTCCTTGTGGATGAGATTGAAAATGGTACAATCCCTGTGGGATTGGACCATTTTCACCCTCATTTTCATAATGGAAAGAAAAAGCGAAATGGGGCGATTAGGAATTTCACCTCGAGTCCAAACCCTAATATGAGGTATAAATTCTTATTTTGTTCAGTTTTTTTGGGGGGAGGGGAGGGAACATTAAGAAACGGCACTAAGGGAAATATAACACAAAATTTTTAGTCTCTGATGGATTTTTACATACAGTGGTTATAGTTTTGCTTCTAGTTTTGATTTCTAGAGTTGATATCACTGTTTTTGCTTCGTCGCTTTTCTCATTCGAGTCATCGAGTCGTTTTGAGCTGTGTCGCTTCAGTTTAAGCCCTGTTCACTGCACCAAAGCAGGTCAGATCCGCATCCTTCTACAAGTTCTTTTGTTGACTGTTTGTGTTTTTCTAATATTTTAATGGTATAGTGATGCTTGTTTCTCTATGAAAACTAGTAAATGTGTAGTTCATATTATAGAGCTTAAAATGAAAATATATTTTGCTCAATAGAAGTGAATGAAGCTGAATTTATAGAATAGCACTTAGAACAAGTGATATAGTTTGAATCTTGAATTTATGTTTATGGATTTAGTTTTAACTTTTGATTGTTCCAAATGAAAAGGAGATATTTAAGTTATTTTGCTCAAAAGTTATGATCTTTAGGCTAAAGAAATGTTTTTTTTTTAATCTGCACTGTTACTTATTGAGGATTTAATAAATCTAAATGGTTGGAATTCATAGTTCTGGTTGTATTTGTTGTTTGTCTCTGGTTGTTTCTGTTTGCATAATGAGAAGTGTTGGTGTCCTAGCTGGATTCTCTGAAGTGGAAAGGTCTGTGTGTGAAGCAGTTTAGGTGGTACCAGAGGTTCTTGAGGTCTATGTTGGTGCAGGTGGTTGTATTTTTAGAAGAAGGGGTTCAAGGAGGATCTGTGAAGAAGGAGTCAGGGATGTATGTCTGGTTCCTGGTGTATAGGTTGCATTGGTGGTGTTAAGAGACTGGTTTCTGGTTGGTTTGCTGAAGTATAGGAGATTTTGGAAAGGTCTGAGGTTCATGTGTTGGTGCAGGAGTGTTTATGAGGTATTTGGTTCTCTGTTTGGTTAATAGGATGGTGTAGAGTAGTTCAGGTTCTGGTCCTAGTGTCTGGGGTTTTCTTATGTGAGCTGCAGTGAGGTCAGGAGGTCTATAGATGTTATTAAGGAGTGTGCAGGCAGTTTCAGGGTTCAGGTTGTTGCTGTGAGTTTGTTGTAGAAGATCAGGGGCTGTTCTTTGTAGCTTTAGGTTCAGGGAATGAGGAAGTCAAGGAGTTTCTTATGTGAGTTGAGGGGCTGTTTGATGTGCAGATGGCTTTGGAGAGGTGTTAGGGTGAGTGTATGTGCAGTTTCTGGTGGTTCAAGAGTGGGTTAAGAGGTTGTCCCTGGTTTTTTCCCTGTTCCAGTCTTCCTTTTGTGTATTCTGATAAGCTGCTCCCATTCTTGAAGTATCTGTAGGCTTTAGTTTTTTTTTTTTTTAAGTTTTTCATGTCTTGACTTGAATTGTGAACTTTTGGTAGGTTATATCCTTAAAGTATCTTCCATTAAGTTATTATGAGTTCAAGTCTAATTCGATTAGAAAATGAGTTCTGGCCTAGTATCACATGTGATCTTATTGTTAAGGAAGTTTGTGATTGATTCTGTCATAGTTAGGAAAGCATTATAAATTATACAAACGATTGAGTTGTTTTTTCAGTCGAGATGTGTGAGTTATCATTTATTTTGCTATGGGAAGCTTGCTTCTGGCTTGATGTATTGCTGCATTTTGTCGCGCCTTGTCCAGTTTGAGTAAAGATTCAGTTATGAATGCTCCTATATGTTGCCCTTCTGCTGAGGTTCGGTTCTCCTATTTGTTTTGATGCCTAGGGAGTTTAGCTTAGCTTCTAGTTGAGCCGAGCTTGTTTCATCCGTTAACTTTCTAACTTTCTTTCCATGTCTTAACATCTTCTTGGTCCAGTGATGCCTCTTTCTCTTGGTTGTTAATTATAGTTTGTGTATCTCAGTTCAACTCTAGTATAGCTTGCTCTCTTCCTGCATTGGTGCGACATGTAGTTATGTTCTCTTAGTAGGATCTGAGTGTGGGATGTTAAGCGTATGGTTTTGTCTCGATGTCTTGATTTATTCTAGTTATTGATGAGATCGAGCAGTAGTTTCAAGATGAAAAGTTATAATCTCTATTAAGACTTATGTTTCTATGAGTTTTACATTATAAAATTTCAAGACTCCGTTCAGTTATAGCTGTGAATAACGTTTGAATGTGTCTGCCCATTTAATGCTATTTTGCTTCACTCTATTCATTATCTGAGATTGCTGTCCATTTACTAATTTTTATCTCTCCTTTTCTTGACATGAACACTCCTTGGGACGAGTTGATTAAAACTCACAAATTGGGACGGCTGTTTGCATTCGAAGTTATTTGATCCGCTCCGCATTTTCGGGACTTGATATCCCCGAAAATGTAAGAAACAAAAAATGAAAATCACAAAGTCCAAGGCTCAATGATTGAGTTTGCGTTTCCGGGTTCTACCTTCTAAACTCCCTCTCTCCCGCCTCCTTTAGAAAAACATGTTTTAGGAGCCCTGTAGGACGGAAATGATATTTGAATTGTGAATCACTATTGTAAATCACTTAAATTATTTTTATATGTATACTTTGTATCATTTCTTTGCGAATCGCCAATTTATTTATGGATGTTTAGAATCATTTGTCAATTAATGAGTGCAAAATCAAATTCGATTAAAATCGTACCCTCGGCATAACTCGCATTTGAATTGCTTATTTATTGATTATACTAATATTCAATTATTTATTTATTTAATCTAATTTATTTATTTAGTTAATTAATTAAATTTTAATCCTTTATTTATTTACTTACTTAATCTAATTTATTTAATTTCAATTAATCATTTATTTAATCAATTAAATATTTATTCATTTAATTAATCGATTATTATTCGTTTACTCCTTTATTTAATTAAAATTGGCCAGTATCCATTTATTTAATTAAGTTATTTATTTGTTTATTTATTTATCTATTTATTCAATCAATTAATTAATCCCTTTATTATCATCCATTTATTTATTTAGTTTGTTTTATTTAATTATCTAACTTCATTTAACCTTTGCTTATTTTATTAATTAATTAATTAATTATTATTTCATTATCTAGTTAATTAATCTTAAATTGGATCATTTATTTATCTAAGTATCGACATAATTAAAATCTTATCTTATTTATATTATTCGTATTATCCTTATATAAAATTAGCTTTATATTGTCTTATCCTTAACAAATTCGTGAAAACCGCCGGATTAACCGCTTTTAGCGGATTTTCGAAAGTGCTCCCGCAAGGGATCTTCTTTCGAATTTAATAGAACCACTTACCTCAGAATCTCTGAATTTAATTTTCTTTTAAATAAAGGTTAAATTGCACTCTTTAGTTAACTTAGGTTCCTAATAATCCTTAAATTAGGTGGCGACTTCAAAGAAACCCTTTGGAGTCCCATTTTGTTGAAATATACCCGAAACCTATCTTTTCTTAAAGAAAGGGTAATTTTTGGGGGTTCAACACAACAAACCTGGAGGTTGAGGATTAGAAGGCATGGAAGGAAGCAAGACATCATCCTCCGCACTAGCCTCTTCCTCGACTATGGGAGTCACTTCGATTAGATGCTTACGCTTCCCTGAAGAAGAAACAGCTTCAACAGTAACTGACGGGGTTGTTTCAACAGCCTTAAACACAGACACTCGGGGGACTTCACCCTCGCCATAAAAAATTACCAGGGTTTCACTAGCAATGGGCATATTGGCCAGCCTAGAAGACAATATCCTCTTTGAGGAACGGGATCTGCTCGTCCTCTCCAAAGTTCTTCCACTAGATGCCTGCACATTAGATAAGGGAGCAATATACGGGACGGTGATCTAAATCTCCACCAGCTGAGGCATATCATGGTGAGAGAACCCTAGAAGCAGCGGTGAATCAGAATATAGAAGAAATTTCAAGTAGAAAGGATGGCTCAATAATTACTCACCGTGGTCTTTCGCTCGCCAATCGTTCACAATCGCCAAGGACAAGATGGTTAGGGATTCAGGATGATTCCTCTAAAAGACATTGGTAACACACGTCATCAGTTCATTATGACTCAAAGAGATGGTGGACACTACGTTCACTGCACAGAAGAAAGAAAATTAGTTTCAAGCAACCAAAGTTGAAAGCAAGGAGATAAGTTTTTGCGGACTTATACTTTCTGTTGAAGACCTCTGGAAAGGGAAGAGAGGATACCAAATCGGTCCTCCGCACAGCCACGTACCTGAACACCCAACCAAGGTCTTTGGAGTCTTCACTGTTGGGGACTATACCTTTCTTCCCCTGTTTCATGAACATCAGCATCCCCACTGTTGGTCGACGTGGGCATGGTTAGCCAAGTGATCCAGTACGGCCACTAGTCGCCATATGGAAGGGCCGGTTTGACCCAAGCAAACATTGTAACGACGTCATATCTCCTTTATCATCAAGTGGATGCGCTCATTGAGATGAAGAGTGAAAGGGTATGTTAGAACCATTAAAAAGCCAGCCCGATGAGAGGAAATTCTTTCCTCAGCGCCAGGAGCAAGAACAACAGCAAAATTAGGCCACTTGCACTCATGCTTTATGCGCATGATGTGTCTCTCCATGACTGTAGAAGGGTAGAATTAAAAAGAGAGATTGTTGTTTTCACCCTCTTGTTCAGGGGTTAGGACCAGCATGCGGCCATCATTTTCAAAATTGAAAGTATTGGTGAGATAATCTTGTGATCTAAAGTTCGCTGGGAGAAAGTTTGGACCTTGTGCCATGATGATAATATTAGCAGGATTGAAAAAAAGATTATATTTTGAAGACAAGTTCTTGTTGATCATTGGAAGGTTATGAATAAACTGTCTCACTTACGACGTATATATACACGTCTGGGTTGGAGATATATAGAGAAGTGGAATGATCTCGATCACCTGGGATCAAAATTATGATTACTGCAGTTTAAGTGATATGGATCCCCATAATTATGGGATATGAGAAGAGCAGCAGTAGCATTAGGAAGATACGCGGAAAAACCCCTCCAATCATTAGGGGACACATTATTGTATTGAGGAATTTTCATTGAATACGATGCACGCGAAGAGTCTAGGAGGAGAGCATCAGTACCGTTGCATCTTTACGTCTGCTATAACGCTTTTTTCACTTCCTGACTTCTTCCGTCAACACTCAACAAGTGGGGGGACTGACTGTGTAGGCAAAAATATGCCACTATTGCTACGGGGATACGAGTCCAGTTGGAAAGACTAGACATATCCTACAAGTCACCGGGTACTGAGGATATACGCCCTCTCCTAGAGCCAACGACCATTTAGGCGATTTTGTCACAGGGCGCAGGGTACACATCCCATCGCCTAGGGTTTACAGTCTCCTAGTTAGGGTTTATTATACCACCGCCTTGAGTTGTAGGCCCATGGCCCTATTAGTACTTGTATTTACCTTATTTTGGACTGGGTATCTCTACTATAAGTACCCATCTTTGCATTATATTGTACACAACACACGATTCGCCATCAACTTCGGCTACTCTCAAGGAATAAGATTTACTTGGCTTTCTCAATTAGTTCTTGTTTATTTACTTGTCTTTATTTTCATTGTATTTACTTACTTTTCCGTCGTATTTTACCTTATTGCTTGTGACATTATTCATAATTAATTGTTTAACCTAGACGTACAAATTTAGGCATAAACATAAGGCTAGGATAGAAATCGGCAAGTTAAGGGAGCGGTTGTTGGAGATGATTTATCTAGTTCCCAAAGCAGCCGAAATATGGTACCAGCTCTCCATGGTGCTGGTGAAACAAGAAGGACCCTGGTGGCTGATAGATTGTAGCTTGGTATAGGCCCAAGTAAAGGTGCAACTCTTGCAGCTTCTGACAATTACCGAGCCAGTCCAGGGGGACCACCTATTGTTGTATGTCTCAATGTCAAAAGTAACATGGAATGCGGTGTTCGCACGAGAAGAAGATAGGAGACAGTTTCCCATAAAGTATGCCATCAGAGGACTTTTGTGCCCAGATAGGCTTTTGCCTCTACCTGTTCAGTTTATTGTTGCCGTGGTCATGGCAACTCGAGAGTTGCGTTTATATTTTCTTAGCCATATGGTTAGTGTGGTCTCTTCTGCACTGTTACGGGCAGTTTTGTCCAGACCTAGGCTCTCAAAAGGGTTGCCAAATGGGCTGAAGAACAGGGAGAATATGATACCATTTACCAACCATGAACGGCCGTCCGGTCACAGGCTTTAGAAGAATTCACCTCAGATTTTATGAAAGAATTAGCACTAAAGGCGGAGGAATCAATCCAAAGTGCAAAGGCGATTGAACCTGTATGCTAGCAAATCTATATGGACGTGAATCTTAAAGGAAAAGAAGCCAACCTCGATTTATGGGTCGAAACGCCCATCGGAAAGGTCTTTTACAAGGCCGCGATAGGTCCAAGCATCGAAGAGGAATATGAGACCATAACTCAAGCTCTTGATTTAGCCTACATAATGTGGGCCAGAGAGGTCAGCCTCTACAGTAGTTACCAATTGGTAGTCAGTCGAGCGAATGAGGTTTTTACCACGGAGGACATCTGTGCACCAAATCGGCAAGGAAAAATTAAAACACTTTTGAAAAACATTCACTAATGGGAGTTTGTCTATCAGGAGGAAAGCTCAAATGAGGAATAAGCACCGAGGATACACACATTGACTCAGATGATCAGCAGATAGTGATTGAGCTGACCCCTGCGGACATGATGAACTTTGAAGTTCCAAGCACATGTTTCGCTTCAGAACAACGCCATGCGCTGATTAACTACATGGGCAAGGGAATACTCCCATAGACAAGTTAGAAAGCAGGCAGTTCATTATTGTATGATCAACGGGGATTTATACCATCTGGTTGTCAGCGACCCACAGGTCACATCTCGAGGCTCAACACACTCCAACGAGGGAGCCCAGGCGGACGCCTCCGCTCAACGTTGGAAGTACAATCCTTTTCAGTATTTACTTTAATTAAGTCTCTAGTTTCTTTTACTTTTGATCACAGTATTTTCATACTCATCAGCTATGTGACGGGTTTTCACCCACAACAGTTCAGCCTTGAACCCCTGTTTATTAATAAAACTACTATTTTACTTAGTCAGTTTTGCAATTCAGATCCATCTACGATCCAAATATTCATAGCCCCGGCTAGACCTAAGTTGAAGTAATACATCCACTTTTTTTCTACAAAAAGTAGGGTAACCTAGTCGCTTAGAGCTAGATCACGTCTAGCTTAGGCACCAGGCATTTTTCGTAAGTTGATGTCATCAATTCAACAAATTTACACCTACATGCCAGTGGGGACGCCCGCTCTCACAGTGCCAGAAAGTCTTAAAATACTCGACTATACAAGCGAAGACGTTCTAGTTGGAACGCAAAAATACCCCGAACGGGCTAAAGTTGTCTCATTGTGGGTGCAAAACAGTCGTCTATCACAGGCACAATATAAGCCATCAATTACTGATGCAAATGAAGCATCCCGCAGTGCGCACACCTGTCTTTTAAATACACTAGCCTAGAAAGGCACAGAAAATATGCTTCTTAACTACACAAGTACGCATAAAAATATTAATAGACGTCCGTTTCAGTACTAACAAACAACCAGAAGGCTCGTAATATACAATTAAGTCATTTTTTTAATACAACATTGTTCAGTACAGGTTTTCTAAAAAAACTAGAGGGGCAAAACTTTAAACTTCTCAAAATTTGCACGGCTGAAGATCCTTCATCTGGATTGTAGCTACAAGACACTAAGCAGTTTAAAGTTCTCCCGACATCATGGGATATGTCAGCCCGAGCAACCTTCAGCGCACTACCACTGATATAACAAAGGCCCGAAAACCCTGATCAAAGCAATGGTCCTCGGAAGCATCCGAGCACGAACACAACCTTTCTCCATCTCGTCCGCTGAACTCGAAGAGAAACTAGAAGATTTGCTTCGACCCCCGCTGGACAAATGGGAGTGCACAACCCCGTAGATCTTCAAGCACAATTAGGAGCTCATCAAAGATAGGGAGGCTTGAGCTGGGAACCTACCACAAGGGAGCCTTTTCGCTAGGTATCCTACAGCCAGCGACCGATGAGGCGTTGCAACAGCAATACGGCTGAACCAGCAAAACCAAGAGACAACTTTGAACCACGAGCAGAGTTAGAGCTTGGTGACTCGTTGATCTGCTGATGGCACGAGGGTGTATCCTCTTACCTGCTATTAAATGGAGCCAGGTACGTTAGCTTTACCTTCAAAATAGCTACTCGAACGGTGGAAACATTCTGACAGAGAAGCCCCATGACAGCTGAAAGGGCCAAGCATCTTGACCTCGTATGACACGAGGAATATCACAGCAACCGCCGTGTTAGACAAAGAGCACACCGTAATCAGTGCACATGCAACAATGAAGACATTTCGAAGAACATCATCAGAATCTCGATCAAATTACATGACTCTGGGGACTCCATTTGCCCATTCATGAATGGAGGAAAAGAAAAAGAAAACTGTGAATGATCTTTTTCCTACAGTTCTCTCATACACCATCCCTTCTTAACAAAGGAGCTTTTCTGGGAATACCCGACCAAGATCAAAGGCAAACATTTTTTAAGATAGAAGGATCATTCTTTTATAAGGGAGCTTTGAAGAGATTGAGTATTTTTCTGAAGAAGATTTTTAATTCCACTATTATCACAATGCCTCTATTTGTAGGCTGGAAAATATAAAGTTGGAGCATGAAAAAGTCAAGCGTAATTATGGCTTGAGATATGAAATGATTAGGCGAAGGGAAGAGCATTTTTGGAAGGTATATGGAATTCACATCAACCAATCAGATGAAGGCACACGGAGTTTTTGAAGAAACCAGCATCATTCTTGGTTGAAGAGACTGCGAGTTTCAAGGAGTCAGTGAGATATTCTTTCACATGTCTTGTACACCACTTTCACTTCTTGACTGCTTGTGTCATCACTTAGCAAGTGGGGGGACTGACTGTGTGGGCAAAAATAAGTCACCTATTATTACGGGGATACAAGTCCAGCTAGCGAGACTAGACTTATTCTATAAGTCATCAGGCACAGAGGATACATGCCTGCTCTATGAGTTACGACTGCGCAAGCGATACGGGCGTAGGATGCAAGGCATACATCCATCTGCCTTAGGTTTACAGTCTCCAAGTTAGGGTTTCGTATACACAATTGCCTTGAGTTTATAGGCCCATGGCCTTTATTAGTCTTTGTGTTTTATCATAATTAGGACTGGATAATCTCTACCTTCCTTACATTGTATTGTACATCAAGCGATTCAAACTCTAATCTGGCTATTCTCAATGAAATAATACTACTTACTTTCTTGTTCTTTATTTTTCTCTCTATTTATTTACTTTTTTATCATATTTTACTGTACTGCTTGTGACCCTCTCATAAATTTAATAGTTTATCCTAGACGTCCAGTTTTATGCATAAATTATATGGATGATGAGATTTACTCGTATTGATCTTATCTCCCAAGCCACTACTTTCCAAAAAGCCAAATCCAAAAGAAGCTCCATTACCAAAAGAAAGCCTTCCTAAACCAAGCTTCATTCCCAAAATAAAAGTCTTCATTTCTCACAAAGAAATGCCAAGTTAAGGATATCTTCCCATGCTAAAAAGTTATGGGAGAATATAGCTACAAGCTCAATAAACATTTCATTAGTTGATGCTTTGGGTAAATTGCCAGAAATAGCTAAATTCATGAAATATCTTGTCATAAAGAAGATGGAGATTTTGAAACAATCAAGGTTACACACCAATGTAGTGTCATTGTCTCAAAAACGATGGCTCAAATGTTGGAAGACCCTAGTGCATTCACAATTCCATGTCTATTGAAGGGACTCACTTTGAAAAAGCTCTATGTGATCTTGGAGCTAGTATCAATATCATTTCTTATGCCGTGTACAAGACATTTGGGCTAAAAAGCCTATAACCTACAGCGATGAAGTTGCAAATGGTAGATCGACCAATAAAAAGGCCTATTGTAGTTGTGGATGACGTGCTTGTGAAAGTTTATCATTTTGTGTTCTCGGTAGATTTTGTCCTATTAGATTGTGTCGTGGACTTTGAAGTCCTAATTATTCTTGGCCGACCATTCTTAGCTGCCGGAAGAGCTTTATGTGATGTGGAGAGAGGTGAATTAACCTTTTGATTTAATTGTGAGAAGGTGGTATTTCACATATGCAAATACTTCGAACAACCAATGGAGGAGGAGGCCACTTGTTCTTATGTTGATGTGGTGTTGGATGCTCTAGTTTATAAAGAGAGTGAAATGATAACCCAAAAAGATGAATTGGAGTCCGTGATATGGAATATGGATATTGATAATGAGAAGAGTCTAACGGAGTGTGTGCTTGCTTTAGAAGGATTGGGAACTCATCCTTATGTCCGCAAGAAACTTTCTCTTAATCTTGAAAATTGCCAAACACCTTCTACAAGACCATTTATTGAAGAGCCTCCATCTTGGAGTTCGAAATGTTGCCCTCACATGTGAGATATGACCCCATTGGAGCTAATTCAACGTTGCAAATTATTGTTTATTCACACTAGTCTAGTGAACAAGAAGACAAGCATGTGAATGTGTTGAAAAATAGAATCTGAGCTATAGGGTGGACCTTGGTGGATATCTGAGGTATTGACCAAGGTGTGTGCCAACACAAGACTATTCTTGAAGATGATAAACCTGGGATTAGGTAAGAGCAATAAAAGACAAGTAAGCTAGCATAATCACAGATGCAACAGTTTTCCTACAAAGGTGTTGGCTTCAGCATCCGCAAAGGATGGCTTGCGAAAGAGGTTGGCTTCCACATCTCTAAAGGAACGTTCTCCAAGCTATACAAATAGTAAATTTGCTTATAGGTGCAAAATTTTTCCTACACAGTGGCGGGCTTCAATATCTAAAAAGGACGGCTCACCAAGCTACACAACTCAGAAAACTTTTTTACTACAACCATATGTAGCTGTTATAACTCAGAACACATTTCTACTATAAGAAGCTAACTTTCTTAGAATATTCTTACTTTATATTCTTATAAGCACTAGACTTTCCATCCATTTCAAAAGAAAGAACAAGAGAGAAATTTAGAAAGAACTCATTTATTGTATAACACGGAGATTTACAATGGCTACTAGATATCTTCCAAATACTACAAGGCCTCCTTTATATAGGAGCTAGGAAGTTATTATAAGACAAACCTATCTTATATGGAAAACTTATCAATAAGTGGGTCCCCTTACATATGCGAAGACCTTATGCAAAAAATAACTAAAATACATGAACAAACTTATAAAAAACTGTGAAACTAAATCTATAAACACGTCTAATTATGTGAAAGCTTGTGTAATCATGTATTAGCATGTAATAAGCCTGTGAAAGTGGGGCCTGTAGTTATGGAAAATTTTGACTTGGTATGGGCAGATGAGTTTAGGTGTTTTTTAGTTGAAAATGTGGGATTAAGGTGAGGTTAACATAGATTAAGGGTTAAACGACCTCATCTCATTTTCTTTTTTGTCCAAGGTCCTTTTCAGTTACTGCTGACACCCAATTTTATCCCAAAACGCTTTAACCAATGTCTGATTATTTGAAATAAGGTCAATTCTTGAAATTAAAAGTGAATTATTGATTTTAAAAGATAAAATGACTAAAATAGCAAAACATAGCCTAAATTGTAGCTCACCCGTGAAAAGACCCCTATAATTTAAAAATCCCAACTCACTTTTCAGTAAATCCACAACTCCAACCTGATAACCCGCGACTAAACACAGGAGACCCGCAATTTTCTTCCTCCAAAACGTAGAGAATCCTTAATCAAATGACAATTACTACCCAATTTTCATCTTCTTCTCCGTACAAATCCTCGCTAGACGAATAAGGTTGTTCCAGCCATACCATTCTCGAAGCTTCTCAGTTATTTTGCCCAAACTGTCATTTCCTTAGGGATAAGGATAATTATTGTACTACTTTTTGCTTGAATGGATGATTCACACCCTTATATAGGTAAACTGTCGGTTTTGGGAGGAATTTGAATTTTGAATCTCGGAATCAAAACCCTAGGTCGCAGCTATAAAAGGTAATGTTCTTTACAGTTTTTAGGGTTCTGAGTTCTTCGAGAGGCAAACATTAGAGAGAAAGTGAATACACATAAAAATGGCATAAACATACACCTAAAGTTTTGGGAATTGCAACGTAATCAAAACCCTAATCTCTTTTCTCATAACATTAATCTCCTACATGCTAATGAATAGTGTTGGGGAGAAACACACTTTTTCTCTCTAGCCTAGGGCGATTTCCTAGACATTATTTTACTTGGAATTCGCACACCACCACGTTGATGGCAGCCATGGTTGCACTGCTCGTTGGGCATCCCCCCAGGGGTTGCTCAACCCGTACCCACCCCCCATGCAAACCATAGTACAATTCCACCAACTCCCTCAATTCCTTATGCTCATATGCTTAGACCCCAGGTTCAAAAAGTTGATATTGATCAATGTTTAGTTCGTACTGTTGTTTATTCTCAAAGGACAACTACTTTTACATGGAAGACGTCAGAAGTTAAGAAATCTCTTACTAAGGAGCGGTTACAGCTATCATTGCTTGGGAAATTTTCGTATGGTAGACCTGACTTGGAGATATTATGTAAAATCATCCCGGCTCAGTGTAAGATAAAAGGTGATTGCAATATTGGTTACTTGGACATTAGGTACGTGTTGATTAGACTGACGTTATTGGAGGATTATGTTAATTTTTTGTCAACCTCAGCCTATTGGGTTAAGTTTAGAGGTAGATCCTATCTATGAGATCATTGAAATGGACGAGATATTGGAAGCCTAACGAAGAGACTTCAATGGCTCTTGCATGGATTAGCTTTCCAAATTTGCCTCCAACCATTTTTGCTACAGAGTTTATTTTTTCTATTGGTTCAGCAGTGGGAACCCCATTAAAAGTTGATACTGCAACTTTGAATAAAACTAGACCAAGTTGTGCAAGGGTCAAGGTTGAAATTGATTTGTTGGCAAAGCAACCTAATTGTGTTTTGATTAATGAGGAGGATGATGACACAGGTGCTGTAATCTCTACATGGATAGATATTGTTTATGATTATCTGCCATTGTACGATAAAAATTGCAAGTTGCAAGGCCATGATGAAAGCAAGTGTAAGGACATTCACCTAGAGCTTTGGGAAAAGCAAAATGATAATGGTGCCCAGCATGCACATGCAAATGTTTCCAAGATTAATCCTACCCTTCCGGCACCCCCATTGCGTATTTTGACAAATGGAAAGGTGGTTGGGAATGTTAGGAATGAGGAAGCGTCGAATGATGCAAAGAGTAAGAAAGCAAGGAAAGTGAATGATAATGTTCAGGTGAAGAAAGGTGCTGGTAAAGCCAAATGATAATTTAGCTTTGATGAAGGCTGGAAATAATCAATTTGAAGCGTTGCAGGAAGATGATAATCAGGAGGTTGGTGACTTGGGTGACAAGGAACCAGCTATGACAAAAGGTGATATGTAGCCCGCTATAGAGAAAGGAGATGCTGCAGGGTCTAAGAAAGATGCAGTTAAAAATGGTGCTGGGAAAGGTAACGCTTATATTCCTATGTCGATTAAGGGCTGGGAGAAACATACTTGGAAGCGAGGAAAGGATGGGAATCAGCCTGCAAAGTCCCAGACTCAGCCTCAAAAGGATTGTGAAACAGCTCCACAAGGAGTTCTTGTTACAGTTGCAGCGCCTATTACTGTTGTGCCTGCAGTGCCTACTGATGTTGTCCCTGCAACCTTGAATACCGCTCAACAGGAGGTTCCTTAGAACTCAGTTGTGGAAAAAGTTACTACAGAGAATGATGGTGATGTGAAGGATGACCAGCTGGAGGTAGTTGACTTAGAGGAAGATGATGATGAATTGGTGGATTTTTGGGGGGGAGAGTGAAAATGATGTTGTTGATCCACAAAATTTTGAAGATGATCCTTCTGATGAATACATGGGGTTGGAGGATGATATGTCAAGGGATAATAGTGACAAGGAAGATAAGGAAGACAAAGATCAAGGTGGTTCAAGTCCGAAAAATGCAAGTACTGAAAAGTCATAGGGTGGTGCTGAAAAGCCACATGGTGGTACTGACAAGCAGATGGATGTGGTTAGCGCTAGTCCTGTGCTATCAAGGGTAGGCCAGCCACTGATAAGGAGCTGGATGAGTTGAAAGCAGCCTATGATAGTGCGAAAAAGAAGAATATGCAGCTGGTTGTAAAGAATTTTGAGCCTACACCAGCTTTAGCGCATGTTTTTTACAAACCAGTTGAAAAGCAAGTGGAAATAGGTGATGATGAAGAGCTTGATACTGAGTCTATGGCTCAGAAGTATTTTAATGCAGCTGAAAAGGGTGATATATCACCTAGACAGGTGGCGGCATAGAAGAAGAAGACCAAGTAGGTTCGGGGAAAAAGAGAAAAAAGTGTTCCTCCGCTAGCCGGAGGGGTATCAACAAGGAGGACGATTTCCAAAACCTCTGATTTTCAATGAATAGCTCACTCATATGGAATATAAGGCCTGTTAATACTCAGCAGGCCTTTGATAGAGTGATACAATGCATAGGCAGAAGCACTTTTCATTTATTGCATTAATGGAGTCGTTTCAACACTACAAACATAATGACAAGTATCGTCGATGGCTAGGTATGGGTTCTTCTTGGCATAACATCAATGGTAAAATATGGTTGTTTGTAGAGGATGAATATCAAGTGGAGGTTGTGTTTGATTCATAATAAATGTTGTCTTTGAAGCTGACATATTTAAATGGCTTGCTGAAATTTGTAGTATCGTTGGTTTATGCTAGTACTGATCACACAACTCGTGTGGAACTGTGGGACTTGTTGTATGCTCAGGCTAGCGACATGACATCCTCATGGCTAATAGGGCCGATTATAATGTCATTGCTGATGAGCTTGAGAAGAGGGCCTACGAGTTTACTACTGGAAGGTAGAAGATTTTGTGCACTGCATCAACACTTGTCAGCTGATTGACATGGGTTTCAAGAGCAGCATGTACACTTGGTGGAACGGTAGATCGGATGATGAATGCATATTTGAAAGACTTGATAGGTGTCTTGTGAATCAGGCCTTTCAACAGCTATTTCCTCAGCTTGAAGTGGAGCATTTGATTAGGCAGGGGTTAGACCATGTGTCGTTGCTGATTACTACTAACATGGATAGCCCTACGGTAAAGAAAACGTTTAGATTTTTGAACTTGTGGGTGCAGCATGAGTTTTTCCAGACCGTTGTTATAGAGAACTGGGCTGAAAATTTTAGCGGAGATCTTTTTTATAACTTTCACTACAAGCTGAAAAAATTGAGAAAGGCATTGTCTATCTAGAGCAGGGAGATGTATGGCGACATCTTTAGGCAGATTGCTACGCTAGAGGATGTGGTCTGGGTATAAGAACAGGAGTTCGTGGAACATCCTACTGTCATCACCCATTTTTCCCGAATTGGTTAAAGTTCTAAAAAGGGGTCGACTTATTGGAACTCACGGGTAAAGATTTAGAGTCGCCACCTAACATATTTTTTAACTAGGCATATTAGGGCACCTATTTTTGTTTCTAGCCAATTTTATAATTAACTCCGAAACATAATCTACAAACTAGAAATTCTAGGTAAGGGTTCAAGTTAACCCGAGAGGAAGGGGTTAGGCACCTTTCAGAAACCACCAAATGTGGTTACTGGCCGGACTAAACAATTGGGACTCTAAAGCAAATAATTCTAAATAATCAACTATAGTATACAATTTAAATAAAAGTAATAGCATATAAATATCCATCTAATGGCTAAGCTTTGTCCAAATATGCCTTGTAAAATAAACAAGCAAGTTAGTAAGAATCACAAACACAATTAATAAAATAGAATTAAGTAAAGTCAATGATTTTGAATATTTATGTCCTTTTTCGAAAAGGGTTGTCTTTGTTTTGTAATTTCACCACGATGTTCCTCGAAAGAAATGAAAAATATGAATTAGATAGTAATAAATGTAATAATATTAATAATAATAATAGTAATAAAAATAATAGTAATGATAATAATGAAACATAAAAATATAAGTAATAATAACAATAATAATAGTAAAGGAAAATAAAATGTTAGTAATAATAGCAATAATAATAATAATAATAATATTAATAATAAATTTAGTTAGTATGCCAAATAAATTAATAATGAAAAGGCAAAAATAACGTGATGATAAGTTGGACTTGAAATACTTTCAGAAGGCCGTCTTTCACCCAAATTTACCTCACAAAAAATATAATGAGAATGAGTTAGTATTGTAATTAATAATAATATTAGTAATAGTAATAATAATAATAATAATAATAACAGCAATAAAATAATATTAATAATAATAAAATAAAAGAAAAATAGATTTTATGAAAATTTAGGCTCAGATCAGTGTATTGCAATCAAATAGAGGTTAGGGATGTCGATACGGCTGCAAACACTGAGCCTGGACCGGTTTGCCATGCCAAGCACCTCCAATCCCACCACTCTATTATCATTTACTTTGCATATTAAATATCGTCATTGCCTATTTGTTTTTAGGGACACGGGTAGCAAGTACGTAACGGGACGGGACAGATTTGGCCTCCAAATGTCATTGGCCTAAGTGTAGCATCATGTTCAAATCAGTTTCTAGGCCTCAATATATGTATACATATTTTCATTGGCCAATAAAAAATGTAATATCTGATCAGAGGTCCACACGGAGGAATATCTGTTCAAAGATTAACTCAAAAACAAGTCAAAGATTAGTAAAGGTGCAGCGTCAGTCAACATAACATCTTAGAATTTAAATAAAGCATTAGAACCATAAGTAGGGTAAAGATCGAATACAGGCAGAATTCAACGAATGGAGCCGGCCAAGATAATTAAAACAGAATCCATCAACAAATTTAATCCTGCAAAAGAGATGATTAACGACAAAGGAAAGAAATTCGCAAAGAGTCAATAGGGGACTCGGTCGCGACAACGAGACGACGACGATCAGAATCCTGGCCTGATTTCTGGTGAGCGAAACAAATTAATGATCAGAAACTAAGCCAGATTCCGATGAATAAAGCAGCAGAGACGGGGTGAAGGAGGAGCGAACACCAGCTCTGCTGCAGGGGCGTCGCTGCAACTCCCACACCCTTTTCAATTACAATCACAGATCAGAGGAGAAATAGGTGATGCTTTCAGTCAAGAACAAACACTAACAACCATCCCACTACTATTGTTTTAACCGGTGGTATCTCCGCCACGGCGCCACTGCCGCTATCTTCCCCTGAATCCCCAATCTCTCTTTTTAGATCTCCCCTGTTTCTGAATGTGAATTCCCCTCCCTGATCTCCCCTGTTTCTGCTCTGATGGGTGTGTGTGTGCGCTTATGGATTTGTTTTGATGTGTGTGGGGGTTTATATAGTTGTAATGGGAAGGAGATGGAGTTGTATGGTGGGTGTATGTTGATGTGTATTTCAACTATGTATCATGTGTGTGGGTTGTGTATGTGGTGTTTGTACTCTGTTGACAGTGTAATGTGTTACTGATGGTGTATTGTGGGTGTGGAGGATAAAGAAGAAGGTAACGGGTGTATGTATTGTTGTATTATGGTGGGTGTACTATGTGATCTATGTGAATATGAGGAGAGGGAACTGTGTGGGGTACTGTGTGTATTGTGAAGAAGGAAATCGAAGGGTAGTTCCGATTTGGTGTTTTGATGAGAGAAATATATAAGAAAATGGAAAAAGAGCTGTTGGAATGAGGGAGTAATTGGGGGGATTTTGGAATGATTTTCCTCAATTAAAAGAATAGGAAAAAGAAAATATGGGGCTGATTTATGGGGAAGGAAATCATTTTTATCCAAAATAGGAGTAGAGAAGAAATACAAATTAATTTCAAAAATAAGGAATGTACTTGGTTAGATATAGTGTCTAGGCTCAAAGAAAATGTGAATGAATAGAAAAGTAAATAGAGAATAATTGGGAGATTTGAGGAATTGTCTAGAAAAAGGAGAATTGAATAATTTTAGGTTTTATTCAAAAAATAATTGGAAGAAAATTGCAACTAATTCCTAACAGAATGAACGTACCTAGAAAGATTCTTGTCTAGGTTCGTAGGAGAGATTTCAAGATAGGTGCTTTAAAAGGAAAATTTGCACATATTTAAATTCAAAGGAACTCAAATATGACAAATCGGGAAGTAGAAATGAATTGGTTATTTGTTCAGCTAATATTTTACTTAAAGGCACTAAATAGATATATATATGTATATATTGTATAAAATGGGATGAGCAAATATTAAAATGAACACATAAAAGAAAATTGAAATACAAATTAACGACAGGTGGACGGGATGCTAGAGTAGGGAGAGGACATGCCTGCCTTGGTAGGAGATTGGATTTGGGAAGGGATTCGCCGAAGGTAGAAAGAGACTTAGGGCAACAAACATATTCATGCAATGCACATATATCAAACGAGAAATGCATCCTATAATCCAAAGGACCATTTTACGCACGATGATTTGAAAAGCGCTTTGTGCCACATGCAGCATTTCGTTTGCTAACAAAATGCAGCCTAAAAGATAATATAGCATTTATTGAACTTTTGTTACATTGTTTGATATTGAAATAGTGCAAAAGGTGGAAAACATTGCTAGGAGATTAAATCATGGCCAGGTGAACATCTTTCATGCTGATCCATCCCCAAAAGATGCTTCTTTTTCTTCTTCGGATGAGTCTCCCTCGGACAAGCTTGGCTCCGATGAGTCTCCTTGAAAAATGATGTTGTCTGGATCAGCTAAGAGCTGGGATATGTCAAATGTGAAGTAATCAAACATCCATTGTATGTTTTCAGATGTCAGCTGAGAAAGCATGTGGTGCCAGCCCTTGGCAGTTGTTGGTTGGTCTCATTTCTCGAGAGCATTGTCCATGCGGGCGGTATGAGTCAAGATGTAATTCTCTCTTGGTGTGGAATGGAAGGCTTGGTCTGTGCTGTTCATCCTTTGCAAATGTTCCATTAACCAAATTTGTAGAAGCAAATTGCAACCCTAGAAAAAGCTAGCATCCTTCTTGCATCTTTCTAAAGCTCGGTACATTTCTGCAACAATCATAGGTACCAAAGTGTACTTCTTGTCAAAGTCCTTGAGTAGGACATCAACAATTGATACCATGCAAACGTCGACTCGTCCTTTGTGTTGTGGAAACACGACAGTCCCTAAAAAGCTGGTAACAAAAGCGAGCACTCTCCGCTCATTCCAATCTGCCTGGTTAATGCTGAAATAGTCTTCGAATTCTCAAAATGCTTCTCCATATCCAAATTTGATGTAGAGGAAAGTCAAAAATATTCCCGATTGCCTGATACTATCTGTGCATAATTCGGGCTTAAGCCCTACCATTTCGAAGAATTCCTCTGGTGTGATGTTCTTCGGTATCAAGATTTCCTCACTTTCAAAAGGAAGTTGAGTCAATCCGCCTATCTCCTCTAGCAATAGTGTCAACTCTACACTTCCAAAGTGGAAAATTGCTCGGTCTGCATCCCAAATACTGCTGCTTCTACTATCCCTTTCATTGTCATGTGCTCCATTAGTGAAATCAGGTTCCCCAATAGTACTTTAACTCGGTCTTGTTGATGTATGCTTAGGTTTCCCCACCAATCTTTGAATAACTGAGGGATTTCAGCAACCATGTCAAATGTTCTATGCGCCATGATCTTTTGGAAAAGGTGAAGGACGATAGGAAAAGGGAGAGGAAAAAGGCCTAAGATTCGCTTTATTGTAAGCAAAATGATCAACGTGTGGCACAAGCTTTTGAAAAAAATGCGACAGAGAATATGAAAAGATATATCGCTGTGGGTTGAGAACTCTTTAGACGGAAGTTGCTAATGGACTTTTGACATGCCAAGGATGTCAAGTCTTTATATAATGCTTAAAGGATAAATGTGCATTATGTGTCATCCCATTTATCAAGCGGTTATTTCATCTTCAAATTGGGCTTTTAATGCCTTTTTCGGTTACTATTTGTGCCTTTGAATAGCATTGAATATAGAATGATTCTGATCCTTTAGGAATAAACGGTCTTTTTTTATTCAATTTGGGCTTTTAACGCCTCTTAGTTTACCTTCGTGCCTTTGAATGGCATTGAATACAGAATAATTCCGACTGTTTATGAATAAACAATCATTTCTGATTCAATTTGGGTTTTTAACGCCTATTAGGTAATCTTTGTGCCTTTGAATGGCATAGAATACAGAATAATTCCGACTGTTTATGAATAAACAATCATTTCTGATCCAATTTGGGATTTTAATGCCTTTTATGTTACCTTCGTGTCTTTGAATGGCATAGAATACAGAATAATTCCTACTGTTTATGAATAAACAATCATTTCTGATCCAATTTGGGCTTTTAATGCCTCTTAGGTAACTTTTGTGCCTTTAAATGACATTGAATGCAGAATAATGCTAATAAACGGTCCACATTTGCACGTTCAATCCTTTGAGCAAATGCAAAATAAATTATGTTCAACGCTCTTTGGGGGTTCAAAATCCGTTCGGATTGTTTTAACAAGTTAGCGTATCAGACTTGATAAGAAGTCGACTAATGATATGTCTTGATGTATGATTCCTAACGTTGCTACTAAGGAATGGAATTAGCTAGACCAGGCTTTATTATCCTCCCAAGCGGACGACTCTTGAGCGGAAACGTCTCAGACCAAATAGATTCCAAGTCATTCCTCCTAAATAAATTTTTTCTGTGAGGAAGAGGTGGTCGTAACCACCATATATTCAACGCACGATTTTGCAATTGCTAGGAGTGGCGGGAGGTGTGAGCGGTATGGGCAAGTTTAAAAATGTACTATTTTTGAAAGAAATGCACATATTTTAAAAATGCATGAGTTTTGAAAAAGAATGCACATGTTTCCTAAACTGTGTGAATTTTGAAAAAGGATGCACATGTTAAAATAATTCACAAAATAATTTTGACAAAGAGAAGGAACAAAAAGAAAAACAGAAGAAACAGGTTAGTCTCGGGATATAAAATAATTATGCAAGATAATATGCAAATAAAGTTATAAATGAAACCGTTAAATTAGAGAATTTAACAAACTCGCGGAATTTGAAAGATTATTGGAGCAAGCTGGGTTTTTCTAGACAAGGTTGCTCCCAAGCGAATAACTTGAAAGTTGAAAGCTTGCAAACTGCCAAAAGCTTCGCTATTTGGCTAATTTTGCGAACTTCCCCTAAAGGTGCCTCGAGGGTGGAACAACCGCGGGGTCCGCGTAATTTCTCATAGTGTGTGCAAGTGTAAAAAATTCCAGGAGCGGAAGAAGTAAAATAACAATTACACATAATAAATTAAAAGAAAATACCAATAAAATAGAAAGCTAAACTTCAAACGTGTAAAAGAAAAAGAAAGTAATATTAGTCTTGAGAAATAAAAAAAGAAAGAAAATAAATGCAAAGAATCCCAATTTAAAGTCCGTTATGGTTAGAACCTTGATATCCACAGCGGAGTCGCTATTCTGTCGTCACCCATTTTTCTCGAACTGGTTGAAATTCTAAATAGGGCTCGACTAGTTGGAACTCACGGGTAAAGATTTGGAGTCGCCACCTAACATATTTTTTAACTAGGCGTATTAGGGCACCTACTTTTATTTCTAGCCAATTTTATAATTAACTCCGAAACTTAATCTACAAGTCAGAAATTCTAGGTAAGGGTTGAAGTTAACCCGAGAGGAAGGGGTTAGGCACCTCTCAGGCTAAACAAAATGTGGTTACCGGCCGGACTAATCAATTGCGATTCTAAAGCAAATAATTCTAAATAATCAACTATAGTATACAATTTAAATAAAAGTAATAGCATATAAATATCCATCTAATGGCTAAGCTTTGTCCAAATGTGCCTTGTAAAATAAACAAGCAAGTTAGTAAGAATCACAAACACAATTAATAAAATAGAATTAAGTAAAGTCAATGATTTTGAATATTTATGTCCTTTTTTCGAAAAGGGTTGTCTTTGTTTTGTAATTTCACCAGGATGTTCCTCGCAAAAAATGAAAAATATGAATTAGATAGTAATAAATATAATAATAATAATAATAATAATAATAATAATAATAATAATAATAATAATAATAATAATAATAATAATAATAGTAATGATAATAATGAAACATAAAAATATTAGTAATAGTAAAAATAATAATAGTAATGGAAAATTAAAATGTTAGTAATAATAATAATAATAATAATAATAATAATAATAATAATAATAATAATAATAATGAGAGTGTTAGTAATGATAAAATAAAGAGTTCTTTTCTACTAATTGCTTTCTTCCAAAACAGACCTTGCAAAATAAATAAATTTAGTTAGTATGCCAAATAAATTAATAATGAAAAGTCATAAATAACGTGACGATAAGTTGGACTTGAAATATTTTCAGAAGGCCGTCTTTCACCCAAATGTACCTCGCAAAAAATATAATGAGAATGAGTTAGTATTGTAATTAATAATAATATTAGTAATAGTAATAATAATAATAATAGTAATAAAATAATATTAATAATAATAAAATAAAATAAAATAGATTTTATGAAAATTTAGACTCAGATCAGTGTATTGCAATCAAATAGAGGTTAGGGATGTCGATACGGCTGGAAACACAGAGCCTGGGCTAGTTTGCCATGCCAAGTGCCTCCAATCCCACCACACTATTATCACTTACTTTGCAAATTAAATATCGTCATTGCCTATTATTTTTAGGGACGCGAGTAGCAAGTACGTGACGGGACGGGACTGATTTAGCCTCAAAATATTATTGGCTTAAGTGTAGTATCATGTTCAAATCAGTCACTAGGCCTCAATATATGCATACATATTTTCATTGGCCAATAACAAATGTAATATCTGGTCAGAGGTCCACACGGAGGAATATCTGTTAAAAGATTAACTCCAAAAACAAGTCAAAGATTAGTAAAGGTGCAGCATCAGTCAACATAACATCTTAGGAATTAAATAGCACGCCGCAACAATATTTACATATAATAAGATGTATTTCTGATTGTTTATATGTTCGAGATACATATATGTTCTGTCTATCTTATGTTCCTGGTTGTTTATGAGTTTATAGTTCCATACGTGTTTCCAATTATTATCTAGCGCTGCCTTTTTATAATTTAAATAAGAGGAACTTGGTTTATCTGTTTCTCTTCTCCCTTGCTAGCTATCCTATTCTTTGAGGTGGCTAGTCTGCCCTCCTTTGACTTGCCCTTTGACTCGCCCTTGTTTGTTGTTTGTTTCTTGTCTATCTATTTCGTTTCGGCAGGTTCGCTCCAGGATTGAGTTCGCCAGGTTGTTAAGGAGCGAAGACAACTTCAGCTGTCAGGGTGAGCCACCTTCTGTTCAGGATGGCCACTAGTGGTATGTTTATTATTTCAGTCGTATTTTTCTCCCTTCAGGAGGCGTATGTATTCTTTTGTACGTTTAGATGTCTAGTCTGGATAGCCGTAAACCTAGTATGTTGGGTAGTTAGCTGTAATTTCTTTGTACAGCTTAGAGATATCAGTATATCTGTGCTTTTTCTAAGTCTTATTCTTATTTATGAGTTGGATTTATATTTATTTTCCTAATTCAGTTGTTAAGGGTTAGCCCGACGGGTCTAGGGGAGGATGTCGGGTGCCCACACGGCCTAGTCGAAAATTCGGGTCGTGTCAGTTGGTATCAGAGCCCGATTTAGATTCTATCTCGAATAAGACAGTGTCTAGTAGAGTCTTGCTGATGGGTACATAGACGTCCGTACTTATCTACGAGACGCTATGATGGCATTTAGGAAGTTTCTCTTCCTTCTTTTCTAATCGTGCGTCGGACTGGGATGCAAAAATATTTTCGTTAATTCCTTCATAGTAATTGTGAATCCTCGTAAGGCAAATCAGGGTAGGGTAGGAGTTTAAGATGAAGCAGTCTAGCCTGGGGCTAGTGCTGACGAAACCACGAGAGTTGTCGCACCCGATTTTAGAATCAACTCGAAGCGAGTCGGATTTCGGATTTGACTGGGTAACTCGTTTGAGTTCAGGAATTGGAGTCGCCACCTAATATAATTTCTAAAGTGTATTAGGCCACCTAAGCGTCTAAGGTCGAGTTTAGCTATCACACTAGTCCGGTTTTAGAGATTCAAAGGGTAAGAAGTCCAAATGACTCGAAGGAGAAGGTGTTAGGCACTCCCCCGAGTCCCACGAAAGGTGGTTCCCGCCCAAGTCTATATTTTGGGATAAAATTGTCAATACTATCATGCAATACTTACTTGGGAGGTTAATTAGGCAAATCAAAATGCGTTTTTATTCTCGTCTCACTTTTCTTTTCACTCTTTTTTTTATTTTCTTTTCTCTCAATTGCACATAAGCATGTCCAAGCGTCCCTTCGGGGTCAAAAACCCGTTAGGTAGTTTGGACAAGTTGAAAACTAGCCGGCTCACGGGTAGCCCTTCCTACGGCATGATGCATGCTCATTACATTCAAAGAGTGGTGTAATTCTAGACACGGTTCCCCAAGGCGGACGGCCAAGGAGTGGGATCATTAGAAATTGGTCGTTGTACCACGGACCAACTATATTCCAAAACGTCCCTCCTAAAAGGTTTTTCGTGGTGAAGCGACCGTGGGATCCACGTTATCGCCCATGTGTGTGCAAAGTGTCGTTTCCCAGGAGTGAGGGAGTATGAGTGAAATATGCAAATGTTACATCAAAATTTCAAATTCATATAAGCAAGTAAATAAAAGGAAAAAGAAAAACAAAAAAAAACCAAGTTAGTAAAATCATAATAATACAAAAAGAAAAATAATAATCAAATAAATCCCAAGACTTAAAAAGACCGTTGTGGTTAGGACTTTGGATATCCCCAGCGGAGTCGCCATTCTGTCGCACCCAATTTTAGACTCAACTCGGAGGGAGTCGGGTTTCGGATTTGACTGGGTAACTCACTTGAGTTCAGGAATTGGAGTCGCCACCTAATATAATTTCTAAGGTGTCTTAGGCCACCTAAGCGTCTAAGGTCGAGTTTAGCTATCATACTAGTCCGGTTTCTGAGATTCGAAGGGTAAGAAGTCCAAATGACTCGGGGGAGAAGGTGTTAGGCACCCCCCCGAGTCCCACGAAAGGTGGTTCCCGCCCGAGTCTATATTTTGGGATAAAGTTGTGAATACTATCATGCAATACTAACTTGGGAGGTTAATTTCGTATCTAATTTATGAAAGTAAATATATCTATGCAATTTTAATTCACACATATGCAAGTAAGTTTCATATACGACCTACATTTAAGCCTAATCGCATTTTATGGCCTCTAATACAAATACCTAATCGTCAGTAAGGCTAATCTTAAAAAAGAGTACAGAATTTCTGTTCATTTGTGCAACTTCAACATTTAAAACAGTTCTGCACAAGTGGGCAGTTTTATAAACAATTTGCAGATTTAGACCAAAACCAAATGGGTGTTGTTTTTAAAATGAAATTTTAGCAATTTAGGGTCGGTGTGACTCGTCATTAATTGTCGAGTCCTAACCTTAATGGCTATTTTTGTTTAGGGGTCAGTTTCAAAAAATATTTAGGTACAAGGGCTGTTTTTCAAAAGTGGGTTACACAGAACACATAAATGCAAATAAGGAGGTTGTCGCACATATACATATATATAGGCATGCAAATACATGGATAATTAATAGTTTAGGCTTTATAAAAATGTTTATATATTATATGGTTGACCCCTATCACTTATACACCCCTATACTTTATTAGATTAGTTTATAGGAGCTTTAAAGTAATAAAAATAGTTTTAACACATATAAAGGCCATATTTTAAAACAGTTTTGGGCCTGGATTACCTATTCAAATAGGGGTAGTCTTAGCTTTTACAGAAACAATCCAGATTATGCAAACATTACACATTTAAGCCCCTGTTTAAAAGAACTTCCAGATTTAACGTTTAAAAAAAACATGCTTTCAATCCTTTCAATTCTAAGACCTGTGTGGAGTGATCAATAAAACAGTGTTATCGTTCAGAGATTTTACCCCGGACATGGAGACTTTAGAAAGAGACCATAGAATTTTGGTTTTCAGCCAAAGAATGCTATACAGATTTTAAAGATGTCATGCTTTTCAGATGATGCAGCACATAGAAGGGAAAGGTCAAGAGGAGGCTCCTGAATAGCCAATATGCACAACCTGGTAGTTGTGCTCAATATGTTAAACAAATACAAACAGGATTCCTATTGAATGTACAAGGTGGGGACAATTTCTAAAGGGGAAAGAACAGAGAAAAAGCAAAGGCCAGATAATTCCCTGTGTCTTGAACTCAAGACTGCCACAACAAATCAGGGGTCTGTGGTTCCAGAACTCTAGCACCAAAACCAGTCTAGAGTGCTCAACAACTGACCCTTTTTAAACCTTTTAAGTTCCCCTGTAGTTACTGAAGCTGGTATGGTCTACTCAAGACCATCCAATCAAACTGCAAGTTCAAAGTTAGCATGGAAAAATGGGGAGAAGGGATGTCCAAATGAGCAATCACATACAGCCAAGAAGCCAGCAGAAGGCACAGACAAGAGCAGTTTTAAGCAGGAAACATCATAGATTTAGGAAAGAACTTTATACCTTGCAGCAAACACAAGAAAACAATAACTGGGACAATGTTGATTGCATAGAACAGGAACAGAAGCAGTCAGGAAACAAGAAACCCCCAATTGATGTGAGAAAGACTCAAGAGAAAAAGAGAGTAGTGTTTTTGTGTGTGTTTGAGTTCTTTTCAGTTTTTCCTGGTGTCGAGTGAATGAGAGGAACCCATTTATATAGGTAACGGAGTTGGGGTTTAGTTCTAACGGGAGAAAACCAAATAAGGCAAAGGGAGATAGTATTCCCAGAATTAGAAGGGGAATCTTGATACACCTTCCAAACATAAACCAATTAGAGCCCTAAAATTAAGGCCATCCGAGATTCTGACAAGTATAATGCCCTCCCCTGGCCATAATAGAGTCTAGAGTCAAAATTAGACTCAAAATCCCTCGATTGCCTTAACAGATACCCCATCAAACTCAAATTGATATTACATCAATCAACAACACTGTTTCCAATCAAGATATATATCACAGGCCAATTACAAATTTAAAATTGAACCAACTGATCTTGCTTTAATTGTGCAAACTAGACTTCACGTCAAACAAATCAAGTGATCATGTATTTTATCAAAATAGGAGACTAGATTCATTGCAAAACCAGGATGGGCAAACTATCATTTAAACTTAGCAAAGATGCCACGGAACACATGCCACGAATGTATCAAATCCAGGCAGACAAACGTATCGAAGCAACGTTCAATTTAATCAGTAAATTAAACAAGAAATCAACTAATCCAGTCGACTTTTACCCTAGCTAATTATCATGTGACAATCAAACATGCTAATACACAGAAGACTAGGCAAATTTAGGCATGGATATAGCACGGAACAATTAGGGAAAATTAGGATTAGGGTTACCCATTTTCAACCGAAGTCTGGTCAATCTTGGCCCACTTCCATCGCGTTCGCATGAGGGATTTCCCTCCTCCTTTAGCAACGGTAACAACTTAGGCGCCGATTAGTCATGTCCGGAGACTTCTCCGGTGACAGAAAACCTTCGTCGATGAGAGGTCAATTGACCTCCATCTAAACAACCAAATAGTATAGGGGTTTTGTAGCGGAGGAGATGAGGATCATGAACACGTAATTTGTTTCGTGTTTCGCCGGTGGGAATGGCTGGAAATTGCCATAAACCGCGGCGATTAGGTTTTGTCGTACAGAGAGAAATGAGAGAGAAGACGGCTGAGTGAGAGAAATGAATGGGCTAATGGGGTTTTTAGGGGTCACTTGTAATTAAAATGGAAACTTAGATCTCAGCCGTCGGATTGTGCACGTGGACGGCTGAGATCAACCCACGTAGGCGTTGAGGTGTAAAAATAGACTGATGTGTGAGTGCACGCGTGCATATATATTTATGTATATATAGTGTATAAATAGTGTATTAAGCCTATAAATTAAGTATAAAATAGGTATGAAAATTGTATAAAATAGGTATAAAATTATAGGAAAATTATGGAGTTAATTTAGAACATTAGAATGGCTAAGGGGGAGCGTTTAAAAATGTAATTTTGGGATTTAAAAAGATCTGGGTAATTTTATCAAAAATAGAGGTGGTTGCGGATTTTTAAATGGGAACGTACATTTTGTAAAAAATGGTTATGGTTTGCGATGATGTTTTTTCAAAGATGGTTTTGATTGCCAGGCTATTATGTGAAGATAATTTGAAAGAATGGACGGGGCCAGAATAAATGCATGATCGTGGGTATAATTTTAAAATCATTGCTTTAAAAATAGGAGGGACAAAATTGGGTGTCAATAGCTGACCCTCTTTGCCCGGGGATGATGAAAGAATCTTCTGGCAGAGACGTTGACAGTACATCCAATTTTGTCACAACTCTAGAGGATTGCCTTTGAATTACGGGAACTGTTGAGAAGTAATGCCGTAATGTTTGCTTTGTTTGAGTGTATATCCTGCAATAAAGATGAGTCTGCAAAATGATGTATATAGAACGTACCTTCCCGCCGGGCTAGATTGTCTTTCCAAGATTTTTACCGTATGTAGTTTTGTCTGCTATGCTTGACTGTGTGTCCTTTGCTGTCAAGTGTTAGATTCGACGTCGGGCTGTGTACCCTCAATCGATGCATTGGGCTGTGTACCCTCCGCAAGTTATTAAGATGACAAATCGATATCAGGCTGTATACCCTCAACCGACGCTTCGGGCTATGTACCCTCAGCAATTTAAATGCAGATCGATATCAGGCTGTGTACCCTCAACCGACGCTTCGGGCTGTGTACCCTCAGCAAATTTAAATGCAGATCGATATCGGGCTGTGTACCCTCAACCGACGCTTCAGGCTGTGTACCCTCAGCAAATTTAAATGCAGATCGATATCGGGTTGTGTACCCTCAACCGACGCTTCGGGCTCTGTACCCTCAGCAAATTTAAATGCAAATCGATATCAGGCTGTGTACCCTCAACCGACACTTCGGGCTGTGTAACCTCAACCGATGCTTCGGGTTGCGTACCCTCAGCAAATTTAAATCCAGATCAATATCGGGCTGTGTACCCTCAACCGACGCTTCAGGCTGTGTACCCTCAGCAAATTTAAATGCAAATTGATATCAGACTGTGTACCCTCAACCGACGTTTCGGGATGTGTACCCTAAGCAAATTTAAATGCAAATCGATATCGGGCTGTGTACCCTCAACCGACACTTCGGGCTGTGTACCCTCACAAATTTAAATGCAAATCGATATTGGGCTGTGTACATTCAACCGATGCTTCGGGCTGTGTACCCTCAGCAAAATTAAATAGGATAGGAGGAATTTGATAACCTTTGTCGAAACATGTCTGTCATGTGTTGCCGAGTTGCGTGTCTTTTGTGCCTGCATCCAAAGAAAAATTGGTGAGTTGTGTGGGGTGGTTTGGTTTGTGCATTCTTGGCTTGCTTCGCACTTGCTGCCCACGAGCATCGGGAGCCGGGCTGATAGGGATATGCATAAAATAGTAAATAATGTAATGTTTTTGAAAACTTTTATAAAAAAGAAATGAAGTGAAATATTCTATCCCATTGAGTCACGAGTCGCATTGTGTAAAGCCATAGTCGCCGCTCTTCACGTTGTTCCAAACTCCAACGAATGAATTTTGAGGGCGAGCTCAAAATTCTGCCCTAGTTTGTGTTTGAAATTTTTGAAAGGGTCTCAAAAATTTCTGCCCCAGTGTCAACTAAGTTTGTCCTCTAGGAATTTTTTAGAGTTCCTAAAAAATTATGCCCCAGTTTTTGTTTTATGGGAGAGTGAAATTGTTGTATTTATGCGACCAAACCTTGAGTAGGTTGCCTACGTATCCTACTTGGACAATCAGGTCGTGACGTAGTTCAGATTACATAATGTATTGCAGAATGACTAAATCACTAACTAGTACAAACTCTTATACATAGTATCTTTTGATGGCATCTGAGTTGATCGGCTTCGTCCAAACTTCTCTGTCCATTTCTGCTAGTATCAGTGCTCCTTCATTTAGAACTCGATGAACCATGTATGGCCCTTGCCAGTTTGGTGCAAACTTGCCTTTTGCCTTTTTTTTATTAGGAAATATCTGCTTCTGTACTAATTGCCCAGGTTCGAAGGATCTCTCTCGAACTTTCTTATTAAATGCCTTAGCCATTCTCCTCTGATATAATTGCCCATGACATACCGCATTCAGCCTCTTGCCGTCGATGAGGGCCAATTGCTCCATTCTTCCTCTGATCTATTCAGCGTCTTTCAACTGTGTCTCTTGGATGATTCTTAAGGATGGTATCTCGACTTCCGCTGGTATTACCGCCTCGGTGCCATATACCAGCAAGTAAGGAGTAGCCCTCATTGATGTTCTCATTGTGGTGCGGTACCCTAATAGAGCGTAGGGTAGGTTCTCGTGCTATTGCTTTGAATTTTCTGCCATTTTGCGCAATATCCTCTTGATGTTCTTGTTGGCTGCTTCGACCGCACCATTCATTTGGGGTCTATATGCGGTGGAATTGTGGTGCTTGATCTTGAAAACCTCACAGGTCGCTTTCATTAGGTCACTATTGAGATTGGACCCGTTGTCAGTGATGATCGACTCAGGGATGCCAAATCGACAAATCATCTTATCACGGACAAAGTTTGACACTATTTTCTTTATCACTGACTTGTATGATGCAGCTTCCACCCATTTGGTAAAATAGTCAATGGCTACCAATATAAAATGATGTCCGTTGGATGCGGCTGGCTCGATGGGTCCTATGACATCCATTCCCCAAGCAGCAAAAGGCCAAGGTGATCCCATGATATTCAATTCATTGGGAGGCACTCTAATCATATCTCTGTGGACTTGGCATTGATGACATTTATTTGTGTGCCTTATGCAATCATGCTCCATTGTCATCTAGAAATAGCCAGCTCTCAAAATCTTCTTTGCAAGCACGAAACCGTTCATATGTGGGCCGCACATCCCAGAGTGTATTTCTTTCAACAATCTAGCAGCTTCTTTGGCGTCCACACATCTCAGCAATCCAAAATCAGGTGTCCTTTTGTACAAAACTTCTTCCTTCAGAAAGAAACCATTTGCTAATCTCCTCAGTGTCTTCTTTTGGAGGTTTGTCGCATCCTTTGGGTAGATGCCTTCTTCGAGGAACCCTTTGATGTCATAGAACCAAGGCCGTCCATCCAATTCTTCTTCTACATGATAGCAGTATGCTGGCTGTTTCCTCACCGTGACGGGTATTGAGTCAATGTAGTTCTTGTCTGGATGGTTTATCATGGAAGATATGGTGGCCAAAGCATCTGCGAACTCATTTTGCAGCCTAGGTACATGCCGGAACTCTATCTTGGTGAACCTTTGCTTTGGCTCTTTTATGCACTCCAGGTACAGCAGTACCTTGGAGTTCTTTGTTGTCCGTTCTCCTCGGACTTATTGAATCAACAAGTCAGAATCTCCGATTGCTAACAACCCTTGTATGTTAATGTCTATCGCCAATCTAAGACCCAAGATGCAGGCTTCGTACTCCACCATGTTGTTGGTGCAAGGGAACCTTAATTTGGATGTGACAGGGTAGTGTATGCTAGTCTCGGAGACTAATACTGCTCCAATGCCGACACCTTTGAAATTCACTGCTCCATCAAAGAATAGCCTCCAACCATCATACTCTTCGGTGATATCTTCTCCTACGAACATGAATTCTTCATCGGGGAAATAGGTCTGTAATGGTTCATAGTCATCTCCCACTGGATTCTCGGCCATATGATCAGCCAAGGCTTGAGCTTTCACCGCCTTTTGACTGACAAAAGTGACGTCGAATTCACTGAGTAGCATTTGCCATTTAGCCAGCTTTCCAGTACGCATTGGTTTTTGGAAGATATACTTGAGAGGATCCATCCTCGATATCGGCAATGTTGAGTAAGATGTCAAGTAGTGCCTCAGCTTTTGTGCTATCCAGGTCAGCGCACAGCACGTCCGTTCCAACAATGTGTACTTGGCCTCGTAAGAAGTAAACTTCTTGTTTAGATTGTATATTGCTTGCTGCTTTCTTCCAGTTGAATCATGTTGCCCCAATACACAACCAAATGTCGAATCTACCACAGACAGGTACAAGATCAAAGGTCACCCAGGCTCGGCTGGAACCAGCACAGGTGGGCAAGACAAGTACTCCTTTATCCGATCAACTGCTCTTTGACAGTTTTTCGTCCACTCGATCGCTGCATCTTTCTTCAGTAGCTTGATGATCGGCTCACAGATGACAGTGGATTGTGCTATGAACCGCAGATGTAGTTGAGCCTTCCAAGGAAGCTCATGACCTCTTTCTTGCTTTTTAGCGGCAACAATTCTTTGACGACTTTAATCTTGGATGGATCCAGCTCGATACCCCTCCTACTGTCGATGAAACCCAGAAGCTTCCCTGCTGGAACACCAAAAACATACTTCGCTGGGTTTAGCTTCAAATTATACTTTCGCAGGCGGTTGAAAAACTTGCGCAAGTTGTCAAGATGCTCTGAACTCTTCTTCGATTTGATGATCACATCATCCACGTAGACTTCAATCTCTTTTTGCATTAGGTCATGGAACATAGTTGTCATTTCTCTCATGTAAGTTGCCCCAGCGTTCTTCAACCCAAAAGGCATAACTTTGTAGCAATAAGTCCCCCAAGACGTGGTGAAACCTGTCTTCTCGGCATCCTCCTCATCCATGAACACTTGATGATAACCGGCGAAACAGTCCACGAAGGATTGTAGCTCATGTTTCGCGCAATTATCAATCAGGATGTGTATATTTGGCAAAGGAAAATTATCTTTCGGGCTTGCTCTATTCAGATCCCTGTAATCCATACAAACTCAGAGTTTCCCATCTTTCTTCGGTACTGGGACAATGTTAGCCAGCCAACTTGGGTGTTTGACTGTTTTCAAAATTCCTGCATTGAGCTGCTTGGTTACCTCTTCCCCAATCTTTAACAAAATGACGACTTGAAAGTTCGGGCCTTTTGTTTGACCGGCAGAAAACCCGGATTGATAGGTCATTTGTGAGCTACCACATCTGTGCTTATGTTAGTCATGTCATCGCATGACCAGGCGAATACGTCCTCATATTCTTTAAGAAACTCAGTGTACCACTTTTTATCTTCGACGATGAGATGCACACTGATCCTTGTCTCTTTTACAGTTTCCTCATCACTTAGGTTTATCACCTCAGTTTCCTCTAGGTTTGGCTTAGGCTTGTTTTCGAATCTTTAAATTTCTTCTTCTGTGGTCTCATCAAAATCATCATAATCAACTCCAGTTTCCTCAAGCTCCATTGTTCAATTACACGCAGCGATTGCAGACTTAATGGGATTATTAGTTTGAATGCTAAAAAATAAAATATTGCAAAATTAAAAGATTAAAATAAAAGTTTAACAGGAAATAGTGCGATATTTTATTTATGAATCCTTTCAAAACAAAGTTTGTAGGGAGACATGTGCAACAAGAAAGAAAAATGTAAATTCCACAACTCAAAGTCGGGTTTTATTTTAGAAAACATAAAATAAATTCTATCCCCCCCAGCTCTACCAAGGTCCACGGTAAGCTAGGGCCCGGGTGCTGATCCAGTTATTCAATGCGGCTCCAGATCCAGCCTTTGTCAGCCCAGGAGGTTCAACATGTTCTTCCAGGATCACACAGCAGTCTTTGTCGGATATGAACAGTTCTTACACTCCCGCCAGCAGATCATCTTCAGCATCAGCTATCTTTGGCTCCACCCCTTGCGCTGCGGACACCTCCCCTTTTTTGCTATCCAAGTATCCAGACGAGACGAAAATATGTAAGAGAGTCTTGATACTTTTCTTATAGAACTTGAAGTTTAGTGATGCTTCTTCCATGCTCTTCTCGTAGGTCACGATGTACCCTATGCCAGCCTTCTCATTGTCGGGCCTAATCACAATTTTAATCGGCTCAATCATGCCATCCAGGTTCTTGCCTAAACCTTTACCAGGTTCATAGCCTTGCCTTATCATGATGCTGATGACCCAGTCTCCAAGCCATTTTGCAGGTTGTGGGAGCACATATGGCTCTTCAATCACTACCTCCATAGGTACGGGTGCCTTGGGTATCCACAGCCCTTTGTTTCTTCAAAGATGCGCTTCCAATTGGGACGAGCATTAGGTGAGTACATTGGTCGCTTCTCTGTCTTAACCGGTAAGGTCTCACGAAATTCACGTGAGGGCACTCCCCATTCAGATATGACTGGTTCCTAAACTAAATTCCTCCCTTCATAGCCTTTGCCTCGGCCATCCCAGTAGGCACTATAAAAATTCCTCTTCCTTTCTTCAACCCCAGGCGGTGTGTTAACCAACTTGGGAGCGAAATGTACAGCATAACCTCCTTGGATTGTGTCTGTGGGATTCCAACTCAGATTGCAGTTTTTGCGACGTCCTCCTCGAGTACCTTGCACTGCTCCCACGAGCTCCACAGTATAGAATGTTTGCCCATCAGGAGCATTCCTTTCGATTGCTGGTATGGTTTGCTCGTTGTAAATAGAGTTGTTCCTTTCACCAAATACTACCACCTCTTTGTGGTCCCACTCGAACTTTACTGTTTGGTGTAATGTAGAAGGCACCGCACCAGCCATATGGATCCAAGGTCTTCCCAGTAGCAGGTTATAGGAAGCGGAGATATCCATGACGTGAAATTCGGCAGTGAACTCCACGGGACCCACCATGATAGTCAGGTCAATTTCCCCAATGGTGCTTCTTTACAATCCATCGAACGCCTTCAGCTTCATGTCATTTTCTCTTATTTTGCTTTGGTCAATACCCATTCTTTTCAAAATGATAAATGGGCATATGTTCAGACCAGAGCCTCCGTCGATCAGGGCTCTTCCTACGAACCAATCTTTGCATTTAATAGTACCGTGCAAAGCTTTGTTGTGGCTCAACCCTTCAGTTGGCAGCTCATCTTCATGAAAAGCAATTCGGTTGGCCTCCATGACTTGTCCGACCATACTAGCCAGGTTTTCAATCGAGGTGTCCATCGGAACATGTGCTTCGTCCAACACTTTCATCAAAGCATTTCGGTGGCTCTCCGATTTGAGGAGTAAAGCCAAAACAGAGATTTGCGCTGGAGTCTTGCCCAAGTGTTCGACCATGGAGTATTCCTTTGCTTGTACTTTCTTCCACAATTCTTCGGACTCCTCCTCGCTGATGCCTTGTCTACCTTGAGCGAGATGCTCGGGAGTATAAATTCTCCCACTCCTAGTAACTCCTTGTGTAGCAACGGTCTCAACCGTTGATTTGTTCTTCCTCTCCATTTCGTAGTCTCATGGGACCGCCTTGTCACTGTACGGGGGAACCACATCAACATAGAACTTTGGAGCCACTTCCACCTCGATGGGCTCTGGTGCTGTAGCAACTTGAGTAACTGAAGCAAGTGCCGGTGTGACTTCTTTTGCTTTAACAATGGTCCCCTCCAGGCTGCATTCTTCATCTATCTCGATCAGATTCACCCTATTGTCTTCGTGGTTAGGCAAGGGATTGTTGTGCACATTTGGAGTTTTCAAGTGTATCACCTTTTGATCGATCAAGTCTTGTATCTTGTCCTTCAAGGCGTAGCACTTTTCAGTATCGTGACCAGGTCCTCCAGAGTGATAGGCACAGGTTTTGGTTTGGTCAAAATAGGGTGTCATCCTATCAGGCATTTTGAATGGTACGGGTTGTATATGGCCGGTTTCTTTGAGTCTCTCGAACAACTGAGTACGGGACTCGTCCAATGGGGTATAGTTTCTTTTTGGTCTTGGGTTGTTGTTGGCATGAGGCCTTGGTGAATAGGCATTGGTGTTTCAGTAGTTGGGACTTTGTGGGTATGGTGGTCTTTGTGGTGGTGGGTTTTAGTACACGGGCTGAGTGTTGTAGACTGGGTAGGTGGATGTTGGTGGAATGTATGGGTATGATGGAGGAGCTGTTTGGTAGTAGTGGTTATGGGTAGGAGAGTGGTCAAGTGATGCAGGCCACGAAGGAGACATCGTCCTTCTTCTTTCTTGATGTGGTAGTGCTTCCAGCTTGTAGGGCTTTGTTAGTGGCTTGTAGTGCAGCCAAGCTAATGATCCTACCAGTCTTCAGTCCATCTTCGACCATATCTCCAATCTTGATCAAATCTCCAAACTTCTTGTCTTGCAGATTCAGCATTTTGTCGAAATAGACGTCTTCTTGTATGAGGAGAAGGTAGCCACTATCTCGGCGTCTTCCATGGGAGGTTGGACTTTGGAAGCTTCGGCTCTCCACCTAGTTGCAAATTCTAGAAAGGTTTCGGTGGGCTTCTTCTTCAACTTCTCCAAATAGAACCGATCGGGCATAGCATCAGTGTTGTGCCCAAAACTATCAAGGAAGTCTCCAGCAATTGCTTCCCAATTCGTCCACTTCTTTGTTTGTTGCTTAGAGTACCACACCAGCTCATCTCCGGTCAGACTGCGGTTGAACAGTTGCATGCGAATCTTTTCGTCATGTCTAACCCCAATCAACTTGTCACAATAAGATCTCAGATGAGCCATTGGGTTACCACTGCCGTCGAACATATTGAACTTGGGGGTCTTATAGCCTTCGGGCAACTTCAAGTCAGGATACAAATAGAGGTCCTCATAAGCTAACTCTCGGGTTCCTTTGGAGCCTTGGAATTGTTTGAACTTCTCTACCAACCATTGGACTTGCTCCTTGGTGCTGTCTGAGTCTTCCTTTGTCCATGTGTACATGTTATGATCTTTGGTAGGTGATGCAATGGTTTTTGTTTCAACAATGAAAGAGGGCAAGTTGTTTTTCGGTGCTTTTGCTGGTGCAGTGTAGGTAGGGTAAGGAATGTCTTTTTCAGGGTATAGCGGATCTTTGCCATGAGGGCGGGCAGTTTTGTTTGGTTCAATGATCTCATCAGCACGGGCAGGAGTGATCCTATTCTCCAATTCGAACAATCTCTGTTCCAACTTAGCATAGTCTTTATAGGCAACCACACCTTGCTTTTCAGGAGTTCCATTTCCAACTTTGTCAAAATCAGCCATGATATTTCGTCTCATCCTTGTCCTTGTAGGTAAAGGGGGAGGTGTTGGGATTGATCCTCTGGATCTCAACCGGTATTGCGGCGCGGCCAGAATGAACAAACCAAACTATCAGGGACTGATACATCAAAAATAAGGAAAGAAATGTGAGTATACGTTAGTTTAAACAAAATCATGTCCTATCATGCATGGGACATCTTTTGTGCCAGAGGTAGGCCTATCGAAGATTCGAGGTAATGTTTGCACCAAACACATCATTTCGTTTGCATAAACATAATCAACACGAGCCTAAAAATCCAAAAAAACGAAATTTTATTTGATTTACTTGGCTTTATTACAACCACTAATTTGAGACAACGACTTGATTAAAACGAAAACAACGACAAAGAGGACCAGACGACTCGACTCAATACGACCAGACTACGTGCCAAGCAAAGAGGCTTTAGATCAAGCATCAGTTCCAACATCTTCTTTTTCCTTCTTCTCTTTGGCTTCATTCTTAGGCCTGTGAACCAAGCTCATGTGTAGAGGATCGGTGAACGTCTCCATTAGATCCTTCCCAGCTTACATGTCACCCAAAGCTTTTATGAAGAACTCACACATTTTTATTCCCTTTGCTTCCTTCTCTTCTAGTGGTACTGCCTTAAAATACTCTCCCCATCCCTTGAGCAAATCTTGTAGGTTCCCAGCAGCCTGCCTTGCCGCCATGACTTTGCTTGTCCAATATTTGAGTTCATCCCCTTTAATCTTATCCTTGTATTGCCTCCTCATCTCCCTCTCTTGTGTTACCCTTAACTCCTTTTTACCTTGGTCGAACTCGTGTTCGTAGCTTCTTGTATTTTTTAGTAGCACTCGGAGCTTTGGTTTTCCTTTTTAGTGTAGTCTTTGATTGGAATTTCGCCTTATCTTTACTGAACCACTAAGGATAAGCTAGAGTAGCTGCAGGGTTCACCCTACTGTCTTGACCACGACAAAACTGCATAGTAAGCCTCTTTTCCCATATTATCAATATAGTGCCAACCATCGGATGCTCGATGTCCTTTATGTCAACGTTGAAGCTTCTCCCCTCAGTCAACTGCGGAGTTTTTTGTGTCATTCCCACTTGTCGGAGGATTCTTAAAGGAACATAGTGATGAGTTCCTCAGAATCCAATCAATATCAAGAAAGTGATGTCTTGACCTTGTATGGAAATGATGAAGCCAGCATAGCTTTGAATTACCCATTGTACTTCTTGCAACTCTTCAAACTTGGTGTACCATCCTTCCATGTTTGCGGAGTCTTCCCATGCCGCTGTTCCAGCCATGTGGATGCTGTGTGAGCGGATCCCTCCTTTCCATGATGGTTTTGGTGCTACCTGACTGACGGGGACACTGTGCAAATGCTCTATCAACCATATTTGCAGCAACAGGTTGCACCCCTCGAAGAAGTCTCCTCCTCTTCTACATTTTGTTAGAGCCCTATAAACCTCCCCCAGAATCATTGGAACCAAGCTTACTTAACGCTTGTGAGCACCTTTACGTAACCCTTCTATTACTTTTCCCAACCTTGTTTCGATCTTTCCTTCCTTCTCGGGGAAAACCATGCTTCCCAGAAAAGCAACGATGAAAGCATTCGATTCAGTCCACTTCCAGTCTTGAATTTCCCATACCCCAGTCCAATCATGCCTAAGCGTTGGATCTCCAAATTTAGAGTGCAAGTACTCCAACGTGACTTTTCCATCGTGTACTCCCTCGACATATGGGTCATAAGGAGCACCCAGCAGGTCGATGAACTCCTTAGGGTCCACATCTCGGGGATAAATCACAGTCTCCGGTCTAGGCTCTAACTCTGGTAGTCCTCCAATTTCCTCTAACATTGGTGCCAACTCCAAACCATTGAAATGAAACACAGCCCTCTTATAGTCCCAGAAATGTGTGACAGCTTCAACCAAACCAGGCATGGCGATGTAGACCTTGAGAGCTACCAGTTCTCCCAACACCTTTTGAACATGAGCCTTGCTGACAACCGCCAAATCTTCCCACCAGAGTCTGATCAAGTGAGGAGGTTGGGAAACAATCTCAAATTGAAGTGTACCTCTTGCAGCCATAGTCTGAAAATAAAATAAGAAAAAGGTAAAGACCAAAACATTCTATAGGTTTGATCATGTTTAAGCAGACGATCAATATTTTGTGCAAACGTTTCTTCGAATCCATGCAGAAATGCAATTTTGTCATTTCCGGGTTAAGAACCCTTTCGACATTTGGGTGTGGGCTGAATAATGGACTATTACGTACCAAGGACATATAGCCTTCCTAATTTTGTCATGATGCAAAGAAAATAAATACGCATTTTGTTGCCAATTATTCTCATAAATTTCCCAAATCAATTTTGAAAATCGGTACATGGTGACTTTTTCTGGAAAAATAAAATACAGAAGAAAAATGAAAATGACGCTTTAACTAGGCAGCACGCTCCTACTCCAGCCTGGCTCTCTTTGCTTCTCGTATAATCTCCTTGACTTCTTCCAAAGCTTTGGTTAAGTATCCTTTGGCCGCTACCAAGTGTAAAATATCTATCTCTGCACACTCCGAATTCCATTGTTCAAGTTTCGCCTCCAACGCCTCTACCTTTCCGTCCAACTCTAATATATGTTTCCTCCATACTTCAATCTCTTCTTTGTTTTCTTTATCCATCTTGACAGCTTTCAACATGAATTCTCGGTATCGAATTTGAGCTTCCGCCTCACGATCTCTTTTGTCATTCCCTCGGCTTGGCCCTACTACCATATTTTCTTTTATGCTAGAGCGTAACCAGCTTTTGTAGTTTGGTTCGCATCCAGCGTTGTATCTGTCTGATGCTAACGATTCTTCTCCCATAACTTGTCTTCCCACCCAGGATTTTCTAATGCTCTTAACTCTTGGAACAACATCCCCAACATAATCAAACTGATAGTCCTTCGTGTCTGATATCAATGGTATGATTTGCTTCCTTCCCGCTTGCCTCATCACCCTCAATGGTTGATAGGGTTGGAGACCTCTTAATCCCATAAGTATCACAAAGGGTGCCTTCTCAAAGCTAATGATGAAGTCTGATGAAGGAAACCAAGTGAACATCCATTGAATTGAGTCCTCCGTTATGTTTTCAAACAGCTTTACCCATTTCTTTGTGCTGCTTGGCTGCTTGAATTTTGGAACCCCATACCGCTCTCCAACCAAGTAATTGGAACCAGTCAGCTTAGACAATTCTTGTATACCCTTCACTTTCCTCAAATGCTCTTTGAACCATGCCTGTAGTAGAAGGTTGCAACCTTGGAAATATTTTGCTCCTCTTTTGCAACAGCTTAAAGCCCGATAAATGTCCGCCACAATCATAGGAACTATGGTATAACGGTAACCATCAATTCCATTGAATACTGCATCGGCAACCATTACAAGCCTCGAACATATGTCGTGACTCGAGCTTTCAGGCAATACCATCACTCCTAAGAAACAAATAGCAAATGCAAGTGGCCTAGCTCCCCTCCAATCATTGTAGGACTTGAACTGTTTCTTACGGTCGTCGAATGCACTCAAATACCCAAACCGGCTATAGAAATAGGAAAAAGGTATTTTCTTTTGTGGTAAAAATTCACGCTTGCCACCATCCCTAACTTTTTACGAAACTCTTCAGCTGTGGGGACACTTGGTGCCAGCATGCGACCCCCTTGCCAATGATGTTTGTCTAATCTCGAGTATGACACAAAGCCTCTTATTTCTTCCAACAAAGGTGTTAATTCAACGTCCCCAAATCTAAATACATTTAGTTCTTCATCCCAAAATAACACCGATGCTTCAATCATCTCTCTACATGGCTCCATTTCTGAAAGTAAAACCAAATGACCCAAATGTTGACGTACTTCGGTTTGCTCACCTAGTGACAAATTGTTCCACCAACTAGTTAACAATGGAGGTGCACCCATAGTCATTCCAAAACGGTGAAATTTATGACTCATTGTGACCTATAAAGAAAAAGAAAAATAAAGGATTAAAACCCCCTCCCTTTTTTTTCAGAATAATTAGGCAAATCAAAATGCGTTTTTATTCTCGTCTCACTTTTCTTTTCACTCTTTTTTTTTAATTTTCTTTTCTCTCAATTGCACATAAGCATGTCCAAGCGTCCCTTCGGGGTCAAAAACCCGTTAGGTAGTTTGGACAAGTTGAAAACTAGCCGGCTCACGGGGAGCCCATCCTACGGCATGATGCATGCTCATTACATTCAAAGAGTGGTGTAATTCTAGACACGGTTCCCCAAGGCGGACGGCCAAGGAGTGGGATCATTTGAAATTGTTGGTTGTACCACGGACCAACTATATTCCAAAACGTCCCTCCTAAAAGGTTTTTCGTGGTGAAGCGACCGTGGGATCCATTTTATTGCCCGTGTGCGTGCAAAGTGCCGCTTCACAGGAGTGAGGGAGTATGAGTGAAAAATGCAAATGTTATATCAAAATTTCAAATTCATATAAGCAAGTAAATAAAAGGAAAAAGCAAAACAAAAAAAAAAAAGAAACCAAGTTAGTAAAATCATAATAATACGAAAAGAAAAATAATAATCAAATAAATCCCAAAAATTAAAAGACCCGTTGTGGTTAGGACTTTGGATATCTCCAGCGGAGTCGCCATTCTGTCGGACCCGATTTTAGACTCAACTCGGAGCGAGTCTGGTTTCGGATTTGACAGAGTAACTCATTTGAGTTCAGAATTGGAGTCGCCACCTAATATAAATCTAAGATGTCTTAGGCCACCTAAGCGTCTAAGGTCGAGTTTAGCTATCATACTAGTCCGGTTTCTGAGATTCGAAGAGTAAGAAGTCCTATTCGCATTTTATGGCCTCTAATACAAATGCCTAATCGTAAGTAAGGCTAATCATACAAAAGAGTACAGAATTTCGGTTCATTTGTGCAACTTCAACATTTAAAACAGTTCTGCACAAGTGGACAGTTTTATAAACAATTTTCAGATTTATACCAAAACTAAATGGGTGCTGTTTTTACAACGAAATATTAGCCATTTAGGGTCGGTGTGACTCGTCATTAATTGTCGAGTCCTAACCTTAATGGCTATTTTTGTTTAGGGGTCAGTTTCAAAAAATATATAGGTACAAGGGCTGTTTTTCAAAAGTGGGTTACACAGAACACAGAAATGCAAATAAGGAGGTTGCCGCACATATACATATATATGGGTATGGAAATACATAGATAATTAATAGTTTAGGCTTTATAAAAATGTTTATATATTATATGGTTGACCCCTATAACTTATACACCCCTATACTTTATTAGATTAGTTTATAGGAGCTTTAAAGTAATAAAAATAGTTTCAACACATATAAAGGCCACATTTTAAAAGAGTTTTGGGCCTGGATTACTTATTCAAATAGGGGCAGTCTTAGCTTTTACAGAAACAGTCCAGATTATGCAAACATTACACATTTAAGCCCCTGTTTAAAAGAACTTCCAGATTTAACGTTTAAAAAAAACATGCTTTCAATCCTTTCAATTCTAAGACCTATGTGGAGTGATCAATAAAACAGTGTTATCGTTCAGAGATTTTACCCAGGACATGCAGACTTTAGAAAGAGACCATAGAATTTTGGTTTTCAGCCAAAGAATGCTATACAAATTTTAAAGATGACATGCTTTTTAGATGATGCAGCACATAGAAGGGAAAGGTCAAGAGGAGGCTCCTGAATAGCCAATATGCACAACCTGGTAGTTGTGCTCAATATGTTAAACAAATACAAACAGGATTCTTATTGAATGTACAAGGTGGGGACAATTTCTAAAGGGGAAAGAACAGAGAAAAAGCAAAGGCCAGATAATTCCCTGTGTCTTGAACTCAAGACTGCCACAACAAATCAGGGGTCTGTGGTTCCAGAACTCTAGCACCAAAACCAGTCTAGAGTGCTCAACAACTGACCCTTTTTAAACCTTTTAAGTTCCCCTGTAGTTACTGAAGCTGGTATGGTCTACTCAAGACCATCCAATCAAACTGCAAGTTCAAAGTTAGCATGGAAAAATTGGGAGAAGGGATGTCCAAACGAGCAATCACATACAGCCAAGAAGCCAGCAGAAGGTACAGACAAGAGCAGTTTTAAGCAGGCAACATCATAGATTTAGGAAAGAACTTTATACCTTGCAGCAAACATAAGAAAACAATAACTGGGACAATGTTGATTGCAAAGAACAGGAACAGAAGCAGTCAGGAAACAAGAAACCCCCAATTGATGTGAGAAAGACTCAAGAGAAAAAGAGAGTAGTGTTTTTGTGTGTGTTTGAGTTCTTTTCAGTTTTTCCTGGTGTCGAGTGAATGAGAGGAACCCATTTATATAGGTAACAGAGTTGGGGTTTAGTTCTAACGGGAGAAAACCAAATAAGGCAAAGGGAGATAGTATTCCCAGATTTAGAAGGGGAATCTTGATACACCTTCAAAACTTAAACCAATTAGAGCCCCAAAATTAAGGCCATCCGAGATTCTGACAAGTATAATGCCCTTCCCTGGCCATAATAGAGTCTAGAGTCAAAATTAGACTTAAAATCCCTCGATTGGCTTAACAGATACCCCATCAAACTCAAATTGATATTACATCAATCAACAAAACTGTTTCCCATCATGATATAAATCACAGGCCAATTACAAATTTAAAATTGAACCAACAGATCTTCCTTTAATTTTGCAAACTAGACTTCACGTCAAACAAATCAAGTGATCACGTATTTTATCAAAATAGGAGACTAGATTCATTGCAAAACCAGGATGGGCAAACTATCATTTAAACCTAGCAAAGATGCCATGGAACACAAGCCACGAATGTATCAAATCCAGGCAGACAAACGTATCAAAGCAACGTTCAATTTAATCAGTAAATTAAACAAGAAATCAACTAATCCAGTAGACTTTTACCCTAGCTAATTATCATGTGAGAATCAAACATGCTGGTACACAAAAGACTAGGCAAATTTAGGCATGGATATAGCACGGAACAATTAGGAAAAATTAGAAATAGGGTTACCCATTTTCGATCGAAGTCGGGTCAATCTTGACCCGCTTCCATCGCGTTTGCATAAGGGATTTCCCTCCTTCTTTAGCAACGGTAACAACTTAGGCTCCGATTAGTCATGTCTGATGACTTCTCAGGTGATAGAAGTCCTTCGTCGATGAGAGGTCGGTTTTGACCTCCATCAGAACAACCAAATAGTATAGGAGTTTTGTAGTGGAGGAGACGAGGATCATGAACACGTAATTTGTTTCGTGTTTCGCCGATGGGAATTGCCGGAAATCGCCATAAACCGCGGCGATTAGGTTTTGTCGTACAGAGAGAAATAAGAGAGAAGACGGATGAGTGAGTGAAATGAATGGGCTAATAGGGTTTTGGGGGGTCACTTGTAATTAAAATAGAAACTTGGATCTCAGCCGTCGGATTGTACACGTGGACGGCTGAGATCAACCCACGTAGGCGTTGAGGTGTAAAAATGGGCTGATGTGTGAGTGCACGTGTGTAGATATATATTTATGTATATATAGTGTATAAATAGTGTATAAAGCCTATAAATTAAGTATAAAATAGGTATGAAAATTGTATAAAATAGGTATAAAATTATAGAAAAATTATGGAGTTAATTTAGAACATTAGAATGGCTAGGGGGGAGCGTATAAAAATGTAATTTTGGGATTTAAAACGATTTGGGTAATTTTATCAAAAATAGAGGTAGTTGCGGAGTTTTAAAATGGGAACGTACATTTTGTAAAAAATGGGTATGGTTTTCGATGATGTTTTTTCGAAGATGGCTTTGATTGCCAAGCTATTATGAGAAGATAATTTGAAAGAATGGACGGGGCCAGAAAAAATGCATGATCGTGGGTATAATTTAAAAACCATTGCTTTAAAAATAGGAGGGACGAAATTGGGTGTCAACAAGAGTTATGGATCGTGCTGATGATCTAGTTACGGAGGTCCCAGCTATGCCAGCTCGCGGTGGGAAGTGGGAGCAGGGCTTCATTATTTCCCCGCCTCTCTATGATGCTTTTATGAGAATATTGCAGGTGCAGATACCCTAAGAACATTCTATTCCTTAGGCAGCTCATCAGGTCGCCGCATATGCAGATTTTCGGACTTAAAGAGCTCTTTTTCCAGTTCCAGATATTGCCCTAGTAAATTATGTTCCAGAGGCAGCATGTGATGTGCCACCAGTTATTCTGGCTGGTTAGCCAACCGAGGTAATAGTTCGGTCCGAGTGCCCAAAGAGGTTGCATTATTTTACGCAGTTGAACCTTTCAATATTCTCAAGCAATGCATCAGATAAATCCCGTGAATTTTTTAAAATAAAATAATGTCAGCGTATTCTTCAGGCTCTTGGTTATCTCGAGCAGTATGGTGTTTATTATACTGCTTTCCAGTTTAAGGGTCCAGCCTTGAATTGGAGGACCATTCTTTTATCAGCTAGGTAGGGCTTGCCTAAGCTGACTTGGTGCGAGTTTTCTCGTAGATTTATGGAAAAGTTTATTTCGTGCAGTGATCGAGATGAAAAGTGTTGCCAGTTTGAGTGGATTAGACAAAGTAGCATGTCGAATTTAGAATATGAGATTAAATTCTCTAGGACGGCTGGATATGCTCTAGCGCTAGTCCATAATGACCTATCTCCTTCCTTGAGGTCCCTGATGACTCGAGAGATTGAGATCGGGACTTCATTTGGTGTGGTTGTTGATATTTCTCGGAGGTATGAGGCATACCATAAGTTAGAGCGGGAAAAGTTAGAGCGGGAGAGCAAGAGATCCCACCGCCCTAGTAGGCACCATGGTACCTCATTTGGAGGTAGGAGTTCTGATTATTGTGTGAAACGACCTTAGTTAGTCGTTTCGGAAGTTAGGATTTCGATTGGCGTGCCGATAATTTTAAAAACTTCATAATGTCCATTAGGACCTGTCTGTAAAATTTGAGCTAAATCAGACCTCGTTTGGTAGGAATCGGAAGAAAATTTCAGTTTTTATTATCGATAAATATTAAAAAGAGATTTTCGAGATCGGTTTTGGCGAATGAGCTCCGATTCTAAATTCGAAAGTGCCGTTAGGTTCGTATGATTATTTTTGACTTGTGTGAATTTTTGAAGTGAATTTCGAGGTTGTTCGGCTGATTTCGACTAAAGTTCCGAAAATTAATAATTTTGATCTTTTTCCTTTTAATTCGCATCTTGAGTTCCGGGAGTCCGATTTGAGATATGCCTTAGCAAGTATGTTACATATATTTTGTATAACTTGTATGCAAAATTTGGTATTAGTTCGAATTTCGTAGGGTTTCGTTTTAATTGATGCCACGAAAACGAAAAGAAAAGAAAAAAGGAAAAAGAAAGAGAAATGGAATAGACTTTGTCGGTTAGCTAAGGATCTAATCCTTAGCATTAGTTCAGCTACATATTTCAAGAAAACGATACAGAGAAACGGAAACATAGAAAAATGCCAGAAAAATAAGAAAAAAAGGAAAAGGAGCAGGAAAATAGTAGAATTTTTACCCCGAAACATCAAGGTAATGGCGTAAATTTATTATTTCAGTTTATTACGTGTGTTTGAATATATTTTTACGGTAGAAATTGGGATATTAGACATCGTTTTAATAAGTTCAATTAATAGTTTAAAGGGTCAATTGGACCCCGATAATGGAATTGATTATATATTCGTACTCAGTGAGTTATGGGCAACATATAAGTGTAATTTATTTAGAGTTTGGTTATGTGACTTGGAACCCTGTACATAGGCCTGGCCTGCATATTGTGTATGCGAATAGGGTATCAGGTTCCTAAGTGGATTGCCCTAAGATGTAAGGAATGAAGTCTTTAGCCTAAATTGATATATTTTCTGCTTATTGAATAAGCAGGATCATTTGGCAGTGTATCCAAAGGATAAAGTGGCTGTAGAGTAGCAAGTTGAAATAAGGTAAGTGTTTATATCTATTTCTTTGGAGGCACCTGGCCTCGTGGATTTTCTACCACGTGTTCCTTACGTGTGTAGCTGCCGATAGGCGTACTAATTATGCCTTAGCGTTGGATTTACATTGTATATTATATTTTATGTCCTGTTGTTGGTATTGCATTGAGGATCTGAGCATTGTACTCTGGCTGTGAATTGGCATCTACTTCCCGACTGTCGATGAGAGTCCCGCGCCGGTGAAGGGTTATTATTGCATCACATTGCATTCATATGCATTATATGTCATTCATATGCATTACATTGCATATCATCTTGGGTGCAGAAGGATTCCGCCCTATGAGCAGGAGGATTCCGCTCCATTCCATCATATTGAGGGTAGGAGGATTCCGCCCTAGGAAAAGGAGGATTCCGCTCCATTGCATCATATTGAGGGTAGGAGGATTCTACTCTAGGAGCAGGAGCATTCCGCTCCATTGCATTATATTGAGGGTAGGAGGATTCCACCCTAGGTGCAGGAGAATTCCGCTCCATTCATTTGGCACATGTGACCCTTTGCATCATATTTCATTTCATTTCATTTCATTTCATCTCATTTCATTTCATTTCATACCATTGTGTAGACTTGTGGTACATAACTACTGTTCTGCTTATACGTGCATTGCTTATTTGTTGATATGTTTCTGGCTCGTATCCATGGTTGAGTTTATGGTTTCCTACGTGTTTCCGGTTATTATCTAGCTCTGCTTTTTTATAATTTAAATAAGATGAATTTGGTTTATGTGTTTCTTCTCCCGGGCTTGATATCCTATTCTTTGAGGTGGCTAGTCTGCCCCACTTATTGAGTCCTTTTGACTCACCCTTATTTGTTGTTTGTTTCTTGTTTATCTATTTCGTTTCGGCAGGTTCGCTCCGGGATTAAGTTCACCACGTTGTGAAGGAGCGAAGACGACTTCAGCTGTCAGGGTGAGCCAGCTTTTATTCCGGATTGCCACCAGTTTATTATTTATTATTTCAGTTTCCTTTTCCTCCCTTCAGGAGGTATCTGTCTTCTTTTGTACTCTTGAATATCTAGTCTGGATAGCCCTAAACCTAGTATATTGGGTAGTCAGCTGTAATTTCTTTTGTACAGCTTAGAGGTATCGGTATATCTGTATTTTTTTAAGTCTTGTCCTTATTTATGAATTGTTATATTTATTTTCCTAATTTAATTGGTAAGGGTTTGCCCGACGGGTCTAGGGGAAGATGTCGGGCGCCCGCACGGCCTAACAGGATTCCGGGTCGTGTCAGTTGGTATCAGAGCCTCATTTAGAGTCTATCCAGACTAAGACAGTGTCTAGTAGAGTCTCGCTGATGGGTACGTAGACGTCCGTACTTATCTACGAGAGGCTATGGTAGCATTTAGGAAGTTTCACTTCCTTCATTTCTGATCGTGCGTCGGTCTAGGATTCAAAAGTATTTTTGTTAATTCGTTAATTTCTTCGTGTTAATTGTGAACCCTCGTGCGACAAATCAGCAAACGGTATGAGTTCAAGACGAAGCAGTCTAGCATGGGGCTAGCACTGTCGAAGCCCCGAGAGTGTTTGATCGAGCTGACGATCTAGTTACGGAGGTCCCAGCTGTGCCAGCTCGCGGTGGGCAGAGGGAGTATGGCCTTATAGTTACCTTGGCTCTCTACGATGCTTTTACGAGAATCTTAGCGACGGAGATACCGCAAGAACCTATTATTCGCTAGGCAGCTTATCAGGTCGTCGCATATGCAGATGTTCGGACTTAGAGAATTCTTATTCCCGTTCCTAATGTTGCCCCAGTAAATTATGTTCTAGAGGCAGCATGTGTTGTGCCTCCAGTTGCTCTGGCTGGTTAGCCAGCTGAGGTAACAGTTCGATCCGGGTGCCCAGAGAGGTTGCATTATTTTACGCAGTTGAACCTTCCGATATTCTTAAGCAATGCATCAGATAAACCTCGTGATTTTTTTTTAAAATAAAATGATGTCTGCGTATCCTTCAGGCTCTTGATTATATCGAGCGGTATGGTGTTGATTATTCTTCTTTCCAGTTTCTGGGGTCCAACCTTGAATTGGTGGGCCGCTATTTTATTAGCTAAGTTGGTTCGATTTTTCTTCTAGATTCGTGGAAACGTTCCTTTCGCGCATCAAGCGAAATGAAAAGAGTCGCCAATTTGAGTGGATTGGATAGGGTAGCTTTTCAGATTTTAGAATATGAGATTAAATTCTTTAGGACGGCTGGATATGCATTAGAACTAGTCCACGAGCCTTTCGAGAGATTTAAAGATTTATTGATGACCTTTCTCCTTCCTTGAGATCCCAGATGACTCGAAAAATTGAGGTTGGGACTTCATTTGATGTCGTTGTTGATATTGGTCAAAGGTATTAGGCATACCATAAGTTAGAGCAGGAAGAGTTAGAGCGGGAGATCAAGAGATCCCGTGGCCCTAGTGAGTAACCATGGTACCTCATTTGGAGGTAAGAGTTCTGATCATTTTGGGAGGTCACCTTCCAGGTTATCTCATCTTGTGTCACGTGATTCTTAGAGTGCGCCAGTAGCTCGTCAAGATCAGATTCAGTCTTTTCTTTACAACTATCAACAATCTTTCCAGCTTCTATTTTTCAGCAAAAATATGGTATCATTGTCGTGAGTCTGGCTATCCTTTGAGAAGTTTTCCCTTACTCCGGCAAGTAGGCAGTCGTCCTTCTTCTTGCCCTCAGGCACCTGCCCAGTCGCAGGGATTTCATTTAGATCTCAATCAGCCAGAGAAATGCCATGATCCAGTAAAGGTTGAGAGCATGGTGGCAGTTATTCTTCAGAAGGTAATTATCAGTGTAGCGGCTTAATTCAGCTGCAGAGGCAGTTTTATAAACTACCAGTCTGGCAGGATGCTGAGGTATCCGATGTAGTACACCTATGTATTTCTTCTTCCATTATATGTGAGTAAGATTTGATTCTTCCGATTGGTCAGGACTTCGTTTATCTTATCATGTTTCCATAGTTTCCTTGGATATTGTTTCTATTAAGAATCGATTGTGGTGGAGGGGCGAGCTTCTGGTATGATTTATTCCTGGCATTTGTGAGACCCTACTAATTTATTTGGTCTAAATGTGAGAGATTTGGGAGCGAGTGTCGGTATTGTCTACTTGGCATCTTGTTGTACCACTTTCTCTTATTATGTCAAGTCAGTCTATCTCTCTTTGGAATTCAGTGTTGATAGGATGGTGGGATTCTTAATCGTCACCATCAGAAAGTGTTATCATTTCTTCTGGTGCTAAGTGATTAGTAAGTAATATTCGATCTACGTATTTCCTCTTGGTTCAAAATGCTAGTAAAGTCATGTTATCCTATGAGCTTATCTTGGTTACAAAAAGGTTTCTGGTAAATTGTCAGAGTTTCCTTTTTATTGGGAGGTTAAATTGGGTGTTCCATAGAGCTTATTTAATATTTATTTCTTCAATTGTGATTCTTTGGCTAACTTGACTCGTAAGTACTCTAGCTCAGGTAGCCAAGTAAATAAGAAGATGAGCTTCATGAAGCTTTAATTATTTCAATCTTCAGTCCATTGCCATCTCTTCTTCTTCTGGCACTAATAAGCTTAGGCGGTCAGTAGCCTCTTGTGATTTTCTCTGTGTTGAGCCAGAGTGCGTGTCAAGGTAGCCGGGTAAGCACATTGTTGTTTTTCAAGGCTACTAAGGGTAATGAGAGGCATCGTTTGACCACTGATTTGATCCATCGGGCGGTGGTGCTTATAACAAAGGTATGGAGTTGTGAACTCGAGAATTGCAGCTGTTTGGCAACTCGAAAGGGTAGTTGGTAGCTTACGTCTGCCTGCGTTCAACTTTTAGCTAAATCTTCTTTAGTCCAGCAGACTGTGCGGGGATGGGTATTCCTATTCAAATAGCTGCATGAGTTTGTGCTTTAAGTGGAAGAGTCTTCCTCCAAATACTGAATGGTAATACTAAATCTCTAAGGCGTTGATACCACTTTTGTCACGACCCAACCTAGAGCCACGACAGAAACCTGCAATGAGTGTCGATCATTGCTAAACCCACTAATAATCTATTAAATGATAGAGATAAGCTGGCAACCTGATCATATATACATACCTATCTGCTGAAAGTATAAAGTCTGGAAAGATGACAAGACTTTAACTTGACGGCAATTAGAACACTGAGCCACAAATTCTGCTATGTCACACTTCATTCCGTCCCACCAATAAATCTGCTTGAGATAATGGCATATCTTAGTCAAACCTGGATGAACAGTGTATTTGGAATAATATGCCTCTATCATAATCTGTCCACGTAAATCTGCAACATCAGGGACACAAAGTCTATCTTTATACATGAGAACACCATCAGTAGTAACCCTGTATGGTGACTCCGGTTTTCTTCTGGCTATCTGTCTGTATTCAACTAGAACAGGATCCTCATACTGACGCTGTTTTACTTCATGAAAATTTAGAGTTAAAGGTCTAGTGCAGCTTGTCGTCCATCCATCATTGGCATATCTCTTTCACACCTCAACTCTTTGAGAAGTTACTTTAGCGTTATAAATGCACATGTAATCAACTTTTTTGCTGGTATTCTGCTTCAGCTCATGGTCCAACTACATGTCTCTTTTATTTTCACTTTTTCAAGTCATAATATTTCCAATTCAAAGACAATACTCTAAAGTAGATGTTCAGTCTGAAGATCATTCTTGGTCTGCATCATACTATCCAGTAGTATTTGCATGATCCTTATCCTTATATGATAGATCCTGTTCAGATAAACCTTTGACATATATTACGATATGAGTAACTACATCCCACAAAGAGCTTGCGGAACAACACTAATATCAACTGAGATGTTGCATAGTGCGTTCGTAAAAATAATATAGCTTGCATCAAATCTTCTATAGTGTGTAGTGACAAGGTACTTCAAAAGCTCCACTATTGCATCAAGCGTGAGCTAATTCTTAGTTCCATTGACCTGATCTATATCGAAAGGTATATCGAAGAGGTGATTATCGGCTGAATCATGATAACCCATTCAAAGTGTTGTGTATCTTTGCTTCGAAAATGTAGAACTCTCTTCTCGTGATCGAGGAAGGATCAATCAGCTTAGTTAGAATAAGTTGTGCAATGGTATTATCATATTATCCAGATATATTTTATTCCAAAAGTACGATGTGCGTAATATAATTCTGATCCTGTAATCAGGAGATAAGGGCCGTGGAATAGCTTATGAAGGTCGTGCAAGTTTTCTTGTTATCTGTGCGAATTTTTCTTTAGACTTAGGCTCGTTCGAGGACGAACGAGAGTTTAAGTGCAGGAGAATGAAACGAACTTAGGTAGTCATTTCGGAAGTTAGGACTTCGATTGGCATGTCGATAATTTTAAAAACATCATAATGTCCATTAGGACCTGTCTGTAAAGTTTGAGCTAAATCAGACCTCGTTTGGTAGGCATCGGAAGAAAATTTCAGTTTTTATTATCGATAAATATTAAAAAGAGATTTTCGAGCTCAGTTTTGGCGAATGAGCTCCGATTTGAAATTTGAAAGTGCCGTCAGGTTCGTATGATTATTTTTGACTTGTGTGAATTTTTGAAGTGAATTTCGAGGTTGTTCGGCTGATTTCGGCTAAAGTTCGGAAAATTAATAATTTTGATCTTTTTTCTTTTAATTCGCATCTTGAGTTTTGGGAGTCTGATTTGAGATCTGCCTTAGCGAGTATGTTATATATATTATGTATAACTTGTATGCAAAATTTGGGATTAGTTCGAATTTCGTAGGGTTCCGTTTTAATTGTCGCCACGAAAACGAAAAGAAAAGAAAAAAGGAAAAAGAAAGAGAAATGGAATAGATTATGTCGGTTAGCTAAGGATATAATCCTTAGCATTAGTTCAGCTACATATTTCCAGAAAATGATACAGAGAAACGGAAACATAGAAAAATGCCAGAAAAATAAGAAAACAAAGGAAAAGGAGCAGTAAAATAGTAGAATTTTTACCCCAAAATATCAAGGTAATGGCGTAAATTTATTATTTCAGTTTATTACGTGCGTTTGAATATATTTTTACGGTAGAAATTGGGATATTAGACATCATTTTAATAAGTTTAATTAATAGTTTAAAGGGTCAATTGGACCCCGATAATGGAATTGATTATATATTCGTACTCAGTGAGTTATGGGAAACATATAAATGTAATTTATTTAGAGTTTGGTTATGTGACTTGGAACCCTGTACATAGGCCTGACCAGCGTATTGCGTATGCGAATAGGGTATCAGGTTTCTAACCGGATTGCCCTAAGATGTGAGGAATGAAGCCTTTAGCCTAAATTGATATATTTTCTGCTTATTGAATAAGCAGGATCGTTTGGCAGTGAATCCAAAGGATAAAGTGGCTGTTGAGTAGCAAGTTGAAATAAGGTAAGTGTTTATATCCATTTCTTTGGAGGCATCTGGCCTCGTGGATTTTCTACCACGTGTTCCGTACGTGTGTAGCTGCCGATAGGCATACTCATTACGCCTTAGATTTAGATTTACATTGTATATTATATGTTATGTCCTGTTGTTGGTATTGCATTGAAGATATGTGCATTGTACTCTTGCTGTGAATTGGCATCTACTTCCCGTCTATCGATGAGAGTCCCGCGCCGATGAAAGGTTGTTATTGCATCACATTATATTCATATGCATTATATGTCATTCATATGCATTACATTGCATATCATCTTGGGTGCAGGAGTATTCCGCCCCAGGAGAGTGCAAGAGTATTCCGCCTCTGATTTATATTATATAGGAGCAGGAGGATTCCACTCCATTGCATCATATTGAGGGTAGGAGGATTCCGCCCAAGGAGCAGGAGGATTCCGCTCCATTGCATCATATTGAGGGTAGGAGGATTCAGCCCTAGGAGCAGGAGGATTCCGCTCCATTGCATCATATTGAGGGTAGGAGGATTCTGCTCCATTGCATTATATTGAGGGTAGGAGCATTCCGCCCTAGGAGCAGGAGGATTCCGCTCCATTCATTTGGCACATGTGACCCTTTGCATCATATTTCATTTCATTTCATTTTATCTCATTTCATTTCATTTTATTTCATACCATTGTGTAGACTTGTGGTACATAACTACTGTTCTGCTTATACGTGCATTGCTTATTTGTTGATATGTTTCTGGCTCGTATTCCTGATTGAGTTTATGGTTTCATACGTGTTTCCGGTTGTTATCTGGCTCTGCCTTTTTATAATTTAAATAAGAGGAATTTGGTTTGTCTGTATCTTCTCCCTTGCTAGCTATCCTATTCTTTGAGGTGGCTAGTCAGCCCCTACTTATTGAGTCCTTTTGACTCACCCTTGTTTGTTGTTTGTTTCTTGTCTATATATTTCGTTTCGGCAGGTTTGCTCCAGGATTGAGTTCGCCATGTTGTGAATGAGCGAAGACGACTTCAGCTGTCAGGGTGAGCCAGCTTTTATTCCGGATGGCCACCAGTTTATTGTTTATTATTTCAGTTTCCTTTTGCTCCCTTCAGGAGGTATCTGTCTTCTTTTGTACTCTTAAATGTCTAGTCTGGATAGCTCTAAACCTAGTATGTTGGGTAGTCAGCTGTAATTTCTTTTGTACAGCTTAGAGGTATCAATATATCTGTATTTTTTTTAAGTCTTGTCCATATTTATAAATTGTTATATTTATTTTCCTAATTTAATTGGTAAGGGTTCACTCGATGGGTCTAGGGGAGGATGTAGGGTGCCCGCACGGCCTAACTGGATTCTGGGTCGTGTCATTATGGGAGGTCACCTGCCAGATTATCTCAGCTTGTAGCGCGTGACTCGCAGAGTGGGCCAGTTGTTCATCAAGATTAAGACTCAGTTTTCTCTTTATAGCTATCAACAAGCTATCCAACTTCCATTTTCACCGAAAAGGTGTTATCATTGTCGTGAGCCTGTCATCTTTGGAGGAGTTTTCCCTTACTCCGGCAAGTAGGCAGTCGTCCTTTCTTTCACCAATAGACAACCATCATACACCTGCCCAGTCGCAGGGGATTTCATTCAGGGCTCAATCATCCAGAGGTATTCCACCATCCAGCAGGGGCTGAGAGCGTGCTGGTTGTGGTTCTTCTAGAAGTAATTATCAGGATAGCGGCTCAGCTCAGCTGCAGAGGCAGTTCTATGAACTGCTAGTCTGGCAGGATGTTGAGGCATCCGATGTAATAGACCCAAGTATTTCGTCTTCCCTTATATGTGAGTAAGATTTGATTCCTCCGATCTATCTGAAAATGGTTTGTCTTATCATGTTTCCGTGTTTTCTTTGGATATCATTTCTATTAAGAATCGGTTGCGGTAGAGGGGTGAGCTTCTAGTATGATTTATTCTGAGCATTTGTGAGACCCTACTAGTTTATCTGGTATAAATGAGAGAGATTTGGGAGTGAGTGGCGGTATTTTTTCTTGGCATCTTGTTATTCCACCTTCTGTTATTATGTTAAGTCAGTTAACCTTTCTCTTCGAGTTTCACTATTGGTAGGATGATTGGATCCTAATTCGTCACCATCAGGAAGTGTCATTGTGTCTTCTAGTGTAAAGTGATTAGTAAGTAATATTCGATCTACGTGTATCCTCTTGGTTCGAGATGTTAGTAGAGTCATGTTACTCTATGAGCTTGTCGCGGTTATAAAAGAGTTTTCTGGTAAATTGTCAGAGTTTCCTTCTTATTGGGAGGTTAAATTGGCATGGATGTTGTTCCATAAAGCTCATTTAATATCTATTTCTTCAATTGCGATTCTTTACCTAATCTAACTGGGAAGTAGTATGCTCTGGTAGCTAAGCAAATAAGAAGATGGGCTTCCTACATCTCTAATTATTTCTATCCTCAGTCCATTGCCATCTCTTCTTCTTCTGCACTAGTGAGCTTGGGCCAGAGTGCGTGTCAAGATAGCCGGGTAAGCACATTATTGTGTTTAGGGCTACTAACGGTAATGAGAGGCGTCATTTGACCTCTGAAGTGATCTATTATGGAAATGGTATGGAGCTGTGAAATCGAGAGTTGCAGCTGTTTAGCAACTCGAGAGGGTAATTTGGTAGCTCAGGTCTGAGCCGCGTTTTGATTGTAGCTAAGTCTTCCTTAGTCCAACATACTGTGTGAGGATGACTATTTCTATTCAAATTAGCTGTATGAGCTTATGCTCTAAGTGGAGGAGTCTTCCTCCAATTAATATTGAATGGTAATATTAAATCTCTAAGGTGCTGCTGAAGCGTGAGCTAATTCTTAGTTTCATCGACCTGTCTATATCGCAAAGTATATCGATGAGGTGATTCATCGGTAGAATCATGTTAATCCATCAAGAGTTTTGCGTATCTTTATTTTAAAATGTAAAGCTCTCCTCTCGTGATCGAAGAAGGGTCAGCTTAGTTAGAATAAGCTGCGCAATGGTGTCATCATATTATCCAGATATGTTTTATTCCAAGAGTTCGGTATGCGTGTTATAATTCTCATTATATAATCATGAGACAATGTCCGTGGAATAGTTTATGAAGGTCATGCAAGTTCTCTTGTTATCTGTGTGAATTTTTCATTAGACGCAAGCTCGTTCGAGGACGAACGAGAGTATAAGTGGAGGAGAATGAAACGACCTTAGGCAGTTGTTTCGAGAGTTAGGACTCCGATTGACGTGCCGATAATTTTAAAATCTTCATAAGGCCTATTAGGACCTGTCTGTAAAATTTGAACTAAATCGATCTTGGTTTGGTAAGTATCGGGAGAAAGTTTAAATTTTAATTGTCGGTAAATTTTAAAAAGAGTTTTTCGAGCTCGATTTTGGCGAATGAGCTCCGATTCAAAATCCGAAAGTGTCGTTAGGTTCGTATGGTCATCTGTCACCTGTGTGAACTTTTAGAAGTAAATTTTGAGGCTGTTCGGATAGTTTCCGCTAAAATGTCGAAATTTAATAATTTGATCTTTTTCCGCTTAATTCGCATCTTAAGTTTCGGGAATCCGATTTAAGATCTGCCCTAGCGATTATGTTACATATATTTTGTATAACTTACTTGAGAAATTTGGGATTGTTCCGGATTTCGTAGGACTGCGTTTAATTTTGTTACGAAAACAAAATAAAAGATAAAAGAAAGAAAAGAGAGAAAGAAAGGAAAAGGAGGAGGAAAAAGATAGAATTTTCACCCCGCAACATCCAGAAAATGATGTTAACTCATTATTTCATTTTTTACGTGTGTTTGAATATATTTTAACGGTAGAATTAGGGATATTAGACATTGTTCTAACGAGTTAAATTGATAGTTTAAAGGGTCAATTGGGCCCCGAAAATGGAATTGATTATATATTCGTACTCAGTGAGTTATGTGCAACATATAAATGTAATTTATTTAGGGTTTGGTTATGTGACTTTGAACCCTGTACATAGGCCTGGCCTGTGTATGGCGTATGCGAATAGGGTATCAGGTTCCTAACCGGATTGCCCTAAGATGTGAGGAATGAAGCCTTTAGCGTAATTTGATATATTTTTCTGCTTATTGAATAGAGCGTGATCGTTTGGCAGTGAACCCAAAGATAATGTGGTTGTTGAATATCAGTGCTAGCTTTGGAACAAGGTAAGTGTTTGTATCCATTTCTTTGGAGGCCCTTGGCCTTATGGATATTCTACCACGTGTTCCTTACGTGTATAGCTGTCGATAGGCGTACTCATTACTCCTTAGCTTTGAATTTACATTGTATATTATATGTTATGCCTTGTTGTTGGCATTGCATTGAGCATATGAGAATTGTACTCTGGTTTTGAGCATTGCATATACTTCCCGGTAATCGATGAGAGTCCCGAGCCGGTGAAGGGTCATTATTGCATATACTTTTCGGTAATCGATGAGTGTCCCGAGCTGGTGAAGGGTCACTATTGCATACACTTCCCAGTAATCGATGAGGGTCCCGAGCCGGTAAAGGGTCATTATTGCATATTCTTCCCGGTAATCGATAAGAGTCCCGAGCCGGTGAAGGGTCACTATTGCATTTACTTATCTCCTGGCAGACGATGAGAGTCCCGCGCCGGAGATAGGTATCAGGGACATGTGATCGCATTGTATCATACCGCATTCATCCCATTTTATTGCACCGCATCTTGACTATTGTGTTGTGTTTTGCTTATGCGGTATGGATACCATGTTGTGGACATATTTTAGTTGCCTATATGTTTCTGGCTATTTTGTGCCCCTAATTGGTTTTTTCCGATTATCAAGGTTTTATTAGCAGTTGCTCACTTACCGTTTGTCGAGATTCTTACAGAATTTTAGCAGCACTGCAGCAGCGTTTGGAGCACAATGTGAAATATTTTCTTAGCAGTGAACTGGGACAATAGTTGACATGAGCTAGACTCATCAACGAAGATCTGAAGAATCGCGCTCGAACAAGTTGTCAATCCTAGAGTTCAGTCTTGTGTCAACTCTAAAGGTCAGTCTTATATCAACCTTTTTGTGTCAGCTTTTTGTGTCAGCCTATTTAGTATCACCAAAATATCTCAAACTTAGGTCATAAGCTAGTCTGAGGTTCGAGATTGAAGACAAGATAGTCCTTGTTATCTCATTTTCATTTTCCAAATTCCGTCGAACTACATATGACCTGATTCTTGTTTAGCCAAAGATATGCAGGAAACTTGGAGACCGATGTTTGGCCATCCCATAAGCCTCGCCTTTTTGGTCCATGGAATCAAAAGTCCTTGGCTTTGGCGTGAAAAGTTTGGCTATCATGTCAACTTCTTTACCCTAAAAACTCTTTCATCATTTTCCGGGTAAAGAGGGACAGCTGTTGACACCCAATTTTATCCCAAAACGCTTTAACCACTATCTAATTATTTAAAATAAGGTCAATTTTTGAAATTAAAAGTGAATTATCGATTTTAAAAGAAAAAGGGGCTAAAATAGCAAAACATAGCCTAAATTGTAGCTCACCCGCGCAAAGACCCCTATTAACTTAAAAATCCCAACTCATTTTTCAGTATATCCCAAATTCCAATTCGATAACCCGTGACTAAACCCAGGAGACCTGCGATTTTCTTCCTCCAAAATGCAGAGAATCCTAAATCAAACGACAATTACAACCCAATTTTCGTCTTTTTCTCCATACAAATCCTTGTTGGACGAATAAGGTTGTTCTAGCCATACCATTCTCGAAGCTTCTCAGCTTTTTCCCCAAGCGGTCATTTCATTAGAGATAAGGATAAGAATTGTACTACTTTTTGCTTGAATGGACGATTCAAACCCTTATCTCATAGGTAAAATGTCGGTTTTGGGACGAATTTAAATTTTGAATCTCGAAATCAAAACCATAGGTCGCCGCTATAAAAGGTAATATTCTTCACATTTTTTAGGGTTCCGAGTTCTTAGAGAGGCAAACATTAGAGAGAATGTGAATACACATAAAACTAACATAAACATACACCTAAAGTTTTGGGAACTTTTTTTAAGTTCATAGTACTACTGTTTCTTATTTTCTGGGGTTTGTTTTCAGTTGTCGCTTTATTGTTCGAGTCCTCTATTTGTTCGAGTCATGTTCTTCAGCTCATAAACTCAGTTCATTGCTCATAAAAAAGGTAAAATCCAACCCTTGTTCCATCTTGCATTTCCCTACTGATTATGTGCTGTCTTTTCCTATAAACATGAGTATGATATTTTTGTTTGTTTCTGTGAGATAGCTAACTGCTTCAAGTTGAGATCTTGTATGAGTTTTAACCAGTTAAAGTCATATTCTTTAAGTTATAATAATGAACCTCAGGTAGCGATTAAAATATCTTGCCTTGTTTAAAAGAAAGATGACTAAAGCTAAGGTTTTAGATCTTTATTTAGTGTTAAGTCTTGTTAAAAGTAGTTTTCAAATTAAAAGCTCCAGTCTTTGCTCAACGTTTTGAAAGCTTAGAAAGGTTCAATCTTTTCTTCAATCATGAGGCCGTTTAAGCCATTTTGCTATGTTCTGATCTCGAGGCTTAAAGGTAAGGAAGTAAACAAAGATGTTATGTTGTTTGAATCTTAAAAGTCAGTTGTTTTTAAAGAGATATGAGGCTCATGAGTTCTTTAGTCCAATAGGTCATTTTCCAAAGTCCATTCTGGTTTCTTTCATAAATGTATTAAAGGTCTAGGATTAGTGTGTATGCTAAGAGTCAGTTTCAGTCAGGTTCTCTCATGTATGCAAGGTAGCAGCTTTCCAGTTTCTTGTTATTGGTGTCTACTTGGCCTAATTCTCCATTTCCGGGTTTATATCTAGTTCAAAGCAGTTAGCAAAGTCCAAATAGGTCAGAAGAATTTAGTTTCTTTTAAAAGAATAAAATGCTAAATTGCAATCTTAATGTTCAGCTCTTATGCATTCTGTTTTGGCGTAAGGGTAAAAGAGGTGAGTTGCAGGTCTTAAAAAGGGTTTGTAGTTGGCTCTCAGTTGGTCAGGGCTTGATGATTTTCTGATCTCTGCTTGTCTATGTGGTTGCTGCTGTATCGTAGTCTCCTGGTTTTGTTTCCAGGATGTGCTGCAGGCAGTTAGTTTAGGTTCTAGTAGTTTTAAGAGGTGTGAAATGAGATTGTTTCTGCTTGCTATGAGGGAAAGGGAGTTCTGGTGGTAGTTTAGTTAGTAGGAGTGGCAATGGGGCGGGCCGGGGCGGGGCGGGTTGAGCCCTTCCCCTGCCAAAGTTTTGCCCTGCCCCGCCCCGTCCCATTTGGTCTTTGTCAAGTTTCTGCCCCGCCCTGCCCTGCCCCGTTTTGACCCGCCCCGCCCCACCCCACTTAAATTACATTTTAAGTCATTATTTTTTATTTTTTATCATCAAAATTGAACTTTTCTTTTAACGTTTAATCAATTTACCATATCTCTAACTTTTTTTCTATTGAAATTTTCAAATTTGATGATTTTGTAGTTACTTGAAGAAATTGAAGCTTTTAAAAATTTTGTAGTATTTCAAAAGTATTACGTATTTACTATATTAATTAATAGCTTAAATAGCCAATAGTGGAACAATATTTCCATTATTTTCTCAATTTAATCATGAAATAAGAAAATAGTGGAAAAAGAACAAGTAAAATTATTGGGCTTCTATGTTGCCCCGCCCCGCCCCGCCCCAAAAATTCTAAAACAAAATTTTGCCCCGCCCTGCCCGGTTTAGTATTTTGCCCCGCCTCGCCCTGCCCCGCCCCGCCCCAATTGCCATCCCTAGACTTCAGATTCTTTCTTTGTAAGTGTAGCAGGTGTGAAGTGTCATTTTGTTCAGCTTGAGAGGTTGGTTTCTGTGATAGTTTAATGGTTCGTAGAAAGGGTGCTAGGCTGGCATCATTTTCAGGTGTAGTAGGAGCTTAGGATCCATGTATATGTTTGGGTGTGTATGCAGTTTTGCCTCAGATTTCCTTAAGCTTTTCTTTGTTCTCAGTTCATCTTGTATGTCTTTGGTTCCTAGTCTGATTTCCTTTAGTTCTTCTAGTCTGCATTCAGAATGGTTGTAGACCTCTTTAGATGTCCTAGGTTCTTTCTTTAAGTCTCTTTCAGTCTTCTTTCTAGTTTAATTCTTTTGAAAGTAATGATTTGTTCTATTTTTTAGTGTTAATCAACTATGGAGTAGGCTGTAATGTAGCAAGGGTGGGGTTTCATTCTGTCTGGTCTATCTTGTAGTTGGCTTTGAAAGAGGGGGTGTTATTTAGAATCTGGCCTAGTTTCTTTAATTCTTCCATCTAGTTTGGTTCTAAATTATTCTATGATAAAACCTAAGTTGGTTTGTTAAGAAGCATAAGTTGTAGCATGTTTTGATTTTGGCTTATCCTTTAAAGTGATAAGTTATGTCAGTGCTATCCTATGATTTTGGCTTTTCCTCATTTAATTAATGTAGTTTCTAATCTTTATCTTATCTATATTTTGCATGAAATGAGATTGAAATTGCAATGAGGTTTAAAACTCAATGCACCTTCTTTGGATCAAAGTCTATTTGGATCATTGCATATCTTTAGCGTCAATTTCAAGACTGTGGTTATCAAATCGCTATCAAGGCTCATTTTGGGAGTTTGCATTTTCGGGTTATACTCTCTCTGCCCTCTCTTTCCCCATTCCTTTAGAAAAAGCATGTTATAGGACTTCCCCGTAGATCGGATTAGGGGCCTTGTAGGATAGAATTGTATGAATTATAATTAATGAATGATTTGAACCGCATTGTGATTGCCTTTATTCTTTTTCAATAGATTTTGCCAATTAATTTATGATTTTAAGAACCATTGTAAAATAATGAGTGCAATAAAAACATAACTAAATTTTTATTAAATCATTATTTATGTTTAAATAATAATGACTTATTTATTTATTACTTGTTATTTATTTGTTATTTTTATATTTATTTAATTAATTATTTATTTACTTATCTATTTATTCCTTTATTTATTTATCCTATATTTTTTCTAAAATTCCTAAATTATTTATTTTATCTTTGTTCATGAAAACCGCTGGATTGACCACTCTTTTGGCGGATTTTTGAAAGTGGTCTAATAATAAGACCTTCTTTCCATAATAATTGAACCACTTACCTAAGAATCTCTAGAAAATATTTTTCTCTTAAATAAGGAAGAAATGCACTCATTAATTAACATTGGTCCCTAATTTTTCTAAATTAGGTGGAGACTCTACAGAAACCCTTTGGAATCTCCATATTGTTGAACTTATACCCGGAACTTGCCATTAAACAAGGTAATTTTTGGGGTTCAACGGTGACCTTGTGTAATACCGCTTAGGGTGTGGTGATGGAAGATTTAGTCTCATTTTGGAAATGCCTTGAGTGATTTTATCTAGCTTGATTTCATATGGTGGTTAGTATTCCTATGCTGCTTTTTGGACCCGTTCCAGATGAGAATGGGTGTTAGTGTAATTCTAATTTGCCCTCCCCTTTGGCCGTGTTTCCCTTGGAATGAATTTGTTTTGTTGGAAGATTATCCTTTGAGCTTCGCTATATTCTTCTTCCATATATAAGATAGAAATTGGTAATTTGCACCAGAATGATACTTTTGTTTGCGCCTGAACCTTTCCATTGATAATATTCACTGGTCGATGGAACATGAACACATTTTCTTCGTAGGAGTTTTTGAAACATTGCATCTAATATCCTTGCAGTTTGAACCATAGTAGAAATATCTTCAAAACAGGTGCAACATCTTAAAATTTCTTGAACACACTGTATTTGAACTCCATGAAAATGTAGTACTGGTCACACAAGTACCAAAAAATTATGAGAGCTCTTGGGAAAAATTATTGCCTTGCACTATGAAGATGTAGAAAAATGGATAGTCTGGATCGACTCCATAGCACTTCAGAATGGATCTTTCGTATTGCCGAAAATCTTGAAGCTCATAGAAGGTCCTTCTTTCTCTTAAAATAGATGGATCAAAGGGATTCATGAGACTAAATAATTTTGGTGGATGATCTGCTAATTTTAGTGACATTGGTCCCATTAGCATGAAGAGCTGGTTGTTCAGCTTTTTTATTAGCTAAATCTGCTCCGGTGAAACTTTTTTTTTAGAATTCTTCTGGTCTTGATAGGAAATCTACTTGAACATTGTCCTGCCTTTTAAGTGTTTAAGTTGAAATTTGTAAAGGGAGAACCATTGCGCCCATCTATACATCTGAGGATTTGGGATAATGTTTGGATTTATCTGTATCATCTTTGGGATGCCTTAATGTCTATTTTGATCAGGAATTCTATGTGGATCAGAAAGAATCCCTTTTTATCCCTTTTTTACTGCAAACTTTGAATGTAATATGATAATGTTATTCCGCATCCTTGAAATTTCCACAGGCATATCCACATATCTTTCTTTGGCCAACTATTTCTTCAAAAAGGAATGCACACCAATATTCATTGGTGGATCAGTTTGCAATATTTTCTTTCCATCTGAAGGGATGTGGAGAGCTTTGACGTCTTTAGATATTTCTTTTATCTTCTTGATCGTTTCATCTTGCTTATTTCCCCATGGCTGGACGCCTTTCTTGAGCATTATTTTGAGTGGAGAAATATATGTAGAGATATTTGGGATGAAATCTCTTACTTAATTTATTATACCCAAGGACTACTGGAGTTCTTTCGTCGTGAAATTGGTATCTGGATATTTGAGTAAATCCTGACATATGTGCAGACGGGGGCTATATGCTCATTGGAACAAATTCATTCCTAGATAATTAATTTCTTTTTTGACGAGAACCATCTTCTTTGTCAAGAGCATAATACCAAATTAATGCAGCAAGTCGATGTGTTTCTTCAAAGTATCACTAAATAATAGGATGTCTTCAATGTAAACTAGTAAGGTATGGAGAATATGGCATCTTGGAACAAGGATGGTGCAATTTTTAATCCAAAAGGCATTACATTCCATCGGAAATGAGGATCAAGTATGTAAAAACTTGTTTAGGGTCTTTCATAAGGGTGAATCCCTAATCGCCAAAATCTAAATTTAAGATCAAAATTGGAAAAATATTGGGCTTTGGCTAGCTGTGAGAAAAGGGTGAGTTTATTGGGGATAGGAAATTTATCATTTTGGAGAAAATGGTTATGATGTTGATAATTAATGACTAATCTGAGTTTACGTCTTATTTGTTTAACTCTTTCGTTGACGTAGAATGCTTCGCATGCCCATTGAGAGCCTGATGGCATTATTAAACCAAACTCCAAGTGTTCTTGACATTCCTTCTTTGCAACCTGGAGATGTTCTAGGTTAATGCCTGAATGACTTTCTTTTGTTGGATTGACATTTTCCCTCTTTTTAAAAGGGAGTCAGATGTAAAACTCCTGGTTCTGCCAGAAAGTATTCATGGCATTTTTCAAGAAGTCGATTTGGGATTCAGCTCATGAATTCTCTATGAGTTTTTGTTCAATTTCCTTCAACTGCTCATCATTGACGATCTGCAACAGTCATCGGATTTCTGAAAACGATTTAAATTTCTTTTTGAATGTTATCCCATTTGCTCTGATTTGAAATTGATCCTTTAGCTGTCTGAGGATATCAAATTCCATAATAAGGTCTTTTCCTGGCACATCAGACTCTATTAGCTTTATTCTAAATTTCAATCCATTGAAACGCTCAAGTGTGAACGGATGCTTTGTGATGACTGTAGAGGTTAGAACTCCATTTGATCCAGTGTTGAAGTCCTTGAAATTTGATACCCATCCGACATCAATGAACAAGCAGCTCTAGTACCAATAAAAGCAATGGCGTGAGAAAGTTTATCCCATTTAGATGGGTAAACTTTAAGTTCAACCTATAAGATAATCATGATAGCATCAATTTTTTCTAGGACTTTTTACTACTGGTTCTAAAATTTGATAATGAACACCACTGTAATCTTATATATATATATACATATATATATATATATATATATATATATATATGGGAGAAAGTCTTAAGTAGTCTTATCATCCACTAAGAAAATGGAATCAAGATATTCTTCTTCTCTTTGATGGATGTCGGTGTAATCTTCAATTTCCGAAAAAAGTTTCATAGACTTCCTTTACTGAGGACAATTTCTTGCAAAATGTCTATTTTTTTTTTTTTTGCAGATATAGCATCGCCTGACTTTTTTGAAGTTTCCTGGACTCTTTCTTCTGAAGTACTTTGTGCATTTCCTGAACTTTTTTCTTCCGTCTGGAATCTTGGACCATTTGAATCTTCTTAATCATTTTCTCCGATAAGTTGTGCGGTAGGAACACGTAGATCCTGTGACATACTTTATCAAGCACCAGATTGTTTCGTATGATTTGCTTTAGAGCATATCTTTTTGTACAAATATCCTCTAAGGCAACAAAGACTGCTTGCCTTATATAGCCGGTCTATAGGAATGTTATGGATTGGTAATTTTCTTTAGTAAGCATCAATGTTCGGCATGCTAACAGCTTGGGAAGAGATGAGATAAAAGTTTGCTTCAAATTGACATCTCTAACAATCTAAAAATATATGTTCATCGTCTTTTGGAAGAGCTCATAAATGGAGTTTCTTTCAAATAAGACACATTTCATTTCGAAGAATTGTCTCCTCAACTTTTCTTATCTCTAGCCTGTATCTCCATAGAAAGCATCATGTAGGATTCTAATGTTGAAAGCTAAATCTTGGAAAGTAAGAAACAGATTTTCTCATTGTATCCCAAGTGAGTTCTACCAATTCTTGAGGATTCTTGATAGTCTTGAAGTGAAATCCTGTCAGGATGAGATACTTTTCACGTTCCACCAGATTTCTTTTCACCATTTAAGTCTAGAAATCTTGGATTCTTTGAGGCCATTTAGAAACTTTGATATCATCCAGGGTGAAAGTGTGGAAACCAGATCCAACTACATTTGTTGTCATGGGTTCTTGTCTTCTTTCGGGAATTGGTTCATCTTCAACTTGATCTTTATCTACTTCGAAAAATTTTGGTTCCCTTGGATAATTCACAAAGATAAGGGGATTATCTTCTTCGGGTAAGTCTTGCAAGGAATCATCACTTGATTGAGAACTGCCTTCCATAGAATCATCATTTGATGGATCTGGGATTCAGATTCATGGGTGCTAACTTCTTCTTTGACGTCTTTTGGTTCTGCAACATAATAGTCTAGAATCTTTTGAGCATAGATCATCAAATTTTCTGGGTTGGAGCTTTATGAACTTTCTCTCAAATCTCTCATTTTCTTAGGTTGTTTTTAGGCTGCAAAGGCATCTTTCTTTCCCAAACCATTTTTGTAATATCAAGTTCAGGTACTTTTCTTGAAGGTTGCAAAAAAGGGGTAGGATCTTGTGAGGTGACAGGAAAATTGGAAACGGTATAGTTCAGTTTAGGTGGGGAATATGTGTGTGACGACTTGGGAAAATGGTTAAGTATTGAAGGAAATCATGAGGTTTATTTTTACTCAAAATGGCCAGTTCTCAAAAGTTGAACTTTCTCTTTTATGAAAACCATTTTTTTTTGTTTTTTTTTTGAATAATTGAAGAGGTTCCCGGTGGACAAAGCTCATATTGTAAATTTGTCAATTTTTGTAAAATCTTGCTTTAGATTGATATCTCCGCCGATCTAAAAATATATTTTTGCTATCTTTTGACTCAAGTAACCAATTTTCATAAGTTGAATTTGCTCTTTTATGGTAACCATTTCTTTTTATTATTGTTGGAAGAATTGGAAAAATGAGGTTCCTAGTGGACAAAGTTCATATTGTAAGTTTATCAATCTTTGTTCCAGAGGTTTAGTTAGTCCGGCATGCTGAGATTATGTCATTTCCACTTTTTTCTTAATTGTTTCCACTCTGCTCATCATCTTATTTTGTGTGTGAGCCATATTTTTTTATAGAATTGTCAATACTGCTCAACGCTTTATTTTGGCAAATGGCATTTTCATATGCCAGTTCAGCATCGCCTCATTATCACTCATTGGGGTTTCTTCTCCAATAGGTAGCACGACATTTTTCTTAGGAATTTGTAGAGTATGGCTTATACGTTTTTCAAAAGGTTGAAGAGAAGGAAAATCTTGGATATAAGTAGAGCTTGAAGGGCTTAACATTAGTATTTGAGGTTTTGTGGCTGTTGCGAATTCATGAGTAGATTTATGTGTGGATGGGAAATGTGGGTGGTATTTTTTTAGTGGATGGTATAGCATCATTTTCCCAACTAGGAGAGAATTTATCTAGTAAAGTTGGCTATTCCTAGGGTTTGTAATTGAAAAGGAACTCATATTTACTTGGATGGCTTAATGAACCAATTGTTGGATCTCCTTTATCATATTTTCCATGAAAACGATCTTCAGAAGATTTTCACTTGTTTTTCTTGTTTCTTTGATTTGGTCTTCTCATCTTGAGGCCCATTTGTTCCAATTATATTCCTGGTGCTCATCATATTCTCTAATAGAATCTTCAAAGAATTTTTAACCATTACAATTGATATCACGTGGGTAGGGACCCGTAAATGTATCTTTGTACCACTAAACTATATTTCCTTCCTTATGAAAGTGTTTGGTCTAGTCATTCTCTATCATGATATTCTCAAATTCTCAGGTATAGAATTCAAAATCAGGCTCATTTTAAGGTGAGAGTGGTCAAAGATAATGATACAGTTTTTTATTTCATTCGGTGAATGTTGGCTCAGTGGATTGAAGTGGTTCAACTGGTTCTCTCAATTTTTCATAATTTGTGATCCAAGAGCCAGGAAGGATTTTGATAAGTTCATCTCGAGATATTTATCTTAGAATTTGAGTGCACATCCTTTGGTAGCACTAATATTTAAGAGCAAAGCATTTTTACCACCTGAAGGAAGAGATTCAAGGCATGATTTTGGACCCGCCAAGCCATTTGACAATGAAGAGTTTCTTGAATAGCATCTCTAGCATGTGGGACACCCTAGATTTGGATTTGAATTTGAAGTTTTAAAGTTTTTGTCAAGTATGGATCAGACAGGGACACGTTGAAGTTTGGAAATATGGTTACGAAAACTGTCTTAACATTCAAAGTAACTTTTGTTGTGCCTAGATTTGCATATTCGTACTCATGATATCTTGTTTCAAGAAGAGAGAGGCAAGCAACAACAGGTCGTCCTTTGCTTCCATGATATGCTAGTGAAATTCTGATAGCACCAAAATGGATATGGGTAAAACCATGGCCTTTTCATTGCCAATCCTCTAGGATCTGAAATGTGATAAATTGTTCCTCTTTAGTTGCAAGAATATGGTGTTGGTCAAGTTTTGAGGCAGCAACATATTCTTTTACTCCTTTTGATTTTTGTAGGACTAAGAAATGAATTTGTGACCAGGGAGAACATGTATTTTTAGCAAAAGCTACATTGGTATTTATAATGGGTAGTTCGGTAGAAGACACTTTATTTTCATCGGGCAGTATATCTACTTCGTAGAAAAAAATAATATTGACTACACATGGTTTTTGAAAAGGTAGAAGACATATTTATTTTTTCTATGGTACAGGATGATGTAAATGGCTCAGACGTATTTTTCTAAACTGCTTCTCCCTTTGAAAGGTTGGACTGGCTCTAATACCACTAGTGCTAGGTAGGAGCAAGAAAGGAAAAGTAAGCTAGCATAATCACATATGCAAAAGTTTTCCTACAAAGGTGTTAGGTTCAACATCTGTAAAGGACGGTTTGCCAAGCCACGCAAGCAGTAACTTTGCTTACACGTGCAAAAGTTTTCCTACACAGGGGCTGGCTTCAACATCCAAAAAGGACGGCTTGCCAAGCTACACAACTTGTAAAACATTTGTACTACAACCAACTTTAGATGTTATAACTCAACAAAATTTTATACTACAACAAGCTAACTTTCTTAGAATATTCTTACACTATATTTATATAAGGACCAGTCTTTCCATCCATTTCAAAAGAAAGAACAAGAGAAAAATTTAGAAAGAACTCATTTATTATATAACACAGAGATTTACAATGACTACTAGATGATCTTCCAAGTACTACAAGGCCACCTTAATATAGGAGTTAGGAGGATATTACAAGACAAACCTATATACATGTGAAGGCCTTCTGCAAAATTACTAAATTACATGAACAAACTTGTGAAAAGCATGTAAAACTGGAGGTATATACACGTCTAACCATGTGGAAACTTGTGGAATCATGTGAAACTTGGTAATATCCATGTGGAAGCATGTGAAAGTGGGGCTTAATGGTTATGGAAATTTCAAAAATATTCTCTTGGTATGGGTAAATGAGTTTTGGTATTTTTTAGTGAATAATGTGGGCTTAAGGTAAGTTAGCACAGATTAAGGGTCAAAACGACCTCATCGTCTTTTCTTTTTCGCCCAAGTCCCTTTTTAGAGGCCTTGTGTTGCACAAATTGGGGTGTGGTTGAAACGACCTCGGTCAGTCGTTTCGGAAATTAGGACTCCGATTGGCGTGCTGATAATTTTAAAATATTCGTAAGGTTTATTAGGACATGTCTGTAAAATTTGAGCTAAATCAGACCTCGTTTGGTAGGCATCGGAAGAAGGTTTCAGTTTTTATTGTCGATAAATATTAAAAAGAGATTTTTGAGCTCGGTTTTGGCGAATGAGCTCCGATTCGATATCCGAAAGCGCCGTTAGGTTCGTATGATTATTTGTGACTTTTGTGATTTTTCGAAAGTGAATTTAGATGTTGTTCGGCTAGTTTCCGCTAAAATACCGAAAGTTAAATAATTTGACATTTTTCCTTTTAATTCGCATCTTGAGTTTCGGGAGTCCGATTTGAGATCCGCCTTAGCAAGTGTGTTACATATATTTTATATAACATACTTGAAAAATTTGGGATCATTTCGACTTCTCTAGGATTCCATTTTAATTTTAATCGTTGTAGCGAATTTATTATAAAAAAAAAAATTAAGTTGATAATATCAGTTGCTAAGGGATTTAATCCCCCTAGCAGCATCTAGTACGAGATATAGGCCGAAACATTACAACAAAACAGAGAACAGAAAAGTTAGAAAAGAAAGAGGAAAAAAGGGAAAAAGAGGTGGAAAATAGTGGAATTTCTACCCCAAATTTCCAGGTAATGATGTTAACTCATTATTTTAGCTTACTATGTGTGTTTGAATATATTTTTACGGTAAAAATAGGGATATTAGACATCGCCCTAATGACTTAAATTGATAGTTTAAAGGGTCAATTGGACCCCGATGATGGAAATGATTATATATTCGTACTCAGTGAGTTATGGGCAACATATAAATGTAATTTATTTAGGGTTTGGTTATGGTACTTTGAACCCTATACATAGGCCTGGCCTGCGCATTGCGTATGCGAATAGAGTATCAGGTTCCTAACTGGATTGCCCTAAGACATAAGGAATGAAGCCTTTAGCTTTATTTGATATAATTTTTCTGCTTATTGAATCGAGCGGGATCATTTGGCAATTAATCCAAAGAAAAAAAAGCAGTTGTTGAGTAGCAGAGCTAGCTTTGGAATACAGTAAGTGTTTATATCCATTTCTTAGGAGGCACTTGGCCTCGTGGATTTTCTACCACGTGTTCCTTAAGTGCGTAGCTGCCGATAGGCGTACTCATTACGCCTTAGCTTTGGATTTACATTCTATATTATATGTTATGTCGAGTTATTGGTATTGCATTGAGAATCTGAGTATTGTACTTTGGCTTTGAGTTGGCATCTACTTTTCGGCTGACGATGAGAGTCTCGCGCCGGTGAAGGGTTATTATTGCATCAAATTGCATTTATATGCATTACATTGCATATCATACTGAGTGCAGGAGTATACCTCATCTGGTTTATATTATATTGGGTGCAGGAGTATTCCGCCCCAGGAGGAGGAGTATTCCGCTCCAGTTGGTTAGCAGATTGGATTCACCTCGAATGCAGGATTATTCCACTTCGGGAGTGGATTACGGGCACATGTGACCCTTTGCATCTCATTTCATTTCATCTCATTTCATCTCATTTCATTTCATCTCATTCCATTTCATCTCATACTATTGTGTAGATTTTCTGTACATGACTACTGTTCTGCTTATATGTGCATTGCTTATTTGTTGATTGTTGTCTGGTTCCGTTTCCCTGACTAGCGTATCTATTTTTAGAGGTAGCTAGTTTGTTCGCACTTATTGAGTCCTTATGACTCACCCCTATTTGTTCTTGTGTTTTCTTTTCGTTCGGCAGATTCTGCTCCAGGATCCAGCCAGTCGCGTCGTGATTGAGGAGTAGTACGTTTTCGGCTGTCTACAGTGAGCCATCCTGTTCATTGCGGCCACCAACTTCAGATATTACAGTTTTTCTTACTTTTGCTCTCTTCGGAAGGTGTGTATATCTTTTGGCCTTCTTAGATGTCTGATCTGGAAACCTTTAAAACTGTGTTTTCTGGGTAGTTAATTGCATTATTCAGACATCTTGTATGTTTGTCTATCCTTGAGAGTTATCTTATGTTGTTAAAGTTTAGTTCATTTTCATTTCAAGGTAATTCTTCACAATTTATATTGATTCAGTCAATAGGGTTCGCCCGACAGGTTTAGGGGAGGTGGTCGGGTGCCCGCACGGCCTGACCGAGAATTTGGGTCGTGTCAGTTGGTATCAGAGCCTGGTTTAGAGTCTTTCCAGATCATGACAGTGTCTAATAGAGTCTCGCTGATCAGGCGGAGACGTCCGTACCTATCTAGGAGAGGCTATGATGGCATTTAGGCAGTTTCCTTTCTTTTATTCCTCGTCGTGCGTGAGTCTTCTTATCTGAAGTTAAATATTTTTAATTTTCCGCAGTAAATGGTGAGAATGCGCGCGAATGTTCAGTGAGAGGCGGAGGAGCCAGCGGTCGTCCCTATGCCTGCTGCTCCGCGAGGTGGTGGTGTTGGCCGCGGTAGAGGTCGTGGTCGAGGCAGAGGTAGAGTTGCCCAGGCCGCGAGGCTGGTAGATCATGTTGATCCTGCTGCAGAGGTTTCGGTAGTGCCAGCTTTTGCTGGGCAGGGAGAGCAGGGCTTATTAGTTCCCCCCGCACTTCATGACGCTTTTATGAGATTCTTAGCGACGCAGATGCCCCAGGGACCTCCTATTCCTCAGGCTGCCGTAGATGCTCATATTCCTCAGGCTGCTGTAGATGCTCCTATTCCTCAGGCTGTTGTAGATGCTCCGATCCCTCATGCTGTCGTAGATGCTCCGATCCCTCATGCTGTCGTAGATGCTCCTATCCCTTAGGTAGCTCCTCAGGCTGCGGTAGATATTGGTTCTCAGGTTCAGGAAGCCCCCATTCCAGCTCCACATGTAGCCCCAGCAGTTCATGTTCCAGAGGCAGCGGGTGTTGTACCTCCGGTTGTTCAGGCTGGTCAGCCAGTCCCGGTAGCAGGTCAGGTTGATGATCCAGCAAGGTTGCATTATTTTACCTGACTTAGTCCTCCTAAGTTCTCTAGTCAGAAATCAGATAAGCTTAAGCCTCGTGAGTTTCTTGATCAATGTCAGCGTATCTTAGAGGCCCTTGGATATCTTGAGCAGTATGGAGCTGATTATACTGCCTTCCAGCTTAAGGGTCCAGCTTTAGCTTGGTGGACTGCACTCCGATCAGCTAGGCAGGGCTTACCTAAGCTGACCTGGAGTGAGTTCTCCCATCAATTCATGGAGAAGTTTTTCCCTCGCAGTCAGCAGGGTGAGAAGAGGAGACAGTTTGAGAGAATTGGACAGGGTAACCTGTCAGTCACGGAGTACGAGCTTTTGTTTTCAGAGATGTCCAGCTATGCTCCAGATCTCGTGCAGGAGCCCTCTGAGAGGGTCAGACGTTTTATTGATGGGCTTTCTCCTCATTTGCGGTCCCAGATGGCTCGTAAGATTGAGGCTGGTACTTTATTTGATGTCGCTGTCGATATTGCCAGGAGGTATGAGACCTATCATAGATTGGAGATAGAGGAGTCAGAGTGGGAGAGTAAGAGATCTCGTGGTCCAGGGCATTCTAGTACCTCGTATGGAGGTAGGAGTTATCAGCAGCAGAGTAGGCCTCCTGTCAGACCAGCTCAGTTTCCAGCGCGTGGATCTCAGAACGCGCCTACTTTTTCTCAGGGTCAATTTTGGTTTCGCCCGCGAAATCAGTCTCAGTTTGATCAGCGTAGATTTGCTCTAGGGTGCTTTATCTGTCAGGATCCAGGGCATCATAAGAAGGATTGCCCTTATCTCCATCAGCAGGGTAGTAGCCGCCCTTTCCCTCGCCTTCCAGTGCCTATGCAGCAGCAGCCTCAGGGTGCCCCTCCAGGGTCTCAGCCAGCTAGAGGTGCACCACCACCCGGTAGAGGTCGTGGACGTGGTCGTAGTGGTCCCTCTAGAGGTGGTCGTCAGGGTAGCGGCTCAGCTCAGTCGCAGAGACAGCTATATGCACTGCCGGCCAGGCAGGATGCCGAGGCATCCCCAGCTGTTGTTACAGGTATTTTATCAGTTTGTGGTCGAGATGCATATTCTTTGGTGGATCCGGGGTCTACATATTCATATGTATCTCCTTATTTTGCTTCGGGCTTTCATGTTGATTATATGCATAGTCGTGATCCATTCTGTGTTTCTACTCCTATTGGAGACATTATCATTGTGAATCGAGTTTATCCAGCTTGTACCATATCTTTTGGGGGTTGTGAGACACTAGTAGATCTTTTAATCCTAGATATGGTTGATTTTGATGTTATTATTGGCATGGATTGGTTGGCGTCGTGTCATGCCACGTTAGATTGTCATGCCAAGTCTATTCAGTTGTCTCTTCCTTATTCAGCACCGGTGGTGTGGCAGGGCTCTTATTTGCCACCCAGGGGGCATGTTATTTCTTTCCTGAAGGCAAAGCAGATGATGGATAAAGGGTGTTCAACGTATCTTGCCATGGTTCGAGATACCACTGTGGAGATTCCATCTCTTGATTCTATTCCTGTCGTTAGGGAGTTCCCTGACGTGTTTCCAGATGATTTGCCAGGACTTCCTCCTGATTGAGAGATCGAGTTTGGCATTGATATAGTGCCAGGGACTCAGCCTATTTCAATCCCTTCTTATCGCATGGCCCCATCAGAGTTGAAGGAGCTGAAGGAGCAGTTGCAAGATTTGCTTGATAAGGGGTTCATTAGGCCGAGTATATCTCCGTGGGGTGCTCTTGTTCTATTCGTGAAAAAGAAAGATGGGACTATGCGGATGTGTATTGATTATCGTCAGCTAAATAAGGTCACCATAAAAAATAAGTATCCCTTGCCTCGTATTGATGATTTGTTTGATCAGTTGCAGGGTGCCAAATTCTTTTCTAAGATCGATCTGCGATCTTGTTATCATCAGCTAAAGATTTGCGAGTCAGATATGTCGAAGTCTGCTTTTAGGACTCGTTACGGCCATTATGAGTTCCTAGTTATTTCTTTTGGGCTGATTAATGCCCCTGCAGCCTTTATGGATCTCATGAACCGGGTGTTTAAGCCATTCCTTGATTCCTTTGTCATTGTCTTCATTGATGATATTCTTATTTATTCTCGTAGCCGCGAGGAGCATGATTATCATGTGAGGGTGGTTCTTCAGACCCTCCGTGATCGTAAGTTGTATGCCAATTTCTCGAAATGTGAGTTTTGGCTTGATTCTGTGGCATTTTTGGGTCACGTGGTATCTAGTGAGGTTATCAAGGTTAATCCGAAGAAGATTGAAGCAGTGCAGAAATGGCCCGTCCTACCACTCCGACGGAGATTCGCAGCTTCGTTGGATTGGCAGGTTATTATCGGAGGTTTGTGGAAAAGTTCTCTACTATTGCAGCTCCCCTGACTCGCCTGACGCGGAAGGCGGTTCAGTTTCGATGGTCCGATGAGTGTGAGGCCAGCTTCCAGAAGCTTAAGGCCTTATTGACTTCAGCTCCAATGTTATCCCCTCCTTCGGGCACCGGTAGATTCGTAGTTTATTGTGATGTATCTCGTGTGGGCCTTGGTTGTGTTCTTATGCAGCACGGGAAGGTAATTGCTTATGCTTCCAGACAGTTGAAGCCGAATGAGAAACATTATCCGACTCATGATTTAGAATTGGCAGCTGTGGTCTTCGCTTTGAAGATTTAGAGGCATTATCTTTATGGCGAGCCTTGTGAGGTGTATACGGATCATAAGAGTCTGCAGTATCTTCTCTCTCAGAAAGATCTTAACGGCCTACAGCGGAGGTGGCTTGAATTAATTAAAGATTATGATCTCACCATCCACTATCATCCTGGAATGGCGAACGTGGTAGCAGATGCTTTGAGCAGGAAGTCCATGGGCAGCATGGCTTTTCTTTATGCTGACATGAGACCATTAGCCCGAGAATTGCAGTCCCTTGGAGACTTTGGCGTGAGATTTCTTCTTCCAGACTCCAGTAGAGTCTTAGCGTGTATTGCACCTCAATCTTCCTTAGTCAATCAGATTAAGGGAAGACAGTTCGAGGATCCTCATCTGCAGGAGTTGCGTGGTCGTGTCCTAAGTGGAGGAGTTCCCTCCTTCGAGCTTGATTCAGATGGAATTCTTCGGTTTAATGGTCGACTCTGTGTTCCTGATGTTGGGGATTTGAGGCAATCAGTGCTCGGTGAAGCTCATAGCTCGCGTTATTCCATTCATCCTGGTATTACAAAAATGTATCAGGACCTCCGACAGTTATACTGGTGGAAGGGGATGAAGAGAGATTAATTTGATTATGTATCTCGTTGCTTGAACTGTCAGCAGGTTATGTTCGAGCACCGGAGACCAGCAGGGTTAGCCCAGGCATTGCCCATTCCCCAGTGGAAGTGGGAGCACATCACAATGGATTTTATAGTTGGTCTGCCAATGACCCTCCAGCGCCACGATTCAGTCTGGGTCATTGTCAACAGACTGACTAAATCAGCTCATTTTATCCCTGTAAAGACTACTGATTCAGCTCAGAGACTGGCTCGGATTTTCATTCAGCAGGTGGTTAGATTGCAAGGTACTCCTGTGTCTATTATCTCAGATTGTGGTTCCAAGTTTACCTCTCAGTTCTGGCAGTCTTTTCAGAGAGAGTTGGGGACCCAGGTGCAGCTTAGCACAGCATTCCATCCTCAGACTGACGGTCAGTCCGAGCGGGTTATTCAAATTTTGGAGGACATGTTGAGAGCTTGTGCACTGGACTTTGGGGTTTACTGGGATGATCACTTGGCGTTAGCAGAGTTCTCTTATAATAATAGCTACCAGTCTTCTATTCAGATGGCTCCATTTGAGGCCTTATATGGTCGTCGATGTCGTTCTCCTATTGGCTGGTTTGAGTCTCGAGATGTCGAGGTGATGAGTTCAGATATGGTTCGTCAGACTCTTGAGGTTGTTCGTGTTATTCAGAATCGTTTACGGACCGCCCAAAGTAGGCAGATTTCATATTCGAACTAGAGCAGCCGAGAGTTAGAGTTCGAGGTCGGGGACATGGTATTTCTGAAAGTGTCACCGATGCGAGGCGTAAAGAGATTTGGTAGGAAAGGAAAGCATAGTCCCAGGTTCATTGGCCCTTTCCGTATCGAGAAACGTATTGGTAAGGTAGCTTATCGGCTCAACTTGCCAGCTTCTATGCCAGTTCACCCAGTTTTCCATGTATCGATGCTCCGGAAGTGTATCCGAGATCCTTCCAAAGTGATCGAATTAGACCCTGCTCAGCTAGATGTGAATCTAGCTTACGAGGAGTTCCCAGTTGCTATAGTTGTGCGTGATGTCCGAAAACTTCGTTCCAAGCAGATTCCGATGGTTCGAGTGCGATGGAATAATCGTCCTCGTAAGGAGGACACTTGGGAGCTTGAGTCCAGTATGCGTGAGAGGTATCCTTACCTCTTCGACGATTCAGGTTCGAACTTTGTCTTTAAAGCCTAAAAGTTCTTATCATTGTATATGATTTTGGTTTCGTAGTAAATGTCATTGAAAAAGTGGTGCAAGCATTCTCATTAGAGGTGCGAAATCTATTTTAGACTCTTGCTCGTTCGAAAACGAACGAGAGTCTAAGTGGAGGAGAATGAAACGACCTCGGTCAGTCATTTCGGAAATTAGGACTCCGATTGGCGTGCCGATAATTTTAAAATATTCGTAAGGTTTATTAGGACCTTTCTGTAAAATTTGAGCTAAATCAGACCTCGTTTGGTAGGCATCGGAAGAAGGTTTCAGTTTTTATTGTCGATAAATATTAAAAAGAGATTTTTGAGCTCGGTTTTGGCGAATGAGCTCCGATTCGAAATCCGAAAGCGCCGTTAGGTTCGTATGATTATTTGTGACTTTTGTGATTTTTCGAAAGTGAATTTCGATGTTGTTCGGCTAGTTTCCGCTAAAATACCGGAAGTTAAATAATTTGACTTTTTTTCTTTTAATTTACATCTTGAGTTTCGGGAGTCCGATTTGAGATCCGCTTTAGCAAGTGTGTTACATATATTTTGTATAACTTGAAAATTTTGGGATCATTTCGACTTCTCTAGGGTTCCATTTTAATTTTAATCGTCGTAGCAAATTTATTATAAAAAAAAATTAAGTTGATAATATCGGTTGCTAAGGGATTTAATCCCCCTAGCAGCATCTAGTACGAGATATAGGCAGAAACATTACAACAAAACAGAGAAAAGAAAAGTTAGAAAAGAAAGAGGAAAAAAGGGAAAAAGAGGTAGAAAATAGTGGAATTTCTACCCCAAATCTCCAGGTAATGATGTTAACTCATTATCTTAGCGTATTACGTGTGTTTGAATATATTTTTACGGTAAAAATAGGGATATTAGACATCGCCCTAATGACTTAAATTGATAGTTTAAAGGGTCAATTGGACCCCGATGATAGAAATGATTATATATTCGTACTCAGTGAGTTATGGGCAACATATAAATGTAATTTATTTAGGGTTTGGTTATGGGACTTTGAACCCTTTACATAGGTCTGGCCTGCGTATTGCGTATGCGAATAGGGTATCAGGTTCCTAACTGGATTGCCCTAAGACATAAGGAATGAAGCCTTTAGCTTTATTTGATATAATTTTTCTGCTTATTGAATCGAGTGGGATCGTTTGGCAGTTAATCCAATGAAAAAAAGCAGCTGCTGAGTAGCAGGGCTAGCTTTGGAATACGGTAAGTGTTTATATCCATTTCTTTGGAGGCACTTGGCCTCGTGGATTTTCTACCACGTGTTCCTTACGTGAGTAGCTGCCGATAGGCGTACTCATTACGCCTTAGCTTTGGATTTACATTCTATATTATATGTTATGTCCTATTATTGGTATTGCATTGAGAATCTGAGTATTGTACTTTGGCTTTGAGTTGGCATCTACTTTCCGGCTGTCGATGAGAGTCTCGCGCCGATGAAGGGTTATTATTGCATCACATTGCATTCATATGCATTACATTGCATATCATACTGAGTGCAGGAGTATTCCGCCTCTGGTTTATATTATATCGGGTGCAGGAGTATTCCGCCCCAGGAGGAGGAGTATTCCGCTTCAGTTGGTTAGCAGATTGGATTCCCCTCGAATGCAGGAGTATTCCGCTTCGGGATGGGATTACTGGCACATGTGACCCTTTGCATCTCATTTCATTTCATCTCATTTCATTTCATCTCATTCCATTTCATTTCATACTATTGTGTAGATTTTCTGTACATGACTACTGTTCTGCTTATATGTGCATTGCTTATTTGTTGATTGTTGTCTGGTTCCATTTCCCTGACTAGCGTATCTATTTTTTGAGGTAGCTAGTTTGTTCGCACTTATTGAGTCCTTATGACTCACCCCTATTTGTTCTTGTGTTTTCTTTTCGTTCGGCAGATTCTGCTCCAGGACCCAGCCAGTCGCGTCGTGATTGAGGAGTAGTACGTTTTCAGTTGTCTACGGTGAGCCATCCTGTTCATTGCGGCCACCAGAGGATGTGCGTTCCCAAAGAGGATGTTCCCAAAGAGGTGGGCCATCCTGTTCTACGGTGATCCATCCTGTTCATTGCGTCGTGTTTATCTAGCCCGATTTCCTATGGTGGCTGGTATTTCTTTACTACTTTTTGGACCTGTTCCCAAAGAGGATGAGCGTTAGTGTAATTACAACATGCCCAATCTTTTGGCCATATTTCCATTGGAATGGATTTATTTTGCTTGATGATAATACTTTGAACTTCGCTATATTCTTCTTCCATGGGTAAGACAGAAACTGGTAATTTGCACCAGAATGATACTACAGCTTGCGCCTGGACCTTTCCATTGATATTCTTCACCAGTCGATGGAACATGAACACTTTTGCTTCGTAGGAATTTTTGAAACATTGCAACCAATATTCTAGTAGTTTGAACCATAGCAGTAACATCTTGAGAAAATATTCAATATCATAAAATTTTTTGAACACATTGCATTTGAAGTCCATTAATATGTAGTCCAAGTGACACAACTACTAGAAAAATCATAACAGCTTTTGGGGAAAATCATTAGCTTGCGCTATGAAGATGTGGCAAAATGGATTGTCAGGATTGACAATGAGGCTTCAGAATGGATCCTTTGTGTTGCGGAAGAACATGATGCTCTTAGAAGATCCTTCTTTGAGTTAAAATAGATGGATCAAAGGGATTTATGAGACTGAATAATTCTGGTGGATGATCCGTTGGTATTAGTAAACTTGGTCCTGTTAGCATGAAGAGGTCGCTGTTAAGCTTCTTTTATGGTTGCGTCTGCTCCGATGAAAATCTTTTTGGGAATTCTTTTGTCCTTGATAGGAAATCTGCTAGAACATTGTCCTTCAATTTGAAGTGTTTAACTTGAAATTTGTAAGTAAAGAACCATTATGCCCATATGAGGATCCAAGGATTTGGGATAATTTTTGGATTTATCTAGATCATCCTTAGTTAAGCCTTCATGTCCATTTCGATTAGAAATTCTGCGTGGATTAGGAAAAAATTGAAATTTTTAATCCTATTTTTTATAGCAAGAATTTATTTGAATGTTGAATGATAATGTTGTTCCGCATTCTTAAACTTTCCACAGGCATATACACATATCTTTCTCATGCCATCTTTTTCTTTAAAAAGGAATGCACTCCAATATTCATTACTGGTGTCAGTTTGCAACATTTTCTTTTCATCTGAGGATACGGGGAGAGCTTTCACTTCGTCAGAAATTTCTTTTATCTTCTTGATCACTTCGTTTTGCTCCTTTCCCCATGGCTCGACACCATTCTTGAGCATTTTTGTGAGTGGAGAAATGTATGTAGAGGTATTTGGGATGAAATCTCTTGCTTAATTTATTATACCTAAGAACTGCTGAAATTGATTTGTCGTGAGATTGGTATCTGGAAACTTGAGTAACTCCTGACATATGTGCAGACTCGGGCTTTATGCTTCTTGGACAAAATGCATTCCTAGATCAGCAATTTCCTTTTTGGTGAGAACCATCTTCTTTTACGAGAGCATAATCCCATGTTGAGTTAGCAATCCCTCAAATTAACGAATTAAATCGATGTGCTTCTCTAAAGTATCACCAAATATAGGATGTCATAAATGTTAATTCTTGAGGTACGGAAAATAGGCTGGAAAACTTTTATCATGGCTTTTTAGAATAGGGAGGGTGCAGTTTTTAATCCAAAAGGCATTAACTTCCATTGGAAATGATTATCTGGTATGCAAAAACCTATTCTAGCTCTTTCATCAAAGTGAATTCCTAATTGCAAAAATTAAGATTGAAGATCATACTTAGCAAAATATTGGGCTTTGGCTAGGTTTTAGAAAAAGGTGAGTTTATTTGGGATAGGAATTTATCATCTTGGAGGAATTGGTTAATAGGTTGATAATGAATGACTAGTATGAGTTTATCTCTCTTTCCTTCCGCTCTTTTGTTTACATAGAATGGTCGCATGCCTATTGAGAGTATGAACAAACAATTTCATTCTTCTTAAAAAGGAGTCTGATTAAAAACTCCTCGTTCTGCCATAAAGTATTCTTGGCTTTTTTCAAGAAGTCTTTGTGGGACTCAGCACATGAATTCTTCATGAGTCTTTGAATCACTTTTTGAATGTTATCCCATTTTCTCTGATCTGGAATTTATCCTTTAGTTGTCTGAAGATATCAAATCCCATAATAAGGCATTTTCCTAGTACATCAGACCCTCTTAGCTTGGTTCTGAATTTCAATTTTAAGAAGAACTCAATTTTGATCAGATACTTAGTGATGACGGTAGTGGTTAGAACTCCATTTGATGCAGTGTTGAAGTCCTTGAAACGTGGTACCCAATGTCACCCAGACGATTGGTTGGGTTCATTAGTGAAAAAGCAGCTCTGATGTCAGTGAAAAAGCGATGACATGAGTGGGTTTATCCAATTTATAGGGGTGAAGTGAGATAATCATGATGGCTTCATGTCCTTCTAGGACTTTTGGTGCTGGTTCTTAAATTTGATAATGAACATCACAATAATCTTCACATATATCAAAGGAGAAAAGAGTTTCTTCAGTAGGCTCATAATCCACTGAGAAAATAGATTCAATATTTTCTTCTTCTCCTAGATAGATGCCGGTGTAATCTTTAATTTCTGAAAGAAGTTCGATAGACTTCCTTTACTGAGGACAATTTCTTACAAAATGTAAAATTTGTTGCAGATATAGCATCGCATGGCTTTTTAGAAATTCCCTGGCCTCCTTCTCCAAAAGTACATTATGTGTTTCCTTCGGTCTGTAATCCTTGGCCATCGAAATCTTCTTAATTCTTCCCTCTGATTAGGTGTGCAGCAGGAACAACTAGATCATGTGGTGAGATCACATCTACAACATGCTTTATCAAGTGCCAGATTGTATGATTTGCTTCTGGCCAGATTTTTATGTACAAATAACCTCCAAGGCAACAGATATTGCTTGCCCTATATAGCCAACCCGTAGAACTGTGATGGATTGGAAAGTTTCTTCAATAAGTTTCATGATTCGGAATGAAAAAATCTTGGGAGGAGATAAGACAAATGCCTACTTAAGATTGATATCTTCGCAATCTCAAAATATATGTTTGTCATCTTTTGAAAGTGATCATCAATGACGTTTCTTTCAAATGAGATGCATTTCATTTTAAAGAATTGTCTTTGAGCTTTTCTTGTCTTTGGCCTGCATCTCCATTGAAAACTTCATGTAGGATTCTGATATTGAATCCACCTTGCTCATCATCTTACTTGTGTGTGAGCCACATCTTTTTTGGAATTGCCAATGTTGCTCAACACTTTATTTTAGAAAGTGGCATTTCTTGAATTGTAGTTCAACATTCCCTCAATATCACTCGTTGGGGGGTTTTCCTCCAGTAGTTAGCACAACATTTTTCTCAGAAATTTTTGGAGCATGGCTTATACCCTTTTTTTCAAAAGATTGAATAGAAGGAAAATCTTAGGTATAACTGGAGATTGAAGGGCTTAACATTAGTCTTTGAGGTTTTGTGGCTGTTGGGGATTAGTGAGTGGATTTATGTGTTGATGGGGATTCATAAGTGGGTGGTATTTTTTGCTGCTTTTTGGACTAGGTCTCAGTAAGGATGAGTGTTAGTGTAATTTCAACTTGCCCATTTATTTTGCCATATTTTCCTTGGAATGCATTTATTTTACTTGAAGATAATCCTCTGAGCTTTGCTATATTCTTCTTCCATGGATAAGATAGAAACTAGTTATTTGCACCAGAATGATACTTCTACTTGCGCCTGGACCTTTCCATTGATAATCTTCACTAGTCGATGGAACATGAACACGTTTGTTTTGTAGGAGTTTTTAAAATATTGCAACCAATATCCTCACGGTTGGAACTATATCGGAAATATCTTGAGAGCATGTGCAATATCATAAAATTCCTTGAACACACTGCATTTGAACTCTATAAAAATATAGTACTAGTGACACGAGTATCAGAAAATCCATAAGAGCTCTTCGAGAAAATCATTGGCTAGCGCTATGAAAGATATAGCAAAATGGATAGTTTGGATTGACTCCATACGACTTCAGAATGGGTCCTTCGTGTTGCTGAAATTGAAGCTCATAAAAGGTTATTCTTACTTTGAAAATGGAGGGATAAAGGGAATTCATAAGGCTGAATAATTTTTGTGGATGATCCGCTGGTTTTAGGGGATGTGGTAACGTTAGCATAAAGAGCTGGCTGTTCAGTTTCTTTATTGGCTTTGTCTGCTCCAATGAAAATCTTTTTGAGAATTCTTCTAGCCTTGATAAGAAAACTTCTAGAACATTGTCCTTCCCTTTTAAGTTTTTAAGTTTAAATTTGTAAAGGGAGAACTATTGTGCCCATCTGAGGATCTTAGGATTTGGGATAATCTTTGGATTTATCTGAATCATCTTTGGAAAAATCCTTTATGTCCATTTCGATCAGGAATTCTATGTGGATCAGGAAGAAGTTAATCTTTTTAATCCTATTTTTCGAAGAAAGGATTTCTTTGAATATTGAATGATAATTCTGTTCCGCATCCTTGAACTTTCCACTGGCCTATCCACATATCTTTCTCTGACTATCTTTTTTTTTAAAAAGATAGAATTGCCCTCAAATATTTATTGATGCCGTCTGTTTGTAATATTTTCTTTCCATCTAAGAGGATGTGGAGAGCTTTGACTTCTTTAGATATTTTTTTTATCTTATTGATCATTTTGTCTTTCTCCTTTCCCCATGGTTGGGCACCTTTATTTAGCCTTTTTTTGAGTGGAAAAATATATGTAGATATATTTGGGATAAAATCTCTTACATAATTTATTATACCCAAGAACTCCTGGAGTTGCTTCATCATGAGATTGGTATCTGGAAATTTGCGTAACTCTTGACATATGTGTGAACCCGAGCTATATTCTCCTTGGAATAAATGCATTCCTATAATATCAATTTCTTTTTTAACGAGAACCATCTTCTTTGCTGAGAGCATAATCCTATATTGTGTTACCAGTTTCACAAATTGATGGAGTAAATCGATGTGTTTCTTTAAAGTATCACTAAATAATAGGATGTCATCAATGTAAACTCTTGAGATATGGAGAATAGGCTGGAATAGTTTTACCATGGTGTTTTAAAACAAAAAGAGTGTCGATTTTATTCCAAAATGCATTACTTACCATTGGAAATCATGATCAGGTATGCAAAAACCTATTTCGGCTCTTTCATCAAGGTGAATTTCTAGTTGCCAAAATCAAGATTTAAGATCTAACTCGGAAAAATATTGGGCTTTGGCTAGGTGTGACAACAGGGTGAGTTTATTTGGGATAAGAAAATTATCATCTTGGAAGAAATGCTTAATAGGTTGATAATTGATGACTAATCTGAGTTTACCTCTTTTTTGTTTAGCTCTTTTGTTGATCTAGCATGCTTTACATGCCTATTGAGGGTCTGATGGCTCGATTATACCGAACTCCAAAAGTTCTTTACGTTTCTTCTTTACAACCTGGAGATATTCTGGGTTCATGCCTGAATGACTTACTTTTATTGGATTGATATTTTTATTCTTCTTAAAAGGGAGTCTGATTAAAAACTCCTCGTCCTGCCAGAAAGGATTCTTGTCTTTTTACAAGAGGTCTTTGTGGGATTCAACACATGAATTATTTGTGAGTTTGTTTTCAATTTCCTTAAGCTACTCATCATTGGCGATCTAGAACAATCTTGGGATTTTTGAATACCATTTAGATTGCTTTTTGAATGTTATTCTATTTTCTCTAATCTGGAGTTGATCCTTTAGCTGTATGAAGATATCAAATCTCACAATAAGGTCTTTTCTTGGTATATCAGGCCCTATTAATTTGGTTCGGAACTTCAATCCTTGGAAGAACTCAATTGTGATCGGATTCTTAGTGATGACTGTAGTGGTTAGAACTCCACTTGATGCAGTATTGAAGTCCTTGAAATATGATACCCATTGGTCATCAGGAAGGACGACTATTTATCAGTGAACAGGCAACTCCGGTGTCAATTAACGTAATGACCTGAGTGGGTATATCCCATTTATATGGGTAAACTTTGAGTTCAGCATGTGGGATAATCATGATGGCGTCAATTTCTTCTTGAACTTTTGCTGCTTGTTTTGAAATTTTATAATTATCATTACTGTAATTGTCATATATATCAAGGGAGAAAAGAGTTTCTTTAGTATGCTCATCATCCACTGAGAAAGTGGATTCAAGAGCTTCTTCTCCTAGATGGATGATGGTGTAATCTTCTATTTCTGAAAGAAGTTTGATAGACTTCATTGACTGAGGACAATATCTTGCAAAATATCCAACTTTGTTGCAGATATATCATCGCCTGGCTTCGTGGAAATTTCCTCGCCTCCTTTTCCCGAAGTACTTTGTGTGTTTCTTGAACTTTGTTCTTTCGTTTGGAATTCTTAGTCATTTTAATCTTCTGAATCCTTTACTCCGATTAGGTGTGCGACAAGAACACCTAGATCATGTGAAGAGATCAGTTCTTCAACATGCTTTAATAAGCGCCATATTATTTTGTATGATTTGCTCAAGGGCACATCATTTTATATGTGGTGCAACAAGTATGGATTTATTCAAAGAAATGACGTAGGTGATAGATCGAATCATTTAGTATGCTAATCTTGGCAGTTTTCAATTTTTGATTGAGAAAATCTACTCTAATGATTAGTAGCCCACTACAGGATTTTTATTCTTTTATCTATGTTCTTTCTTGTCTTAACTTTCCTCTAGAAAAAAAACCTATCATATATATGATCTTTCTAGTGACCTTGAATCTAGGGGACTCAGAAGTTCAGACTGAAGTCTGCCCGATCTTAGGAATTTTTGGCTTTTAACCTCCCTTTTTAGTAAATGAACTCGAACTAGAGGTCTTTTTTATTCTCATCATAAGGTTGGGACTAAGCCATTGAATTCGAAACTATAGCTTCAACTAAAGTAAGGATCTCTTTTCGCGGAAGGAGGGAAAGAAGACTGATTGGCAGACATTGCTAAAAGATTTAATTTACCTTGTGACTTCCCTACTATAGATAGTCTCCCGCTTCCAACTAAGCAGAAAGCCTGAGCTCAACTAATGAGCAAGAGGTGGGAGTAGACTTTAGATCTTATTCATCAGGGTTAATTGCTTAGCGCCCGAACCTTATTCGATGTTTTCTTAGTCAGAGTTCTCTTCCAAGGCAACAAAGATTGCTTGCTTTATATAGCTGACCTATGGGAACTTTTCTTCAAAAGGTGTCATGGTTCGGCATGCTAACAACTTGGGAAGAGATGAGACAAAAGCCTGCTTCAGATTGATAGCTCCGCCAATCTTAAAATATATTTTTTCCATCTTTTTTAAAATGCTCATTAAAAGTGTTTCTTTTAAGAGAAGAAAATGCATTCTTCTTTTTCTTCATTTGCCACTTACGCATGTGAACATTTTATAATTATGAAATCCTTTGTTTATTCTCAAGGGTAGAACCACTCTTCTTCGACTAAAACCCACCTGGTATACTTCAATCAATTTCTATAAACTTGTTGAATACATGACTAAACAACATTAGTACCATAAATTGGACTCTTCAGTCTTGACTTATTCATCTCAACGGTTTTGAAATACTCAATAGCAGAAAATTCGTATCCATAATAAGCATGCGAGTCCACAAACCAAATTTTGCCATTTAAGAAAAATTGTAAAAAACACATAGAAAAAAGAAAAAAAGAGAGAGAAGGAATCTCACTAAAAATATTTTTTTAGTTTTGTTACAAAGTTTGAAAGAAAAATCCCCATCAATCAAGTACACATAGTATAACATACAATATAAAAGTAGGAAACTGAAGAGAATAAAGCAAACTACAATGGAATGGTTTATCTTATAATTATACCAACTCATGCCATTTAGAAAAAGGGAGATTTACAAAAATGCCCATCAAACTCTATTTATTTACATCACCATACCCATTACATTTTTACCCACAACTTATTTACACTGTATACTCATTCCACTTAAAACACCTTCTCTCTCCCACTGTATACCAGAGTGGTATACTGCTGAATCCAGTATACTGTGGAGGCATACAGTGCATATGTGCCACTACCTTTTGTAGTGCATTTTCTTCTGTATACCTATCTAGTATATAATATACCCCCATGGTATACTTCTTGTAGTATACCCTCAAATCCATAAAGAAGTATACTTATTTGGTATACTAAAAAGGTATACAGTATACTACATAGTATACAGTTCAAATGGGGCAGGTGGGTAGATAGTGTAAATAAAACAGGCCGGATGGGTATTTTTGTAAATAAAATAGGGCGCATGGGTATTCCATGAAAACTAACTTTTTTTGGGCACAAACACGTAAATAATTTATTTTTTTGGGCATGGAGTGTAAATTCCCCTTAGAAAAAACCAACAATTTATGTTAAGGGGATTTACAAAAATGCCCATCAAACTCTACTTATTTATATTTTCATACCTATTATATTTTTACCCACAAATTTACTTACACTGTATACCCATTCCATTAAAATACACACTCTCTCTCTCCCTTGTAACCACTCGTTTCACTCTGTTTCTCTCCCACAATTCAAGCCATTACTCCTTCAGATTTTTCTTCCCAATTTCACGCGATTTTTTTTCAAATCAATTACTCAAATTACCAAGAATTCTTCATTATTTTCAAATTTTATCATCAAAATTTTCAATTGATTGTCCTAATTCATTAAATCAAAGTCCTCTTTTTTTGAATTTTAGGTCATAATTTATATAGAAGTGACTAGTTTGTTTGCCTCGGATGTTATAATTTCAAATCTGTCAACTCACAAAACTATTGCATGCAGTATACTGTAGGGGGTATGCAGTGCATATGCACTACTTTTTTGGTATACTCCAACCTAATTCAACAGTGTATACCATAGGGTGAATTACAAAAAGGAGCACAAATGCACCCGGTCTTGAAAACATAAGCACTTTTTTTTTGTGGTATTGAAAACATAAATACTTTACCATTAAATGAAGCTGAAAGTACAAAAATACCCTTACTAATAGAGAACTTCACGTAATTACAAAAATACGACTGACCATTTTTTAAGTCGTAATTACAAAAATGTCACCGAACCTTTTTACATCCGAAATTATAAAAAAGGTCACTGCTTCCTACATAGCAGAAAACAATGCCAATCTGATTGTGTTTCACACCCATTTTGTGAATAAATAACAACAAATCGGCATTGTTTTGCTCATATACAACGCAACCAATCCATCTGTATTTCACGTCTATTTTATGAATAAATAACACCAAATCGTCATCGTTTCGTTCATATACAAAAATCAAAGCAAAATAAGATATAAGACCAATCCGGCGTCATTTCATCATATAATAAGAAAAATTTATGTTCATTTTGTGAAGAAATGATACCAATCGGTCTTACTTTATTCATTATTTTCAACTGCTTATATATTTCGAAATAACGACAATACGTCATCATTTATACATAATGAGAGCCAAATATTAAGTACATTTTGCAAACAAATGAGTCCAAATCATCTTCACTTCATTCATCCATAAAAATATATATGAAAATATAAAATAAAGACAATTCGGTCATATTTATTCATAACTAAGCA